>CP136057.1:577890428-579389803 GCA_032464435.1 Aegilops umbellulata | reverse complement strand
CATAGGAAGATCACACAGGTACCGCGGGATTTCCAAAAAAATAGACAACACTGGGTTCCCCAGGTGCCTCAATCCACCCAGATGTTAATTTAAGTTGCCACCTGAACCATTAATTAATAATCTCACATCTGTCATGGATTTCACTCAAACCCAAACCACGTCTATGAGCATAGCAAAATAATATAAGCAACGTGTAGAAGTAACTCCCAAGGGTTTGATAGTAACAGGGCAATAGGTTCTACCTCAAAACTACTTCCCAACCCACATGTTAACGACATCCTAATCATGCAATGTTTGAGGATTAAACTAATGCATAAAAACTGGGTATGAAAAGAGTATGATCAATGTGTTACTTGCCTTGCTGACGATCCGCGAATCCTAGAGACTCGTAGTAACACGCTTCGCACTTCAGAAATCCTATCGCAAACAAACAATAACATACATAAGCAAGAAGCAAAGATGCACAAGCAAAACTTAAATAAAAGAGGTTGACCAGAAAATTCAACTTAAGAACTCCGGTTTGCAAAAAGAATCAAATCAAACTGAGCAATGAAACTCAAACGGCGAAAGAAACAAAATCCGTTTACTAATCTGAACTAAGGTCAAATTTTACAGTACCAAAATCTTGTTCAAGTTCATTAAACAGAAAGAGGGCCTCGAGACGAAGATCTAGGCGCTTGAATTGCCTGATTCCGACTAACGAGCGAAAAGATAAACAGAAACTAAGATCGGATCAGAAATCACGATCGAGAATAATCGCAGAGAAATTCGATAAAAAGATAACTGACGAACACACTAACGAACGAGCGTTCGTTAGCTGTAACTAACAGGCAAAAACCGTTCGTTAAAACGAACATACGGACGAACGTCCGCTAACTAGAAGAACCGAGAAAAAACTGGCGAACAGAAAAAAACGAATCTAGGGTTTTCTAAAAAACCGAACGGTTTTTAAAAAAACCGGCGGCTCGGATCCGGTGCGGTACCTCTGGCGAGGGGCTCCGGCGAGGCAGGGTCAGGCGGCGGGGCTTGGCGGCGGCGGCGGCAAGCGGCAACGACGGCGCTCGGCTGCGGCGGCGGTGGCGGCGGCGGCAAGCGCGGGCGGCAGTGGCTCGGCTCGGGGCGGCGGTGGCCGCGGTGGTGGTGGTTTGGGGCGGTGGGGTGGCGGCTTATAAAGAGGCGGCAGCGACTTGGGGAAGGGGCAAGGCGCGGCGGCAGGCGGAGTCCGGCTCGGATTCCGGTCCGAGCGACGGCGGGGCGGCGCACGCACGCGGGGGCGGTGGCGGCTCGGGCGGGCCGGCGGCCTGGCTGGGTTTCGGCCCAGCCGGTGGAACTCTTTTTTTAAAATAAGTTCGCCGACAGAAATAAAATCCTGGAAAATAAAATAAAAATCTAAAAATGCCAAAACAAATTTTCACCGTCTAAATAAAATATTTAGAACGAGATGAACATTTTATTGGCCCTAAAATGCAATTTTGAAAACGTGCAATTTTTCTAATGCAAATAAAATCCAAATAAACTCAAATAAAATCAAATAAATGATTTTAATATTTTTCCTCCAATACTTCAATTATTTTGGAGAAGTCATATTATCTCCCCTCTTATATTTTAATACGAAATATTTTCAGAGAGAGAAATAATTAAAATCAAATTCCTCGTTTCAATATTTGATAAAATTCAAATATGAAAACTGGGAAATCCCCAACTCTCTCCGAGGGTCCTTGAGTTGCTTAGGATTTCGAGGATTGCGGAACAAAAATGCAGTAAAATATGATATGCATGGATGACCTATGTATAACATTCCAAATTGAAAATTTGGGATGTTACAGCAGGTTGCAACACAACGCTCGTAGTGGATATTTTTATGGTGGAATTGATGCCACACGCTTAGCAAGGGAGCTGGGTGTTTCACCTTGGCCTTTTGACCCCATCCTACCCACGCAGTACTTGGACTTTGATGCTATGAAACGTCATAAGATCCTTAGTGGTGAACCCCACAACTTCACTTACAACTTGTTGTTTAATAAAAGTTCCGTTGTGGACACGTATTTGCCTGCACCTTCTCTCTTTGATGTTCACAACAAGGGAAGATATTATGTTCTTGGGAGTGAGGCCCGAGCACATAACGCATCAGTTGTGGCTGCGCGGCGGGCTGACGCATCTGCACCTCGAGCCACCGTGAGCTATCACTCCGACTATTATGCAGGCTACTGACGATGACTACCAAGTTAGGCCAAAAGCCTAAGCTTGGGAGACTACGTATTTCCATCGACATTACATTCATGTTCACACATTTCATTTCAGTTGTCGGTGTCCACACTCTTTCACTGTATTATCCATGCTAAATTTATTTTCTCGCTTTCTTCTTGTGTGTTTGAAAAACTTTGAGAAAATACAAAAAAATATTTCCTGCTTCTTTTTTATTTTTCCTCTTTCTAGTGTAGTTAGTTGTAGTATTCAAAAAGAAAACTCAAAAAGATTTCCTTGTTCTTCTTTTGCTTGCTGGGAGCTCTCTCGTGTAAATAGTGTTTCTCATGTTTGTTTCTCTTTCTTTAATTTGTTTCCTTCCAGATAAAAACCAAAAACTCCAAAAATATTTCAGTATGTTTCTCTGAGTTTCTTTTCTTTTTATTGAGTCGTACCGAGGAGAAGACCATGATGAAAATGTTGAGTGGCTCTCATATGCATTATAATTGATCTAATAGAGAGCCCATATTATCTTGTTTTCTTCTTTTTGAATAAAATGTTTGCAGATTCCAACTTAGTCCATGGCACTCTTGCACTATTATTATTTTCATATCATTCGGTCGTGCAAGTGAAAGGCAATAATGACGATATTTGATGAACTGGCTATACGAGAGAGAAGCGGGTATGAACTCAACTAGTTCTGTTTTTTGTAAATATGTTTAACCTAGTATCCATGATTCAGCCTATTATGATCAAACACGTTTGCAATGACAATTAGAGATTATAGTTTCTCATGCCATACTTAAGTAGCTAGGAGTGGATAATGATTTATCTTGGATGTCAACATTGAGTTAAAATGATTGTGATGTAGTGTGATGATATGGTATCCTCCTCTGAATGTTCGAGTGGCTTGACTTGGAACGTGTTCATGCATGTAGTTGAATCAAAACCAACATAGCCTCTATGATATTTATGTTCATGGTATTCATATCCTACTCATGCTAGTATCCAATGTTACTTATGCATAATGCATGTTCATGACCATTTTCGCTCTCTAGCTGGCCGCTTCTCAACCTAATTGCTAGCATTTGCCTGTACTAAGTGGGAATTCTCCTTGTGCATCAAAATCCTGAAACCCAAGTTATTCCAGATGAGTCCATCATACCTACCTATATGCAGTATTACCCTGCCGTCCTAAGTAAATTTGCATGTGCCACCTCTAAAAACTTCAAATAAATATCCTTTTTGTGTGCCTGGATTGTTCATAGAGTGACAGGAGGTAGTTAGTGTCTTCCATGCTAAGCGGGTTATTCTCATGACGAGTGTTTATTCACTTGTCTTTGCACGAGAGGGCGGTAATAGAGATTCCCAGTCCCAACTACAAAAAGAAAAGAGCTTACAAATAATCAAACAAAAACTCCTACGGAGTAATAACCTTTACTTTATCGCTTGGGAACCTCTACTAATGTGTTTAGCATGGAAGATATTGATAATTGATGGCCGCGAAGTAAATATGAAGGGTGCATCTCTCAAAATTACATTTATCTCTGTTTTAAAACCTTGAGCTCTAGCACCTCTGCAAATCCCCGCTTCCCTCTGCGAAGGGACTATCTATTTACTTTTATGTTGAGTCATCACCTTCTCTAATAAGCGCCAGATCGAGAGCATTGTTGTCATGCTCATGCATTGTGTGTAGTGAATGTTGGGTGTTAGCATGACTCGATCTTTTCGACCATGAATTACAATGTTTAGTCGCTGCTTGAACTTTAGAGGTGCTCTGCATTTATGTTTTGCGGTCTCGGAAAGGGCTAGCGTGACACCACTGTTGTCATATTATATCATGGTTGTTTTGATAAAGTGTTGATATTTGAGATATCTTATTATTGCTCTCTAGTTGTTTGTGTTATTGATATGAGTTAATATAATTTCTAGGAGTTATTGTTGACATGGTTAGTCATGACCTTTGCTGAAAACCAGGGTGCTACTTAAGCTTATTTATGTAAACAACAGCAAAAGAGTTCGTAAAAGTTTTTCATTTCCACTTTCAGTTTATCAACTGAATTGCTTGAGGACAAGCAAAGGTTTAAGCTTGCGGGAGTTGATACGTCTCCAACGTATCTACTTTTCCTAACGCTTTTCCTCTTGTTTTGAGCTCTAATTTGCATGATTTGAATGAAACTAGCCCGGAATGACGCTGTTTTCAGCAGAACTACCATGGTGTTGTTTTTGTGCAGAAATAAAAGTTCTCGGATTGGAAAGAAACTTTGCGAGGAATTTTTATTCAATAAATAAGAATTTTTGGAGCCAAGAACCACCAGAGGGGGTGTGACGCTCCTGATTCAATCGTACACTAATCATGCACGCAAATGTGTACGATCAAGATCAGGGACTCACGGGAAGATATCACAACACAACTCTACAAATAAAATAAGTCATACAAGCATCATAATACACGCCAGGGACCTCGAGGGCTCGAATACAAGTGCTTGATCATAGACGAGTCAGCGGAAGTAACAATATCTGAGTACAGACATAAGTTAAACAAGTTGCCATAAGATGGCTAGCACAAACGGGGATACAGATCGAAAGAGGCGCATGCCTCCTGCCTCGGATCCTCCTAAACTACTCCTGGCCGTCGTCAGCGAGCTGCACGTAGTAGTAGGCACCTCCAGTGTAGTAGAAGTCGTCGTCGACGGTGGCATCTGGATCCTGGGCTCCAACATCTAGTCGCAGCAATCGGGTAGAGAAATGGGGAAAAGGGGGAAACAAGGCAACCGTGAGTACTCATCCAAAGTACTCGCAAGCAAGGAGCTACACTACATATGCATGGATATATGTGTAAAGGGCCATATCAGTGGAATGAACTGCAAATGCCAGAATAAGAGGGGGATAGCTAATCATGTCGAAGACTACGCTTCAGGCAGCCTCCCTCTTGCAGCATATAGAAGAGAGTAGACTGAAGTCCTCCAAGTAGCATCTCATAGCATAATCCTACCCGGCAATCCCCTCCTCGTCTCCCTGTTAGAGAGCGATCACTGGGTTGTATCTGGCATTTGAAAGGGTGTGTTTTATTAAGTATCCGGTTCTAGTTGTCATAAGGTCAAGGTACAACTCCGGGTCGTCCTTTTACCGAGGGACACGGCTATTCGAATAGATAAACTTCCCTGCAGGGGTGCACCACATAACCCAACACGCTTGATCCCATTTGGCCGGACACACTTTCCTGGGTCATGCCCGGCCTCGGAAGATCAACACGTCGCAGCCCCACCTAGGCACAACAGAGCGGTCAGCACGCCGGTCTAATCCTAAGCGCAAAGGGGTCTGGGCCCATCGCCCATAGCACACCTGCATGTTGCGAACGCGGCCGGAAGCAGATCTAGCTCCCTTAATACAAGCGCGAGCTTACGATCCAATGCGGCGCGCGCCACTCAGTCGCTGACGTCACGAAGGCTTCGGCTGATACCACGACGTCGAGTGCCCATAATTGTTCCTGCATAGTTGGTTAGTGCGTATAGACCAAATGGCCAGACTCAGATCAAATACCCAGATCTCGTTAAGCGTGTTAAGTATCCGCGAGCGCCGACCAGGGCCAGGCCACCTCTCTCCTAGGTGGTCTCAACCTGCCCTGTCGCTCCGCCACAAAGTAACAGTCGGGGGCCGTCGGGAACCCACGCCCACCACTACCTGGGTGGAACCACCTGCCCCTTCAGCCCCCATCTCCGAACAGTATCACAGGTAATGTAACAGTGTAAAGTATATAGTATATGCCCGTGATCACCTCCCAAAGTGATCACGGCCCAGTAGTATAGCATGGCAGACGGACAAGAGTGTAGGGCCACTGATGAAACACTAGCATCCTATACTAAGCAGTAGGATAGCAGGTAAAGGTAACAACAGTAGTAGCAAGGACAGGCTATGCAGAAGTATAGGATTAACTGAAAGCAATAACATGCTACACTACTCTAATGCAAGCAGTATAGAGAAGAGTAGGCGATATCTGGTGATCAAGGGGGGGGCTTGCCTGGTTGCTATGGCAAGAAGGGGGGTCGTCAACACCGTAGTCGATCACAGGGGTACCGGCAGCGGTCTCGGGGTCTACCGGAAAAAGTAATGGAGGGGGAACACAATAAATAACATAGAAATCAAAGCATAACATGACAAACACGGCGCTAGAGGTGATCTAACGCAGGGATAGGTGATACCGGCGAAGGGGGGAAACATCCCGAAAGTATCCCCGGTGTTTCGCGTTCTCGGGCAAAGTAGCTGAAGGGGGAAAGTTGCGAGTTTTCTATGCTAGGGATGCGTGACGGACGAACGGGCTGCGTATCCGGGTTCGTCTCGTCGTTCTGAGCAACTTTCATGTTGAAAATAATTTAATCCGAGTTACGGATTAAAAGATATGATTTTCTAAAGATTTTATTAATTTCTGGAATTTATTTAATTACTTCAACATTATCCAAAATAGTAAATGATGACGTCAGCATGACATCATGATGACATCAGCAGCCAACTGTGCAGGTGACTGGGTCAACCTCGTGTGGGGCCCACAGGTCATTGGCTGTTTAATTAGTAGGTTAATTAAACAATGTCAATTAGTTTAATTAGTGGTTAGGTTAATCTAATCAGGTTTAATTAGTTTAATTAATTCTTTAATTAACTAATTAATTATCATTTTAATTATTATTTATTGTTATTTATAAATTTATTTTTTAATCAATTTAATTATTTATTTATTTTACTTTCTTTTTTTGTTTTTTTACATTTGTTCTGGGGCTAGGGGCCCCACTTGTCATTGGGCCAGGGGTGGCTTAGCGGGCGCGCGGGTTACGGGTGCCTGGAGCGGGTGCTGTGCACCCGCCCAGGCCGACAGAGGAGGGGGACGGGCGCTGGGCGCCGGCATCCGCGGGTGCAGTGGAGGGTGAGCGGCAGCAGGGCGAGGTCGGAGCGGGGCCGAGCGGGCGTGGCCGGACCATGGTCGGCGGCAGGAGGCGGAGCAGGGGTGGGGGGCAGCAGCAGGAGCGGCGACGAGGCAGACAGCGGTCGCGGCGAGCGGCTGCGCTAGGCGAGGCCGTGGCCGGAGAGGCGAGCAGGGAAAGCGGGCGGCGAGGCGGAGCAGGGCCACACGGGCGAGCGGCATGGTGGGGCGCGCGGCCCAGGCGCAGCGTAGGGAAGGAGGCCGCGGCCCCGGGGTGGCAGCGGGGCGCTGGGCGCACGAGCGCGCGTGCATCGACTGAGTTAGGCGTGGCCAGGAGCTGGGGCGCGGCGCGCGGGGGCACGCCGGGCACGGCGAGGCCACGGCAGCGTCAACGGAGCCGCGGGGGCGGGGGGGCATGGCGTGAGCGCGAGGAAGAGAGGAGGAGGGGGAAGCTCACTGGGCGGCGTAGGGTTCGTGGCAGTGAGCTCGGGGAGGAGGACGACGAAGGGGCGGCGTTGGTGCCGCGGCGGGGCGGCGCGCGTCCACTGCGTCCGACGAGGAGGGAGATGAGGATGAGCAGCGGGGCGGCGATCCGAGCGGCGACGGGGTGACCGAGGCGGGGGTGTTTCGGGTGGCGTCGAGGCGGCGGGGTAAGCGACAGGGACGTGCGCCAGGGCAGCGACGGGGTGGCGTCTCCGGGCGACGACGAGCGATGGGGCGCGACGTCGGGGTCGAGGCAATGGGGGAGTGGGGCGCTGGCGTCGCGCGTCGTGGGCGCGGTCAAGCCCCGATCCAGAAGGGGGTCGGGGGAGTTTGGGGAGTGTGTGGGTAGTGGGTTAGGGTTTCTGTGTCCAGGGGGGTTAAGGGAGTGAGGGGCCGGATGGGCCAGTGGGTTGGGCGGCTGGGCCGTTTGGCCCAGTTGGCCAGGGGTTTTTCCCCCTTTTATTTATTTTGTCTGTTTTTCTTTTCTTATTTTTCTTTCTATGGGTTTATATTATTTTAATTTTATAAAACATAAAAGTTGCACCTAAATTAGTAATAGTAATTATACCTCGTTCAAAAAAAAAGGTTTAACCCCCAAATAAAATAGTTTAGTATTTTATAAAATACAAAATTCATTTATTTAGTTGTTTTAGCTACTCCTTAAATCATTTTTGAGCATTTAAACATTTTTATAAAAGTGTGGTTCTTTCACCATAAATATCTAGACTTTATTGCCACACTCCGAATATTTTAGTTTTGAATTTTGAAAACTTTAATTGTTTAAACTTTAATTCTAATTTTGAATTTGAATCCGTTTCGAACTAACGCGAGATTATCAACAGTACCCGAGGTGACGTGGCATCGTTAACGCGGGATTACTGTAGCCTAATTATCCGGGCGTCACAGGGGGCACCTGGGTGGGCACAACCCACCAGGGCGCGCCCCCCTCCAGGCGCGCCCAGGTGGGTTGTCCCCACCTGGTGGCCCCGCAGACCTCAACTCCGACGCTATAAAATCCTATATTTGGAGGAAAAAATCAGGCAGGAAGAATTATCTTGTTTTGTGATACGGAGCCGCCATCACCTCTCGTTCTTCATCGGAAGGCCAGATCTGGAGTCCGTTTGGGGCTCCGGAGAGGGGAATCTTCGGTCTTCGTCATCACCAACCCTCCTCCATCACCAATTCCATGATGCTCTCCACCGGGAGTGAGTAATTCCTTCGTAGGCTCGCTAGTCGGTGAGTAGTTGGATGAGATTCATCTTGTAATCGAGTTAGTTTTGTTAGGGCTTGATCCCTAATATCCACTATGTTTTGAGATTGATGTTGTTATGACTTTGCTATGCTTACTTCTTGACACTTTGGGCCCGGGTACCATGAATTCAGATCTGAACCGTTTAAGTTATCACCATTATATGTTCTAGATGCGATCTTGCAAGTCATAGTCACCTATTACCTGTTATGATCCGTAAAACCTATAATGACAATATGCGGGATACTTTCTGGTGATGAACATAACTTGAGGAGTTCATGTATTCACTATGTGCTAATGCTTTGTTCCGGTACTCTATCAAAAGGAGGCCTTAATATTCCTTAGTTTTCTTATGGACCCCGCTGCCACGGGAGGGTAGGACAAAAGATGTCATACAAGTTCTTTTCATAAGCACATATGACTATTTACGGAATGCATGCCTACATTATATTTATGAACTGGAGCTAGTGCCTTATCTCCCTAGGTTGTAACTTTCACATGATGAATATCATCCAACAAATCGCCGATCCAATGCCTACGAATTTCCTACATATTGATCTTGCTAAGTTACTACTGCTGCTGTTACTATTGCCACTGCTAGAAAACTATTACTATCACTATTACCGTTATTGTTGCTGCTACCACTACTATCAAAGCTATTATATTACTGTGCTACTGATTACTTTGCTGCAGATAATTAATCTCCACGTGTGATTGAATTGACAACTCAGTTGCTAATACTTGCAAATATTCTTTGGCTCCACTTGTGTTGAATCTATAAATTTGAGTTGAATACTCTACCTTCGAAAACAGTTGCGATCCCCTATACTTGTGGCTTATCAAGGCTATCTTGACGGCCAAACAGCTCGCACGACCCATCAGACTGGTTGTCTGATCCCTCGCGCCATATTTTTCCTCGTGGTAGGGTTGTACTCTAATGGCTCTAACTTTTGCATATGATCTCGGATTGAGACGATTTTTATATCAAAATCGATCATTTCGACGAGATCAAGACAATTCGTGTAGATCAGTATTGCATATGAGGCTGTCTCGTGGGTGCAATCAGCCGAACAGTGTTCTAAATACAAAGTCTCTGTACTGCGAACACAACTTCGGCCTTAGAGATGAGATCGGATGGCTATGGCCCAAACTTCAAAGATGTGCATGTCGGCAAGACGGAACTTTTCATGTGGATCACTTCTCCGTTTGAGGCCATATTAATTAAGTTCTTGACCATGCCAAAATCGGGTGTGAACTACTTGGTGATCTAGATCCAGAGTCTTCTGTCCGAAGCTAAACGGAAGGACTTTCATTCTTTGATCATGTTGGCTTGCTAGAGTTTGTGGAAGTAGCGTAATGCTAGAGTTTTTGCCAATGTATGTCTTGAGGAATGTGGAAAAGACTGCTACACAGATCATTGAGGAGCTCCATCTTTGGAGCAAAGCTAGAGGTACCAGATTAGCAGCCTTATGTGAGTAGTTCCTTTGGTGCTAGGACTGGAGTGTGGTATTGTGTGTGTGTGTGCGCGCGCGCGCGCTGTTAGGTCCTTGACAGCAATCATGTAAATTTTTTGCCTCTTCTTCTATAAAGATAAGGTTTGCGTTCTTGAAAAAAACGGTGATGTACCGTAATGGCAAATGTTACATCCATGATTGTTACGACGTGAACTTAGCACCATATACACAAAATAATTTAGTAATTACATAAAAAGTCAAAAAATTCTGAAACCTTTTTGAAATCAAATATGATCAAGTATTGCACTCGTAAAGTTTGGCCAAGAAATGATTCCCATTGACTTCGGAGCAAATAAATACACAAATTCATGATGACAAAGTAGCGTGAACAGTACTTGTATATAGCATTTTGATTTTTTTCCCGCCCAGAATACCATAAAAGTTTTATATGAGTACAAAACATGAACATATTTAATTCCAGAAAAGATTCAGATTTTGACCTTTTTCACAATTACTAGATTATTATTTTTTCATATAGGGTGCACTGGCACCTAGGTTCACCATGGTATTTCTCCACATTCCTCGCCGTATTTTAAACTGTCCGGGTGGTAGATCGTCCCTTCATGAAAACCAGTAATGGCGAATGGATGTGTGCAAGTCTGCTTATGCACAATTTCATAAGAATCTGTTTGCACATTTTAGAAAAATATGAAAAATTTAACAGATTTGCAATGTGCTACAACAAAAAATTTCGTCATTGTTTGCTACAAAACACCACAAGGCTTCACATCCAAAGTTCGAGAAATTGGGAATGTGACATCATGGCTTCCCCCGGAGTTTAAATAGGACCCGAGTCCTACTGTTTAGGTCATTTCTAACCGATCCCCTAAACATAGTGGGGTATCAAGTGGAATAAACCCTTAGTGGAGTATATTTACTCCATCAAGTTTTGGCTGGACCTAGCCGATCCCCTATTATATAATGCAGTAATTTTTTGTTTTTTTCTAAACTTTACAATTCTAGTATAAATTGCAAGTACATATTAGCACACATATAGAAACTAAACATAAATTTGAATGTTCAAGCAAATCACGAATATAGTTTACAAACCGAATTATTCAAATTTAAACACGCCGAATGGTTCAAATGTAAAAAATAGCATGTGATAGAATAATTAGGACTCGCTAAGACGTTGCCAGTGATGCTCAATAAGATCGGTTCTCGATGTTGCGATGCTCCTCAAGGAATGTCATGATCATGTTTGTATCATACTCTGGCTCAATCGGAGTCCCATTGGTGATGTAGCGAAAGTTCTCAGGCATATCCCTGTCGTCTTCAATGGTCATGTTATGCAATATGATGCAACAAGTCATGATCCGCCATAGAATCTTGAGCTCCAGTACTCGACAGGGCCACGAACAATTGCAAAGTGCTTCTGAAGCACATTGAATGCTCTCTCAACATATTTCCTAGCAGCTTCTTGACATTGGGCAAAATGAATATTTTTGTTACCTTTTGGACACGGAATTGTTTTGACAAGGTGGCCCATGGTGGATAGATGTCATCCACAAGGTAGTGACCTATTGAGTAGTTGTGCCCGTTGACCGAGTAGTTACAAGCAGGAACATCGCCTGTAGTAAGCCTAGAAAATAGTGGTGATCTAGACAACACATTCAAATTATTGTGAGAGCCAGGCAAATCAAAGAATGAATGCAATATCCAAAGAACCTTCTATGCAACTGCCGCAAGAATGATCGTTGGATCGTTGCAGTGGCCTTTGTACTGACCCTTCCATCCTACAGGACAATTCTTTCATGTCCAGTGCATACAATCAAGTGATCCAAGCATCCCTGGTCATCCTCTTACTTCACTCCTAGTCATCAGCCTCTCGGCGTCTTCCTCGGTTGGTGCTCTCAAGTACTCCGGGCCAAAGACAGCAGCGATCACTGCTTTAATGAACCTTCGAACAACCTCCAAGATTGTGTCTTCATCAATGCAGACGTAGTCATCAATTGCATTGGCCGAACACCCATACGCCAAGACTCGAACAACCGCAATGCACTTCATTAGAGGGCTCGCACTTATCTCTCCACATGCATTTCTCTGGAGCTTCAACCAGTCATCATATCTCTCAACGGTTTTTGCAATGGTCAGAAAGAGACTTGTGTGCATCCGAAAGCGTTGGCGAAAGTATTTCTCCAGATAGGTTGGTTTTGGATCAAAGTAGTCTCCCATGATCTTCGCACGACCCTCCGCTCTATCACGGTTGATGTGTATGTGACCAAACTATGATCCTCTCCTAGGCCGCCAAACATCATCATTGAAAATCATGCCTAAAATGGTGTCAAAGTCATCGTCTTCTTCCTCTTCGGATGATGACAAGTCCTCCAAGATCATCTCCCTCAACCTCTTCGTCAACAATTCAAACGGCTCGTTAAAAAAGAAACGAACAAAAAACTCACCTAGGCAATTCGTCAAACACTTGCAGTGCGGTGGTGGTGCACAGGCCGGCCGGTGTCGTTTAGACCAAACCGGCAGGCGGCAATACTGGCAAATGACCTGCAACGGTGTGCAAGCAGGGTGAGATGCGGCGGCCGACAGAAAAGGAAGAATATTTGAAGCAAGCGGACGAGTCAGCTATGGCGACGGCGGCGGCGTTTCACCTTGATTCCGACGACGGTGACAGGGGCTGAACAGGCTCGACGTCAAGTAGAAGAGCGGCCGGGCCAAGGAAGGCAACGAGGTAGGGGCGTTAGAGGAGTAAAACTGACTTTTTACTTCTCTAACACCGGATAGGGGATCAGTTAGAAACGCCATAAGATGCCCCTTATTGGAGTGACAAAGGAATGACAAGGCGTCCCAATGAAACTCGTGCTATTTTACCCGACATCATCATGGAGATAAAGCTGGAGCTGGATGTGGTTAATGCCATTCGTGCTGAGTGGAAACTATGGAGCTGGCCCGGTCATCAAAGCATAGGCAGAAGTCGGTAGCGGGTATTAGCGAGTAGTCTGTGTTATCTTACGTTTCTGGCGGAGTCTCGCTTTGGCATTGTTTTGTCATCATGGGTCGGGTTAATAACTGAACCTATATTCATGTTTTTGCCTATCCTAATGAAGCGACACGCAAAGCTCACCCGTGTTCGAGAGAAAACAAATATAATTTGGTCTAAACAAAGACTGTGGTGTTTAGAGCATCTTCAACTTTCGCACCAGTCCGCGGAAAATGGATGTGGAAGACCCTCATCCAACACTGCTCGCATACATTTTAAACTATTTTTCAACAAACCGGATTAAATTCATGCAAATTCAACCGGATTTCATATAAACATGACATATTTCATATAAACACGATTTCATGCAAACCAAACGAAACGTTTAATTTGGACATATTTTTAACTAAAAATGATAGCGGACTAGGATAAAACTAGTCTATGGCCGGCGCCAGCAGATATCCATTCCGACGACATGGGTACCCTTGAGTAGTCTACTGCCGACCGTGGTGGATCTCCATTGTGGTCCTCACGTTCGGCAGCCATGAGCCTCAGAGGTATATGCTTCAATGCAAAGGGTGGCTCGCTTCCCCACCGCTCGTCGGAGTGGAACCGCCTGCTGATGCTTCAACCCGAGGGGGAGGGTCCCTATACTGCACGGATGAAAGTTGGTTTTTGGGTAAGGGGACGACCGTGGCCCACGACCGGGCAAGACACAGGCTGTGTACGCCGGCGCCGCCTCGGCGGTGGCCTTTATGGGACCCACGCCACGACGGCCTCCCGTGTTTTACTTCTCCTTGATAATGTCGGCGGGCACGGACGTGCTGGCCGCCATCTTGTCGATGTCCGTGTAGCCGGTTTCTTTCTCTATCGGCAGGGCGCGGTTATGCGCGCATTGACGTCGAATGGCGCGGTCGCAGGCACGGGAGGGGCGGTATGACATGGCGTTGTCCACGACAGCCATGATGCCCGTTCCGCCGTGCTCCCCCTGCAGCCTGGAACAACTCGCCACTCCTTCGCGAGTTGGCTTGGAGCGGCGAGTTGCTAAACCACGCGCCGTCTTGGTGCGGCAATTTGCTCCGTTGAGCTAGGCGATGGAGATGGGGTAGCGAGATGCCTCGCTTGTATCCGGCGGGCCACCCAACCGGCTTTTATGCTGGAGAACTGCTCTTCCCACTCGTCGGATGCCATCAAAAGGGTGGAGAAAATGGTGGAAGGAGGAGATGGAGAGTGGAAGAGTGGTGCAATTCTTGCCCGGCGTCTAGCCTCCTTTAAATAGCTGGCAGACGAGAGGAGCTTGATCGGTGTTGTGTTTAATGCCGCCCCGCTCATGAACGGATGTGTGGCCGGAGTAGGTTTCTCGTCGTTCACACGAGTTTAATGGAGACGAGGAGGTGTGTTCAGCCGGGCGTGCAGCGGGCGGCGCCTTCGGTCGGCGCGCCGATTCAATGGCGAAGGTAGTGAGAGGTCACGCACGCCCTGAGCCGTCTTCAATGTGGGGCGGCACGCTCTTATAGCGGCATGAATGCGGGCAGCTGGCGCGGACGGGAACGCTCGCGGGCAAGGGAGGTGGGGGTTTGGGTGGCTAGTGTAGTAAGAAGCGGGAGTGGATGTTGTCTGGACGCCCACAAAGCAACCCCCACGTTTGTCTCCAGTTTGCGGGAGAATGTACGTCCAAACCGCGTCCCAGACCAATACAGGGCCCGCGTTGATGAATTCCGCGATCTGGACAGCGCAGTCCAGACGGATGCTGGCGGTTTAAGGGCCGGTGTTGGAGAATGCCCTTAAGAATATTCAACTATGACAAAGCTCATGTGAACTTAAGATTACCAAACAACTGACCCTCCCCCGCCCCCACACACACAAAGGTAAAGATCGGGAGTTATTTACCCAAAACCATCATAGGGGCTTCAGTAATAATTTGGTACCACATTTGCGCCATTGCAAGAACTTAAGATTACCAAACAACTGACCCTCCCCCCCCCACACACACACACAAAGGTAAAGATCAGGAGTTATTTATCCAAAACCATCATAGGGGCTAGTGTAACAATTTGGTACCACATTTGAGCCAGGGCATAAGAAACCAACAACCTATGCCTAACCAATAACGCAGAGCACTAATGGTCTCATAAGCTCACGAAAACAGTCGTTCGACCCCTTGGGCCCACCTATCGGACTAATGTGGCAAAAATATCCACGTGGACAGGTTGACCAGTCTTTTTCTCCTCTCTTCTTTTCCATGTTGTGGCCAAAATTCTCCCCAACACAAGCTCGTCCCGCTTCTGTTGGCCATGGCTGACCTCGATTGCACCCACGCACGCCTACAACCGCCCCCTAGCCACGGCATGCACGCACACTTGCAGCCACCCCTGGCCGCCACCGCAGGCTTGACTGGCCACGTGCGCGGCGTCGCGCTGCTCGCCTCTCTTCGGACCAGGAAGAAGGGGGGACGTCGAAGGCGAGGTGGTCATAGCTGGATCTTGCACCTGCGACGACAAGGGCAACAATGCTCGCACGAGAGAGCTGCTGGTCGGGCATCGTCGGGGGTGTTCGTTGGTCGTGGTCCAATGGCGCCGTCGAAGGTCGGGATGGGGATGGTCTGCGTGCTACTGCTGCTCCATGCTACTGTTGCTGGACTCTACGTGCTGCTCTCTATCTGTGCTCGCGACCGGCGCTTACAAGTTGTTTGATGAATTGCTCCATAGGAGGAGTGATGGGTCGAAGATTCACATTGAGTCATTGACATGTGAGACCCACGTCTTTTCTGCCACCTAAGTTGGTCTGAGTTTTATTTTTTGTTTGGTCTTTTCCACGTGAGCCTGACATGTTGGACCCACGTCTTTTCTGCCACCTAAGCTGGCCCGAGTTTTTTTTGTTTGGTGTTTGCCATGTCAGCTTGACATGTGGGACCCACGTCTTTTCTGCCACCTAAGCTGGTCTGAGTTTTATTTTTTGTTTGGTCTTTGCCTTGTCAGCCTGACATGTGGGCCCAACTTGTCAGTTTTGCTCTTATCATGATCTTATCCGTCGATGACTGCTCTGCCTTATTGGTTAGACACAGAGTTGGTGGGTTTTTGTGCTCTGTCTAAAATGTGGTATTAAGTTGTTACTTTAGCCCCAATCTTCGTTCTTTTATGTTACACCAGGAGTAGAGATATTACAGTTTGAGAAACATGCACAACCGTGCAACACTAGGAACACATAGGCAGCTTTGCTCCATGTTCTCAGTGCCTCCTCTCTTGCCGCCACCACGGCGAGTGGTGGTCGTTGGCTCCGGAGCCTGGGTAGTCCTCGAGCTCCATCTCCATCCTCCCGTTGACACCGCTGCGGTCGGGCTCTCCCACAACGACTGCTTGGGGTGATCGTAGCAAAAATTCAGGCCAATTAGAGCCTGTGCTGCTTTTGGGTAAATAACTCAAAATCAAACATCATCATGGAAAATCGAATGTTTTTATGGGAACTTATATTGGCAAGAGAATGGCAAATTTAGTTTGCAACCATGACAATTTCCTGACAAAAGATGAACTGAGACGAGTTTGCTATGCTCATTAAGTAAACTTGTCATCCTCGGCAAACATAATTTGCCATGAGAAATGTTCGATTTGCCATGTCTAAAAATCTGACGTTCGCTAGATATTCGGGTAAATAAGAATGGTATCACGAGATGTCAAAAGACTCCTTCTCCACAGTTTGTAAACAAAAAATGTACTCTCTCCATTCCAAAATATAGTGCGCCCGCGCTTTCTGAGGTCCAACTTTGACCATAAATTTAATCAACAAGACCAACTGCGGCGGGAGAAAAAATTATATAATTGAAAACTTCTTTCGAATGCGAATTCATTGATATAATTTTTGCTCCCGCCGCAATCGGTCTTGATAGTTAAATTTACGGTCAAAGTTGAAGCACGTGGATAGAGGAAGCACTACATTGTGGAATGGAGGGAGTAGTACGAATCTCATCAATAGCGGGTCTTTAAAGAATGAGTAACACCAATGATTCCTTTTACATGTCAGTTACCATAAACTATATTCGCAAAAAAGAAAGTCAGCATGAACTAAGTGTAGAAACTATCCATTCAATGGGAGTCACAGATAATTAATCGAGCAACCGTTTATATGATCTCTCGACATACCTTCAATGGTTTTTATGTTGCAGAGCTTATTCATTGCCACCTCAGGCTCGGGATTAAGACGAAAATAACTATGCACAGCAAGCCAACTGCAAAGACAGTATTATTCTTGTGCCCTCTTGAGTCTTGACTATTGGACAACCTATCGGTTCATCCTCCAGTTAGACCCTGGGAAAAAGGATCGATGTGTACATTGAGTACATTGAGATGTACATTAATGTAATGTTGGGTTCAATGGCACATTCATTAGAAAAACAAAACATCCACGTCACCTTTTATTAGTGAGTGTCAACCCCAAATTCTTATCAACTTATCATCACCTTGCCTTGATCTTCCTTGTTTCATATAGATAATATGCCAGTATGAAATAGGTCTTCTAAATGTTGTGGATACCAATGTTTTAAACAGCGGGCTATGGAAAATAGCGGTGGGCCTCCAAATCAGCTATAGCGGGCTATTTGTGAAGGCGACCATTTAACGGCACCCTGCTGAAAAGGCTATAGCGGGCTATAGCGGAGCTATAGCCGACTATTTAAAACTATGGTGGATACCTTGTACTTGGAAGAAAATCACATGGAAATGGCTAGTCAGTGCAGATGTTTATGCATTCCCATATTCTTAATTGGTAGAACCAGTGAGACCTCTATACTTCCCTGTATTTCTACTCTGAAGACTATGAAAATGGCTAGACAGTGCAGATGTTTATGCATTACCATATTCTTGGTTCTTTATGCATAAGCAGTAGATACGCAATAAATGCCCATGCTGATTTCTACTCTGAAGACTATTCAATGCTGATTTTGTTATGTTTATACTAGCTCACATCCCGTAATGTTTTTGAACTTGAAATTTCGCATGGCAATAAAACATCACCCTCTTAACATCCCGTAGTTCTTTGAGATTTTTTTGAAACTTCAAAACATTTTTTCCACGTGATTTTCATAGGTTTCCACTGAATGTTGGGTTCCATGTAATATTCTCCCACCAATTAATCCAACTTCACACCTAGCAACCAGCAATTCCACAAGGAAATTAATGACTTCAGAAAAAAAAACTAATTTTGTTTCCCATGGTCGATCTACAACAACTGACACTATTTTTTTGATGGAGATATTGAGTCCTAATAGCATGAAAAAGCATACCATGAAATCATATATGTGTCTGCTGAGTGCTGAGTCATAGTGATTGAAACTCAATTACAAACATTGCTTGCAAAGATCCTTTGTAGAATCTGAATTCTTCACTAACTTATCATTAGTTTGCTAGAGAAGAATACACGACATCAAATCAACAGGACGTCCGGACAAATTAATAGCGGAAGATGCAACACCAAAAACTTGAATGGACTCATGCCTACGACAACCAAATAGAGATGCGCCTTTATTTATTGTTAGTGGTTGGCACTGGTGAAGGCCCAATAAGCCATATTTATTCCTTCCTAATGTCTTGGCGAAATTGCTCCACTTACGGGTGAGTTTCACGGAAGCTGTCCTACGGACTGATGTGGCGGCTTCTAATCCATGTCCGCCCCCTCAGTTTCAGGGGTGTGGCACTCCTCCCCCAATCTAATAATGCCATGCATGTCCGTAACCATTATTCTGTGAAAATCTGCGTGTAAGTGTAGCATTGCTCATGTCTTGGTCTATTTACTGCATGGGGGGCTTGGGTGGTGAGGCCTGTGTGGCCGTGTCTTTATTATGCATCAGCGCAGCGCTCACTCCCTGCTTCTTCTTTATGAGAATTAGAGTTTGGGGTGGAGAAAGCCATGAATGCCCACCCGTAAGAAGCAGTTCATGATTACAACGAAGTTAATGGTGTAGGTATACAAGTATGATATGATGGTCAGATAGTACGAGAGGTTTTAAGACATGGGAGGAGAGGCCTCTGCAAACTGTGCTTGCCTTGTGGGTTTCACTCTAGTGTCCATCGCCATGAACTCACAGCCATCTTACCCAAGCGCACACGCTACTAGCTAGCTATCCCACTCCTCATCACTCACTCCTGTGCGATAAATTCAGCAGAGCACTGTTGCAGCAATAGATGGCCTGCCGTTGTAGTTCCAACCAACGCGCACCGGTTTCCCCATTGGACAGGAGGTTGCACAACCAACATCACGCCTCAGTTACAGCTGCTGCTGCTGCGGCCTGAGCTATCTTATGAGTCCAGTGATCCTTACACTTACTAACAAGGCAGGCAATGGCATCAGGACAGGGCCGGGCCTTGTAGATTTTGTGGTGGCTCTCCTGGGCTGGGTGTGGCATTATGGCGTGTACAGTCCGGGCATGTAGAGCGAGTCCGCCTTGAATGGGGGAGGAGGTGGAGAGATTTGAGTCATTTAAGGTCACTCTACTTGTCACCCTTCAATGCCTGGCCTGGCCTGGCCTGCCCTCTCCTTCTTAATGGGGTTGGATGGAGGCCATTTAAGATCCCTTCTTTAGTGTCCACGCCCTCCCCTGCATGACCCCATCAATCGTGCTGTAGAAGAGAAGCAGCTCACTCAATTATCCTCACCTCCTCCTATAACTTCAGTCGAGTACTCAGTTCCACACATATATATATAGGGAGTGGTGGTGTCTGTCATCACACCAGCCAAGCCAAAGATCGATGAGCACTGAATTCTTTAGAGTGCCCAAGTTTCACCAGGAGTTGAGAGCCAAGAGGATGGAGATGCAGCCGGAGCTGTCGCTGGGGCCAACGTGGCCGGCGCTGGGCTTTGCCCCGGCCTCGGAGAAGAACACCAAGCAGATCAGCTCGTCTTCTTCCGAGTCGGACGGCAGCTCCCGGAAGAAGAGGAAGCATTACAACACCTGGGAGGAGCCCGTGTCGCACCCGCACCTGGAGCTCCATCTCAGTGACCCCCTGCCCCTGGACTGGGAGCAGTGCCTCGACCTCCAAGTGAGTCCCTCCCAACCCGTCTTCATCAGTAGCTAATTATTCTGTGTACTACATTATATACTTGTATTTTCGAAATAAATGTAATATATACTTGTATGTTCTACCTTGGGTACAACTCATTTCTCTCCATAGCTCTCTCAACTAGTAAAACAAAATCGAGCATGCCTACGGCACCGACACGTGTTACTAGCCGGTAAAGTTAATTGTGCAACAAAAGCTATTTATGGCGCGGTGCATATGTATGCCCCGCCACGTCTGTCGCGCATGGACATGGTTATTGGTGGCCAAAAATGCATGCGGCGGCTTGAACGTGCATGCAGAAAGCTGCACCTTGTGATAGTTTCCCTACTATTTTGTGACGCCCACGAGGCATCTTTGTACTCTTTGTAGTACCACGTTGCCTAGAAGATGCAAGTATACATCGATAGGAGTATCCAACACGGATGCTGTCATGATGGCCTCATCATTTTGATTTAATGTGCTATATATGTGATCTTGTTTTGCAGTCTGGAAAGATGTATTACCTGAACAGGAAGACTTTGAAGAGGAGCTGGAACAGGCCCAAGGAGCAGGGCGTGAGCCTGGAGCTCAACATGTCCACAACGCCGACGAGGCAGGTCGTCGTTGTGGATGACAGCAACACCGGCGCCACTGCTCCTACCCTCTCACAAGCAGCAGTGACAAAGAGAGACACCGCCGGCGGCACCATGATCGCCGTGCCATGCACCAACTGCCATCTCCTGGTGATGCTGTGCAAGTCCTACCCCACCTGCCCCAACTGCAAGTTCGTGCAGTCGTTGGCACCGGCGCCGGCGACGCCACAGGCGGCAGCTCATCGCATGCTCGACGCCGCTGTGAAGCCGCTGCGGACCCTGAGCCTTCTCCACTAGGCGGACATGATGGTTGTAGAAAGGAAACCCTAGTAGCTGTAGACCAAACCAAAACTAGGGTTAGTATTTGGAGGGAGGGACCGACTATATGCATGTATGTTAATCAAGGGCTGGAGCAAGTAAGTAGATCTTGTAGTAGTACTACTAGTACTATAACTGTTATTAAGTATAATTAATCAATAGTAATGGTTATAAATGTGGCAGCAAGAGATTGATGCATGAACGCTGTACTACGTGAGTAGTAGTACACTCACTGTTTCCCCGGCCTTGAATGAAACTGAGGCAATAGGGCAGTGAAGGTGCCGTCCTGGCCCTTGTCTTGTCCATTAAAGAAGAGGGTGGACGGCCGGTGGCGGTGCTGCTAGGTACTCCAGCAGTCCAGCTCCTCGGCGCCGCCATAAAGGCCTTCACTGGACTAGTGGATTTGGGCCGAGGCAGTGAAGAGGAGCATGAATGCCACACCTACTCGGACTCGACCACTCCCTCCTCCTTCGGTTGCACACTCCATTCCCTTCCCTGTCTCCTATCCCCAAAACACCATGGGATCAAGCCGCACTGGCTCCCACTCAGAGTGAACAAACAATAACGTGAGATATCTACAGAGACTTTAGCACTCTCAGCAAGAGGGCCAGGGATCCTAGGTTGTGCAAACTGTGAGTGCTGAGTGCAAAGCTACACAGCACACGACACCTATACACGCAATGCAGGATATATGCATCTCACTCACGGACTCACCCATGCTGCCCATGCTGATGAGCGTGCACTTCCCCACGCACGCAAGGCGTCGAATGTACTACGTGTGCATGTGGCCATTGCCTCCCAGGAATCAGGCGTGGCTCTGCCCTTTCCGGCAGGCACTTGGCCCTAGGTTGGAAAGCATGCTCTGTGGCTCTCTGTGCCAGGAGGGCTCCCGCGACTAGGGTTTCCCCGTCCTCCCCTCCCGCCGCCGCCGGCCGTCGGCCTCGCGCCCCCTCCGTCCCCTTCCGCCCCTCCCCCCTCCCCCATCATGTCCGCCTCGCGCCGCCTCCTCGGGAGGTGGCCGGGGCGGAGCTTGAGCTCCTCTTCCTCGGGCCCTTCCTCCCCCGTCTCTCCCCCCGCCGCCGCCGGTGGGCGCCCCCGGCGCTGGCCCGGGTGGTGCCGGCGGTGGCGGGCCTTCTCATCCCCGCGCGCGCGTGCTCCCTGTTGGCATAGTCTCAACCTTGACGACGCAACCGTCGAGTATTTTTCGACGATGCGCACGTACAAGCTACCGCGGCCGATTACTTTCCGGCCGGTTGAGCGGAGACTCGCCGTACGTAGACGCAAATGGCAAGAGGTACACGTACCAAACGAAGCAGCCTAGCTAGCTGCTGGATGGATTTGGTAGAGCCTAGCTAGCTAGCTTAACAAACGGGATTAGCACAACTCGGCGAAACTACACGCATGTGAAAACACTTGGACGCTGATGGATTGCAACAACGGGAGCGTGTCGCTCCTGGGAATTCTTATTGCTTTGATCTGGTTCGGTACAAGTTGATTACAAGGCGGAGCAACGTATATATAGTACTAATCTACCTATACGAAGCCGACTTGATACAGACTACAAGTCTTTGCCGGACTAGTTTATACTAATCGTGATTATTTCCAACAATCACCCCCCTAAGCACGATGTCCTCACTTCACAGCTTGGACGCCGATCCTTCCCCGCATCTCCGTGAACTTCTGCCGTCCCAAAGAATTGGTCAGGATATCTGCAAGCTGGTCATCAGTGCAAACATAGTTGACTTCAATCTTGCTTTCTTCTACGCACTCCCGTATGTAGTGATACCTTATGTCGATGTGCTTCGTCCTGTCATGATGCACTGGATTCTTACATAGGGCAATCGCAGACTTGTTATCAACATTGAGCACCACTTTCTCTGCTTCCTTGTCTGTAAGGTCACCGAGTAGCCTTCCTAGCCACACACCTTGACCCACCGCGGTCGCAGCTGCAATATACTCTGCTTCGCAGGATGATAATGCGACCACCTTTTGCTTTTGTGATAGCCAAGTCACTATGCTTCCGCCCAAGAAATATGCCACTCCCGAGGTACTTTTACGGTCGTCCACAACTCCTGCCAGGTCGCTATCACTATAGCCAAGTAGCTCCACCATCTCCTTCTTCTCTCTCAAATAGACACAACCGAAGTTTGTTGTCCCTTTGATGTACCTGAGTATATGTTTGACAGCTGCCCAATGTTCAGTCGTGGGTGCTTCCATGAAGCGACTCACTATGCCAACGGAATAGGCCAAGTCCGGTCGTGTATTCACAAGATACCTTAGGCTTCCGACCACACTTCTATAGTCCGTTGCATCAACCGCAGGGGCTTCACTCCTTTTGCTAAGTTTCAGTCGAGGCTCCATTGGAACAAAACTTGGGTTGCAATCCTCCATGCTACAACTTTCAAGTATCTTCTTTGCATATGCCTCCTGGCATAGCGTGATCCCCTCCGACTTTTGATGTACCTCGATCCCGATGTAGTAAGTCAAGAGCCCTAGATCACTCATCTTGAATAGCTCCTTCATCTGTAGCTTGAATCGCGCAATCTCCTCTTCGTCTGCTCCAGTTATCAAGAGATCATCAACATAGATGCCCACCAAGAGACGATCCTTGCCTTTACCTCGCTTGTACATAGCATGCTCGAGTGGACTTTTCTCAAAACCAAGAGAAATCAATGTACGGTCAAGCTTGATGTTCCACGCCCGAGGAGCTTGATGTAGCCCGTACAATGCCTTCTGTAGCTTCAACACCTTATGTTCCTCTCCTTCTTTGATGTACCCCGGTGGTTGCTTCACGTATACTTCTTCTTTCAACTCCCCGTTTAAAAATGCGGATTTTACATCCATGTGATGTAGCTTCCAAGATTCTTGAGCCGCGAGAGCTATAACTAGCCTCACCGATTCCATCCTTGTGACTGGAGCGAACACTTCTTCGAAGTCCACACCTTGCTCTTGCACGTCTGCTTTAGCCACGAGCATTGCTTTATGCTTCACCAAGTTCCCTTCCGCATGCTTCTTGACTTTGTACACCCACTTGAGCTCTATGACATTATGTCCGTCGGGAAGATCCGCGAGCTCCCATACTTTGTTGTCTCGGATCGACCTCAACTCTTCATCCATAGCACGACGCCAACACTCTTCCATATTTGCATCTTCAAAATTTTCCGGTTCCTCGATGTGCAAACTTCGTTGCCCTTTACTTTTCATCTTTACTGAATTTATCTGAAGCCCTGCTTCTGGAGAGAGGTCCAACGCGCGTCGTTCTTGTGCTATTGGAGAACACACACTTGCTTCTGAACTTGCCAAAGTTCCGTTTTCTGGCGATGTAGGTTTTTCTCCCGGTTCTGCTGTTGTCAGAGAGGTCGTCTGAGTCGACGTGACAACTGCAGTCAACAGTGCGCACGCTGGAGCGCCTTCTGCATCAGAAAGAGTTGGCGATGCGATGTCTTCTGGCCTTGCTGGACCGCACGCTGACTGTACTGCCCAAACTAGGCCACCATTGCTTCCTGGGCTGAACGACCGGTGCAAATTTACTCGTTTTTGCTCCCCTTCAGGCCCATCACGTAGGCCTTGCACTCCTCTGCTGCATGGGATGCGCATGCTAGGAACCCAATTAAAGCTAGTCGTGCATTTACTGCTGCTGCTGCATATGGCTGTACACACTTCGGCACTTCCGTCAGCCAGCTCCATGCAAGAACCGGATGATACGCCTTGCTTGCCTGATGCAACGAGCGTAGTGTCCGGAGCGTCTCGGCTCGCGCTGTCCGCGCAACATGGTGTTGCACTGTCCAACTTAGCGTGACGTTCGTTTGGTCCGAGTACAGCTCGCCCCATGCTGCGTTCTTCTGCGGTGACCACTTCATCACACCTCGTGTCGTGTTCTTTTGGCGACACGTCTTTGCCATCTTCTAGAGCGAGCACACCATCACGCATTGGGTTGTGGTCTTCTGGCGTCACTTCTTCGCCTGCTTCTAACGTGACCACACCGTCACGCTTTCCGTCATGGTCTTCTGGCGCCACAGCTTCGCCCGGGTTTACTGACGTAACCACACTGTCACACCTTGGGTCATGGACTTCTGGCGCCACGACTTCGCCTAGGTTTACTGACGTGGATGCACTCACCGGATCCGTGTCCAGCTGACCAAGATCATCTGGATCCTCCTCGTCCACTAGCTCACACATCAGCATCATATCCCCGTCGTCTCCTTCCTCGGCCATGAGCGCCCGTTGCTTCGGTGCTTCTTCGCAGCTAGCCTTGAAGTGACCGAGGAGGCCACACTTATAACACCTCACCTTTTTGATGTCAAACTTCCTCCTCGATGGTGCAGGCGCATCCTCGTCGTCCGAGTCGGCGAAGATATTTCTCGCCGAGCGCTGCTTCCCCTTCCCCTTCTTCTTGCCACTGCTCGTGGATCCGTCTTGCTTTTCTTTCAATAGTGCGATCCATTGCGCCTTTGTCAGCATCAGGTGCTCACTCGCCTCCGCGTCGCCGAAACTGAGACGAATTCTCTCGTCATGGGCCTTGAACCTTCCGACGAGATCCTCTACTGTGAGAGTCTTTAGGTCGAGACATTGTTCGATCGACGTGACGATCTGGATGTAGCGTGCCGGTGCGGCGCGCAAAAATCGTCGGACGATCGCAACTTCTTCTAGGGTTGAACCATAGCTGCGTATGCCGTTGACGAGGGTCTTGAGACGGGAGGCAAACTGATCAACCATCTCACTTTCATCCATCTTCAGGCACTCGTAGCTTCTCATCAGAGACTGAAGGTGTGCTTCCTTGACACGGTCATGACCCTGGTGCAGGATCTTAATGGTCTCCCATGCCTCCTTCGCCGTTTTCTTTCCGACGAGGTGTTGCAACACATCCTTCGGCATTGCGGAGTAGATCGCCGTTAACGCCTGACGACCAATCCGGTACTTCGCCGCGCCCTTCGCGTACTCTGCGCCGCCAGGGTCGACGGCTTCCCAGTACTTAGCTCCCTCCATCGCGACCTCCATGTTCATCGCCCATAGTGCGTAGTCCTCTCGATCCAGACGGGGGAATTGTGATCCTCCCACCATCGGCATCGGTGCTCCCGCTGCCGCCGTCACGATCTCCTTGCCTGTGTTCGACATGATCCTTCGAGTGCTTTCCGAAGATCACGACCAACAAACCAAGCTCTGAATACCAATTGTTGGCATAGTCCCAACCTTGACGACGCAACCGTGAAATACTTTTTGACGATGCGCACGTACAAGCTACCGCGGCCGATTACTTTCCGGCCGGTTGAGCGGAGACTCGCCGTACGTAGACGCAAACGGCAAGAGGTACACGTACCAAACGAAGCAGCCTAGCTAGCTGCTGGATGGATTTGGTAGATCCTAGCTAGCTAGCTTAACAAACGGGATTAGCACAACTCGGCGAAACTACACGCACACGAAAACACTTGGACGCTGATGGATTGCAACAACAGGAGCGTGTCGCTCCTGGGAATTCTTATTGCTTTGATCTGGTTCGGTACAAGTTGATTACAAGGGGGAGCAACGTATATATAGTACTAATCTACCTATACGAAGCCGACTTGATACAAACTACAAGTCCTTGCCGGACTAGTTTATACTAATCGTGATTATTTCCAACACTCCCTTCCCGGGGCTGGGAGGCGGCGGCGGTGCTGCTCGGCCTTGCTGCGGTCTGGCGGCCCTGCGGTGGCGGCCGGCGGCTGGCGTGGTGTCGGCACCGCTCCTTGGAGGCGGGGCGGCGTGGTGGTGCTGGGTGGCCGTCGTCGCGCCCCCGGCCTAGATCTGGGCCCGGCGGGCCTCATCTGGGTCCTAGCGGGCCGGCTCCCCGGCGTGGCCTCGTTGTCTGCGGCGCGGTGAGGAGGAGGAGTGGCTCAGATATGGGGCAGCGGCGTCGACGGCGTGCCGGCAGCAGCGCGAAGGCGGGAGCTTTACGAGCCCACGAGGGCTCGGCTGGGCCTGGTGTGCTCCTGCTATTGCGTCCGGACGGGTACCGTCGTGGACGGGGGAAGTGGGGCCCTCCCGCGTGCCAACGGTGCTAATGCCCTAGTCCCGGCTCTGATTCTTCGCCGTGTTGTCCTCACTCCATGTTGCCGTGGTGAGACGGCATGGGGGCCTCTTGACCGTGTTGGCGTTGGGTGGTGGTTGGTTTGGTGGATGGCTCCGGAGCGCCCGAGGTGGTTGGGATCGGGGCAGGCCCCTGTCGGCTTGGCCGACACCGGCGCGATGGCGCTTGTGGGTGCCACCTGACCTTTCGGGAGGGCGTCGGGGGCCACCTGACCCTCTTCTCGCCTCGTCGTGTACCGGGGCGATGGCGCTTGTGGGTGCCACCTGACCTTCCTCTCGCCTCGCCGTGTACCAGGGGAAACCCTTGGCAGCAGCGTCGTCATCGTCGCGATCCTTCTTGGAGGTGTTGATAGGTGCCGGCGCTTCGGAGTCTTGGAGCCTAGTGGGAGATCCCGTTGGGCGCAGCGATCGCGAGGCTTATTCATTTTTGTTGAGCCGCTGTTGTCGGCATTTGTTTCTTTTGCTCTTTCTCTGTCGTTTCCTTTTGGGCGCGACTGTGCTGCTTCCGCCCCAGTACCTATCCTTGTATGGCTCAGTTGGTTGCTTTGTATACAAAGCGGGGGAAACCCTTTTTGGGTAGTGGAAGCATGCTCTGTTCCTTGGTCACATCACATTTTGAGCTCACTGCTTAGATACCTCGGCCTAATTTGTCTCCTGATGTAATAGCACCGCAGGTCCTACAACTTGTATAGCATGCGATGATTTAGTCCTAAAACTTGCAAAAGTTGATTGAGTAGTCCTACAACTTGCACTTGATGTGCAAGTTTAGTCCAAAGCCAATCACAGACAGTCAAGTGGCGCTAGCTGGACCGAGTCAGTCAACAGTTGGATATTTGTAGATACCTCCCTGCTCTTTTGTGAATTCAATCTGCAGTACATGCTACTTTACGAAAAAAGGTTTTCCCCCGCTTTGTATTACAAAGCAACCATCACCGATACAGTCAACGATAGGTACTGGGGCCGAAGCAGCATAGTCACGTTCAAAAGAAACAAAAGAGAAAACAAAAAAAGAAACAATGCGAACAACGACGGATCAACGAAAACGAAGGAGACCCGCAACCGTTGCGCCCACCTGAGAATGCCACCACACTCAAAGTGCTCCGGACCGCCGCATACCAAGCAACACCTACAATAAGGATCGTGACACCGACGACGCTGCTGTCCGGACAAGTCCTTGGGTTTCCCCCGGTACGCAGAGGGGTGCGGGGGAAGGGGTAAACCCGGCGCCCTTCAGGAAGGCATGGTGGCGCCCACGGGCGTCACCGCGTCGGTGCCGGACAAGCTGACAAGGATTTCTCCTGACCACCAACCACCCATGACCCCACACAATCCATCGTGCGCCACCAAACACGTCGCCCACCAACATGCGCCACCACGGCCGTGCAGTCCCCATCGCCGTCTCACCGTGGAAAACGAAGCGAGACCGGCAGGAACAGAGGAGGTAACCAGGAACGAGGAGCGACTTTTCGTCTATTCTTAATACTATACACGCTAATTTAATCCATCCACTTCTCCCGCTCCCCGCCACCGTCACCGCCTCCGCCCCCTCGTGAGCGTCGCCGCCGTTACGATTGTAAGATTAGGGAAACCACATGTTGTGGTGCCTTGTATTGATCAATATATATAGGTTACAAGGCAGAGTTCATATCGTACAATATACGGACACCTATACAAGGACTACACATATACAACCATATATCTATACAAAAACAATACTGTTATATATTCTAACACCATCCCTCAGTCGTAAACGGACGTCGACGAATGTTAAGACTGTCCCAAAAATCCAAGAAGAGAGGGGATGGCAATCCTTTGGTGAAAATGTCCTCAAATTGAGAAGAACTCGGAACATGAAGAACCCGGACCTCACTTGTGGTGACACGGTCTCGAACAAAGTGTAGATTGATCTCCACATGCTTGGTGCGCTGATGATGAACGGGATTCTGTGTCATGTAAACAGAGCTCACATTGTCACAAAACACCACAGTGGCACCAGTCATTGGTCAATGAAACTCCTGAAGAAGCTGCAGTAACCAACATGTTTCAGCCACTACATTTGGAACCGCCCTGTATTCAGCCTCGGCGCTGGAGCGAGAGACCATGTGCTGCCGCTTAGCAGACCATGACACCAGGTTAGTGCCAAGGAAGACACAATAACCTGAGGTAGGCCGGCGAGTGTCGGGGCAACCTACCCAATCAGCGTCAGAATAGGCCATCAATTTGTTGGAGCTGCGTCGAAACAAAGTGAGGCCAAGGCCGGTGGTGCCATGGATGTAGCAAAGCACACGCTTCACAAGGAGCAAATGATTAGCCCGAGGATCATGCATATGAAGACAAATCTGCTGCACAACATAAGAGATGTCTGGCCGAGTGAATGTGAGGTACTGAAGACCACCTGCAATACTATGATACTCGGTGGGATCTGCAACTGGATCACTGGACTTGGCTGAAAGTTTGGAGGTAGTATCAACGGGAGTAGAGATGGGTTTGCATTGCAACATGCCAGCTCTGTCAAGAAGATCCAATGCATACTTCTCCTGTGAGAGGAACAGACTGTCCTTGCTGCGTGTGACAGAGATGCCCAGAAAGTAATGAAGATCACCCATATCTGTCAAACTGAATTCGGTACGAAGAGAGGCAATCAAACTGTGCAACAATGTCGAGGAAGATGCAGTCAGGATAATGTCATCCACATAGAGCAGGGGATAGGCCATGTCAGCACCACGCCGATAGACGAACAACGAGCTGTCGGACTTGGAGCCAATGAAACCAATCGATGTAGTGAACGAAGCAAACCACTGAAACCATGCTCTAGGCGCCTGTTTCAAACCATAGAGTGATTTGTTGAGGCGACAAACCTTATCAGGGAAGCGAGGATCATGGAACCCAGAAGGCTGACGAGCATAAACAGTCTCAGTGAGAGTGCCATTGAGGAACGCATTCTTGACGTCAAGATGATGAATGGACTAGTCACTAGCGACAGAGCAAGAGGGAGCATTGTTTGAATAGTGGATGGCTTGACGACAGGGCTGCAAGTTTCATCAAAATTGATACCTTCTCGCTGAGTAAATCCATGAAGCACCCAACGAGCTTTGTGGCGATCCAAAGAACCATCAGACTTCATCTTGTGATGATAGATCCACTTACCAGTAACAATGTTAGCATTGCAAGGTGGATCATTGAGGTCCCAAGTGTTGTTGGAGAGAAGAGTACCATACTCCTCAACCATAGTGGAATGCCAGTTTGGATCCTTGAGAGCACCGCGATAAGTCTTCGGTATTGGAGATAAACCCTCATCATGAAGATCAAAAATCTTTTTCGACTGCACAATACCTGATGTCTACTACACAACCTACTTCTTGTAGACGTTGTTGGGCCTCCAAGTGAAAAGGTTTGTAGGACAGTAGCAAATTTCCCTCAAGTGGATGACCTAAGGTTTATCAATCCGTGGGAGGCGTAGGATGAAGATGGTCTCTCTCAAACAACCCTGCAACCAAATAGCAAAGAGTCTCTTGTGTCCCCAACACACCCAATACAATGGTAAATTGTATCGGTGCACTAGTTCGGCGAAGAGATGGTGATACAAGTGCAATATGGATGGTAGATATAGGCTTTTGTAAACTGAAAATATAAAAATAGCAAGGTAGCGAGCGGTAATAGTGAGCATAAACGATATTGCAATGATAGGAAACAAGGCCTAGGGTTCATACTTTCACTAGTGTAAGTCCTCTCAACAATAATAACATAATTGGATCATATAACTATCCCTCAACATACAACAAAGAGTCACTCCAAAGTCACTAATAGCGGAGAACAAACGAAGAGATTATGGTAGGGTACGAAACCACCTCAAAGTTATTCTTTCCAATCAATCCATTGGGCTATTCCTATAAGTGTCATGAACAGCCCTAGAGTTCGTACAAGAATAACACCTTAAGATACAAATCAACCAAAACCCTAATGTCACCTAGATACTCCATTGTCACCTCAAGTATCCGTGGGTATGATTATACGATATGCATCACACAATCTCAGATTCATCTATTCAATCCAACACAAAGCACTTCAAAGAGTGCCCAAAGTTTCTACCGGAGAATCACGACGAAAACGTGTGCCAACCCCTATGCATAGGTTCATGGGCGGAACCCGCAAGTTGGTCACCAAAACATACATCAAGTGGCACATGATATCCCATTGTCACCACAGATATGCACGACAAGACATACATCAAGTGTTCTCAAATCTTTAAAGACTCAATCCGATAAAATTACTTCAAGGGGAAAACTCAATCCATTACAAGAGAGAAGAGGGGGAGAAGAAACATAAGATCCAACTATAATAGCAAAGCTCGCGATACATCAAGATCGTGCCAAATCAAGAACACGAGAGAGAGAGAGAGAGAGAGAGAGATCAAACACATAGCTACTGGTACATACCCTCAGCCCCGAGGGAAAACTACTCCCTCCTCGTCATGGAGAGCGCCGGGATGATGAAGAAGGCCACCGGTGAGGGTTCCCCCCTCCGGCAGGGTGCCGGAACAGGGTCCCGAGTGGTTTTTTGTGGCTATAGAGGCTTGCGGCGGCGGAACTCCAGATCTATTCTCTGTTCTGGAAGTTTTAGGATACGTGGATATATATGTGAGCCGGAAGTACGTCGGTGGAGCTGCGGGGACCCCATGAGGCAGGGGGCGCGCCCTAGGGGGGTGGGCGCGCCCCCACCCTCGTGGCCAGCTCCCGTATCTTCTGGCGTAGAGTCCAAGTTTATCTGGTGGGTTTCCTTCCAAAAATAACTTCTCCAGTTGATTTCTTTCCGTTTTGACTCCGTCTGATATTCCTTTTCTTCGAAACACTGAAATAGGCATAAAACAACAAATCTGGGCTGGGCCTCCGGTTAATAGGTTAGTCCCAAAATTATATAAAAGTGGATAATAAAGCCCAATATTGCCTAAAACAGTAGATAATATAGCATGGAGCAATCAAAAATTATAGATACGTTGGAGACGTATCAAGCATCCCCAAGCTTAATTCCTACTCGTCCTCGAGTAGGTAAATGATAAAAAAGATAATTTTTGATGTGGAATGCTAGTTGGCATAATTTCATTGTAATTATTCTCAATTGTGATATGAATATTCAGATCCGAAAGATTCAAGACAAAAGTTCATATTGACATAAAAATAATAATACTTCAAGCATACTAATGAATCAATCATGTCTTCTCAAAATAACATGGCCAAAGAAAGTTATCCCTACAAAATCATATAGTCTGGCTATGCTCCATCTTCACCACACAAAGTATTTAAATCATGCACAACCCCGATGACAAGCCAAGCAATTGTTTCATACTTTAACATTTTCAAAACTTTTTCAATCTTCACGCAATACATGAGCGTGAGCCATGGATATAGCACTATATGTGGAATAGAATGGTGGTTGTGGGGAAGACAAAAAGGAGAAGATAGTCTCACATCAACTAGGCGTATCAACGGGCTATGGAGATGCCCATCAATAGATATCAATGTGAGTGAGTAGGGATTGCCATGCAACGGATGCACTAGAGCTATAAGCATATGAAAGCTCAACAAGAAACTAAGTGGGTGTGCATCCAACTCGCTTGCTCACTAAGACCTAGGGCATTTTGAGGAAGCCCATCATTGGAATATACAAGCCAAGTTCTATAATGAAAAATTCCCGCTAGTATATGAAAGTGACAAAATAGGAGACTCTCTACATGAAGATCTTGGTGCTACTTTGAAGCACAAGTGTGGTAAAAGGATAGTAGCATTGTCCCTCCTCTCTTTTTCTCTCATTTTTTTTATTTTTATTTTTTTATTTGGGCCTTTTCTCTTTTTTATGGCCTCTTTTTTTATTTTTCGTCCAGAGTCTCATCCCGACTTGTGGGGGAATCATAGTCTCCATCATCCTTTTCCTCACTTGGGACAATGCTCTAATAATGATGATCATCACACTTTTATTTTCTTACAACTCATGAATTACAACTCGATACTTAGAACAAAATATAACTCTATATGAATGCCTCCGGCGGTGTACCGGCATGTGCAATGAATCAAGAGTGACATGTATGAAAGAATTATGAACGGTGGTTTTGCCACAAATACAATGTCAACTACATGATCATGCTAGCAATATGACAATGATGGAGCGTGTCATAATAAACGGAACGGTGGAAAGTTGCATGGCAATATATCTCGGAATGGCTATGGAAATGCCATGATAAGTAGGTATAGTGGCTGTTTTGAGGAAGATATATGGTGGGTGTATGATACCAGCGAAAAGTGTGTGGTATTAGAGAGGCTAGGAATGGTGGAAGGATGGGAAAAAGTGCATATAATCCATGGACTCAACATTAGTCATAAAGAACTCATATACTTATTGCAAAAATCTAGAAGTTATCAAAACAAAGTATTACGCGCATGCTCCTAGGGGGATAGATTGGTAATAAAAGAACATCGCTCGTCCCCGACCGCCACTCATAAGGAAGACAATCAATAAACACCTCATGCTCCGACTTCGTTACATAACGGTTCACCATACGTCCATGCCACGGAAATCACAAACTTCAACGCAAGTATTCTTTAAATTCACAACTACTCAACTAACATGACTCTAATATTATCACCTCCATATCTCAAAACAATTATCATGTTTCAATCTTTTCTTAGTATTCGACACACTCATAAGAATTCTTACAAATCTTTTATGCTTAGCATATTAGGATTTTAAGAAAATTACCATGCTATTTAAGACTCTCAAAATAATATAAGTGAAGCATGAGAGTTCATCTATTTCTTCAAAATACAACTACCACCATGCTCTAAAAGATATAAGTGAAGTACTAGAGCAACCAACAAACTACTCCAAAAGGTATGAGTGAAGATCAATGAGTAGTCGAATAATTATGCAACTATGTGAAGACTCTCCCATTTAATAATTTCAGATCTTGATACTTTATTCAAACAGCAAGCAAATATAAAGAAAATAAAATGACGCTCCAAGCAAAACACATATCATGTGGTGAATAAAAATATAGCTCCAAGTAAAGTTACCGATGAACGAAGACGAAAGAGGGGATGCCTTCCGGGGCATCCCCAAGCTTAGACGCTTGGTTATCATTGAATATTACCTTGGGGTGCCTTGGGCATCCCCAATATTAGGCTCTTGCCACTCCTTATTCCATAGTCCATCGAGTCTTTACCCAAAACTTGAAAACTTCACAACACAAAACTTAACAGAAAACTCGTGAGCTCCGTTAGTGAAAGAAAACAAAACTCCACTTCATGGTACTGTAATGAACTCATTCTTTATTTATATTGGTGTTAAATATACTATATTCCAACTTCTCTATGGTTTATAAATTATTTTACTAGCCATAGATTCATCAAAATAAGCAAACAACACATAGAAAACAGAATCTATCAAAACTAGAACAGTCTGTAGTAATCTGTAACTAACGCAAACTTATGGAACTCCAAAAATTCTAAAATAAATAGGTAGACCTGAGGAATTTGTCTAGTAATCATCTTCAAAAGGAATCAACTAAATAGCACTCTCCAGTAAAAAGTTCTAGCTAATCTCGTGGGCGCTAAAGTTTCTGTTTTTTACAGCTTGATCATAAAGACTTCACCCAAGTCTTCCCAAAGGTTCTACTTGGAACAAACACTAATTAAAGCACAAAAACACATCTAAACAGAAGCTAGATGGATTATTTATTCCTAAACATAACCAAAAAACAAGAAACTTAAATAAAATTGGGTTGCCTCCCAACAAGCGCTATCGTTTAACGCCTCTAGCTAGGCATTATGATTTCAATGATGCTCACATAAAAGATAAGAATTGAAACATAAAGAGAGCATCATGAAGAATATGACTAGCACATTTAAGTCTAACCCACTTCCTATGCATAGGGATTTTTTGAGCAAACAACTTATGGGAACAATAATCAACTAGCATAGGAAGGCAAAACAAGCATAACTTCAAAACTTTAAGCACATAGAGAGGAAAATTGATATTATTGGAATTCCTACAAGCATATGTTCCTCCCTCATAATAATTTTAAGTAGCATCATGAATGAATTAAACAATATAACCAGCACCTAAATCATTGTTTTCATGATCTACTCGCATAGAAAATTTACGACTCTCCACATAAGCAAAATTCTTCTCATTCAGAATAGTGGGAGTATCATAAGAAACTTGAATACTATAAATTGTTTCCACATTAAAAGAGTAATGTTCAGAGAAAGGGTACTCATAACCATGACAAGTTTTATAAATATAATCATCACTACTCTTTATAGCATATGTTTTATCACAATAATCATCATAAGTAGCAACTTTGTTCTCATCATAATCGATTGAAACCTCTTCCAAAATAGTGGATACATCACTAAATAAAGTCATGACCTCTCCAAATCCACTTTCATCAATATAATCATCATAGGTAGAAGGCATGCTATCATCATAACAACTTTGCATATCGAAACTTGGGAGGCTAAAAATATTATCATTATTAAACATAGCATCCCCAAGCTTAGGACAAACATTAATTGCAGCAAATATATTCTCAAATATGTCATCCTCATCAAACATAGCTTCCCCAAGATTGGGCCTTTTTATATCATAAGCATAATCACTCTCATCATTAATAGTATAGATAGCACCAATAGTATAGCAATTGTTATGTTCTTCCAAGCAAGTGCCAGAAAGATTTTCAAGATCATAAGAAGTATCATTCTGTTCCCAATCATAATCATCACAACAAGCAATAGGAATAACGAGATCATCATTTTCATGAGGCACAACAATAATAGGAGCAACTTTATTTGGGAGAGATACCTTTTTACCTCTCTTCCTTTTTCTTTTCTTCTTCTTCACCACATCGTGTGTGGTTTCAATCCTCCTTTTGGAGCTCCTTATTAATGAGATTGGTTGAATAGAAGGCTCCTCCTCGTTACCTGATTCATCATAACAAATAATATGAGGATATTGGGAAGTCTCTTACCTTTCATTAGTATTCTCTCCATCCTCTATTTGTTTTCTTTTCTTTATGTAATTGGCAATATAAGTATTTTCAATACAATTCACCGCACAATACATATAAATCTTCTCTAGATCAAAATCAAGAACTCTATCAAGATTAAATTTTGGAATACCCTCAGTTATACGTTTCATTTCTTCATACCCCAAAAGAACGCTAAGCTCTTTATGATGCTCAAGGGTAATCAAATTATCACAATATTTGGACACAACTTGATCATGAAACAAATAGCATTGGAGCTTTAAATGACCATGTTCATTGGAAAGTTCACAAGGGGCACGAAAAATATTGAATCTTTCAGCACATTCATCTAGCTCTTCTTGCAACAATTTGGTTTCTAAGTACTTATGCCTCTTGCAATATCTATCTTTCCTATTTGGTGTGTACTTGCAAATCCAATCTACTCCCCAAAAATTGACATGTTTATAGGAGACATTTTCATCATAACTAGTGCAATCATCATTAGTACTATGTATATTCAAGGGGTTCATACTAACAACATTGCAATCATGCTCATCATTCAAAGATTTAGTGCCAAACATTTTAATGCATTCTTCTTCTAACACTTTGGCACAATTTTCCTTTCCATCATACTCACGAAAGATATGAAAAAGATGAAGCGTATGAGACAAACTCAATTCCATTTTTTTAGTTTTCTTTTATAAACTAACTAGTGCTAAAACAAGAAACAAAAAGATTCGATTGCAAGATCTAAAGACATACCTTCACTTACCTAGCCTCCCCGGCAACGGCGCGAGAAAAGAGCTTGATGTCTAATACACAACCTACTTCTTGTAGACGTTGTTGGGCCTCCAAGTGCAAAGGTTTGTAGGACAGTAGCAAATTTCCCTCAAGTGGATGACCTAAGGTTTATCAATCCGTGGGAGGTGTAGGATGAAGATGGTCTCTCTCAAACAACCCTGCAACCAAATAGCAAAGAGTCTCTTGTGTCCCCAACACACCCAATACAATGGTAAATTGTATAGGTGCACTAGTTCGGCGAAGAGATGGCGATATAAGTGCAATATGGATGGTAGATATAGTCTTTTGTAAACTGAAAATATAAAAACAGCAAGGTAGCGAGCTGTAAAAGTGAGCGTAAACGGTATTGCAATGATAGGAAACAAGGCCTAGGGTTCATACTTTCACTAGTATAAGTCCTCTCAACAATAATAACATAATTGGATCATATAACTATCCTTCAACATGCAACAAAGAGTCACTCCAAAGTCACTAATAGCGGAGAACAAACGAAGAGATTATGGTAGGGTACGAAACCACCTCAAAGTTATTCTTTCCAATCAATCCGTTGGGCTATTCCTATAAGTATCACAAACAGCCCTAGAGTTCGTACTAGAATAACACCTTAAGATACAAATCAACCAAAACCCTAATGTCACCTAGATACTCCATTGTCACCTCAAGTATCCATGGGTATGATTATACGATATGCATCACACAATCTCAGATTCATCTATTCAATCCAACACAAAGCACTTCAAAGAGTGCCCAAAGTTTCTACCGGAGAATCACGACGAAAACGTGTGCCAACCCCTATGCATAGGTTCATGGGCGGAACCCGCAAGTTGGTCACCAAAACATACATCAAGTGGCACGTGATATCCCATTGTCACCACAGATACGCACGGCAAGACATACATCATGTGTTCTCAAATCTTTGAAGACTCAATTCGATAAAATTACTTCAAGGGGAAAACTCAATCCATTACAAGAGAGAAGAGGGGGAGAAGAAACATAAGATCCAACTATAATAGCAAAGCTCGCGATACATCAAGATCGTGCCAAATGAAGAACACGAGAGAGAGAGAGAGAGATCAAACACATAGCTACTGGTACATACCCTCAGCCCCAAGGGAAAACTACTCCCTCCTCGTCATGGATAGCGCCGGGATGATGAAGAAGGCCACTGGTGAGGGTTCCCCCCCTCCAGCAGGGTGCCGAAACAGGGTTCCGAGAGGTTTTTTGTGGCTACAGAGGCTTGTGGCGGCGGAACTCCATATCTATTCTCTGTTCTGGAAGTTTTAGGGTACGTGGATATGTATGGGAGCCTGATGTACGTCGGTGGAGCTGCGGGGACCCCACGAGGCAGGGGGCGCGCCCTAGGGGGGTGGGCGCGCCCCCACCCTCGTGGCCAGCTCCCGTATCTTCTGACGTAGAGTCCAAGTTTATCTGGTGGGTTTCCTTCCAAAAATAACTTCTCCAGTTGATTTCATTCCATTTTGACTCCGTCTGATATTCCTTTTCTTCGAAACACTGAAATAGGCATAAAACAACAAATCTGGGTTGGGCCTCCGGTTAATAGGTTAGTCCCAAAAGTAATATAAAAGTGGATAATACAACCCAATATTGCCTAAAACAGTAGATAATAAAGCATGGAGCAATAAAAAATTATAGATACGTTGGAGACGTATCAATACACTGTTTAGCACGAGTGGCGACGGCGTGGCCGGCGGTGACGCTACGGCAGTAGGAGAAGGATTCCCAGCAGAGCCACCATCGGGCCCCCCAGCAGGGCACTCGGCAGAAGCCCGTTCCCTAGGCGACCGGGGCGAGGTCGGTGGCGTCGACCGAGGCGAGGTCGGTGGCGGCGACCGAGGCGAAGACGGTGGCGGCGACCGTGGCGGCGGCGACGGCGACCGTGGCGGCGGCGACGGCGATCGTGGCGGCGACTTTGGAGTCACGTCCGGGGTTACCGTGCTGTAACACCCCAGATGTAACTTGCCATATTTGTAATCCAACTCTAGCCATTTTCGGCATTGTGATATGATATTCTCTCCGTGGTTGGGTTTCCCTTAGTTTGGCATTTTGTTCATGTCATGCATTTCATATCATGTCATCATGTGCATCGCATTCGCATACGTGTTTGTCTCATAAATCCGAGCATTTTCCCCGTTGTCCGTTTTGCAATCCGGCGCTCCTATGTCCCCCGGTATCCCCTTTTACATTTCTTCGTGAGCGGGTATTAAACTTTCTCGGAATGGACCGAGGTTTGCCAAGCGGCCTCGGTATAGCACCGGTAGACCGCCTGTCAAGTTTCGGGTCAATCGGAGGTCGGTTGATACTCCAACGGTTAACCGGGTAACCGTAAAGGCCTCGTGTGTGTTGCAGCCCAAAACCCCTCCAAAACAGCCCAACAACCCATCTAAGACATGCCCATGTCCACCGCCGTTCGATCACGATCGTGTGGCCGAAAATCGCTCTCCATTTGGAGCTTCCTAGCTCCTTCTACCTATAAAAGGCATCCCCTCCTCCAATTCCGGATCAAATCCACCCTAACCCTAGACGAAATCCTTCCCCGCCGCCTCTGGACACGTTCGGCCGCAGCCGGACGCGTCCGCCGCCGCCGCCCCGCGTACCCGAGGGCGACACGTGTCACCGTGCCGCCCGTACCGCGCAGGCCCGCCGGGGCCCGCGCCGCCCGCGCTCAGGCGCCTCCCCGCGCCGCGCTCCCGCGCCAGCTCCGCCCCGCCGCCGTCAGCCGCCGCTCCGCCCGGCCGGCTCCGCCGCGGCACCGCCCGTCGCCGCACCTCGCCGCCGCAGCCGCGCTCCGCCGCCGCCCGCGCCAGATCCGGGCCGGAGCCGCCCGGATCCGGCGACCCCAAGCCGCCACCGCCTCCTTCCGAGCCTCCCGGCTGATCTGCGGCGATATCCGCGCCGGCCAACCTCGGATTACGCGCCCGGTTGACTTTCTCCCCCCCCTCCTCAAATTCTGCTAAGTCCCGAACTTTTGCTAAAATGTCGCCTGTTCATCGTGCCATAACTTTGCATCCATTGCTCCTTTTCGTGCGTACAATATGTCAAATTGTTCGTATCGAAGAGTACATCATTTCATTCCATTGCATCATTTTCATTTGAGGTCATCTTGGTTCCCGAAATGCTGTTGTGAGAGGGCTATGTGATGTTAGTTTCTGATTCTTATCAGAACATGCACTTTTGTCATTTTTGCCATGATTGATGTGTGCACCCTATGAAGTTGGGTCCTACATGAGTTTTGTAATATGCCATGTTACCTTTTCATAGAATTATGCCATGTATTTTTGTGATCTTTGTGGTGACTAGCACAAGCATGCAAACTAGGATACTTAATGTTGCTGATTTCAGAGACTTAGTAATTTCACAAAGTCCCTGCCTGCTGTTATTTTTATGCCATGTGTTCATGTTGTTTCCGAGAGATCTATGACTCTTTTGAGAATGATCAGTAAGAGTGTTTTGAGCATATGGACTTGATCTACCCAACCATGCCTTTGTTTGTAATTATGGAGTGCCATAGCTTGAGTCAATCGAGCTCTACTTTTGCTATAAAATGTTGCTGGCAGATTGTTTACATGTTATTCGATTTTGCCAAGCTTGGTGTAGTTGATCCTTGCATGCTATGATGTTATTCTTGCCATGTATAGCTTCTATGCCATGTCTTCTTGATGGATGTATGCTTAGTTTATCATGCAATGCTCTGTAGTGAGTGCATCGAGCTCACGAACATGCCTACTTGTCATCTGTTTTTGACATGTCCAGTTTTCTGCTAAGTCTGAAACCTGTAACGAAACTTGCTTAATTGACATGGATGTAATCATATTTTCTGATTCTTCTTGGCTTATGGTCAGTAAGGGACTTTTGTCAAGTGCTTTGAGTATATTCATTCAGTGCCTTATTTTGCTATGTCCTGCTCCTGTAGCATGTTGTTTCATTGCACTAAACATGTCATCCTGATGTTAATTTCTGGCATGTTGTTATTTTCACTAAGTCTGTGAACCTGTTATCTTTTGCACTTTTGCCATGCTTGTCTGAACCTGTTGTTGTGTGATTTTAGCCGTAGCTCAGTGCTCATCTTTTGTCAAGCATCTTGAGTAGATTACTGTCATATGCTTTGTTGATATCTTTGGGTGCAGTAGCCTAATTTCTTGATGCTTGCTAAGTAGCATCATGCTGTTAATGGCAGATTATCGTCATTCTTGTATTGCTTGTCATTTGCAAACCGTGCATCCGATTCCGGTGATCTTTATATTGATTTCAACCGAAATCACCTCACCTATCCAGTGGCATACTTGGTTTGCCAAGATTATGCCTTGTTCATCCTTGTCCTTCCGGAGCATGCATATGCATTGCATATCACATCTCGCATATCACGCCATGTTTTGCATCATGTTGCTTGCGCATTGCATCGTGTTTGATATTTGTCCTCTTTGTTTGTGTTCTTGCTTTGGGTAGAGACGGGAGACGAGTACGTGAACGAGGAACCTGTTGAGAACGCTTTCGAGGACCAAGCTTTCGACAACTCTGAGAACCTTGCAGGCAAGATGACCATACCCTCGAAATCACTTCTATCTTTGCTTGCTAGATGCTCGCTCTATTGCTATGCCTATGCTGCGATACCTACCACTTGCTATATCATGCCACCCATATTGCCATGTCAGTCTCTAACCATCCATGTCCTAGCAAACCGTTGATTGGCTATGTTACCGCTTTGCTCAGCCCCTCTTATAGCGTTGCTAGTTGCAGGTGAAGATGAAGTTTGTTCCTTGTTGGAACATGGACTTGTTGTTCCTTGTTGGAACATGTTTACTTGTTGGGATATCACAATACCTCTTATTTAATTAATGCATCTATATACTTGGTAAAGGGTGGAAGGCTCGGCCTTATGCCTGGTGTTTTGTTCCACTCTTGCCACCCTAGTTTCCGTCATACCAGTGTTATGTTCCCGGATTTTTGCGTTCCTTACATGGTTGGGTGATTTATGGGACCCCCTTGACAGTTCGCTTTGAATAAGACTTTTCCAGCAAGGCCCAACATTGGTTTTACCATTTGCCACCTAAGCCTTTTTCCCTTGGGTTCTGCAGACTCAAGGGTCATCTTATTTTACCCCCCCGGGCCAGTTCTCCTTCGATTGCTGGTCCAACCTAGAGCACCATGTGGGACCGTCCCTTGGCAACTTGGGTTATGTTGGTACCTCTACGCTTCGCTTATCCGGATGTGCCCTGAGACCGAGATATGTGCAGCTCCTATCAGGATTTGTCGGCACAATCGGGCGGCTTTGCTGGACTTGTTTTATTACTGACGAAAGGTCTTGTAGTCCGGGATTCCGAAACTGATCGGGTCTTCTCGGTAGAAGGAATATCCTTCGTTGATCGTGAGAGCTTATAATGGGCTAAGTTGGGACACCCCTGCAGGGTATTATCTTTCGAAAGCCATGCCCGCGGTTATGAGGCAGATGGGAATTTGTTGATGTCCGGTTGTAGAAAACCCGAAGTTGACCTTAACTAAAACACATCAACCGCGTGTGTAACCGTGATGGTCTCTTCTCGGCGGGGCCCGGGAAGTGAACACGGTGTTGGAGTTATGTTTGACGTAGGTTGTTCTAGGATCACTTCTTGATCACTTCTAGCTTCTCGACCGTGCTTTGCTTCTCTTCTCGCTCTCTTTTGCGTTGTAGCCACCATATATGCTAGTCGCTTGCTGCAGCTCCACCTCACAATCCTTCCCTACCTATAAGCTTAAGTAGTCTTGATCTCGCGGGTGTGAGATTGCTGAGTCCCCGTGACTCACAGATTCTACCACAACATTTGCAGGTGCTAACGTGCCAGTGCAAATGACGCAAACGAGCTCACTTGGGAGTTCGACGAGGAACGTGGCCGTTACTATGTTTCTTTTCCAGATGATCAGTAGTGGAGCCCAGTTGGGGTGATCCGGGGATCTATGTAGCTTTTGGGGTAGTCTTCTTTCATTTTGGTACCGTAGTCGGACCCTGAGTGTACTCTGTATGATGGATGTTTTTTTATGTATTGTGTGAATTTGCGACTGTAAGCCAACTATGTAACTTTTCCCTTATGTATTACATGGGTTGTGTGAAGATTACCTCACTTGCGACATTGCTTTCAATGCGGTTATGCCTCTAAGTCGTGCCTCGACACGTGGGAGATATAGCCGCAGCGAGGGCGTTTCACGTGCCTGGCATAGTGAATGACATCAACGACACCGACTGCTCACCATCGTGCAAAAAATCATAAGTGTGCAGGGAAGGAGTAGGAGTTGACGAAGATGGTGTGGAGGCAAGGGAAAGGTTGACTCATCGAACACTACATGGCGAGAGATGATGATCTTTTGGGTGGAACGATCAAGGAAACGATAGCCATGATGCCATGAGGGGTACCCTAGAAACACGCATGGCACGGAGCGAGGCACAAGTTTGTGCGGAGCAATGGCTGTGGTGTTGGGGTAACATAGACATCCGAAAACCCGAAGACCAGCATATGCAGGATCTATGCCAAGTAAGGAACGAAAGGGAATACGATCCGAGATTGCCTTGGAAGGCAGCCGATTATGAAACATAACGGCGGTGTGAAGAGCTTCAACCCAAAAACAAGGTGGCATGCTAGCTTGGATAAGGAGCGTACGAGTAATGTCATTAAGAGTACGAATAATGCGTCCGGCTTTACCATTCTGTTGCGAAGTGTATGGACATGAAAAGCGGAGTGCAATTCCATGGTGCTAGGCAAACGAACGGAGGAGTGAATTATCTAACTCACGACTATTATCACACTGAATAGCCTGCAAGCATGCACTAAACTGGGTGAGCGCTAAATCATGAAGGGACGACAAGTGCGAGAAAGCTTCGGACTTGGTCCGTAGAGGGTAAACCCATGCATACTGAGTAAAATCATCGAGACAAACGAGATTATACTTAAAGCCAAAAATACTCTGAACAGGAGATGTCCACAAATCACAATGAATTATTTGAAATGGAGTAGTGGTTACACGATTGGTGGAAGAAAAAGGAAGACAAACATGACGACCTAACTGACAAGCATGACACAAGCTACTTTTTTCTTTTCCCTAGGGAATGACTCCATGACGGGCCGCCCAGGATGCCCAAGCCGATGGTGCCAGAGTGCTGCATCGATGACGAGGAAGGTGTGTGGATGGCTGGTAGAGGAAGGGCAGATGGAGTAGAGAGCGCCGAAGCTATTGCATCTGAGAATCTCTGTCCTGGTTAGAAGATCCTTCACAGAAAAACCAAGAGGGTCAAATTCGACGGATACACGATTACAATGGTGAAATGACGAACAGACAAAAGGTTTTTAACTATGTTAGGAACCACTAAGACATTATGAAGGTAAAGCGGACGAGAGGTGGTGGAAATAGGAAGACGTGCATGCCCGGTACCGGTGATTGTAAGGGTGGAACCGTTACCGACAACGACAGCACAACGAGAGGAGGAGGGGGGAGACACGGAGGTGAGCATATTGGGATCGGACGCGAAGTGGGAGGATGCGCCGGTGTCCATCACCCACTCCCTGGTGGGTGTTTGCAGCCCCATGGTCTGGAAGTGATGCATGAGCGCGGCCTGGTCCCACGAATCCGAGGTTGATGCCGGTGATGATGGAGCCGGGACGGTGAGGCCGTAGGAGGGCTGTCCAGGGGCGTAGCCGTAACCGTAGGGAGCAAGGCCGTACGGGTTCTGGGCGTAGAACGCATGCGGCGACGGGGTGTGTCGGGGCGAGCAGCTGGGAGCGGGCGCGTAGCCGGGCGGTGCGCGACCGAGCAACCCCCCTTGGCCATAGGGCCACATCTGGATAGCACCGTTCCAGGGGTGCTGCGGTGAGGGCCAGGAAGGAGTGGCAGCCTGCGGGGTCGCGGGCGCAGGGATGATCTCCTTGGTGACTCCAGCGGTGGCCTTCTTCTTCTTCTTTCCTTTTCCAGGAGCCTTGCCAGGGTTGCCGGTGTTGGTGAAGAGGGCCGTGTCCGAGTTATGGCGCGGCGATTTTTGCGCTTCATATCCTGGAGCGCGAGCAACGAGCGGCACTGTGCGAAGGTCATACCGGGCATGAGGGAGATCAGATCGGCACTGCGCGAAGGTCATACGGTTATATCTATACCTACTATTAAAGCAAGGTGATATTCTTGGTTTCGTCCCGCGATAAGTTTTTTCCGTTAACTTTGATCGGCAGTCTGTCCAATTGCGAGGCGGTACTAAAAAAATTTCCCATCCAATTTGTCAGCATCCACAATCTCTTATTGGGCTTGCACGCACGTTTCGGCCTGGATGTACCTTACCTGATTTTCATCCATGCTTCTACTATGCCTTACCTGATTTTCACACATGTACTCACAATAATCCCACCTCGATTGCTTACATGAAAGCCTACCAGTTTATATACCTAGGGAAATTGCCTGAACACAGAACACAGAACGGGAACGAAGGGAAATTGTACAACATACGCAGAACGTGTACAAGGAAGGAGGATTCGAGCGAAGAATCGAATCAAGAAAAAAAAGGAGTCAACAGACATGACCGGCAGTCAGGGCAAAGGGCGTCGCCGGGGTGAGGAAACGGAGGCGTAGCGCGCGGGACTCCCGGAGCGATGCATGGGGCGGTGATAGCCGGCGCGGACGACAAACGCCGGCGGCCGCCGGCCGAGATGGTGTTGCCGGGGGGGGGGGGGGGAGTGGAGGCGCAACGCGCGGGACTCCCGGAGCTCCGGCGCGGACGACAGAGGCCGGCCGTGAGATGGCGGATAGGCCAGAGCCGGTCTGCCGCGAACGGCGGCGAAGATGACCGGAGGAGGGAGGGGCAGACCGGCAGCACGCGGGGCTCCCGCTCTCTCTTTGTGAGCGCGTGTGTCGGCGCTGGGGATTGGGAGGAATAGGATTGAGGGAGTTGGGATCGGGGGGATAGGTTTAGGTGCCTTAGTTAGTGGGCTGGCCTGGCCGGTTGGCCTTTTTCCATAAATTAGGAAAAGAGACAATGCTGAAAAAATAAATAGCTGGGTTGCATGCAAAAATATGAAACTTATCCTGTGGCATGCATGATTTTAGGTCCGCAAAAGAAGTTCCACCGAAATTTGCAGAATTTTGAAAAAAGTTTTGGGGGCCAAACTTCTAATTGAAAATGCAAGGGATTTTGGAGAAGGTTGGAATGGAAATTGGAAAAGCAATTAAATAAAATACAAGGAAGGATCAAATGATTTTCCAAAAATATCTATAGTTTTAATTTGGTGTGAAATATTCAATCATCATGAAATGGAAAAATAAAATATATTAAACACTATAATGAGGGCAAATTTGGCATTGGGTTGTTACAACTACGGAGGAGGGACGCCCGCGAGATCCCGTGGTCGTGGTGCTCAAATGTGGCCAAACCATGTGGTCATGACGGGAGGAGGTGAACGACGACAAATTAGTATGCAACTCATACAAAAAAATTATATATATAAAATAAAGGGCAGTAGAATTATATAAACCACTTGACCTAATGTTGGAAATTAGCATAACACTAAAACCGATTATGTAATATTTTATCTCTTTTCTCTATTTTCCACGTATCAACAAATATCATACATAAGGATCTTGGAGGGCAAGGAATGGGAAAAGGGTGTGTGATACTACTCAGTCCCATTCTTATATTATGAGACGGAGGGGGTAATCATTTTTTTGTCCCGTTGCAACGCACGGGCCCATGTCCTAGTATCTATAAAAAACAATACGGTTATAAATTCTAACAACGATCTCCCTCCAATGACCTCCGCGTCCATCGTACCCCAGCTCGCGGCGCTCCTCCTCCTCCTGTTGCTACTCGCGCCCGCGGCAGCCTCCGCGTCCACGCTCGCAGTCGCGGGGAGCTCCGACAACGGCACCGTCTACTGTTTCGCGGCCAACACCAGCTCGTCCTAAAACTCTTCCACCTCGCCCGTCGCGCCCGTCGCTCGTCTTCTCGCAGGTCTCGGGCGGCGTGGGGTTCGTTTGCAGCGGTGGATCGAACGCGGGCGGTGGTGCTCCCGCGCTCTTCTGCTGGCCGTCGGCCGTGCCAGGGGAGCACAGGAGGGTGTACAGTGGACCGGCACCGCTCCTGGGCCTCGCTGTCGGGGCCGGCCACGTTGTCGCGTACGACGGGCAGGCGCGCGAGATGTGGTGGTGGAGGGGGTCTGGGCAGTTCCCGGGGCTGTTCATCGGCGCGTTCGGGTCGCTCGTATCGGGCGCGTTTAGATCGTCACTCCACCATCGATTCCCGCGCGTGCGGCGTGGTGTCGGACATGGGCACCGTGCTCTGCTCTGGTTCGGGCGCGGACACGCTCCCGCAGAACGACCTCTCCGCACTGGCCGGAGCAGACCTCGACCCGGGCTCGCCGTCGGCAACTCCCACGCGTGTGGACTCCGGCAGCCTAGCCACCCTGCCGTGTGCTGGAACCTCGCGGGACCGACCCCCACCATGTACTATCCGGCCTTTGGGACGGCGTTCGAGTTCCTGGTCGCCGGTAGCAATCTCACGTACGTGCGGCCTCGTCACCGCCAACTTCACCGCGCAGTGCTGGTCGTCGACCTCGTCGGCGGTGGACAACGCGGCGGTGATGGTATCGTTGCCCTTGATTCTCCCTGGCTCGTGCGTCCTCACGCAAATGCGACGGCGTTATCTGTAATATGCTGTTCGACATCTCGCCGCGGGCGGCGGCACCCGCATCGCCACCAACGACGGCTACAAAACGAGTGTCTAAAGGCTGGATCGCGTTCGCCGTCATACGCCACTACTAATTCTATATTTTTTTTGAAACTATGATGATTTTTATAGCAAATTCGGAAACTATACGCCCTAATGCATAAAAATCGAAACTATAACCCCGTCAGCCTTCTGTTGGCCGAAGAGGGACTTTTCGGCCTACCATTGGCCGAAGTGGGCTCTTCAGCCTCCCGTTGGCCGAAGAGGGCCCAACTGGGCCGGAGATAGTATCTTCGGCTTCCCGTTGGCCGAAGAGTGTCAGGGGCATAAAATGCAATTAAGAATACCTTAAATGGAAAAGTTATCAACACGAAAAATCTTCATCTCGTCGAAACGGTTGATTTTGATATAAAACTCGTTTTAATCCGAGGTTGTATGCAACCTGTAGAGCCAAAACAAGGTTAGGGGCAGAAGCTGCAGAGTTACTTTGGACAGACCGAATGGATGTCAGAAAATTTATAACGGGACATCCGGTGCACTAGGCGAGACCGTGTGAAATATAGAATAGTACACAAGTTTGGACACGTTCACTTGGTGAGACCAACCAAACCACTCGGAGGCTCCGAATGGATCAAAAAATTGCCAAAGATTCATGTCCGAGTTAAAGTTAGGATTTCTGATCCGAAAAATTGTTCGTCTGCACCGCGAAGACTACTTGCGTACCACGCTTCCGGCCGGGTCTTCTTCGACGTGAGCTACGGTGCATAACCCCAGCGTCGAGGGTACACGGTGACCTTTTTGTGTGCATCGCCCCCGGCATCGAGGGTACACGGTGACGTGCCTGAGAGGTGACCATTGCCTCTACTTTGCATGGTGGATGACACCACCACCGAAAGTTTTGGTCTCAATTCCTGCCATCGCAACAGAGACATTTCTTCAATGCCGGCATGTGTCTTCCCGGTGCAGACGAACAATACCCACATCGTTTTATGAGGCGGCTCGACTTCCCGTACAATAAAAGGACTAAAAATTCTATCCAAAAATCTTTGGCAATTTTTAGAAGCCTTCGAGTGGTTTGGTTCGGTCTCTCTGAGTGAATGTGACCAAATTTGTGTACTCTTCTGTATTCCACACGGTGTCACCGAGTGCATCGAGTGTCCCGTGACAAATTTCCTGACATCCATTCGGTCTGTCTGAAGTAACTCTGCAGCTTCTGCCCCTGATCTTATTTTGACTCTACAGGTTGCATACGACGTCGAATGAAGACCATTTTTATATCAAAATCAACCGTTTCAATGAGACGAAGATTTTTCATGTTGATAACTTTTTCATTTGACACCATCTTAATTACATTTTTTCCTCTGACACTTTTCGGCCAACGGGAAGCCGAAGAGTGCTCTTCGGCCAACGGGAAGCCGAAGATACTATCTTCGTCCCAGCTGGGCAATCTTCGGCCAGCAGGAGGCTGAAGAGCCCACTTCGGTCAACGGTAGGCCGAAAAGTCCCTCTTCGACCAACAGAAGGCCGACGAGGTCATAGTTTCGATTTTTATGCATTAGGGCGTATAGTTTTCGAATTTGCTACAAAAATCATCATAGTTTAAAAAAAAAATCCTAATTCTATCCATCACTCATAGACGGTCTCTCAGATGACCTCGGCCCCGTAGGAAAAAGGATAGGATTATCCAAGGAGCGGCCCGTCCTTGGCTGTCAATAATACAGAACTAATACTAGTGCAGATAGCAGTTTAATAAACCATCACATTGCCCGCTTTATTCTAATTCTCATTTTTTGCGAGGAATTATTGATTAGCATCTGGCTGAACTTTCCTTGAAGTTTATCGTCTGACTCTGACAAGTTCAAAGTTGCGTTTTACAAACAGTTTTCAACAATCTTTGTTTTTCGGTTCACTGCAAGCATCCCCTCATCAAAACAAAAAGTAAAGTTTACTGCAAGCACAGGAACCAATAGTTTGTTTCAATTCGATGGGACCCGAGGAAAATTTGTTGCCAAAAATCAAGCAGTACACTCAATGTCTTTATTCTGTGGGGAAACTGAATTCATTTCTGTGTGTACACCGGATTTCACATGACCATCTATGTATGGACATGTACAGAGTGGATGTATAAAAAAGATGATCGGTTCTCGGCTATGGGTGCGTTGTGCAAGACCGTGGCCTGTGGTCTCCACCTTCCTCCTCCTCAGTCCTCACTGTCACCTTGAGCCCGCCGCCCATATGGGAACTTCCTCTGCACGAAGGCCGCTAAGAGCATAAGGACTTCCAGACGCCGCCCGGCCGTGCGTCCGCCCCGACGACCACGCCAAGCCCGCCAAGCCCAAGATGCTATCTTCATCCGCAAGCAGAACCGGGTGATCCTGAACCTGCCCCACGTGGTCACTGCCTGCCGCCGAGCCGGCTTCGCACTCCACGTGATGAACCTCCGACGCCAGATGCCCCTCCCGGTCATGCACGCTATGCTCGCCTCGGCCGACGCCATGGTGGCCGTGCTCGGCGCGGCGGTCACCCACTTCCTCTTCATGCTGCCTGGGACGGTGCTGCTCCAGATCATGCCCGTCGGGCTCGATTGGGCCGCCGAGTCCTTCTACTGTAAGCCGACACAGCAGCTCGGGCTTGAGTACCTGGAGTACAGGGTGGCGCCCGAGGAGAGCTCGCTGGTAGCCGAGTACGGGCTCAACAGCACCGTCGTGCAGGACCCCTCCGTCATCAGCAGCCAGGGCTGGTGGGAGATGAAGATGGTGTACTTGGACTGGCAGCGTGTCCGTCAGCATCAAGAGGTTCGGCGAGCTGCTCTGAGCGACCAAGCTCTGGCGGGTACAGCCGCATAGTCTTGCTCTGAAGTAAATATGCCTTAAAAGCAATAATAAAGTTGTTTTTATATTTTTTTATATCATGATAAATGTTTATTATTAATGCTATAATTGTATTAAACAGAAAACTTATTACATGTGTGAATACATAGACAAACATAGTGTCCCTGGTATGCCTCTACTAGACTAGCTCGTTAATTAAAGATAGTTATGTTTCCTAGCCATTGACATTAGTTGTCATTTGATTAACGGGATCACATCATTAGGAGAATGATGTAATTGACTTGACCCATTCCGTTAGCTTAGCACTCGATCGTTTAGTATGTTGCTATTGCTTTCTTCATGACTTATACATGTTCCTATGACTATGAGATTATGCAACTCCAGTTTACCGGAGGAACACTTTGTGTGCTATAAAACGTCACAACGTAACTGGGTGATTATAAAGATGCTTTACAAGTGTCTCCGAAGGTACTTGTTGGGTTGGCGTATTTCGAGATTAGGATTTATCACTCCGATTGTCAGAGAGGTATCTCTGGGCCCTCTCGGTAATGCACATCACTTAAGCCTTGCAAGCATTGCAACTAATGAGTTGGTTGCGGGATGATGTATTACAGAACGAGTAAAGAGAGTTGCCGGTAATGAGATTGAACTAGGTATTGAGATACCGACGATCGAACCTCGGGCAAGTAACATACCGATGACAAAGGGAACACCGTATGTTGTTATGCGGTTTGACCGATAAAGATCTTCGTAGAATATGTGGGAGCCAATATGATCATCCAGGTTCCACTATTGGTTATTGACCAGAGACGTGTCTCGGTCATGTCTACATAGTTCTCGAACCCGTAGGGTCCGCACGCTTAAAGTTTCGATGACAGTTATATTATGAGTTTATGAGTTTTGATGTATCGAAAGTTGTTCGGAGTCCCGGATGTGATCACGGACATGACGAGGAGTCTTGAAATGGTCGAGGCATGAAGATTGATATATTGGAAGCCTGTATTTGGAAAACGGAAGTGTACCGGGTGAAATTGGGATTTTACCGGAGTACCGAGGGGTTACCGGAACCCCCCGGGGGCTTAATGGGCCATAGTGGGCCTTGTGGAGAAGAGGAGAGGCGGCCAAGGCAGGGCTGTGCGCCCCTCCTCCCTAGTCCGAATAGGACAAGGAGAGGGGGGCGGCGCCCCCCTTTCCTTCCTCTCTCCCTCCTCTTTCCCCCTCCACTCCTAATCCAACAAGGAAAAGGGAGGGAGTCCTACTCCCGGTGGGAGTAGGACTCCTCCTGGCGTGCCCCTCCTGGCCGGCCGCACCACCCCCTAGCTCCTTTATATATGGGGGCAGGGGGCACCCTAGAGACACAACAATTGATCGTTTGATCTTTTAGCCGTCTGCGGTGCCCCCTCCACCATAGTCCACCTCGATAATACAGCAGCGGTGCTTAGGCAAAGCCCTGCGTCGGTAGAACATCATCAACGTCACCACGCCGTCATGGTGACGAAACTCTCCCTCAACACTCGGCTGGATCGGAGTTCGAGGGACATCATCAGGCTGAATGTGTGCTGAACTCGGAGGTGCCTTGCGTTCGGTACTTGATCGGTCGGATCGTGAAGACGTACGACTACATCCACCGTGTTGTGCTAACGCTTCCGCTTTCGGTCTACGAGGGTACGTGGACAAAACTCTCCCCTCTCGTTGCTATGCATCACCATGATCTTGCGTGTGCGTAGGATTTTTTTTGAAATTACTACATTCCTCAACAGTGGCATCCGAGCCACGTTTTATGCGTAGATGTTATATGCACGAGTAGAACACAAGTGAGTTGTGGGCGATACAAGTCATACTGCTTACCAGCATGCCACACTTTGGTTCGGCGGTATTGTTGGATGAAGCGGCCCGGACCGACATTACGCGTACGCGTACGCGAGACTGGTTCTACCGACGTGCTTTGCACACAGGTGGCTGGCGGGTGTCAGTTTCTCCAACTTTAGTTAAACCGAGTGTGGCTACGCCCGGCCTTGCGAAGGTTAAAACAACACCAACTTGACAAACTATCATTGTGGTTTTGATGCGTAGGAAAGAACGGTTCTTGCTAAGCCTAGTAGCAGCCACGTAAAACTTGCAACAACAAAGTAGAGGATGTCTAACTTCGTTTTTGGAGGGCATGTTGTGATGTGATATGGTCAAGACATGATGCTAAATTTTATTGTATGAGATGATCATGTTTTGTAACCAAGTTATCGGCAACTGGCAAGAGCCATATGGTTGTTGCTTTATTGTATGCAATGCAATCTCCCTGTAATGCTTTACTTTACCACTAAGAGGTAGCGATAGTCGTAGAAGTATAAGATTGGAGATACGACAACAATGCTACGATGGAGATCAAGGTGTCGGGCCGGTGACAATGGTGATCATGACGGTGCTTCGGAGATGGAGATCACAAGCACAAGATGATGATGGCCATATCATATCACTTATATTGATTGCATGTGATGTTTATCTTTTATGCATCTTATCTTGCTTTGATTGACGGTAGCATTATAAGATGATCTCTCACTAGATAAAAAGTGTTCTCCTTGAGTATGCACCGTCGCCAAAGTTCATCGTGCCCAGACACCACGTGATGATCGGGTGTGATAAGATCTACGTCCATCTACAACGGGTGCAAGCCAGTTTTGCACACGCAGAATACTCAGGTTAAACTTGACGAGTCTAGCTTATGCAGATATGGCCTCGGAATACTGAGACAGAAAGGTCGAGCGTGAATCATATAGTAGATATGATCAACATAGTGATGTTCACCATTGAAAGCTACTCCATTTCACGTGATGATCGGTTATGGTTTAGTTGATTTGGATCACGTGATCACTTAGAGGATTAGAGGGATGTCTATCTAAGTGGGAGTTCTTAAGTAATATGATTAATTGAACTTAAATTTATCATGAACTTCGTACCTGATAGTATCTTGCTTGTCTATGTTGATTGTAGATAGATGGCCCGTGCTGTTGTTCCGTTGAATTTTAATGCGTTCCTTGAGAAAGCAAAGTTGAAAGATGATGGTAGCAATTACACGGACTGGGTCCGTAACTTGAGGATTATCCTCATTGCTGCACAGAAGAATTACGTCCTGGAAGCACCGCTGGGTGCTAGGCCTGCTGCAGATGCAACTGATGACGTTAGGAATGTCTGGCAAAGCAAAGCTGATGACTACTCGATAGTTCAGTGTGCCATGCTTTACGACCTAGAACCGGGACTTCAACGACATTTTGAACGTCATGGAGCATATGAGATGTTCCAGGAGTTGAAGTTAATATTTCAAGCAAATGCCCGGATTGAGAGATATGAAGTCTCCAATAAGTTCTACAGCTGCAAGATGAAGGAGAATAGTTCTGTCAGTGAGCATATACTCAGAATTTCTGGGTATAACAATCACTTGATTCAATTGGGAGTTAATCTTCCGGATGATAGTGTCATTGACAGAATTCTTCAATCACTACCACCAAGCTACAAGTGCTTCGTGTTGAACTATAACATGCAAGGGATGGATAAGACGATTTCCGAGCTCTTCGCAATGCTAAAGGCTATGGAGGTAGAAATCAAGAAGGACCATCAAGTGTTGATGGTCAATAAGACCACCTGTTTCAAGAAAAAGGGCAAAGGGAAGAAGAAGGGGAATTTCAAGAAGAACAACAAGCAAGTTGCTGCTCCAGAGAAGAAACCCAAGTCTGGACCTAAGCCTGAGACTGAGTTCTTCTACTGCAAGCAGACTGGACGCTGGAAGCGGAAATGCCCCAATTATTTGGCGAATAAGAAGGATGGCAAGGTGAACAAAGGTATATGTGATATACATGTTATTGATGTGTACCTTACTAGAGCTCGCAGTAGCACGTGGGTACTTGATACTGGTTCTGTTGCTAATATTTGCAACTCGAAACAGGGACTACGGATTAAGAGAACACTGGCCAAGGACGAGGTGAGGATGCGCGTGGGAAACGGTTCCAAAGTCGATGTGATCGCCGTCGGCACGCTACCTCTACATCTACCTTAGGGATTAGTATTAGACCTAAATAATTGTTATTTGGTGTCAGCGTTGAGCATGAACATTACATATGGATCTTGTTTGATGTGAGATGGTTATTCATTTAAATCAGAGAATAATGGTTGTTCTATTTATATGAGTAATATCTTTTATGGTCATGCACCCTTGAAGAGTGGTCTATTTTTGATGAATCTCGATAGTAGTGATACACATATTCATAATGTTGAAGCCAAAAGATGCAGAGTTGATAATGATAGTGCAACTTATTTGTGGGACTGCCGTTTAGGTCATATCGGTGTAAAGCGCATGAAGAAACTCCATTCTGATGGACTTTTGGAACCACTTGATTATGAATCACTTGGTACTTGCGAACCGTGCCTCATGGGCAAGATGACTAAAACGCCGTTCTCCAGAACTATGGAGCGAGCAACAGACATGTTAGAAATCATACATACAGATGTATGTGGTCCGATGAATGTTGAGGCTCGCGACGGATATCGTTATTTTCTCACCTTCACAGATGATTTAAGCAGATATGGGTATATCTACTTAATGAAACATAAGTCTAAAACATTTGAAAAGTTTAAAGAATTTCAGAGTGAAGTTGAAAATCATCGTAACAAGAAAATAAAGTTTCTACGATCTGATCATGGAGGAGAATATTTGAGTTACGAGTTTGGTCTACATTTGAAACAATGCGGAATAGTTTCACAACTCACGCCACCCGGAACACCACAGCGTAATGGTTTGTCCGAACGTCGTAATCGCACTTTACTAGATATGGTGCGATCTATGATGTCACTTACTGATTTACCGCTATCATTTTGGGGTTATGCTTTAGAGATGGCTGCATTCACTTTAAATAGGGCACCATCGAAATCCGTTGAGACGACGCCTTATGAATTGTGGTTTGGCAAGAAACCAAAGTTGTCATTTCTTAAAGTTTGGGGCTGCGATGCTTATGTGAAAAAGCTTCAACCTGATAAGCTTGAACCCAAATCGGAGAAATGTGTCTTCATAGGATACCCAAAGGAGACTGTTGGGTGCACCTTCTATCACAGATCCGAAGGCAAGACATTCGTTGCTAAGAATGGATCCTTTCTAGAGAAGGAGTTTCTCTCGAAAGAAGTGAGTGGGAGGAAAGTAGAACTTGATGAGGTAACTGTACCTGCTCCCTTATTGTAAAGTAGTTCATCACAGAAACCGGTTCCTGTGACGCCTACACCAATTAGTGAGGAAGTTAATGATGATGATCATGGAACTTCAGATCAAGTTGTCACTGAACCTCGTAGGTCAACCAGAGTAAGATCCGCACCAGAGTGGTACGGTAATCCTGTTCTTGAGGTTATGTTACTAGACCATGACGAACCTACGAACTATGAAGAAGCGATGGTGAGCCTAGATTCCGCAAAATGGCTTGAAGCCATGAAATCTGAGATGGGATCCATGTATGAGAACAAAGTATGGACTTTGGTTGACTTGCCCGATGATCGGCAAGCCATTGAGAATAAATGGATCTTCAAGAAGAAGACTGACGCTGACGGTAATTTTATTGTCTATAAAGCTCGACTTGTTGCAAAAGGTTTTCGACAAGTTCAAGGGATTGACTACGATGAGACCTTCTCACCCGTAGCGATGCTTAAGTCTATTTGAATCATGTTAGCATTTGCCGCATTTTATGATTATGAAATTTGGCAAATGGATGTCAAAACTGCATTCCTGAATGGATTTTTGGAAGAAGAGTTGTATATGATGCAACCAGAAGATTTTTCAATCCAAAGGGAGCTAACAAAGTGTGCAAGCTCCAGCGATCCATTTATGGACTGGTGCAAGCCTCTCAGAGTTGGAATAAACGCTTTGATAGTGTGATCAAAGCATTTGGTTTTATACAGACTTTTGGAGAAGCCTGTATTTACAAAAAAGTGAGTTGGAGCTCTGTAGCATTTATGATATATATGTGGATGACATATTGTTGATTGCAAATGATATAGAATTTCTGGATAGCATAAAGGGATACTTGAATAAGAGTTTTTCAATGAAAGACCTCGGTGAAGCTGCTTATATATTGTGCATTAAGATCTATAGAGATAGATCAAGATGCTTAATTGGACTTTCACAAAGCACATACCTTGACAAAGTTTTGAAGAAGTTCAAAATGGATCAAGCAAAGAAAGGGTTCTTGCCTGTGTTACAAGGTGTAAAGTTGAGTAAGACTCAATGCCCGACCGCTGCAGAAGATACAGAGAAGATGAAAGATGTTCCCTATGCTTCAGCCATAGGCTCTATCATGTATGCAATGCTGTGTACCAGACCTGATGTGTGCCTTGCTATAAGTTTAGCAGGGAGGTACCAAAGTAATCTAGGAGTGGATCACTGGACAGCGGTCAAGAACATCCTGAAATACCTGAAAAGGACTAAGGATATGTTTCTTGTTTATGGAGGTGGCAAAGAGCTCATCGTAAATGGTTACGTTGATGCAAGCTTTGACACTGATCCGAACGATTCTAAATCGCAAACCGGATATGTGTTTACATTGAACGGTGGAGCTGTCAGTTGGTGCAGTTCTAAACAAAGCGTCGTGGCGGGACCTACGTGTGAAGCAGAGTACATAGCTGCTTCGGATGCAACAAATGAAGGAGTTCATATCCGATCTAGGTGTCATACCTAGTGCATCGGGTCCAATGAAAATCTTTTTTGACAATACTAGTGCAATTGCCTTGGCGAAGGAATCCAGATTTCACAAAAGAACCAAGCACATCAAGAGACGCTTCAATTCCATCCGGGATCTAGTCCAGGTGGGAGACATATAAATTTGCAAGATACATACGGATCTGAATGTTGCAGACCCGTTGACTAAGCCTCTTCCACGAGCAAAACATGATCAACACCAAGGTTCCATGGGTGTTAGAATCATTACTGTGTAATCTAGATTATTGACTCTAGTGCAAGTGGGAGACTGAAGGAAATATGCCCTAGAAGCAATAATAAATTTATTATTTATTTTCTTATATCATGATAAATGTTTATTATTCATGCTAGATTTGTATTAACCGGAAACATAATACTTGTATGAATACATAGACAAACAGAGTGTCACTATTATGAATCTACTTGACTAGCTCGTTGATCAAAGATGGTTATGTTTCCTAGCCATTGACATGAGTTGTCATTTGATTAACGGGATCACATCATTAGGAGAATGATGTAATTGACTTGACCCATTCCGTTAGCTTAGCACTCGATCGTTTAGTATGTTGCTATTGCTTTCTTCATGACTAATACATGTTCCTATGACTATGAGATTATGCAACTCCCGTTTACCGGAGGAACACTTTGTGTGCTACCAAATGTCACAACGTAACTGGGTGATTATAAAGGTGCTTTAAAAGTGTCTCCGAAGGTAATTGTTGGGTTGGCGTATTTCGAGATTAGGATTTGTCACTCCGATTGTCGGAGAGGTATCTCTGGGCCCTCTCGGTAATGCACATCACTTAAGCCTTGCAAGCGTTGCAACTAATGAGTTGGTTGCGGGATGATGTATTACAGAACGAGTAAAGAGACTTGCCGGTAATGATACTGAACTAGGTATTGAGATACTGACGATCGAAACTCGGGCAAGTAACATACCAATGACAAAGGGAACAACGTATGTTGTTATGCAGTCTGGCCGATAAAGATCTTCGTAGAATATGTGGGAGCCAATATGAGCATCCAGGTTCCACTATTGGTTATTGACCAGAGACGTGTCTCAGTCATGTCTACATAGTTCTCGAACCCGGAGGGTCCGCACGCTTAAAGTTTCGATGACAATTATATTATGAGTTCATGAGTTTTGATGTACCGAAAGTTGTTCGGAGTCCCAAATGTGATCACGTACATGACGAGGAGTCTTGAAATGGTCGAGACATGAAGACTGATATATTGGAGGCCTGTATTTGGATATCGGAAGTGTACCGGGTGAAATCGGGATTTTACCGGAGTACCGAGGGGTTACCAGAACCCCCCGGGGTCTTAATGGGCCATAGTGTGCCTTGTGGAGAACAGGAGAGGCGGCCAGCGCAGGGTCGCGCGCCCCTCCCCCTAGTCCGAATAAGACAAGGAGAGGGGGGCGGCGCCCCCTTTCCTTCCTCTCTCCCTCCTCTTTCCCCCTCCACTCCTAATCCAACAAGGAAAAGGGAGGGAGTCCTACTCCCGGTGGGAGTAGGACTCCTCCTGGCGCGCCCCTCCTGGCCGGCCGCACCTCCCCCTAGCTCCTTTATATATGGGGGCAGGGGGCACCCTAGAGACACAACAATTGATCGTTTAATCTTTTAGCCATGTGCAGTGGCCCCCTGCACCATAGTCCACCTCGATAATACTGCAGCGGTGCTTAGGTGAAGCCCTGCGCCGGTAGAACATCATCATCGTCACCACGCCGTCGTGCTGACGAAACTCTCCCTCAACACTCGGCTGGATCAGAGTTCGAGGGACGTCATCGGGCTGTATGTGTGCTGAACTCGAAGGTGCCCTGCGTTCGGTACTTGATCGGTCGGATCGTGAAGACGTACGACTACATCCACCGCGTTGTGCTAACGCTTCCGCTTTCGGTCTACGAGGGTTCGTGGACAACACTCTCCCCTCTCGTTGCTATGCATCACCATGATCTTGCGTGTGCGTAGGATTTTTTTTGAGATTACTACGTTCCCCAACAGTGGCATCCGAGCCACGTTTTATGCGTAGATGTTATATGCACGAGTAGAACACAAGTGAGTTGTGGGCGATACAAGTCATACTGCTTACCAGCATGCCACAGTTTGGTTCGGCGGTATTGTTGGATGAAGCGGCCCGGACCGACATTACGTGTACGCTTACGCGAGACTGGTTCTACCGACGTGCTTTGCACACAGGTGGCTGGCGGGTGTCAGTTTCTCCAACTTTAGTTGAACCGAGTGTGGCTATGCCCGGTCCTTGCGAAGGTTAAAACAACACCAACTTGACAAACTATCGTTGTGGTTTTGATGCATAGGTAAGAACGATTCTTGCTAAGCCCATTAGCAGCCACGTAAAACTCGCAACAACAAAGTAGAGGACGTCTAACTTGTTTTTGGAGGGCATGTTGTGATGTGATATGGTCAAGACATGATGCTAAATTTTATTGTATGAGATGATCATATTTTGTAACCAAGTTATCGACAACTGGAAGGAGCCATATGGTTGTCGCTTTATTGTATGCCATGCAATCGCCCTGTAATGCTTTACTTTATCACTAAGAGGTAGCGATAGTCGTAGAAATATAAGATTGGCGATACAACAACGATGCTACGATGGAGATCAAGGTGTCAGGCCGGTGACAATGGTGATCATGACGGTGCTTCGGAGATGGAGATCCCAAGCACGAGATGATGATGGCCATATCATATCACTTATATTGATTGCATGTGATGTTTATCTTTTATGCGTCTTATCCTGCTTTGATTGACGGTAGCATTATAAGATGATCTCTCACTAGATAAAAAGTGTTCTCCCTGAGTATGCACCGTGGCCAAAGTTCATCGTGCCCAGACACCACGTGAAGATCGAGTGTGATAAGATCTACGTCCATCTACAACAGGTGCAAGCCAGTTTTGCACATGCAGAATACTCAGGTTAAACTTGACGAGTCTAGCATATGCAGATATGGTCTCAGAATACTGAGACCGAAAGGTCGAAGGTGAATCATATAGTAGATACGATCAACATAGTGATGTTCACCATTGAAAGCTACTCCATTTCACGTGATGATCGGTTATGGTTTAGTTGATTTGGATCACGTGATCACTTAGAGGATTAGAGGGATGTCTATCTAAGTGGGAGTTCTTAAGTAATATGATTAATTGAACTTAAATTTATCATGAACTTCGTACCTGATAGTATCTTGCTTGTCTATGTTGATTGTAGATAGATGGCCCGTGCTGTTGTTCCGTTGAATTTTAATGCGTTCCTTGAGGAAGCAAAGTTGAAAGATGATGGTAGCAATTACATGGACTGGGTCCATAACTTGAGGATTATCCTCATTGCTGCATAGAAGAATTACGTACTGGAAGCACCACTGTGTGCTAGGCCTGCTGCAGATCCAACTGATGACGTTAAGAATGTCTGGCAAAGCAAAGCTGATGACTACTCGATAGTACAGTGTGCCATGCTTTACGACCTAGAACCGGGACTTCAACGACGTTTTGAACGTCATGGAGCATATGAGATGTTCCAGGAGTTGAAGTTAATATTTTAGGCAAATGCCCGGATTGAGAGATATGAAGTCTCCAATAAGTTCTATAGCTGCAAGATGAAGGAGAATAGTTCTGTCAGTGAGCATATACTCAGAATGTCTGGGTATAACAATCACTTGATTCAGTTGGGAGTTAATCTTCCGGATGATAGTGTCATTGACAGAATTCTTCAATCACTACCACCAAGCTACAAGAGCTTCGTGATGAACTATAACATGCAAGGGATGGATACGACGATTCCCGAGCTCTTCGCAATGCTAAAGGCTACAGAGGTAGAAATCAAGAAGGAGCATCAGGTGTTGATGGTCAATAAGACCACCAGTTTCAAGAAAAAGGGCAAAGGGAAGAAGAAGGGGAATTTCAAGAAGAACAGCAAGCAAGTTGCTGCTCAAGAGAAGAAACCCAAGTCTGGACCTAAGCCTGAGACTGAGTGCTTCTACTTCAAGCAGACTGGACACTGGAAGCGGAACTGCCCCAATTATTTGGAGGCTAAGAAGGATGACAAGGTGAACAAAGGTATATTTGATATACATGTTATTGATGTGTACCTTACTAGAGCTCGCAGTAGCACCTGGGTATTTGATAGTGGTTCTGTTGCTAATATTTGCAACTCGAAACATAAACTACGGATTAAGCAAAAACTGGCCAAGGACGAGGTGAGGATGCGCGTGGGAAACGGTTCCAAAGTCGATGTGATCGCCGTCGGCACGCTACCTCTACATCTACCTTCGGGATTAGTATTAGACCTCAATAATTGTTATTTGGTGTCAGCGTTGAGCATGAACATTATATATGGATCTTGTTTGATGCGAGATGGCTATTCATTTTAATCAGAGAATATTGGTTGTTCTATTTATATGAGTAATATCTTTTATGGTCATGCACCCCTGAAGAGTGGTCTATTTTTGATGAATTTCGATAGTAGTGATACACATATTCATAATGTTGAAGCCAAAAGATGCAGAGTTGATAATGATAGTGCAACTTATTTTTGGCACTGCCATTTAGGTCATATCAGTGTAAAGCGCATGAAGAAACTCCATTCTGATGGACTTTTGGAACCAGTCGATTATGAATCACTTGGTATTTGTGAACCATGCCTCATGGGCAAGATGACTAAAACGCCGTTCTCCGGAACTATGGAGCGAGCAACAGATTTGGTAGAAATCATACATACAGATGTATGTGGTCCGATGAATGTTGAGGCTCACGGCGGATATCGTTATTTTCTCACCTTCACAGATGATTTAAGAAGATACGGATATATCTACTTAATGAAACATAAGTCTGAAGCATTTGAAAAGTTCAAAGAATTTCAGAGTGAAGTTGAAAATCATCGTAACAAGAAAATAAAGTTTCTACGATCTGATCGTGGAGGAGAATATTTGTGTTACGAGTTTGGTCTACATTTGAAACAATGCGGAATAGTTTCACAACTCACGCCACCCGGAACACCATAGCGTAATGGTGTGCCCGAACGTCGTAATCGTACTTTACTAGATATGGTGCGATCTATGATGTCACTTACTGATTTACCGCTATCATTTTGGGGTTATGCTTTAGAGACGGCTTCATTCACTTTAAATAGGGCACCATCAAAATCCGTTGAGACGACGCCTTATGAATTGTAGTTTGGCAAGAAACCAAAGTTGTCGTTTCTTATTGTTTGGGGCTGCGATGCTTATGTGAAAAAGCTTCAACCTGATAAGCTTGAACCCAAATCGGAGAAATGTGTCTTCATAGGATACCCAAAGGGGACTGTTGGGTACACCTTCTATCATAGATCCGATGGCAAGACATTCGTTGCTAAGAATGGATCCTTTCTAGAGAAGGAGTTTCTCTCGAAAGAAGTGAGTGGGAGGAAAGTAGAACTTGATGAGGTAACTATACCTGCTCCCTTATTGGAAAGTAGTTCATCACAGAAACCGGTTCCTGTGACGCCTACACCAATTAGTGAGGAAGTTAATGATGATGATCATGGAACTTCATATCAAGTTGTTACTGAACCTCGTGAGAATAAATGGATCTTTAAGAAGAAGACTGACGCTGACGGTAATTTTACTGTCTATAAACCTCGACTTGTTGGAAAAGGTTTTTGACAAGTTCAAGGGATTGACTACGATGAGGCCTTCTCACCCGTAGCGATGCTTAAGTCTGTCTGAATCATGTTAGCATTTGCCGCATTTTATGATTATGAAATTTGGCAAATGGATGTCAAAACTGCATTCCTGAATGGATTTTTGGAAGAAGAGTTGTATATGATGCAACCAGAAGATTTTTTCGATCCAAAGGGAGCTAACAAAGTGTGCAAGCTCCAGCGATCCATTTATGGAGTGGTGCAAGCCTCTCGGAGTTGGAATAAACGCTTTGATAGTGTGATCAAAGCATTTGGTTTTATACAGACTTTTGGAGAAGCCTGTATTTACAAGAAAGTGAGTGGGAGCTCTGTAGCACTTATGATATTATATGTGGATGACATATTGTTGATTGGAAATGATATAGAAATTCTGGATAGCATAAAGGGATACTTGAATAAGAGTTTTTCAATTAAAGACCTCGATGAAGCTGCTTATATATTGGGCATTAAGATCTATAGAGATAGATCAAGACGCTTAATTGGACTTTCACAAAGCACATACCTTGACAAAGTTTTGAAGAAGTTCATAATGGATCAAGCAAAGAAAGGGTTCTTGCCTGTGTTACAAGGTGTGAAGTTGAGTAAGACTCAATGCCCGACCACTACAGAAGATAGAGAGAAGATGAAAGATGTTCCCTTTGCTTCGGCCATAGGCTCTATCATGTATGCAATGTTGTGTACCAGACCTGATGTGTGCCTTGCTATAAGTTTAGCAGGGAGGTACCAAAGTTATCCAGGAGTGGATCACCGGACAGCGGTCAAGAACATCCTGAAATACCTGAAAAAGACTAAGGATATGTTTCTTGTTTATGGAGCTAGCAAAGAGCTCATCGTAAATGGTTACGTTGATGCAAGCTTTGACACTGATCCGGACGATTCTAAATCAAAAACCGGATAAGTGTTTACATTGAACGGTGGAGCTGTCAGTTGGTGCAGTTCTAAGCAAAGCGTCATGGCAGGATCTACGTGTGAATAAGAGTACATAGCTGCTTCGGAAGCAACAAATGAAGGAGTTTGGATGAAGGAGTTCGTATCCGATCTAGGTGTCATACCTAGTGCATCGGGTCCAATGAAAATCTTTTGTGACAATACTGGTGCAATTTCCTTGGCGAAGGAATCCAGATTTCACAAAAGAACCAAGCACATCAAGAGACGCTTCAATTCCATCCGGGATCTAGTCCAGGTGGGAGACTTATAAATTTGCAAGATACGTACGGATCTGAATGTTGCAGACCCGTTAACTAAGCCTCTTCCACGAGCAAAACATGATCAGCACCAAGGCTCCATGGGTGTTAGAATCATTACTGTGTAATCTAGATTATTGACTCTAGTGCAAGTCGGAGACTGAAGGAAATATGCCCTAGAGGAAATAATAAAGTTATTATTTATTTCCTTATATCATGATAAATGTTTATTATTCGTGCTAGAGTTGTATTAACCGGAAACATAATACTTGTGTGAATACATAGACAAACAGAGTGTCACTATTATGCCTCTACTTGACTAGCTCGTTGATCAAAGATGGTTATGTTTCCTAGCCATTGACATGAGTTGTCATTTGATTAATGGGATCACATCATTAGGAGAATGATGTGATTGACTTGACCCATTCCGTTAGCTTAGCACTCAATCGTTTAGTATGTTGCTATTGCTTTCTTCATGACTTATACATGTTCCTATGACTATGAGATTATGCAACTCCCGTTTACCGGAGGAACAGTTTGTGTTCTACCAAACGTCACAACGTAACTGGGTGATTATAAAGGTGCTCTACAGGTGTCTCCGAAGGTACTTGTTGGGTTGGCGTATTTCGAGATTAGGATTTGTCACTCCGATTGTCGGAGAGGTATCTCCGGGCCCTCTCGGTAATGCACATCACTTAAGCCTTGCAAGCATTGCAACTAATGAATTGGTTGTGGGATGATATATTACAGAATGATTAAAGAGACTTGCCGGTAACGATATTGAACTAGGTATTGAGATACCGACGATCGAACCTCGGGCAAGTAACATAACGACGACAAAGGGAACAACGTATGTGGTTGTGCGGTCTGACCGATAAATATCTTCGTAGAATATGTGGGAGCTAATATGAGCATCCAGGTTCCACTATTGGTTATTGACCGGAGACGTGTCTTGGTCATGTCTACATAGTTCTCGAACCCGTAGAGTCCGCACGCTTAAAGTTTCAGTGACAGTTATATTATGAGTTTATGAGTTTTGATGTACCAAAAGTTGTTCGAAATCCCGGATGTGATCACTGACATGACGAGGAGTCTTGAAATGGTCGAGACATGAAGATTGATATATTGGAAGCCTATATTTGGATATCAGAAGTGTACCGGGTGAAATCGGGATTTTACCGGAGTACCGAGGGGTTACCGGAACCCCCCGTGGGCTTAATGGGCCGTAGTGGGCCTTGTGGAGAAGAGGAGAGGCGGCCAGGGCAGGGCCGTGCGTCCCTCCCCCTAGTCCAAATAGGACAAGGAGAGGGGGGCGGCGCCCCCCTTTCCTTCCTCTCTCCCTCCTCTTTCCCCCTCCACTCCTAATCCAACAAGGAAAAGGGAGAGAGTCCTACTCCCACTCCTCCTGGCACGCCCCTCCTGGCCGGTAGCACCTCCCCCCTTGCTCCTTAATATACGGGGGCAGGGGGCACCCTAGAGACACAACAATTGATCGTTTGATCTTTTAGCCGTGTGCGGTGCCCCCCTCCACCATAGTCCACCTCGATAATACTGCAGCGGTGCTTTAGGCGAAGCCCTGCGATGGTAGAACATCATCATCGTCACCACGCCGTCGTGCAGACGAAACTCTCCCTCAACACTCGGCTGGATCGTAGTTCGAGGGACGTCATCAGGCTGAACGTGTCCTGAACTCGCAGGTGTCGTGCTTTCGGTACTTGATCGGTCGAATCATGAAGACGTATGACTACATCAACCGCGTTGTGCTAACGCTTCCGCTTTCGATCTACGAGGGTACGTGTACAACACTCTCCCCTCTCGTTGCTATGCATCACCATGATCTTGGGTGTGCGTAGGATTTTTCTTTGAAATTACTACATTCCCCAACAATCACATCATTAGAGAATGATGTGATGGACAAGACCCATCCGCTAGCTTAGCACTATGATCATTTAGTTTATTGCTATTCATTTATGACTATGAGATTTTGCATCTCCCGAATACCAGAGGAACACTTATTGTGCTATCAAACGTCACAGCGTAACTGGGTGATTATAAAGATGCTCTACAGGTGTCTCCGGTGGTGTTTTTTGAGTTGGCATAGATCGAGAGTAGGATTTGTCACTCCGATTGTCGGAGAGGTATCTTTGGGCCTACTCGGTAATGCACATCACTATAAGCCTTGCAAGCATTGCAACTAATGAGTTAGTTGCGGAATGATATATTATAGAACGAGTAAAGAGACTTGTTGGTAACGAGATTGAACTAGGTATTGAGATACCGACGATCGAATCTCGGGCAAGTAACATACCGATGAGAAAGGGAACATCATATGTTGTTATGCGGTTTGACCGATAAAGACCTTCGTAGAATACGTAGGATCCAATATGAGCATCCAGGTTCAGCTATTGGTTATCGGCCGGAGATGTGTCTCGGTCATGTCTACATAGTTCTCGAACCTGTAGGGTCCGCACGCTTAACGTTTGATGACGGTTTGTATTATGAGTTGATGTGATTTGATGACCGAAGGTTGTTTGGAGTCCCGGATGAGATCACAGACGTGATGAGCAGTCTCGAAATGGTCGAGACATAAAGACCATGTTATTTGGACACCGGAAGTGTTCAGGATGGTTTCGGGTAAAACCGGAGTGCCGGAGGGGCTACCGGAACCCTTGGGGAACTAATGGGCCACCATGGGCCTTAGTGGAGAGAGAGGAGGGCAGCCATGGCAGGGAGCCCCCCGAATTGGACAAGGGAAGGGGGGCGCGACGCCCCCCTTTCCTTCTCCCTCTCCTTACTTCCCCCTCTCTCCCTCTTGGTGGAATCCTACTAGGACTTGGAGTCCTAGTAGGACTCCCCTCCTTGGGTGCGCCCCCTAGGGCTGGTCGGCCTCCTCCTCCCCTCCTTTATATACGAGGGAGAGGGGCACCCCATATATACACAAGTTGATCTTTTAGCCATGTGCGGTGCCCCCCTCCACAGTTACACACCTGTATCATATCGTCATAGTACTTAGGCGAAGCCCTACGCCGGTGAACTTCATCATCATCGTCACCACACCATCGTGCTGACGAAACTCTCCCTCGGCCTCAACTGGATCAAGAGTACGAGGGACGTCATTGAGCTGAACGTATGCTGAACATGGAGGTGCCGTACGTTCGGTGCTAGGATTGGTCGGATCGTGAAGACGTACGACTACATCAACCGCGTTGATAAACGCTTCCGCTTTCTGTCTACGAGGGTACGTGGACATACTCTCCCCGCTCGTTGCTATGCTTCTCCTAGATAGATCTTGCGTGATCGTAGGATTTTTTTTGAAATACTACGTTCCCCAACAGTGGCATCCGAGCCAGGTCTATGCGTAGATGTTATATGCACGAGTAGAACACAAAGAGTTGTGGGCGATAATAGTCATACTGCTTATCAGCATGTCATACTTTGATTCGGCGGTATTGATGGATGAAGCGGCCCAGACCGACATTACATGATCGCGTTCATGAGACTTTCATTCGGCACTATCCCCTGGTGCGCCATTACTAGTTTTGAAAAAAAAAGTAAAAAAATTGTTAGTAGTGGCGCACAGAGTGTGTGGTGCGCCAGTAATGGTGCACTGTGCCTTGGTGCGCCATTACTAGTTTTGGAAAAATAAAAAAAATAAAAAATTGTTAGTACTGGCGCACCATGTGTCTGGTGCGCCATTTGTAATGAGGACACTAATGGGGCACCTGTATCTGGTGCTCCACTTCTATATAGCAGTGGCGCACCACATACATGGTGCGCCATTAATGTCCATATTAGCTATAGCCCTTTTCCTAGTAGTGGTTCTACCGCCGTGCTTCGCACACAGGTGGCTAGTGGGTGGTCTGTTTCTCCAGCTTTAGTTGAATCGAGTTTGACTACGCCCGGTCCTTGTTCAAGGTTAAAACAGCACACTTGACGAAAAATCATTATGGTTTTGATGCGTAGGTAAAAAAGGTTCTTGCTAGAAGCCCGTAGCAGCCACGTAAAACTTGAAACAAGAAAGTAGAGGACATCTAACTTATTTTTGCAGGGCTTGCTGTGATGTGATATGGTCAAGACGTGATGATATATAAATTGTTGTATGAGATGATCATGTTTTGTAACAGTTATCGGCAACTGGCAGGAGCCATATGGTTGTCGCTTTATTGTATGAAATGCAATCGCCATGTAATTGCTTTACTTTATCACTAAGCGGTAGCAATAGTCGTAGAAGCAATAGTTGACGAGACGACAACGATGCTACAATGGAGATCAAGGTGTCAAGTAGGTGAAGATGGTGATCATTAATGTCTACTACACAACGTTCTTCTTGTAGAGGTTGTTGGGCCTCCAAGTGCAGAGGTTTGTAGCACTACAAAAAAAAGACACATCCGTGACATTTTGGGCGGAACGAAAAAAAAATCTGTCGTACTTATGACACCTCTATGACGATAATTGTAGCAAAACCCGGTATCATCATAGATGTGGTGGGGTCCTACTTCTACGACAAAAAATCATGACAGAAAATGGGCTTTTCGTCCTAGGCGGGCCAGAGATGCAGCTGCTGTTGGAAATATGCCCTAGAGGCAATAATAAATTAGTTATTATTATATTTCCTTGTTCATGATAATCGTTTATTTTCCATGCTAGAATTGTATTGATAGGAAACTCAGATACATGTGTGGATACATAGACAACACCATGTCCCTAGCAAGCCTCCAGTTGACTAGCTCGTTGATCAATAGATGGTTACGGTTTCCTGACCATGGACATTGGATGTCGTTAATAACGGGATCACATCATTAGGAGAATGATGTGATGGACAAGACCCAATCCTAAGCCTAGCACAAGATCATGTAGTTCGTATGCTAAAGCTTTTCTAATGTCAAGTATCATTTCCTTAGACCATGAGATTGTGTGTCACAGCCCTAGAATTGCTAGTGGTTAGTTGCATCTGTGAGCATCCATGCATCATGTTAAATTCCAATTAAAGTTGAAATGGGGATGACAGAAACCCCCAGCACCACTGAATCCAACTAGGGTTATTAAAATACTTTTTCAATGAACCTGAAATGCCCTTCAAAAATGTTCATCATCTTTGCCTTGGTCTAGAACCTCTGACAAAAATGGTTCACATTTTTCTAGGACAACATTGGGTCACTGAATTAAATCATATGATATTTGCATTTGGGCATTTAAATGCTATATAACACTTTAAATGTCCAAATATTCATGAACTAAAATGTTTACTGTTGGAAATATTCCAAACAGTAGCCCTGAACAGTTTCATGAATTTTGAGATTGTTTTGGTATTTTTAATAAAGCCCTCAAGTTACAGAATAAATAGAAAACAGAAATAAAAGAGTGAGGAACTTACCTGGCAAAGCCACCAGAGCCGGCCCAGCTGTGGCCCAGCGCTGTGGCCCAGCCCACCAGGCCCTCCACCGTCTTCAACCTCCTGCCAGTGGGCAGGAGGGCGTGTGCTCGCCGTGCGCGCGCCACCTCCACCCTGCCTGCTTGCCGCCTCCCCTCGTCGCTCTGGACGCCTCCCGCGACGCCACGCAGCCCCTGACCCCCTCTCACTCTCTCCCGTGCCTCTCCCCTCCTCTGCTTTCTCTCCCTCCCGCGTCCGAGCGCAACCGCCGACGCCGCTCGCCACCACCGCAGCCACCGCCTTCCCCTCGACCTCCCGATGTGTCCAGGAGCTCCGTCTTGACCACCTCCCTCTCCTCACCAAGCAACGCACCGCCGGAGCCCCTGGAATGCCGCCATCGCCGTCGTCTTCTACCTCGAGCAACCGAGATCGCCGGCGCCCATCCGTCGTCCATGGTGCCTCCCCGAGCCTGCTGATCCCTCCATTGGAATCCATGTGAGCTCCGCCGTTCTTCCCCCTTCTCCCCGTGCTCTATCTCCCTCTCTAACCGCCGATTCCATCGAGCCCGAGAGCTCGGCTCCGCCGGCCATGGCGCCGCCGTGGCCAGAGCGCACCCACGCCGCATTTGAGCTCACCCCCGTGCTCAGCGAGTCCGCAGGACTCCGTAGCAACCCGTAGCTCCTTCTCCCGTGCACCAAAACACCGTGTCCGAGCGTGCCGTACTCCGGCCGCCGCGGACGTGCTCGCCGCCGTTGTTCCCGGCCACCCCAGCACCAAGCACTGCCACCGTTGGATGCGCCACATCGCCAGCAGCTCGTAGCACGCCTTCGCCATCGTTTTGGTCGCCGGAGCGCGAAACCCGCGTTGCCCCGCCGCGTCTGGCCTCGCCGGCGACGAGCCGCCGGCGAGTTTGACCCGTTTGACCCGGGGTTTGACCTCCCTGGGGTCAACACACGTGGGCCCAGGCCCCTGCTTAATTAGTATAGGTTTAATTAGTGCTAAACTAATTTAGTTAACTACCCCAAGTCACTGACGTGTGGGGCCAGGCCCTGATTAACTTAGGTTAACGCTAACCTAACACTAACTAACTCGGTTAGTTAGTTGTCTCACTGACATGTGGGTCCCAGCCGTCAGGTTTGACCTGGGCTGGCGCCTTTGACCGCTGACGTCACACCTATGTCACGTTGACGCATTAATTCAATTTCTGGATTTATTTTTATATAGGAAATTCCAGAAAATAGTACTAACTTCTAAAATTCATAAAAATTCAACCGTAACTCCAAATGCAAAGTTTTATATATGAAAAATGATCAGAAAAATCCAATCTATCCATCTGTACCATTTTCATGCATGATAGAACAACTTATACTTGCTGATCAGGTCAAATCAATTAAATGGCATTTTAATATCCACATATGGAGTTTGAATTTGAATTTTGTATTCAAACCAACTTCATTTAATCTGTGCTACTTGCATTAGGCCGAATCACATCATATTGCCATGACATTATCATGCATCATATTTGTTGCATTGCATTGATTGTGTTCCTCTTGGTTTGCCGGTATTTGTCCCCTCTCGATAGACGTGGTTTCGACGATGAGATCGATGACACCGATGAAGAGCTATATTATCTTCAGAAGTGCCAGGCAAGCAAAACCCCCTTGTTCATCCCGATACAATCCCACCCTCTCGCTCCTGCTCTCTTTTACTGCATTAGGACAACAACGATTCATGTGTTACTTGCTGCGGTAGCTGAACCCCTTTATCCTTTGCATGACCTGTCATTCCACAGTAAATAGATGAAACCCACTAGCATGAGTAGGAGTTGTTTGAGCCCATGTTGTGCCTACTCATTCATGCTTGTTTGTCATGCCTGCTACTGCTTAGAGTTGAGTCAGGTCTGATTCATCGGGAGTGAATTGGAATGGTGATGAACATGTCCTACTGTGTGTGAGCTAAGTGTGTGAATACGATTTGGTAAAGGTATTGGTGAGAGGCCATGTAGGAGTACATGGTGGGTTGTCTCATTGAAGCCGTCCTCAGGAACTGAGTTCTGTGTTTGTGATCCATGAAACAGCTACTACCATACATTGGGCCCTGAAATATGACCCCGCTCGACTTACCGACCCCTCTCGTTCTCTGTCCAGGAGTTGCAAGTAGTTTCTGGTGTTTGTAGTATGCTGGGGGCCGCACGCAGCGCTGACCGTAGGGGTGGGCTGTGTTGCGGTAGGCACGTGGCACGGTGTACCGGGCGCCCGTTTGGTGTCCCGGGAACCCTGCACACATCGTTTGGGGCTGTGAGCGAAACTCCGGCCGGATCTCCTCATGGATGGAACCCGAATAGGCGATAAACCTGGACTAGAGACTTGTGTGGTTGGTTAGGTCGTGGTCTACACCCACGTCGGCTTTCGCTTGAAGTCTGCCGAGCACATGTCGTGTGCAGACGCTAAGTGGTGGAAACATGTATGAAGAAGTACACCCCTGCAGGGTTAACATCATCTATTCGAATAGCCGTGTCCGCGGAAATGGACTTCTGGGTTGCCTATATCAGTTCATAGACAAGTGAAAGTGGATACTCTAAAATGCGCAAGATAAGCGTGAGTGCTATGGATGGCCTTCTCGTAGGGAGACGGAAGTGGACCCATAGTGGTGTATTGATATGGGAATATGTGGACTCGTGTGCGCCACCTCAAAAGAGTTACTTGCAGTCGTAGTACAGGTTAGCCACCGAGTCAAAGCTGGCTTGCTGCAGTTTAACTCCACTACCCCCTTTTGATACTGATGCATATGTAGTTAGTTCTGATGTAAGTCTTGCTGAGTACGTTTGTACTCACGTTTGCCTATTTTATGTTTTGCAGAGAGACGTCAGTCTCGCTAGTAGTACCGCTTGGACTTCGACGTTTAGCTTGATACCTCAGCTACGATCTTGTGCCCTTGGCAGGATCTGGTAGATAGTCAGGCTTCTCAGCCTTTTTCATTTGTAGATGTCTGTACTCAGACATGTTAAGCTTCCGCATGTGCTTTGACTTGTATGCTCTGATTGTTGGGTCATGAGACCCATGTTTGTAATATCTCGCTCTTCGGAGCCTAATGAATAAATACTTGAGTCGTAGAGTCTTGTTGTGATGCCATGTTGTATCTACACATATCGAGCATATTGTGTGTATGATTGAAATGCTTGCTATGTGTGGGATCCGACTATCTAGTTGTTTATCCTTGGCAGCCTATCATATGGGGAAATGTAGTCTAGTGCTTCTGAACGATAGTAGTCCGCTACAGCCCGGTTCACCGGAGTCCTGCTAGCCCAGCACTACTGCTCGGAACACTTGACTGGCCGGCATGTGATTCACTTCGTTCCAGTGTCTGTCCCTTCGGGGAAATGTCACGCGGTGACATCCGGAGTCCTGCCTAGCCTGCTACAACCCGGGTTACCGGAGTCCTGTTAGCCCAGTGCTACAGCCCGGATTCACACGTTGATGACCGACATGCTCGATGTGATTCATGTATGCCTGTCCTCATAGGTTAGCGCCGCTTTGGGTTCACGACTAGCCATGTCGGCCCGGGTTCTCTGTCATATGGATGCTAGCGACACTATCATATACGTGAGCCAAAAGGCGCAAACGGTCCCGGGCCAGGTAAGGTGGCACCCGTGGGAGTACCGTGCGTGAGGCCGCAAAGTGATATGATGTGTTACATGCTGGATCGATGTGGCTTAGGATCGGGGTCCTGACATTGTGCAACTCCCGGATACTGTAGGAATGCTTCGGGTGTACCAAACGTCATGACGTAACTGGGTGGCTATAAAAGGCGCACTACGGGTATCTCCGAAAGTGTCTGTTGGGTTGGCTCGAATCGAGACTGGGATTTGTCACTCCGTGTCACGGAGAGGTATCTATGGGCCCACTCGGTAGGACATCATCATAATGTGCACAATGTGATCAAGGAGTTGATCACGGGATGATGTGTTACGGAACGAGTAAAGAGACTTGCCGGTAACGAGATTGAACGAGGTATCGGGATACCGACGATCGAATCTCGGGCAAGTATCGTAATTTTAGACAAAGGGAATTGAATACGGGATTAATTGAATCCTCGACATCGTGGTTCATCCGATGAGATCATCGTGGAACATGTGGGAGCCAACATGGGTATCCAGATCCCGCTGTTGGTTATTGGCCGGAGAGTTGTCTCGGTCATGTCTGCATGGTTCCCGAACCCGTAGGGTCTACACACTTAAGGTTCGGTGACGCTAGGGTTGTAGAGATATTAGTATGCGGTAACCCGAAAGTTGTTCAGAGTCCTGGATGAGATCCCGAACGTCACGAGGAGTTCCGGAGGTAAAGATTTATATATAGGAAGTCCAGTTTCGGCCACTGGGAAAGTTTCCGGGGTCATCGGTATTGTAGAGGGACCACCAGAAGGGTCCCGGGGGTCCACCGGGTGGGGCCACCTATCCCGGAGGGCCCCATGGGCTGAATGGGCGTGGGAACCAGCCCCTGGTGGGCTGGTGCGCCCCCTTGGGCCTCCCTTGCGCCTAGGGTTGGAAACCCTAAGGAGTGGGGGCGCCTCCACCTGGCTTGGGGGCCAAGCCACCCCTAGGCCGCCGCCCCTCCCATTAGGTGGGATCTCTAGGTGCTGGCGCCCCCCCTAGGCCCCTATATATAGTGGAGGGGAGGGAGGGTAGCCGCACCTGAAGCCCTAGCGCCTCCCTCCCTCCCGTGGCACCTCTTCCTCCCCGCTTGAGCTTGGCGAAGCCCTGTCGGGATCCCACTACTTCCACCACCACGCCGTCGTGCTGCTGGATCTCCATCAACCTCTCCTTCCCTTGCTGGATCAAGAAGGAGGAGACATCTCTCCCAAGCGTATGTGTGTTGAACACGGAGGTGCCGTCCGTTCGGCGCTAGGATCATCGGTGATTTGGATCACGACGAGTACGACTCCATCAACCCCGTTCTCTTGAACGCTTCCGCTCGCGATCTACAAGGGTATGTAGATGCACTTCTCTCTCCCTCGTTGCTAGATGACTCCATAGATTGATATTGGTGATGCGTAGAAAATTTTAAATTTCTGCTATGTTCCCCAACAGTGGTATCAGAGTTAGGTCTATGCGTAGTTTCTATGCACGAGTAGAACACAAGATGTTGTGGGCGTCAATTTTGTCAATTTACTTGCTGTTACTAGTCTTATCTTGATTCGGCGGCATCGTGGGATGAAGCGGCCCGAACAGACCTTATAGGTACTCTTACGTGAGACAGGTTCCACCGACTGACATGCACTAATTGCATAAGGTGGCTAGCGGGTGTCTGTCTCTCCCACTTTAGTCGGATGGGATTCGATGAAAAGGGTCCTTATGAAGGGTAAATAGAAATTGGCATATCACGTTGTGGTTTTGGCGTAGGTAAGAAACGTTCTTGCTAAGAAACCTATAACAGCCACGTAAAAAATTGCAACAACAATTAGAGGACGTCTAACTTGTTTTTGCAGCATATGCCGTGTGATGTGATATGGCCAAAAGGATGTGATGAATGATATATGTGATGTATGAGATTGATCATGTTCTTGTAATAGGAATCACGACTTGCATGTCGATGAGTAGGACAACCGGCAGGAGCCATAGGAGTTGTCTTAATTTATTGTATGACCTACGTGTCCATGAAAAACGCCATGTAGTTACTTTACTTTATTGCTAACCGTTAGCCATAGTAGTAGAAGTAATAGTTGGTGAGACAACGTCATGAAGACACGATGATGTAGATCATGATGATGGAGATCATGGTGTCATGCTGGTGACGAAGGTGATCATGCCGCGCCTCGAAGATGCAGATCAAAAGGCGCAAGATGATATTGACCATATCATGTCACTTTATGATTTGCATGTGATGTTTGTCATGTTTACATCTTATTTGCTTAGAATGACGGTGACGGTAGCATAAATAAGATGATCCCTCGCTAAAATTTCAAGAAAGTGTTCCCCCTAACTGTGCACCGTTGCGAAGGTTCGTTGTTTCGAAGCACCACATGATGATCGGGTGTGATAGATTCTAACGTTCGCATACAACGGGTGTAAGCCAGATTTACACATGCAAAACACTTAGGTTGACTTGACGAGCCTAGCATGTACAGACATGGCCTTGGAACACAAGAGACCGAAAGGTCGAACATGAGTCGTATAGTAGATATGATCAACATGAAGATGTCCATCGATGATGACTAGTCCGTCTCACGTGATGATCGGACACGGCCTAGTTGACTCGGATCATGTATCACTTAGATGACTAGAGGGATGTCTATCTAAGTGGGAGTTCATTAAATAATCAGATGAACTTAATTATCATGAACATAGTCAAAAGGTCTTTGCAAATTATGTCGTAGCTTACGCTTTAGCTCTACTGTTTAAGATATGTTCCTAGAGAAAATTTAGTTGAAAGTTGATAGTAGAAATTATGCGGACTGGGTCCGTAAACTAAGGATTGTCGTCATTGCTGCGCAGAAGGATTATGTCCTTAATGCACCGCTTAGTGTGCTGAACCTTGAGCATCGGTTGTGGATGTTGCGAACATCTGACGTACACGTTTTGATGACTACATGATAGTTCAGTGCGTAATGCTAAATGGTTTAAAACTGAGGCACCAAAGACGTTTTTGAAACATCGCAGAACATATGAGATGTTCCAAGGACTGAAATTGGGATTTTAGGTTAGTGCCCATGTCAATAGGTATGAGACCTCTGACAAGTTTCTTAAGCCTACAAACTAAGGAGAAAATCTCAATCGTTGAGCATGTGCTCAGATTGTATGACTACTACAATCGCTTGAATCGAGTGGGAGTTAATCTTCCATATGAGATAGTGATGGTTCTCCAAAGTCACTGCCACCAAGCTACTAGAGCTTCGTGATGAACTATAACATAGTAGGGATAGATACGATGATCCTTGAGCTATTCGCGACACTGCGAAAGTAGAAATCAAATAGGAGCATCAATTGTTGATGGTTAGTAAAACCATTAGTTTCAAGAAGGGCAAGGGAAAGAAGGGATACTTCATGAAATAGCAAATCAGTTGCTGCTCTAGTGAGGAAACCCAAGGTTGAATCCAAACCCGAGACTAAGTGCTTCTATAATGAGGGGAACGGTCACTGAAGTGGAACCACCCTAGATACTTGGTAGATAAGAAGGCTGGCAAGGCTGACAGAAGTATGTATTGGACATACATTATATTAAATGTGTACTTTACTAGTACTCCTAGTAGCAGCAGGGTATTAGATACCGGTTCGGTTGCTAAGTGTTAGTAACTCGAAATAAAAGGCTACAGAATAAACGGAGACTAGCCAAAGGTGAGACGATGATATGTGTTGGAAGTGTTTCCAAGGTTGATGTGATCAAGCATCGCACGCTCTGTCTACCATCGGGATTGGTGTTAAACCTAAATAATTGTTATTTGGTGTTTGCATTGAGCATAGACATGATTGGATTATGTTTATCACAATACGGTTATTCATTTAAGGAGAATAATGGTTACTCTGTTTATTTGAATAATACCTTCAATGGTCTTGCACCTAAAATGAATGGTTTATTGAATCCTGATCGTAGTGATACACATGTTCATGCCAAAAGATATAACATAGTAATGATAGTACCACATACTTGTGGCACTGCAATTTGAGTCATAATGGTATAAAATGCATGAAGAAGCTCCATGTTGATGGATCTTTGGAGTCACTTGATTTTGAATCACTTGAGACATGCGAACCATGCCTATTGGTATATATGCATGAAGAAACTCCATACAGATAGATCGTTTGGGCTCACATGATTTTGAATCACCTGAGACATGCAAATCATACCGCATGGGCAAGACGATGGAACAAGAAAGCAACTTGTTGGAAATAATGCATCTTGATGTGTACAGTCCAATGAGTGCTGAGGCATGTAGTGGATATCGTTATATTCTTACTTCATAGATGATTCGAGTAGATGCTAAGTTGTAGGATCGAAAGTATGTCTAGAGGGGGGTTGATTAGACTACTTGACCTAATAAAAATCTAGCCTTTTCCCAATTTTAGTTCTTGGCAGATTTTAGCTATCTTTCTAGCAATCTCCACACAATTCAAGCAAGCATGCAAAAGAGTATATGAGCAGCGGAAAGTAAAGCATGCAACTTGCAAGAATGTAAAGGGAAGGGTTTGGAGGATTCAAACGCAATTGGAGACACGGATGTTTTTGTAGTGGTTCCGATAGGTGGTGCTATCGTACATCCACGTTGATGGAGACTTCAACCCACGGAGGGTAACGGTTGCGCGAGTCCACGGAGGGCTCCACCCATGAAGGGTCCACGAAGAAGCAACCTTGTCTATTCCATCATGGCCGTCGCCCACGAAGGACTTGCCTCACTAGCGGTAGATCTTCACGAAGTAGGCGATCTCCTTGCCCTTACAAACTCCTTGGTTCAACTCCACAATCTTGTCGGAGGCTCCCAAGTGACACCTAGCCAATCTAGGAGACACCACTCTCCAAGAAGTAACAAATGGTGTGTTGATGATGAACTCCTTGCTCTTGTGCTTCAAATGATAGTCTCCCCAACACTCAACTCTCTCTCACAGGATTTGGATTTGGTGGAAAGAAGATTTGAGTGGAAAGCAACTTGGGGAAGGCTAGAGATCAAGATTCATATGGTAGGAATGGAATATCTTGACCTCAACACAAGTGTAGGTGGTTCTCTCTCAGAAAATGTGTATTGGAAGTGTAGGTATGTTCTAATGGCTCTCTCCATGAATGAAGAGTGGGTGGAGGGGTATATATATATAGCCTACACACAAAATCTAACCGTTACACACAATTTGCCAAACTCGGTGGGACCGAATGGTTAAACTCGGTCGGACCGATTCAGCAAACCTAATGACCGTTAGGATTTTCGATGGGACTGAGATGCAACTCGGTAGGACCGATATGGTTAGGGTTAGGGCATAACGTAATATCGGTGTGACCGATTACACAAGCTCGGTGGGACCAATTTTGGTAATAAGCTAACCAGAGAGTTGGTCAGGTAAACTTGGTGGGACCGATTCGCTCATCTCGATGAGACCGAAATGTTACAAAAGGGAAACAGAGAGTTTAAATTGCAATATTGGTGGGACCGATCGCTCATCTCGGTAAGACCGAAACGTTACGAAGGGAAACAGAGAGATTACAATCCCATCTCGGTGAGACCGAGATCCCTATCGGTGAGACCGATTTGCCTAGGGTTTGTGGCAGTGGCTATGACATCTGAAACTCGGTGGCGCCGGATAGAAAGAATCGGTGGGGCCGAGTTGGACTTTTGGTTTAGGTCATATGTGGATGTGGGAAGGTAGTTGAGGATTTTGGAGCATATCACTAAGCACTTTGAGCAAGCAAGCCATTAAGCAACACCTCATCCCTCCTTGATAGTATTGGCTTTTCCTATAGACTCAATGTGATCTTGGATCACTAAAATATAAAATGTAGAGTCTTGAGCTTCAAGCTTGAGCCAAACTTTTTGGCCTAAGAATTTTGAGGGATCCACTTTCCTCATCCATGCCATGCCATTCATTGAGCTTTTCCTGAAATATTAATCTTGGAATAATGTTAGCTCAATGAGCTATATGTTGTTAGGAATTACCAAAACCACCCAGGGATAGTTGCACTTTCAATCTCCCCCTTTTTGGTAATTGATGACAACATATAGATCAAAGCTTCGACAAATGGTAATAAGAGTGAAAGATATTGTCGCTTTGAGAAGTATGTGAAAAGCAAGAGCTCCCCCTAAATTTGTGCATATCTTAAGATTTGCTTTGGACTGCAAATGCACAATGAGTTAGGATCATGGGTTACTCTTTCATGTCACATACATCTTGGAGGAGCGCTCAAAATGATAAGAATTAAATACATGAACTCATCACCAAGCAAAGTGAATGATCAAATAGGGATAAAATAATAGAATCATCCAACAAGCATTAATGTAGCATATGATCAAACACACATGATCATCCAAGTATCACAAACAAGCAAATAAAGTTCAACCACCAAAGCAAGAGAGAATAAAAAGCAACGCTCTCTCTCGAAGCCTATGATCTATACATTTTTCTCCCCCTTTGGCAACAAGTTACCAAAAAGTTCATAGAAAATGCTAGCACTAAAACGTCTCTCAAGCTTGGTCTTCAGGTGGTGGTGTCCGGATAACTCCAAGAACGAAGGCTTCAGTCGAAGTAGATGGAGCGTCTGGGGTAGGTGCTGGAGCTGGTGGCACTGAATCTGTAGCTGGTGCAGATGAAGTGGCTCTAGTGTCTGGTATTAGTACTACAGTTGACCTCTAAGCTCTAGGCACTCTGGCAAATGCCTCAGTTGTTGTCTTGCCCTTCCTCTCCTGCATGTCATCCTGAAGTTGCTCCACAACAGACTGGATCTCAGTTACCTTCGCATCCATGTCATAGAACTTCTGCTCCATGATTCTTTCCAAGCTCTCCTGGTTTCGAGTCAGGGTGGCCAGTCCTTTCTCTATCCTTAGAGTGGATGCAATCAAGTAGCCAAGCTGATCTTGCTTTCTTTTTAGAAGATACTGAGATGCCTCCTCCTGGGTTGGCATCTTTGTCGCTTTCTCTGCCTTTGCCTTCTCCCTCTTGGCTTGTGCTTGTACTGAGGATGGTTCATCTTCATCCATAACCACTTGGTTGTCCTCAAAATCTGGATAGATGGCCAAGTGTTCCTTGTCCAACAAGTATGTGCCAGTACCCATCTTTGAGTTAATCAACTCCTGGATCTGTGGGGCATATCCACAACTTCTCTTTTGGTCTGCAACAGTCCTCTTGATAGTTTCAACAATGAGACTCATAACCTTGAACTTTTGGGGCACATCAAATATATGTAGCAGATTTATGGAGTGGCCTCTGATCATCCTCTGATCTCCAGACTTGGGCAAAAGAGTATGCCTTAGTATCCAATTGATAGTAGGCTGTCCTGACAGCAAATGTTTCACTGACCCAAACTGGTGAGTCTCAAAGTCTGCATCTGGAATTTCCTTGTACATGCTGGCCATGGAGTTGTGATCCTTCTTCTTCTTGGCATAGACATCCAAGTCATCTTCTTGCTCTTCTGGGGCAATTATCAACTGAGCCCATTCTGCAACTGTAGACTGGTATCTAGTGCCTTCAGACATCCAGACAATTCTTCCATCTGGGTAGAAGTGAGCTGTGGAGTAGAATTGCATGATAAGTTCATCATTCCACTTAGTGAGCTTTTGAGCCACAAACTCATCTACTCCACAAGCCTTGAAACTGTCATACACACCAGGATAGTGTTCCTCATTCTCCTTCATGTAGGTCCAGTCGACCCACCTCATGTCACACACTATAGGTTTCTTGTCAAGCAGCACTGTCTCATAGAAATCTTGCTGTTCCTTGGTGAACCTGTAATCCACAACAGTTCTTCTTCTTGTAGCATATGGGTCTGTCTCTCTCCATTTCCTCAGTCCCGAGTCTCTCCTGATCTTCATGTTCTCAGCCACAAGATGAGCATCATTGTGGTCTAGAATTTTTGGCTTCAATTTTCTCAGAACATGCTCTTCATCTTCTTCTTCAGCAATAGTCTCAGGCACTGGGGCCTTGTTCTTCTTAGTAGCACATATGTTTCTTGTATTCCTCTTTGGTGCAGTCTTGGGCTTGGAGGCAGCTTTGGGTGCTTCTTTGGGCTTTGATGAAGCAACCCCTGTCCTGATAGCATCACCCATAAGCTTTTGGGCCTTAGGTGCTGGTGCAGCAACCTCTTCTTCTTCTTCCTCTTCAGAATCTCTCCACATAGAGGTTTTCCCAAGAACTCTGGCAGTGGTGGTTCTGACTCTCTTTTTCTTTTTACCTTGGCCAACAGCTTCCTCTTCTGACTCAATGGTGAACTTTATGGTTTCTCCAGTGGCAACCTTCCTAGGTTTGGAAGTGGGAACTCTCCTTGCAGGTGCCTTCTTCTGCATGCCTGGCTTTGTGGCTGCATCTAAGCCATATTCCTTTTTCAACACTTTCTTCTTTGATGTGGCATCATCCTCAGTGGCCACATAGTCTTCATCCTCAGACTCTGAAGTTTTCTTCTTCCTTGTTCTGGTGGCAGCTTTGGGCAAGTTGCTGGGAGTGCTCCTGCTTCCATCATCTGAGCTGCTAGAGGGACTAGTGCCCTCACTCATGTGAACCTGCTCCTCTGACTTGTTCTGACTGTCACTCTGATCAGACATGATGCAAACACTGACATCTGACCCTGTGAATAGATTATAGATGAGGTAGAGTGGATAAGCATCACAAAATACAGTGGTTTTTGCAAAAGAATGAATCAAAAACTTAGTTTTAGTTTTCCTCAGAAAGCATTTCGGATCAACCGATTTGTAAACTCAGTGATACTGAAGCAACTGTTGGAACCAAAACTAGTGAACTCGGTCAGACCGAGTCACAGTTCGGTGGCACCGAGACTGCTAGGGTTTCACAAAGTCCTGAACTCGGTCACACCGATTTTCAATTCTCGGTCAGACCGAGAATCTCATGTGCAATGGCCTGAGCCGAATCGGTGGTATCGATTTCCACAACTCGGATGGTCCGAGATGGTTTCGGTGGAAACCTAAACCTAAATTTTCAATTCAACTCTAATCTACGGAGTGTTTTGACTGGATAAGATCGTTTCAATCGTGGCAAGATTCATGGCAAACACAATGTGCTAGGAATCGGATTGAGGATAGCACAGTGATCAAGTTCATACCCTAGTTCGGCGATGAACTTGCTACAGCGGCAACAGCGGGAATGATTTCCGTTGACGACGGCGGAGACCAGCGGCAGGAGGCAACTGGCGACGAGGAGGACGATCCGGAGACCCTGGAGGCGAAACGGGCTAAGCGCGGGCGAAAAGACTTCGTAGAAATTTCCAAAAAAATTGCCCGTGGATATATATATTCCGACCCTGTCGGTGTGACCGAGTGGAACAACTCGGTGGCACCGAGATTCATAACTGCAAGCAGTTACTGAAACTCGGTGTGACCGAAAGGTTTAAATCGGTTGCACCAAGATTAAAAACCTAGATCGACTTAGTGATCTCGGTATGACCGAAATGGATGAATCAGTCAGACCGAAACGCACAAAGAAGTTTTGGAAGTTTAAGTCTATGACAAATCGGGTACTCCGAGTGCTCCTCACACAGAGTGGTTCGAATATGACTTGATCAAATTTTGTGCTGTAGCATGAATAGAGTTTGAGACGAGAAAAGCATAGATAGCTAGAGAGGGTTCTTAGGCTTTGTTGTCCATCCACTTGGCAAAATAAAAGAAAACCAATCAATCAAAACAACAAGCGGATGTCCTCGAATGATATGCAATCAACATGCTCACACAAGAAAGTGGCAATTGAAATATGTGGCAAAGCATGCACAACCAATTCTAGCATCTATCAAGCAATTGGCGATGACTAGGTCATCTATATATGAGTATATTGACTTAGGAGTCAAATGAGAACATTTGATCATAGGTCATACTTATCATTTATGCACAAGTGGGGTTACCACTTTTACATAAAGCATTGTTGTGTTCACACCATTAGAGTTGCTTTAGCTCAATTCTTAGAGTAAAGCTCCCCCTAGATGTGAGATCCCCCCTAAGAGGGATGAACTAACCTTGGGTTTTTGTCGATGATGACTTGATGTAGATGTTGAAGATGTGGATGCTCAATGTTGATGTAGATCATTTGGAGCTATCCATTGGAGTGAGTTGCACTTTCAATACCTTGTCCCTTGTCTTACCAACAAGATGGTTTGTGAGTCCTTGAACTAGTGAAAGATGTGGAAGTTGATTGCACTTGTTCTTGCCAAGATGATAAGAGTGAAGTATGTTGGCGGAGTCACCCTCAAGAACTCTCTAGTTCTTCTTCTTCGGGATCCACACCATCTTGATGGGAATCCTTGGAGTTGTAGTTGTACTTGATGAAGTGGAACTTGATGTAGTCTTGGGAACCCACTTAACCAAGGCCTTAGGAGCTTCTTCAAATGCATCAATTTCCTCTTGAAGCTTGTCCTTGCCTTTTTGCTTGTGGTCTTGTGGTGGAAGATCATCTTGAGCTTGTGTCCCTTTGAAAGAAGTAGGATCATACTTCTCTTGTTGAGCAACAAACTTCATCTTGGGGTATTGATCTTCTTCCCACACAACTCCATTGGCATTGAACTTTCGTTCAGAACCAACACCTTGATTCTTCCGGTGCCTTCCTTGCTTGCGTACAATTTCCTCGAATTGCTTACTTCAGGCAAGGCACTTGTAAACACCTTTCTCTATAATTCCCTTCAATAAGCTATTTTCTTTCTCAAGTGTAACTTGGCTAAGAGAATCATTAGTGGAATAAAGAGAACTACTAGAAGCAACAATACTGGATTTAGCATGATTATTGTTACTACTAGAGGAAGAATCTTTCTTGTTCTTGTTACTAGACTTGACTTGAGGCATGTAAGTGGATAAGAGTAAACGCTTCGCAATGTAAGAAGAACTTTTCTTACGAAGATCATCATTGATTGCCTTTAAGAACTCATGCTCTTGCTCAAGGTTGAGCTTTTCAAAGTGTAATTTATCATGAGTCCTTAAAAGTTCTCGATGATCTCCTAAGATAGTTTCATGAGCTAACTTAAGAGTGTTTAGTTCTTTAGTTAGAGACTCAATCTTCTCCTTATCATTGTCATTCGTTTTATCTTGATTAGCATGATTAATTGACGTTTCATCATAGTATTCATCACTAGAGTTGTCAACAAGTAAATCATCATCACCTAACAAGTCATCTTCATCACTATTGAAATCAACATACTCGGGGTGTGATACCTTTGGGCCTTTAGACATGAAGCATGTTCCAACTCCTTCATTTGGTGAGTCAAATATGTCGTAGGAGTTGGTTGTCACAAGTGCTAGACCGGCAACACCTTCATCTTGAGTATATTCGGAGTCGGAGTGATAGCTTCTCTCGGAGTGGTTGTCGGAGTCGGAGCCGGATACCCATTCACCAACATGAGCTTGATGTCTTTGTTTTGTGTAGCTCCTCGATGACTTGTCCTTTCTTTCCGAATCCTTTCTTCTCCGTGAGGGTCTTCGTTCATAACGATCATCTCTACTCCTTCTTTCTCTAGATGGTGATTCTTCTCTTCTACTTCTTCTCTTGGGAGAACATCTCTTCTGTTGTAGGGGGCCGTACACTCATTGGAATAGTGTCCGGGCCTTCCACAATTGTAGCAGTTTCGCTCTCGACTAGAAGATCTTTTGTCATTGTAGGACCTTGACTTGGAGCTTCTCTCTTTGCTTCTACTCTTGTAAAACTTGTTGAAGTTCTTCACCAAGGTTTGTTTCTCACTCGATGATGTGGGGGCTTCACATGAGGCTTTGTAAGAACCACTTGATTTGTTGTGAAGTTCCTCTTTATCCTTTAGTGACATCTCATGAGCAACAATTCTTCCGATGACTTCCGTTGGCTTGAGATCTTTGTAATTTGGCAACATTTGGATCAATGTGCACACGGTATCATATTTTCCATCCAAGGCTCTTAGGATCTTCTTGATGATGAATCTATCGGTCATCTCTTCACTCCCTAAGCCGGCAATCTCATTTGTGATAAGAGCAAGCCTAGAGTACATTTCAGCGACACCTTCACCATCCTTCATTTTGAACTTGTCAAGTTGACTTTGAAGCACATCCAATTTGGATTCCTTGACGGAGTCGGTACCTTCGTGCATATCAATCAAAGTATCCCAAATTTCCTTTGCATTCTCAAGACGGCTGATTTTGTTGAATTCTTCGGGGCACAATCCGTTGAAGAGGATATCACAAGCTTGAGCGTTGTATTGCAGCATTTTCAACTCTTCCGCGGTGGCTTCACGATTCGGTTCTTTCACGTCAAAGAATTCACCTTGCAAGCCAATACACACAATAGCCCAAACGGCGGGGTTATGTCCAAGAATATGCATTTTCATCTTATGCTTCCAACTAGCAAAATTAGTAACATCAAAGTAAGGACCTCTACGGTGATAATTTCCCTCGCTAGACGCCATACTCTCCTAGGTTGTGAAACCAAGGCTATGACCGCCAAAAGCTACGGAAATCAAAGCAAATGGAGACCAAAGCTCTCATACCACTTGTAGGATCGAAAGTATGTCTAGAGGGGGGGTGATTAGACTACTTGACCTAATAAAAATCTAGCCTTTCCCAATTTTAGTTCTTGGAAGATTTTAGCTATCTTAGCACAAGTCAAGCAATCTCCACACAATTCAAGCAAGCATGCAAAAGAGTATATGAGCAGCGGAAAGTAAAGCATGCAACTTGCAAGAATGTAAAGGGAAGGGTTTGGAGGATTCAAACGCAATTGGAGACACATATGTTTTTGTCGTGGTTCTGATCGGTGGTGCTATCCTACATCCACGTTGATGGAGACTTCAACCCACGGAGGGTAACGGTTGCGCGAGTCCACGGAGGGCTTCACCCACGAAGGGTCCATGAAGAAGCAACCTTGTATATTCCATCATGGCCGTCGCCCATGAAGGACTTGCCTCACTAGCGGTAGATCTTCACGAAGTAGGTGATCTCCTTGCCCTTACAAACTCCTTGGTTCAACTCCACAATCTTGTCGGAGGCTCCCAAGTGACACCTAGCAAATCTAGGAGACACCACTCTCCAAGAAGTAACAAATGGTGTGTTGATGATGAACTCCTTGCTCTTGTGCTTCAAATGATAGTCTCCCCAACACTCAACTCTCTCTCACAGGATTTGGATTTGGTGGAAAGAAGATTTGAGTGGAAAGCAACTTGGGGAAGGCTAGAGATCAAGATTCATATGGTAGGAATGGAATATCTTGACCTCAACACAAGTGTAGGTGGTTCTCTCTCAGAAAATGTGTATTGGAAGTGTAGGTATGTTCTGATGGCTCTCTCCACGAATGAAGAGTGGGTGGAGGGGTATATATAGCCTCCACACAAAATCTAACCGTTACACACAATTTGCCAAACTGGGTGGGACCGAATGGTTAAACTCGGTCGGACCGATTCAACAAACCTAGTGACCTTTAGGATTTTCGGTGGGACTGAGATGCAACTCGGTAGGACCGATATGGTTAGGGTTAGGGCACAACATAATCTCGGTGTGACCGATTACACAAACTCGGTGGGACCGATTTTGGTAATAAGCTAACCAGAGAGTTGGTTAGGTAAACTCGGTGGGACCGATTCTCTCATCTCGGCGAGACTGAAATGTTACAAAAGGGAAACAGAGAGTTTACATTGCAATCTCGGTGGGACCGATCACTGATCTCGGTAAGACCGAAACGTTACGAAGGGAAACAGAAAGATTACAATCCCATCTCGGTGAGACCGAGATCCCTATCGGTGAGACCGATTTGCCTAGGGTTTGTGGCAGTGGCTATGACATCTGAAACTCGGTGGCGCCGGATAGAAAGAATCGGTGGGGCCGAGTTTGACTTTTGGTTTAGGTCATATGTGGATGTGGGAAGGTAGTAGAGGATTTTGGAGCATATCACTAAGAACTTTGAGCAAGCAAGCCATTAAGCAACACCTCATCCCTCCTTGATAGTATTGGCTTTTCCTATAGACTCAATGTGATCTTGGATCACTAAAATATAAAATGTAGAGTCTTGAGGTTCAAGCTTGAGCCAAACTTTTTGTCCTTAGAATTTTGAGGGATCCACTTTCCTCATCCATGCCATGCCATTCATTGAGCTTTTCTTGAAATATTAATCTTGGAATAATGTTAGCTCAATGAGCTATATGTTGTTAGGAATTACCAAAACCACCCAGGGATAGTTGGACTTTCATAAGTATATTTACTTGATGAATCACGAGTCTGAATTATTGAAAGGTTCAAGTAATTTCAGGGTGAAGTTGAAAGATCGTCGTGACAAGAGGATAAAATATCTATGATATGATCATAGAGATGAATATCTGAGTTACGAGTTTGGCACATAGTTAAGACATTGTAGAAATTGTTTCACGACTAATACCACCTGGAACACCATAGTGTGATGGTGTGTCCAAACATCATAACTGCACCCTATTGGATATGGTGCATACCATGATGTCTCTTATCGAATTACCACTATCGTTTACGGGTTGGGCAGAGACAACTGCATTCACTTTAAATTAGGCACCACACAATTCCGTTGAGATGACACCGTATGAACTATGGTTTAGAGAAACCTAAGCTGTCGTTTCTTAAAAGTTTGGGGCTCCGACGCTTATGTGAAAAGGTTTCAGGCTGATAAGTTCGAACCCAAAGCGGATGAATGCATATTCATAGAATACCCAAAATAGTTGGGTATACCTCCTATTTCAGATCCGGAAGCAAAAGTGATTGTTTCTTGAAACAGGTCCTTTCTCGAGGAAAAGTTTCTCTCGAAAGAATTGAGTGGGAGGATGGTGGAGACTTGATGAGGTTATTGAACCGTCACTTCAACTAGTGTGTAGCAGGACACAGGAAGTTGTTCCTGTGGCACCATCACCACTTGAAGTGGAAGCTTACGAGACAAGGATGTGTACTACTTCAAAGTGGTACATAATCCTGTCTTGGAAGTCATATTGCTAGACAACAATGAATCTATGAGCTATGGAGAAGCGATGGTGGGCCCGGATTCCAACGAATGGCTCGAGGCCATAAAATCCGAGAGGATCCATGCGTGAAAACAAAGTATAGACTTTGGAAGAACTACTTGATGGTCGTAAGGCTGTTGGGTGCAGATGGATTTTAAAAGGAAGACGTACAATGATGGTAAGTGTCACCATTAAGAAAGCTCAACTTGTCATTGAAATGTCTTCTGACAAGTTCAAGAAGTTGACTATGATGAGACTTTCTCACTCGTAGCGATGCTAAGAGTCTGTTGGAATTATATTAGCAGTTACTGCATTATTTATGAAATCTTGCAGCTAGGATGTCAAAACCTTGTTTCCTCGATGATTTTCTTGAGGAAAGGTTGTATGTGATACAACCATAAGGTTTTGTCAATCCTGAAAGATGCTAACAAGTATGCAAAGCTCCAGAAATCCTTCTAAGGACTGGAGTAAGCATCTCGGAATTGGAATGTACGCTTTGATGAGATGATCAAAGATTTTAGGTTTATACAAAGTTTATGAGAAACTTGTATTTCCAAAGAAGTGAGTGGGAGCACTATAGAATTTCTGATGAGTATATGTTGTTGACTATTGTTGATCAGAAATGATGTAGACTTTCTGGAAAGCATATAGGCTTATTTGAAAAGTGTTTTTCAATGGAAAACCTGGATTAAGCTACTTGAACATTGAGCATCAAGATCTATAAGGATAGATCAAAATCGCTTAATAGTACTTTCAAACGAACACATACCATGACAGGATTTTGAAGGAGTTCAAAAATAGATCGGCAAAGAAGGAGTTCTTGGCTATGTTATAAGGTGTGAGTATTGAGTAAGACTCAAGACCTGACCACGGCAGAATAGAGAGAAAGGAAGAAGGTTGTCCCCTATGCTTTAGACGTAGGCTCTAAAGTATGCTATGTTGTGTACCGCACCTGAAGTGTGCCAAGCCATGAGTCAGTCAAGGGGTACAAGTGTGATCTAGGAATGGATCACAGGACAAAGGTCAAGGTTATCCTCAATAACTAGTGGACTAAGGAATTTTCTCGATTATGGAGGTGGTAAAAGAGTTCGTCGTAAAGGGTTGATTCTAAGTAGTAAACCGGATTCGTATAGTAGAACCTTTATTTAGAATAGCTCCAAATAGAGCGTGGTAGCTGCATCTACAAGATGACATAGAGATTTGTAAAGCACACACGGATCTGGAAGGTTCAGACCCGTTGACTATAACATCTCTCACAGGCATAACATGATCAAACCCAGAACTCATTGAGTGTTAATCACATGGTAATGTGAACTAGATTATTGGCTCTACTAAACTCTTTGGGTGTTAGTCACATGGGGATGTGACCTTGAGTGTTAATCACATAGCAATGTGAACTGGATTATTGACTCTAGTGCAAGTGGGAGACTGTTGGAAATATGCCCTAGAGGCAATAATAAATTAGTTATTATTATATTTCCTTGTTCATGATAATCGTTTATTATCCATGCTTGAATTGTATTGATAGGAAACTCAGATACATGTGTGGATACATAGACAACGCCATGTCCCTGGCAAGCCTCTAGTTGACTAGCTCGTTGATCAATAGATTGTTACGGTTTCCTGACCATGGACATTGGATGTCGTTGATAACGAGATCACATCATTAGGAGAATGATGTGATGGACAAGACCCAATCCTAAGCCTAGCACAAGATCATGTAGTTCGTATGCTAAAGCTTTTCTAATGTCAAGTATTATTTCCTTAGACCATGAGATTGTGCAACTCCCGGATACCGTAGGAATGCTTTGGGTGTACCAAACGTCACAACGTAACTGGGTGGCTATAAAAGGTGCACTGCGGGTATCTCGGAAAGTGTCTGTTGGGTTGGCTCGAATCGAGACTGGGATTTGTCACTCCGTGTAACGGAGAGGTATCTCTGGGCCCACTCGGTGGGACATCATCATAATGTGCACAATGTGATCAACGAGTTGATCACGGGATGATGTGTTATGGAACGAGTAAAGAGACTTGCCAGTAACGAGATTGAACGAGGTATCGGGATACCGACGATCGAATCTCGGGCAAGTATCGTACCGAAAGACAAAGGGAATTGAATACGGGATTGATTGAACCCTCGACATCGTGGTTCATCCGATGAGATCATTGTGGAACATGTGGGAGCCAACATGGGTACCCAGATCCCACTGTTGGTTATTGGCCGGAGAGTTGTCTCGGTCATGTTTGCATGGTTCCCGAACCCGTAGGGTCTACACACTTAAGGTTCGATGACGCTAGGGTTGTAGAGATATTAGTATACGGTAACCCGAAAGTTGTTCGGAGTCCTGGATGAGATCTCGGACGTCACGAGGAGTTCCGGAATGGTCCGGAGGTAAAGATTTATATATAGGAAGTCCAGTTTCGGCCACTGGGAAAGTTTCGAGGGTCATCGGTATTATACATGGACCACCAGAAGGGTCCCGGGGGTCCATCGGGTGGGGCCTCCTATCCCGGAGGGCCCATGGGCTGAAGGGGCGTGGGAACCAGCCCTTGGTGGGCTGGTACGCCCCCCTTGGGCCTCCCTTGCGCCTAGGGTTGGAAACCCTAAGGGGTGGGGGCGCCTCCACCTGGCTTGGGGGCCAAGCCACCCCCTAGGCCGCCGCCCCTCCCATTAGATGGGATCTCTAAGGTCCGGCGCCCCCCTAGGCCCCTATATATAGTGAAGGGGAGGGAGGGCAGCCGCACCTGAAGCCCTGGCGCCTCCCTCCCTCCCGTGACACCTCTTCCTCCCCGCTTGCGCTTGGCGAAGCCCTGCCGGGATCCCGCTACTTCCACCACCACGCCATTGTGCTCCTGGATCTCCATCAACCTCTCCTTCCCTTGCTGGATCAAGAAGGAGGAGATGTCTCTCCCAACCGTATGTGTGTTGAACGCGGAGGTGCCTTCCGTTCGGCGCTAGGATCATCGGTGATTTGGATCACGACGAGTACGACTCCATCAACCCCGTTCTCTTGAACGCTTCCGCTCGCGATCTACAAGGGTATGTAGATGCACTCCCCTCTCCCTCATTGCTAGATGACTCCATAGATTGATCTTGGTGATGCATAGAAAATTTTAAATTTCTACTACGTTCCCCAACAGCTGCATGCCATTCTTTGGGCCGTCCATGATGGAAAATCCGTGGTAGAAGCGAGGGCGAGGAAAATATCGGGGTGTTCCCGGTTACCGTGGGTGGTCGGGGCTGAGCGATGCGCGTTTCTCTCGTACGCGCACGCGCGTGGGTGCGAGGCGTTGGGCTCTAACTGAACCCGACCGAGGCATTGGGCTCTAACTGAACCCGAGCGATTGCACTGCAGGCTACGCGTTACTAAACCCGAGCGATCAATCGATGGCTGTTAACTGAACCCGATCGAGCAATTCCTTTGCTACTGCTGCTAACTGAAGCCGGTCGATGCCACCTCTGGATGAATAGTGAGCGTTGCTGGGGGGGTTTGGATGAACAGTTCCTAGTGGGGGTAGATGAACAGGACCCCGTGGTATTGCCTCTGGATGAACAGGACCCCGATAGATCGCCGGTTGGGGCTGGATGAACAGGACCCCGTGGAGGGCGGGATGAACAGTTGACGGTGGAGGGCTCGATGAACAGTAGCCCGTGGAGGGGTGGTTGAACAGGAGCCCGTGGAGAGGGCTAGTTGAACAGTAGCCGGTGGAGTAGCGCGTGGTGGAGGCTAGATGAACAGGAGCCCGTGGATGAACAGTCGCAGGTGTAGGCTGGATGTGGTCGACGGTGGATGAACAGTAGCCCATGGAGGATGGAGGGGGTCGACGGTGGAGATGAACAGTATACCGTGGAGTACCATTTTGTGGTACGCCCACCCCTCCCGATGAACAGGACCCCCGTTTCGACCGTAGCGCTCCAACACAAGTCCTTTTCCTCCGTTTTGCGGTACGCCACATCCCTCCCGATCAACCGGACCCTCGTTTCGATCGTAGGAGGTCAGTTTCCTCTGTTTTGCAGTACGCCAAACCCCTCCCGATGAAGTGGATCCCGTTTCGGACACGGCCGGTCGAACACAAGGCCGTTTCCTCCGTTCTGCGGTACGCCAGGCCTCATTTCCATCGGTTGTTCCGTCCAAGCCCTCCCGATGAACACGACGACGCATTCCATTCTGACCCAGCCGGTTGGCTCCCCATGAACACGACGACGACGCAGTTTCTCCGTTCCGACCCAGCCATGTACACGAGCCCTGGCCGTACGTATGCGCGAGTAGGCGTTCGAGACCCTGCCCGTATGTACGTACGTGGCCGTATTTTCTTTCTTGCCCACTTGCCGCTGTACGTATGTGCACATGCTACGTGCGCGCCTCTACTACGACACGTGCATGCCTCTACATCGACCAGTATGTACGTACACATTCGCGAACAGAATGACAACGCTACGCACGCTTCGAACAAGTGGGTCCCGACTGTCACGCACTTCCTTGCATGCAAAGATGTAGCTGGTGGGTCCCAGCAGTGAGGGGCCGAATCGTTTTTTTGCCCGAACGCACTTCCTTGCGTGCGAAGATATAGCTGGTGGGTCCCAGCAGTCAGGGGGAAACGTTTTTTTCATGAAATACGGTGGCCCGTCCGGTGGGTCCCCGCTGTCAGGTGGAGGAATAATTATTTTGTGCGTAGTACGGAGGCACTTCCTTGATGCGGCCATGGACCCAGATGTCAGCCTCTCCACGTACAATCCACATCTGATGGAAGCCGTTCCTTGACCACGTTGACCACGCTGCGCCGAGAGCACCAGAGCGGTGGACGACAACGAGGCTAGGAAGGGGACAACACGGAGCCGGGGAAGACGCGGCAGTTGGTGCCCACGCGTAGAGGAGTATGATGGTTCACTGGTTCATTGCGGTGTGAGGCTGTCGTGGCCGCAGAATAACAGGGGATGTGGGTGAGTAGAGGGATGGCCAGGAAGCGGTGGGAGTATTTGGGGGCGGTGAGGCCTCTGCCGCATCGCAGCTGGCCACGGGAGGTAGGAGCACGAGGCACGACCGACGCTGATTTGGGCGGCTGGAGCAGGAAGACCAGAGGTTGAAGAAGCACTACGGCCGTTGGATGGACATCATACAGTCACTGGAGCTAGAATCGGGCATATTGACTAAGTTGACAAAGCCCTCCGTCCCCGTCAACTTAGTAGGTCCACAAGTTAGCCTGCCACTATACTGGGTCCCAGCTAGTAGGGGGAGTATTCATTTTTTGTGCGTAATAAGGAGGCACTTCCTTGCGTTCGAAGATATAGCTGGTGGGTCCAAGCTGTCAACGACGGTAACATTTTTTTCACGAAATATAGAGGCCCTTTCGGTGGGTCCCAGATATCAGGTGGAGGAATCATTATTTTGTGTGTAATAAAGAGGCATTTCCTTGCGTGCGGCCGTTGACCCAGCTGTCAGCCTCTCCACGTACAGTCCACTTTAGATGCATGTCGATCGTTGACCATGTTGACCAGGCCGCGCCAAGAGCACCAGGGCGGTGGACGACAGCGAGGCCTAGGAAGGGAACGACACGGAGGCAGGGAAGACTCGGAAGTTGTTTCCCACGTGGAGGGGAGTACGAGTGTACGAGGATTTACTGGGTCGTCTGCCGTCGCTGGAGAATAATAGCAGGTGTGGGTGAGTAGAGGGATGGCTAGGCCAGCGATGGGAGTACGGTGGGGAGGTGAGGCCTATGCGGCAGCACAGCCGGCCGCGGGGAGGAGGGAGCAGGCAGTCCCACCGACGCTTATTTGAGCGGCAGGAGCAGGAAGAGCAGAGATTGAAGAAGCACGACGGCCGTTGGATGGACATCCAACAGTCATTGATTGTGCGTCAACCTTTTTTTTAAGGAAAGCCTCAAATATGTGGAAAACATTAGACAGTCCATCTGCCATTATTTCTAATAATTTACAGCCCATTTGGTAATTCTTAAGGTTTTTTTGGATCCCATATTCTTTTTGTTAGCATTACAGCCCATATTGTGGCCACGGTTAAAAAGTTATACGAAATTTTGCATATTTCGGTCCGGTCCGAACTGTTTTTAATCCCAAAATTTCGAGTCACATTCAAACTGATTTTAAAAATAAATGTATATAAATATAAAGTCCAACAAATTGTCCACACATAAAAATCAATGCAATTTAAAATCTCAAAATGAAAAAAAGAAATTTGAAACTAATTGCCGGTTTGATGTGTTTTAAAAATGTACAGCCCATTTCTCATTACTGATAGGCCATTTTCTCGGCCAGCCAAATGAAGGTGTGCTCGTCTTGAAAGATTTGCAGCCCAACAGGCCTAACAAAGTGACTTACTTGGCAAATCACAAAAAACTAGGCTGTGGCCGTGGACCCAGCTGTCAGCCTCACCATGTACAGTACTCTTCCGATGGATGTCGGTCGTTACCACATTGACCACGCCACGCCGAGAGCACCAAGGCGGTGGACGACGGCGAGGCCTAGGAAGGGGACGACACGGAGCCGGGGAAGACGCGGCAGTGGATGCCCACGCGGAGAGGAGTACGAGGGTTCACTGGTTTGGCTGCGGTGTGAGGCTGCCGTCGCCGCAGAATAACAGTGGTGTGGGTGAGTGGAGGGATGGCCTGGCCAATGGTGGGAGTAGTATGGGGCGGTGAGGGCCTCCACGGCAGCACAGCCGGCCATGAGAGGCAGGAGCAGGCGGCAAGACCGGCGCTGCTTTGGGCGGCTGGAGCAGGAAGACCAGAGGTTGAAGAAGCACTAAGGCCGTTGGATGGACATCGTACGGTCACTGGAGCTAGAATCGTTCATATTGACTAAGTTGACAAAGCCCTCCGTCCCCGTCAACTTAGTAGGCCCACAAGTCAGCCTCCCACTGTGGTTGGTCCAAGCTGGCAGGGGGGTATTCATTTTTTTGTGCGCAATAAGGAGGCACTTCCTTTCTTGCAAAGATGTAGTTGGTGGGTCCGACCTGTCAGCGGAGGGAACATTTTTTCATGAAATACAGAGGCCCTTCCGGCGGGTCCCAGATGTCAGGTGGAGGAATCATTATTTTGTGCGTAATAAGGAGGCATTTCCTTATGTGCGGCCATGGACCCAGCTGTCAGCCTCTCCATGTACAGTCCACTTCCGATGGATGTCGTTCGTTGACCATGTTGACCATGCAACGCCGAGAGCACCGGGGCGGTGGACGACGGCGAGGCCTACGAAGGGAACGACAAGGAGCCGGGGAAGACACGACAGTGGCTGTCCACGCGGTGGAGAGTACGAGGGTTGACTGGTTCGGCTGCCGTCGCTGGAAAATAATAGGAGGTGTGGGTGAGTAGAGGGATAGACAGGCCAGGGATGCGAGTATATGATGGGGCCGTGAGGCCTGCCCGGCAGCACAGCCGGCCATGGGAGGCGGGAGCAGGCTGTTCCGACGGCGCTGGTTTGGGCGGCTGGGGCAGGAAGATCAGAGACTGAAGAAGCACGATTGTCGTTAGATCGACATCTAGCGGTCTGACGCTGGTAGAGTCGATTGTCGACTAAGTTTCTTGTTTGATAAATCTTGTGTACGCATGAACTTAGTAGGCCCACAAGTCAGCCTCCAAATCTGTGGCAGACAACATAGAGCCCATTTGCTATTTTTTAATAATTTGCAGCCCATTTGCTAATTCTTAAGTATTACTCCCTCCTTTCCGGTTTATAAGGCTCAATTCAAAAATCTCACCAACCAAGGTAGATGGTGAGTGGTGGAATACTTTTTGTAGTTTGCAAAAGCACCCAATTAATGCTCTTGTTTTCCTCAAAAAAGTATGTTTACCAATGCATTAATTGCAATGCATGCATGTATAAATTACATGCATTGGTCAATTTTCTCTTAATACTTGCATGCAATGATTTAATGCACCTTGGAATCTGAACATGTGATGGGAAACAATGAAATTGAGCCTTATAAAATGGAAAAACTAAAATTTTGAGATAAGCCCTATAAACAGGAAAGGAGGGAGTACAACCCATTTTGTGCCCAGGACCACGGTCAAAAAGTTCAACCTTATTTTGCATATTTTGGTGGAGTCCAAACTTTTGTAATCCCGAAATGATGAACATTTTTTTGAGAAACTTATTGATGTGCCAAAAAAATCATTTTGTTTTTGCAAGCAAATAAGATGTGGGACAATTGAGTTTGTTTAAGGGAAAACCAGTGGTAAAAAAATCAGCGCTGGGAGGGAAAATAACAACAACAATAAGGATGTAAATATGAAAAGTGAATTTTACGTATTTTCAATATAATGATCCGTGTATATGAACTAGTAAACTATAGGTAGAGATTAGAAAACAGATGTAGGACATGCGTTTCAAGAGGAAAATAGAACTGGGCTGTGTGTTTGATTCACTAAAAAAAGTGCGTGCGGATGTTGTAAGACAAAATATAACTAACACTGGTGGGCCAGTGGCTAGTAGATACCTGCTGGATCTTTGTGCCCAGTTGTCGTCATGGGCTGGGCCTGTTAAAAACAAAACCAAGCCTGGGCAGTCTACAGCCAAGTTGAAACTTGCCCGACCTGAAAAAACGATATACGTGCTCAATAAATGAGAGAATTATGCAAGTACAGACTGATAACTGGGATGCAACAGGGATATTGTTTTTTCATCGTGATATTAAGAGCATGCACTTGTTTCGAAAAATTTGGAGAACTGGGAATTCGAACGGCAGGTGCTTATGCTATCCATCAAACAAAAATCAGGTGCCTGAAAATTCGTTTCGAAACAAATGATTCAACTTTATATGCACGTCGACCCTCAGCAAGATGGTTGGAAGCAAATGCCAAGTTCACACCAAAAGATCATTAACAACAATACCAACTTGCGGATGACAAGGTAGTACAAGTACCAATACCAAACTAACATATAATCTTTTTACTCCTGGCCCTAGTGTTCGTCTAGTAGAAAATCTTGCAGAGGACCAGCTCCCGCTCCTTCTCTTGCTCCAAGTCCCCGAGGTGGTACTGGTGCATCACCCAGTTGGTCCTCTGCTGGTCGAAGTTCTTGTTGGTGTGCAGCACCGGAGCCTTTTTGCTACCCATCTCCCGGCCATTGACCATCACTGGCAAGGTATTGCCGGTGTTGTGCCACATCGCGTGCATGCCGCACTCGGACTATATCTTGCGACGTGTCCACATGCCCCTTTTGAACGCCCTGGAATTGCGCTGGAAGAAATGCTTTCTTAGGCCACTCACTGTGGTACCTGTAGTATTGTCGAATACAGGTTTTAGTGTACCTAGTTGGCATTTTCATAACATCTTTGGCATGTTGCAGTCACTTGTTTCACTTTTTATTAACTATCAAATTGTAATTTCTTCACCAGGTCTGCGTCTAAAAAGAAAAATAGAGCTATAAACAAAGGAATATGTTTGTGTAAGTAGACGGCCGATCGGTGTCTTACCTGGAAGTTTCTCAGGATGGGTGTAGCATATGCCCTGCTCGCTGTCGATGGTTGGTACGAACAAATCGATGAGAGGGTGAGATCTTGCGCTGTCAGCACTCACTTTGGCCTCAAGGTGCTCGATCAACTCCTGATCTGTGGGATCGAACTTGACACCAGCCGGCAGCACCGGCCAATCCTTCTTCGACTTGCATGGGTTAATTCGAGTTATATGGTACTCAATGTATGATCAATCGACTGTTTAAAGTGAATGATGAAAGATTTCGACAGATAAGTGGTACTCCAAATCTGAAGTCCAGAATACCCGAACACGCCACCGGGATTCTTGTGTCACCTCACGTGCAGCGTGTTGTCACGTCAATTCAATGTGTGGACATGATGAATAATTTGACCGACGTATACTAGTACTGCTACTGTACTACTTACCAGTCGTATTTAGTGTCACATTTGAACCATAGGTTTAACTAACAAGTACGCACTTGAAGCCTAAGTGATATATATATATATATATATAACACTATTCTGATCCTGGGATCAGAATAGTTATTCTGATCACGATCGGTCTTATAAGGGCCAGCGAAGACCCTGCCGAACTCCCGAAACCGGTAGCGACATAAAAAGGGAAACAAAAAACACCTCGACCCGACCTGCTCGATCCACCAGACCACCTTCCACCCGAATCCCCTGATCCCATCACCATCCAGACCACCCCGCCTCCGCGCGACCCGTAGGGACCCCCGCGCCACCGCGCGGCCTCCCGGAATCCCCGTCGCTGCGCCACCTCCATGGCCCCCGTTGCTGCTGTTGGGGAACGTTGCAGAAAACAAAAAATTTCCTACGGTTTCACCAAGATACATCTATGAGTTCATCTAGCAACGAATGATCGGATGCATCTACATACCTTTGTAGATCGCGAGCGGAAGCGTTCAAAAGAACGGGGATGAGGTAGTCGTACACGACGTGATACAAATCACCGGAGATCCTAGCACCGAACGGACGGCACCTCCGCGTTCAACACACGTACGGTCAGCGTGACGTCTCCTCCTTTTTGATCCAGCAAGGGGAAGGAGAGGTTGATGAAGATCCAGCAGCACGACGGCGTGGTGGTGGATGCAGGGCGTCACAAAAGCAGGGCTTCGTCGTGCACTGCGAGAGGGAGAGGTGTAGCAGGGAGAGAGGGAGGCGCCAGGGTCAAGGGGTGCAGCTGCCCCTCCCTCCCCCCCTTTATATTGGCCCCCTGGGGGGGCGCCGGCCCCTGGAGATCCCATCTCTAGAGGGGGCGGCGGCCAGGGGGGTGGAGTGCCCCCCAAGGCAAGTGGGCGCCCCCCCACCCTAGGGTTCCAACCCTAGGCACAGGGGGTGGGCCTTGGGGAGCGCACCAGCCCACTAAAGGTTGGTCCCCCCTCCCACTTCAGCCCATGGGGCCCTCCGGGATGGGTGGCCCCACCCGGTGGACCCCCGGGACCCATCTGGTGGTCCCGGCACAATACCGGTGACCCCCAGATCACTCCCGATGTCCGAAACTGTACTTCCTATATATAATTCTTCACCTCCGGACCAATCCGGAACTCCTCGTGACGTCCGGGATCTCATCCGGGACTCCGAACAACATTCGGGTTACTGCATATACATATCCTCACAACCCTAGCGTCACCGAACCTTAAGTGTGTAGACCCTACGGGTTCGGGAGACATGCAGACATGACCGAGACGACTCTCGGGCAATAACCAACAGCGGGATCTGGATACCCATGTTGGCTCCCACATGCTCCACGATGATCTCATCGGATGAACCACGATGTCGAGGATTCAATTAATCTCGTATACAATTCCATTTGTCAATCGGTATTTTACTTGCCCGAGATTTGATCGTCGGTATCCCAATACCTCGTTCAATCTCGTTACCGGCAAGTCACTTTACTCGTACCATAATGCATGATCCCGTGATCAACCACTTTGATCACATTGAGCTCATTACGATGATGCATTACCGAGTGGGCCCGGTGATACCTCTCCGTCATGCGGAGTGACAAATCCCAGTCTCGATCCGTGTCAACCCAACAGACACTTTCGGGGATACCCGTAGTATACCTTTATAGTCACCCAGTTACATTGTGACGTTTGGTATACCCAAAGCACTCCTACGGTATCCGGGAGTTACACGATCTCATGGTCTAAGGAAAGGATACTTGACATTGGAAAACTCTAGCAAACGAACTATACGATCTTGTGCTATGTTTAGGATTGGGTCTTGTCCATCACATCATTCTCCTAATGATGTGATCTCGTTATCAATGACATCCAATGTCCATAGTCAGGAAACCATGACTATCTATTGATCAACGAGCTAGTCAACTAGAGGCTTACTAGGGACATGTTGGTGTCTATTATTCACACATGTATTACGATTTCCGGATAACACAATTATAGCATGAATAAAGACAATTATCATGAACAAGGAAATATAATAATAATGCTTTTATTATTGCCTCTAGGGCATATTTCCAACAGCCTCCCACTTGCACTAGAGTCAATAATCTAGTTACATTGTGATGAATCGAACACCCATGGAATTCTGGTGTTGATCATGTTTTGCTCTAGGGAGAGGTTTAGTCAATGGATCTGCTACATTCAGGTCCGTATGCACTTTACAAATATCTATGTCTCCATCTTGAACATTTTCATGAATAGAGTTGAAGCGACGCTTGATGTGCCTGGTCTTCTTGTGAAACCTGGGCTCCTTGGCAAGTGCAATAGCTCCAGTGTTGTCACAGAAGAGTTTGATTGGCCCCGACGCATTGGGTATGACTCCGAGGTCGGTGATGAACTCCTTCACCCAAATTGCTTCATGCACTACCTCCGAGGCTGCCATGTACTCCGCTTCACATGTAGATCCCGCCACGACGCTCTGCTTGCAACTGCACCAGCTTACTGCCCCACCATTCAAAATATACACGTATCCGGTTTGTGACTTAGAGTCATCCAGATCTGTGTCGAAGCTAGCGTCGACGTAACCCTTTACGACGAGCTCTTCGTCACCTCCCTAAACGAGAAACATTTCCTTAGTCCTTTTCAGGTACTTCAGGATATTCTTGACCGATGTCCCGTGTTCCTTGCCGGGATTACTTTGGTACCTTCCTACCAAACTTACGGCAAGGTTTACATCAGGTCTGGTACACAACATGGCATACATAATAGAACCTATGACTGAGGCATAGGGGATGACACTCATCTCTTCTATATCTTCTGCCGTGGTCGGACATTGAGCTGAGCTCAATTTCACACCTTGTAACACAGGTAAGAACCCCTTCTTAGATTGATCCATATTGAATTTCTTCAATATCTTATCAAGGTATGTGCTTTGTGAAAGACCTATGAGGCGTCTTGATCTATCTCTATAGATCTTGATGCCTAATATATAAGCAGCTTCTCCAAGGTCCTTCATTGAAAAACTCTTATTCAAGTAGGCCTTAATGTTGTCCAAGAGTTCTACATCATTTCCCATCAAAAGTATGTCATCTACATATAATATGAGAAATGCTACAGAGCTCCCAATCACCTTTTTGTAAACACAGGCTTCTCCATAAGTCTGCGTAAATCCAAACGCTTTGATCATCTCATCAAAGCGAATGTTCCAACTCCGAGATGCTTGCACCAGCCCATAAATCGAGCGTTGGAGCTTGCACACCTTGTCAGCATTCTTAGGATCGACAAAACCTTCCGGCTGCATCATATACAATTCTTCCTTAAGGAAACCGTTAAGGAATGCCGTTTTGACGTCCATTTGCCATATTTCATAATTGTAGAATGCGGCAATTGCTAACATGATTCGGACGGACTTCAGCTTCGCTATCGGTGAGAAAGTCTCATCGTAGTCAACCCCTTGAACTTGTCGATAACCCTTAGCGACAAGCCGAGCTTTATAGATGGTCACATTACCATCCGCGTCTGTCTTCTTCTTAAAGATCCATTTATTTTCTATGGATCGCCGCTCAACGGGCAAGTCAGTCAAAGTCCATACTTCATTTTCATACATGGATCCTATCTCGGATTTCATGGCTTCCAGCCATTTGTCGGAATCCAGGCCCGCCATCGCTTCTTCATAGTTTGAAGGTTCACCGTTGTCTAACAACATGATTTCCAAGACAGGGTTGCCGTACCACTCTGGTGCGGAACGTGTCCTTGTGGACCTACGAATTTCAGTAGGAGCTTGATCAGAAGCATCTTGATCATCATCATTAATTTCCTCTCTAGTCGGTGCAGGCACCTCAGAAACGTTTTCTTGAGTTGCGCCATTTTCCGGTTCAAGAGGTAACACTTCATCAAGTTCTACTTTCCTCCCACTTACTTCTTTCGAGAGAAACTCCTTCTCTAGAAAGGATCCATTCTTGGCAACAAAGATCTTGCCTTCGGATCTGAGGTACAAGGTATACCCAATAGTTTCTTTAGGGTATCCTATGAAGACGCATTTTTCCGACTTGGGTTCGAGCTTTTCAGGTTGAAGTTTCTTGACATAAGCATCGCATCCCCAAACTTTTAGAAACGACAGCTTAGGTTTCTTCCCAAACCATAATTCACACGGTGTTGTCTCAACGGATTTCGACGGAGCCCTATTTAAAGTGAATGCGGCAGTCTCTAAAGCATAGCCCCAAAAAGATAGCGGTAAATCGGTAAGAGACATCATAGATCGCACCATATCTAATAGAGTGCGATTACGATGTTCGGACACACCATTACGCTGAGGTGTTCCACGCGGCGTGAGTTGTGAAACTATTCCACATTTTCTTAAGTGTGTGCCAAATTCGTGACTCAAGTATTCTCCTCCACGATCTGATCGTAGAAACTTGATTTTTCTGTCATGTTGATTTTCAACCTCACTCTGAAATTCCTTGAACTTTTCAAAGGTCTTAGACTTGTGTTTCATTAAGTAGATATACCCATATCTACTAAGGTCATCAGTGAGAGTGAGAACATAACGATAGCCACCGCGAGCGTGAACACTCATTGGACCGCACACATCAGTATGTATGATTTCCAATAAGTTGGTTGCTCGCTCCATTGTTCCTGAGAACGGAGTCTTGGTCATTTTACCCATGAGGCATGGTTCGCACGTGTCAAATGATTCATAATCAAGAGACTCTAAAAGTCCATCTGCATGGAGCTTCTTCATGCGTTTGACACCTATGTGACCAAGGCGGCAGTGCCACAAATATGTGGGACTATTGTTATCAACTTTAACTCTTTTGGTATTCACACTATGAATATGTGTATCATCACGTACGAGATTCATTGAGAACAAACCATTAACCATCGGAGCATGACCATAAAACATATCTCTCATATAAATAGAACAACCATTATTCTCGGATTTAAATGAGTAGCCATCTCGAATTAAACGAGATCCAGACACAATGTTCATGCTCAAACTTGGCACTAAATAACAATTATTGAGGTTTAAAACTAATCCCGTAGGTAAATGTAGATGTAGCATGCCGACGGCGATCACATCGACCTTGGAACCATTCCCGACGCGCATCGTCACCTCGTCCTTCGCCAGTCTCCGTTTATTCCGCAGCTCCTGCTTTGAGTTACAAATGTGAGCAACTGCACCGGTATCAAATACCCAAGAGCTACTACGAGTACTGGTAAGGTACACATCAATTACATGTATATCACATATACCTTTTGTTTTGCCAGCCTTCTTTTCCGCTAAGTATTTGGGGCAGTTCCGCTTCCAGTGACCACTTCCCTTGCAATAAAAGCACTCAGTCTTGGGCTTGGGTCCATTCTTTGGCTTCTTCCCGGCAGCTTGCTTGCCGGGCGCGGCAACTTCCTTGCCGTCCTTCTTGAAGTTCTTTTTACCCTTGCCCTTCCTCTACTTAGTGGTTTTATTCACCATCAACATTTGATGTTCCTTCTTGACTTCTACCTCTGCTGATTTCAGCATAGCAAATACCTCAGGAATGGTCTTTTCCATCCCCTGCATATTGAAGTTCATCACAAAGCTCTTGTAGCATGGTGGAAGCGACTGGAGGATTCTGTCAACGACCGCGTCGTCCGGGAGATTAACTCCCAGCTGAGTTAAGCGGTTATGTAACCCAGACATAGTGAGTATGTGCTCACTGACAGAACTATTTTCCTCCATCTTACAGCTAAAGAATTTGTTGGAGACTTCATATCTCTCGACCCGGGCATGAGCTTGGAAAACCATTTTCAGCTCTTCGAACATCTCATATGCTCTGTGTCTCTCAAAATGCTTTTGGAGCCCCGGCTCTAGGCTGTAAAGCATGCCGCACTGAACGAGGGAGTAGTCATCGGAACGTGCCTGCCAAGCGTTCATAACGTCTTGTTCTGCAGGGAGAACAGGTGCGTCACCCAGCGGTGCTCGTAGGACATAATCTTTCTTGGCAGCTATGAGGATGATCCTCAGGTTCCGGACCCAGTCCGTATAGTTGCTGCCATCGTCTTTCAGCTTGGTTTTCTCTAGGAACGCGTTGAAGTTGAGGACTACGTTGGCCATTTGATCTACAAGACATATTGTAAATATTTTAGACTAAGTTCATGATAATAAAGTTCATCTAGTCAAATTATTTAATGAACTCCCACTTAGATAGCCATCCCTCTTCTAGTCATCTAAGTATAACATGATCCGAGTCAACTAGGCCGTGTCCGATCATCACGTGAGACGGACTAGTCAACATCGGTGAACATCTTCATGTTGATCGTATCTTCTATACGACTCATGCTCGACCTTTCGGTCTTCTGTGTTCCGAGGCCATGTCTGTACATGCTAGGCTCGTCAAGTGAACCTAAGTGTTTGCATGTGTAAATCTGTCTTACACCCGTTGTATGTGAACGTTAGAATCTATCACACCCGATCATCACGTGGTGCTTCGAAACAACAAACTGTCGCAACGGTGCACAGTTAGGGGGAACACTTCTTGAAATTATTATGAGGTATCATCTTATTTACTACCGTCGTTCTAAGTAAACAAGATGCAAAACATGATAAACATCACATGCAATCAAATAATAAACGTGACATGATATGGCCAATATCACATAGCTCCTTTGATCTCCATCTTGGGGCTCCATGATCATCTTTGTCACCGGCTTGACACCATGATCTCCATCATCATGATCTCTATCATCGTGTCTCCATGAAGTTGCTCGCCAACTATTACTTCTACTACTATGGCTAACGCGTTTAGCAATAAAGTAAAGTAATTTACATGGCGTTTCTCAATGACACGCAGGTCATATAAAAAATAAAGACAACTCCTATGGCTCCTGCCGGTTGTCATACTCATCGACATGCAAGTCGTGATTCCTATTACAATAGCATGAACATCTCATACATCACATATAGATCATTCATCATTCTTCAGAACTTTGGCCATATCATATCACAAAGCACTTGCTGCAAAAACAAGTTAGACGTCCTCTAATTGTTGTTGCAAGTTTTACGTGGCTGAATTAGGGTTCTAGCAAGAACGTTTTCTTACCTACGTGAAAGCCACAACGTGATTTGTCAACTTCTATTTACCCTTCATAAGGACCCTTTTCATCGAATCCGCTCCAACTAAAGTGGGAGAGACAGACACCCGCCAGCCACCTTATGCAACTAGTGCATGTTAGTCGGTGGAACCGGTCTCACGTAAGCGTACGTGTAAGGTTGGTCTGGGCCGCTTCATCCCACAATACCGCTGAAGCAAGATCAGACTAGTAGCGGCAAGAAAGTTGACAAATCTACGCCCACAACAAATTGTGTTCTACTCGCGCAAGAAGAACTACGCATAGACCTAGCTCATGATGCCACTGTTGGGGAACGTCGCAGAAAACAAAAATTTTCCTACGGTTTCACCAAGATCCATCTATGAGTTCATCTCGCAACGAATGATCGGATGCATCTACATACCTTTGCAGATCGCGAGCGGAAGCGTTCAAAAGAACGGGGATGAGGTAGTCGTACACGACGTGATCCAAATCACCGGAGATCCTAGCACCGAACGGACGGCACCTCCGCGTTCAACACACGTACGGCCAGCGTGACGTCTCCTCCTTGTTGATCCAGCAAGGGGAAGGAGAGGTTGATGAAGATCCAGCAGCACGACGACGTGGTGGTGGATGTAGGGCGTCACAACAGCAGGGCTTCGCCGTGCACTGCGAGAGGGAGAGGTGTAGCAGGGAGAGAGGGAGCCGCCAGGATCAAGGGGTGCGGCTGCCCCTCCCTCCCCCCTTTATATAGGCCCCCTGGGAGGGGCGCCGGACCCTGGAGATCCCATCTCCAGAGAGGGCGGCGGCCAGGGGGTGGAGTGCCCCCCAAGGCAAGTGGGCGCCCCCCACCCTAGGGTTCCATCCCTAGGCACAGGGGGTGGGCCTTGGGGGGCGCACTAGCCCACTAAGGGCTGGTCCCCCCTCCCACTTCAGCCCATGGGGCCCTCCGGGATGGGTGGCCCCACCCGGTGGACCCCCGGGACCCAACTGGTGGTCCCGGCACAATACCGGTGACCCCCAGATCACTCCCGATGGCCGAAACTGTACTTCCTATATATACTTCTTCACCTCCGGACCAATCCGGAACTCCTCGTGACATTCGGGATCTCATCCGGGACTCCGAACAACATTCTGGTTACTGCATATACATATCCTCACAACCCTAGCGTCACCGAACCTTAAGTGTGTAGACCCTATGGGTTCGGGAGACATGCAGACATGACCGAGATGGCTCTCGGGCAATAACCAACAGCGGGATCTGGATACCCATGTTGGCTCCCACATGCTCCACGATGATCTCATCGGATGAACCACGATGTCGAGGATTCAATTAATCCCGTATACAATTCCCTTTGTCAATCGGTATTTTACTTGCCCGAGATTCGATCGTCGGTATCCCAATACCTCGTTCAATCTCATTACCGCCAAGTCGCTTTACTCGTACCGTAATGCATGATCCCGTGATCAACCACCTTGATCACATTGAGCTCATTATGATGATGCATTACCGAGTGGGCCCGGTGATACCTCTCCGTCATGCGGAGTGACAAATCCCAGTCTCGATCCGTGTCAACCCAACAGACACTTTCGGAGATACCCGTAGTATACCTTTATAGTCACCCAATTACGTTGTGACGTTTGGTATACCCAAAGCACTCCTACGGTATCCGGGAGTTACACGATCTCGTGGTCTAAGGAAAGGATACTTGACATTGGAAAACTCTAGCAAACGAACTATATGATCTTGTGCTATGTTTAGGATTGGGTCTTGTCCATCACATCATTCTCCTAATGATGTGATCTCGTTATCAGTGACATCCAATGTCCATAGTCAGGAAACCATGACTATCTGTTGATCAACGAGCTAGTCAACTAGAGGCTTACTAGGGACATGTTGGTGTCTATTATTCACACATGTATTACGATTTCCGGATAAGACAATTATAGCATGAATAAAGACAATTATCATGAACAAGGAAATATAATAATAATGCTTTTATTATTGCCTCTAGGGCATATTTCCAACAGCTGCGCCACCTCCGGGGCCCCAGCCGCTGCTCCCCGACCCGACCTAGAAACTACGTCCGCACCCCCACCTCCGCCAGGATCTCGCCTCCGCCACGACCACGCCGGCGAGCGCTGCCCCTGTTTCCATCCATTTTCGCCAGGACCTCGCCTCACCCCGATGATCCTAGCCCGTCGGCGCTAGTTCCTCTCCTCCCCCAATGACTGGATACGTTAACCCAACAGTTGGTCCTCCATGGATCCGACCAACTGCACGCCGCTGGCCGTGGATCCGCCCCAGGGACCAACCCAGACGCCGGCTGCCTCCACCACGCGCCCGACCCCGTCCCCACCCCCATTCCACTAGGCAGATGCCATTGCCGTGCTCGGGGCCGACCATGGCTTATTATCTGATCGTCTGCTAGTTACTCTAGTTGTTCTTCTTCTCTTGCAGAGATCTTCGTCGTTCCTTGCAGATGGCAACTCCAACGATGTGGTTATAGACGTACTATATATTTTAAACTTGAACATGAACAGGCAGTCGTATTCTTAATGTAAAGATGAGATGAGATAGAACAATTACACGATGATAGATTCCACCAGTATAGGCAGCCAATCTGTGCGCCGACCGCATAAACGATGCCGTCATGCACTATAGCATCTGACAAAAGTGTTGGGTAAAGAGGATCGATGATGAGCCATAACCATGTATGGCGACCAGATTCCTGATAGACTAATCCCATGTTGAACACGACAATGAGCTTGTAATCCATGTAATCTTCTGATGGTGTGGGCACTTCACAGATTACAACCTTCAGCAAACAGAGGTCGAGCCAAAAGCTCGACGTGCCTCGTGCGTAGGTGGCAGGAGTATCCGGCGGGCCATGAGGCTCAATGGTGGCAGTATCCAAAGATGGAAGGGTGATCTCTCGCTGGGTGTATATATCCACGAGACACCACGGACTACCGGATTGATGGATGAGGACGATCCAGTTGGCCTTAATGCCCATCCAGTAGTGGCCGCGCATGAAGGACAGGTAGACGGGTAGTGGTAGCATGTCAAGGGGCACCACGACAGCCTCCGTAGGATCTTCAAGTTGGTGTCTAGGCCACCTGCGAGGATCGGGCATCAGCAAGCAGGGTGTCTTGAAAAGAGCCGGCCGGTAGCAGACGAGTAGACGGTACAAAGACACCGAGCATACGACCAGACGGCCGGTGCTGAGTAGGTCCATATGGTTACATATCTGCCCCAAGAGAACATTAGGGAGGGAATTCCAATCGCGGCTCTGCCTATCAGTCGGTTCTGCCATTGGGGTTTTCATTGCCTGTGAGCCAGCAGGGAAGTGGATTCGGGCGGGCGAGCGAAGAAGCTTCTCCTTGTGTGGCCGAGCAGTGAGCGGGGGGATATGGTACATGTGAGCTACCAAGGAAGATAGCGTGGGCGGGCGGGCAGAGAGCGGGGGGAAATGGTGTGCGTCCGACAATGGGGAAGAGAGGAGGAAGAAGAAGAGAGGAGGAAGAAGAGTGGAAGACGGGGAAGAAAGTGCATTAAATCTCAATTCTACTACTACTACCAGGATATACCGTCCTTCGGAGTGTAAATAGTTACACCGATGACATATGCGTCTACCACAAGAGGGCCCATATGTCAGTTAATGGAGGACAAAAGCGTGCTCTACTGGGAAACATGATGGCAGTACTGGGTAAGGCTGATTTAGTAACACCAACACGCTGGTTCAGCTTATTAATTAAGTGTCCCATCTGCTGCAGCGTGTATTGTCACTTCACTGCGAAGACTAGTTGAATAGTTCTCTCTTACCGAGATGGGGAATAATGGATCGTGAAGACTTCCTTTCTACATTATCCCTATGCCTCTACGCTCACTTCACTCATTTTGCTCCGTACGTAGTCACTTGTTGAAATCTCTAGAAAGACAAATACTCCGTATTTGGGAGCAGAGGGGGGATTTTACTCCGTATTTGGGAACAAAGGGAGGATTTTACTCCGTATTTGGGAACAGAGGGAGTACCACCATATGGAGGGAACAGAGGAATCTTGAAATATGAACATGTCAATGGGAGGGAGTAAGCCCCATGCATGCATGCAACATGCAGCACTCACACGTACACATGGACCCACACAACACTCACGCACCGATGCGGCACACAACACACGACGCAACACACACGCTCATGCTCAAGTGCTCAACCTACTCCCTACGTCCATGAAAGACTGTACAATTAGAGATTTACACATTGACCAGGGCATAATTAACGCCGAAACATAGCAGACTTATGTGTGCATGCGACCATTGAGAGAAGAAGATTAAATGAAGGTCGTTGCATGCTGTAATTAAGGATAGACATGTAGCCTATACCTAGAACAAAAGTTGGTGAATTAGTCAAACAATATAGATTTAGATTAAAGGCTAAATGCATTGGAAGTGTAGATGTACTACACTCTTTGTTTTTTAGCTGATTTCTTTGCTCTGCCAACTGACAGGTGGGACCCAGAAGCCAGGTGACAATTTAACCAGTCAACAAAGTGCCACGTCGACTATTTGGCCGGTCAGCAGGGTGCAATACGGTGCTCTCCGATGAGCTAGTGATTGTATAATCACCGCAAAACTATAAATAGTGATCATAAAGAGCGTATTGTTACATACATTGACCGCCAGTGTATTCTTCTCGTTTCAAATTAAGCCATATTAACCTGAAAGGACGCTGTCGGTGTCAAAACCGGCGGATCTCGGGTAGGGAGTCCCGAACTGTGCGTCTAGGCGGATGGTAACAGGAGACAAGGGAACACAATGTTTTACCCTAGTTCGGGCCCTCTTGATGGAGGTAAAACCCTATGTCCTGCTAGATTAACATTGATGATATGGGTAGTACAAGAGTAGATCTACCACGAGATCAAGGAGGCTAAACCCTAGAAGCTAGCCTATGGTATGATTGTTGTATGTTGGAGTTGTTCTTCTACGGACTAAAACCCTCCGGTTTATATAGACACCGGAGAGGGTTAGGGTTACACAAAGTCGGTTACAATGGTAGGAGATCTGAATATCCGCATCGCCTAGCTTGCCTTCCACGCCAAGGAAAGTCCCATCCGGACACGGGACGAAGTCTTCAATCTTGTATCTTCATAGTCCAGGAGTCCGGCTGAAGGTATAGTCCGGCTATCCGAACACCCCCTAATCCAGGACTCCCTCAGTAGCCCCTGAACCCGGCTTCAATGACGACGAGTCCGGCGCGCAGATTGTCTTTGGCATTGCAAGGCGGGTTCCTCCTCCAAATTCTTCATAAAAGTTGGTAAACACTAAAAGCAGTGTCCGGCTCTGCAAAATTAGTTTCCACATATTTCCATATAGAGAATAATATTAACGCAAATCCAATCTGTTGACGTATCCCGTAGCGTGACATCACTCTACGGCCAAGCCTATATCCGAATCATTTTCACTTCCCCCCCTTAGCGCGTTTTGCGAGGCGGTTTCCTTGGCATGTCTTGTCAAAGCAGAGATCGTGTCCCCCATTTACAGGATTCTCATCAATACGGACGTGGGTAACCCAACCGCGCCATTTATCACGGCGCTTGGGAGGCAAGCGAGTTTTACTAGGCTGGTGGGGACACATAGCCGCATCCGCCCATATAAGGGGATAAGGATCCACCTTTTCACCAACGCCTTCTTCCTCCTTTGCCTATCCATCTTCTGCGCACCCGAGCTCCAGCGCCCAAGTCCGCACTTCCCACCTCAACCTTCTCCAGCCATGTCCGGAGCGGGAGGCAAGTGGATGGTCTCCTCCGTTACGGAGGGCCATGTCAAAAAACTAAGGAAGGCCGGATACTTGTCCGAAAACATTGCGCATCGGCTTCCCGAAGAGGGGCAGCTTCTCCCCACCCCTAGCCCCCATGAGAGGGTCGTATTCCTTCCCCACTACCTCCGCGGACTGGGTTTTCCTCTCCACCCATTTGCCCGGGGGCTCATGTTCTACTACGGCCTAGATTTCTATGATCTGGCCTCGAACTTCGTCCTCAACATCTCGGCGTTTATCGTCGTGTGTGAGGCCTTCCTCCGCATCTGCCCCCATTTCGGCCTTTGGCTCAAGACTTTCAACGTCAAGCCGAAGGTGGTGCGCGGCAGCCAAGCGGAGTGCGGAGGCGCCATGGTGGGCAGGATGGCCAACGTCCTATGGCTCGAGGGCTCCTTCGTGGAGACCTTGAAGGGGTGGCAATCTGGGTGGTTTTACATCACCGACCCGCGCGACCCTGAATGGGTCGCACCCCTAAGTTCCGATCCAGACCCCCCACACGGCTCACGTCCTGGAAATAGACGGGCCTGTCGTGGGGCAACGACGAAGAGGTGACCAAACTGCAAACATGCATCCAATCCCTGGTGAACAAGCGGCTCAAGCTTGTCAACGTAGTCCAGGTTATGCTCGTCCGCCGGATCCTCCCGTGTCAACAAAGGGCTTTCACACTGTGGGAGTTCGATCCGGCGCAGCACCAAACCTTGAGCAGGCTCTATGACACGACGTACGAAGATGACTGGAAGGTGTTACTCAAGGGCGCCGAAGCTCCTGCGTCCACGTCCGAGGACCGCGGACTCAGCACGCAGTGTCCAGCTAGCGCGGTGAGTTATCCTTACCCTTTACAGGAATTTTTTTTTCTCATAGATCGTCTTCACGCGGGATATAAACTCCCCTGCCTTTGACAGGCGTGGCAGGAGAAATCCGGACAGGTCAACTGTCCGGCCCCTTTGCCCGAAGACCCAGCAGATGCTCGTTTATCGAAGTTGCTGGCTCCGGTGCTTTATGTGGTGCCGGAGAAGAAGGCCAAGAAGAAGAAGCCCACGGGGACTCGAAAGACTTCCCGTCATATGGTGGTGTCGGACTTGTCGTCCGACGAATCCGAGACGCACTCATCCCGTGAAGACGAGGAGGAGGAAGAAGAAACCTCTCCCCCTCCAACGGGGGGAGGAAAGAAGAGGAAGGCCGCCCCAACGGGGGAGGCCGAAGGGTCTAAGAAGGGGAAGACCCTTCCGCCGGACTACTCCCTCGACGCCGACGAGGGCGAAGAGGAGTGGACGCAAAGGGCCAGGCGTCCGGCAGGATCGTAAGTATTCGGATACTAGAGTGACTCATAGCTTTCCTTTACTGCACAACCTTTCCTTATGTTGAACATAATCATGCAGGCCGCCCCGGGCCGGATTCGACGAGTCGTCGAGCGGCTCCCTGGATTCATCGGACGTGAACTCAGTTCCACCCGCTGCCTCCTCCTGCACTGCGGACGACGCCGAAGTGGCGTCGCGACATGCTCCGGGGCAGGAGGAGGTGATCCTGGAGGGGCCGCGAGGCGACCTCCCGGACTCCAGGAGTAAAGGGGACAAGACCCCCCAGGGCTCCAAGTCCGGCTTTGAGCCGGACACCGTACCGGAATCTTCAATGGTTCTGGGCTGCTGTAGTCGAACTCCCTCTAAGAGGAGCAAGCCTTCTGAGCCGGCGGCCTCCGTCCAACCGGAGGTGCCGGACAATCTGCAGGAGGTGCTTAAGGGCGCCTCCATCGACGAGGAGCACCGTACTATTATGAGTACGGTGATCCATAAGGTTCAGTCTAAGAGCGGGCTGACTGAAGCTTGTGCTAGCCTTATAACACGCTTCGAGGTAAGTAAAAATATGTAAAAATATTACTGCATAGCCAGTAGCCCCTGATGCTCTGTTTGGCGTTCGGAAAGAAAAGCCGAATAGAGGATCAACTAATTTCACAGGAGTCTAATAAAAAATAAGTCAATATGCGTATGCAGGCTTCGCTGCTTGCTACCGCCGCACTGACTGCGGAGGTAGGTACCCTGAAGCAGGGTATCGAACGGACCGAGCAAGAGCTCGGCCTTGCCAAGCGGCAGCTCGAGGAGAAAGAAGGTAAGAGATACCTTATAGAAAAATATATATATATAAGATGCAATTGCAAAAAATGACAGGATTGTACTGCTTATTGTAGGGGCCACGACTGAGGTGGCGACCCTCAAGCAGGCACTGTCCGAGGCCGAGAAGAGAGCGGCCACAGAGCGCACCGAGCGAGAAAAATTCGAGGCCCAGGTCGGCAAGGTGCAGCAAGAGCTTCAGGCTCTCATGAAAAAACATGAGAGTTTGGAGCTTGACTCGAAGACGCAAGCTTCCGAGCTCGCCGCGGCCGTCAAGACTGCCGAGTCTGCTAAGGCTGAAGCCTAGAAGGCCCTCGATGAATTGGATGTGGTAAAAAAGATAGCGGCGGGTAAGGCATTCTTTATGCAAAGCAGACATATAAAAGTAAACTACTTGTTACTTGCCCGAATCCGGAGCTCTCCAGGGGCGTTCGCAGATCTTCCCCGCAGCGTATCCGAAGCCGCCGCATTCTAGTGAGCCGAAGAGGGCAACTCGACAGAGAAGGTGTTTTGGTCTCAGTACGCTGAGGCCGGACACCCTGTGCCCTTGAGCGACCAGCTGAAGCAGCTGGTCGAGCTCCACAAGGCGGCCGAACAGGCCATGAAGGGCTTCATAGTTCGGCTGTGGCCTGGAGAGGCCCTGCCTGGGAACTACTTCGGACTGGTGCGGCGGCTGGTGGAGGCCTATCCATGGCTCGAGGTCATCAAGCGCTCTGTCTGCATCGAAGGTGCCCATAGGGCCCTTGCCCGTGCAAAGGTGCACTGGGGTAAGCTGGACGGTGAGAAGCTTGTGAGGGACGGGCCGCCGCCGGGGAAGGAGCATCGCAAGCCCGAGAACTATTACAAGGATGTTCTGAAGGGTGCCCGCCTTGTGGCGGTTGAATGTACCAAAGATGTAGTTTTTGAATGAACTCGCTCGTGTTATCCTGTGCGCTGAAAACTTCTTCATATGCGCTAAGCAATGCTTGTTTGAATTTAAAATATTACTTTCTGTGCGGCTGTTTATCAAAAATTGAGAGATGGCCAGTCGTCGGCTTCTGCCCCCATGCCACTAGTGCTGGGGTGTTCGGGATAAACCTGAGCGCTCTTTTTCCCATGATTGGGTCCGTCGAGGGAGGCGCTCAGCACAACGAACAAGGCAATCGGACTATAATGCTTGAACACTCTCACTTAGCCATAGAACTCTATAGTTTTAAATTTCGGCGAAGCCCCTAGTATTCGGAAGACCGAGTTCGAGGCGCTATCCATGCCTTTGGCCGGACAAAATCCGACTCCTCGCTCTAAGCGGCATAGGTCTTTAAGGACCTGAAAAACCTCTCGAACAGCGACCGGTCTCTCGCCTCATCATGACAATCAGTTTTAGCTTTCTCTACTGAGGTGCTCAGCCCAGCTCAACTGGGGCACAGTCGCAGTAGTTCTCCTAGTGCTACCTTAGCCGATATAGCGGAACGTAAGGCACCAAAATATAGGAGCCGAGCAAACCCAACTATTGACCCAAATCATGATTCGGAGCCGATGCATATAGTGCTATAAGTTCGGGGTGCCGCACTTATGAAAGTGTTCGGACTTCTTACACCATATTAAGGGGTACTGAAGCCGCTGGCGTATTTGCCGTACCATAGTGTACGGGTGCCACATGTCATTAATGAACATATATAAAAATAGAATAATGTAAAAAATAGACAAAAAGCTATGCATTGTTTATAAGAGGGCTGCTATCTAAGCAGAACGATACAAATAGTGCGATAAGCAAAAGAAATTGGACTATTTAACATGTCTTGTCCAGGGGCGAGCCACGGAATTGTATTTAAAACAGGTATACTGCTCGTAATAGAGACCACCTGGGAGTTCCAAAATGCGGCATGGCTTGTCAGCTTTCCTGGATCTTGTATTGTTTGTGCGGCGTTTGAATTGCCGAACAGGTCGTCCGAAGTATGGAGTCCTGAAAATAAGAGAAAATAAAGAAAGAATTCGGCACCCCCTAGTACGGTTTAAGCCGTGTTTTGGGTGTGCCGTGATGATGCCCCTCCCCTTGTGCCCATGGTATTTCAAGAGCGTAGTTATGTACGCGATGCACTGGTTTGGCTATATCGCGAGGGCTAGGGTTGGGGCCGCATTGCTACGCTAGCTCGGAACGTGCCAGGCGGTCTTGTTGTAGGTTACTCCGGGCGCGCTTGACATTGTCCGGCTTTTTAAGGGCCGGACTGGAGAACTGCCTAGAGAGGTTGCTTTGTACTTATGTTGCAAGCGCTGCCGTGTGCTCCTCCATTCGGAGGGAGCGTTCGGTGTTTCTGTTGACCGTGATTACTCCTCGAGGGCCTGGCATCTTGAGCTTGAGGTATGCATAATGCGGTACCGCATTGAATTTTGCGAATGTGGTTCGCCCGAGCAGTGCGTGGTAGCCACTACGAAACGGGACTATGTCGAAGATTAACTCCTCGCTTCGGAAGTTATCCGGAGATCCGAAGACCACTTCACGTGTGACTGAGCCTGTACAGTTGGCCTCTACACCTGGTATGATGCCTTTAAAGGTCGTTTTGGTGCGTTTAATCCTCGAGGGATCTATGCCCATTTTCCGCACTGTATCCTGGTAAAGAAGGTTCAGGCTGTTGCCGCCGTCCATAAGGACTCTTGTGAGATGAAATCCGTCGATAATTGGGTGTAGAACCAATGCGGCGAATCCGCCATGACGGATGCTAGTGGGGTGGTCCCTTCGATCAAAAGTGATCGGGCAGGAGGACCATGGGTTGAACTTTGGGGCGACTGGCTCCAGCGCATATACGTCCCGTAGTGCACGCTTCCGCTCCCTCTTGGGGATGTGTTGCGTATATCATGTTCACCGTCCGCACTTGTGGGGGAAAACCCTTCTGTCCACTGTTGTTCAGCGGCCTGGGCTCTTCCTCGTCGTCGCTATGCAGCCCCTTGTCTCTATTTTTGGCATTTAACTTGCCTGCCTGCTTGAACACCCAACAATCCCTGTTGGTGTGATTGGCTGGTCTTTCGGGGGTGCTGTGTATCTAGCACAAGCGCTCGAGTATTCGGTCCAAACTGGACGGGCCCTGCGTGTTTCGTTTGAATGACTTTTTCCGCTGACCGGTTTTGTAGCCTCGGAATCCGGCATTGACTGCCGTATCCTCGTTACTGTCACTGTTAACACGGCGTTTCTGCTTGTTCCGGCGCGACCTGCCGCTTTTGTCCTTTGTATCCGAATTACCAAGGTTCTTGGTTAAGTTGTTGCTGCGAGCTAGCCAGCTGTCTTCTCCCGTGCTAAAGCAGGTCATGAGTATCGTAAGGGCTGCCATTGATTTCGGCTTTTCCTGTCCCAGGTGCCGGGCGAGCCACTCGTCGCGGATATTATGCTTGAAGGCCGCTAGGGCCTCTGCGTCCGGACAGTCGACTATTTGGTTTTTCTTTTTTAGGAACCGTGTCCAGAATTGCCTGGCCGATTCTTCAGGCTGCATAATTATGTGGCTTAGGTCATTAGCGGCCGATGGTCGCACATAAGTGCCTTGGAAATTGTCGAGGAATGCGGCTTCCAGGTCCTCCCAAGAACCTATTGAATCTGCTGGCAAGCTGTTAAGCCAATGTCGGGTCGGTCCTTTATGTTTGAGCGGGAGGTATTTGATGGCGTGTAGATCATCGCTGCGGGCCATGTGGATATGAAGGAGATAATCCTCGATCCATACCGTAGGATCTGTTGTGCCATCGTATGATTCAATATTCACGGGTTTGAAGCCCTCAGGGATTTTATGATCCATTACTTCGTCTGTGAAGCATAGTGGGTGTGCGGTGCCTCTGTACTGGGCTATATCACGACACAGCTCAAAGGAGATTTGTCTATTGTCTTTGGCCCGGCCGGATTTATTGTATCTGGAGTGATGATCACCGTCACGTGTCATGGGGCGCCCGCGCGATCCGTAGATCGATCTTGTTTGCCTTACCTTATCCTCCAACATATCTCGCAGGTCTGGCGCGTTTTGCCATGCCTTAGCGTGTTTTGAGCGGCGTCGGGGCGTGGCTTGAGTGGAGGGCCTAGAGGCCTCTCTGTCACGGCCACGAGGTGGCCGGTCGGCCATGTCATGCGCTGGTGATGTAGGTGCTTCCTCCTCCAATCGGGGTAGCAGCCTGCATTTTGGGTAACGCTTGGAGGAGCGTTCGAGTTCATACTCTTCGGCCGCAAGGACTTCAGTCCATCTGTCTGCTAGCAAATCTTGATCAGCTCTAAGCTGTTGCTGCTTTTTCTTGAGGCTGCTTGCTGTGGCTAAAAGCCTGCGTTTAAAAACGCTCTTGTTCGGCGGGATCTGATGGCACGACAAATTCGTCGTCGTCAAGGCTTGCCTCGTATTCGGAGGGAGGCATATAATTGTCATCCTCGACCTCTCGGTGTGCCGCTCTCTCATGAGGGCTGGCTTCTCCATCCTCCTGTGCCGAATCTTGCTGGAGGGGGTGTTCTTCGGTGCTATCCGGAGTAGTATTATCTCCCGTGCCGGAATCACCATTTTTTCTTTGGCGGGATTTAGAGCGGCGCCGCTGAACCCGGCGCTTGGGATGTTTCTTAGAGGTGTCATCCCCCACTATTCCATCGCCTTCTCCCTCTTTTGGAGTGTCCACCATATATATGTCATATGACGAGGTGGCCCTCCAGTGCCCTACAGGTGCTGGTTCCTGTTCGTCTCCTGCATCGTCGTCCATACCGTCGATGTCTTCGGAGTCGAAGTCGAGCATGTCGGTGAAATTGTCGACAGTGGCTACGAAGTGGGTGGTGGGTGGGCTTTGAATTTCTTCATCGTCCGCACCCCAACTTTGCTGACCGTAGTCCGGCCAGGACTCTCCTGATAAAGAGAGAGCCTTTAGTGAATTCAGGATGTCGCCGAAGAGCGAGTGCTGAAAGAGGTCCGCGGCGGTGAACTCCATTATCGGCGCCCAATCGGATTCGATCGGCAGGGGCGCGGGGGGCTCGGAATCCGGAGCGGAATCCGGCTCCTCAGAGTCACGGGCCATGCAGAGTGCGGGGCTGGTGTTCGGCTCGATCGCCTTTGAGATCGCAGCCACCGAGGTGGCGTCCAGCCGCTCATCCTCGATCGGCGCAGCAGGCTCCGAATTAAGGGTCGGAACCGGTGCGCGTGCGGCCTCCAGGATGCTGTTCGGCGGCAGAGCTAGATCATGCCTATCGAAACAGCGCGGCGCGCTCAGCTGTGGCTCAAATCCGTCGAAGATCTAGTCCCCGCGGATGTCAGCCGTGTAGTTCAAACTTCCAAATCTTACTTGATGGCCAGGGGCGTAGCTTTCGATCTGCTCCAGGTGGCCAAGCGAATTGGTCCGCAGTGCGAAGCCGCCGAAGACGAAGATCTGTCCGGGGAGAAAAGTCTCACCCTAGACCGCATCGTCGTTGATGATCAAACGAGCCATCGGGCCTAAAAGCGACAACATAGAGGAACTCTCAATGAAAGCACCAATGTTGGTGTCAAAACCGGCGGATCTCGGGTAGGGGGTCCCGAACTGTGCGTCTAGGCGGATGGTAATAGGAGACAAGGGAACACAATGTTTTACCCAGGTTCGGGCCCTCTTGATGGAGGTAAAACCCTACGTCCTGCTAGATTAATATTGATGATATGGGTAGTACAAGAGTAGATCTACCACGAGATCAAGGAGGCTAAACCCTAGAGGCTAGCCTATGGCATGATTGTTGTATGTTGGAGTTGTTCTTCTACGGACTAAAACCCTCCGGTTTATATAGACACCGGAGAGGGTTAGGGTTACACAAAGTCGGTTACAATAATAGGAGATCCGAATATCCGCATCGCCTAGCTTGCCTTCCACACCAAGGAAAGTCCCATCCAGACATGGGACGAAGTCTTCAATCTTGTATCTTCATAGTCCAGGAGTCCGGCTGAAGGTATAGTCCGGCTATCCGAACACCCCCTAATCCAGGACTCCCTCAGACGCAGTATGGACTAGTACTACAATATTGGAATTAGCTTATTTGCCGTCTGCCCTCTCTTTGCCGTCCGCTTGCTGACGGCAAAGAAGGTCTTTGCCGTCAGCCACAAGAAAACGGACGACAAAGAAGTGGCTGATGGCAAACAATGTCTTTGCCATCAGCCAGTTCTTTGCCGTCCGCTGGCTGACGGCAAAGAGTCTATGCCGTCCGCTAGCAGATGGCAAAGAGGTGGGTGGGTCCAGTTATTGTTTAACCAACTCAAGCCCACCGGCCCCACCTCTTTGCCAACCGTTGGCTAACGGCAAAGAGGCGGTTACGTTAACGGCCGTCCCAACCCCCTCTCTTCTCTCCACTCTCTCATTCATCCCCACCCACACTCGCGCCGCCGCCGCCGACCCCGTCTGCCGTAGCCGGCCGCCCCGCACCCCTCCCCTGCGTCCCCCGACCTCCACCACATCCCCGCCGCCCCTTCCACGTCTCACCCCCGCCCCCTCCCCTCCGTCGCCATCCCCTACCCACACCAGCCCGCGCCGCCGCCATCGACCCTGTCTGGTGTAGCCGGCCGCCCCGCACCCCTCCCCGACCTCCACCGTGGCCCCGCAGCCTCTTCCATGTCGGACAGCCGTGCCGCGGCCGTCCGCGCCCCGTCCGGCCCCCGTCCACCGGGTCGCCGCCTCCTCCAGTGGCTGCCGCGGCCGTCCGTCCTCCCCCTCCACCACGTGAGCTCCTCCCCTTTTTTGTTTAATTAGTTTATTTTTGCTTCTTTTAGTTTTGTTTCTGTTTTAGTTATGGTTTTAGATATAGTTTTAGTTTAGTTTATTTTTGATTTGTTTTAGTTTAGTTTATTTTAGATTAGTTTTAGTTTTAGTTTATTTTACTTTAGTTTATTTTAGATTAGTTTTAGTTTTAATTTAGAAGAAGAAGTAGAAGGAGGAGGGAGGAACAGGAGGAGGGAGAAGAAGAAAGAAGAAAAGAAGAAGAAGAGGAAAAAGGAGAAGAAGAAGAAGAGGAAAAAGGAGAAGAAGAAGAAGAAGAAGAAGAAGAAGAAGAAGAAGAAGAAGAAGAAGAAGAAGAAGAAGAAGAAGAAGAAGAAGAAGAAGAAGAAGAAGAAGAAGAAGAAGAAGAAGAAGAAGAAGAAGAAGAAGAAGAAGAAGAAGAAGAAGAAGAAGAAGAAGAAGAAGAAGAAGAAGAAGAAGAAGAAGAAGAAGAAGAAGAAGAAGAAGAAGAAGAAGAAGAAGAAGAAGAAGAAGAAGAAGAAGAAGAAGAAGAAGAAGAAGAAGAAGAAGAAGAAGAAGAAGAAGAAGAAGAAGAAGAAGAAGAAGAAGAAGAAGAAGAAGAAGAAGAAGAAGAAGAAGAAGAAGAAGAAGAAGAAGAAGAAGAAGAAGAAGAAGAAGAAGAAGAAGAAGAGAACAATAAATAAGAGACCCCGACCCCGGACACCCGATCGACACCCTGCCACCTCGGCACGACACCCCGACCCCGACCCCTGACACCCTGGCACCACACCCCGACCCCGACCCCGACCAACCGAGACACGCTGACACCACACCCCAACCCCGACACCGACCCCGAGCCCGACACCCTGACACCCCGACCCCGACACGACACCCCAACCCCGACACCCCAACACCCTGACACCACACCCGACCCTGACCACCGACACCCCGACACCTGACACCCCAACCACCGACACCCTGACACCACACCCACCCTTACCCCAACCCCCGACACCCTGACACCACACCCTGACACCACACCCCAACCCCGACCCTGACACCCCGACCCTGACACGACACCCCGGCACGACACCCCGACCCCGACACGACACCCTGGCACGACACCCCGACCTCGACACGACACCCCGACCCCGACACCCCGACAACCTGACACCACACCCCGACCCCATATATATTTGTGTTGTTCGGGTGTATTTTTATTATGATACACTTCAATTATATACATATTATTATGTTCATGTCAGGTATCCAAATTTTTTATGTTGTATTAATTTTGTTTACTTTTTGTCATTGCAGGTGTTGACAGAATGGTGGGCAAGGGTCCAGAGCGCCCCAATCCTCCTGCGAGCGCTACTGGGAGGGGTGGTTCCATTATTCCAGCCCAGCCCCTCCGAAGAACGCTGCTAGACAGTATGCAGACAACTGCGGCGGGCGCTTCTTCTTGGCTGGGAGAGGTCGGGGGAGGACGAAGAAGCCTACTAGAGGTGGACGTGGCAGCGAGAGAGGTAGGAAGGCTGTTACGCCTTCCTCGCCGCCACCCTTAGCTGATTCACCCGACCACAGGAGTGCTCTGTCTGACGTGGACCCGTTTTGGACTCCAGTCCATGAGCCTCCGGTCGCTGATCCTTTCCCCCACCAGACTCGGGTCACCGATCCTTCACCCCACATGAGTCCGGTCCCAGAGTCTTTGTCTCAGAAGACTCCGGTCATGGGGTCTTCGTCCCAGAAGACTCCGGTCAAGGGGTCTTCATCCCAGAAGACTCCGGTCACGGGGTCTTTGGCCCACGAGACTCCGGAGGCTAGTGGCTCAGAGGATGGCAGCGAGGACACCTTTTCAGATGATAACTATAGCGACGACGAGCTGGTTGAGAAGGGCAAGAAGGTCTACAAGCGTGGCTGTACAAAGCTCCCGCCCGTGCCGACGACCCGCGACCAGAGGTGGTTGATTGCACCTAAAGCGTTGAAGTAAGTGCATTTACTATTTTCTTAACCTTTTGCCTTCATGTTCCTTCAAATTAATATCTAATGCGTTGGCCATGTCATACTACAGGGGCTGGGTACGCCCCCGTGGTGCCCGTAGGCCCAACCAGGTCCTTGGTGTGCTTTGCCGGCAGCACTTCCCTGGGTGGGTCACGTTGCCCGGTGAGGGTCAGGTTCCATAGCTAGCACTGACCTAGGAGCTGTACTCGGTTGCCCCGGCCCCGCCGGAGGAGAGGGTCGACGATGTCTTGTGAGAGACGGTGGCCGACATTGTGTTCCATCGGTTTTGGGTAATTTATCCTTTACGGAATTAAAATCAACACTACCTAGTGATTGTACTAATCAGTGTTGTCGTGTTTGATTGCAGAACTTCTATAGGGTTTTAGAGGGAGAGAAGGAGGCCGCATGTATGGTTGTCGAAAACGAGTGCAAGCGCCTACTTCAGAACTTAAGGCATGAGGCTCGAGTGCAGGCCGTTCGAGACTACTACGGCTCGAAGGGTATTAGGAGGGGCAAGCAGAAGTGTCACGACAGGTTTCTGAGTAAGTAGAAGTACATGCAGGTAATTACCTATTCTTAAGGCCTTGAACTTAGTTTTCTTGATTTGATTCTTAGGCGTAGCGCTGAAATTTCTCTTAACTCACTTAGGTGCCCTCGAGATGGTGTGTGGATAATATGGACTGTTGGGAGGCGTTGGTGGATGCGTGGTGCTCTCCCTAATGGAAAGTCGAACACCAAAGGGCCAAGGATAAGCGCGACCAAATGGAAGGTGTGCCACACCATCAAGGGAGCTCCAACCTATTTGAGTACGGGGATAACTGGGTATGTGGTTTGCTACATGGTTCATGCAATTAATTCTTCATGCTAGCATTTATCCCTTCCAAAATGACTTAATTAATATGCTTAGTTAGTTAAAAAATGGCATAACTACCTAATTTTCCTCGAAAATGACATAATAACCTTTCTTAGCTCCAAAATGACGTATTTACATAGAAATATCATTCTTCATGCTAGCTTGAGCCCTTAACTAATATTTTGTTCCTCTCTCTCAGGCACACCACCACAAGAAGCCTATGCCAGGTCTGTCCGACCTCTATGGCATGGCCCATATGGCCCCGTACAAGAAGGCCAAGCCATTCACAGAGTCTGAACTAGATGATCCAGAGAGCTTCACCAACAAGACCTCCCACCACAAGCTTGTGAAGTACAGACACGAGGGGAAGGCGAGGAAAGGGGAGGACTTTAACCCGAGCCGGGATCCTTTTGATATAGAGCTGGTGATGAAATCTGGTGGCGGGAGGTCCCATGGCTCTCTAGCCATTGGTGATGGACTGATATGTTGTCCTAAGACTCTCTCGCAGATTAAGAAGCGCCTGAGTAGCTCTGATCCTGAGATAACGCCTCGTGCAGGTCCCGCGGAGATCGCCATGGCGGTTAGTTATACGGACTCTCTTACCTTCCCTCCATTACATTGTGTGTGCGTCCGTCGATGATTAGAATGCTAACGAGGAGTCGTGTGTTGCAGGATATTGTTGAGAAAGAGAGATTGAAGACGAAGGAGCTTGTGGAGGAGGCAAAAAGGGAGGCACAAAGGGAGGCGGCGGAGAGGGAGAGGGAGATGGAGAAGAGGATGGCTAAGCTGTTGGAGGAGGAGAGGAATCGGAACGGCAGGGCTAACCGGGCCCTATACGAGCTCATCGTGGTACGTTTCTCATGCCTATTAGCTCAATCATGCACATAATGTCGGCATTACTATCTAATATGACTGACTCGTGAGAACCAAATGTGCAGACCATGTGCGAGAAAAACGGTCAAGCCCCTCCGCCGATGCCCCAGATTGCTCCGGCGACAACAATGAGTTTGATTTGAATGGTCGTTGCTTACTACTATTCACATTTCAGTTTGCGAACTTGCTAACAAGACATTATTGGAAATGATCTTTGGTGCAGCATGGCTCCCGACAAGCATCGACCACTCCTTCTGCCAATGCCGGAACCCTGACCATTCCTACACCTCCATGATAACGGTATTTTTCTTCTTATTTAGCGTGTTTAGTCCATTTATGACATAATTTAGCCTATTTAGTCCACCAATGACATAATAAGATGAAGAAAATCAAGGAAGAGGAAGGAAAGAAGGAATAGGAAGAAAATAAGAAAAAGAAGAAGAAGAAGGAGAAGAAGACTTCTTCTAGTCTTCTTCTTCTCCTTCTTATTCTTCTTCTTCTTCTTCTAGTTTTCTTCTTCTTCTTCTTCTTCTCCAAAATGAAGTTATCTCTTAGTTATATAAAAAATGGCATAATATGCTTAGTTAGGTAAAAAATGGCATAATTAGATAGGTAAGCTCAAAATGGCATTATTTTTCTTATTTAGCCTGTTTAGTCCATTTATGACATAATTTAGCCTATTTAGTCCACGAATGACATAATAAGATGAAGAAAATCAAGGAAGAGGAAGAAAAGAAGGAATAGGAAGAAAAGAAGAAGAAGAAGAAGACTAGAACAAGAAGAAGAAGAAGAAGAAGAAGACTAGAAGAAGAAGAAGAAGAAGAAGAAGAAGAAGAAGAAGAAGAAGACTAGAAGAAGAAGAAGACTAGAAGAAGAATAAGAAGAAGAAGACTAGAAGAAGAAGACGACTAGAAGAAGAAGAAGATGATGAATAACTTCTTCTTCTTCTTCTTTTTATTCTTCTTCTTCTTCTTCTAGTTTTCTTCTTCTTCTTCTCCAAAATGAAGTAAGCTCTAAGTTATATCTCATAATATGCTTAGTTAGGTGAAAAATGGCATAATTAGCTAGGTAAGCTCAAAAATGGGATTTTTCTTCTTATTTAGCCTATTTAGTCCATTTATGACATAATTTAGCCTATTTACTCCACAAATGACATAATAAGATGTAGAAAATCCAGGAAGAGCAACAAAAGAAGGAATAGGAAGAAAAGAAGAAGAACAAAAGAAGAAGAAGAAGAAGTTCTTCTTCTAGTCTTCTTCTTCTAGTATTCTTCTTCTTCTTCTCCAAAATGAAGTTAGCTCTAAGTTATATCAAAAATGGCATAATATGCTTAGTTCACTAAAAAATGGCACAATTAGCTAGGTTAGCTCCATTTTACCTAAGTATGCTTACTTCTTCTCCTTCTTCATTTTCTTCTTCTTCTTCTGATTCTAGTCTTCTTCTTCTAACTTTCTTGTTTCCCATTTTCCAGATTTAATTTAATATATGGAAGCTTGCATGGATGGAGTGCTTGTTTCCCTTTTCTTTTTTTCGTTTGTATTGATAAAAAAATGTGGAAGTTGTTATATGGATGCATGGAACAATGTGTTGGATGAACATTGTGATGTTACTGTAATATGTATGGATGGAACTCCGTTTCTTATTATGTATGTATGTTGTCATGGATGGAGCTATCTGTTGGATACATCATATGTCTGATGTGCATGTGAATATATATATATATATGTGTGTGTGTGTGTGTGTGTGTGTGTGTGTGTGTGTGTGTGTGAATTACAGTGAAATTAAATGGATTCAAATAAAAACAGGGGATATGTAGCCTGTTTGCCGTCTGCTAGCAGACGACAAAGAGCTTCGCTGTCTGCTAGCGGACGACAAAGAGGACACGTGGCAGCTACCTGTAAAACCTAGGAACACTGGCTGCCTATTTGGTCACTTTGCTGTCTGCCAGCGGACGGCAAAGATTCAAATCACTTTGCCGTCTGCCAGCGGACGGCATAGCTGGCCACGTGGCAACTTCCCAGTACTGCCTAGCTGAGCTCTTTGCCGTCTGTTAGTGGATGGCAAAGAGCTTTGACACTTTGTCGTCCCCTGGTAGACGGCAAAGAGTGCCGTTAACCCCCTAACGGCACTCACGCCACCGCACTGTCGCCCGTTGTCTTTGCCATCTGCTGGCCTCGGATGGCGGAGGGCAAAATCCTTTGCCGTCCGTTTCCAGGAAGCGGACGGTAAAGAATGCCTTTGTTGGCACGTGTTTAGACGGACAGTTTGCCGTCTGCTGGCGGACGACAAAGAAGTTTGCCGTCCGTGATCCATCCCTTTGCCGTCTGCCATGGCGGACGGCAAAGAAGCTGATTCCAGTAGTGCTAGTACTGCTTTCATGTGTGCCGTCAACTCGTCGAACGAGGAGAAGCTTGCTTACTACGCCTCTCCCTCGCCCACGCGTGCGGTGGTTCGCAGGACGAGCAGAGGGTTTTGACTACAGTGCCCTCTCCCTCTCCCTCTCCCTCGCCCTCGCCCTCGCGGTGGACGTGCAGTAGTTTAGTCGTTGTGAGATTGCCAGAAGCATAATGTGTACTGTAGTATCATCATTGTTGGACCTTCCGAAGAGGCAAAGAGCCAAGTGCAAGGTTCACACGAGTACGAACTGTTGAACCTCCCGAAGAGGAAAATAGCCAAGCGCAAGGTTTTATAGGAGTTGTCGTCCTAGTCGGAGCGTACTACAACTATAGCGAACGTTGCTACTGTATGATTCCGCCATGTCACGTATATCCAAAGTTGTGCCACCTTTTTTTTCTCAAAGAGCGTGTTGGAGCCCGTGCAACAACCACACAAGTTGCACGTACACATAACACATTTACTTGTAATAAATTCTAATGGACAAAGGCTAGTAGGCCACACAAGTTAATCTCCAATTCATGTGATAAATTTGTGCACGACTAGTCTACATACATTCACAGTGCTACCGTTCACAATTTACCGTACTCCACTTACACATTATAGATGGGCTACATGTCCTCCTCCAGGTTCCAGTCCCAGGTGTTCTTCATGGATGGCACGATCCATAGTGGTGGGCAACGGGAATCATTGTCGCAACTTTCTAGTCTGGTTCCACACGATGGAGACTCATCCAAGCTGAAGCGGCATAAATCAGGGATAGCGTGTCCCAGCATGTCGTTCATCCGGCGTTGCGCACTGAAGACACAACCATGCGTCATGAATGGCAGCACTTCTATGTCGTGCACGGAAGGTGGAATTCGCTTCACAATGGGGTAGCTGTCCCTAATGAAAAGCCAGTACTCTCCAAGAGTGTTCCTCGGCACCCACGTAGCATCACGGGGGTCGAACTCGGCGCCGTTCATCTGGTACACGCGGCATCTCAGACATGGACACGTGTGACGTACATAGTCAAGGTCCATGCATAATAATGTTGTGCTCAAATATGGCGGTCATTTATACTGTGCAGCAGATAGTACTACTCCGGTATAGAGGAAGTAAAATAACCGGCTTATTATATATAGCCACTCTTGGCTACATGGATGAGATAGTAAGACATGGAAAAACAAAAGTGGTGGCAACTAGTGGGTTCAAGTCTTCAAGGGCCTAGCTAGCTATACGCGTCCTCCAAGGTAAAAATTACTCCTACTAGTACGTAAGTAGAGTACTAGTACAACAATGAAAGAGAAGGCGAGAGGGTTAAAAAATGGAATACCTGGGTAGATGGTGACGGTCCGATCGTGGTAGATTGTGTGACCATGTTGCACATCAGTGGTACAATGGGTAATGATTGCTAAGATAGTTGATCCCAATATGCCAAAGTCAGCTACAAGGTTCCAGGTTAGACCGAATCGCAGATGCAAATGCACATCCAGGATCGGCGATCTTATTTTGATCGCGGGATGACTGGTCCCTGCAAAATAATGGAGTACCGTTAGGGATGCAAATGATGATTTGTGCATTCCGTTTGTAATCTCCCGTACCGTAGGATGGCAACCAGATGAAACAAGTCTCCTGGCTTGTCACCGCGAAGATGCAACCTAGATGGTGCACGGCGTCTTCAAACGTGTAGGGGTACAAATCTGCCGCCGCCAACATGCGCCAGCCTCTGTCGTTACCGCCTCTTGCATTGATGGCAATCCTTATGTCAAACACCGCTATGAGATAGTAATCGTCGTAGCCGCTTCGCTTTGTTGGCGGGTTCATAATTGCTATCTTCTTCAATCTCATGTAGGCATCATCATACGTATTCAAGCCCAGCTAGTCCGGAAGGCCGATCCCAATGGCGCAGAAGGGGTCTACCGGAACGGCCGCATTGCTGTGGATGTTGTGCAAAATGATGGTGGTATCTGGCCGGATGTATGCAAGCCAATCTTCGTTGGCACCGACCCAGACCTGTATATAAGGTGGTGGGCAGCAGAGAAATTACGGGATGGAAATGTAATAACTAAGTACTACAGGATCAAACTCCATTACTGACCTGCTCATCAGACAAAATCCGACTACCTCTCAACGTCGGCAACTCTAGCGGAGTCAACGTGCAACCATTGGCAGGGAGCGGTGGACTATTCGAAGGATTGTGCCATAGAAGAACCTTCTCCTCGAGGACGCATGGAAGACCAACAAGCATGGTCTTTCCCCAAGCCATTTTAAGCACCGTCTTGAAAAAGTTGGTGCAGGAAGCACCGAGTCTTGCGGTGGTGAGGACGTCGAAGCGGCGTGCAATTTCTCCCAGAGGATCATTGTCCAAGGTCTCCCAGCCCCGACGAGGAGGAGAACCGCCTGGCGAATCCATGGGAGCAGCGACGAACTTCCTTCTCTTCGGGGGGAGGCGAACTGGCGAGGAGGAGATAAGAGCGTAGTAACCGCAGGGCCTCGTCCCTTCCAACTGTAGATCGTTCCTGAGGCTACTCATAGTGGGAAGTAACATATACTACCTTCATAGTGCATAGTATCATAAAGTAGTATCATAGATTACCATATTTATTGTCATGCATGACACAAAGTAGCATAGCATTTAACATGATACGGTATCTACCTATGTTACTATATATAACCCTCTCTCTCTCTTATTTAATTGTGTGCCACATAAGCATGTTTGCTAGTCCCAAGTGCATGTTACCGGTTATGTTACCCCCACTATGGCTAGCCTTACCGAAGGGGTGAGGCTATTATTTACTACTAGTACTAGCATTATGGGATGTTATGGGATTGCATTATACTGTAAATAATAGCACTAGTAAGAAAATTTTGGCACTAGCTAGTAGTTTTTGGCGTGGATTAAGAAATTTTGGGTATGTTTTTGCTATTTTTTGTACACGCCAACTAGTGTCAAAAACATGTTACATTATGTGACGGAGGAGTACGTACTCGTATTGTAGCAGTACTAGTAATACTTTCTCAAATAGTAGTTCGAGGGTACTACTAGTGCTATGTACTGTACTTCTAGTATAGTGCACCAGTTTTGAACTCTTGAATCTCAGGGCCAAGGAGCTACAGTTGGAAGTGGAGGGTACTACTGTTCTCTAGAACCAATGTTGTACTATCAATGCAGGGAAAGTACACCTGCATAGTGGCCTAGTGGGTACTCTTGGTGCTCTATTCAGCCGCTCCTCTCACATAGCTGGCCTGCTCAGCCGCTCCTCTCACGCACACACTAGCAGCCTATTTATCAATGATGGTTACTATGGGGGCATAACATTTGAGTTATTTGATACAGGAGACTAGGCTTTTCGCTTCCATTTGTGGAGGTGTAATGGATCTCATCGAACTTTGTTAGTAGTTCCTTGTTTATGAATGAGATGAAGCAAAGCTTTTGCCTCCGTTTCAAAAAAACACGTCAAGAGGAATTTCTTTTATAGTAGAGCCGATAATGGAGTGAACTCCATGCATGCAACGCCACAAGGTACAGAGTAGTAGTAGAGCACTTTAGATACTGACCCATATTGCACAGTTCCCAATGCCCCGCCAGGCTTTTCCGGCTCCTCGGGCTTAATTGGGAGGCGCTAGTTTAAATATGCTACTAGCCGATGAGGAATCTGCAAGCGAGGTGCGGCTAGGGCGAGCACGCGAGCCACGAGATGCTGGGAAGGACAACCCGTTCACATGGCTTGGCTATCCAGTGCACCCAGATTGTGGTGCCACACGTCTGTTCGACTTCAAAACTCAAACTACGCGTGTAAAATATTAGCTCGTAGCAAAGTTACTATTTAGACAAAAAGGCCGTTGTGCGTTCGGCCGGGATCGAAGCCACAAAACGAGGTATACACTGCCGCGACCACTAGTAGTACTCGTTGGAGTACAAGGCAACCTAGAATCGCCTTTTGTCGCTAGTAGTACATTGTTCCTTACAAGAAACCCCTAATAATGGAAGAAACCACTAATAATGCCAAGAAACTACTACCACTTGCATACGTGGCAGACTTAAGATAAGACTACCATATCAACCATTGTACATGCTCTTACCAACCAGCCCTACCAAGAAACGACTACTCTACAAAGTGTCGTTATAGGCACATTTCAACCCATGGCCCTCTTTGGATACATTTGTTGTCAATCTAACCCTGCCATCCAAACACCACTTTGGTTAGAGTTAGTTCAGGGTTAGAATGTAACCTCTGACTTAGAGTATCCAAACAGGGCCCATGTCACCCATTAAGTCAACGCCTTCTATTCGACCGGGCATTATGACTTGTGGGACCTACATGTCAGTCTGCACAAAATTCCCCGAGTGACCTCCTACCTCCGGCCCGTCCACCTAGTCATCCTCGGCCATGGGACACAGCTACCGCCGCCGGTAGAAGGCGAGTTCAAAACCGCCGGTGATGCAGAGCCCATCTTGCGGCAGCCCGGATGCCAGCTCCGTGTGGCGCTCACGGCCGCTAGCTAGCTAAGATAGCTCCGTCCAGCTGCTTGTCTGCATGGTTTGCTAGCTAGATTGGCACATCGGTGCGGCGGCTTGCTCGCGCGCGCCGCGCTAAGGCCAGCCAGCTGGCTCGAGCGAAGGCCAGCGTGGCGGCTTGCTCGCTCGTGAGTCACGCTCAGGCCAGCTTGCCAACCCTTGAGGAGGCCAGCGCGGTGTCCGGCCCGTCTAGCGGAGCGGCGGCCAACTCGCTCATCACCAGCGCCACCGACGAACACGCATCAGTACTGTTTGAAGTAATGTTCAGAAAAAATAATGATTTGAGGGGGAATAACAGGATAGAAGGTCAGATGTGGGTCCATCGTGTCAACGGTCAAACAAAACGTGTTGGTTTAAGCTGCCTCGTCAGCACGGATGTGTGGGCCAACCCTGTCATAAATGGGTTTAAACTAACCTAATCGGTATGTAGTAGTTTTTGGCGTGTATTAAGAAATTTTGGGTGTGTTTTTGCCATTTTTTGTACAATAGATTCTTCCTAGGGCTGGTTGAAAGTGGTAGTTTTTTGTTAAATACTCTACATATTGTAAGTATGAGTGGAAGTTAAGCTTTGGAACCCAATAAGCAAGGCTAGTTACATAGTGCATATGTGTACATGATTGAAAGTAAATATCAACCATGAGTGACTAATATCTTGATGGAAAACTCGAAACTATGGAATACTAGGGAAAAAAATTTGCATGGTTGGAAATACTAGCAATGTTCATGTGCGTTGCAAGGAATCATAATTAGAATAATACATATTCACAAACTTGATACAAAACACACTAATTTTGATATACATATATCACTAGAGATATATTATGTTTCAATTAGAATATATTCCTTGGGCTGTTTTGGTGAGGTCAGGGTGGGATGTGGTTGGTTTTAAGATACTAATTATGGGTTTTTCTGAAAATTGGTAGACAAGTGGGATGTTTGTGAGAAAAGGCAACAACTTACCTCGCAGTCGTTAGATGTAGATCTAATGGTCACAAACGACGGATGGCACACACACCATCATCACCAACTTAGTCTTCTGTAGGAGTACTAGCAAGATCCGTGCATTGCACGGAACATCAAGATGCATTTTTTATATAAAAACACTCATTGTGATTGACCCATGCGGGAGTAATCCCATGTGTGAAAACTAATGATATCTCGAGAAATAGGAGGTAAGGTGACGAGGAGTGGGGCATGGTGGTGATTGGTGGTCGGACTGAGCGGAGGCATGGGGATTGACGACGCCGGTAGAAGCCACAAGGCTAGTTTGTTCCAGAGGTTTCCTTTCTTAATTGCTCAATAATGAGGATGTTGGAGATAAGGATGAACGAGGGAATGCCTTGTCTGCAAATGTGGAGAGTGGTGTGGGTATCTTTTAGTTTAATTTCCATCAGTCAGATATAGATCGGACGGTCTATATTACAAGATGGCACGCGTACCATCATCACCCAACTCGGTTTTTTATAAGAGAAAAATATAAGAATGGAGATACAAACGTATTATCGATACTTGTTTCCATAAACCAGCATCTACATTCTATTCAACGCCTCAGCATGTGAGGCCTTAGCACAATGACTTCTCGACTGTGTAAAACAAAGGTTTTCCCGTCGCCGATAAGGAGGGGGTGACGGCGGCGCGCTTTTTGGCTTGCTCTAGTCCTAGTAGTCATACTAGGTGGTCTAAGCACGTGTAGAATTATTCTTTATCACGTCTCGTGTTCGCCGTACTGCCACGACTGTTGATGAATAGACGGTAAGTTATTCACGAGGAAACCCTTGTTGAGCGTGTTTGCGAGAGAGAGATAGTGTGTGTGCGTGATATGTCTAGAGACTGAAGCAATGATAACAGATTCTTTGTGTCTATGTGTGTGGAGGATAGAGAAAGACATGTACACGGGGCTTTGTGTTGTGTAACGTGGAGACACATATATATAATTAGAGAGTGAGTGTGTGAGATACACATGCAGACATGGGGAGAGATGATGATCCAGATTAATGGGTGTTTGTGCGTGTCTGTGTGTGTTTGTGCGCGCGTTTGTGTGTGAGAGGGAGTGTGTGTACGTGGAGTAGAGAGACCACCAATGATGTAAACCTAGTATAAGGGAAGGGGGAATGGTGTGACATGTGTAGTAGCGGGATAGCATGGGTGCGGGCGGGGGGAGCAGACTATTTGGAAGACACATCGATTGTGTGTGGGAGAGTGATGTCTACTACACAACCTTCTTCTTGTAGACGTAGTTGGGCCTCCAAGTGAAGAGGATTGTAGGACAGTAGCAAATTTGCCTCAAGTGGATGACCTAAGGTTTATCAATCCATGGGAGGCGTAGGATGAAGATGGTCTCTCTCAAGCAACCCTGCAACCAAATAACAAAGAGTCTCTTGTGTCCCCAACACACCCAATACAATGGTAAATTGTATAGGTGCACTAGTCCGGCGAAGAGATGGTGATACAAGTGCAATATGGATGGTACATATAGGTTTTTGTAAACTAAAAATATAAAAATAGCAAGGTAACTAAAGGTAAAAGTGAGCGTAAACGGTATTGCAATGCTAGGAAAGAAGGCCTAGGGTTCATACTTTCACTAGTGCAAGTTCTCTCAACAATAATAACATAATTGGATCGTATAACTATCCCTCAACATTAAACAAAGAGTGACTCCAAAGACACTAATAGCGGAGAACAAACGAAGAGATTATGGTAGGGTACGAAACCACCTCAAAGTTATTCTTTCCAATCAATCCATTAGGCTATTCCTATAAGTGTCACAAACATCCCTAGAGTTCGTACTAGAATAACACCTTAAGACACAAATAAACCAGAACCCTAATGTCACCTAGATACTCCAGTGTCACCTGAAGTATCCGTGGGAATGAATATACGATATGCATCACACAATCTCAGATTCATCTATTCAAACCAACACAAAGTACTTCAAAGAGTGCCCAAAAGTTTCTACCGGAGAATCAAGAGGAAAACAAGTGCCAACCCCTATGCATAGGTTCATGGGCAGAACCCGCAAGTTGATCACCAAAACATACATCAAGTGAATCACATGATATCCCATTGTCACCACAGATACGCACGACAAGACATACATCAAGTGTTCTCAAGTCATTAAAGACTCAATCCGATAAGATTAATTCAAAGGGAAAACTCAATCCATTACAAGAGAGTAGAGGGGGAGAAGAATCATAAGATCCAACTATAATACCAAAGCTCGCGATACATCAAGATCGTGCCAAATCAAGAACACGAGAGAGAGAGAGAGAGAGAGAGAGAGAGAGAGAGAGAGAGAGATCAAACACATAGCTACTAGCACATACCCTCAGCCCCGAGGGTGAATTACTCCCTCCTCGTCATGGAGAGCACCGGGATGATGAAGATGGCCACCGGTGAGGGACCTCCCCTCCGGTAGGGTGCCGGAACAGGGACCCGATTGACTTTTGGTGGCTACAGAGGCTTGTGGCGGTGGAACTCCCGATCTATTCTCGTCTTCGGAAGTTTTAGGATACGTGGGTATATATGGGTGAAAGGAGTACATCGGTGGAGCTTCGAGGGGCCCACGAGGCAGGGGGCGCGCCCCCACCCTCGTGGCCACCTCCCTTCTTTCTTGACATGCACTCCAAGCTTTTCCGGTAGCTTTCCTTCCAAAAATAACTTCTCCAATTGATTTCGTTCCGTTTCGACTCCGTTTGATATTCCTTTTCTTCGAAACATTGAAATAGGCAAAAACAGCAATTCTGGGCTGGGCCTCCGGTTAATAGGTTAGTCCCAAAAATAATATAAAAGTGGATAATAAAGCCCAATATTGTCCAAAACAGTAGATAATATAGCATGGAGCAATCAAAAATTATAGATACGTTGGAGAAGTATCAAGCATCCTCAAGCTTAATTCCTGCTCGTCCTCGAGTAGGTAAATGATAAAAAGGATAATTTTTGATGTGGAATGCTAGTTGGCATAATTCCAATGTAATTCTTCTTAATTGTGGTATGAATATTCAAATCCGAAAGATTCAAGACAAAAGTTCATATTGACATAAAACATAATAATACTTCAAGCATACTAACAAAGCAATCATGTCTTCTCAAAATAACATGGCCAAATAAAGTTATACCTACAAAATCATATAGTCTGGCTATGCTCTATCTTCACCACACAAAGTATTTAAATCATGCACAACCCCGATGAGAAGCCAAGCAATTGTTTCATACTTTTGACATTCTCAAAAACTTTTTCAATCTTTACGCAATACATGAGCGTGAGCCATGGATATAGCACTATATGTGGAATAGAATGGTGGTTGTGGAGAAGACAAAAAGAGGGGAAGATAGTCTCACATCAACTAGGCGTATCAATGGGCTATGGAGATGCCCATCAATAGATATCAATGTGAGTGAGTAGGGATTGCCATCTAACGGATGCACTAGAACTATAAGTATATGAAAGCTCAATAAAAGAAACTAAGTGGGTGTGCATCCAACTTGCTTGCTCACGAAGACCTAGGGAATTTTGAGGAAGCCCATCATTGGAATACAAGCCAAGTTCTATAATGTAAAATTCCCACTAGTATATGAAAGTGATATCATAGGAGACTCTCTATCATGAAGATCATGGTGCTACTTTGAAGCACAAGTGTGGTAAAAGGATAGTAGCATTGTCCCTTATCTCTTTTTCTCTCATTTTTTATTTTTTATTCTTTTATTTGGGCCTTTTCTATTTTTTTATGGCCTCTTTTTTTCTCTTTTTTTTCGTCCGGAGTCTCATCTCGACTTGTGGGGGAATCATAGTCTCCATCATCCTTTCCTCACTGTGACAATGCTCTAATAATGAAGATCATCACACTTTTATTTTGTTACAACTCAATAATTACAACTCGATACTTAGAACAAAATATGACTCTATATGAATGCCTCCGGCGGTGTACCTGGATGTGCAATGACTCATGAGTGACATGTATGAAAGAATTATGAAAGGTGGCTTTGCCACAAATACTATGTCAACTACATGATCATGCTAGCAATATGAAAATGATGGAGCGTGTCATAATAAACGGAACGGTGGAAAGTTGCATGGCAATATATCTCAGAATGGCTATGGAAATGCCATGATAGGTAGGTATGGTGGCTGTTTTGAGGAAGGTATATGGTGGGTGTATGATAACGGCGAAAAGTGTGCGGTATTAGAGAAGCTAGCAATGGTGGAAAGATGGGAAAAGTGCGTATAATCCATGGACTCAACATTATTCATAAAGAACTCATATACTTATTGCAAAAATCTAGAAGTTATCAAAGCAAAGTATTACGCGCATGCTCCTAGGGGGATAGATTGGTAGGAAAAGACCATTGCTCGTCCCCGACCGCCACTCATAAGGAAGACAATCAATAAATAAATCATGCTCCGACTTCATCACATAACGGTTCACCATACGTGCATGCTACGGGAATCACAAACTTTAGCACAAGTATTTCTCAAATTCACAACTAATCAACTAGCATGACTCTAATATCACCATCTTCATATCTCAAAACAATTATCAAGCATCAAACTTTTCTTAGTATTCAACACACTCATTAGAATTCTTACAAATCTTGTATGCTTAGCATATTAGGATTATTTAAGAAAATTACCATGCTATTTAAGACTCTCAAAATAATATAAGTGAAGCATGAGAGTTCATCTATTTCTACAAAATAAAACCACCGCCGTGCTCTAGAAGATATAAGTGAAGTCCTAGAGCAAACAACAAACTACTCCGAAAGATATAAGTGAAGATCAATGAGTAGTTGTATAATTATGTAACTATGTGAAGAATCTCTAACATTTAAGAATTTCAGATCTTGGTATTTTATTCAAACAGCAAGCAAAGCTAAATAGAATTACGCTCCAAGCAAAACACATATCATGTGGTGAATAAAAATATAACTCCAAGTAAAGTTACCAATGAACGAAGACGAAAGAGGGGATGCCTTCCGGGGCATCCCCAAGCTTAGGCTCTTGGTTATCCTTGAATATTACCTTGGGGTGCCTTGGTCATCCCCAATCTTAGGCTCTTGCCACTCCTTATTCCATAGTCCATCGAATCTTTACCTAAAACTTGAAAACTTCACAACACAAAACTCAACAGAAAACTCGTAAGCTCCGTTAGCGAAAGAAAACAAAACACCAATTCAAGGTACTATAATGAACTCATTATTTATTTATATTGGTGTTAAACCTACTGTATTCCAACTTCTCTATGGTTTATAAACTATTTTACTAGCCATAGAGTCATCAAAATAAGCAAACAACACACGAAAAACAGAATCTGTCAAAAACGGAACAGTCTGTAGTAATATGTATCAAACGCAAACTTCTGGAACTCCAAAAATTATATAATAAATTGGTGGACCTGGGGAATTTTTCTAGTAATCATCTTCGAAAATAATCAACTAAATATCTCTCTCCAGTAAAAAGTTGAAGCTAATCTCGTGAGCGCTAAAGTTTCTGTTTTTTACAGCATGATCATAAAGACTTCACCCAAGTCTTCCCAAAGGTTCTACTTGGCACAAACACTAATTAAAACACAAAACCACATATAAACATAATCTAGATGGATTATTTATTCCTAAACAGAACCAAAAAGCAAGAAACTAAAATAAAATTGGGTTGCCTCCGAACAAGCGTTGTCGTTTAACGCCCCTAGCTAGGCATGATGATTTCAATGATGCTCACATAAAAGATAAGAATTGAAACTTAAAGAGAGCATCATGAAGAATATTACTAGCACATTTAAGTATAATCCACTTCCTATGCATCGGGATTTTGTGAGCAAACAACTTATGGGAGCAATAATCAACTAGCATAGGAAGGCAAAACAAGCATATCTTCAACATTTTAAGTACATAGAGAGGAAACTTGATATTATTGAAATTCCTACAAGCATATATTCCTCCCTCATAATAATTTTCAGTAGCATCATGAATAAATTCAACAATATAACCAGTACCTAAAGCCTTATTTTCAAGATCTACAAGCATAGCAAATTTACTACTCTCCACATAAGCAAATTTTTTCTCATTTGGAATAGTAGTGGGAGCAAACTCAACAAAATAACTATCATGTGAGGCATAATCCAATTGAAAATTAAAATCATGATGACGAGTTTCATGGTTATATTATTTTTAATAGCATACAAGTCATCACAATAATCATCATAGATAGCAACTTTGTTCTTGTAATCAATTGGGACCTCTTCCAAAATAGTGGATTCATCACTAAATAAAGTCATGACCTCTCCAAATTCACTTTCATAATTATCATAATAAGATTCAACATCCTCCAAAATAGTGGGATCATTACTTCCTAAAGTTGACACTCTTCCAAACCCACTTTCATCAATATAATCATCATAGATAGGAGGCATGCTTTCATCATAGTAAATTTGCTCATCAGAGCTTGGGGGACAAAAAATATCATCTTCATCAAACATAGCTTCCCCAAGCTTGTGGCTTTGCATATCATTAGCATCATGGATATTCAAGGAATTCATACTGACAACATTGCAATCATGCTGATCATTCAAAGATTTAGTGCCAAACATTTTAATGCATTCTTCTTCTAACACTTTGGCACAATTTTCATTTCAATCATACTCATGAAAGATATTCAAAAGACGAAGCGTATGAGGTAAACTCAATTCCATTTTTTTTCTAGTTTTCTTTTATAAACTAATACTAGTGCTAAAACAAGAAACAAAAATATTTGATTGCAAGATCTAAAGATATACCTTCAAGCACTCACCTCCCCGGAAACGGCGCCAGAAAAGAGCTTGATGTCTACTAAACAACCTTCTTCTTGTACACGTTGTTGGGCCTCCAAGTGCAGAGATTTGTAGGACAGTAGCAAATTTCCCTCAAGTGGATGACCTAAGGTTTATCAATCCGTGGGAGGCGTAGGATGAAGATGGTCTCTCTCAAGCTACCCTGCAACCAAATAACAAAGAGTATCTTGTGTCCCCAACAAACCCAATACAATGGTAAATTGTATAGGTGCACTAGTCCGGCGAAGAGATGGTGATACAAGTGCAATATGGATGGTACATATAGGTTTTTGTAAACTGAAAATATAAAAATAGCAAGGTAACTAAAGGTAAAAGTGAGCGTAAACGGTATTGCAATGCTAGGAAAGAAGGCCTAGGGTTCATACTTTCACTAGTGCAAGTTCTCTCAACAATAATAACATAATTGGATCGTATAACTATCCCTCAACATTAAACAAAGAGTGACTCCAAAGACACTAATAGCGGAGAACAAACGAAGAGATTATGGTAGGGTACGAAACCACCTCAAAGTTATTCTTTCCAATCAATCCATTAGGCTATTCCTATAAGTGTCACAAACATCCCTAGAGTTCGTACTAGAATAACACCTTAAGACACAAATAAACCAGAACCCTAATGTCACCTAGATACTCCAGTGTCACCTGAAGTATCCGTGGGAATGAATATACGATATGCATCACACAATCTCAGATTCATCTATTCAAACCAACACAAAGTACTTCAAAGAGTGCCCAAAAGTTTCTACCGGAGAATCAAGAGGAAAACAAGTGCCAACCCCTATGCATAGGTTCATGGGCAGAACCCGCAAGTTGATCACCAAAACATACATCAAGTGAATCACATGATATCCCATTGTCACCACAGATACGCACGACAAGACATACATCAAGTGTTCTCAAGTCATTAAAGACTCAATCCGATAAGATTAATTCAAAGGGAAAACTCAATCCATTACAAGAGAGTAGAGGGGGAGAAGAAACATAAGATCCAACTATAATACCAAAGCTCGCGATACATCAAGATCGTGCAAAATCAAGAACACGAGAGAGAGAGAGAGAGAGAGAGAGAGAGAGAGATCAAACACATAGCTACTGGTACATACTCTCAGCCCCGAGGGTGAACTACTCCCTCCTCGTCATGGAGAGCGCCAGGATGATGTAGATGGCCACCGGTGAGGGTCCCCCCCTTCGACAGGGTGCCGGAACAGGGTCCCGATTGACTTTTGGTGTCTACAGAGGCTTGCGGCGGCCGAACTCCCGATCTATTCTTGTCTTCGGAAGTTTTAGGATACGTGGGTATATATGGGTGAAAGGAGTATGTCGGTTGTCGTGGTTTTGTCACGACAGCTGTCCTCTTTGAAGGACTTAGTCGTGGAGCCATCACGATGGGTTAGCTTAAAGGGGTTAAAGCGGACACAGGGACGCGAGGGATTTTATACTAGTTCGGCCCCTTCGATGAAGGTAAAAGCCTACGTCTAGTTGTGATGGAATTGATGGGGTTTCAAGGAATAGTGAGCAAACAAGCTTTGCCTAAGCCTTGAGTTGTTGTTTGTTGTCCCTTGAACCGCCACCGGGTCGTCCCCTTATATACATGGGTGGCACCCGTCGGTTTACAGAGTCCCAACACCGGCTCATAGACGTGTCTGGGTTGGTCTCTACTTACTCCTAACTTACAATGCAAGTTTACATATCAACGCCGGTTTACAGCTGCAAGGCTTAAACCGACTATGGGCCTTAGGCCCTCCTCTACCTTCTTGGACTTTAACATATCTAACTATTGGCGAAGTTAACCCGGCCCAGATAGGCCGGTTTACTCCCACACTACTGGAAACAGAGAATTTGCCATCAGTCAGTTCTTTGCCATCTGCCAGCAGATGGCAAAGAACGTCTTTGCCATCTGCTTATAAAAAACAGATGGCAAAGAACTAACAGACGGCAAAGAACATGGTTGCCATCAGCCAATTCTTTGCCATCTGCCAGCAGATGGCAAAGAGGTGGGTAGGGGTCCAGTGCTGTAACGGCCTGTCAACCCACCTCTTTGCCATCTGCTGGCAGATGGCAAAGAATCTTTTCCGTCTGTTGGCGGATGGCAAAGAAGTGGGTGGGGCCCAATGGATAACGGCGCTGTAACGGCCCAGTAGCCCCACCGAACCAACAACACGAGCTAATCCAATCCAATCCCCAATTCCTTCCCCTTCTCATCTCCCAACCAACGGAGCCCAACTCCGGCGCCGATCTCCTCTGCCCCAGCCACTCGGCCTCGCCGGCGCGGCGGCCTCCTCTCTCCCATCCACGCCGCCGACCTCCCTCTCCTTCTCTCCCATGGCGCCGAAACCCTAGCCACGGCGACCTAGCAGCAGCAGGCAGGACGAGCCCGGCCATGGCCATGGCCTCCTCTTCCCCTCTGCCCTGCCACGGCCGCCGCTCTAGCCCCTCCTCTCCTCTCCTCTCCTCTCCTCTCCTCTCCTCTCCTCTCCTCTCCTCTTCTCTTCTCTCCCAAGGGAGAGGAGGGGAGAGGAGGGGAGGGAAGGGAAGCCAAGGCCCCAGATCAAGCGGAGCGGCGCCCAGATCCGCCCGCAGCGGCACCGGCGATCTGATCCGCGACCCTCCTCGAGGTCGGCCATGGAGCGCGGCAGCAGCCATGGACGGCGACGCCCGAAACCCTAGCTAGCCCTCAACCTCCAAGGACGCGCGCCGGCTGCTCTCGGCGGGGAGCACCTCGATGCCGGCCAAAGGTACGTACCGGACCTCATCTATTCCTCTTCTGGATTTCTTATCTGATCCGCGCAAACGCATTTGTGCAGGCCATCACCATCCCCATCACCAGCATCCCGCGTGCGTGAGTCAAGGAAGAAAGAGCAGGAGGCCATCGCCATGCTCAGATCCATAGCTCCTCTTTTCTCTTCAATTTTGTCAAACTTGAATGTGATGAACAGGGTCATGATACTAGTGCTTGAGTCATGATACGCACACCCCAAACCTCATCATCTTCATGCTTGCAACTTGTAGGTAAAAACACATTTTATTCAAACTAATTCAGAATGGTCGTCGGGGGAGATCCACGGTTGATCAATCACATGGAATGGAACTAGTACACACTGGAGAGAATATATACGTCATCTCCTTGTACAAATTACTCGAATAGTAAAAATTGAACTACAGAATATATATGAACTGAAATCAACACTTGTGGTAGCAGCAGGTCTCAAGGCGCAGCTCATCTTTTTGCTGGAAAAAGACGAGCGTGTGATATGTTACTACCTCTGTACACTAATGTAAGATGTTTTGCAGTTCAATTTGAACTGTAAAAACGTCGTATAATAGTGTACAGAGGGAGTATATGTTATATTACCAGCAGGGTAATGTTTTTTTTGCTTCCCCTGTTTCGTCTTGTTGAGATAATTCACAACAGTACAAATCAATCCATGAGAGGTAATAATTCACATGTAGATTTATATGTTTTAATTTTTATCTGTTCTTGCGGTTTGAAATACATCTAATACATCTGTTGAGTTTTTAATTTGTGTGGACAAGTTTATTTTGGAAACCTAAAAAATGCAGAATACAGGAATGTGTTAAACTTCACTGTCATCTATCTCGTTGCAGTATCGGCAGTTGTAGGGCTGTCGCTCTTCTCTGGTTGGTGAGATGGCCCATGATTTCTATTTACGTATGCTTCTTAGGTATGTAGGAGAGAGACTGTCTCAACTCATTTTGCTTGTTATGATTGGCACTAAAAATCCTTTTTGTAACTATCTTTCGGCTTCACGTTGTGACTGAAATGAAGGTCTGTTATATGAATGTCACATGTCATTTCTAAATTCATGTTGTGACTTATTCCTGCCTTGTTAATCTGAAATCAACGACTACTGGTCGTTTCTAAAGATTAGGACCCAATCAGCCACCCTAATCTAAGCATCGGATATTGGGAAGTTTGAAGAACCCAGACATGCATAACCAAGCCTAGATTAGGAAACCAACTAGCTGCCTTGTTGTAGATAAGATCAGAGCGAACAATCTTGTCTATTGTCATACATGCACGTTAACATACACGATAACTTGATTAGTGCGCATAATCCCGCCTCAAGAGGCGCCACCCGGTGGCGCCCCAGCCACTAGTACGATCTAAAGGTCTGACCATGGTGCTCTTCTCCCATCTTCTAATTTAATCAGAAATAAGAAATATAGCCTGGTAAGAAGTTGAAACATCAACCTTAATTTCTCAAGTGCGCCTATTACATCGATAAGTAGCACTGCTAATCTGAATACAATTTGCATTGACAGGTATACATATGTAGTAGATGGGTACATAATTAACTGAGATACAAGTATGAAGTGCTGCAGTTGCAACAGATCTTCATCAAGTTCCTTCGAAAATTGCACGAAACGTCCAATGTTGCCACCAAGTTCGCCGGAGGAAGAAGCACCGAATTCGCTGGAGGAACAAGAACATTGGTCGAGCCGTCCAACGTCGCCTGCAGCGGCTACACCAGAGGTATTTATCCCCTCGAAAGCTAATCACTAGATGGAATCCCCTGTTTTAGTTATTTTTTCTGTCCCCCGGCTCTGTCTGCGGCGATATATACGGTTATACTGGCAGTTTTCAATAGCAGCAGACTAGCCTGCCCAGTCTGAACTTTGAGAATGTTTCTCAGTTCATGTTCAACTTTGATCCTTTTTTCAGTTAAAGTACTAAGCACTTCCCGTGTGAATCTGAGAATCTCACTGAAACCTGTGTTTCATTGTCTGTATTCAGCCTATCGAGTCGAGTTTCAGGCTTATATGTACTGTACTTTCAGTAATAAAGATGCGAGTGTCATTACTTTTTCAGTTAGGGGTTAGTGAGGATTCACTCACAGTCTGGTTCAATGCTCACCATGTTATTTCCATAAAAAGGAAATAGTCAGATGAGGTCATCATCATCTGACAAATAAGAAATTAGTGATCAATGCCACCCACGAAAAAATGAGGTCAACACTATTTAGAGAAGAATGGAACTCACTGTATTAGGATACCAAATTCTCATTATATGCTTATCAGTAGTTATCAGTTTAGGTTCTTGAAAGTTTTAGAGGACGTTGCTAGCTTTCCAAAGGTACCTCAGTGTTCTATGGTTAGAAATAGAAGGTAGTGTTTTATTTGAGGACTAGACTTTTTGTGATGGACTAAATTGAAATACTAATTTAGATGCTACGTTTATATTTTACTAAAACTAAAATTAATAGGAAACAAAACTGAAATAGAAAAAGTAATATAAATAAAAGAAAAAGGCAAAAACAAAAATCTTTCCCTATAATAACTATATGGTTTCAAGCATCTACCTGTCTCTTATTCTTAATGAAGGACCCAGCCTATTATTTGATTTTAAGTTGTCAGATTCATCATATAGTATTTAAGATTGGCAGATTAAATTTCGAACATGACTATTGATGTTCTTAGGAAAAAATTGGATCTTTTGCTGCTGGCATTTGCCATTCTAGGAGAGATTCTAATCTATTTTATATTTGATTGTAATATACTAAAGCCACAGTGCAGAATTAATATGTAAGTAAACAATAGTAAAATTGTGTATCTTACAATATTACATTTTAATCGTACTCAGGTATACATTAAAGGGGACATGTCATCCGTCGAATTACAAGTCTGTGAAAAAGGGGCACGTGAATGCAGCATGCTATAGTGTAATGGCCAATCTCATCGCCTTGGAATTGATCATTTTTACCGTGATTAGGTGGAAATTATGACCACCATCGACGAACGGGAGAAGTGTTTGCCGTGATTAGGTGGAATATACATGACCACCATCGACGAATGGAAGAAGTGGCAAGACCGATGTGTCGCTGGGTACATGTAAGGTTTTTGTTCACCCGCCTTTGTGAGGTGTAATTGTTCAATTTTGTTCATAGTCGAGCATTGGATGATATTGTATTTGTCATGATGTACATGGTTCATGAACTATGCCAACCTGCTACCTATGGATGAAACTGTGTAATATTGATGAAAGTATGTATATGTACGGATGAAACTTGCTACTATTGGTAACATGTGTTGGATATATATGTGTTCATGACTATTGGTAATATGTGTTGAATATGCTATATTGGTCATATAAATATATTTGTGTTTGATTTTCTGTGAAAATGAACTGATATAAGAAAAAACAAAATTAAATGGGGCAATATTAGTCACTTTGCCATCTGCTGGCAGATGGCAAAGAGCTTTGCCATCAGCTGGCAGATGGCAAAGAGGCCACGTGTCATCTACATGTAAAATTTGGACTGGCCTATTTGGGCTCTTTGCCATCTGCCAGCAGATGGCAAAGCTCTTTGCCATCTGCCAGCAGACGGCAAAGCATGCAGCCTTTGCCATCTGCTGGCAGACGGCAAAGAGCCTGCAGCCTTTGCCATCTGCTGGCTGATGGCAAAGTATGCCGTTAGCCTTCTAACGGGGCTAACCCCGTTAAGAGGCTTTGCCATCTGCCAGCTGATGGCAAAGCCATAGGCTCTTTGCCATCAGCCAGCAGATGGCAAAGAAGCCTTTGCCGATAGGATCTTAGACAAACTGTTTGCCATCTGCTGGCTGATGGCAAAGCCTTTGCCATCCGCCGACCATGCCTTTGCCATCTGCCATGGCAGATTGCAAATTGCCAGATTCCAGTAGTGCCAGTAGTAATATCCCCAACATTAGGCCCTAGATTGATTTGAATAGGTTCATGTCAATCCTTAGCAAAAAAATCATCATCTTCAACATCTTCTTGTAATTGCTGAACCGCCATGATATCATCTTCTCTGGCCGTTGTAAACCGGAGTGATGTCACCTGTCATAAAGACACTATCCATGATACCTTTTTTGTTTAATAGATCTGCGACAATCGAGGCGACAGCTCCGTTTCCACACTCATGGCTTCTGGATTCTCGCGCCTGTCACATACCCTTTCCTTATAAATAGGACCGAAGGGTCACTTCCTTTCTTCCCTTCCGTGCCCTTCTGCTTCGTCTTCCTCGAGCCGCCCAGTCTCGGGGCTCAACCGCCGCCGTCAACTTCTGCATCGACCTTGGCCGCTGCATCAACCTGAGCACACCAGAGCACCGCAGCAATCTTCCGCGTCTACCTCATCTCCGGTAAGTCTTCCACTCTTCTCAACACATATCTGTTCTAGGGTTTCATGCTTCTTCTAGTGTTCATCGCCTGTCTCATGTTCATACGATAGCTCGTAGATGCATCAGTGAATCCTTGCTCTGTGTAGCGGTAGTTTTTAGCATCCGCTTTCAGTTTTATACCTCAAGACCATAGATCCACATATACCTCTGCCCATTGATTCAGTACTGGTCTGTTTTGAACCTTTGAATATTTTTCTGATTTTCTGAACATGCTTTAGATCCAATGCTATAGAAGAATCTTGTGAAACCTATTTCTGCCTACTTATCTATCTGCAATCTCAACTGTCTCCACGTTTAGATCAGGCGGTTTAACTCTGTATAAAAAATTACCAAACCGGTATATACCATTAGTCCCCTTGTTGAACCGCCAGAGTTCCTTAACCAGACACTGCCACTTCACAAAACTCCGGTTTAGAAATAATTGCCTCCGGGTTAACAATGTATACCCTAGTGTATATCTGTCCAACATATTCTTGAACTGGAATTGCTGCCTTTGTAGATCGCGTCATGGCTAAACAAGTGTACGAGTGCAACTGGGTTCCCTCTCGCGTGACCGATACTCAGTTGAACAATTTAGTCAAAACTGGAGCTTTGAGCAGTAAAGAGGCTATCCATTGGAGAGTCCCCGGTACAAAATGTCCTCCCACACCCCCAGAGGGAGAGGTTGTTGTTTTCACGGATCATCTAGGCCGGGGCTTCAATCCTCCCGGTTCAAAATTTTACCGGGATGTCTTAGCCAATTTTCAACTCCGTGCGCAAGATACAGGCCCAAACTCTGTAACCAACATCTGCCATTTTCAAGTGCTCTATGAGGTGTTCTTCCAAGATGAGCCCACAGTTGAATTATTCAGAGATTGCTTCCATTTGAACCGCCGTACTGAGTTTACTGATGGTCCCAACACAGAATTAGGCGGTATGGTGATTCAAAAAAGGAAAGAGGTCACTTACCCTCACGCCAAACTGCACAGCCACCCCAAAGAATGGAATCATACATGGTTCTATTGCAAAGATACCTCTCCTTCTGACGAGAATCCTTTGTCGGGTTACCGTCCAGAACGGCTTAGCAACACACATCCCTTCCCACAAAGGCTGACCACTAAGGAGAGAAAAAAATATGCTCCTCAATTATCCAAACTCAGGGCCTTCATGGCCAATGGGCTGACAGGGGTTGATCTTGCCCGCTGCTGGATATCATGGAGTATACTGCCTTTAAGTCGGTGCTCCGGTTTGATGTGTGAACACACCGGGAGTGAACAAGACCCTCTTCGACATATTGACATCCAGCTCACAGATGATGAAGTCACAGAAGCAGTGAAGAAAATACTGAACGAACCGGAATCTGTTTGCGCCAAAACCGGCCTGGCTCTCTTTTGTGCCATCAATAAACCGCCAGCTGTAAGATTTATACCCCCCCTTTTTTTTGATCCTGCCTGCTCGCTTTATCCATTTGCTAATACCAACATTTTTCAAATAGGGCGATGATCCATTTTGGAGCAAGAAAACTCCACAAGAAAAACTGGAGAAACCAACCCGGCCCAAGACCAGAGTTGTGAAAAGGCCAGCTAACAGGAAAAAAACACTGCGTCTTCTGATCCGGCAGCCGATGATGATGTGGGTAATCCGGATCTTGAGGTAGAGCTTGATTCACTTGGCTTATTTTTCACACACCTTATTGATAATGATTATTGCCAGGATGACACCGAAGTCAGTCGCGCTGAAGCTGTAGAGGTAATTGTTCTCTCCTCCGATTCAGACCCTTTGCCTTCACAAAAAATCCGTCGGGCAAACCGGAAAGTTAAATTTTCTCATCCTCTTGCTTACTTGGACCCAAACTTTCTTATGAAGACACAACAGCATGAAGCTCGCCGCACAACTCGGCACAGTGGCCAGGTAGTTACCTCCGCCGGTTTATCGAACAGTCCGGTTCGAAAACGCCGTTCAGAGGTCTCTAACTCTCTTGTCCATACTTGTCCTAAATGTTTCCGTCAACCTCTTAATCCGTCTGACTCCGATTATCAGGGCACTTCCCATTCATCATCTGGCGAGTCATCAGCCACCCAGCTGCCGCCACTCAAAACTGTGCTTGGGTGAGTCTTATGATGCTTCTGATGTATTACATTATAACATATGTTGTATTGACCTTGTTATTTCTTTCAGGGCCAAGCCGAGGCCCAGCAAGAAGGCTCGCCTGGACAAAGCGGCTGAAGAAGAGGCTGAACCGAAAATGGATAGAACACCAGGTCCTGAAGCGGCCGTCTGTGAGGATGTGCCGAACGACCCACCACCGCAAGACGATGACTTTGTTGCTGAGGAAAGACATGTTGATGCATCCGGTCCTGTTGACGAGCCTACAAGCCCCATCCGGATTGAAAAATCCACTAGTACTTCCAGGCCTGCTGATAAGCCGACGGCCCCAGTTTAAACCGGCGATGCCAAGGATGATGAAGTTATTATCACTGGTGTTGGACGCACCGAGCCAAGCAATCCTGTTGCTTTATCCAACACACTGCTAAAGAGGAATTTGCTGCTATTGGCAAAGGCAAATGGAATGCCGATCTGGCAACCTATGCCTCTCTGAACGCCCAAGAACTTCATTCCGGCTTCTTGAACCGGCTATACACCAGCCGTGACTATGAGGCCGGTCTGGTTAATATGATGAAGGAGAAATATGAGGTAATTTCCCATTGCTTTTCTGCTTTTGATCTTTTAGTCTGTCAACTCCCCAAGCCCCCGAGGACCGGTTTAAAATCTCATTTTAAACCGGGTCTCGCCAAGGGAAACTTCATTATTTCTGAATTTGCTGATGTAGCCCCCAAGGGTCGGTTCAACTTTAGGGTAGTTAAACCGGGACTTTTAGATAATAAAGAGTGTAGCATCAGTATTTATTGAGCAAATAGCCATTAGCCCCCAAGTGCCAAGTTTAATACTTGTATTGAGCTTGGGACTTTTCAAACAATTGTAAGAGGAAGAGCAAATATGCATTAGCCCCCAAGTACGAAGGGCATAACTTGTTATGTGGTTGGTACTGCACTTTTTTCACTGCTATCTTAATCATATTACTGTCAATATGCAGGCTGAGCTGAACAAAAGAGATAGCCAGATCGCCGATCTGCAAGAAAACCTGAAATCCCAACAAGCTGAAACCTCCAAAGCCAAAGAGGAATTAACCACCGCTTTAAGCACCATGGAGAATATTAAGGAGGGCTTCAAGAAGGAGCAGGCGGACTGGACCACTGAGAAAGCCGCTTTAACCAAATGAGCAGAAAATGCTGAAGCTGCCCTTAAACCGGTAGTAGATGAATTGACCAGTGTAAAGCGACAAGTGCATGCCATGACCGCTGCTGTCCTCGGTAAGCCGGCTTGATTTCTGGGTTGGCTTAGTCTTCTTATAAAGCTGCCGGTTTGTTAACCCTTTGTCATGTTTCAGGGACACGCATTAGTCACTTGGGGTCAGATGTGCGGATGAAATTGAAAGCCGCCTACACATTGATCGAGCAACTGTATACTGGTGCACGGCGGATTATTTCTACTGCATCTCACAACAATCCGGCACCCACTTTGATTCAGGACACTCTTAAGAGATTGTCGATGCTTCCTGCCCGGGTTGAAGAGCTGAAGAAATCTGCTGCTCGAATCGGCGCTATCAATGCCTTAATTCGGGCAAAAGCGTGGGTCCTAGATTTTGATCCTGTTGAAGAGGCTCAGGGCTATCCCAGCTTGAAGGAAGACGGGTCAGAGTTTAGTCAAGCGGATCTGCGAGCAATAAACCGAGAGGTGCGTCCGCTAGCTTGTCAACTGGTTGAAGAGGCAGACTTGTCTCATTATCAAGCCTAATATGACGACCAAAACAAGCGAGTAGCTGCACCAATCCCGGAAGCGAAAAATCTTATCCCTCCAATCCGTAAGCATACTTACGCTCCCAATATTGAATCATCGTTGTTGATCCATGATGAGGCTATCTTTCAAGCATTAATGGGAATCGACTGGACAACTGTGGAGAAGCAGAGGTTGAAGCGGCACGGGACGACCCACAACCATCAGGCCAGGCTGATGACCAAGCTTGAACCGGAAGCCGGTTCAAATTGCTTCTCCTTTATGTTCTGCGAAAAAACAATGATTTTATTTGGGCACCGTGTTGCCTTGTAATAAGCTAGCCGATACTCTTGATTTTGTTATGCCTTCGTGCATAAGTACTGCAATTTGTGCTTCCTTTGAGTGATGAAACTTCCAAAGTATTTTCTGCAATCAAAAATCTTGAAGTGCCACCGCGGTTGTACCGTCAGGTGGATTATGATGTCTGCATATCAAAATATCTGAAATTGAAGCATATGATCAAATATTTGTGATACATAATACCTGCCATCATTGGGCATGAAGTTGGCTTGGCCAATCTTGAAGCGGAGGCTGATAAACCCACACTGTTGGAGGAGATAGCAACTCCTGTATATATATAATGCTGGATTACCATGCAAACCGTGCTGGGTTATGATAAACACCGTGTTACTCCGTAATAGGATGTTAACAAAAAATGAAACCGGGCAAATAGTCTCCAGATTAAAAATTTACCGTGTTCCATCAATTGACAGTTGAACCGGTTTAAAAATTTGTCAGTTTAAAAACACAACAAAAAAAAGAAATATTTATCAAAGAAAATTTCAAGCAAAGGCGATGATAAGATCATTTGCCAAAAAGAGGCTATGGAGCCGATCAAGTGGCGTTACCATGGTCGGACACGACCAAGCCCCCGATAGGCGTAGCTATGGTTCAAGTCAGCCAGGTCCCCAAATGAAACAGTGGCATTACGCCGATCAAGAGGCGTGGCGATGGTTCGGGTTCGACCAAGCCCCCAAGTGATTCTGTGGCCTTAGGCCGACCAAGAGGCATGACTGGTTCAGACGTGACCAAGTCTCCAAGAGATCTGGTGGCTTTCGCCTATCAAAAGGTGTTGCATTGGTTCGGATACGACCAAGTCCCCAAGTGATATAACATGAAGCTTTAAAGCTAATTCAAGGGGTAAACCGGAGGCCGCTTTAGGACAGATAGAACTCCGTGTAACCACACATGATGTAAAAAGAACAAAGACCCCGCTTTAACTAAGGCTCCGGTTTATTATATTGATCATAATATATACATTGTCAGAGTATGTGCATAAGTAGAGCCAATGGCTCAGGTATAGTAAGGCCGAAGATGAGCTATGTTCCACGGCCTGCTGGTTTCCTGTTCTGATGTACGTGAGTCTTTATGCTCTCGAATATCGATCATATAGTATGACCCGTTGTGCAGATTCTTGCTGACCACGAAAGGTCCCTCCCAAGGTGGGGATAACTTGTGCATATCAGTCTGATCTTGGATGAGCCGAAGTACCAAATCTCCTTCCTGAAAGGCTCTGGTTTTGACTCGGCGACTGTGATAACAACGAAGATCCCGTTGGTAAATCACCGAGCAGCCAGCTGCTATGTCACGATCCTCATCTAGCAGGTCCAAGGCATCTTGCCGTGCTACCTCGTTGTCCGCTTCAACATAAGCCGCTACACGAGGTGAATCATGACGGATATCACTGGGGAGAACCGCCTCCGCTCCATAGACCATAAAGAACGGTGTGTATCCTGTCGATCTGTTGGGTGTAGTATTGATGCTCCATAATACGGATGGTAACTCTTCCACCCAACAACCCGGCGTTCTCTGCAAAGGAACCATAAGCCGGGGTTTAATGCCTCGCAAGATTTCTTGATTAGCGCTCTCTGCTTGACCATTGGACTAGGGGTGAGCCACTGACGAAACGTCAAGCCGGATGTGCTCTCGTTGACAGAACTCCTTCATAGCACCTTTGGACAAATTGGTACCATTACCAGTGATGATGCTGTGTGGAAAGCCAAACCGGAAAATCACCTTTTTGATGAATTGAACCGCCGCGGCCGCATCACACTTGCTGGCAGGCTCTGCCGCCACCCACTTTGTAATTTTGTCGACCGCCACCAAAAGGTGGGTCTTCTTGTCCTTGGATCTTTTGAAAGGCCCAACCATATCCAGCCCACAAGTTGCGAACGGCCAAGTGATTGGAATCATTCTCAATTCTTGAGCCGGCACATGAGCACGCCTTGAGAACTTCTGGCAACCGTCACATCGTCTGACCAGATCTTCCGCATCAGCATGAGAAGTTAACCAATAGAAGCCGTGACGAAACGCTTTAGCCACCAAAGATTTTGAACCAGCGTGGTGACCACAATCTCCTTCGTGGATCTCATGCAAGATTTCACAGCCTTCTTCAGAGGACACACAGCGTTGAAACGCCCCTGATACACTGCAATGATGCAGCTCGCCATTAACAATAGTCATGGACTTGGACCGCCGGGTTATCTGCCGGGCCGGAATCTCATTCTCTGGTAACTCACCCCGGTTCAAGTATGGAAGGTAAGGAAGCGTCCAATCCGGAACGATATGAAGAGCTGCTACCAATTGAGCCTCCGGATCAGGAATAGCCAAATCCTCTTCACCAGGGAGCTTGAACGACGGGTTGTGTAGCACATCTAGGAAAACATTGGGTGGGACCGGTTTGCGTTGAGAGCCCAATCGGCTTAAAGCGTCCGCCGCTTCATTCTTTCGGCGGTCCACATGGTCCACCTGATAACCTTTGAAGTGACCTGCAACAACATCCACCTCACGGCGATATGCTGCCATGAGTGGGTCCTTGGAATCCCAAGTGCCAGACACCTGCTTAGCCACAAGGTTCGAGTCACCGAAGCACTTAACCCGGCTTAGATTCATCTCTTTAGCCATCCGGAGACCATGGAGTAAGGCTTCATACTCAGCTGCATTGTTAGTACAAGGGAACATTAAGCGGAGAATGTAACAAAACTTATCACCGCGTGGGGAAGTTAACACGACTCCAGCCCCTGAGCCCTCCAATTGCCTGGACCCACAAAATGGATAGTAGAATATGTGTGATCCGGCTTCTCTTCAGGTGCTTGCAACTCCGTCCAATCATTGATGAAATCAACAAGTGCTTGAGACTTGACCGCCGTCTGAGGCACGTATTTCAACCCGTGCGGCCCAAGCTCTATAGCCCACTTGGCCACCCGGCTAGTTGCTTCCCGGTTCTGGATTATGTCTCCCAAGGGAGCAGAACTGACCACTGTGATGGGGTGTCCTTCGAAGTAATGCTTAAGCTTCTGGCTTGCCATAAAAACTCCATATACCAGCTTCTGCCAATGCGGATACCTTTGCTTGGACTCAATGAGCACTTCGGTGATATAGTGAACCGGACGCTGAACCGGATGCTCCTTGCCTGTTTCCTTCCATTCTACCACAATAGCCACACTGACCGCACGAGCATTGGCGGCGACGTATAGCAGTAACGGCTCCTTACCAACTGGAGCGGCAAGCACATGCGGATTAACCAACTGGTGCTTTAAATCCTCAAACGCTTTATCAGCAGCAGAACTCCAGACGAATTGATCCGTCTTCTTCAACATCTGATACAAAGGGATCGCCTTCTCACCAAGGCGGCTAATAAACCGTCTCAACGCGGCAATCCGGCCTGCCAGGCGTTGAACATCATTAATGCACTTCGGTTTAGCCAGGGAGGTGATCGCCGTAATCTTCTCCGGATTAGCCTCAATTCCCCTATTGGACACCAGAAAGCCCAATAACTTGCCAGCCGGTACACCAAAAACACACTTGGCCAGGTTGAGCATCATCTTGTATGTCCTTAGGCTATCAAAGATTTCCTTCAATTCCTCTACCAGAGTCTTCTTTTCCCTTGACTTAACCACAATATCATCCACATAGGCATGTACATTACGGCCAATCTGTCTATGAAGGCAATTCTGCACACACCGTTGGTAAGTTGCCTGGGTGCTCTTGAGTCCAATGGGCATAGATAGATAACAGAAGGCTCCAGCGGGAGTTATGAACGCCGTCTTCTCCTGGTCCTTAACCACCATCTTGATCTGATGATAACCAGAATACGCATCCAGAAAACTCAAACGCTCACAACCCGTCGTGGCATCGATAATTTGATCAATACGGGGGAGGGAGAAAGGATCTGCTGGACAAGCCTTGTTAAGATCTGTGTAATCCACACACATGCGCTAGGTGCCATTTTTCTTAAGGAACATCACCGGATTAGCCAGCCATTCAGGATGGAAAACTTCAATAATAAAGCCAGCTGCTAAGAGCCTAGCCACCTCTTCTCCAATAGCTTTGCGCCTTTCTTCGTTAAACCGGCGGAGGGACTGTTTCACCGGTTTGTACTTAGGATCCACATTAAGAGTGTGCTCAACGAGTTGCCTCGGTACACCTGGCATGTCAGAAGGCTTCCATGCGAAAATGTCCCGATTCTCACGGATGAACTCGATGAGCGCGCTTTCCTATTTCGGATCCAAATTGGTACTGATGCTGAACTGCTTGGATCAATCGCCAGGTACAAAATCAACAAGCTTAGTCTCTGCAGCCAATTTGAACTTCAGGGCCGGATCATGCTCCGTAGTTGGCTTTTTCAACGGAGTCATGTCTGCCGGATCAACATTGTCCTTGTAATACTTCAGCTCCTCCGTTGCACAAACCGAGTCTGTGTAAGCAGCATCAGCTTCCTCACACTCCAAAGCGATCTTACGGCTTCCATGAACCGTTATTGTCCCCTTGTGACCCGACATCTTGAGCTGCAAATACACATAACAGGGTCGTGCCATAAACTTGGCGTAAGCCGGCCGCCCAAACAGGGCGTGATATGGGCTCTGGATTTTTACCACCTCAAAAGTCAAAGTCTCCGATCTGGAATCATGATCATCTCCAAAGGCCACTTCCAGAGCTATCTTGCCGACAGGATATGCTGACTTACCAGGTACCACACCATGGAATACCGTATTGGACGGTTTAAGATTTTTATCTGTTAATCCCATACGACGGAAGGTCTCATAATATAATATATTGATGCTGCTTCCTCCATCCATGAGTACCTTGGTGAACTTATAACCTCCCACCTGAGGCGCCACCACCAACTCTAGCTGACCCGGATTATCAACCCGGGGAGGGTGATCCTCTCTGCTCCATAGGATTGGATGTTCAGACCAGCATAGATAACTGGGCATGGTCGGTTCAACAGAGTTTACCGCTCGCTTATGAAGCTTCTGATCTCGCTTGTCCAGGCTAGTGGTGAAAACATGATATTGCCCATTATTCAACTGCTTTGGGTGACTCTGGTAACCCGACTGCTGCTGCTGCTGCTGCTGGTTGTGACCACCTTGGCCGTTCTGATGACCTTGGTTGTTATGTCCGCCCTGATTATCATTAAATCCTGAACCAGAATTTCCTCCACCGTGACCCGGCCCGGATCCGGAGCCACCACCTGACCCGTGGTCATACCGGAAAGCATTAGAGTTTTTGAACTCCTGCATGATGTAACAATCCTTCCAAAGGTGATTGGCTGGCACCTTCTTCGTTCCATGCTTTGGACAGGGTTGGTTTAATAGATAAGATAGGCGGTCCGGATAAGGATTAGGAACTCCACTAGGATTTTGTGTTTTACCCTTACGTCGCTGGCCCTTATCCTGCACGTTGGTATTAGCCACAAAGTCCATGCTGCCATCCGCTTTATGCCTGCGTCCATTCCCATGCCATGCCGGGTTATGCTGCTGTCCTCTGGAGTTGTTGTTCTTCTTTCCCTCCCTGTCTTGTCATCATCAGACTCGGGATCCTTGGTACTATCAGAATCAGCATATTTCACTAACGCAGCCATGAGGGTCCCTATATCGTTGCAATGGCGCTTGATTCGTCCCAATTTCAACCTTAGAGGCCCAAACCGACAGTTGCCTTCCAGGGTTATAACCGCGGTGTCGGCATTGATACGGTCTGATGAATGCAGAATTTGTGAGACCTGGCGCACCCACCGAGTCGTTGATTCTCCTTCTTCCTGAACACAGGCTGCTAAGTCCACTATTGACATGGGTTGTTTACATGTATCCTTGAAGTTCTGGATGAACCGGGCTCGCAATTGGGCCCATGAATTGATAGAGTTGGCTGGCAAACTTTTTAACCAAGTACGGGCCGTTCCTTCAAGCATCATTGTGAAATACTTTGCACACGCCGCATCATCCACATCCAGCATCTCCATGGCCATCTTATAGCTCTCTATCCATGTCTCTGGAGGCTGATCGGCAGTGTAGTTCGGCACCTTGCGTGGGCCCTTGAAATCTTTGGGCAGGCGCATGTTGCGTAAAGCGGGGACAAGACAAGGCACCCCCAAAGAGCTAGAAGAAACGCCCGGTTCGACAGAGATAGTTGGACGAACCGGCGTAAGTTGGCGAGCCTCGTACTGTGCCGCTAACTCGGCCTCCCTGCGCGCTCGGGCCTGGTCCACCACTTCCTGAGCATCACCAACACCACCCGCCGGTTTGTTACCGTGGGGTACTTCACAGTTTCGTGCATTGCTTGACACAGCCGGTTCATCCATACGTCTGCTATAACTCCGGCTTGGACGGGGGGTGGAGTGAATTCGATCATGACTGTATCAGTATGCTTTTTGCTGGACCAAAGCTGTCCGAAGAAGCTCCTTAACCCGGCGCGTTTCCACCGCCTGCGGCGAATCACCTTCGATTGGGATGGCCTCCAGCCGTGTAGTAGAAGCAACAAGGTTATCCATCGGGTGGGAATAGTGACCCGGGGGTGTCGGGACAGCCTGAGGCACAATAGCATGTTGACGAGGCGGATCTATCAAGCGAGGGTGGACCGGCGCACCTGTACCTGGTGCTTCCGCCCGGTTTACCACCAGCGGGTTGCTGGTTCCTGCTCCCGGGGCGTTGAAGAGATCTCTAGCTTCGAAAACTTGAGGCAAATAAGACCGGTATTTCTGCTTCAGGACCTCATGGGATGCATTCTGATCTAGCATAAGTCGGTAAGCTTGTGCATCCAAAGCGGCCTGCTCTGCGGTCATCCTGGCATTCTCAGCTACTAGGTCGGCTTTGGCTTGGGTGATCTGATCCCTCACCTTCGCAATCTCGATGTCGTGGGTGTTCTGATCCGCCGGATTAGCCTCTGCCATGAGCTTAGCCAACGCATCAAATAGATCAGATAAGACTTGAGCCGGCGGGTGCACAGGGCCTCCTGCTCCGGCTGCCGTCGTCGTTCCTGATCCGGAGATCATTGCTGCTGCGGTCGAAGAGTGGATCGCTGCTTGTGTCCCGGCCATGAATATTACGACCCCGTTTAGCAGATCCGAGGGGTCCGGAATACTGTCGCCATCGGAATAGCCCCTGATCCGGCCATCTTGTAGCTGATATAAAGATTTGGTTTCTCCGGTTGATGACTCGTCGCCGGAATAAACGACGGTCTCGCCACCAAATTCCGATCCATCCTCATGACATCCTACATGGATGACTCCCACGAAGGCACGCTTCATGGGCGGTTTAACTGTAACGCCCTCGATGCGGCTATATATCCCTCGTATCGAAGCATGACTTAGAGGCATAACCGCATTGAAAGCAATGTCGCAAGTGAGGTAATCTTCACACAACCCATGTAATACATAAGGGAAAGAGATACATAGTTGGATTACAATCGCCACTTCAAGCAATACATGAGTAAAGCATTACATCAAACAGATACAATCAAGGTCCGACTACGGAACCAAAATAAAAGAAGACTACCCCAAATGCTACACAGATCCCCGATCGTCCCGACTGGGCTCCACTACTGATCAACTGAAAAGAAACAACACAACGAACACGATCTTCATCAAGCTCCTCCTTGAGCTCGGGTGCGTCACCTGCACGGTTTCATCGGCACCTGCAAACTGGTTTTGGAAGTATCTGTGAGTCACGGGGACTCAGCAATCTCACACCCGCGAGATCAAGACTATTTAAGCTTATGGGAAGGATAAAGGTAGTGAGGTGGAGCTGCAGCAAGCGACTAGCATATATGGTGGCTAACAACGCAAAAGAGAGCGAGAAGAGAAGGCAAAAGCACGGTCGAACAACTATGATCAAGAAGTGATCCTGAAATTACTTACGTCAAGCATAACTCCAACACCCTGTTCACTTCGCGGACTCCGCCGAGAAGAGACCATCACGGTTACACACGCGGTTGATGTATTTTAATTAAGATCAACTTCGGGTTTTCTACAACCGGACATTAACAAATTCCCATCTGCCACATAACCGTGGGCACGGCTTTCGAAAGTTCAAACCCTGCAGGGGTGTCCCAACTTAGCCCATTATAAGTCCTTCTCCCCGGGAAGACCCGATCAGTCTCGGAATCTCGGCTACAAGACATTTCGACAGTAATAAAACAAGTCCAGCAAGACCTCCCGGCGTGCCGACACCCTGATAGTAGCCACGCGTATCTCGTCCCAGGCCACGACCGGATGAACACTACGTACGGTAACCGACGATACCCCAAGTTGCCCCGGGGCGGCACCGCAAGTGGCTCTAGTTTGGACCAACACTTAGACAAGCATTGGCCCGGGGGGCTAAAAAAAGATGACCCTCGGGATGCGCGACTCCCAAGGGAAAAAGACAATAGGCTGAGGCAAATGTAAAACCAATGTTGGGCCTTGCTGGAAGAGTCTTATTCAAAGCGAACTGTCAAGGGGGTCCCATAAATCACCCGACCGCGTTAGGGACGCAAAATCCGGGAACATAACACCGATATGACGAAAACTAGGGCGCCAAGAGTGGAACAAAACACCAGGCATAAGGCCGAGCCTTCCACCCTTTACCAAGTATATAGATGCATTAATAATATAAGAGATATTGTGATATCCCAACAAGTAAACATGTTCCAACAAGGAACAACATCTCCAAGTTCCAACAAGGAACAAACTTCATCTTCACCTGCAACTAACAACGCTATAAGAGGGGCTGAGCAAAGTGGTAACATAGCCAAACAACGGTTTGCTAGGACAAGGTGGGTTAGAGGCTTGGTTTAACAATATGGGAGGCATGACAAGCAAGTGGTAGGTATCGCAACATAGGCATAGCAAAAGAGCAAGCAACTAGCAAGCAAGGATAGAAGTGATTTCGAGGGTATGGTCATCTTGCCTGAAATCCCGCAGGGAAGAAGAACAAGTCCATGAAGAAGACAAACGGACATAGACGAACGAATCCTCACAACTCCGGAACGAAACCGAAGCTAACGAGAGAAGCAACCCGGAAAGAAGCAAACAACATAGTAAACAACCCTCACATAAACATGGCATGATGCACAATCAAGTATGATGCATGTCCGGTTTAAATAAGCATGGCATGGCAAAGTGCAACAAGCAATACTACAAGTTAAGTGGAGCTCAATATGCAACGGGTTGCATATTGGAGAAACACCACATCAATTATTTAGTTCTCTCTCGGTTATGTACCCAACAATATTAAATGTTGTTAAGCATGTCAAGAGGTGAAACATAAAGGGATTATCTATCTAAACAATTTAAATGGGTCCGGATATAGCAAACCACAAATCCGGTAAATCCCCATATGCATTAGTAAATTAACGCAAACAACAATTTAAACCATCTTAATGTTGTTAACATGATGCGGATGACATGATCAAGTTTTAAGCCATATTCATGAGAATGTCGATAAAAGCATATATGGAGCATTTTTGTCATCGTGGCGGAAACAAAAGGGGTGCCACGGCGACGATAATGAAACGGTGCCACGGCAACGTTCCGGTTCCAGTAACTCGATTGAGATACCGATGCAAAGGAGAAGTGTGCGGTTGCGTGCAGAAGATGGTGGGGCGCTCCCGGATACCGGGTGTCCCACGAGTTGGCGACAGGGAAACGAGTGACAAATTGGGCATGGTGCAAACACGAGCAGCTCAAACATCGCAAGCATTCGTTCACGGACGTCGTCTCAGGGTTATACCTTCGAAGCGTGCATTTTTCGAAGCGGATCAAGTTCGTAGAGGGAAGTAGACGATCTCGCGATGTAGTGGAAGTAGTGGTACACGTTTCGTAGATGTTTGGGGTCACGGCGAGGACTTGCCAGTCCCGTTCTTGCGATGGTAGTCGTTCATGTTCGTTCGGCGAGGTACTTGATGACTCCAACGTCTTCGGGGCGACGGTAGTGGTACACACGAGGGTAGTCGAAGTTGACGGATCCGAGGGCTCCGGACGTCGTGGTACTTGTCGGTCCGGGTCTTGGTGTAGATGTACATCGCAACCGTAATGGTACTCGCGGACTTCGGCGCCGGTAGTCGTACACGGGTCTTCGGTGATGGTAGTGGTACACGGTCGTAGAGGAACTTGACGTCCACGGCATGGTACACAAGTTGTCGGGGTACTTGTCGCATTCCGGTTGTGTGTAGTCGTACTAGGCATCGGCGCGGCGTACTTGGCGATCCAAAATGAAGCACCACAACAGGCCTCCAGACTCCAGTCTTGCGAGACTTGGTATGAACCAACCGAAACAACCAAGACGGTCTTGGCGGTCAACAACGAGATCGATGGTAGCAGGGCGTGGGTCTGCTGCCCGCAACGAGCACAACATGGACGCGGCCGTGGTGTAGCAGGGCGAGGTAGGCAGAGGAGCGGGCGCGACGAGGGAGACGGGGCGCGCGCAGCAGAGGCAAGTGACGACACACATCCGTGGCCCACGGAGAGGTCGAGCATGATGTCGAGGAGCGCAACAGAGGCTACAGGCGGAGCAGAGGGGCCAAGGCCGTTTGACGAAGGAAGGGACGGAGGGCGACGCAAGCGGGGAGTTGGTGCTGGCAGCGGGAAGGTCCGGGGGCACGCGGCTGCTTGGTGGCGGGGCGCCATGGATGGAGCGCGGAGCTCGGGGAAGATGGACGCTGAGCAGGAGGAGAGGAAGGAGGAGAAGCATGGCGCGGCGGCTGCACGGTAGGATGATGGTCGCCGGCAGGGTCCGGTCGCCGAAGTTGGGCAGCGGCGAGGATCCGGGGCGGATCAAGAGGAGCGGCGCTGGGGCGCTCGAGATCGAGCGAGGAGGGCTGCGGGGATGGAGCTGTGCGAGCGTGGGGCTCTTGCGTTGGTGGTGGCGCTATCGGGAGGGAGATGGGGACGCTGCGGGAGGGAGAGGGTGAGATCGAGAGGAGGGGGGATCGGGCCTAGGTTTAGGTTAAGTGGGGCGGCTGGGTCTTAGAGGCCGGCCCGGGTAGAGAAAGAAATGGCCAGAGGCCTGGCTAGGTAGCTGGGCTGGGCTCTCTCTCTCACTCTAAAGAAAAATAAAAAACAAAACAGAGAAATAAGAGAAAGAAAAAGAGAGAAGAGAAGGTTAGAGGAAGAATTTTTGGGCATGAGGTTGACTTTCTTGGAGTCACAAAAATGTGCTTGTTCCGAGAAAAATAGAAAAGGCCAAGATTGAGATATTTAAATTCGAACTCATTTGATTTAAATTCAAATGATTTGAATAGGAAGTGAGGGTTGGGAAAGTCCAAAAAAATGTTGAGAATTTTGGTAGAGCTCTGGAAAATGATGAAAGGACAAGTGGCAAAGTTAGAGGCCAAGAGTTGAAATAATAAAAGGCATTGGGATTTTTGCAAGTGTGTAAAGGTGAATTTCAAATTAAAGAAATATTGAATATAGCTCCCTACTATCGGGAGGATAGGTTATAAAGAGAAACCACCATGTGAGTTCCCTCGATTTAAATGGACCGAAGATTGATGCAATTTATTTAGTGAGTTGAGGTGCAAAGATTTATGAGACGATGGCATGATGACATGATGCAATGCAAAAATAAAAGGGCAGGCAAAAATGAAACACACGACGAAACCCGGAATATATGGAAGTCTTCTCGAGCATCGGCCTCGGGGCGTTACATTAACCTGGCCACATCGCGCATGCTGAGCTGTCTCGACGAGGTCGGTGCAGATGTCCGGCTCAGGGCCCGGTTCACCGATCTTGCTGATGAAGACGTGTATGCCACCAAAGGGGACCCGGTACCCGTACTCGATTGAGCCGGCTTCGGGGCCCCATCCTGCGTCGTCGATGTAGAGCTTGCCGCGATGACTCTTGGTCATCCGGCCCACAGCATAGCCCTTGAGTCCTTCGAAGTCGCCCTCCAAGAACTTGAAACCATCGTGCGATAGCCCCATGGTGGGCGCCAACTGTCGCGGGTTTGTCACGGCAGATGTCCTCTTTGAAGGACTTAGTCGTGGAGCCATCGCGACGGGTTAGCTTAAGGGGTTAAAGCGGACACAGGGACGCGAGGGATTTTATACTAGTTCGGCCCCTTCGACGAAGGTAAAAGCCTACGTCTAGTTGTGATGGAATTGATGGGGTTTCGAGGAATAGGGAGCACACAGGCTTCGCCTAAGCCTCGAGTTGTTGTTTGTTGTCCCTTGGACCGCCGCCGGGTCGTCCCCTTATATACATGGATGGCGCCCGTCGGTTTACAGAGTCCCAACACCGGCTCATAGACGTGTCCGGGTTGGTCTCTACTTACTCCTAACTTACAATGCAAGTGTACATATCAACGCCGGTTTACAGCTGCAAGGCTTAAACCGACTATGGGCCTTAGGCCCTCCTCTGCCTTCTTGGACTTTAACATATCTAACTATTGGCGAAGTTAACCCAGCCCAGATAGGCCGGTTTACTCCCAGTAGTAATATCCCCAACATCGGTGGAGCTTCGGGGGGCCCACGGGGCAGGGGGCGCGCCCTAGGGGGGCGGCCCCCACCCTCGTGGCCACCTCCCTTCTTTCCTGACGTGCACTCCAAGCTTTTCCGGTAGCTTTCCTTCCAAAAATAACTTCTCCAGTTGATTTCATTCCGTTTCGACTCCGTTTGATATTCCTTTTCTTCGAAACACTAAAATAGGCAAAAAAATAGCAATTCTGGACTGGGCCTCCGGTTAATAGGTTAGTCCCAAAAATAATATAAAAGTGGATAATAAAGCCCAATATTGTCCAAAACAGTAGATAATATAGCATGGAGCAATCAAGAATTATAGATACGTTGGAGACATATCAGAGATGGGTGTCAGAGAGAGCGAGAGAGAGAGAGAGAGAGAGGGGGGGGGCAAGAGAGGAGGCATTTGTGTCCATAAATGGCATATAGATAGGGAGACAATGTTGATGTTGTTTGAAATTGGCCTATGTACGGAGACGCAAGGGAAGCGAGTCATCGTGTGTGTGATATGGACTTCATGAGAGATCTAGAATAGATGGTGTAGAGAACAATGTGCGAGATCGAGAATGATGATACATTAGGGAGCTATGGAAAGAGTCACGACATATATGTATACATGGAGGAGATGTGGCGGGTCCACATGTGGGAGAGATAGAAAGAGGAGAGTGGTGCACAAGGAGACAAAGTGTGTTTGTTTTGAAGTGGGGGTGGTGTGTGAGGTGAGTGTGCGAGAACCACATAACTAGGGAGATAGACGTTTGGGGGCGACGTTTTCTTGTATGGGAAAGATACACTCTACATAGTGCGTGTGCTTGGGAAAGAGAGATGCCGGGAGACCTAGCTAGAGAGTGGGGGAAGATATGTGTGCATGCCCAAGAGACAAAGTGATAGAGACCTATATTGGGGTCCGTACTTTAGAAGAGAGAGGGGTGTTAATGTGCTCGTGTGTTGGTGTTTGGGGGCGAGAACGACTTCTCTGTGTGTGTGGGGGGCGACGAGGGGGGGGGGTTAGCTTCAGATAAAGAGTGAGGTGTCTATATTTGAGGGACTTCAGCGTAATTGAGATATACATGGTCAATAGTGTGTGCACTCAAGGTTGATCAATTTGTTTCACAGTTTGGACTATGACATAATGATACTTTTGAACATGTGTGATATACTTTGATGTACCTGAATCACAAACCTAAGATTGGAATTTTGGAATTCGACTCCATCATTTGCTTTTGTAATTTATTTAAATGGAGGTACATTTTTAAGCTGGGATTTTGTGATTTCAAATTCATATATGAAACCTAGAGATATACACATACGGGCATGTTCAGACTTTATAATCATCCACTTTATTCATACACATACAAATTTTTGCTTTTGTCATCATATTTAGGATAAACACATTTGGAAGTTCATTTGAATTGGACCATATGATGGTATTTCCTTGTAGTAGCTCAACGATCCATATTTGAATTGAATGGACAATCTAAGTTTCGAGTTGGAGACACTGATTTTCAAAACTTGCACTTTTTTTGCGTGCAAAACAAACAAATTCTCGGCCATGATATCATAGTCGGCTGTACAAGAGCAGAATATAATTTTAGGTGCCGAAAGCTTTCAAACTTCCCGCTCACATCGAAATATCTCGCGCCCGACAGTTTAGCCCTGCGATATTCCTGTTTTACCCCTGCCTCAAGAACAGAAAATGCCTTCTTTGGTAACTCCATTGTTTTCCCCTCTTTGCCCCCAACATTCTTCCCCAGAGCCCCTCCCCTTCCCCTCCCCGACCCCCCAACCACGGCAAGCCGCCGAATCTAGTCCTCCGCCGCAGCGGTGGACCTCACACCCTGACGGATCTACCTTCCGCACCTTGGAACCCCCAACTGCCAACTCACCACTTCACCGGAGCCGCTTCAACGACTGGCTTGTACACCGCTACAGATCTCCTTGACCGCCATCATGGTCCACCGCACCGGATCTGCTTAACCGGCACCCTCGCCCACCACAATGTAGGCCCTTAACTGACTCCCTCGTTCGTCCCTTCCCTGGCCCTCATACAAGCCCTCGTCCGCCGCAACAGATCCACCTCACCGAAAGCACTGTACAATGCACCCGCCGAAGCCTTCGTCCACTGCACCGGACCCGCTCCACGGACGCCATATTCAACTCCACCGGCCCTGCTTTACCGATGCCGCAGCCTCATCAGGTTATTTTGATCTGTACTCCTTCGGTTTTTCTCTTTATCGTGCAACTGTTCACTTACCACAGATGAGCTTTCTTGTATGTCGACAAGCTCCGCAACCGTAGCACTGAAGCCGCTTCAGCGATGGTGACAGCCGGCCCAAACTCAACCGCAACATGAGCACCATCGATAATCCTTAGGTATCAAGTATGCCAATGATACCCATACACCGCCGAGAATCAGGTACTATTATCCAATGGCTGGCGCCTACGTTCACTTTCCCAGCATAAGCACCGCACCTTTGAATTTCTTCAGGGCGTCATTGAGTTTTTCATGAGATGCGTTATTCTGCTTGCACCTGTAGGGCCATACTTCTGGCAGTGAACATGTTACATGTGCTAAATTACATACCAGTGCACATATAGTTAATATGCTTTAGTTTTGTCCTAAGTATTACTGTACTTCCTAGATATCACTGCCTACTATTTTACTTCTTGCATGCTATATTTATGATAATGGTGTTGTTCTCATGCCACATGTTGGTTCCATCAGACTGCTTCATGTTCTCTATGCTTAATTATACATCAACAAACTAGCATGTTGTTCCGCTGGTTTTTGTTCGTTTTACCCTACATTTTCTGATGCTAGATATTACATCACTGCTATGATCCTCTGTTCACTACTTTTTTGTGTGTTCTTGATCTTCCCAAGTTGCATGACTAATTTTATGATTCTATTAATTATGGAGCTGCCAACCCCATCAAGCAAAATATTTGTTCTTTTGGGGCTGGCACCTCGAACAAGCATAAAAATAGAGGGAAGCAAATATATTGTTGTGTATGCACACACCCTTCTTTCATTAGTTTAGATGAACCATTGATGATCAATTCGAACTAGTGCATGCGATTAAAACCAATTTTACCTAAATAGAGGGTGCAGAATAAACTACAACAAGTAGATTTGCAACCACGGGATGCTGACGATATCTTCAAAGAACATTGCAATAGCAGCGAGGCATCACAGCAACATATGGTAAGCCAGTGTGTTTTAGTACATGTGAAATGTAATGCGTGTGGGCTTCTTTCTTGGCTTGTGCCCTCAACCTGTAATCCTACAGAATAACAAATAGTTCAGTTGTCTGCTTTGCTATATTGCTTGATTTGAATGCTTGTTTGTTACTTGTTACGCTATACTTATGTTGGCCAATATGTCAGCAGTGCCTGCTGTACTATCGTAAAGAAATGCATGCCTAGTTCATTTGAGTCCTTAACTTTTCCTCTGAACTTCATCACAAGACTATCTTCGTAGTTTATATGAGGCCACAATGTTAAGTGCTTTCTCAGATTATTTCAACTGCTTAGGTGCCTTGGCAACTTAAATATAGTGGTGGTACACTCCCTTTCAACTAGGGATGTCAACTGGGTCCCGTTTAATCCTGATTAAAGTCCACTAGTGGTATGATAGTTCAAAAGAGTTTTTGTTTTTTGAGGAAAATGAACCAGGGAGCTAGCAAAAACTAACTAGATGGGACTGGCGGATGTCATTTATTTGCCACTTACATCCCTAGTTTCATCTTACCATTTTAATTTCTTTTCGGCTGATGCTGCTTTGAACCATTTAAATATAGCTTGCCATGCTTGGCAATAATTCGTATGTCATTTACCATGTAAGCTTACTGCCTGGATCATGCGATAACTATCTCTTACTTATGTCCAGCGGAAACCTTTCAGGATGCCGTTCACACTAGGACACAATGTACAACCCAAGAGTCTATTTGTGGAAGCAGTGCGCCATCCATGTTACCAGATGGTAGCAGTTCAGAGGCAACACCGCCAGAGAGCAGTCTGAGCACATATATTATAGTTCTTGAGGGTCTACTAGAGGCAGAAAGAGATGGTGTGGCTTCCATGAATGAGGCAATCTTGATCTTGAAGCTGGAAATTATGCAATTAGCTGCACGCATTATGCAAGCAACCCAAGAATTGAAGGAAGTAAGAATGTTGCATTTGAAGACGGAGGAGGTCCTGCTGCTTTTGCTATCTGAAGCACAGGGTAATCCTAGTTCTTCTTTAGATAGCAGTTGAAATTGTCATTAGATTATTGTACTTGAGTGTTGTGTCATGTCTCTGAATGGATTATGTTGTAATACCCCCTATGTTGTCCATGTGTTGCAATGATCCGAATTTTTTGGCGAGGTAATCCTCAGTACTTGTATGATTGACATAAGGTGAACTATTTTTCGTGTGAGCATATTGTATTGGATGAAATAACTGTTTGACTCAAAGTTTATCCAACCTACTGAATTCGAAGATCACAGCATTTCTAAATCATAATCATTTATAAAGGTGGAATAAATCTTTGTTGTGGTTTTGAAGAAATAAATAACAAAAGGTAGAATTATCTGTGGATATTCATAATCGAATAAAAATTGGATTTGGATTTAGTTGCCAGGGCCCAGGGCAAACATGAATGCTAATTCTCCCAAGTTTTGAACGAAGCGGCTAAACACCCACTCATTTGTGGGCAGCCCGAAGCAAGTGTTTGCGAGATGGAAATTACTGTGTACCCCTGACACTTGACATCCTTATCGACCAGATTTACACTGCAGTCGATAGGGGTAGACTAGTAACTTCAATCAGACATGACATGACGGCCTCTGAGCCCATTCAGACACGATGGGCACCGAACGTGGGCGGCAAAACACATTTGATTCAAGCTCGTCCGAAATACATGTGTCTCTCCCTCCATTTCCCCATTCATCCACGGTGGGCGGCAAAACAAACTCTCCTCATCCGAAATCGATGTGGGCTAATATTTTAAATAGGGGCAGATGTGTAACTTCCCTCAGACGTGACACAACCGCCCTACCTGTCAGCCCCGTTCATACACAGTGGGCGGCAAAACACCCTCTCCTCGCCCGAAATCGTTACCGACAAATATTTGGGAGATGCGAGATTACCGTCCTATCCCCAATCGACGTGATGTCCGAAATTTTAAACGGGGGATAAGTCCGTAACTTTGCCACATTTCAGACAAGCGCGTCCCAAAGTTAGAGATCCCCCCTCCCCCTCCATTTCCCCATTCATACACCATCGGCGCCACGACAACCTCTGCATTGCGGCCAGCCTCCTCCGTCCGCCACCCCATCCTCCACCTTGCCGGAGCCGCTACCCCTACCCCGTCGTCCACTACAAGAGATGGACGTCTCTCATCCATGGCGCTGGACAAGGATCCTTTCATCGCGTCGTCTCGCTTCATCGGCGCCATCGTGCACTTTGCCGTTGCCGCTCCTACGACCGCCTCGTCCACGGCAACAGGATTTATCCCCCAACTCGGTCGTCTGCCATCTAAAGTCGTCTTCCCTGCCGCCGACAGCCATCGCACCCGCAGCACCCTCAACGTATCAGCAGGGGCCTACACGGCGTCGCAAGAGAGGTGGTACTCTTACATATGTGCTTAAGTTATTGATCTCACCCGGAAAATAGATTTTAATTTTTTTACTGTACATTTCTTGTCTGTACCAAATCGTAGTGGCTAGTTGAATGCAAACATTGGTTGTGAAGTAGTTTTGTCCGGTTTGCACCTTCAGATCCGCCATGTCATGGTCACTATACTCGTAAAGCTTATGGTTTCCCCCTTTATATTCACTACCATCATCGTAGGTGCTTCACTGCTTCATGTCGTGCTAGCACTGCTCCTCAAGACCTCAACCCATCAAGCGAAACAACATGCCACTCATAATTCCAAAGCTTACGTGTTGAAATACAATATGATATGATGCTCATATTACTAAAACAGAGAACGTTTAATTGGTTACCTAATGTTCCTATATTCGTTTCGAAAAGCATGTGCGCCACCCACTGGTCTAGCTAGTTCCACTTTCATGATTTTACTCTTGATGCTTAGGGGTTTCCCCTTTTATCTACTCTACTATGATCTGCGTAGGTGCTTTCTGTCATACTAGCATTACTCCACCCTTCAAGCTAAACAACACAACACTCAAAGTTCCAAAGCTTACTTGTTCAAATATGATTGTGATATGATACTGATATTAGTTAACAGACACATTTAATTGGTTAGCTAAAGGTCCCACTTGAGTTTCCAAATGCATGCCGCGACATATAGAGAGACAACAAAATTGCATTTCTTTGTCACTTGTTGACTGTAGTTTCTTGTCCATACAAAATCTTAGTTTTTATTTCAAAGCAAATATCGGTTGCTAACTACCCTTTGCGCGGTTTGCAGCTTCAGATCTACCATCCCACTGCCACGGTCAACACTATACTCATCATGCTTACGATTTCCCCATTTTATGATGACCACAATCAGCCTACGTGGTTCATGTCGTAATAGCACTGCTCCAACCATCGAGCTAAACAAGCTTAGTTGTACAAATTCAAATATGATATTATGCTAATATTAGTAAAACAAAGAGATGTTTAATTGGTCAGCTAAATGTTCCTACTTTAGTTTCGAAATGCATGTGAGCAACATATGGAGACACCGAAAGGAATAGTATTTCTCTGTGCGCTCTGGTTCATCATGTGTGGCCAACTGACATTGTATAGAAAGACTTGTAATATCTTCAATCTGCTTGCTCTTCTGCTCTTCTTCAAGATGATCCTCTTCTCTTGCGGTCAACTGGTCAGGTCGAGTTATTCTCCCTTAGTATATTTTGAATCTGTCAGGTCAGCTCGACTTGTTCTTCTTTACTATATGTTGAAGCTGTCATCTGCGAAGTATCATCACTTCTGGAGCTCTCATATTTTGAGTAGTAGGCCACATTATATTAATGCACACACCAAATTACATCATGAATGGAACCTCTTAGAATAATTGCAGAGATAGCACAAAGGGGTTTACAGGGAGGAAGTATTGGATTAGAATCACTTCTGCATTACAAAGATAATCTCACTCATTTTTATGTTTACATGCATGTCAGGTATTGAACATTATCAAAATGAATATGAGAATGGGCACATGAGAGGAATATTGCGGAACAATCCACTGGCTAACAAACTTGGCATGGTGGAGGATGGCCTATCTTATTCACCCATCAAGGTGCATGCTTGAAAGTGCATTATATCGACTAGAGGGGGGGTGAATAGGCGATTTTTATGAAATTCTTCACCAAGGAATTTGCTCGTGAGGAAATTCCTTAGCGAAGAAATACTAGCAGCGGAATAAGTACTCAAAAGTAAACATAACAGATTACATGCATGGTCATCATGATGAAATGAAGACAAACACAGAGTGCAGAAAACGTAGGCACAGGATAACTCTAGATGAAGACAAACAGACTGAAGAAATTGAACTGAGGAATTTGTGAAAGTCTTCAGTCAAAGTCTTCAAACACATATATGAACAAACAGACAACACAGAAATGAGGAAATGAAGGTGTTGAGGAAATGGAACCAGTAAGCTTGGTGAAGACAATGATTTGGTAGACCAGTTCCAACTGCTGTCTCAGTTGTACGTCTGGTTGGAGCGGCTGAGTATTTAAACTCGAGGACACACAGTCCCGGACACACAGTCCTGAGCACGCACCTCGGGACACCAAGTCCTCACCGTATTCTCCTTGAACTAAGGACACACAATCCTCGTCCAATCACTCGTGGTATGTCTTCAGGTGACTTCCAAACCTTCATAGACTTGGTCACTCGGCGATCCACAATTTCTCTTGGATGCTCTAGACCTTGACGCCTAACCGTCTGGAAGAAGCACACTCTTCAAAGGTAACAAGCGTCGGATCCATGCAGGATCAATTTCTTCTGTGATGCTCAGTCACTTTGGGTTTGTAGGTGTTCTGGGTTTGGGTTTGGATTTTCCTCACTTGATGATTTTCGCTCAAAGTTCTCGGAGGATGGGTTGCTCTCAAATGACAAGTGTCGAGTTCACGCGGAGCAGCCAACCAGCTAGTGGTTGAAGGGGGCGGCTATTTATAGCCTAGGGAACAGCCCGACATGATAAGACATAAATGCCCTTCAATGATATGACCGTTAGGTTGACAAGATATTTTAGGACAGCTGGCGCGTGGCACAGCAACGGTCGGAAATTTGGAGTACAAATTCCTCAGGGCTATCATGTTCCTCACTGTGTAGGCAATTCGCACTGGCGAATTCCTAACTCCTTAGTCAGAGCAAAGTCCTCAGTGACCAGAAGAACTGCGTCTCTGTCACAGAAGAAATTGACTGAACTGTATGAGATTTCCAATGGCTTCACTCGAAGGGATTGGTAGGTGTAGGATTTGAGTTGAGCATCACATGGAAATTTTCTCCTTAGTATTTCCTCGACCCCCTTTAACAGTACGGTGTTTCCAATGACTCAAGAAAGAGAAAAATGAAACTACGAAAACAAAAGTCTTCACGCTTCACGTTCCTCGAACGAATACCATGTCTTCAAGGTCACACCAATTTCTTCACATTCAAAGTCTTCAGAAAGTCTTCAGAAAGTCTTCAGAATATCAAAGTCTTCAGTCGAAGAACTTCATTTTAGGGGTCGACTTTTACTGTAAATTTCAAACTCCTCATAGACTTATAGACCTGTGTACACTCATAAACACATCAGATGCTTAACCTATAAGTCTTCAATACACCAAAATCACTAAGGGGCACTAGATGCACTTACAATCTCCCCCTTTTTGGTGATTGATGAAAATATAGGTTAAGTTTTCAACTGGGATAAATATATGAAGTGTAGAAACTAATATTGAGGAATTTGATTGCAAGATATAGAAGAACTCCCCCTGAAGTTGTGCACAGTGAGGAATTTGCTTTTGAAGTAATGCACACTTGAAGAGTTAAATCATGGAGATCTCCCCCTATATCTTGTAATTCATACACGCATTTGATATATGATATGAAGAATTTGAAATGCATGATGAAATATGGTGCCTGATGCAATTCAGCATGCGTGCGATAACATTAATGAGGAATAAGCATGCAGAATAGCGCATCAAAAGTATCAGAGCTCAAGCAGTATCAGAGCACCGAGCACCATAGGGTTTAAGATGACAACTCGATCCAATAAAAGTTTCGTAAGAACGAGAGTTGCAACTTAAAAAAATATGCCCTTATTATAGACCTGCTTGAAGACTAACTCAGATTTCTCCACCTTTGTCATCAAATGACCAAAAGGATCGAATCTGAGGACTAACGCCCCTGAAGATATTCAAGTCGATGGAGGAGCGCCAGTGTTGTTGGGGTCGGTTGTTGAAGTAGGGCCTGCTGCAGTGTCGTCCAAGTCTTCATTTTCATCAGTGTCGCGTGATGAAGAATATGAACTGGCCACCAGAGAAGGAACCTTGACCTTCTTGAATTTCTTCGGCGGAGGTGCCGACCAGGCAAATTCTTCTTTGAGGCCCATGTTCTCTAAATCTTCAGCACTATATACTTGAGACAGAACAGCCCAGGTGCGGTTGAAGGTTTCATGAAGGTAGTAATGGTTTTTCTTCACTTCATTATATGTGGCAGTCATGTTGTGAAGAATTGAACCAAACTGAGGCTTGACCCATTTGTGATTGCGATCAACCTTTTGATGAAGACTGAGGAGTAACTCACGATCAGTCATCACCCTAGGTGCTGTGGCTTGAGGATTTGTCTTGGCAGTATTAGCAGCAGAGTCATGTGTGGCAGAGTCATCATTGGTGGAATAAGAAGCAGCCTTGCGAAATTGACCATCCAATGGACGAATGCCTTCATCTATCACAGCAGTGGCCTTGCCCTTTTCATCAGCTGAGGAAAATGTCCTTTTGAGGACTTCAATAGGAGGCAAGTAGCTGCAGTGGTTGAGAGTTTCAGCCTTATAGTTGAGTGAGGACCTTGTCCTGATGAATCTCATAATCCAAGGTGCATAAGGCTTCAGCTCAAATGGTGACATAGCAATGTTGGCTAGAGTCCTCATGACGAAATCATGGAAGTTTATGGGAACGCCATGTATGATATTGAAAAGCATATTCTTCATGATGCCAACAATTTCTTCATCGGAAGAATCGTGTCCTTTGATGGGACATATTGTCTTCGTCAGAATGCGATAGACAGTCCTAGGCACATACAACAATTCCTTGACGAGGAATTTGGTACGAGGTGATTGCCCTGGCTTCAGAGGCTTCATAAGCACTTGCATATAGTGGTTTGACAGTTCAGGTTCATCATACACGCAACGTGCATCTTCAGTGGGTGGACTAAGAGAAAGGCAGCGAAGCAATTCAGTTGCTGGGGCCTTGTAATGTGTATTTTCAGTCATCCAGTCCAGAACCCATGAATTGACATCTTCAAAGTTGCCAGTGATGTGCAGTGTAGCATAGAACTGAAGAATGAGTCCTTCATTCCAATCGCATATATCAGTGCAGAAATTAAGCAGCCCAGCGTCGTGAAGAACACTGAGGACTGGCGTGAAGCACGGCATAGACTCCATATCCACGTGAGGAATATGTGCATGGTCGAAGACTTTGTCTTTGTTGTAAAGCACTGAGGAATAGAAGTTTGCTTGGCTGGTAGTCCAGAAACGCCTCTTCCTTATGCGAGCAGAGTCATAAGGATTGTATTCAGTGAAGAATACGTGCTCGCCATAGAAGTCTTCAGCCTTGAATTTCTGTTTGCGTGAGAATGGATCCTTTGGCCTTGGCAGAGGAATGTCAGTGAGTTGCATCACGACCTCAGGAATCACAAGCTCAGGTTCTTCAGGCTAGGGAATTTCAGGATTTTCCTCAGGTGCAGTCACCTTGTCTGTTTCAGCAGCAGTTTCTTCAGCACTAGTGGCTGGAATTTCTTCATTCACAGAAGCAGTGGGATGAGTTGTATCAGAGCTCAATTTTACGGTTGGTGAAGGAGAGTGAGGAATTTGCTGCAGGGGAGTGAAGAGTGGGGAATTGGGATGCTGACTTTCCCAAAATTCGTCATTCATTACTGGAGTTGTGCTTCCAATATCCACATCTTCATCATCAATTTCTTCAACACCAGCCTCTTCAGCATCAAACTGAGGCATTGGTGATGAGACTATTGGGGTTGAAGGGATTGTATCCACTTCAATTTCTTCATCAATCTGCTCTGAGGAAGCAGCAGACTGAGTTTCTTCATCTGATCCACTTGGGATCTCATAATCTTCACCAAAAGGAACAAGGTCCTTTGATGGCATGGAGGAGATAGGAACAGCATCAATTGGATTGGCAAATGAGCTGGTCATGGGCTTCATCTTCTTTGGGACTGAAGATTCTGAAGCACTTGATGCTTTCCTTTTCTTCACTGCAGCTCGCTCTGCAGCCTTGGTTTTCTTCACATCTAAAGCAGAGGGAAGAATTGGAGTTGGAGTTGGTGTAGGTGGAGCTGAGGAATCTGGTTCATTTTCTTCAGGCGCACCACTAGTGGATACCCTGGCAATTTCATCAACGGCTGGAGCAGAGTCATCAGCCTTGGAACTAGCATTTTCTTCAGCAGCCTGAACTTCATCAGCGGTGCCGGCATGTTCTTCAGTTTGTTGAACAGATGCTTCAGCTTGAGGAATTTGTTGCTTTGAGGCAGTACCCTTGGTGAAGGTATCAGTCAGCCTCACAAATCTGACCTTGGCTCCTTGCCAATCAGCATAGTACGAGTCAAAGTTGTCGCTGAGGGCTTTGATCTCAGCCTGCATCTTGACAAGTTCCTCAGGCTTCATTTTGAGAACATTTTTCTTCAGCAGCTTCTCTTTGCGGTACTGGGATTTCTTGATCTCTCTGGCCCTATCATATTTCCACTTCTCCTCTTGGATGAAGTGAGTCAGCATGTGACTTTGGCCAGGTGTCAGCTTGAAATCAGGCATAGGAGTGTTGGGATCCTTGTGCCAGATATCAATATAGTCTAGGATCGCCCTTGGATCCAAAAGCAGGGGCACAGGTGTGCCTTTGGCTTTAGCAGCCCTTTCTTGGCGGTCTCTGATGATTTCAGCGAGTTCTTCTTCATCAGCTTCATCATCATCAGATGGCATAGTGAAGACCACTTGCTTCTTTGGACTTGGGCGAGTGCCGCGTCTAGCGGTAGCCTTTTTCTTCAGTAACGAGGGTCCAGCTGAGGATTTTGGTGCAGCTGAGGAACTAGCTGAGACACCAGAGGCAATAGAGATGCCAGTTGTCCTTTGGCATGAGGCCATATGCACAGGAGCTGAGGACTTTGTGGGAGCAGGAGCAGCATGAGGAATTTGCTTTGAAGATTTTGAAGATTCTGGCCGTGAGGGCGCAGCTGAGGAACTTGGCCGTGAGGGCATTGAAGGTGAAGCACTTGGCTTACGAGCAGGCTTCTTCATCATTGATTTCCTCGGCTTGGCAGAAGTCTCAGTGGCAGCAGCAGCAGCAGATTCTTCATTGAATTTCCTCACTGCCTCTTTTGCTTGCTTTTGCAGTTTACGCTGGCGCTTGGCCCATTCTTGAGGAAATTCCTCACCTCTTCTGATGCTAGAGGGATCAGCCACTTGGCCAGGTGCCAATGGAGGGCGTTGACATGGAGGGTTTACGGCAAATTTCTTCATATACTTAGGAGTAACATATCTATACTCCCTCCATTCTCTTGCCCATCTCCTTTCAATCTTTTGTATGCGCACCTTGCGCTGATTTCTATCTTCTTCAGGAGGTGTGCAGTACCCAGCATAAATGTCCTCAGGGATTTCAAATGCAGTCATGACCTCTGGTCTCTTTCCTCCTTTCTACGGCCTTTTACCTTCAGCCATTTTCTTCAGATGAGGAATTTGAACAATGGAATTCTCTGAAGAAGTATGCAACTTTTCTTCGAGGAACGCTGCAAATGAGTTAAGTTGATGAGAACCTAAGGATTCAGCAGCGGACATGTGTACCTGTGAACAGAGTATAGTTGCGAGGAATTTGAAGAGGTCATATGCGTTCTCAGAGGGTTTTTCATAAAGAACAAGTTTTGAGGATTTTGACCAGATTCGTCTTGAGGAATTTCACTAAGCTCCATATATATCTTAGGTTCCAGAGTTGTATAGATTGAGAATCCACACAATTGAGGAATCTTGAAGAAATTTAGACTTAGGGAAATGAATCAAGAACAGAGAACAAGTGAGGTGTTTTGTGTGTGAGGATTTGAAGAATAAAAACACCTTTGAAGATTTTGTAGAAAAACTTCGAATCAAGGAGGGCAGTAAAAATAGCTTTTAATTACCCTGAGTGAAGAACACGACGAACTGTGAGTTGGAACAGAGAAGTTCGTCAATGCAGATCTTCCACGCCCTAACTTGGCGGAGGAAGACGTCTACGGCGGCGGCGGAGGTGAAGATTTCCGCTGTCGGCGCGAGTACGTCGGCGATGAGGTCGAGGCAGTGAAGCTTTTCCTCACCGACGACGATGGAGTAGCGAGGGCGCTAGGGTTTGGAGAGCTCGAGCGAGGTAAAGGAAGTGAGGATGGCAATGGAGGGGTATTTATAGCCGCAGTGAAAACTGCTCGTCCGAAGATTTAGGACTAACATGCCCCTGGCCGTTCTCCTTCACTTGACATGTGTCACCCACGTACTGTGTAGTGGAGATCGTGTAAGATCGTGGGTGAGTAAAATAATCCATCGTGGGAAGTGGAACGGATTGCGCGGCAAAACCGAAGGTTTGGACAAGATTAGTTTTAACGTTCCATTCGCAATTTCTTCAGCTGACAAGGACACAGTGAAGAATTTGAACGAGTTTCAAATAGAACGCACATGAAGAATTTGCGAATAGATTGGATTGAGTATAGCATAGAGAGGAAGGGTCCGATCACATTCACTTAGAAAAAAATTCCAACTTGAAGAAATAGCTATAAGTGAATGCTGTAGAGGACATAAACTCATATATATATATATATATATATATATATATATATATATATATATATATATATATATATATATATATATATAGCAAATGTAGAAAAACGACGGCACAAGTGAAGACTTTGTAAAGTTTGAAGAATTTGAAAAACTGAAGAATTTCAAAAGTTGAGGCAAACTCAAATTGAAGATTTTCAACTTTTGTGGTGGTGTGACCCACCGTGTAAGAATGATGATTTCAGACACCGCGTACAATTGTCGTAGGGTTCTGAGAATCAAATTCTTCATTAATTTCTTCACACTTAGAGTGTTATTCTTCATTGATTTGAAGAAAAACGTTTCTTCATGTGTTGCACATCTAAGTCATCAATTATGCATAGGTGTTAGGATGAGTGCATTTTCAAAGTACATTCGAAGATTCTAAGATATTTAGCTCACACCGCAACTTGCTAAATCTCTTCTCATCCAAGGGCTTAGTGAAGATATCGGCTAGCTGTTCTTCAATCTTCACATGCTCAATAGAAATGTCGCCCTTCAACACATGATCACGAAGAAAATGATGACGAATCTGAATGTGCTTTGTCTTCGAGTGCTGAACTGGGTTGTGAGCAATCTTGATGGCACTCTCATTGTCACAGAGGAGAGGCACATTCTTCACGTTGACTCCATAGTCCTTGAGTGTTTGCTTCATCCATAGTAGTTGAGCACAGCAAGAACCAGCAGCAATGTACTCAGCTTCAGCAGTAGACAGTGATACGCAGTTCTGTTTCTTCGAGGACCAACAGACCAAGGATCGTCCGAGGAAATGACAAGTACCAGATGTTGACTTGCGATCCACACGGTCACCAGCATAGTCAGAATCAGAATATCCAATGAGGTCAAAGTCTGAGCCCTTGGGGTACCATAATCCTAGTGTTGGTGTGTGAGCTAGATATCGAAGAATATGCTTCACAGCCATATGGTGTGATTCCTTAGGTGCAGCTTGAAATCGTGCACACATGCAAACACTAAGCATTATATCTGTCCTAGATGCACATAAGTATAATAAAGAGCCAATCATGGAGCGGTATACCTTGTGATCGAAGTCAGTACCATTTTCATCAGTGCATAGATGACCATTTGTGGGCATAGGAATTTTGAGACCTTTGCAATCTTGCATGCCGAATTTCTTCAGGACATCCTTGAGGTATTTCTACTGAGATATGAATATCCCATTGTGCTGTTGACGAATTTGTAGACCTAAGAAGAATTTCAATTCTCCCATCATAGACATTTGATATTCTTCACTCATCATATAGGAAAATTCATCACTATAACGTTGGTCAGTACAGCCAAAGATGATATCATCAACATATACTTGGCACACAAACAGTTCACCATCATATGATTTAGTAAAAAGAGTGGGATCGAGTGAACCGGGTGTGAAGCCTTTCTTCATGAAGAATTCCTTCAATGTGTCATACCACGCCCGTGGGGCCTGCTTGAGGCCATAGAGAGCCTTGTTAAGTCTGAAGACCTTGTCAGGATGTTTTGGATCTTCAAAACCTGGTGGTTGAGCAACATATACTTCTTCCTCAATCTTACCATTGAGGAATGCACTTTTCACATCCATTTGGTATAAGATGATATCATGATGGTTAGCATAAGCAAGTAATATACGAATAGCTTCAAGTCTAGCAACAGGTGCAAAAGTTTCATCGAAATCAATTCCTTCAACCTGTGTGTAGCCTTGAGCTACTAGTCGTGCCTTATTCCTCACCACAACACCATTTTCATCTTGCTTGTTGCGGTAGATCCACTTTGTACCAATGATGTTATGCTTGCGAGGATCGGGACGATTGACCAGTTCCCATACGTTGTTGAGCTTGAACTGATGTAATTCTTCTTGCATGGCCTGAATCCACTCAGGCTCCATAAATGCTTCATCTACCTTAGTGGGCTCTGTGATAGAGACAAAAGCAAAGTGCCCACAAAAGTTAGATAGATGTGAAGCTTTTGAGCGTGTGAGAGGACCTGGTGCTCTAATGTCATCGATGATCTTCTCCACTTGCACTTCTTTTGCAATGCGAGGGTGAGTTGGTTGCCGTTGAGGAATTTGATCAGCATTTTCTTCAGCATCAATTTCCTCAGCATTTTCTTCAGGTGCATCAGGTTGACGTTCTTCACGTTCTGGAACGAATTCTTCAGCAGATTCTTCAGTAGGAATGATATCTTCAGTAGCCTTGTGCTTGATCGATTCCTCAGGTGCTGGTTCATCTAACACAGAAGGTAGGTGCTCTCTTTGCGAGCCATTAGTTTCATCGAACCGCACATCTACAGTTTCAACAATCTTGTGAAGAACATTGTTGAAGACTCTGTAGGTGTGCGAGTCCTTTCCGTAACCAAGCATGAAACCTTCATGTGCTTTCAGTGCAAATTTAGAGTTGTGATGAGGATCTCTAATCCAGCATTTAGCACCGAAGACTTTGAAATAACTCACATTGGGTTTCTTGTCAGTGAGGAGTTCATAGGCAGTCTTATTGAAGAATTTGTGAAGCTATACTCTGTTGATGATATGGCACGCAGTATCAATTGCATCAACCCAGAAACGACGAGGGGTTTTGTACTCATCGAGCATAGTGCGAGCCATCTCAGCAAGAGTCCTGTTCTTGCGCTCCACAACGGCATTCTGTTGAGGAGTATAAGGAGCAGATAATTCATGAGTAATACCAAGTTCATCAAGATAGTCATTGAGACCCGAATTCTTGAACTCAGTGCATTTGTCACTTCTGATGTGCTTGATCTTCACACCAAAGTTAGTTGAAGCCCTCGAGGAAAATCGTTTGAAGACTTCCTGCACTTCAGTTTTGTAAGAGACAAGGTGCACCCATGTGTAACGAGAGTAATCATCAACAATAACAAAACCATATTGAGATGCTTCATTAGAGAGAGAGGAATAATGGTTAGGACCGAAGAGATCCATGTGAAGCAATTCGAATGGACGAGTAGTGGTCATGATAGTCTTCGCTGGATGCTTGGCCTTGGTCATCTTTCCAGCTTCACAGGCACTGCATAAGTGATCCTTGAGGAATTTGACATTCTCAATGCCAATGACATGCTTCTTCTTCGCAAGCGTGTGCAGATTCCTCATGCCTACATGACCAAGTCGTCGATGCCATAGCCATCCTTCTGAAGTTTTTGCAAGTAGGCACACGGCAGGTTGTGAATCTGCAGAGAAATCAACAATATACAAGTCTCCTCTCCTAAAGCCTTCGAAGACTTTGGATTTGTCAGATTCCATAATCACAACACAACGATACTTACCGAAGACAACAACCATATCTAGATCACAAAGCATTGAGACAGACATAAGATTGTATCCTAAGGACTCAACAAGCATGACTTTGTCCATGTGTCGATCCTTTGTGATAGCAACCTTACCTAGACCCAATACCTGACTTTTGCTTTTATCAGCGAAGATGATATGCTTCATGTGTGATGCTGATAAGGGAGCATCCATCAACAGATTCTTGTCACCGGTCATGTGATTTGTACATCCACTATCAAGTACCCATTCAGTGGCTTTGGGTTGATCATCCTGCAGATGAATTAGTGCAACTTACGAACCTCATATACTTCAGTAGTGAAGAATATGATATCACAATTCATCAGATCAATTTCATCAAGCAGTAGAACCGATAAAATAGAGGGAGGACGTGTGAAATGAAAGTTCATTTCATCATGGTTAGCCTGCGTCCTTTCAGGCATATTTGTCAGGTCCCCAGCAAATTCTTCAGACGTTACAGCACGTCTGGAGACCTGACCCTGCAGAAGAGATTAGTTCTTTTTCTTCACCACCCACATCTGAAGGGGTGGCAAAGAGTTCATCACTCTGCGAGCTCCATATGAGAATGGTGGCAAAGCAGCCAAACCATTTCGTTTCACATAAGAGGGGTTAGGGTAAGCATATGAATAAGCAGAGAAATTCTTCGAGGACTTATGAACATAATAATTTGAAGAATAATGCTCATATTCATAGCCCTTGGCTCTTCCCTGCGAAACAGAGTTGTTAGCACGATGATGTTCATATGAGGACTTTGATCCATGTGAGGAATTTGATCCTCTTGAGGAATTTGGTCTGTATGAGGACTTGGATCCATATGAAGAATTTGGTCCATATGAAGAATTAGATCTGGGGTTCCTTTTCTTCACAGGTGGTGTCATGAGGACATTCACCTGAAGACTTTCAAGGCAACTTTTGGGAACCTAGATTTTCTTCATAGGGGAACCGTTCCTGCAGTTAGTGCCAACATATCTAGCAAATACTTCACCATTCTGATTTTTGAACAATTTATAGTTGGAGTCAAATGACTCATCAGAAGAATGAGAAGATTCACATGTATAGCCAGATAAATCAGATGGATCCACTGGAGGTCCCTTTGCAGCAACCCATGAGGTTTTGGGGTACTGCTCAGGCTTCCAATAAGTACCATCTGCATTGAGTTTCCTCTCAAAGGCAATACCCTCTTTCCTAGGGTTCCTGTTGAGGATCTGCTTTTTAAGCACATCACAAAGAGCCTGATGCCCTTTGAGGCTTTTGTACATGCCTGTCATGTACAATTCCTTCAGCCCTGCATCGTCAGTGATACTAGCAATGTCCTCAGATGAGGAATTAGTGATAGCAGAGACAGGTGAAGAATTTGTAACATTTGAAGCATTTGAACATTCAGGTGAAGAATTAGCAGATTCTCGTTCAATGCATTTTAAACATGGAGGAACAAATTCTTCCTGAGCAGCGCTGATTTGTTGAGCAAGTAATGAATCGCGCTCCTTCTGAAGATCTTCATAACTCACTCTTAGCTTCTCAAGATCTGACAAGAGAGAGTTATGCTGATCTTGAAGGGAGTCATACTTAGAATGCAGTCTCTGAAGACTTTCAGCCAAGGCTTGTGACTGATCCATTTCTTCACCCAACATATCATTGCTCTTACTAAGCATATCATTAGCATTTTTCAAAGCTCTTTGTTGTTTAGCAGCAAGGGAAGCAAGTTTGACATAACTGGGTCCAAATTCATCACCAGATTCTTCATCACTAGACTCAGATAGGTAGCATTCAGTTACCTCAGCACTTTTTGCCGTAAGGCATGAAGTAGAGGATGATGATTCTGGTTCGAATGTCATCGATTTGAGAGATTCCTTGAAATCCTCAAACCAAGGATCATGACGGGTTCGATGGCCTTCATAGACATCAGAGAGACGGTCCCAGACAAGCTTCGCCTGATCGAGATGCATGATGTTTCTGAACTGGTTTCGAGACAGACTGGAGCAGATGACAGCATTCGCTGTGAGGTTGAGTTGAGTGTACTTGCGAATGTCATCAACTTCCGCCATCTTACACAGATCGGTCAGACCAATCTCAGTGACGGTCCATAGCTCGCTGTCCATCACCATGAGACGCTTCTTCATCATAGCCTTCCATTTGGGATACTCGTGACCGTCGAAGATGGGGCACGGTACTTTCTTCATATCTGCGGTCGACATAACTAAAACTCCAGGCGGTTAAACCAAAATCACACAGAACAAGGGAGTACCTTGCTCTGATACCAATTGAAAGTGCGTTATATCGACTAGAGGGGGGTGAATAGGCGATTTTTATGAAATTCTTCACTGAGGAATTTGCTCGTGAGGAAATTCCTTAGCGAAGAAATACTAGCAGCGGAATAAGTACTCAGAAGTAAACATAACAGATTACATGCATGGTCATCATGATGAAATGAAGACAAACACAGAGTACAGAAAGCGTAGGCACAGGATAACTCTAGATGAAGACAAACAGACTGAAGAAATTGAACTGAGGAATTTGTGAAAGTCTTCAGCCAAAGTCTTCAAACACAGATATGAACAAACAGATAACACAGTAATGAGGAAATGAAGGTGTTGAGGAAATGCAACCAGTAAGCTTGGTGAAGACAATGATTTGGTAGACCAGTTCCAACTGCTGTCTCAGTTGTACGTCTGGTTGGAGCGGCTCAGTATTTAAACTCGAGGACACACAGTCCCGGACACCCAGTCCTGAGCACGCAGCTCGGGACACCAAGTCCTCACCGTATTATCCTTGAACTAAGGACACACAGTCCTCGTCTAATCACTCGTGGTAAGTCTTCAGGTGACTTCCAAACCTTCACAGACTTGGTCACTCGGCGATCCACAATTTCTCTTGGATGCTCTAGACCTTGACGCCTAACCGTCTGGAAGAAGCACAATCTTCAAAGGTAACAAGCGTCGGATCCACGCAGGATCAATTTCTTCAGTGATGCTCAATCACTTTGGGTTTGTAGGTGTTCTGGGTTTGGGTTTGGATTTTCCTCACTTGATGATTTTCGCTCAAAGTCCTCGGAGGATGGGTTGCTCTCAAATGACAAGGGTCAAGTTCACGCGGAGCAGCCAACCAGCTAGTGGTTGAAGGGGGCGGCTATTTATAGCCTAGGGAGCAGCCCGACATGATAAGACATAAATGCCCTTCAATGATATGACTGTTAGGTGGACAAGATATTTTAGGACAGTTGGCGCGTGGCACAGCAACGGTCGGAAATTTGGAGTACAAATTCCTCAGGGCTATCATGTTCCTCACTGTGTAGGCAATTCGCACTGGCGAATTCCTAACTCCTTAGTCAGAGCAAAGTCCTCAGTGACCAGAAGAACTGCGTCTCTGTCATAGAAGAAATTGACTGAACTGTATGAGATTTCCAATGGCTTCACTCGAAGGGATTGGTAGGTGTAGGATTTGAGTTGAGCATCACATGGAAATTTTCTCCTTAGTATTTCCTCGACCCCCTTTAACAGTACGGTGTTTCCTATGACTCAAGAAATAGAAAAATGAAACTACGAAAACAAAAGTCTTCACGCTTCACGTTCCTCGAACGAATACCATGTCTTCAAGGTCACACCAATTTCTTCACATTCAAAGTCTTCAGAAAGCCTTCAGAAAGTCTTCAGAATATCAAAGTCTTCAGTCGAAGAACTTCATTTTTAGGTTCAACTTTTACTGTAAATTTCAAACTCCTCATAGACTTATAGACCTGTGTACACTCATAAACACATCAGATGCTTAACCTATAAGTCTTAAATACACCAAAATCACTAAGGGGCACTAGATGCACTTACAATGCTCTAACTTGGCAAGGTTGTATTGGTCGCACATATTTTGCATCTGACCTCTTGCATTACTTCTAATTTGTTACACCATCTGCTTAGTTTAACCATCATATATGAGTATATGCCATACCTATCCATTTTCTGTACCTATTCCATGTGTCGTCATACTATGTTTTTCCAGTGAAATATTGTTCTTTCGTAATAGATGTCCAAAAGGAAGAGGGTGATTGCAGATCCTCAAGGAGTACAAACTAGGTATTTTGAAAAGGTAGAGATACCTGTTAAATCAGATAGATCAGCAGCCACAGAAAACACATGCCCAACTGTAACAGACTTTACCCCTACTCCAGTGGCCAAACACCTATTAGAACCGCTGACAACCCAGCGTCAGGTACTGTCTATGATATCAATTCAAAATTTGAACTCCTAAATTTCTGCATGTGCCTTACCTTCTCTCTTGTATGAAAACTAATTTCAGATGAATCTCCTTTCTCAAAGGAGCATAGGATCTCACGACAATATTGGGCTCTGCATTGCTCTTCTTAGTACCTCTTGCCCTTTCTCAGCATACTTACACTCATTGCTATTTGATTATGTAGCATCACTGTAAATGTTCGCTTCTTTATCCTCCCTTTGTTTGAAATTATAAGATCTATATTTGCTCTTAGATAAATGTAGAATTAACACAATGGTTATGAAGTTTTGGATTGCTCATGTAAGTACCTGTTGTCATGTACTCCCTCTGTATTGAATTAATTGTTGATCAATTGGATGTATTTAGAACTTAATAGTGCTAGATACATCCATTTGAGCGACAACTAATAACGGACAGTGGTGGTATTACTGCACATGCATCGCGAGATAGTTGATTGTCTAGCATTACTCTGCATCTTATCTGCCCTGCACTCCACTTTCTCCAAATTATAATATCTACATTTACTCTTACCAAAATGTTGAATAAAGCCAATGCCACTGCACACGTTGATGTCTGCATTCCTCCTGTCAGTACCTTTTGCCTTGTAACGCTGTACTTAATAAATTGCTATTTGATTATGTATCATCAGTCTGCACCTGAGCTTCATTATCCTCTATTTCTTCCTATATTATTTGATCTATATTTATTCTTTGCAAAATGTAGAATAATGGCAACGCTTATAAAGAATATTCTTTGGGGAATTTATTGAATTATCTTTCCATCAACATGGATAAGGGCTTTGTCCAGCCCCTGTTAACATGTAATGTAAGTTCATCCTTCTCAAGCCTTCAAACTTTGTTCTAGTATAGATTTGGATAGGCATCATTTCCTCTACTACTGTTTACATCTGATTGGATGTTTGCAACAACTACCAGTTTTAAATTGTAGTTGTAAAAACATGTTCCTTATGCAGAATAGATCCATTTATTTGCTTATATAATTGTGAAACCTGTTACGTGTCGCCATGTTTCTCTTTCAGAGTCGTATCTCTTATGTCGGGCAGAACTTTAGGAAAGATAGTGAGCCATACCATCTTGAGGACAGCGAGATGACCCCAAGGTCCTGTCTTGATGAAGACAGTGAGTTGAAGCTACTCACCAGCAGGTGTGAGACAACCTCTGTGCAGTCGCTGCCTCAATCAGTTCGACTTCTTCAGTCTCAACTTAAATGGAAAGGCTTGCTTCAGCTCAGCTCCAACTTGAAGTCAAAGATGTAATGAAGATGTCAGGGGACTGCCTTGCGCACTATGGTGCCATAGAGCTAGGGATGAAGCATCTATCGTTGACAGAACTGAGGTCTCATCATCTTGTTCGGCTGCTTGCGGGGCCAAAGCATGCCAGGTCTAGTGCCTTCTGAAGTGCTCTTAGTTTTGTATATTCTTTTGTCGGCGCGTTTATATGCACTAGTGGCGACGTTTAATGCCCAGTGTATGTAATCCGCGGTCATGTTGCGCTTTATTATCACCGGTAGCGAACTTTGATTCCCAGTGGATGTAATATGTTGTAATTTCTTTGTTGTATAGTCTAGGTTTATTCTTTGGTCGGTATGCTGTAATTTAGGCTGGAAGGTTCAATGGATCTCAGTGTTGTCGGTCTTCAGGCCGGCCCGTTACTCATATGGGCCAAAACATGGGCCCATAATCATCTTGGGCCATTAGCAGGTCTAAACCTGTAGTAGTTTCCCGCCTTTAACAGGCCATGGGCTACATATTTACTGTAGTGACACTGAGCTTCCTACGGGCCATAGAAACAATGGGCCTTCTACGGGTAGTAGAAACAATGGGCCTTCTAAGGGTCGTATCATCAATGGGCCTTAGACGGGCCGTATGATCGATTGGCCAAACATGGGCCAAAAAAAGACCACATTATGGCCGTAAATGGGCTAGAGTTGGAGTCGTGCATTCATGGGCCAACCATAACGGGTCGTCGTTAATAGGCCGTACTTGATGACGCTATAAAAACAGCCCAAAGTATTAATGGGCCACAAACGGGCCGACTGTAACCATGGGCTGAATTTGGCCCACAAGAAGAAAATGGCAGTAACGGGACGTAAGTAACCGAATGCTGGAAACGAGCCCAAGAATAAATGGGCCCTGAGAAGGCCGAAAGATAACATGGACTGCAAACGGCCCAATGGATTAATTGGTCGTTAATGGGTATAAAGTGATACACTGTTCATTACGGGCCAGTTTCACCACGGGCCATTAATGGGTCAAGAGTTACAAAGGGCCTCATATGGGCTGAAAGACGTCATGGGCCATACATGGGCTGGAACTTAAAATGGGCTGGAATTATATTCGACGGCCCAGATGACCCTACTGGGCCTAATTCAGATAGGTCGTAACGGGACCTGGGTTAGCAGGCTGTAAATGGGCTATATGCGAACAGGCCGTTAATAGGCTTTCTGTGGGCCGACCCGCACCATTTGACCAAGTCAAAGAGGCCGACCTTTTCACAGGAATGGGCCTCTGTTCGGCCTTCCCACTTGTCGACGTATCATAGGCGCCTTCGGTCCAATGAGTGGATGACATTTGTCCCAACGGTGAGCCGACACGTGTTTCCTCCAACGAATGATGATTATACACGTGGAACATCCCCATTGGTCGGGGCTCTAAGTGGGTTATCGGATCCAAAACTGAACCTGATAGCTTAACGACGTTCCGTTATGGTGGATGCCACGTGTCGGTCACCCTTGATGAAGCACTTCTGTGACGCGTGATTTATTATCATGGAAGTGGACACTTCCATGATGATAATTTTGGTAATGTCATGGAACACTTCTACGACAGTACGGGTATGACTATCTTGATTCTGTCATAAAATTGTCATGGATGTACATGCATGACAAAAAACGTGACCTACTGTGACAAACACGTATCATCACGGAAGTGTTTTTTTGTAGTGTAGGACAATAGCAAATTTCCCTCAAGTGGATGACCTAAGGTTTATCAATCCGTGGGAGGCGTATGATGAAGATGGTCTCTCTCAAACAACCCTGCAACCAAATAACAAAGAGTCTCTTGTGTCCCCAACACACCCAATACAATGGTAAATTGTATAGGTGCAATAGTTCGGCGAAGATATGGTGATACAAGTGCAATATGGATGGTAGATATAGGTTTTTGTAATCTGAAAATATAAAAAACAGCAAGGTAACTAATGATAAAAATGAGCACAAATGGTATTGCAATGCGTTGAAACAAGGCCTAGGGTTCATACTTTCACTAGTGCAAGTTCTCTCAACAATAATAACATAATTGGATGATATAACTATCCCTCAACATGCAACAAAGATTCACTCAAAGTCACTAATAGCGGAGAACAACCGAAGAGATGATGGTAGGGTATGAAACCACCTCAAAGTTATCCTTTCTGATTGATCTATTCAAGAGTCCGTAGTAAAATAACACTAAGCTATTCTTTCCGTTCAATCTATCCTACAGTTCGTACTAGAATAACACCTTAAGACACAAATCAACCAAAACCCTAATGTCACCTAGATATTCCAATGTCCCCTCAAGTATCCGTGGGTATGATTATACGATATGCATCACACAATCACAGATTCATCTATTCAACCAACACAAAGAACTTCAAAGAGTGTCCCAAAGTTTCTACCAGAGAGTCAAGACGAAAACATGTGCCAACCCGTATGCATAAGTTCACAAGGTCACTGAACCCGCAAGTTGATCACCAAAACATACATCAAGTAGATCACGTGATATCCCATGGTCACCACAGATAAGCACATGCAAGACATACATCAAGTGTTCCCAAATCCTTAAAGACTCAATCCGATAAGATAAGTTCAAAGGGAAAACTCAATCCATTACAAGAGATTAGAGGGGGAGAAACATAATAAGATCCAACTATAATAGCAAAGCTCGCGATACATCAAGATCGTATCACCTCAAGAACACGAGAGAGAGAGAGAGAGAGAGAGAGAGAGAGAGAGAGAGAGAGAGAGATCAAACACATAGCTACTGGTACATACCCTCAGCCCTGAGGGTGAACTACTCCCTCCTCGTCATGGAGAGCGCCAGGATGATGAAGATGGCCACCGGTGAGGGATCCCTCCTCTGGCAGGGTGCCAGAACAGGGTCCCAATTGGTTTTTGGTGGCTACAGAGGCTTATGGCGGCGGAACTCCCGATCTAGGTTATGTGTTGGAGGTTTCTGTATATATAAGAGGTTTTGGCGTCGGGAACAAGTCAGGGGGGTCTCCGGGCTGTCCACGAGGTAGGGAGGCCAGCCCAGGCAGGTGGGCGCGCCCCCCACCCTCATGGGCAGCCCGGGACTCTTTTGGCCCAACTCTTTTACTCCATGGCCTTCTTCTGCTCCAAAAATAAGCTCCGTCAATTTTGATGTCAATTGGACTCCGTTTGGTTTTCCTTCTCTGCGATACTCAAAAACAAGGAAAAAACAGAAACTGGCACTGGGCTCTAGGTTAAGAGGTTAGTCCCAAAAATCATATAAAATAGCATATAAATGCATATAAAGCATCCTAGATGGATAATATAATAGCATGGAACAATCAAAAATTATAGATATGTTGGAGACGTATCAAGCATCCCCAAGCTTAATTCCTGCTCATCCTCGAGTAGGTAAATGATAAAAATAGAATTGTTGATGTGGAATGCTATCTAACATAATTATCAATGTAATCTTATTTATTGTGGCAAGAATATTTAGATCCATAAGATTCAAGACAAAAGTTTAATATTGACATAAAAATAATAATACTTCAACCATACTAACCAAGCAATTATGTCTTCTCAAAATAACATAGCCAAAAAAAGCTCATCCCTACAAAATCATATAGTTTGGCCATGCTTCATTTTCGTCACACAATATTCTCACATCATGCACAACCCTGATGACAAGCCAAGCAATTGTTTCATACTTTAGTATTCTCAAACCTTTTCAACTTTCACGCAATACAAGAGCATGAGCCATGAACATAGCACTATGGGTGGAATAGAATATAATGATGGAGGTTATGTGGAGAAGAGAAAAAAGGAGAAAGTCTTACATTGACGCGGCTAATCAACGGGCTAGGGAGATGCCCATCAATTGATGTCAATGCAAGGAGTAGGGATTGCCATGCAACGGATTCACTAGAGCTATAAATGTATGAAATCTCAACAAAAGAAACTAAGTGGGTGTGCATCCAACTTGCTTGCTCATGAATACCTAGGGCATTTGAGGAAGCCCATTGTTGGAATATACAAGCCATGTACTATAATCAAAAATTCCCACTAGTATATGAAAGTGACAAAATAAGAGACTCCGCCACTTTGAAGCACAAGTGTGGAAAAAGGATAGTAGCATTGTCCCTTTTCATTTCTTTTATTTTTTCTTCTTTTTTTCTTATTTTTTGGGCCTTTCCTTTTTTGGCCTTTATTTTTTTATTTGGGACATTGCTCTATTAATGGTGATCATCATACTTCTATTTATTTACAACTTAATGATTACAACTTGATACTACAACAAAATATGACTCTATATGAATGCCTCAGGCGGTGTACCGGGATGGGAAATGAATCAAGAGTGACATGTATGAAACAATATGCATGGTGGCTTTTCCACAAATACGATGTCAACTACATGATCATGCAAGGAAATATGACAATGATGAAGTGCATCATAATAAACGGAACGGTGGAAAGTTGCATGGCAATATATCTCGGAAAGGCTATGGAAATGACATAATATGTAGGTATGGTGGCTGTTTCAAGGGAGATATAAGGAGATTTATATGTGATAGATCGTATCATAACACGGGGTTTGGACTCACCGGCGAAGTTTACACCAACTCTCAAGGTGAGAAAGGGCAATGCACGGTATCGAAGAGGCTAGCAATGATGGAAGGGTGAGAGAGCGTATAATCCATGGACTCAACATTATTCATAAAGAACTCACATACTTATTGCAAAAAGCTACAAGTCATGAAAACCAAGCACTATGTGCATGCTCCAAGGGGGATAGATTGGTAGTAAAATACCATCGCTCGTCCCCGACCGCTACTCATAAGGAAGGAAATCAAAGAACACCTCATGCTTCAAATTTGTCACACAACGGTTACCATACGTGCATCCTACGGGACTCGCAAACCTCAACACAAGTGTTTATCAATTTCACAATTAATCAATAAGCATGAATCTAATATCACCATCTCCATATCTCAAAACAATCATCAAGTATCAAACTTCTCATAGTATTCAATGCACTCTATATGAAAGTTTTTATTATATCCCTCTTGGATGCCCATCATATTAGGACGAAATTCATAACCAAAGCAAATTACCATGCTGTTCTAAAGGACTCTAAAAATAATATAAGTGAAGCATGAGAGTTCATTTATTTCTATAAAATAAAATCACCACCGTGCTCTAAGAAGATATAAGTGAAGCACTAGAGCAAACGACAAACTACTCCGAAAGATATAAGTGAAAATCAATGAGTAGTTGAATAATTATGCAAATATGTGAAGACTCTCTAAAATTTGAGAATTCAATATCTTTGTATTTTATTCAAACATCAAGCAAAACAAAAGAAATTAAAATGACGCTCCAAGCAAAACACATATCATGTGGTGAATAAAAATATAGCTCCAAGTAAAGTTACCGATGAACGAAGACGAAAGAGGGGATGCCATCTGGGGCATCCCCAAGCTTAGGCTCTTTGTTATCCTTGGATATTACCTTGGGGTTCCTTGTTCATCCCCAAGCTTAGGCTCTTGCCACTCCTTATTCCATAGTCCATCGAATCTTTACCCAAAATTTGAAAACTTCACAACACAAAACTCAACAGAAAACTCGTAAGCTCCGTTAGTATAAGAAAATAAAACCACCACTCAGTTACTGTTGTGAACTCATTCTAAACTCATATTGGTGTAATATCTACTGTATTCCAACTTATCTATGATTCATACCCTCCGATACTACTCATAGATTCATCAAAATAAGCAAACAACACAATGAAAACAGAATCTGTCAAAAACAGAACAGTCTGTAGTAATCTGGATCAAACATATACTTATGTAACTCCAAAAATTATGAAATAAATTTATGGATGTGAGGAATTTGTCTATTAATGATCTGCAAAAAGATTCAACTAAATATCACTCTCCAGTAAAAAGTTGTAGCTAATCACATGAGCACTAAAGGTTCTGTTTTTACAGAAAGATCATAAAGACTTCACCCAAGTCTTCCCAAAGGTTCTACTTGGCACAAACACTAATTAAAACATAAAACCACATATAAACAGAGGATAGATGGATTATTTATTACTAAAAAGGAGCAAAAGGTAAAGAACAAAATAAAATTGGGTTGCCTCCCAACAAGCGCTATCGTTTAACGCCCCTAGCTAGGCATGATGATTTCAATGATGCTCACATAAAAGATAAGAATTGAAACATAAAGGGAGCATCATGAAGAATATGACTAGCACATTTAAGACTAACTCACTCCCTGTGCATAGGGATTTTGTGAGCAAACAACTTATATGAACAATAATCAACTAGCATAGGAAGGCAAAACAAGCATAGCTTCAAGATTTTCAACACATAGAGAGGGAACTTGATATTATTGCAATTCCTACAAGCATATGTTCCTCCCTCATAACAATTTTTAGTAGCATCAAGAATGAATTCAACAATTTAACCATCACATAAAGCATTCTTTTCATGATCTACAAGCATAGAATTTCTATTACTCTCCACATAAGCAAAATTCTCCTCATTCGGAATAGTGGGAGTATCATAAGAAACTCGAATACTATAAATTGTTTCCACATTAAAAAGAGTAATGTTCAGAAATGGGGTAATCATAATCATGACAAGTTTTATAAATATAATCATCACTACTTTTTATAGCATAAGTGCCATCACAATAATCATCATAAGTAGCAACTTTGTTCTCATCATAATCAATTGAAACCTCTTCCAAGATAGTGGATTCATCACTAAATAAAGTCATGACCTCTCCAAATCCACTTTCATAATTATCACAATAAGATTCAACACCCTCCAAAATAGTGGGATCATTACTTCCTAAAGTTCACACTCTTCCAAACCCACTTTCATCAATATAATCATCATAAGTAGGAGGCATGCTATCATCATAATAAATTTGCTCATCAAAACTTGGGAGGATAAAAATATCATATTCATTAAATATAGCATCCCCAAGATTGGGACAAACGTTAATTGCAGCAAATATATTCTCAAACATGTCATTCTCATCAAACATAGCATCCCCAAGCTTGGGCCTTTTCCTATCATAAGCATAATCACTCTCATCATTAATAGTATGGATAGCACCAATAGTATAGCAATTATCATCATCACAATGAGTAATACGAGCAACATCATTTGGGGGGGATACCTTGTTACCTTTGCTTCTCCATCTTTTCTTTTTCTTATTAATGAGATTGGTTGAATAGAAGGCTCCTCCTCGTTACCTGATTCATCATAAGAAATAATAGGAGGATATTGGGAAGTTCCATCCCTTTCATTATTATTCTCTTCATCTTGTATTTGTTTTCTGGTCTTTATGTAATTGGCAATATAAGGATTTTCAATGCAATTCACCGCACAATACATATAAATTTCCTCTAGATCAAAATCAAGAACTTTATCAAGGACAAATTCTGGCATATCCTTAGTTATACGTTTCATTTCTTCATAACCCACAAGCAAACTATGTTCATTATGATGCTCAAGGGAAATCAAGTCATCACAATTTTTGGACACGATACGATCATGAAACAATTTGCATTGGGGATTTAAATGATCAAGTTCATTGCAAAGTTCACAAGGATGGAAAAGAAATTTTAAATTTTCAGCACAAGAATCTAGCCTTTCTTGCAACCATTTAGTTTCTAAGTACTTATGCCTCTTGCAAAATCTATCTTCCCTATTTGGTGTGTACTTGCAAACTCTATGCACTCCACAAAAATTGACATGCTTATAAGAGACATTTTCATCATGACTAGTGCAATCATCATTAGTACTATGGATATTCAAAGAGTTCATACTAATAACATTACAATCATGCTCATCATTCAAAGATTTAGTGCCAAACATTCTAATGCATTCTTCTTCTAACACTTTGGCAGAATTTTCCTTCCCATCATTTTCACGAAAGACGTTAAATAGATGAAGCATATGAGGTACCCTTAATTCCATTTTTCGTAGTTTTCTTTTATAAACTAAACTAGTGATAAAACAAGAAACTAAAAGATTCAATTGCAAGATCTAAAGATGTACCTTCATGCACTCACCTCCCAGGCAACGGCGCCAGAAATAGCTTGATGTCTACTACACAGCCTTCTTCTTGTAGACGTTGTTGGGCCTCCAAGTGTAGAGGTTTGTGAGGGAGTCCTGGATAAGGGGTCCTCGGGCACCCGACCTGTTAGCCATGGGCCGGACTGATGGGCTGTGATGATACGATGACCGAAGACTGCACCCGTGTCCGGATAGGACTCTCCTTGGTGTGGAAGGAAAGTTTGGCGATCGAATATGTAGATTCCTTTCTTTGTAACCGACCTTGTGTAACCCTAGATCCTCCCGGTGTCTATATAAACCGGAGGACTTAGTCCGGAAAAGGGCAGACTCGTTACCGTAGTCATACAGGCTAGACTTCTAGGGTTTAGCCATTACGATCTCGTGGTAGATCAACTCTTGTAATACTCATATCCATCAAGATCAATCAAGCAGGAAGTAGGGTATTACCTCCATAGAGAGGGCCCAAACTTGGGTGAACATCGTGTCCCCTGTCTCCTGTTACCATCGACCTTAGACGCACAGTTCGGGACCCCCTACCCGAGATCCGCCGGTTTTGACACCGGCATTGGTGCTTTCATTGAGAGTTCCACTGTGTCGTCCCCAAAAGGTTCGATGGCCCCTTGAATCGTCAACAATGACGTTGTCCAAGGAGAAACCTTCCTCCCCAGACAGATCCTCGTGTTCGGCGGCTTCGCACCGCAGGCCAACTCATTTGGCCACCTAGAGCAGATTGATAGATACGCCCCTGGCCATCAGGTCAGATTTGGGAGCTTGAATTACATTGTGGACATCCGTGGAGATTTCATCTTCGCCAGATTCGAGACCGCGGCGACCGCTCCTGGTCACCTTGACGAACATGACCTAAATCTGTCGTCAGACCGCATCCATGAGATAGCTCCTGTGACCACTCTGGCCTTAAATCCAGAGCACACTGTGGCATCCAAGGATCGGAGGTTCGACCCCACGACGGAGGCCACAGATTCCCCGGCGTTGGAGCTGCACATGGACTTAACCTCACACAATATATGTGTCATCAGAATTCCAGACTCGTCTCTGGTTATAAGTTCCAAACCATGTGAGGCCGCGGACGCCAAACTTGATCGCTCATAGATCTTCGAATTAAGTGCCGCAGACATCTTCTAGCACTCGCCTTTGGGCGATGTGCTAAACTCATTAAAGAGCCTGTCCTTGGCAGAGGAAGCGCAGCCGAACTATGTCCGGTTCGAACTAGGGGCTGACGATCGAGAATTTTACTTCCCACCCGCCACCCACTTCATAGCCACTGTCGAGGACTTAACCAACATGCTTGACTATGGCTCCAAAGACATCGCCAGTACAGACGACGATGCCAACAAGGAGCAAGGCCAAAACCCGCCATTCACTGGACGACGGACGGCCACAGCTTCCTACGACGTTTACATGGTGGACACGCCTGAAAAAACTAACAACGATGACAAACAGGATCCAGTTGAGGATAAACCTCCTGAGAGATAGCCGAAGCGCCAGCTTCCTCGACGTGGCTCTAAGTCACGTCGTCCCAAAGACTGCAGTACGGGCATCGGAAAAAATAATACTCCGGACGACTCCGAAAATAACGAAGACCCCGTCAAGGTAACCTCCGAACAGGGGAACGGGAAGACGGGCAAGTTAGCCCTGAACAGGCCATACACGGAGACTCGGAGGATAGTAATTGTCTTCTGCTCTCCGAGGAAGAGGAGAGCCTCGGCAATGAGGATTTCATCGTTCCTGAGGAACCTCTCGAGCAGGAGCGCTTCAAACACCGGCTAATAGCCACTGCAAGGAGCCTGAAGAAGAAGCAACTGCAGCTTCAAGCGGACCAAGACTTGCTCAATGACAGATGGACCGAAGTCCTGGCCCCCGAAGAATACGACCTTAGTGGCCCAGCCAATAGCTACCCGAAGCATAGATTGCTACCTCAGTGCGATGACGAGGCGCTAGAGCCCGTACCATCATCGCACAATGCGGCAGGTCGACCACAACTAGGTCCAGATAAAGCGGCAACTCAAGCCGAACACCAGACCGCCCCACCTCGCCGTAAAGGAAAGAATAAAACAGCTTGGGGTTGTACATACGACCTTCGACAGGACTTGAAAAGTAGAGCAGGACACGCAAGATCGATCTAAGGATCGCGAGGACATGCCTCGACATGCGACGACGGCTACCTATTCGGACGTGACAAACCGAGCCACGCCCGGGCCGAAAACCGCAAATGGACTCCATCAGAGGTACGTCACAGTGTGGCCCAATATAGAGGCACCGCACACCCTCTTTGCTTCACAAACGAAGTAATGGAGCATGAATTCCCAGACGGGTTCAAACCCATGAATATCGAATCATACGACGGAACAACGGATCCCGCGGTATGGATCGAGGACTTCCTCCTCCATATCCACATGGCCTGCGGAGATGACCTCATGCCATCAAATACCTACCACTGAAATTCAAAGGACCAGCTCGGTACTGGTTAAACAGTCTGCCGGAAAATTCTATTGGCAGCTGGGAAGATTTGGAAGATGCATTTCGCGACAACTTCAAAGGAACATATGTACGGCCACCGGATGCCGATGACTTAAGTCACATTGTCCAGCAGCCCGGAGAGTCAGCCAGGAAGCTCTGGACCAAGTTCTTGGTTAAAAAGAACCATATCATCGACTGTCCGGACGGGGAAGCCCTTGCGGCCTTCAAACAGAGTGTCCGGGATGAATGGCTTGCACGCCACCTCGGTCAAGAAGGACCTAAATCCATGACAGCCCTTACCGCTCTAATGACCTGCTTTTGCGTGGGAGAATATAGTTGGCTTGCTCGTAAAAGCAACAGCGCCAGCGACTGGGCACTTCCGAAATCCGAGACGGCAATGGCAAGCCATGACGAAGCAAACACAACAGTCGCAATGATAATGAAAGATCATGCGACACAGCAGTCAACGCTGGATTCAGCAATCCCAAACCCGGTCAATGAAAAAATCCATTTAAGGCAAACCCAGACGGACCATCCAACCTAGATAGGATATTGGACCGACCATGCGAGATTCACGGCCACCCCGCTAAACCAGCTAATCATACCAACAGAAGTTGTTGGATCTTCAAGCAGACCAGCAAGCTCAATGCCGAACACAAGGGGAGGAGGCCGCCAGGCGATAGGGACGATGGAGAGGTGCACCAACCAAATACCGGGGGTCGGAAGCGATTTCCCCCCGAGGATCGACCAATCCCGGAGCAAAAATAGCAGTTCGGCTTCCGCCGCCCACCTCATATACCCGCAAAATTTGTACAGTGCATAAATCACTATGCACTTAAGATACCATGGGCATTGGTGGAAGCATAATATGGACAAGCCTGCAAGCATTCCCGTAACATCTTTTTTTACCTACTTTCCCTTTTCTTTCTTCATTATCTCTTAAAAATAGGTGACGCAAAGGACAAACATCTAAACTGACTCTATCGGAGTTCGGATCCGTACACTCACCTAAGGGGCCACTTCCGTCAAGGATTCCCCTCGCCGAGGACAAGCGGCGCAGACATGCGACAGGAGGTCCAAAATAACTTTTTGTAGACTGCACTCTTTATTTCGAGCCTGTAATATGCCTTTTCCGTCCGCCTTCGACCCCAGACATATCAAATATCTGGGGTTGTGGTCTTTTTATCTATAAAGTAATCATTGGCACATCGCTCGGGTCCCAGTAAACATTACCCGAATTAATCATTCGTGTCTTTTTCGCAAATGAATATGGCTCCTACGGTTGTTTCACACATATACCTCGGCATAACCAGCCAAGGGCTCGGTATGGGAACAAATGAGTTGCCAACAAAGTCCGAACAGTTTTACAGCGTACTTCGGCGTCGCGAGTTTGGCCTTATATGCATCAGCTCCGAATCATGTCTTGGGTCAATGGTTGGGTTGCTCGGCTCCTGTGCTTGCTACCTTACATTTCGCTCTATCGGCTAGGGTAGTAAACGGAGAACTACTGCGATTGTGCTTCCGGTTCATCTGGTCAAGCACCTCAGTAGAGAAAGCCAAAAACCGACTGTCATGATGCCGCGAGAGCTGGTCAACCACTCGATGACTTATCGGAATCAGTCGTGATTTCCTCCGTATCACACGAAGGAACTTTTTTCTTCGGGTCATATATGTAACGCACCATATTGGAATAAGCCGTACACTTACCAGGGGCTATATCATAGTCCCCCCTATAAAACTCCTATGGCTAAGTGAAAGTGTTAACGCCCTATAGTCTGATTGCCTCGTTCGCCGCATTATCACCTCCTTCACGAACCAAGACGTTGGGTCAAGAGTGATCAAATGACTGGAAAACTTTGAGATTATATAAAAACGGCCGCACAGGAGGAACACAAGCTTTTGAGCAAAACATAAAAATAGATTAACTATAAAATTTTCTTTTACAATTCCCATAAGCCTCACTCGAATATTATGTCTTTCGAGCATTGGCCCTCTATCAAGCGGGAGGCCTCAAAAACGTCTTCAAAATAATTCTCCGGTGCATAACGGTCCTTGCCCTTGGGTGGACTCTTCGCCGCAACATCGATGGCCTTCATCTTCCCCTAGAATGTCTTGACTCGGGCAAAGGCCATCCGTGCACCCTCAGTGCACACCGACCACTTCACAACGTCGATACGTGGCACCACATCAACAAGCCGCTGCACCAAGCCGAAGTAGCTATTCGGAACAGGCTCAGTTGGCCACAACCGGATTATGACATTCTTCATGGCAGCGCCGGATATCCTATGAAGCTTGGCCCATTGGGACATCTGTTCATTCAGCAACAGAGGGCGCTTTGACGCGCCAAATTGTGACCAGAAAAACTTTTCCGTTGCATACCCCTCTCGCGCTTGGTAAAACTGCGCTGCATCAGAAGAACTCTTCGGCAAGTCTAAAAAATCGTCCGGAGAACTCCACACTTGCTTAAGCTGAGCATAGTTCGGATTGCCGAACTTAGTTTTTAGCAGAAATGGCTTACTAGCCGCAACCTCCCCAGCTTGCCGGATCTCCTCACGGGTTGCTCTGGATTCAGACCGCGCTTCTCTCGCCTCTCGTAAGGCCTTGTCAAGTTCAGCCGTTTTGGCTTCTTCTCCTTCTCAAGAAGTTCACAGCGGCTAGCAACATTTTTTAGTTCGAGCACCATCGAGGATATCTTCTCCTCGTTTTGGTGCCGAGCAGCTTGTTCGGCTTTTAACTCGGCCGATGCCTTTTTGGCACCCGCATTACTAAACCGGGCTTGCTCCATGGCCCGGGCCAGCTCCGCCCGAAGAATTTCAACGGCGGTAGCACCAATTGCAGCCATGCATATTCTAGTATATAACTTTCAGTGTCATGCTTATATCACAAAAATGTATGTGAAGGGACTGCCCCGAATACAAACCTTGCGACTCGTCAAGACGGATATTGATTACCGCAATATCATCCCCTGCCACATCAAGCTTCCGCTGCAGCTCGGCAATATCCGTAGTTTAGGAAGTAGCTAGAGGGAGTAGCCTGTGCTCAAGATAATCAGATTAGTCCTTGAATATTTCTTCTTGATACTCCATCCGCCTCCAATGGGAAGCCAACCCGAGTCTCAGGGGCTACTACCTATACATAGGTGCATCTTTGCAAATAAAATATAGTTGAAAACATTACATCACAAACCTCGAAGCCTTTTAGCAGGCTCATGAAGGCTTCATTCAATCCGCTCTTCGCGGACAGAATCTTCTCAACCACTGTATCCATCAAGGTACGATGTTCCCCCGAGACAGATGCTTTTCGCAGCATATCCCGCAATATATCCGACGCCGCCGGGTCTCCGGAAGCCGCTCTAGGAGCACGACCATCCTTTGAAGGAACCCATTAGCCCGTCTCCAGAATCATCGTTGGCTGAAAACCGAATAGTCCGGGGCCTTCATTATTGGCCCCCGAGTCCCGAATGACAGGAGGTCCACCTTCGGGTACTGCCCCTTTCATCCCCTGCACAGCTTGTTGATCAAGAAAAACCCTTCGAGATGACACTTCGGAGTCGTTCTCCTTATTGGGCGAGGAGGTCGGGTGAGGCGTATCGCTTTCCATCATCTCTGGAAGGAGATCTCCTGAAGAAGAGGATTGCCCAGAAAAACTCTGCGCTGAACTGTAAAAATACACAGGCATGTTATGTATCTCTTCAATAATAGGAATGGAGCGGAACGCTATCAAAGCACCCCAGATTCACTTACGGTTTGGTTGACGGCTTGTCCTCATGTTGAAGCTTTTCAACGGCATTGCCTTCCAATCCGAGCCACCCGACGATGGCATCTTGCCCCTCTTAGGAGACCGCCCCTCCCAACCGTCGGAGGTGACACTTTTCCTCCTGAATGGAGAAGGGATACTGGCTTCTTTTTCACCTTTGTCTTCAGGCGAGGAAATGCCGATTTCTTCGGACTCAGTATCTAACTTACCTCCGGAACGAAGGTCATCCCAGGTCTTATCACTCTCCACCTTGCCCTCCCCTGTCTGTGCCTGGTACGGTGCCGGTGCCATCATCCTCGTTAACACGGGGTCTGCTGAGTCTTCGGGAAGAGGGGCCGAACACCTAATACGTTCCTCTTTCTTTATCCAGCCCTAGAAAGGGATGGTTCGATCAGTGTCTTACAACTGGATATCTTATTATGAGGTGTTCAGCGGATGGGTACTTACCGAGGTGTCCGGATGGTTACAGTCTAAGTCGGTATCTTCGGTGGTGTCCGGCCATTGTTTTCATTTCCCGAAGAATAATTTCCACATTCCTTCGTGCGTAGTACCGAAGAAGTGCTGAAGAGTCCATGGCCCTTCTGGGTTAAACTCCCACAGGTGGAGAGGCCGTCGTTGGCACGGCAGGGTCCGGCGGACTAGCATTACCTGAATAACGTTAACAATATTGATATCCTTCTCAATAAGGCTTTGGATGCGACTACAGAGTCCGCACCTCGTCAATTGATCCCCAGTCCAACCCCTTGTTAATCCACGATGCAAGCTGAATTGGGGGGCTGGATCGAAATGCGGGCGCAGCTGCCCACTTGGAACCGCGGGGCTCGGCGATATAGAACCACTCCTGCTGCCATAAGTCAGAAGATTCTTTAAAAGATCCTTTTAGCCAGATAGCGCTGGTAAGCTTGCTCACGGAGGCACCACCGCACTCCGCCTGCTCCCCCTCTATCATTTGCAGTTTCACATTGAAGGTCTTGAACCACAAGCCGAAGTGTGGAGGAGTTCGGAGGAAGGCTTCGCACGTGACTATAAACGCCGAGATGAGAAAAACAGAGTTCGGGGCGAGATTGTGAAAATCTAATCCATAATAGAACATGAGCCCCCGGACGAAGGGATTGAGGGCGAACCCTAATCCTTGGAGGAAGTGGGAAACGAACACGACCCTCTCGCCAGATCTGGGGGTAGGGATAACCTGCCCCTCCGCGGGAAGCCGATGGAGGATTTCTGCGGTCAGGTATCTTGCCGCCCGAAGCTTCACGATATCCTCCTCTGTGACAGAAGAAGCCACCCACCGGCCTTGACGGCTGGATCCGGACATGACGGAGGGTGAAACCTGGGTGTTGAAACTCGAGGTAGTAAGAGTCGAGGAAGAAGCAAGCATGGAGAGGAAAGGCGGGTCTGTGCCCCTTTATAATGGCCGAGAATATCGAACGCCTCTGATACGTCTCCATCGTATCTACTTTTCCAAACACTTTTGCCCTTGTTTTGGACTCTAACTTGCATAATTTGAATGAACTAACCCGGACTGACACTGTTTTCAGCAGACTTGCCATGGTGTTATTTATGTACAGAAACAAAAGTTCTCGGAATGACCTGAAACTTCACGGAGATTGTTTTTGGAAAATATAAAAAATACTGGCGAAAGAATCAAGGCCAGGGGGCCCACACCCTTTCCACGAGGGTGGGGGCGCGCCTGCCCCCCTAGGCGTGCCCCCTGCCTCGTGGGCCCCCTGGAGCTCCACTGACCTCAACTCCAACTCTATATATTCGTGTTCGGGGAGAAAAAAAATCAGAGAGAAGGACTCATCACGTTTTACGATACGGAGCCGCTGCTAAGCCCTAAACTCTCTCAGGAGGGCTGATCTGGAGTCCGTTTGGGGCTCCGGAGAGGGGAATCCGTCGCCATCGTCATCATCAACCATCCTGCATCACCAATTTCATGATGCTCACTGCCGTACGTGAGTAATTCCATCGTAGGCTTGCTGGATGGTGATGGGTTGGATGAGATTTATCATGTAATTGAGTTAGTTTTGTTAGGGTTTGATCCCTAGTATCCACTATGTTCTGAGATTGATGTTGCTATGACTTTGCTATGCTTAATGCTTGTCACTAGGGCCCGAGTGCCATGATTTCAGATCTGAACCTATTATGTTTTCATGAATATATGTGAGTTCTTGATCCTATCTTGCAAGTCTATAGTCACCTACTATGTGTTATGATCCGGCAACCCTGAAGTGACAATAATCAGGACCACTCCCGGTGATGACCATAGTTTGAGGAGTTCATGTATTCACTATGTGTTAATGCTTTGGTCCGGTACTCTATTAAAAGGAGGCCTTAATATCCCTTAGTTTCCATTAGGACCCCGCTGCCACGGGAGGGTAGGACAAAAGATGTCATGCAAGTTCTTTTCTATAAGCACGTACGACTATATTCGGAATACATGCCTACATTACATTGATGAATTGGAGCTAGTTCTGTGTCACCCTATGTTATGACTGTTACATGATGAACTGCATCCGGCATAATTCTCCATCACTGATCCAATGCCTACGAGATTTTCACATATTGTTCCTCGCTTATTTACTTTTCTGTTGCTACTATTACAATCACTACAAAACCCAAAAATATTACTTTTGCTATCGTTACTGTTACTTCCATATTACTTTGCTACTAAATACTTTGCTGCAGATACTAAGTTATCTAGGTGTCGTTGAATTGACAACTCAGCTGCTAATACTTGAGAATATTCTTTGGCTCCCCTTGTGTCGAATCAATAAATTTGGGTTGAATACTCTACCCTAAAAAACTGTTGCGATCCCCTATTCTTGTGGGTTATCAAGTCTATTTTCTGGCGCCGTTGCCGGGGAGCATAGATCTATTGTTTGAGTCACTTGGGATTTATATCTGCTGATCACTATGAAGAACTTGAAAGATGCAAAAACAAAAAATTATCCCTCAACTACGAGGGGAGGTAAGGAACTGCCATCTAGCTCTGCACTTGATTCACCTTCTGTTTTAGTAAGCTTGCGACACCTAAACCTGCTTCTGCTATTAATTCTGATATGTCACATATTAATGATGATGCCACTTCTGCTATGCATGATAATTATGATGAAACTACTTCTATGCTTGATACTACTGTGCCACTTGGTGAATTTTTAATGAACAACTTGCTAGGGCTAGGGAGAATGAAATTAGTGAAACTGATAATATTGATGAGAGTGATGGTGAATACTCTCCCCTAAATATGAATTGCCTGTTGTGCTTGAGGGCTATGTCATTGATGAAGAAACTGCTAGAGACTTTCTTGCTTGCAATGATAGAAGTGATCTTAAGAAATTATTGGCTAAGCTGAAACAAAAAACTTTGAATGCTAGAATGAAATATGATCCTGCTTATGCTACTTCACCTATCTTTGGTACTGATAAGGATTATGAATTCTCTATTGATCCTGATATAATTACTTTGGTTGAATATGATCCTTTTTGTGGCTATGAATCTGAAACTGTTGTGGCACATCTTACTAAATTAAATGATATAGCCACCATGTTCACTAATGATGAGAAAACTCGCTACTATTATATCCTTAAGATATTCTCGTTCTCATTAAAGGGTGATGCTAATATACGGTTTAATTCTCTTGATCCTGGTTGTGTGCGTAGTCCCCAGGATATGATTTATTACTTCTCTGCTAAACATTTCCCCGCTCATAAGGACAAGCTGCTTCAAGGTAAATATATAATTTTGTGCAAATTGAAGAAGAGAGTCTCCCACAAGCTTGGGGGAGGCTTCTCCAATTACTTAATGCTTTGCCTGATCATCCTCCCAAGAAAAATGAAATACTTGATATCTTTTATAATGGACTAACCGATGCTTCCAGAGACCACCTGGATAGTTGTGCTGGTTCTGTTTTTAGGGAAAGAACACCGGATGAAGCTGAAATTCTATTGAATAATATGTTGACAAATGAAAATAATTGGACACTTCCTGAACCAACTCCTAAGCCAACTCCGAAGAAGAGGGGTGTTCTATTTTCTCAGTCCTGAAGATATGTAAGATGTAAAGAAATCTCTGAAAGAAAAAGGTATAAAAGCTGAAGATGTTAAGAATTTACCTCCTGTTGAAGAAATACATGGTCTTAATTCATTACCTATTATAGAGTCACATGGTCTTGATAACCCGACTCAGCTAGTAAAGGCAAATACTCTCTATAGATATGATAAAGCTGAAATCCCTCCTACTAAGTTTGCTAGCCAATGCTTGGATGAGTTTGATAACTTTATGGTTAAACAAGAAAACTTTAATGCTTATGTTGGTAGGCAATTGAAACAAAATGCTTATATGATTGAACACTTGAGTAATTACATGGCTAACATTAAAGGTGAACTTAAACTCATTTGTAAACATGCTTTTATGGTTACCACTCAAGTAGAACAAGTACTTAAGGCTCAGAATGATTTGCTCAATGAATTAAATAGTAAGAATAATGATAATGCTGTTAGAGTTATGACTAGAGGGGGTAAAATGACTCAGGAAAGCCTTTGTATCCTGAGGGCCACCCTAAGAGAATTGAGCAAGATTCTCAGCAAATTAATGATGATGCACCTAGTCCTTCTAAAAAGAAGAAAAAGAAAAATGATAGGACTTTTCCTGCTTCTAGTGAACCTGTTGTAGACACTCCTGAGAATCCCAATAATATTTCTATTTCTGATGCTGAAACACAATCTGGTAATGAACATGAACCTAGTGATAATGTTAATGATGATGTTCATGTTGATGCTCAACCTAGTAATGACAATGATGTAAAAATTGAACCTGCTATTGATCTTGATAACCCACAATCAAAGAATCAACGTTATGAGGAGAGAGACTTTGTTGCTAGGAAGCATGGTAAGGAAAGAGAACCATGGGTTCGGAAACCCATGGCTTTTCCTTCCAAACCATCCAAGAAAAGGATGATGAGTATTTTGAGCGCTTTGCTGAAATGATTAGACCTATCTTTTTGCATATGCGATTAACTGATATGCTCAAAATGAATCCTTATGCAAAGTATATGAAAGATATTGTTACTAATAAAAGAAAGATACCGGAAGCTGAAATTTCCACCATGCTTGCTAATTATACTTTTAAGGTTGGAATACCTAAGAAACTAGGAGATCCAAGAGTACCAACTATACCATGCTCCATTAAAAGAAACTATGTTAAAACTGCTTTTATGTGATCTTGGAGCCGGTGTTAGTGTTATGCCTCTCTCTTTGTATCGTAGACTTGATTTCAATAAGTTGACACCTACTAAAATATCTTTGCAAATGGCCGATAAATCAACTGCTATACCTGTCGGTATTTGTGAGGATGTGCCTGTTGTGGTTGCAAACGTTACTATTTTAACAGACTTTGTTATTCTTGATATTCCCGAGGACGATAGTATGCCTATTATTCTTGGAAGACCCTTTTTGAATACTGCAGGGGCTGTTATTGATTGCAACAAAGGTAATGTCACTTTTCATGTTAATGGCACCGAGCATACGGTACACTTTCCGAGGAACCAACCTCAAGTCCAGAGTATCAATTCTATTGGAAAAGTTCCATTGATTATTATTGGAGGTTTTGAATTTCATCTTCCTACTGTCAAAAAAAGATAGGATATTCTTATTGTTGAGGACGTGCATATCCCTGTTGAGGTAACATAGTGTTATTCGAAATTTCTCCGGTTCCATGTTATTCGGAATGAGTTTGTTAACAAGACTTGATCAACCTTGTTAGTGGATTCCTTTTGATGAGCATGAGATGGATGAAACTAGAAAGCACAACCTTCTGTACCTTCTTTTACTTTCTATTATTTAGTTGAAATAAAGTAAAAATAGTATTTTCTATCTGTTTTTTGAATTATCCGTGCAATATAAAAATACCCCGAAAATAAAAGTTCTCCAAATGCCTTGCCAATTTAATATGATTTTTTCTGGAATATTTGAGAATATTTGGCACTGAGAACATAGCAGGGGAGCAAGCACCTGGGCACGAGGGTCCAGGGCGCGCCCGCCCCCCTGGGCACGCCCCCTGCCTCGTGGGCCCATGGTGGCTCCCCTCCACTTATTCCTGCACCCACACACTCCTTCTTCCTCCCAAAAATATCACCAACTAGCTCAAGCACGAGTTCTAGCTCATTTTGCTGCGATTTTTGATCTCCTTGCTCAAAGCACCTCTGACAAAACTTCTTTGGGGGATTGTTCCTTGGTATGTGACTCCTCCATTGGTCCAATTTGTTTTTGTTCTAGCGCTTTATTCATTGCAAATTTGTGCTGCCTAGGTGACCATGTTCTTGAGCTTGCATGTTAAATTTATATGGTTCCAAGTAGTTCTAATGCATGATATAGGCTCTAGGCACTTGTAGGAGTAGTTGCTATCAATTTTATTGAGTTTGGTTCACTTTTATTTGAAGTTACTAAAAATTTCAGAAATTTTCAGAAAATGATGAAGAGATTTTTGAGGGGCTCTTCGAGCCGAAGCTCGAAGGATAAGCAAAGTGAAGAAGAAGAGAGGCCCAAATATAATCTGCCTCGTACCACAGAGGTTCGGCCGTGTGAATGGCCTTGCGGTGATTTCTTGAGAGCAGTCGGGATTTATGATAATTTTTATGTGTTAGCTAAGAATGCAGGCCTCACCGACTTCCTATGCGACCAATGCGAACAGTATCTCTTACTCACTAATACCTTTGTGCAAAATTTTCATTTCCATTCTAGGAGGTGACCACCTACGGTGGATTTTCATTTATATGATGAGTATAAGGAGATGACCCTTCGTGAGTTCTGTGAGGTTTGCAAGTTACCTTTTCCGGGTCTAATAGAGGAACCACATCGTAATGATGTGGAGGGGTTTATTGATACAATTGCTGTAGGGGAAACGAGGAAGGTTTCGGACGCACGAATCACTAGCATACATTTTCCTATTCTACGTTACTTTGCTATATTTGCTAGTAGGTGCTTAATTGGTCGCGTAACTGTGGAAACCTGAGTGTCCCTGATATTATTATTTTGTTCCATGCCTTGTTTCATGATGACACATTTAGTATGGGCGCTATTGTTGCAAAGCGGTTAAATCTTAACCGTACTAAGGGCCCCATCTTGGGAGGCATCTTCGCCTCGCGCCTCGCTGCATACTATAACATACCTGTTAGGCATTATGAGAAAGAAGAAAAACTATTGCCTTCTGTTTATCTATATTACAAGAGTATGGTAGCGCTTGATTTTATTGTTATGAATAGGTAAAGGGAGCTTAAATACAAACTGTTATTTGATAAGAATCACCCTGGGACTATTACCTTGCCTGCTCCTTCCTTGTCTGATTTGTCTGCACGCCAGTATCTCGTTCCGCTGGCGGCCATCCAAGCTTACCGGAACCCTACACAGCCAGAGCCAGAGCCGGTACCACAATTTTATCCTCCACGATAGTCTAATTATCAGTGGGATCCGGAGGCGATTGCCAACCAGTGGCAATCTGAGGCTTCTTCTCATTACAACCCCAACTATAACTTTGGATATCCGTCAGACCAGCCGTGGCAATAGACCAACTTAGGACAAAAGCCTAAGTTTGGGTGAGTATGTATTTCTCACCGACATTAGATTTATGTTTCACACTCATTGCTAGATGTCGGTGCTCATACTTTTTCACTGTAATATCCATGCTAGTTTATTTTCCTTTTTATGCTTTCTTCTTGTGTGTTTGATAAACCTTAATAAAAAATTAGTTGTAGCCTTTAGCTAGTTTATTTTTCTTGCTGTAATAGTAATAATTAAAATAAAACCCAAAAAGATTTCATGTTCTTCTTTTGCTTGTTGGGAGGTTTCCCGTGTAAATAGTTTATTTCTTTTGTTTTCTTTGGGGGTCGATAGGAGAAGACCATAATGAAAATGTTGAAGTGGCTCTTATATGCATTATTATCGATTTAACCAAGAGCCCATATTACCTTGTCTTCTCCTATTTATTGAATGCTCCCATATTCCAGCTTAGTCCAATGCACGTGCACTATTATTATTATTCACATCATTCGGTCTTGCAAGTGAAAGGCAATTATGACGATATATGATGAATTGATTGAGACGAGAGAAGCCGGTATGAACTCAACCTCTCTTGTTTTTGTAAATATGATTAGTTCATCATTCCTAATTCAGCCTATTATGAATAAACACGTTTGCAATGACAATTAGAGATTATAGTTGCTTATGCCATGCTTAATTAGCTAGGAGTTTCTAATGGTTTACCTTGCGTGCCAACATGCCATTAAAATGGTTGTGATGTGGTATAGTAGGGTGGTATCCTCCTTTGAACGATTCGAGTTACTTGACTTGGCACATGTTCGCACATGTAATTGAAACAAATCAACATAGCCTTCATGATATTTATGTTCATGGTGGATTATATCCTACACATGCTTGCACTCAATGTTTATTAATTTTAATGCATGTTCATGACTATTGTCGCTCTCTAGTTGGTCGCTTCCTAGTCTTTTGCTAGCATTCACTTGTACTAAGCGGGAATACTGCTTGTGCATCCAATCCCTTAAACCCCAAAGTTATTCCATATGAGTCCACTATACCTTCCTATATGCGGTATCTACCTACCGTTCCAAGTAAATTTGTATGTGCCAAACTCTAAACCTTCAAATGAAATTCTGTTTTGCATGCTCGAATAGCACATGTGTCAACTAGGGTTGTCTGTATCTTCCATGCTAGGCGGGTTATTCTCAAGAGGAGTGGACTCCGCTCCTCACTCACGAGAAAATGGATGGTCACCGGGATGCCCAGTCCCATGCTTAATGCAAATCAAATCAAAATAATTGCAAACAAAACTCCCTCGGGACTATTATTAGTTGGAGGCACTCATTGTTTCGAACCAGCCATGGACTGATGCTTGTTGGTGGAGGGGGAGTATAAATGTAACATCCCAAATTTTCAATTTGGAACGTTATACATTAGATCACCATTGCATATCATATTTTATTGCATTTTGGCTTGATCCTAGAAATTCTACGCAACTCAAGGACACACGGAGAGAGTTGGGGATTTCGCTATTTTCATATTTGAGTTTTCTCACATTTTAAAAACAGGATCGTTTGATTTTAATTATTTTCTCTTTGATTATTTCTTTTATGAAAATATAAAAGAGAGGGGATAAAATGACTTCCCAAAAATAAATAAATTTTGGAGATTTAATATTAAAATCAAATAAGATTTTATTCGGAGTTTTTATCACTATTTTATTTGTATTAGGAAAAATATGCATTTTTCAAAATTGCATTAGAGGCCCAAATAAATGTTCACCTTGTCTGCTAGATTTTTAGAGAACGGGAAAAATTTATTTCAGGATTTTTGGAGTCCGTTTAGTATTTCTTTTCTTTTATTTTCTGCGTGTCGGAATATATTTAAAAAAATGAACCGACCTTACCGGGCCGTGTCCGCCTGGGACACTGACCCGGCCGGGCCTTTAAAGCCCGAGGCACCGAGCCACACCAGCCCAGCCCGCGCCCCAAACCCTAGCCCCACTCCCGAGCCGCCGCCGCCGCCGCCGCGCCGCCTCCCGACCGCGCCGCGCCGCCGCCCGACCCGCCGCGCCGCCCCACCGTCCCGTGCCGTCGTCCCGCCGCTGCCGTCGACCTTGCCGGAGGTAGCCGCCGCCGCTGGTTTTCAGCAGAAAACCGTTCGGTTTTTTTAAAACCTAGATTCGCTTTTTTAGATTAGATCGGTTCGGTTTTCCGTCGATTTAATTATTTTGCAGACGTTCGTCCATACGTTCCTTTTAACAAACGCCATTCACCCTTTAGTCATAGACAGCGAATGTTCGTTCATTAGCTTGTTCGTCAGTTTTTCTCTTTCCAGGGTTTTTCCACGATTATTTTCGATCGCGATTTCTCCCCTAATCTTCGTTCTAGTATAACTTTTCGCTCGTTTACCGAAATCACGCGATTCAAGCGCCTAGATATTTGTTTCGAAGCCGTCTTTCTGTTTAACCAACTTGAACAAGATTTTGCTACTATAAAATTTGACTTTAGTCCAGATTAGTAATCGGATCTTGTTTCTTTCGCAGTTTGAGTTTTGTTGCTTCGTTTGGTTTGATTCCTTTTTGCAAACTGGAGTTCTTAAGTTGAACTTTCTGGTTAGATCTCTTCTTCGAGTTTTATACGTGCTTCTAGTTGAGTGCTTATTGTATGCTTGTTCGTTTGTGCTAGAGTACCCGGAGTGCGAAGCATGCTACTACGAGTCTCTAGGTTTCGCGGATCATCAGCAAGGCAAGTAACACTTTGATCATATCTCTTCCTACCCAGTTTTATTGCATTAGTTCAATCCTCAAACAATTGCATGATTAGGATCTGATTAAATGTGGGTTTTGGGAGGTAGATGAGGTAGTACCTATTCACCTGCTTATTTTCAAACCTATGGGAGTTACTTCTACATTGCTTATATTGCTATGCTATGCTCGTAGAAGTGGATTGGTTTTGAGTGTATCCATGACAGATGTGAGTGTGTTAATTAATGGTTCAACTTAAGGTGGCAACTTAAATACACATCTGGGTGGATTGCTTGTGGGCACCTGGAGAATCCAGTGTTGTCCTAGGATATCCCGGAGGACCCGTGTGATCATCCTACGGCCCCTCACCCAGGCTCAAAGGGATCATAAGATTATTCATGCTAGAAACTTCCGTGTGCAGCCACAAGCCATTATGGCCTCTGGCATAGTTGAGTAAGTTGCGTGAAGCTCTTGAAGAGGTAGACTGGCAGATGTAGTGGGTTGTAGGTGGTACTGTCTATCCAGAGTAGAGAGTTAATGCTTCAGAAAGACTGTGTCTCCAATCTCCGACCATGGGTGTATTCGAGTCTTGTGGGAAAAAGTGCGCAAACCTCTGCAGAGTGTACAAACTAATCATGGTTAGCCATGTCCCCGGTTATGGACGTTTTGAGTATCTAGTTCTTGGATTATTATGTTGATCTCATTTGATTGGGTTTAATTGATGATGCTTAATTGGGATTGAGTTGGAGGAACCTTCTCAATGTTTAAACAACCACCATGATAGTTAAATAAAATGTATTCCTTTGTCGTAGGAAAAATTGGCTTTACGCAAAAATTTAACCATAGAGCTTTCCACCAGCCAAATATGCATGTAGTGATAGCATTTATTCTGTTCATTACTCTCTTGTGTTATATTGCCAGCATATTCCAGGTGCTGACGTTTCGGGCTGCAACATTCATGTTGCAGACTTTTCAGACGATGAGTAAGGAGCCATAGGTCGTTGTCTTTCACTAAGTGGTGCCGTTGGAGTTGATGGACTCATTTATCTTCCAAGCCTTCCACTGTTATCGATTTTAGATGGCCTTAAGCCATATTATTGTAATAAGCTCTCTTTTGAGACATTCGATTTAATAATTGTGTGATTGCTACTCTGTTATAAATCCTCAAGTACTGTGCGTGTCAGCATGTGACGCCCCCGATTCAATCGTTCACTAATCATGCACGCAAATGTGTATGATCAAGATCAGGGACTCACGGGAAGATATCACAACACAACTCTACAAATAAAATAAGTCATACAAGCAGCATAATACAAGCCAGGGGCCTCGAAGGCTCGAATACAAGTGCTCGATCAAAGAGGAGTCAGCGGAAGCAACAATATCTGAGTACAGACATAAGTTAAACAAGTTTGCCTTAAGAAGGCTAGCACAAACAGGGATACAGATCGAACGAGGCGCAGGTCTCCTGCCTGGGATCCTCCTAACTACTCCTGGTCGTCGTCAGCGGGCTGCACGTAGTAGTAGGCGCCTCCGGAGTAGTATTCGTCATCGTCGACGGTGGCGTCTGGATCCTGGGCTCCAGCATCTGGTTGTGGCAACCGGGTAGAAGGGAAAGGGAGAAAAGGGGGAGAAAAGCAACCGTGAGTACTCATCCAAAGTACTCGCAAGCAAGGAGCTACACTACATATGCATGGGTATATGTGTAAAAGGCCATATCAGTGGACTGAACTGCAGAATGCCAGAATAAGAGGGGGATAGCTAGTCTTATCGAAGACTACGCTTCTGGTCGCCTCCGTCTTGCAGCATGTAGAAGAGAGTAGACTGAAGTCCTCCAAGTAGCATCACATAGCATAATCCTACCCGGCGATCCCCTCCTCGATGCCCTGTTAGAGAGCGATCACCGGGTTGTATCTGGCACTTGGAAGGGTGTGTTTTATTAAGTAACCGGTTCTAGTTGTCATAAGGTCAAGGTACAACTCCGGGTCGTCCTTTTATCGAGGGACACGACTATTCGAATAGATTAACTTCCCTGCAGGGGTGCACCACATAGCCCAACATGCTTGATCCCATTTGGCCGGGCACACTTTCCTGGGTCATGCCCGGCCGCGGAAGATCAACACGTCGCAGCCCCACCTAGGCACAACAGAGCGGTCAGCACGCCGGTCTAAACCTAAGCGCGCAGGGGTCTAGGCCCATCGCCCTGAGCACACCTGCACGTTGCGAACGCGCCCGGAAGGAGACCTAGCCTAGTGGCGTTCCAGTCCAATCCGGCGCGCGCCACTCAGTCGCTGACGTCAAGAAGTGCTTCGGCTGATACCACGACGCTGAGTGCTCATATCTTTCCCGCGTAGTTGGTTAGTGCGTATAGGCCAGTAGCCAGACTCAGATCAAATACCCAGATCTCGTTAAGCGTGTTAAGTATCCGCGAACGCCAACAGGGCCAGGCTCACCTCTCACCCAGGTAGCCCCGAACTGCCCTGCCGCTCCACCACAAAGATCCACACAGAGGGCCATCGGGACAAAGGTCCTTTCAGCCCCCAATCCGTGAATCACTCGCGGGTACTCCTCGAGCCAACCCGACTTTGGTCACCACATGTATCATGTTTAATATAAAGTATATACCCGTGATCAACTCCCGAGTGATCACGGCCCGATAGTATAGCACAACAGACGGACAAGAATGTAGGGCCACTGATGGAAACTAGCATCCTATACTAAGCATGTAGGATTGCAGGTAAAGGTAACAACAGTAGTAGCAAGGACAGGCTATGCAGCAGTATAGGATTAACTGAAAGCAGTAACATGCTACACTACTCTAATGCAAGCAGTATAGATCAGAGTAGGCGATATCTGGTGATCAAGGGGGGGGGGGCTTGCCTGGTTGCTCTCGCAAGAGAGAGGGATCGTCAACTCCGTAGTCGAACGGGGCAGCAGCAGCGTCGGTCTCGATGTCTATCGAGAGAAGAGGAGGGAGAAACAATAAATATTTAAGCAAGCAGATGCATAGTGATGCATCACATGACAAGTAACGGCGTTAGAGGTGCCCTAACGCGGTATGGGATGATACCGGTGAAGGGGGGAAGCATCCGGGAAAGTTTTCCCGGGGTTTCGCGTTTTCGAGCAGAGGAGCTGGAGGGGGAAAAGATGCGAGTTTGATATGTTAGGAATGTGTAGTGGACGAACGGGCTGCGTATTCGGGTTCGTCTCGTCGTTCTGAGCAACTTTCATGTAGAAAGTATTTTCATCCGAGGTACGGTTTATTTTCTATTAATTTTTAAAAGATTTAAATCATTCTCACGATTTATTTAATTATTTTGAAGCAACATTATCCAGAACAACGTTCGCTGACATCAGCATGACGTCATCAGTCAACAGAGGTTGTCCCGTTCATCATTGATTGTTTAGTCTAATTAGGGTTTAATTAAACTAACTAGTTAATTAGATTAATTAAGCAGGACTAATTAACTTAATTAATTAATTAAATAATCATCTTAATTATTATATATTTATATTTTTTATTCTCTTTTTTTTAATTCATTTTGGGTGTGGGCCCCTTAGTCAGTGGCTCATCCGAGCCACCAGGGGCTAACGGGCGCGGGCCAAACGGGGCGGGTGGAACCGCCCGAACGAGGCGACGCCCAGGGCGGGCGCACGGCTTGCGCCGGTGGCCGTGGCAGGAGAGCGGGGGCTCGTCGGGATCCGCCGGCAGGAGGAGCCGGTCGAGGAGGCGCGCTAGGGAGGATGCGGTGGGGGCACACGCGGTAGCTGGTGCGGCCCGACGAGCGGAGCTCGCCGACGCGGGGACAGGACCATGGTGGCCAGAGCGGGCGGGGCACGATGACGCGCCGTGAGCAGAGAGAGGGAGGAGGCCAGTGGGGTTCCTCACCCGTGTTTCAGGGAAGGCCTGATGTAGGGCGAACGCGGTGGCGGGGAGCGGTGGAGTCGAGGAGGCATTCCAGCAGGGTCCGACGACGGCGCGTGGCAATGCGGCGCCGGCGTCGAGCACGTCGGGCGGCGGGGAGGAGATGAGGAGGCGGGCGGCGAAGCGGCGTTCCAGGCGGCGTGGGGCGGCGTGGCTGCGGGCGAGGGCGAGGTGGAGGCGACGGGTGGCGGCATCGGGCGGGGGGGTCCGTCGAGGAGAAGGCGAGGGGGTGGCGGTGCTCGGCGCCGCGGGGTGGCGAGGACGAGGCGACGGGGTCCGAGCGCCGTGGGGAGGTTCGTCCCCCCGATCCCGATCTGGATCGGGGAAGGGAAGATGGACTTGGGGGCATGGGGAGGGGGAGAGAGGAGTGGGGGAGTGGGGGGGTTACGGGCTAGGGTTCGGCCTCCAGGGGGTTATGGAGGAGTGGAGGGAGGCGGCCCTGGCCAGGTGGGCCGGTTGGGCGGCCAGTTGGCTAGCTGGGCCGGTTGGCCCAGCGCCGGGGGGGGGGGTGCTTATTTTATTTTCTTTCTTTTTTTTCTTTTACTTATTTTGTTTTAGTTTTTTTAAACGTTATGAAATACAAAAGCTAAAACTAAATTAATATTATTATCTATATCTCTGCCATAAATAATTTGGCACTTTAAATAAGTATGTGGTATTAGTTTATTACTTAAAGGGCATTTAAATATTTGTTGTAACGATGTGTTAATTAACTTAGTCCATCTAACTATTTTATAAAAAGATGATTTCTCCACCACAATTACCTATGATTTATATGTCGCATTTCGAACATTTTTGCTTTAATATTTGAAAACTTTTGTGGTTTGCCTTTAACTTAAAGTTGAATTTGAATCGTTTTGAACTAACGCGAGACTAACAACAGTAACCGTGGTGACATGGCATCATTAACGTGGGATTACTGTAGCGTAATTATCCGGGCGTCACAATTCTCCTCCACTACAAGAAATCTCGTCCCGAGATTTAAGAGGGGAGTAAGGGGGAAAGTTTTGGTTACGATATTCTAACAGATCTTCTCGAAGAAGTTAATCCCTTTCGTTGATGTCTTCAATTCTTTATTCCAATGCATCATGATAAAGTTGTCGTCCTTTCTTCGGGAACTCCATCGTACTTACGGAAAGAAATAAGGGTGGGCATACCGGGAGTACGGACCTCTGCAAGGTTGACTATCTGGTCGATAACACCGAGGAAGATGGCGGAAGTAACTCTCGAATATAAACTTAAGAAAATATCGAGAGCAAAGTAAGGAGGTATCATGTGAAGTTTCAAGCGAGCAGACAAACATTCGATGCCTGAAACGGGGCGTGAAGGGGGTTCAAAGCAACGGGAATAAGTATTGTGTCTGGTACCAGAATTGATGGTCTCTCCAAAGGTGGCTCGTGAATTACTTATGAGGCCACGCGCGAGGAACAACCTTGGTAACAAGAGGTGTACAGGTGAGTCAGGTTTCAATCTTGTGGAACTGTGGGTTATGGGCCCACCATGTGGTTTTTTTTATCGGAGCAGGGACATCTTGCCCGGTCATGATAGCAAGGCATGTCAGAGAGTACCATGTCAGTTATGTCGGCAACAACATTGGTACCAAGGGCGGGGGACGAAGAGAACCATTTTTCCGCTCGCTGCAACGAGGCGGACCAATAGGCAAAGTTCTCGTCCATCGGTGGTTACCGGAATGTCATCAACAAAAGTAACAAGGTCTTACTGACATAATTGTACACGAGGGGTCTACATAAGCAGGGAATTAATACTGCTTAGACCAAAATGATCACCAGAAAGGTTAAACCAAATAATGGAAAGGAAAATATGATTATCAGATATTTCAGGGGTATATCCTCCCCAATGATAAGCAGAGCATGATATCCATGACAGGATATAATGTACAAAACCCTTTAGGTAAGGGGAGAAAAATTTCATGATATTATCCATACAACGGTGTTTGGATAGTTGAGCAAGAAACAATTAGCATTGGGCTTCAAATGTTCTTGTTGAAGAACGGAGTACCATAGACGTGCTTCGAGATAGCATTGACATGGTCAACAGGTGAAAATCAAACTTTGGAAACAAAAAGGATCCATCAGGAACAACTTGTAGAATAAGTCTTACCATTTCTCATGGAAGAATAGATAACCTTGCTAAAAAGGAAGCTATAACATTAGGGCCTCCGGCCAGGTGTGTTAGGCACGACATCACCTTGCCGGGTCTCTTAAAGACCAATGTTATAACTCTTGGAAATATGTTCCAAACATCATAGCTGACTGAGATTCAGATCTGATTGGTGTTAGGATAAATCAGACTCAGGATTCCTGAGAAGAAGAGGTGCAACACAATTGACGAGGTGGCATTATATGATTTTCGGGAAATAAACTATGGAAGCGAGTTCTGAACAAGGGTTCATTATTAAACAAGGAGATGAGGAGGAGGTGGCTGATGGATTCAGCAACATTTCGTCAAGATTTCCAAAAAGATGGCTTTCCACAGTCATGTGAACAAGGAGATAACATTTGTCAAATCAAATGATATAATGGTGTGCTATAGGAAAGCATACACAATTAAACATTGATCGAAAAATGCATCCAAAATATGGACTAAGTAACACGATCAATGTTAGAATGATGAGTCAATAATCAACATATGAAGAAAGAAACTATCATTCGTAACTTACAAGCAATAGGGTTGCTAGAAGTTTTGAATTCACAAATCATAGTTCATTTTTGGCATTCCGGTTATAAATAACACCGGGACCAAGAAGGAATGGTGATGATGAGAAGCATCACTTGTAAAAAGAATTATTAAGAGGTGGTGAAATTCCCACGACATTCTTGACATAAAAGGTGGTAATATTCCAAGGTAAAGAAGAACAAATGCTGGGTAGCAAGGAACTCAAGGTATAACACAAAACACGAACAAGTTTGTGTTGGAGGGAAGGCAATAAAGTGGTCGATGATAACACAACTCATCGAGGGCAAGGATGGTATTTCTCATCATGAATTCGATTGATATCCTGGAAGAGCTCAGAATGCCGATGATGATCACGACACATTTGTCGAGAGATTTCAAGATGTAATCAATCGGCAATGACATCAAGTCAAAGGAATGGTGAAGCGAAAGGTTATCGGAACCAAGGGTACGACACAAACTCGAAACCAAGCTTGTTGTCCAAAGCGAAATGATATTTTGAGGAAGATCAACGTAAGCTTAGCTCATCGTCAAATAATTGTGCTCCGAGAAGAAGGACCGGGTAGCACAGTTATATTTTTAACATGGTAATCATATAGCCGATCAGGCTAGGGTTGACGTGATCGAGTACAAACTCGTAAGCAAAGAAGATTACTAAGAGTTGTTTAATCGCGATGCGGACTCGATTCAGTTATCGATGTCCTTGAGTGTTTAATAACTAGAAGCCCGTGAAAAATTGGAATCAATGAGAATGTAGCACTTGATGAAGAACTCATAAGAAGTTATGCAAATCCGTGATAATCTTGAGATACCAGGGGTAATATTCAACGACCAATCAAAGTAGAGGTTGGTCTAGGGTAATGCTCTGCAGAAGACAAGTGCTTAAACTTGCACGAGAAATGGTATTTAAAGGAGAACATGGTCGGAATCCACGATCATAAAGGATCGAACCACGGATACAAGATGAAATTATAACAAGGGGGTGATTATTTTTACGAGCAGCTTCTATGATAAGTTATACATCGTGTCCATGGGCATGAATGCAAGGTTCAAGGTCGACTCCCACTTCTTCAATGTATAACCTTCCATTCACTTCTCGCTTTGATAAAGGCATTAGTGTTGAAAGTTGTACCTGGTGAAATACCAGATGAGTATGACTCGTGAAAACTTCCGAGTTCACACATATAAAGGAAGGCATAGGTTCAACCCGTCAGGGTATCGTGGAAACATATACCACAAGCTTTAATAGTAAATACCACCAGCTCGAAAGCAGAGCATGGTTGGCCAAGAAGAAGATACAATTTACCAAGGCATTATGTATCGGAGAAATAACTCACGAGGTGATTAATTGTGAAGGACACTGTCGGATAACAATCCAACAATGGATATGGCGATCCACAAGGGAGTTGATGTGAGTATCGATACCCAAACAGAGGAAGAAACAATGAAAAGGCATTGGAATCTAGAAACAACAAACTAATTAAAGCTTAACGCAAAGAAATTTTATGATTTTCAAATCAAGGGATCAGAAGCAATCATTCTGATTGGAAATGAATAAGTTCAATAGACTTAGAAGCACAACCGATCAAGGCATTGATTGGTCAAGAACCAGCTCATGTTTAAAATGACGACTGAGCCGGAAAGATATTTTAAAAGGATCAACTGATGATTGCGTGCATTCGCACTCATGTTGAATCAAAAGGATCAAAATGACGGTGCCTAAGGATAATAACGAATATTTCCAGACATATGGAAAGCATCCATCATGCAAGTAGACAAGTATTGCAGAGCAATAAGCTACTAAGGATTTTTGGAGGATCGAATAGTATTTCGAAGAACTTAGTGAAACACACAAACAACTAGGGATGGGCGGATACTCGGTAAGTGCGAGAAATTATCCGTAGGGGTGTTCAGGTGACAAAGAACAACAAGGAAGTAAGCTCAAAGAATTCTCGGAACAACAGAGAGAATGTCGGGGTAACTTGTAATAACAAGGTCGACTGGGAATAAAAGTAAGATCAACAGGTGTAAGTATTTATCCATAGGGATATTTCGGTGGTAGTAAATTGCAAAAGCAACGGGCACAGAGCCCTGAGAGAATATCGGATAGTATCTTCGAAATCTTTTGGGGTAACAGGCGATCATCTGGACCGAAGGGGCTCTCCGGGAGAAAGTAGTTACGAGAACCTAGAGTCAGATTTAGTAAAATTATTTAACCCGAATAGAAGAGAGATCAGAGTCCCAGAGTATAGACGAGGAGTAAAAGATCCTAATACCACCCGATGGCGACGTGTGCCCGTAAGACACAAAGCCATGTTGGTAAAAGTTTTGCAATGTCTAGACTCGACTTCGGCCAAGGAGTGTGGAAGGGGGATTCCTACAGGCAGTCGGCTCTGATACCAACTTGTGACGCCCCCGATTCAATCGTACACTAATCATGCACGCAAATGTGTATGATCAAGATCAGGGACTCACGGGAAGATATCACAACACAACTCTACAAATAAAATAAGTCATACAAGCAGCATAATACAAGCCAGGGGCCTCGAAGGCTCGACTACAAGTGCTCGATCAAACACGAGTCAGCGGAAGCAACAATATATGAGTACAGACATAAGTTAAACAAGTTTGCCTTAAGAAGGCTAGCACAAACAGGGATACAGATCGAACGAGGCGCAGGTCTCCTGCCCGGGATCCTCCTAACTACTCCTGGTCGTCGTCAGCGGGCTGCACGTAGTAGTAGGCGCCTCCGGAGTAGTAGTCGTCGTCGTCGACGGTGGCGTCTGGATCCTGGGCTCCAGCATCTGGTTGCGGCAACCGGGTAGAAGGGAAAGGGAGAAAAGGGGGAGAAAAGCAACCGTCAGTACTCATCCAAAGTACTCGCAAGCAAGGAGCTACACTACATATGCATGGGTATATGTGTAGAAGGCCATATCAGTGGTGTGAACTGCAGAATGCCAGAATAAGAGGGGGATAGCTAGTATTATCGAAGACTACGCTTCTGGTCGCCTCCGTCTTGCAGCATGTAGAAGAGAGTAGACTGAAGTCCTCCAAGTAGCATCGCATAGCATAATCCTACCCGGCGATCCCCTCCTCGATGCCCTGTTAGAGAGCGATCACCGGGTTGTATCTGGCACTTGGAAGGGTGTGTTTTATTAAGTAACCGGTTCTAGTTGTCATAAGGTCAAGGTACAACTCCGGGTCGTCCTTTTACCGAGGGACACGGCTATTCGAATAGATTAACTTCCCTGCAGGGGTGCACCACATAACCCAACACGCTTGATCCCATTTGGCCGGGCACACTTTCCTGGGTCATGCCCGGCCGCGGAAGATCAACACGTCGCAGCCCCACCTAGGCACAACAGAGTGGTCAGCACACCGGTCTAAACCTAAGCGCGCAGGGGTCTGGGCCCATCGCCCTGAGCACACCTGCACGTTGCGAACGCGGCCGGAAGCAGACCTAGCCTAGTGGCGTTCCAGTCCAATCCGGCGCGCGCCACTCAGTCGCTGACGTCAAGAAGTGCTTCGGCTGATACCACGACGCCGAGTGCCCATATCTTTCCCGCGTAGTTGGTTAGTGCGTATAGGCCAGTAGCCAGACTTAGATCAAATACCCAGATCTCGTTAAGCGTGTCAAGTATCCGCGAACGCCAACAGGGCCAGGCTCACCTCTCACCCAGGTAGCCCCGAACTGCCCTGCCGCTCCGCCACAAAGATCCACACAGAGGGCCGTCGGGACAAAGGTCCTTTCAGCCCCCAATCCGTGAATCACTCGCGGGTACTCCTCGAGCCAACCCGACTTTGGTCACCACATGTATCATGTTTAATATAAAGTATATACCCGTGATCAACTCCTGAGTGATCACGGCCCGATTGTATAGCACAGCAGACGGACAAGAATGTAGGGCCACTGATGGAAACTAGCATCCTATACTAAGCATGTAGGATTGCAGGTAAAGGTAACAACAGTAGTAGCAAGGACAGGCTATGCAGCAGTATAGGATTAACTGAAAGCAGTAACATGCTACACTACTCTAATGCAAGCAGTATAGATCAGAGTAGGCGATATCTGGTGATCAAGGGGGTGGGGGCTTGCCTGGTTGCTCTCGCAAGAGAGAGGGATCGTCAACTCCGTAGTCGAACGGGGCAGCAGCAGCGTCGGTCTCGGTGTCTATCGAGAGAAGAGGGGGGAGAAATAATAAATATTTAAGCAAGCAGATGCATAGTGATGCATCACATGACAAGTAACGGCGTTAGAGGTGCCCTAACGCGGTATGGGATGATACCGGTGAAGGGGGGAAGCATCCGGGAAAGTTTTCCCGGGGTTTCGCGTTTTCGAGCAGAGGAGCTGGAGGGGGAAAAGATGCGAGTTTGATATGTTAGGAATGTGTAGTTGACGAACGGGCTGCGTATTCGGGTTCGTCTCGTCGTTCTGAGCAACTTTCATGTAGAAAGTATTTTCATCCGAGGTACGGTTTATTTTCTATTAATTTTTAAAAGATTTAAATCATTCTCACGATTTATTTAATTATTTTGAAGCAACATTATCCAGAACAGCGTTCGCTGACATCAGCATGACGTCATCAGTCAACAGAGGTTGACTGGGTCAACTGACGTGTGGGTCCCGTTCATCATTGATTGTTTAGTCTAATTAGGGTTTAATTAAACTAACTAGTTAATTAGATTAATTAAGCAGGATTTATTAACTTAATTAATTAATTAATCATCTTAATTATTATATATTTATATATTTTTTTATTCTCTTTTTTTTAAATTCATTTTGGGTGTGGGGCCCCTTAGTCAGTGGCTCATCCGAGCCACCAGGGGCTAACGGGCGCGGGCCAAACGGGGCGGGTGGAACCGCCCGAACGAGGCGACGCCCAGGGCGGGCGCGCGGCTTGCGAAGGTGGCCGTGGCAGGAGCGCGGGGGCTCGCCGGGATCCGCCGGCAGGAGGAGCCGGTCGAGGAGGCGCGCTAGGGAGGATGCGGTGGGGGCACACGCGGTAGCTGGTGCGGCCCGACGAGCGGAGCTCGCCGACGCGGGGACAGGACCATGGTGGCCAGAGCGGGCGGGGCACGATGACGCGCCGTGAGCAGAGAGAGGGAGGAGGCCGGTGGGGTTCCTCACCCGTGTTGCAGGGGAGGCCTGATGCAGGGCGAACGCGACGGCGGGGAGCGGTGGAGTCGAGGAGGCATTCCGGCAGGGTCCGACGACGGCGTGTGGCGATGCGGCGCCGGCGTCGAGCACGTCGGGCGGCGGGGAGGAGATGAGGAGGCGGGCGGCGAAGCGGCGTTCCAGGCGGCGTGGAGCGGCATGGCGGCGGACGAGGGCGAGGTGGAGGCGACGGGTGGCGGCGTCGGGCGGGGGGGTCCGTCGAGGAGAAGGCGAGGGGGTGGCGGTGCTCGGCGCCGCGGGGTGGCGAGGACGAGGCGACGGGGTCCGAGCGCCGTGGGGAGGTTCCTCCCCCCGATCCCGATCTGGATCGGGGAAGGAAAGAGGGACGTGGGGGCGTGGGAAGGGGGAGAGAGGAGTGGGGGAGTGGGGGGTTACGGGCTAGGGTTCGGCCTCTAGGGGGTTATGGAGGAGTGGAGGGAGGCGGCCCTGGCCAGGTGGGCCGGTTGGCTAGCTGGGCCGGTTGGCCCAGCCCGGGGGGGGTGCTTCTTTTCTTTTCTTTTTTTTTCTTTTACTTATTTTGTTTTAGTTTTTTTAAACGTTATGAAATACAAAAGCTAAAACTAAATTAATATTATTATCTATATCTCTGCCGTAAATAATTTGGAACTTTAAATAAGTATGTGGTATTAGTTTATTACTTAAAGGGCATTTAAATATTTGTTGTAACGATGTGTTAATTAACTTAGTCCATCTAACTATTTTATAAAAAGATGATTTCTCCACCACAATTACCTATGATTTATATGTCGCATTTTGAACATTTTTGCTTTAATATTTGAAAACTTTTGTGGTTTGCCTTTAACTTAAAGTTGAATTTGAATCGTTTTGAACTAACGCGAGACTAACAACAGTAACCGTGGTGACATGGCATCATTAACATGGGATTACTGTAGCGTAATTATCCGGGCGTCACACAGCATTACCGATCCAGGGATGACACTGATGCACAGAGATCAGACTGTTTGAGGTCTGGTCGCTACAAGATGGTATCAGAGCACACGCTGAGTGTAGGACATGACCACTAAGCTAAAGCCTTAGATCACTACTCTCTTCTCATTTCTGACTTCTCTCCATTTCCTACTCTTTAGGATGGCGGATGCAAGGAACAAGTTTGCACAACCGGATGAAGATACACCTTTTGGACGACACTTGAAGGAAGTTACTAGATACCTGAACATTGGAATACCAAGCTTCACCGGGACTTACAACGCCACTTTACTAGAAGAGGAGTGCTGGATGATTCAAGTTCAAGTTCCAGGAAGGACGTTCATGCCAGTCACTAAGCACATGGAGTTTTCCTTTGATGCATCAACCTGGAGTCTAGAAAAGAGCATGGCAGCCCACATCACCATGGGACGCATTGGAGAAGTTTACCACAAGGATCTCAACGATACTATCTACCAGATTTGTGCGCGCCGAGATGAGCAATGGGAGATGATCAGCACCAGGAAGGATAGATCTATTGCATCTTTCATCCAGGAGTTAAACCAGCACATTCGTCGCTAGGAGAACCAGATGTGCGCAGGCATGATAGATCTGAAGAAGGCAATGACCAGGATCACGGAGCTGGAGGAATAACTCAAGTCTACATGAGATGGATATGAGGAGGAAATGACGATACTCGTGGAGAAGAATGACGATCTGACCAGGAAGCTAAGAGTCTTCATGGGAGACCCCGCGCCCGGAGGAGAAGACGACGATTCCACTTGCCCGGAGAACTACATCATCGACGACACCGGCTCGGACCCCGACGGTAGCGATGATGACTTTGTCGATGAAGCTGCAGCAGATATTATGGAGTCTTCCACCGATCAATTTTTCTAGTCGACCACCATATCAGTAGTAGAAATTCCCCCATGTATATAGTATAGTCCGAGCACTTTTGTAACGATAGTTAGACCGATTGTATGCCCTTGTTTGAATTGATTGAAGTGATATGATTGTGTTTGTCTCATGTGCATATGAGTAGTGTTTTCCCCCTAGACCTCATTCTATTCTGTTTTCTCACCTTTTCTAAACCCAGCAGATGCCTCCGAGACGCGACAATGGATTTGCTTTCCCACCGGAGCTCACTCAGTTGATCCAGCAGCAGAATGCATTGATGCAGATACTAGTCCAGAATCAGAATCAGGGGAACAACAACAACAACCCACCACCACCACCACCTATTGATCACTTAGCCCGTTTTCTAAGGCTGAATCCGTCGGTGTTCTCCAGTAGCACCGAGCCGATAGTTTCAGATGATTGGCTCCACAAGATTGGAAGGGAGTTGACCACTGCAGGATGCACAGATGCGGAGAGAGTGCGTTTTGCCGCACATCAGCTTGATAGACCCGCAATATCATGGTGGGAGAATTTCACACCCACTTACCCCATTGACACTGTCACATGGGACCAGTTTCAACAGGCTTTTCGCACCGCTCATGTATCAGCAGGAGCTATGGCCATGAAAAAGCGCGAGTTTCGCAACTTACGCCAAGGAGGACGCAGAGTGGGCCAGTATGTGGATGATTTTAGTAAGCTAGCACGTTATGCCCCACATGACATTGCTACGGATGCAGCTAAGCAGGAGAAGTTTCTGGAAGGACTGAATGATGAGCTGAGCATGTAGTTGATGGTGGCAACTTTCAATAACTATCAGGAGTTGGTAGATGGAGCCCTCATGATTGAAGGGAAGCATCAGCAAATTGACAACCGCAAGAGGAAGTATGGACAAGGGAAGTACATTCGGTAGCTCAGCAGAGGCCCCGTTTTACCCAGAACTCGGGAGGACCCCTTCAACATAACCATGGAGGTCACAATGACAATGGAGGGAGTTCACACAACCATAGTGGCCCCAGGAACGGGAATGGTAATGGAGGAAGCAACGGCCAGAACAGTACCAACCCAGCAACGCCCGCCAAGAAGGATCTAAGTCACATTACTTGTTTCAAGTGCAGGAAGAATGGACATTATGCCACGGAGTGTTCTGTAGCAAAGAATGGAAATGGCAATGGAAGCTCTGGGAAGAATCCCAACCCTTTCAACAGGGGACAAGTGAACCACGTTAGCGTGGAGGAGGCTGAAGCGCAACCTGATGCAGTAATAGGTAAGTTTTTGGTTAAGTCATTTACTGCAATCGTTCTTTTTGATACTTGTGCATCGCATTCATACATATCAAGGGGATTTGTGGATAAGTTTAAACTGCCAACCCAAGCCCTTACGTCACCCATGTTACTAACCTCCCCAGGAGCAAAGTATATGGCTAGCCTATGGTGTGATCGGTTACCATTAAGGATTGGTAATTACTTGTTTCCCTCAGACCTAATAGTATTGGAGTCACAAGGACTGGATGTGATATTAGGCATGGATTGGATATCGAAGTATGGAGGGAACATTGACTGCGCCAGTAAGTCGATTTTTCTTACCACCCCAAAAGGAGGAAGAATCAAGTATGTATCCCGGCATGTGCCGAATAGGACTCAAGTGAATTCCTGTAACATCCCAAAATTCTAAATTTTGGAATGTTATAATAAATAGATAGATTTGATTTGATTGTTTTGATTGATTGACTAAAAGTGAGTGAATTCGAAACTTTTTGAAAGTTAAAGGAGAGGGAATAAAAGGACTTTCCCAAACTTTCATTTTTGCATTTTAAGATCTCCGTGAATTCAAATTCTTTTCACCACAAAACCCTGAAGAGAAGATGACATGACTTCTTCCATTTATATAAATGACAAGGGGTGTTGAAAATATTTGAATTTCATTTGGAAAATATTTCCAATTCAGAAACTTTAAGAAACACAATGATTTTCACGAGAGAAGATAATATGACTTCTTCAAAATATATGAAATATGAGTTGGGAGTTTTCAAAGAATTAAATTAAAAGTTCTTTTGAATTTATTTTCAATTTGGAGTTATTTGAGTTTTATTCAAATTATTTTTCTCCAAAAATAAAATATATGGAAATTAGGGTAACATGATTCCCTACAACAGAAAATTGGAGATAAATAAATTTGAAATCATTTCGGGATTTTTCAAATGATTTTTACTGGATTTTATTAGAGCAGAAGCACTCTTTGAATTATTTGTATTTCTGCGGATTTTATTTGACGTTAGAAAATGTTCACGTTGTAGGTAATCTTTTTCTGAAAACTTTGATATATTATATGCCTAGGTAAAATTTTAATTATTTTGCGTTTCTTTTTGTTTTTCTGGAAAAATGTTAAAACAAAAAAAACTCTTCGGACCGACTGGGCCGAAGCCCAGCCAGCCCAGCACCGCGCCGGCCCAGCCTAGGCCAGCCGCAGCCCAGCCGGCCCAACTCCGCTGTCCCCGACCTTCGGTCAGAGACCGCCTGCCGCACGACGTCGCCGTCGTGGTCGCCACGGACGCCGCCGCCGCCTCTGCTTGTCCCCTTCTCCAAGCCTCGCGCAGCACCCCCTCCTTTAAAGCCGCGCCCGCCGCCCGTCTCTCCCTCTTATCCTCGCACCGCCTCCCTTGCGCCGCATCCCGCCGCCGTCGGCGAGATCCACCGCCTCCACCCCGCTCCGTTCCGTCGCCGTGGACCGCCGCCGACGCTGCCATCCTGCTCGCCGCGACGCGCCGCCCCTCCCCGACCTCTCCGTTGCCCTCCTCGACCCCGAAGCCGCCGCCCCGGATGAAACCGAAGTCGCCGCCATCGTCCTCCCCGACTCCGGCGATCGCCGCGGTAACCGCCGCCTCCCGCCCGTTGGATCTGGATCCAATGATCCAGATCGCGTTCTTTTTCCTTTTTTTGAAACATTTTTTTTGTTGTTGTTTGTGAACGTTCATTGCTTTGCCTTCCCAGCGAACGGTTTTTAACCAAATAGGTTTCTGCCACGTGTCTAGGGACCCAGTTGCAGATATAAGTTTCATAGATTTGTCCCTGGATTTTTCAGAACAGCCCCTGAACTTCAAAACCCTACAACTCTTTATCCTTAACTCCGATTTAAGCAATTTTTTTGCAAAATACTCCTCGTGACTTATACTTTCCAATAAAAAGTGGATTTTGGAGATTGAGCAAATAAAATTTAGTCAACTGCAAATCTAGTTCAAACCTTCGTTTGATCGTAACTTTTGAACCGGAGCTCCGTTCTTTATGAAACCAACGCCCACTTCTTCGTTATGATCTCCTCTATCCAGTAATCCAACTCAAACATGTTTTTGAAAATTTTAAAATTTGAATTAGATCAGATTTAGTTTCAAACTTTGTTTGATCGTAACTTGAGTTTCGTAGCTCCGTTTGAGTTGATTCTTTTTGCAAATTAAAGCTCTTGACCTAAACTTTCTGATAAGGCCAAATTCACATAATTTTGGTACTGTTAGAATTTTTTTTATGTTGAAAGAGTTATTTGCTTGGTTTTGTTGTTTTCCGAATCGTTCTTCGATCTTTCCGATCTTTTGAGTGATTGCTTATGTGTGGTTACTATTGCTTGCTTACGATAGATTGACCGGAGTGTGACGAGTAGATCTATCAAGTGTGTTGAGTGCGAATCATCTTCATCAACATTGCGGGCAAGTTCACACTTTGATCATAACCCTTTCATACCCAGTTTTTATTGCATTAGATCAATCCTCAAACATTGCATGATTAGGATCTAATTAAACTGTGGGATGGGAAGTAGTTGAGGTAGTACCTATTACCTGTTTATTATCAAACCCTTGGGAATTATTATTACGTTATGCTTATACTCCTATGCTATGCTTGTAGACGTGGATTGGATTTTGAGAGTATTCATGACTGATGTGAGATTATTAATTAATGGTTTACTTAAGGTGGCAACTTAAACACACATCTGGGTGGATTGCTAGGGGCACCCTGGGGATAGACCAGTTGACTTGCCCGGACACCTGGGGATATACTAGTGTTGTCCTAGGTGATCCCGGGGATATACCGTGTGATCATCCTACGGTCCGCCACCCAGGCTCAAATGGATCATGAGATTATTCATACTAGAAACTTTCGTGTGCAGCCACAAGCCATTATGGGCTCTGGCATAGTTGATGAAGTCGTGCGAACTCTTACAGGGTAGACTAGTAGATGTAGGGGAAAGTAGGTGTACCGGTATATCCAACGTAGGGTGCTAGCGCTTCTGAAAAACTATGTCTCGGTCATCCGTTTCTCAAACCTCCTGTAGTGCGAGAAATCCAACAGAGGCGATCGAGTCTTGTGGGGAAAAGTGCGCAAACCTCTGCAGAGTGTACAAACTAATCATGATTAGCCGTGTCCGCGGTTATGGACGTCTTGAGTATCTAGTTCTTGGATTATCCTGCTGATCTCATCACGTTACTTTAATTTTGTTGGGTTTTAATGATGATGCTTAATTGGGATTGAGAATGTTGTCAACCATTCTCAATGTTTAACAACCACCATGATAGTTAAATAAATTTATTACTTTGTAGTAGGAAAAATTGGCTTTTCGCAAAAACATTATAACCATAGAGCTTTTCCACCAGCCATATATGCATGTAGTGATAGCCATTGTTCATCATTTTCTCTATGGTGTGAATTTGCCAGTACATTCAATGTACTGACCCGTTTCGGGCTGCAACGTCTCATGTTGCAGGTTTCTTACAAAGAGCAAGTGTTACGTTAGGGTTATGATTTCTACACTCAACTTTGCCGTTGGTGTTGATGGGAATCCACAACCTTGTTGCTTCCGCTATATGGATTGAGGTAATAGTATTTACGTTACTTTATACATGTGATTTACCTCTGTTATAAATCCTTCGAGTACTGTGTGTGTCAGCATACCGATCTAGGGATGACACTTAAGCATAGAGACTTGATCCATTCGGGTCTGGTCGCTACAAGATGGTATCAGAGCACATGTTGACTGTAGGACGTGACCCTAGAAACTGGCAAGCCCATAGGAAAGATTTTTCCCTACAACTTTCCTTTTCAAAAGACCTTTTACCTCTCTTCTCTTCTGAGTTTATTCAAATATTCCCTATTAAAGAGACCATACCCCTTCCCCTTTTGACCACCGGAAGATTCGACTGGTGAGAGCACTCCAAGAAGTACAAGATATCGAACAACTAAGACCATTCGGAATGAAGAGGATTTTACCGTGTATCAGAATAATGGAAACTACAACTGTTGAAGACTCCGAAGACTAGGAGAACTTGAAGGCTCGGAAGAATTTCCAGATTTGTATACCCTAGGAAGGCTATCCTTATGGAACTTGTCGGACCATCAAAGCTGTCAATACCCGAGATCAAGGTGTATCGGAGAAATACCGAAGCATGGAGAGTTAAAAACTCAAAGTTCTGTCAAGGAAAACCCTAAGGCAGGAGATATCAACTATGGAGAGATAGCTCATGGAAATGACAAGAGCAGAAACACGGCTATCCATGATTTTAACGCCCACTTATGCTATTGCCGCCGTGCTAAGTTAAGCATGCATTCCTTTGGAAGGACTGGATGACAAGAAGGCTGATGGAGCACCTATCAGCAAAGGATGCAGTTTTAACCTTAGCCGGTGTATCACCAGGATCTGGAGTGTTACATCAAGGAGTTAAGATGGGCCTACAAGAAACAATATTTGATAAGGAAGCTTTTCGTGAAGAACTCAGGACCCAGAAGCTGAAAGTAGCCAAGCTAGAGGAGCAAAACCTTGAGACATCAAAGATTCGTCAGGAACTGGAGGATAGTAGGATCATGGTCGATGTCGAGGTGGATGAAACCCAGAAGTTTGGGATGCAACTCCAGAAATATTAAAAGATGTCACGAGAGATTTCGCGTCAACAGAGATGATCTAGCAAAAGAATTTTAGAAGGACAAGCATGATCGGAAGAAGCCATTGGAGGCATAAACAAGATTTGAAGAGTTTGATGACTTTGAAGATTTATTAACCTTTAGAAGACCAAACCGCTGTTATATACCTACGTTAGATGCGATGATTGTGAGCTGTCATTTTGTTTGATGTTTTTCCGATGGCCACAATAAAATCTGTCTTTTCAAAAACCTTTGTTTGTATTGTGTGCATCTCTCTCTCTCTCTCTCTCTCTCTCTCTCTCTCTCTCTCTCTCTTATCCCACCCCAAAACCCTTGGACCCAATAGAGCATGAATGGAGATGAACTCATGTTTTTCGGACCAATGAGTCAAGTGGAGACGGACCGATGGATTCAGAACATGGAGGATCACATGAAGAATAACTCTGTATCCAGAAAGGATATGACCCAGCATGCTCTGCAGTGTTTTGAAAGAGGTGCTGCTACTTGGTGGAGGATGTACCAAACCATCAATGGATGACAAGGAGTAACCAATTGGAAAGAATTTAAGATGACTCTACTAAAGTCTCGGCTTGTGTCCCAGAAGATGAGGCCTTATGGAAATGACATGGAGAAACTTGGTGCATGCAAGCTTTGTGGAGAAATAGGACACAACCATAAAGAAAACAAGGATGTATACCCTCATAAGCGGAGGATTACCAAAGGAGTTAGCAGAGGATCTCAGGGAACTTCGGTTCGAGATTGTTCCGAAAGGTTTTGTTGCAGCAATGGAAGTTCAGTCTACATTGTTGGGAAAGATCCGTGAAGCTCAGAAGGATGACAAAGAGATTGCTGAGGTAAAAGAGAGGATGAGTAAAGGAAAGGCCAAAGGTTTTCGTAAGGATGAGCACGCCACCTTATGGTTCGAGGACCGTGTATATGTGCCCAATAATGCAAAGATCAGGAAGTTAATACTTCAGGAGGCTCATGACTCACCATACTCGATTCGCCCTGGAAACACCAAGATGTATTTGTATTTGAAGGAGTGTTTCTGGTGGACCCGTAAGAAGAAGGATATTGTGGAGTATGTAGTCGTAAGTGATGTATGCCAGAGAGTAAAGACAGAGCATCAGAAGCCAACATGACTGTTATAGCCTATGCCGATACCCGAATGGAAGTGGGATAAACATGGCATGGACTTTATCACCGGATTGCCCAGAACCAAAGCAGGATATGATTCGATATGGGTAGTAGTTGATCGCTTGACCAAAGTGGCTCACTTTATCCCAGTGAGAACAACTTATACAAGTGCAAAGTTGGCCAAGATATATATGACCAGGATCGTATGTCTGCATGGAGTTCCGAGGACCATCGTATCAGATAGAGGAACACAGTTTACCTCAATGTTTTGGAATCAGCAGCACCAGACTTTGGGTACTAGGCTAGAGTTCAGTATAGCCTTTCATCCGCAGACAGATGGATAAATCGAGAGAGTCAAAAAGATTCTGGAGGACATGTTGAGAGCGTGTGCGCTAGTTTATGGATTTAGTAGGGATGATAATATACCTTACGAGGAGTACTCATACAACAATAGTTACCAAGCCAGTTTGAAGATGGCCCCTTTTGAAGCTTTGTATGGGGGAAGGAGCCAGACACCGTTGATGTGGGAAAAAGTTGGAGACCGTCAGTTGTTTGGACCAAATGTGATCAAGGAGTCAGAAGAGAAGGTTAAGATGATTCGAGATAGACTGAAGGTAACTCAGTTCTGGCAGAAGAGTTATGCAGACTCAAAAAAATGCAAGGAGGTACTCTATGAAAATTGGAGACATAGCATGTCTTCGTGTGTCCCCTCTGTGAGGAGTTAAAACGATTTGGAGTTAAGGGAAAGTTAGCCCCGAGATTTGTAGGACCATACCGAGTTTTGGAGCGTATGGGAGAAGTGGCCAAGCAGTTGGAGTCACCCGAAGGACTGTCAGGAGTTCATGATGTGTTCCACGTTTCCCAGTTGAAGAAGTGCCATGCAGAGATGGCCAATATTCCCCTGTAAGGATGCCTGACCCATGGAAAGGAGAATGATATACCACAAAGTGGATTTTTTTAAGTATAAGTTTTTATCTCGGTATGTGGGATATCCCACGTGGATGAAGAGATGAATTACTATTGGATATAAAGGAGGTAGGATGTTGGAAATATGGATCAATGGAAATTCCATGATGAGTCTGAGTAATCCCGTCTGAGTTTGGTGCCAATAGAAGGAAGGAAGACAATACAATTGGATGGATTTTAAGTATGCTAGGAAGTTGGAAGCTGGATGTTGGAATAATGATTAGTTGCCCCGAGGATGAGTTCAAGGTTTACAAGTGATGAGAAGGGCCATAACCCACATGCCCCAGGACCTGCCAAGAAGCAAGCACATTCTTGCTGAAGGAAAAACCTTGGAAGAAGTTACGATTTTATCGACAGACGATTTTATAGGAGTTTACGCAAACCTGAGAGTTGTGAAGGAACGATAGATGTTTGTCTAGCTTGCAGAATCCATGGATTTATCCGAACTTGGTTCGTCGACAAGAGAAATTCTGCAATGCTTGTGAGGATGACCGAGTGTTAGCTTGCGAGATTTGCTAAACCATATACAAGGTAATGATTTGGGTGTGGGATGGATTGATCACCATACCGACTTACTCTTATTGTTCACCTTGCTATATGGGATGGTAAATCTGAGTGATTTACCTATAGTAGATAGACGACGATCAAAACCTTGTTTAAACCTTAGAATGGTATAAGATTTTTTCCCCTTGTACAAGGGAGTTTTTGCCAACCATAGGTGATACTGTGAGGTTCAACCAGACCCGGTTACTGTAGGAGAAACCCTAAATTGTTGACCACCATGAGATATCGAAAGTTGTTTAGCATTGGCACTAGACCCGACAGCTAAGAAGACCCAATCTCGGAATAACCTTACCAAGATGAAAGGACAGAAGAATTGTGGTAAAGGTTATGCCACTACCGTAAGAGCCCAGAGAAGGAATTATCCTGAAGATCCGAGAAGACCGACACTGTCAACAATGAGGATGAAGTATATGAGTATTGGTGAGACCGTAACCATGTTTCTAAGGGTGGTAGCACCCGAGACCCCGGAGCTGAACGATGGATTTCCAGAAGACCCCCAAACCCTAACCTTTTTCTTGCTAGCCTCTCTGAATCTCGAGGACGAGATTCATTTTAAGGGTGGTAGGTTTGTAACATCCCAAAATTCTAAATTTTGTAATGTTATAATAAATAGATAGATTTGATTTGATTGTTTCGATTGATTGACTGAAAGTGAGTGAATTCGAAACTTTTTGAAAGTTAAAGGAGAGGGAATAAAAGGACTTTCCCAAACTTTCATTTTTGCATTTTAAGATCTCCGTGAATTCAAATTCTTTTCACCACAAAACCCTGAAGAGAAGATGACATGACTTCTTCCATTTATATAAATGACAAGGGGTGTTGAAAATATTTGAATTTCATTTGGAAAATATTTCCAATTTAGAAACTTTAAGCAACTCAATGATTTTCATGAGAGAAGATAATATGACTTCTTCAAAATATATGAAATATGAGTTGGGAGTTTTCAAAGAATTAAATTCCAAGTTCTTTTGAATTTATTTTCAATTTGGAGTTATTTGAGTTTTATTCAAATTATTTTTCTCCAAAAATAAAATATATAGAAATTAGGGTAACATGATTCCCTACAACAGAAAATTGGAGAGAAATAAATTTGAAATCATTTTGGGATTTTTCAAATGATTTTTACTGGATTTTATTAGAGCAGAAGCACTCTTTGAATTATTTGTATTTCTGCGGATTTTATTTGACGTTAGAAAAATGTTAATCTTTTTCTGAAAATTTTGATATATTATATGCCTAGGTAAAAGTTTAATTATTTTGCGTTTCTTTTTGTTTTTCTGGAAAAATGATAAAACAAAAAAAAACTCTTCGGACCGACTGGGCCGAAGCCCAGCTGGCCCAGCCTAGGCCAGCCGCAGCCCAGCCGGCCCAACTCCGTCGTCCCCGACCTTCGGTCAAAGACCGCCTGCCGCACGACGTCGCCGTCGTGGTCACCACGAACGCCGTCGCCGCCTCTGCTTGTCCACTTCTACAAGCCTCGCGTAGCACCCCCTCCTTTAAAGCCACACCCACCACCTGTCTCTCCCTCTTTTCCCTGCACCGCCGCCCTTGCGTCGCATCCCGCCGCCGCCGGCGAGATCCACCGCCTCCACCCCGCTCCGTTCCGTCGCCGTGGACCGCCGCCGACGCTTCCATCCTGCTCGCCGTGATGCCCGCCCCTCCCCGACCTCTCCGTTGCCCTCCTCGACCCCGGAGCCGCCACCCCGGCTGAGACCGAAGTCGCCACCGTCGTCCTCCCCGACTCCGGCGATCGCCGCGATAACCGCCGCCTCCCGCCCGTTGGATCTGGATCCAATGATCCAGATCGCGTTTTTTTCCTTTTTTCGAAACGTTTTTTTTGTTGTTCTTTGTGAACGTTCACTGCTTTGCCTTCGCAGTGAACGGTTTTTAACCAAATAGGTTTCTGCCACGTGTCAAGGGACCCAGTTGCAGATATAAGTTTCATAGATTTGTCCCTGGATTTTTCAGAACAGCCCCTGAACTTCAAAACCCTACAACTCTTTATCAGTTACTCCAATTTAAGCGATTTTTTTGCAAAATACTCCTCGTGACTTATACTTCCCAATAAAAAGTGGATTTTGGAGATTTAGCAAATCAAATTTAGTCAACTTCAAATCTAGTTCAAACCTTCGTTCGATCGTAACTTTTGAACCGGAGCTCCGTTCTTTATGAAACCAACGCCCACTTCTTCGTTATGATCTCCTCTATACAGTAATCCAACTCAAACATGTTTTTGAAAATTTAAAAATTTGAATTAGATCAGATTTTTTTTTCAAACTTCGTTTGATCGTAACTTGAGTTTCGTAGCTCCGTTTGAATTGATTCTTTTTGCAAATTAAAGCTCTTGACCTAAACTTTCTGATAAGGCCAAATTCACATAATTTTGGTACTGTTAGAATTTGTTTTACGTTGCAAGAGTTATTTTCTTGGTTTTGTTGTTTTCCGAATCGTTCTTCGATCTTTCCGATCTTTTTAGTGATTGCTTATGTGTGGTTACTATTGATTTCTTACGATAGATTGACCGGATTTTGACGAGTAGACCTATCAAGTGTGTTTAGTGCGAATCATCTTCATCAACATTGCGGGCAAGTTCACACTTTGATCATATCCCTTTCATACCTAGTTTTTATTGCATTAGATCAATCCTCAAACATTGCATGATTAGGATCTAATTAAACTGTGGGATGGGAAGTAGTTGTGTTAGTACCTATTACCTGTTTATTATCAAACCCTTGGGAGTTACTATTACGTTATGCTTATACTGCTATGCTATGCTCGTAGACGTGGATTGGATTTTGAGAGTATTCATGACTGATGTGAGATTGTTAATTAATGGTTTACTTAAGGTGGCAACTTAAACACACATCTGGGTGGATTGCTAGGGGCACCCTGGGGATAGAACAGTGGACTTGCCCGGACACCTGGGGATATACCAGTGTTGTCCTAGGAGATCCCGGGGATATAACGTGTGATCATCCTACGATCCGCCACCCAGGCTCAAAGGGATCATGAGATTATTCATACTAGAAACTTTCGTGTGCAGCCACAAGCCATTATGGGCTCTGGCATAGTTGATGAAGTCGTGCAAACTCTTACGGGGTAGACTAGCAGATGTAGGGGAAAGTAGGTGTACCGGTCTATCCAACGTAAGGTGCTAGCGCTTCTGAAAAACTATGTCTCGGTCATCCGTTTCTCAAACCTCCTGTAGTGCGAGAAATCCAACGGAGGCGATCGAGTCTTGTGGGGAAAAGTGCGCAAACCTCTGCAGAATGTACAAACTAATCATGATTAGCCGTGTCCGCGGTTATGGACGTCTTGAGTATCTAGTTCTTGGATTATCCTGCTGATCTCATCACGTTACTTTAATTTTGTTGGGTTTTAATGATGATGCTTAATTGGGATTGAGAATGTTGTCAACCATTCTCAATGTTTAACAACCACCATGATAGTTAAATAAATTTATTCCTTTGCAGTAGGAAAAATTGGCTTTTCGCAAAAACATTATAACCATAGAGCTTTTCCACCAGCCATATATGCATGTAGTGATAGCCATTGTTCATCATTTTCTCTATGGTGTGAATTTGCCAGTACATTCAATGTACTGACCCGTTTCGGGCTGCAACGTCTCATGTTGCAGGTTTCTTACGAAGAGTAAGTGTTACGTTAGGGTTACGATTTCTACACTCAACTTTGCCATTGGTGTTGATGGGAATCCACAACCTTGTTGCTTCCGCTATATGGAATGAGGTAATAGTATTTACGTTACTTTATACATGTGATTTACCTCTGTTATAAATCCTTCGAGTACTGTGTGTGTCAGCATACCGATCCAGGGATGACACTTAAGCACAGAGACATGATCTATTCGGGTCGGGTCGCTACAAGATGGTATCCTGCCTCGTGGACAGCCCGGAGGTCCACCGACTTACTTCTTCCACCTATATATATCCATATACCCTAAAAACTTCGGGGAATAGAATAGATCTGGAGTTCTGCCGCCACAAGCCTTTGTAGCCACCAAAAGTCAATCGGGACCCTGTTCCGGCACCCTGCCGGAGGGGGGATCCCTCACCGGTGGCCATCTTCATCATCTCGGCGCTCTCCAAGATGAGGAGGGAGTAGTTCACCCTCGGGGCTGAGGATATGTACCAGTAGCTATGTGTTGATCTGTCTCTCTCTCTCTCGTGTTCTTGATTTGGCACGATCTTGATGTATCTCGAGCTTTGCTATTATAGTTGGATCTTATGTTTCTTCTCCCCCTCTACTCTCTTGTAATGGATTGAGTTTTCCCTTTGAAGTTATCTTATCGGATTGAGTCTTTAATGACTTGGGAACACTTGATGTATGTCTTGTCGTGTGTATCTGTGGTGACAATGGGATATCACATGATTCACTTGATGTATGTCTTGGTGATCAACTTGCGGGTTACGCCCATGAACCTATGCATAGGTGTTGGCACATGTTTTCGTCTTGATTCTCCGGTAGAAACTTTGGGGCACTCTTTGAAGTACTTTGTGTTGGTTTGAATAGATGAATCAGAGATTGTGTGATGCATATCGTATAATCATACCCACGGATACTTGAGGTGACATTGGAGTATCTAGGTGACATTAGGGTTTTGGTTGATTTGTGTCTTAAGGTGTTATTATAGTACGAACTCTAGGGCTGTTTGTGACACTTATAGGAATAGCCCAATGGATTGATTGGAAAGAATAACATTGAGGTGGTTTCATACCCTACCATAATCTCTTCGTTTGTTCTCCGCTATTAGTGGCTTTGGAGTGACTCTTTGTTGCATGTTGAGGGATAATTATATGATCCAATTATGTTATTATTGTTGAGAGAACTTGCACTAGTGAAAGTATGAACCCTAGGCCTTGTTTCAACACAATGCAATAACGTTTACACTCACTTTTATCATTAGTTACCTTGCTGTTTTTATATTTTTAGATTACAAAAACCTATATCTACCATCCATATTGCACTTGTATCACGATCTCTTCGCCAAACTAGTGCACCTATACAATTTACCATTGTATTGGGTGTGTTGGGGACACAAGAGACTCTTTGTTATTTGGTTGCAGGGTTCTTTGAGAGAGACCATCTTCATCCTACGCCTCCCACGGATTTATAAACCTTAGGTCATCCACTTGAGGGAAATTTGCTACTGTCCTACAAACCTCTGCACTTGGAGGCCCAACAACGTCTACAAGAAGAAGATTGCGTAGTAGACATCAAGCTCTTTTCTGGCGCCGTTGCCGGGGAGGTGAGTGCTTGAAGGTATATCTTTAGATCTTGCAATCGAATCTTTTTGTTTCTTGTTTTAGCACTAGTTTAGTTTATAAAGGAAAACTACAAAAAAAATGGAATTGAGTTTACCTCATACGCTTCATCTTTTTAATATCTTTTCTGAGTATGATGGAAAGGAAAATTGTGCCAAAGTGTTAGAAGAAGAATGCATTAAAATGTTTGGCACTAGATCTTTGTATGATGAGCATGATTGCAATTTTGTTAGTATGAATTCCTTGAATATCCATGATGCTAATGATATGGAAAGCCACAAGCTTGGGGAAGCTATGTTTGATGAAGATGATATTTTTTTGTCCCCCAAGCTTTGATGAGCAAATTTATTATGATGATAGCATGCCTCCTATTTATGATGATTATATTGATGAACGTGGGTTTGTAAGAGTGTCAACTTTAGGAAGTAATGATCCCACTATTTTGGAGGATGTTGAATATTATTGTGATAATTATGAAAGTGGATTTGGAGAGGTCATGACTTTATTTAGTGATGAATCCACTATTTCGGAAGAGGTTCCAATTGATTATGAGAACAAAGTTGCTATCTATAATGATTATTGTGATGACTTGTATGCTATTAATAATAATGATAACCATGAAACTTGTCATCTTGATCTTAATTTTCAATCATACGATAGTTATTTTGTTGAGTTTGCTCCCACTACTATTCATGAGAAGAATTTTGCTTATGTGGAGAGTAGTAAAAATTCTATACTTGTAGATCATCAAAAGAATTCTTTAGGTGCTAGTTATATTGTTGAATTCATTCATGATGCTACTGAAAATTATTATGAGGGAGGAATATATGCTTGTAGAGTTTGCAACAATATCAAGTTTCCTCTCTATGTGCTTAAAATTTTGAAGTTATGCTTATTTTGCCTTCCTATGCTACTTGATTATTGTTTCCATAAGTTGTTTGCTCACAAAATACCTTTGCATAGGAAGTGGGTTAGACCTAAATGTGCTAGTCATATTCTTCATGACGCCCTCTTTATGTTTCAATTCTTATCTTTTATGTGAGCATCATTGAAATCATCATGCCTAGCTAGGGGCGTTAAACGACAACGCTTGTTGGGAAGCAACCCAATTTTATTTTAGTTCCTTGCTTTTTGGTTCTGTTTAGTAATAAATAACCCATCTAACTTCTGTTAAGATGTGGTTTTATGTTTTAATTAGTGTTTGTGCCAAGTAGAAACTTGGGAAGACTTGGGTGAAGTCTTTATGATCATGCTGTAAAAAACAGAAACTTTAGCGCTCACGATATTAGCTAAAACTTTTTACTGTAGAGTGATATTTAGTTGATTCTTTTTGCAGGTGATTACTAGACAAATTCCTCAGGTCCAAAAATTTATTTTAGAATTTTTGGAGTTACATAAGTCTGCGTTAGTTACAGATTACTGCAGATTGTTCTGTTTTTGACAGATTCTGTTTTCATTGTGTTGTTTGCTTATTTTGATGACTCTATGGCTAGTAAAATAGTTTATAAACCATAGAGAAGTTGGAATACAGTAGGTTTAATACCAATATAAATAAATAATGAGTTAATTACAGTACCTTGAAGTGGTGATTTATTTTCTTATACTAACGGAGCTTACGAGTTTTCTGTTAAGTTTTGTGTTGTGAAGTTTTCAAGTTTTGGGTAAAGATTCGATGGACCATGGAATAAGGAGTGGCAAGAGCCTAAGCTTGGGGATGCCCAACGCACCCCAAGATAATATTCCAGGATAACCAAGAGCCTAAGCTTGGGGATGCCCCGGATGGCACCCTCTCTTTCGTCTTCGTTCATCGGTAACTTTACTTGGAGCTATATTTTTATTCACCACATGATATGTGTTTTGCTTGGAGCATCATTTTATTTTCTTTTGTTTTGCTTGATGTTTGAATAAAATACCAAGATATGAAATTCTTAAATGTTAGAGAGTCTTCACATAGTTGCATAATTATTTGACTACTCATTGATCTTCACTTATATCTTTCGGAGTAGTTTGTTAGTTGCTCTAGTGCTTCAATTATATCTTTTAGAGCACGCCGGTGGTTATATTTTGAATAAATAGATGAACTCTCATGCTTCACTTATATTATTTTTAAAGTCCTAAACAGCATGGTAATTTGCTTTGGTTATGCATTTAGTCCTAATATGATGGGCATCCAAGAGGGATATAATAAAAACTTTCATATAAAGTGCATTGAATACTATGAGAAGTTTGATTCTTTATGACTGTTTTGAGATATGAAGTTGGTGATATTAGAGTCATGCTAGCTGAGTAGTTGTGAATTTGAGAGATACTTGTGTTAAAGTTTGTGATTCCCGTAGCATGCACGTATGGTGAACCGTTATGTGATGAAGTCGGAGCATGATTTATTTATTGATTATCTTCCTTATGAGTGGCGGTCGGGGACGAGCGATGGTCTTTTCCTACCAATCTATCCCACTAGGAGCATGCACGTAATACTTTGCTTTGATAACTTGTAGATTTTTGCACCTTTCGCCGGTATCATACACCCACCATATACCTTCCTCAAAACAGCCACCATACCTACCTATCATGGCATTTCCATAGCCATTCTGAGATATATTTCCATGCAACTTTCCACTGTTCCGTTTATTATGACACGCTCCATCATTGTCATATTGCTTAGCATGATCATGTAGTTGACATTGTATTTGTGGCAAAGCCGCCGTTCATAATTCTTACATACATATCACTCTTGATTCATTGCATATCCCGGTATACCGCCGGAGGCATTCATATAGAGTCATATTTTGTTCTAAGTATCGAGTTGTAATTCATGAGTTGTAAGTAAATAAAAGTGTGATGATCATCATTCTTAGAGCATTGTCCCAAGTGAGGAAAGGATGATGGAGACTATGATTCCCCCATAAGTCGGGATGAGACTCCGGACTTAAAAAAAGAGGCCATAAGGAAAAGAGATAAAAGGCCCAAATAAAAAATAAAAAAATAAAAAGAGAGAGAAAAAGAGAGAAGGGGCAATGATACTATCCATTTACCACACTTATGCTTCAAAGTAGCACCATGATCTTTATGATAGAGAGTCTCTTATGTTGTCACTTTCAAATACTAGTGGGAATTTTTCATTATAGAAATTGGCTTGTATATTCCAATGATGGGCTTCCTCAAAATGCCCTAGGTCTTCGTGAGCAAGCGAGTTGGATGCACACTCACTTAGTTTCTTTTGTTGAGCTTTCATACACTTATAGCTCTAGTGCATCCGTTGCATGGAAATCCCTACTCACTCACATTGATATCTATTTATGGGCATCTCCATAGCCTGTTGATACGCCTAGTTGATGTGAGACTATCTTCTCCTTTTTGTCTTCTCTGCAATCACCATTCTATTCCACCTATAGTGCTATGTCCATGGCTCACGCTCATGTATTGCGTGAAGATTGAAAAAGTTTGAGAACATCAAAAGTATGAAACAATTGCTTGGCATGTCATCGGCGTTGTGCATGATTTAAATACTTTGTGTGATGAAGATAGAGCATAGCCAGACTATATGATTTTGTAGGGATAACTTTATTTGGCCATGTTATTTCGAGAAGACATGATTGCTTTGTTATTATGATCGAAGTAATTTTTTTATGTCAATATGAACTTTTATCTTGAATCTTTCGGATGTGAATATTCATACCACAATTAAGAAGAATTACATTGAAATTATGCCAACTAGCATTCCACATCAAAAATTATCTTTTTTATCATTTACCTACTCGAGGATGAGCAGGAATTAAGCTTGGGTGTGCTTGATACGTCTCCAACGTATCTATAATTTTTGATTGCTCCATGCTATATTATCTACTGTTTTGGACAATATTGGGCTTTATTATCCACTTCTATATTATTTTTGGGACTAACCTATTAACCGGAGGCCCATCCCAGAATTGTTGTTTTTTTTGCCTATTTCAGTGTTTTGAAGAAAAGGAATATCAAACGGAGTCCAATTGACCCAAAACTTCACGAAACCTATTTTTGGATCAGAAGAAGCCCACGGAGTACCGGAGTTGCACCAGGGGAGTCCCGGGCTGACCACGAGGGTGGGGGGCGCGCCCACCCCCCTAGGACACGCCCCTAGCCTCGTGGATAGCCCGGAGGTCCACCGACGTACTTCTTCCGCCTATATATATCCATATACCCTGAAAACTTCGGGGAACAGAATAGATCTGGAGTTCCACCGCTGCAAGCCTCTGTAGCCACCAAAAGTCAATCGGGACCCTGTTCTGGCACCCTGCCGGAGGCGGGATCCCTCACCGGTGGCCATCTTCATCATCCCGGCACTCTCCATGACGAGGAGGGAGTAGTTCACCCTTGGTGATGAGGGTATGTACCAATAGCTATGTGTTTGATCTCTCTCTCTCTCTCTCTCGTGTTCTTGATTTGGCACGATCTTGATGTATCGCGAGCTTTGCTATTATAGTTAGATCTTATGTTTCTTCTCCCCCTCTACTCTCTTGTAATTGATTGAGTTTTCCCTTTGAAGTTATCTTATCGGATTGAGTCTTTAATGACTTGAGAACACTTGATGTTTGTCTTGCCGTGCGTATCTGGGGTGACAATGGGATATCACGTGATTCACTTGATGTATGTCTTGGTGATTAACTTGCGGGTTCCGCCCATGAATCTATGCATAGGGGTTGGCACACATTTTCGTCTTGATTTTCCGGTTGAAACTTTGGGGCACTCTTTGAAGTACTTTGTGTTGGTTTGAATAGATGAATCTGAGATTGTGTGATGCATATCGTATAATCATACCCACGGATACTTGAGGTGCATGGGAGTATCTAGGTGACATTAGAGTTTTGGTTGATTTGTGTCTTAAGGTGTTATTCTAGTACGAACTCTAGGGCTGTTTGTGACACTTATAGGAATAGCCCAATGGATTGATTGGAAAGAATAACTTTGAGGTGGTTTCGTACCCTACCATAATCTCTTCGTTTGTTCTCCGCTGAGGGAGTCCTGGATTAGGGGGTGTCCGGATAGCCGGACTATACCTTGAGCCGGACTCCTGGACTATGAAGATACAAGATTGAAGACTTCGTCACGTGTACGGAAGGGACTTTCCTTGGCGTGGAAGGCAAGCTAGGTGATGCAAATATTCAGATCTCCTACCATTGTAACCGACTTTGTGTAACCCTAACCCTCTCCGGTGTCTATATAAACCGGAGGGTTTTAGTCCGTAGGACAACAACTCCAACATACAATACTCATACAATAGGCTAGCTTCTAGGGTTTAGCCTCCTTGATCTCGTGGTAGATCTACTCTTTTACTACCCATATCATCAATATTAATCAAGTAGAACGTAGGGTTTTACCTCCATCAAGAGGGCCCGAACCTGGGTAAAACATTGTGTCCCTCGTTTCCTGTTACCATCCGCCTAGACGCACAGTTCGGGACCCCCTACCCGAGATCCGCCGGTTTTGACACCGACATCCACTATTAGTGGCCTTGGAGTGACTCTTTGTTGCATGTTTTTTTGACACTTAAGACAGTAGGAGAGGCTCCTACTGTATATATTAGAATAGTATAAAAAAGGTCTTCCAAAGTCATAACCTAACATCCATGGCCATGATGTAAATTAGGTAGAGGGGTAGATTACAAAAGATTAACAAGGAAAAGAAATTACAGAGATTCCAAGAAAGAGTGTAGGAAGGTTTTGTGTTTTTCTCCCACCCTGTAACACAAAAAGGAGAGGTCGTGTTTCAGCCTAGCCAACCAAGATTGTTTCGAAGGGACGATCCCTCTGAAGTGTTTATTATTTTGTTCCTTCCATATGCTCCACGTGGCTTGCATAAAGATATCCATGAACATGGGTTTGTTCCATATAGTTTTTGCCTCTTCTATCCATTGGAGCCTTGATTCATGCGTGGACCAGTGTATGTTGAGGTGCGACCAGCATTCTTGGCTGAATGGACAAGTAAAGAATAAGTGCTCCAATGTTTCCTCTACCAGGGGGGGGGGGCACACAGAAGGCAAGTGTAGTTATCTCCAATGTTGTAGTGTCTCCTTTTGAGCATATTTCTTGTGTTGAGCCTATCTGATAGTAGTTGCCTTTCGGTGTACTAAAGTAGGGGTACCTTAGTATCCCGAACTTGTGCACGGGCAGTCGTAGCACCCCGCGGAAAGGCTTGCCAGGCGATCGCCAAGACTCTCCGTGGTCCCTTTTTGGGCCATCCACGAACAAAGTATTTGAGCCAAGGCCCCGACAGGAGGAGCCTGCCGGGAAGGCCACCCAAAGAGAGCCAGGCCCCGGCAAGAGGAGCTTGCCGGGACGATCGTTCGAAGCACAAGACCCCGGCAGGAGGAGATTGCCGGGAAGGCCAACCACGGCACGACAAAGACCTCGCCACGGCGCGTCCCGCGCTCCGGCAAGGCCCGATGAGCGACAAGCTCCCGGGCGCGACAAGGCATCCACCGCGGCAAGGCGTTTGCCGCGGCAAGTTACCACCCCGTGCCCGCGCTCCAGCTCACCCACCAACGTGTCGCTCTGGGGGCATTCCATGTGCACGTGGCGGGAGGTTGTGCAGCCAGGGGCATGCGGTGGCGAAGCGAAGCTGACAGAGTAGCCATCGTGGCAAATGGTGGCGCTCCTGACGGTCCACTTCCCTGCACCGTATGGGCGACGCGGATGGGCATTTAATGCCCTTGTCCCCCGCCGTCAGAGTTAGGTTCGATAGCACTGTACCGCCACTGTGCAGGCAGCTGTACCCACTACAGCATTCTCCCATTTTTGCCCCCACCTGCGCTGCCACCTGTGGGTAACCCCTTGAGCATATAAAAGGAGGCCCCATGCGCACGTAGGAGGGGGAGGACACCCATCGCCATGCTCGGTCTCGCCAGCGGCTCGTGTGTACTGTAGCACCACGCGCTCCCGAGCAAGAACACAATACAATCCACAAAGCAGCAGTAGGGTTTTACGCATCCTTGCGGCACGAAGCTGGGTAAAATCCCTTGTGTGCATCGCCTTGATCCGCTCTTCGTTCAACCTCCGCCCCCCGCCGAACCAGTAAGGGGCTCGGTCCCCATAGGTGTTCGAGGAAGCCGATTCCCCCCGACATAGCCATCCAAACACTTTGATTTTCATGGTAACTTTGGATTTCCAGAGCCATTTGTAGGTCTGGTGAGCCTCAATCTCTCTGAAGTAGTATGAGTAGTATTGCTTGGTTGTGTAATCTCCTTTCCCCCAGACACATATCCATTTGTCCTCGCCTTGGCTTAGATTAACAGGTGCCAGCAGTTGTTGCATTGTCAATAATTCCGCATGTGCCTGTTCAGATAGAGGGAGGTGGAACGTTTCCCCCAGCGTTTCAGCAGTTGAAACTCATGAACTGAGATATCCTCATTTCTGGTGAAGGAAAACGCTCTTGGGAATCTATCAGCCAAGATATCATCTTGCCATAGGTCTTTCCAAAGCAACGTATTGCGTCCATCCTGGATTGTCGTTGTGGTTATGCCTCTATAAATAGGCATGAGTTTGGTGATATCTTTCCACCAGAAGGAACCACATGCGTCCGTTGCATGTGGAATTTTCATAGTGTAGTAGGTATTCCAGATCAATTCCACCCAAGGCAAGTCCCAATGGCTGAAGAATTTATGGAGGTATTTCATTAACAAGGCATCACTTTGTGTTCTAAGGTCCAGTATACCCATCCCGCCACAATACTTGGGTTTGCAAATCATGTCCCAGGCTGCCAGAGAGTTGCAAGATTCACCTTGCTCTGTTTTTTTGGTCCAAAGACATATCCTTCTGATCTTGTCTAGCAATTCAAGTATGCTTGCAGGTAGCTTAAGTGTGCATAATGCAAATATAACCAAGGAGGTGATCGCTGAGTTAACAAGAGATAGTTTTGCTCCATAAGAAATCATATTGAGGGCAACTGTGAGACGCCTTTCCACTTTGCAGACCATCGGCATCAGATCGAGCATGGAAGGACGTGTTGAACCCAAAGGCAAGCCTAGGTATGTGAAAGGCATTTTCCCAATGATGCAGCCAAAAATCTGAGCGATATTAGTACTTAGGATGGCATCACAATTGATTGGGATCAGAATTGATTTGTGAAAATTAATCTTCAGACCAATGGAAGTTGCATAATCCGACAGTATTTGTTTGATCGTTGATGCTTGCATTTCACACGCAGGGAGGACAGTAATTGTGTCGTTGGCATATTGTATGACGGGGTAATCTTTTTTGCGTGGCGCAACGGAAAGGTAGTTGAATTGCCCCTTGGGTGAAAGCGTCATTAATGACTGCTTGAAGTAAGTCGGCTGCCGGCACAAAAATTAGAGGAGATAACGAATCTCCTTGGAGCACCCCACTTTTGCAATGAAACTGGCGACCTGGCACTCCATTAAGCAATACTGAAGATTTACTAGAGGACAAAATGGCCTTGATCCAATCCAACCATTTAGCGTTGAATCCCATGTGTTGCATTATATCTAACATTGCATCATGTTCAATTGTATCAAATGCTTTGGCGAAATCAAGCTTAAGAAGGACTATTGGTTTTTTTGAGGATTGGCACTGATAGATATACTCAAACGCCCAAGCTAAACAATCTTGAATCGATCGACCTTTCAAAAATCCGTATTGATTTTGATGCACAATCTTCAGTATGAGCCTTTGTAATCTGTTGGCGAGTAGTTTAGTGATTATCTTCAGAGAACAGTTAAGTAGAGTGATGGGCCTGAAATCATTAACCGAAGTTGGTGCATTAATTTTTGGTATGAGGGTATTAAAGCCCTCATTTATGCTTTCAAGGTTTAAATTGCCATCATGAAATTGATCGCATAATCTGTAGAAATCCTCCTTGATCACATGCTAGCATGATTTGAGAAAATGTCCAGTGAAGCCATCTGGACCTGGAGCTCTATCAACATGCATATATTTTATTACATCATCAATTTCCCGGTGTGTGAATGGTACTGTGAGTTGATCAAGATCTTCAACTCGTTTAATGATTCTGGCTAGATCAAATTTCATCTCATGTTTGGCAGAAGAGCCCAGACGTTTATTGAAGGCTTGGAAAATGACAGCTTCCTTCCCTGCATGATCCTCTACACAAATACCATCATCCGTGATAAGAGATGCAATATTATTCCTTCTGAACCTTTCAGAAGCCATAGCTTGGAAAAGCTTGGGTTGCTCATCACCAAACTTGACCCAATGTATGGTGTAGCGCAGTCTCTAGTATTCTTTCTGATAAGCAAGAAGCCTCAAGATGTGTTTTTTAAGTATGCGCCGAAAATTGGTCTCTGGTATGATGACACTGTGTTTGTTTTCGAGTTCATCGATTTCAAAGAGAGCTCTATTTGAATTTTCAATAGCAATGTAGAGTTTGAAAATATTTTTACTCCATGACTTAAGCTCATGCCTCAGAAACTTAAGTTTTCTAGATATGACAGTGGCCATATTATTGGATCGAACCGGTTTGGACCAAGCTTTACTGACTGTATCTAGAAAACCCGGGTGGTGCACCCAATATGATTCAAATCTGAATACTTTGGACCGGGGGATGGAAGTCTCAATGTTGACCATACATGGAATGTGATCAGAAACTGGTCTGCCTAAAGGTTTAACCAGGGTTTTGGGGTAAGTGGCGGTCCAATTGTTGCTAGTGAAAAACCAATCAATCTGTTCCAGAAGAGGGTCAAGTTGCATATTACTCCAGGTATAAGCCCTACATTTGATTGGGAGTTCAATTAAACTCTGTGAACGGATGAAATCATTGAATGTGATCATGTCTCCATAATTTCCACCAGGTTTATTATGGTTGTCTGGGCTGCGAGTAAAGTTGAAATCCCCCAATATGAGCCAATCTTCATTGGGAGGAATATTTAGGTCAAAGAGCCAATGTACAAAATCCCTGCGTTCATCCCCTTGGCACGGGCCATATACATTTACTAGGGTCCAATATTGTGCAGATTGTGTGGACTGGAATCTAATGACCAGAGCAGAGTCGGTGGATGTAAGTACAGTACCCGTGAATATGGAACTGTTCCATATAGTGGCAATTCCACCTGATGCCCCACGAGAAGGAATAAATTCAAATTTATCAAAACGACGTGGGTAGCAAGATTTATAAAATTATTATCAAAGTCTGGCTTCTTAGTTTCTTGCAAGCATATAACAGCACATCCACTAGAGTTGATAGCATTAAAGAGAGCAAGTTTCTTAGGTTCTGAATTTAAACCACGAACGTTCCAACAAAGCACATTCCAATTAACCAAAAGAACCATAGGATGACTAGGAGAACTTAAGCAGTGGGAGAATCAAGAGAGGAGTTCTCCTGAACTTCATTGAGAGCATCTTCAGAGAGCTCCGCAGCCGGGATGGCACACTTGACAGTACCCACAAGCTGGATTGTTTCGATGGGTGTAGGAGGTGGGACTTCAGAAGAATCTTCATGTTCAGTTATAACTACTGAAGATTTGGGTGATGGAATGATCCTTGGCTTCACCTTGGAGGTTCTGGGCTTGATATCAGTTATAGCAGGGACCTTAAAACCATCATATTTATTGGACCTGGAGCTCCTACGGAGAGAGACAGAACTGGTCTGTAAAACATTCTTGCCCTTGCAATTAGCAGTGGCAGCAGAAGAGCCCATCCCGTACCCAGGAGTAACCTCAGGTAAATCAATCTGCGTCAAATGAGCAGAGGTAATTATACTGTCAGATAGTGCAGCTTCCTCAGTCCCCCCCAGGTCCATGACAGACAGCAGAAACCGCCTGATCCTCTTGCGCAATGGTGACAAGGCCGTCAAAGAGAGCATGTGGGTTGGTCAGCTGCCCAACTTGCTCAGCACTGACAATCATCTCCTGAGACTCATTAAGCTCCCAATCAGAGGCCTCTGCAATTGCTTCTATATTCATAGAATATGTGCCAAACTGTGTGGTGGTTGTAGAAGCGGAGGTAATGTTCAGAGTGCCTGCATTTTCAGTAACAGAAACATTAAAAGTCACAGAGCTATGTCTAAAGCCATAGTGACCATTCCAGGGGCCATAAGATGCAATTATAGGTCTAACAGCAGCAGCCAGGTATGAGTTAAGCCTATTCATTGGAATGCAGTCCCTCAGTAGCATAGCAGGAGTAAAATTGCCATGGGTGATCATGTCTACATGCAGACCAGCATCAGAAACAGTAAGAGAAATGTCCAGACTATTTATTGGCAAAGAAATGTCACTTGGCAGTAAATCTGCGGATGCAGGTGCAGTTGGGGCTGAGCTGGTAGACTCCTGCGGCCAGAATTGATTCATGAGATTGAGGGGTACCAGAACATAGGAATCTGACACAGTGGCACTCGAATCAGAGGCAGAACTCATAGAAATAGAGTCATTCCAAGCAGCAGCAGGGCTATCATGAGTGTTATTAGGAGGCACAATCCCATGATTTACTTGCAAACCCTCACCAGCAAGCCATTCCTGGAAATTATAGAGCATTGGAGGCTCTTGTGGGGGAGGAGGAGGCTAGACACCCCATTCTGGATGAATATCAACATCATTGCCCTAATCCACAACAACATGTTCCTCATCCTGATTCTGAGCATTGTCTGCGACAACATTTTGGGCCAGCCAATTGTGTAACTGTTGTGGGTACATCTGCTCAGCATTAAGACCAAATCCATGCAGAGGGTGTGGAATTCCATCCGCTGGTGATGGATCTTCTCCGGCCGGCGTCACTTCTGGCAAGTGGGCGTTCCAGTCGCTGCTGCATAGCATAGTCACAGCTACAGTCCAGCACTAACGAGCACCACCAAGCTGACGAACCACTAGACTTTTAGGGACCAGACGCATATGGATAACTCTAGCCTTAATGAGTACAAATCTTCAAACCCCTCGCGGATTATTCCAATCAACTAAAGCACCAAACTTGTCAACTGACTTATGCATATAGTGTTGCGTCTGATAATCATATGGGAATCCAACATACAACAGCCAAACTTCAGACCCAAAGGTAGTGAGGCGCATGTTCAGCGCAGCATCATGCGGGACAAAAGAAATCACCGTATGTTCCTCAACTTCATTCTCATCTAGTTCAAAGGTAGTACCTACTACAGGTAAATCCAAAAATACCCACACCAAGAGGATGATCTGACACTTCAGTAGGGAAATAATGGGACTCGTGCAGCAAACCTTCTATGATGTTGCGGATGTCAGCCTTCTGATGGTGCGAGATGAACCTGTTGGCCTCCGCAATGGCCAGAAAATCATGGTGCAGCGGAGGGATTGCGCTGACGTCCATGTCATCCCAAACCTTTCGATCCACTGGACCGAGCTCGATCGTCATCCCCGGCGGAAGGTAGGGGACGACATTGAGAGGGTAGTTGGCCATGGTCGCAGATGGTGGAGCAGGGGCAGGGGGTGGAGCTAGAGCATAGGATGGAGCAGAGAATGGCACAGATAGCGAGAGGGAGGAATGCGTATCGGCAGGATCGTTTCTAGTTTTTGGTCTCCAGACTCCTCGATTACGGTGCACCCACCTGACAGATGCCGCCTCCTTGTGGCCCTTACGGCCATAAGATTTGCATCGCACGGCTGACACATGTCGAGCCGCCTGCCTTGAGTTAAGGGGAAGATCATTTACTTCCTGGTACTGCGCCCCTGAAAAGACTGGATCCTTATTGCTAGAAATATTGTTTCCATGTGTTGGCCTCTCTAGATTGATAGTTTTACTGGGTGCATCATTTGAATGAAAGGAAGCCGCACCTGCGCAATCTTTTCGTTTCCAAATCAATCGTTGAATCCCTACAATTTTACAGGCCTTGTTATGATGTCCCAAAAAACCACAAAGACTGCAAATGACTTGGGCCGGGCAATCAAACCAATTGTGGGTTTTAGAGTTGCAAATATTACAGGCCCGCTCCGTACGGTTATGCATGCATGCATGGCCCAAGTTGGAGCACGTACAAGGAATGTAAGAGCATACCTGACAATGACTCTCCGGGCAATTTCTGGCCACATGATCAATACCATTGCACTTATGGCAAATATGTAATTTTTTATAAATGTAATCCGGGGGCGGAACACAAGGGATTTTCCATAATGAAGCAATATATTCCTCCGAGATGCCCGCCTGATGATGATCCAGAATATGCCGCAACATAAACGGTGGGATCTGACTCCATGTATACGATTTGAAATGTTCCCCCTCGAATCTCCTGATGGAGACAGAATCTTCTTCAGATGGCCTCTCTTTAATGTTGCATTGGAAACTTCCGAAAACCAGTGAATTTTGTAATAAATGGTCATTAAGAGACGGTGATTGATCCAAAATCTCAGGAACCTGTCTGCTCGCCGGCGATTGTCGGTTGGCCGTTACCGACGGTTCACCAGCTTGAATACTCACCGGAGAAAACCCAACTTTAGAGAGAGTCGCCCGAGATGAATCCATAGAAGCATCTGGTTTGGAATTTAATATATAACACGATTTGATAGCCATAGGCGATCTAGCCAACACTTCCTGTTTGGTTTGGTCCAAATGCCACGACGCAGGGTTTTCCATGGGCACGTGAATGGCCTGTCGGAAGAGGCTAAAGTGACAAACAAAATCCGGCCACACTCTATCCTTGAGACCATAGATGAAATGACCGACCCGATTGGAATCAACTGAGAAACGATATTTTCTGCCCTCCAAATGGCAAACATGGAATCCCGAAGGTGTACCCCCAATACAACATTGTAAGGCAATAGACACTAATTCTTCGTTGAGAGGAAAAGAGGCCGAAGAGAAACTGACCACCAAGAAGAATTCCTTGGACACACCAGAATTGGAGAAGTGAACAGTAGAACCAAAACGACGACGCACCTGAGCCTCGACCGCAAGGTCGGGGGAGAAATCCCAATGTAGAAGCCCATCCATGGGGGCTTAGATCAGTAGACACCACGGGAGATTGGTAGGGTTTGGTTGTTGGTGCCGGTGGAGAGGGTGGTGGGAAGGAGAGATGCCATCTTGCTGCATTGAAGGATTTAGTGTCTAATGATGATCTACTATGTTGAGAGAGACAGAGATTTGCAGGCATTGATGACAAGCAAATTATAGTGCATTTTCATAGCTTGAGGAAACGTCGAGGCCATCTACCCCTTTGTTGCATGTTGAGGGATAGTTATATGATCCAATTATGTTATTATTGTTGAGAGAACTTGCACTAGTGAAAGTATGAACCCTAGGCCTTGTTTCAACACATTGCAATACCGTTTACGCTCACTTTTATCACTAGTTACCTTGCTGTTTTTATATTTTCAGATTACAAAAACCTATATCTACCATCCATATTGCACTTGTATCACCATCTCTTCGCCGAACTAGTGCACCTATACAATTTACCATTGTATTGGGTGTGTTGGGGACAGAAGAGACTCTTTGTTATTTGGTTGCAGGGTTGTTTGAGAGAGACCATCTTCATCCTATGCATCCCACCGATTGATAAACCTTAGGTCATCCACTTGAGGGAAATTTTCTACTTTCCTACAAACCTCTGCACTTGGAGGCCCAACAATGTCTACAAGAAGAAGGTTGCGTAGTAGACATTAGAGTGTGAAGCGTGCTACTACGAGTCTCTAGGTTTCGCGGATCATCAGCAAGGCAATTAACACTTTGATCATATCTCTTCCTACCCAGTTTTATTGCATTAGATCGATCCTCAAACAATTGCATCATTAGGATCTGATTAAATTGTGGGTTTTGGGAAGTTGATGAGGCAGTACCTATTCACCTGTTTATTTTCAAACCTATGGGAGTTACTTCTATGTTGCTTATATTGCTATGCTATGCTCGTAGACGTGGATTGGGTTTGAGTGTATCCATGACAGATGTGAGTTTGTTAATTAATGGTTCAACCTAAGGTGGCAACTTAAATACACATCTGGGTGGATTGCTTGTGGGCACCTGGAGAATCCAGTGTTGTCCTAGGATATCCCGGAGGACCCGTGTGATCATCCTACGACCCCTCACCCAGGCTCAAAGGGATCATAAGATTATTCATGCTAGAAACTTCCATGTGCAGCCACAAGCCATTATGGCCTCTGGCATAGTTGAGTAAGTTGTGTGAAGCTCTTGAAGAGGTAGACTGGCAGATGTAGTGGGTTGTAGGTGGTACTGTCTATCCAGAGTAGAGAGTTAATGCTTCAGAAAGACTGTGTCTCCAATCTCTGACCATGGATGTATTCGAGTCTTGTGGGAAAAAGTGCACAAACCTCTGCAGAGTGTACAAACTAATCATTTTAGCCATGTCCCCAGTTATGGACGTTTTGAGTATCTAGTTCTTGGATTATTATGTTGATCTCATCACTCTTAATATAATTTGATTGGGTTTAATTGATGATGCTTAATTGGGATTGAGTTGGAGGAACCTTCTCAACGTTTAAACAACCACCATGATAGTTAAATAAAATTTATTCCTTTGTCGTAGGAAAAAATTGGCTTTACGCAAAAATTTAACCATAGAGCTTTCCACTAGCCAAATATGCATGTAGTGATAGCATTTATTCTGCTCATTACTCTCTTGTGTTATATTGCTAGCATATTCCATGTGCTGACCCGTTTCGGGCTGCAACGTTCATGTTTCAGACTTTTCAGATGGTGAGTAAGGAGCCATAAGTTGTTGTCTTTCACTCAGTGATGCCGTTGGAGTTGATGGACTCATTTATCTTCCAAGCCTTCCGCTGTTATTGACTTATAGATGGCCTTAAGCCATATTATTGTAATAAGCTCTCTTTTGAGACATTCGATGTAATAAGTGTGTGATTGCTACTCTGTTATAAATCCTCAAGTACTGTGCGTGTCAGCATTACCGATCCAGTGATGACACTGATGCACAGAGATCAGACTGTTTGAGGTCTGATAGCTACAATAAACTTTACCATTCTGTTTGGGAACCGCCTATAATGTGTGTTGCATGGAAGATATCGCTATCTCTCGATTGTTATGTTGACAATGAAAGTATGCCGCTCAAAATATTATTTATCTCTGCTTTAAAATCGAGCTCTGGCACCTCTACAAATCCCTGCTTCCCTCTGTGAAGCGCCTATCTATTTACTTTTATGTTGAGTCATCACCCTCTTACTAAAAAGCACCAGCTTGAGAGCACCACTGTCATTTACATGCATTACAGTTAATTTATATTGGGTATGACGATGACTAGATCTCTTTTACCATGAACTACAATGTTTAGTCAGTCCTTGATCTTTAAAGGTGCTCTGCATTTATGTTTTGCAGTCTCAGGAAGGGCTAGCGAGATACCATCTTGTTATATCATATCACGATTGTTTTAAGAAAGTGTTGTCATCCGAGATTTATTATTATTGCTCGCTAGTTGATTATGCCACTGACATGAGTAAACATGAGACCTAAATGTTATTGTGAATATGGTTAGTCATAATCTTTGCTGAAAACTTGGATGCTGGCTATACATATTTACAACAACAAGAGCAAACAGAGTTTGTAAAAGTTTTTCTTTATCACTTTCAGTTTATCAACTGAATTGCTTGAGGACAAGCAAAGGTTTAAGCTAGCGGGAGTTGATACGTCTCCATCGTATGTACTTTTCCAAACACTTTTGCCCTTGTTTTGGACTCTAACTTGCATGATTTGAATGGAACTAATCCGGACTGACACTCCTTTCAGCAGAATTGCCATGGTGTTATTTATGTGCGAAAACAGAAGTTCTCGGAATGACCTGAAAATTCACGGAGATTATTTTTGGAAAATATAAAAATACTGGCGAAAGGATCAAGGCCAGGGGGCCCACACCCTTTCCACGAGGGTGGGGGGTGCGCCTGCCCCCCTCGGTGCACCCCTGCCTCGTGGGCCCCCTGGAGCTCCACCGACCTCAAATCCAACTCTATATATTCGTGTTCGGGGAGAAAAAATCAGAGAGAAGGATTCATCGCGTTTTACGATACGGAGCCGCCGACAAGCCGTAAACTCTCTCGGGAGGGCTGATCTGGAGTCCGTTCGGGGCTCCGGAGAGGGGAATCCGTCGCCATCGTCATCATCAACCATCGTCCATCACCAATTTCATGATGCTCACCGCCGTGCACGAGTAATTCCATCGTAGGCTTGCTGGACGGTGATGGGTTGGATGATATTTATCATGTAATCGAGTTAGTTTTGTTAGGGTTTGGTCTCTAGTATCCACTATGTTCTGATATTGTTGTTGCTATGACTTTGCTATGCTTAATGCTTGTCATTAGGGCCCGAGTGCCATGAACCTATTATGTTTTCATGAATATATGTGAGTTCTTGATCCTAGCTTGCAAGTCTATAGTCACCTACTATGTGTTATGATCCGGCAACCCCGAAGTGACAATAATCGGGACCACTCCCGGTGATGACCATAGTTTGAGGAGTTCATGTATTCACTATCTGTTAATGCTTTGGTCCGGTACTCTATTAAAAGGAGGCCTTAATATCCCTTAGTTTCCATTAGGACCCCGCTGCCACGGGAGGGTAGGACAAAAGATGTCATGCAAGTTCTTTTCTATAAGCATGTATGACTATATTCGGAATACATGCCTATATTCGGAATACATGCCTACATAACATTGATGGATTGGAGCTAGTTCTGTGTCACCGTATGTTATGACTGTTACATGATGAACCGCATCTAACATAATTCTCCATCACCGATCCAATGCCTACGAGCTTTTCACATATTGTTCTTCGCTTATTTACTTTTCCGTTGCTACTTTTACAATCACTACAAAACCCAAAAATATTACTTTTGCTATCGTTACCGTTACTTCCATATTACTTTGCTACTAAATACTTTGCTGCAGATACTAATTTATCCAGGTGCGGTTGAATTGACAACTCAACTGCGAATACTTCCGAATATTCTTTGCCTCCCCTTGTGTCGAAACAATAAATTTGGGTTGAATACTCTACCCTCGAAAACTGTTGCGATCCCCTATACTTGTGGGTTATCAGCCTCCTCCCGGGCCTTAAAATTTTGGCTATTCCCAAGGAGTTGTACCCTAATGTACGGTTGGGTTACCCACATCTGTATCGATAAAAGAATCCCTTAATAAGGGGACACAATCTCTACAGGGATAAGACGTGTCAATGACAACTGCGTTTCGGAACGTGGGGCCGCAGGAGAAACAACGGTTCGAAATAATGACCGGACTGACATGATGTCATGTTTTAAAAGTTGCCAGAAGATTGATCTTATAAATTATTATGCCCTCTATGGAAGTATATGCTACTCAAACTGCCGAGTCGAAATCGATCGTTTGAAGACCATTGTGAAGTATCCGGAAAGAAGGGAACCCGCCTTGCAATGCCAAAGACAAATCTGCGCGCCGGACTCCTCGTCATTGAAGCCAGGTTCAGGGGCTACTGAGGGAGTCCAGGACTAAGGGGTCCTCGGGCGCCTGGCCTGTTAGCCATGGGTTGGACTGATGGGCTGTGAAGATACGAAGGCCGAAGACTGTACCCATGTCCGGATAGGACTCTCCTTGGCGTGGAAGGCAAGCTTGGCGATCAAATATGTAGATTCCTTTCTTTGTAACTGACCTTGTGTAACCCTAGATCCTCCCGGTGTCTATATAAACTGGAGGACTTAGTCCGGAAAAGGGCAGACTCATTACCGTAGTCATATAGGCTAGACTTCTAGGGTTTAGCCATTACGATCTCGTGGTAGATCAACTCTTGTAATACTCATATCCATCAAGATCAATCAAGCAGGAAGTAGGGTATTACCGCCGTAGAGAGGGCTCGAACCTGGGTAAACATCGTGTCCCCTCTCTCCTATTGCCATCGACCTTAGACACACAGTTTGGGACCCCCTACCCGAGATCCGCCGGTTTTGACACCGACAGTTTGTAGGATAGTAGCAAATTTCCCTCAAGTGGATGACCTAAGGTTTATCAATCCGTGGGAGGCGTAGGATGAAGATGGTCTCTCTCAAACAACCCTGCAGCCAAATAACAAAGAGTCTCTTGTGTCCCCAACACACCCAATACAATGGTAAATTGTATAGGTGCACTAGATCGGCGAAGAGATGGTGATACAAGTGCAATATGGATGGTACATATATGTTTTTGTAATCTGAAAATATGTAAACAGCAAGGTAACTAATGATAAAAATGAGCACGAACGGTATTGCAATGCGTTGAACCAAGGCCTAGGGTTCATGCTTTCACTAGTGCAAGTTCTGTCAACAATAATAACATAATTGGATCATATAACTATCCCTCAACATGCAACAAAGAGTCACTCAAAGTCACTAATAGCGGAGAACAAACGAAGAGATTATGGTAGGGTACGAAACCACCTCAAAGTTATCCTTTATGATCGATCTATTCAAGAGACCGTAGTAAAATAAAATGAAGCTATTCTTTCCGTTCAATATATCCTAGAGTTTGTACTAGAATAACACCTTAAGACACAAATCAACCAAAACCCTAATGTCATCTAGATACTCCAATGTCACCTCAAGTATCCGTGGGTATGATTATACGATATGCATCACACAATCTTAGATTCATCTATTCAACCAACATAAAGAAATTCAAAGAGTGCCCCAAAGTTTCTACCGGAGAGTCAAGACGAAAACGTGTGCCAACCCCTATGCATAAGTTCACAAGGTCACTGAACCCGCAAGTTGATTACCGAAACATACATCAAGTAGATCATGTGATATCACATTGTCACCACAGATAAGCCATGCAAGACATACATCAAGTGTTCTCAAATCCTTAAAGACTCAATCCAATAAGATAACTTCAAAGGGAAAACTCAGTCCATTACGAGAGAGTAGAGGGGGAGAAACATCATAAGATCCAACTATAATATCAAAGCTCGTGATACATGAAGATCGTATCACCTCAAGAACATGAGATAGAGAGATCAAACACATAGCTACTGGTACATACCCTCAGCCCCGAGGGTGAACTAGTCCCTCCTCGTCATGGAGAGCGCCGAGATGATGAACATGGCCACCGATGAGGGATCCCCCCTCCGTCAGGGTGCCGGAACAGTGTCTCGATTGGTTTTTGGTGGCTACAGAGGCTTGTGACGGCAGAACTCCCGATCCAGGTTATGTTTTGGAGGTTTCTGTATATATAAGAGGTTTTGGCGTTGGGAACAAGTCAGGGGGGGTCTCCGGGCTGCGAGGTAGGGAGCCACGCCCAGGGGGGTGGGCGCGCCCCCCACCCTCGTGGGCAGACCGGGACTCTTCTGGCCCAAATCTTTTACTCCATGGCTTCTTCTGGTCCAAAAATAAGGTCCATCAATTTTCAGGTCAATTGGACTCCATTTGGTTTTCCTTTTCTGCGATACTCAAAAACTAGGAAAAAACATAAATTGGCACTGGGCTCTAGGTTAACAGGTTAGTCCCAAAAATCATATAAAATAGCATATAAATGCATATAAGACATCCTAGATGGATAATATAATAGCATGGAACAATCAAAAATTATAGAAACGTTGGAGACGTATCAATCATGACGGTGCTTTGGAGATGGAGATCAAAGTCACAAGATGATGATGGCCATATCATATCACTTATATTGACTGCATGTGATGTTTATCCTTTATGCATCTTATTTTTCTTGGTACGGCGGTAGCATTATAAGATGATCTCTCACTAAAGTTAAAGGTATAAGTGTTCTTCCTGAGTATGCACCATTGCGACAGTTCGTCGTGCCGAGACACCACGTGATGATCGGGTGTGATAAGCTCTACGTTCACATACAACGGGTGCAAGCCAATTTTGCACACGCAAAATACTCGGGTTAAACTTGACGAGCCTAGCATATGCAGATATGGCCTCGGAACACTGAGACCGGAAGGTCGAGCGTGAATCACATAGTAGATATGATCAACATAGTGATGTTCACCATTGAAGACTACTCCATCTCACGTGATGATCGGACATGGTTTAGTTGATATGGATCACGTGATCACTTAGATGATTAGAGGGATGTCTATCTAAGTGGGAGTTCTTAAGTAATATGATTAATTGAACTTTAATTTATCATGAACTTAATACCTGATAGTATTTTGCATGTCTATGTTGTTGTAGATAAATGGCCCTGCTACTGTTCCTTTGAATTTTAGTGTGTTCCTAGAGAAAGCTAAGTTGAAAGAAGATGGTAGCAACGATACAGACTAGGTCCATAACTTGAGGATTATCCTCATTGCTGCACAGAAGAATTACGTCCTGGAAGCACCGCTGGGTGCCAAACCCACTGCAGGAGCAACTCCGGACGTTATGAATGTCTGGCAGAGCAAAGCTGATGACTACTCGATAGTTCTGTGTGCCATGCTTTACGGCTTAGAACCGGGATTTCAACGACATTTTGAACGTCATGGAGCATATGAGATGTTCCAGGAGTTGAAGTTCATATTTCAAGAAAATGCCCGGATTGAGAGATATGAAGTCTCGAATAAGTTCTACAGCTGCAAAATGGAGGAGAATAGTTCTGTCAGTGAGCATATACTCAGAATGTCTGGGTACCACAATCACTTGACTCAACTGGAGCTAATATTCCGGTTGACAAAGTTCTTCAATCACTGTCACCGAACTACAAAAGCTTCGTGATGAACTATAATATGCAAGGGATGGATAAAACAATTCCCGAGCTCTTCACAATGCTAAAGGCTGCGGAGGTAGAAATCAAGAAGGAGCATCAAGTGTTGATGGTTAACAAGACCACTAGTTTCAAGAAGAAGGGCAAAGGGAAGAAGGGGAACTTCAAAAAGAACGGAAAGCAAGTTGCTGCTCAAGTGAAGAAGCCCAAGTCTGGATCTAAGCCTGAGACTGAGTGCTTCTACTGCAAAGGGACTGGTCACTAGAAGCAGAACTGGCCCAAGTATTTGGCGGATAAGAAGGATGGCAAAGTGAAATGTATATTTGATATACATGTTATTGATGTGTACCTTACTAATGCTCGTAGTAGCGCCTGGGTATTTGATACTGGTTCTTTTGCTCATATTTGCAACTCAAAACATGGGCTACGGATTAAGCAAAGATTGGCTAAGGACGAGGTGACGATGCACGTGGGAAATGGTTCCAAAGTCGATGTGATCGCCGTCGGCATGCTACCTCTACATCTACCTTCGGGATTAGTTTCAGACCTGAATAATTGTTATTTGGTGCTAGTGTTAAGCCTGAACATTATATCTGGATCTTGTTTGATGCGAGACAGTTATTCATTTAAATTAGATAATAATGGTTGTTTTATTTATATGAGTAATATCTTTTATGGTCATGCACCCTTGATGAGTCGTCTATTTTTACTGAATCTCGATAGTAGTGTTACACATATTCATAGTATTGAAGCCAAAACATATAGGTTTAATAATGATAGTGCAACTTATTTGTGGCATTGCCATTTAGGTCATATTGGTGTAAAACACATGAAGAAACTCCAGGATGAAGGGCTTTTGGAATCACTTGATTATGTATCACTTGATGCTTGCTAACCATGCCTCATGGGCAAGATGACTAGGACTCCGTTCTCCGGAACAATGGAGCGAGCAACAGACTTATTGGAAATAATACATACTGGTGTATGTGGTCCGATGAGTGTTGATACTCGCGGCAGGTACCGTTATTTTCTAGCCTTCACAGATGATTTGAGCAGATATGGGTATTTCTACTTGATGAAACATAAGTATGAAACATTTGAAAAGTTCAAAGAATTTCAGAGTGAAGTGGAAAATCATCGTAACAAGAAAATATAATTTCTACGATCTGATCGTGGAGGTGAATATTTGAGTTACGAGTTTGGTCTTCATTTGAAACTATGTGAAATAGTTTTGCAACTTACGCCACCTGGAACAGCATAGCTAATGGTGTGTCTGAACGTCGTAATCGAACTTTATTAGATATGGTCCAATCTATGATGTCCCTTACTGATACACCTCTATCGTTTTGGTGTTATCCTTTAGAGACGGTTGCATTCACGTTTGAGGGAGTCCTGGATTAGGGGGTGTTCGGGTAGCCGGACTATACCTTCGCCGGACTCCAGGACTATGAAGATACAAGATTGAAGACTTCGTCCCGTGTCCGGATGGGACTTTCCTTGGCATGGAAGGCAAGCTAGGCCATGCGGATATTCAAGATCTCCTACCATTGTAACCGACTCTGTGTAACCCTAACCCTATCCGGTGTCTATATAAACCGGAGGGTTGTAGTCCGTAGGACGAACCATCATCATACACAATCATACCATAGGCTAGCTTCTAGGGTTTAGCCTCCATGATCTCGTGGTAGATCTACTCTTGTACTACCCATATCATCAATATTAATAAAGCAGGAGTAGGGTATTACCTCCATCGAGAGGGCCCGAACCTGGGTAAAAACATCATGTCCCTTGTCTCATGTTACCATCCGACCTTGACGCACAGTTCGGGACCCCCTACCCGAGATCCGCCGGTTTTGACACTGACATTGGTGCTTTCATTGAGAGTTCCTCCGTACCGTCACAATCAGGAAGGATGCCTCTTCCCGTCTTTAAAGACGGCGCCATTACTAAGGGAGCCTTGGCTGTCGGCCAAACCCTCCGGCTAGGTGGTTTTCTCACGACCGCCTGTTTGGCCGTTGCGCCGACGGTGACCTCTCGGGTCATCGAAAGCAACCTTCACGTCAGCTCAGAACTCGCCGAGCAGATGGATCCGATGGAGCTCTCTTTCGTAAACGAGCTCTTGGATCACATCGCCGCACTAGGGGTCGCTACAAATTACGACCAGGTTGGGCTTAAACCCGATCTCAGAGAAATTAACTCTCCCCAAGTCACCCACCACGTTGCCGTGGCAGAGGCGCAGTGCGGCGACCCTTCATCTATTCTAAGGACTAGCTATGTCTGAATTCCCGAACCCTCCAGGCCGGATACCCGTGGAGGGGAGGATACAGTTCAAGACCCGAGCTTAGAATCAGGCAACGGGCTAGATTCGTTGGACAACATCCAAGACTCCGGACTTCAGAATTCGGAAACTCTTCGGCCTCCGAATCTTAAATTGGGTGAGGTCTCAGATTCAACAACGCACCGAACACTTCGAGTGGACGGATGCCGCCACGGCCGGACTCGATGAAATAAAAGCCATATTGGCAACAAACCCAGTCCTGGCCGTGCCAAACACCGGCGAGCCAATGCGATTGTACATCGCGGCAACCCATCAAGTTGTCAGCCCAGTGCTCGTCGTCGAGTGGGAAACGGACGGACACAAATTCCCCCTCCAAAGTCCGGTCTACTACATGTCCAGTGTCCTCACTCCATGCAAATCCCGGTACCTGTCGGATCACGGGTTCCGACAGACCCTTAAGGTTCGAACTCTGGGGTGCGCGCGGAGATCGTGCCCACTATCTCTCCGTCTCGCAAGGATCTAACTACTAGAAGAACAACACAAGAGACACAGGGTTTATACTGGTTCGGGCCACCATTGTGGTGTAATACCCTACTCCAGTGTGGTGGGTGGATTGCCTCTTGGGCTGATGATGAAGAACAATACAAGGAAGAACGACCTCGCGAGGGTCTGTTCTGGGCTAGGGAATGAACTGCTAGGGGGAGTTCGATCGCCCTTCTCTTTCTCTCTCTCTCTCTCTCTCTCTACTTGCTCTAGATGCTGAATCAGATTCCGACCCCTCCTGGTTTCTTGGTACTCGATCCGATGCCTCTACCCTGAGGGTGGCTAGCCCTATTTATAGGCAAAGGCCCTGGGCCTCTTCCCAAATATTGAGCGGGAAGGGCGCCAACAATTGGCCAATTTGAAGGGGAACATCTGGTACACTTATCCTGACTAAAGTTGATCTTCGCCTGCCAAAGGCCCTATGGTGACGCCGTCCTGGGCTCCATGGTGACCTCCTTCCCACCGTTGGACTGGTCTTGGTCTCGTTGCACCAAAATGGGTGCATTTTCTTGATCCTCTCACCTGCGCTTGCCCCCTTTGCACCAAAGAGGAAAGGGAGACGCTGCGCAGGCTGGTGCCCGCCTGGCACCCTTGGTCGTCATGGCTTGCGTCATGGGCACCTCGTGAGGTACCCGCCTTGATCTCTCCGCCTCCTCGCGAGCCAGCCTAAGGAGGCCGTGCTTGAGGAAGCGCCATGTCATCCGCCTCGTGAGGCTTGGCCCCTCGTGAGGGTCTTGAACCTTGTGCCAATGAAGATGGGCCATGCTGGGCCCCCATTTGAGCCACGCCGCAGGCCGCAGGCAGGCAAGTCTGGGGACCCCCATTCCCAGAACGCCGATAGTAGCCCCCGGGCCCAATGCGCACATGGACTTGGCCGTGCCGAGAGGTGAAAGGGCAAGGGCGAAGCGCTGCGGGCCCTAACAGCCTGCGGCCTTGGGCGCCGCGTGGCGGTTGATTGGACGTGGGCGCTTTTGCAACTGCGCAGGATACTAAAGGCGTGGCATTTGCTCGGGTTTTGTTCTTCTCCTTCTTCATCCGCTGCCCAGATCCCCTTTCTTGCGCTTCTCCTCCCTTCCTCCAAGCTTCCAGATCTGCTCCACCCGCTCGACCCAGGTAGCCATGGCGCCTCGCCGGGCCCCGGCCGAAGCTTGGTTCTCGCCTGCTTTGGATTCGCCCAACGCGTCGAAGGCGAGCCTCGCCCTACTGCACCGGATGGCTGTGGTGCAGGGCATTGACGGGGCGCAGATGTTCAAGGTCGGCCCCGATGTCCCTGAAGGCCAAGGGAGCACCTTCTATCCTTTCTTCGTGAGCTCCATTACAGCGGGCCTGGTGCCTCCTTTCTCTGAGTTCTTCTTCGCCGTCCTCTGCCATTACAACTTGCAAGCTTTGCATCTCCACCCCAACTCCGTCCTTCTCCTGGCGATCTTCGCCTACTACTGCGAGGCACATGTGGGGGTGCAACCTTCAGTGGCCTTGCTACGCCACTACTTCTACCTCCGGACCTCCAAAGGTTCCCCTTCTGCGTGCGCGGGCTTCGTCGCTTGTGGCAGCTCCATGGCCATCTCAAATCCAGGGAAGAGGATCGAGGGCTTCCGGAGCAAGTGGGTACTGGTCGACGCCGGGCGCGTCGACCCTCGGTTGGACCTTCCCACAGAGCCGCCCGTGAGTTCGGAAGACTGGTGCCGAGCGGAGCTCACGGATCCCCGCGCGAAGTCGATGCTGGCGAAGATGGACGCCGATCTGAAGCCAGCCAACATGGCGATGGCTAAGCTGACCGAGGCGTCGTTGCTGAGGGAGTTCCTGGAGCACCAGCTGGCTCCGCTTCGGCAGTACTCTCCCCTGATGTGGAGGCCTCACCCGAGCCCCGCAGCCGTGGGCGAAGAGGATGTGACTGCGGTTCTCCAGTCCCTGGTCGGGGGCGAGGCAACAAGGCTGGAGGGCGCGCCTTCGCCCCTGTTCCTCCGCGACGACTGGGAGCAAGTGGTGGAGTCCATGCCCGTCTTCAACGGGGACGGGCTCATGCCCGTGGTGGCTCCCGAGGATCTGGTGGATGTGTCTTCCGGCGACTCCAGCGGAGATGGGGGCGAGGAGGAGCAGGAGGCAGGTCCCGACTCCGAGGCGACTGACGGAGAGTCTAGGGCTCCCCCGCTCCAGCGCAAGCCCCGCGCTCTCCGCCTTTCGCTGAGTGACGATGATGGTGATGATGACACGCTGGGCAGCAGGAGCTCACCCCCGGCCCCGAAGAAGGGCAGGACCGGGTTGATTCCCCGCGGGTCCGCCTTGACTCTGGGGCGAACCATTGACGCGCCTTCTGCTTCTGAGGTCGACCCCTCCAGCCGGCTCTCAGGCTTCAAGTTTGGCAGGAGACCGCTGGAGCTTTCTGGAGATGACCTGCAAGTGCTTGATCCTTGGTCCCTGGTTTCTTGTTCCACTGACGAGGCTTGACGATCACTTCTTCTGAGCAGGCTGGCGCCCGCGGCGAAGAAGCTGAAGGGAGCTCCTGAGGCCCCAGCTGCGGCGACACCTCCACCTGCAGGGGAGGGCGGCCGGGACGCACAGGCTCCTCCTGCCCACTCGCCCTTGCGGGGCTTGGCTGACCTGGCTGGGGCCGCAACCCCCATGGCTCGGTCGACCCCAGAGGTGCCCTTGCGTGGTGCTGCTGCTACGGCTGGGGAGGCGCAGCGGACTCCGTCTCGGGATACTGCAGCCTCGCCGCCGCTACCTTCTCCTCCCGTTTCGCCGGCTGCTGGTTCCGCGACTCCTCCTGCTACCTTGAAGCGCACTGATGCTTCTCCGCCTTCTTCTTCCATCCTGGAGCGAGCTATTGCTGGACTGGATCGGCTGCCGCAGGATCTCCTAGGCGCCAACCCTCGCATGGTGGCCGGGCGCCTGGACCTGGCCTCGGGGTGAATTCGCTCCGACGCCTCGATTCGGGCAGCGCTGGTTCAGGCCTCGACGGCCTGTGACGAGGAGAGGGAGGCTACCCTCGAGGTGAAGGCTGCCCGTGACGCGGCCCTGGGAGAGGCGGTTCGCATCCGCGGCCGCTGCAAGGAGCTGGATGACGAGTTGCAAGGCCTTCGTGATCAGCTTGCAGAGGAGGCCCGCCTTCGCCAAGAGCAGGAGAAGGGGATGAAGACTCGTGAGGTGGCGCTCGAGGACCGGGAGGCGAAGCTCAAGAAGCGCCGCAGCCACCTAGGTGCGTTGAAGAAGGAGCTGGAGACGACGAAGGCCGAGATGGACGCCAAGGCCCGGGTCCTTGCCGAGGATCGCGTGGCCTTCGCGGACATGGAGAAGGATGCCCGCGCCTCACTGAAGACGCTTTACGAGAGTGGCCTGGATAGCCCGCTGGCTGGTGACGGGGACGGCCCCGCCAAACTGCTTCCCTTCTTGGTGAAGGCTCTTGGAGATGTCGCCCTCGGACTCGCCCCCACGGTTGAAGCCGAGGCGCGTGTCCTGTCTTCCGCCGCGCTGACGCGGGTCTTCGCCCATGTCTACCTTCGCGACCCCAGCGCCGACCTCGACAGCCTGCTGGAGCCGGTGAGCGGCGAGGACGCCGCTGCCGCTGTCGAGGCCGTGAAGGGGCGCAGAGGCGTTGCTAGGGAAGTTCCGGGCCTTCAGCACCAAGCCGAAGCGAGGCGCTGCCGACCCCACTACCCCACAAGGCGAAGCCACTCCCCGCGACTCCGCTGCCGACAAGTGACTCCGCTATCGCTCCTGTTCATCTTTCGGTTCCTGCACATGCACGACGCCTCGAGAAGGCATTTAAATTTGCGTTTGGTACCAAGGCGACATTATGGGTTGTAATATTCACTTTTAAGTTCCTTGAATTTTATGTTCCTCTTCCCTACTTGCTTATGCTCTGCGCCGGCAGAGCCCGGCCACGCGCATGCCTCACCCAGCATCAGCCCCGACCGGAAACCAGGACGGGACCAAAGGAATGAGGGGCCACGTGACAAGTTAGGCTCCTGAGTCGCGATGCTCAGGAGTCCCCCTTGGCGCACGAACAACAAGTAGGGAAGCGCAATGTAGGTGTGTTTCCGTTCTACGTCTGCAGAGCCCGACCCCGCGTGTACCTCACCCAACATAGCCTTTCGGAACTAAGGAGTGAGGGGCTACGGAGCCAGTTAGGCTCCTGAGTCGCGATGCTCAGGAGTCCCCCTTGACGCGCGAACAGCATGAGATGGAATGTAGGCGGGGCTACCGTTCTACGTCTGCAGAGCCCGACCACGCGCGTACCTCACCCAGCATAGCCTTTCGGAACTAAGGAGTGAGGGGCTATGGAGCCAGTTAGATTCCTGAGTCACGATGCTCAGGAGTCCCCGTTGACGCGCAAACGGCCTTCGTACCTTGGCTCCGCTCGGGGAGAGATGCGTGACGAACCAGGCCCAAGGGGCCTGGCTGGGGCGTACGGCTGGGCGTGACCCAGTCGTAGCCCCCGTGCCCAGCCCCCTCGCGCGGCGCTCCCGGGGGGAGGCGTTGCGATGAGGCCGGCCACTGAGTTCGGGGCTCCCTGAGGTTAACGCGGCCCGGAGGCCACCCTCAGTTGTTTATCACCAGCGCGGAGCATAGCGCTTCCGTATGTGTACGGGCATAGCCGCTCCTCGGCAGTGTCGTCAGCCAGCGCGGAGCATGGTGCTTCCACTGGTACGTGGGAGGGGGCTTCCCTCCGGGTGGAGCCCCCGGGGTGTGTACAGCCCCGCCCTGACACGTGGCTGGCACGGTAGAGCTAGGTGAGGTGTATCTGGGCACCCGTGAGCCAGCGCGGGACTCACGAGGCCCTAACTCTAGGCGGGTTGCGCCTGGCAATGGGCCGTATCTTGAGATGTGTTCCTGCAAAATCTGGTTAGATGCCGGCACTCTACGTCCTCGGGTCCCGGCCCTCGAGCTTGTCTCAGCCGTCGCTGGTATGCCAGGTCGCGATGCCATGGACAAGGCCAGAGGGTGAGGGATGGAGTGCCAGTAAGAGCCCTGAGTCGCGATGCTCAGGCACCCCCCCTTTAACGTGCAAGTGGTCGACATGAAGAAGAAAGGCGCCGCGGACGGCATCGAGTAATGATGCATAACTGGAAATAAATGCGGAAGGGATACACGCCGCTGGGTCTAGCCCGAGTGGCCTGGGGATGATGCAGCCCCAGGGGGCGCCCCCAGCAAAGCAAGCTAGCGACTGAGAAGATAAAAATGGATACATGCCACAGGGATGGACCCACGCGGCCTGGGAATGACACAACCCTGGGAGGGCGCTCCCAGCTGGGAATGAAACTTGAAAGATGTCACCTGAAGATGTCGTCGGTGCAGTGGCGTTGGTGCAGTAGACTAGGTGGGCTGCATAAGCCGATCCTCACGAGCCCCCAGGCCCAAGGGCCTCGGTTGGCTCCGGGGGCACTGGTGGTTCCTCGTGAGCAGCCTCCATCTCCGCCAGTGCTATGGAACGCCTGCCTTCTTGCGCCTCCAAGATGCTCCTCATGATGCGCTGGTACACCGCAGCCACGCTCGGCAGGCCATAAGGCATGTGAACATAGCTGTGGGGTGGTCCTCTGCAGCGCCCCACTTGTGAGGGCCAGAGGCGCTCCGCCATGGCGATCTGATTGAGCCCTGGTACGTTGACGCAGACGCGCAGCCCACCATCCTCGCCTGGATGGGGAGCCACAACTGGTGGGCGACGGCAACCTCTCATGATCCTTGACTCCTGTAGTTCTTGAATGGCCTTGTTAACAAACTCCTGCTGGTCTGACCTTCTTTCCCTGGCTTCCTTTCGAGGGAAACATGCCTCGAAGCACGCCTCCACATAATGCCCCAGCGCCTCCCTCGTGACCTTGGCGAGGTCGGTGGCCCTCCAGGTGAGAGCCCCCGAGCCCTGCCTGAGGAGGGCGCCGGGCGCGCTTTCCTATGCGATTGAAGGAGGGCCCCCCTAGGCAGACGCGGGCCTTGAAGGGCCTGCCTCCTGAGGGGCTGAGCCTGACGTCGTCTTCTTCTTCTTGGGGGTGGTCTCAGGAAGCCTCCTGCTCCCGCGATCTGGGTCTTCTAGTGACGCGGCCTGAAAGGCTCGCTCCAGAGCACACACTGCATCCTTCTCTTGACATGGCACCGTGATGACGCCGCCGCTTCCTGGCATCTTGAGGACGTTGTAGCCGTGGTGAGTCACGGCCATGAACTTGGCCAGCACCGGGTACCCGAGGATGGCGTTGTACGGTAGGCGGATGTGGGCGACATCAAAGTCGATGAGCTTGGTGCGGTAGTTGTCATATGTGCCGAAGGTGACTGGGAGGTGGACTTGCCCGATCGGGACCGTCGAACCATCGGTGACTCCGTAGAAGGGCTTGGTTGGCTGAAGCTGGTCATAGGGCACTTGGAGGCTGTTGAATGTTTCCACGGACAAGACATTGAGCCCTGCCCCTCTGTCGATGAGGGTCCTGGTGACCAGAACGTTGCTGATGACTGGGGAACAAAGCATTGGGAGGACTCCAGCTGTGGCCGCGCACTTGAGCTGGTCTGCTGAGCTGAACGTGATGGTGCAGGCCGACCACCTGAGGGGACGCGTTGCTTCGAGCTTGGGGAGAACTGCATTCACTTCGCAAGCAAACTGCTTGAAGATACGTTGAGAGGCTGGGGCTTGAGCTCCGCCCAGGATGCAGGCGATGGCGCGAGGCTCCTGGAAGCCCCCAGCCCCTTCGTCTTGGTGGCGGTCTTCATTCCTTCTTGGCTGAGGTGGCAACGGCGGCAGGCCTGGGTTGCCATGAGGGAGATCCTCACGAGGCTGGTCCCTCTAGTCCCCCTCGCGAGGCAGGTCACGCCAGCGGTCCTCGCGAGGTTGGTCACGCCAGCCTTGACGTGGGCCATGATCTTCCCAGCGTCCCAGGTTCCTTCCTCCTCCTCGGCCGTAGCCCCGGTCAGCACAGTCAGGGCGTCGGCCGATTCTTCCTTCTCGCACGGCGCGGAGTTCTTGGCATTCATTGGTGTTGTGGGTGTGGAGGTCGTGGTACACATAGTACCGGCTGCCCCTGGAGGATTCGGGCAGATCCTTGCCCCTCTTGGTGTCCGGCTCTGCCGCGAGCACGGCGGCCCCCTTGCGCTTCACGTCCTTGGCCTTGGGCTTCTTCTCTTCTGGGTCTGCGGCAGGCAGCTCGAGGAGGGAGAGGCGTCCCTCCTTAGCTCTGGCGCACTTGGTCGCCAGGTTGAACAGCTCCAGGGAGGTGCAGAGGTCTTCGTGCATCGCCAACTCCTCCTTCATCTTGACGTCGTGCACGCCGTCGGAGAAGGCCGAAATGATGGCTTCTTCGGACACCCGGGGGATCTTGAGGCGCGCACTGTTGAAGCGCTGGATGTACTTTTGCAGGGTCTCCCCAGGTTGCTGCTTGATGCGGCGCATGTCGCTCACGGCGGGAGGCTGATCGCGGGTACCTTGGAAGTTGGCGATGAAGCGAGTACACATCTGGTCCCAGGAGGAGATCGTGCCTGGGGCCAGGTTCAGGAGCCAAGTGCGAGCAACTTCCTTCAGCACCATGGGGAACCAGTTCGCCATGACCTTTTCGTCCCCGCTGGCTGCTTCGATTCCCAGCTCGTAGAGCTGGAGGAACTCTGTGGGATCAGTTGTGCCGTCGTAGCGAGGACGCAAGTCCGGCTTGAACTTGCCGGGCCACGCGACGCTACGCAGCTCGGGGGTGTAGGCGCGGCAGCCAGCGGTGGCCGCGGGAGGTTTTGGTTGAGGGAGAGCTTGGCCTTGTGGGTCCCCTTGCGCCGCAGCTGGGAGCAGCGTGGGGTCTTGACGCACCGGAGCTGGAGCGGGGTCTCGGCGAGCTGGGGCTGGGAGCGCCCGGGCGGCCTCTTGCGGTCGCGGGACTTCTTGGCAGCTCCGTTCCTGCTGGGCCGGCGCATGACGGAGCGGGTTCCGCCCTGGAGCTGCGCGCCTTGGGGCCATGGCATCTTCTTGGAAAGGAGGCGGCTGGAATGCCCCCGGGGCTTCATTGCCCATGCGGGGCGGAGTGCGGCGCAGCGGTGCGGAAGGTGCGGGAGAGCCCCCTGCGGCGTGGACGAGCTCGGGGACGCGGTCGAGCCACTCCTCGTAGACGTCGTCGACGGGGCGGTAGCGCAGGAGCTCGTTCGCCGCGACGAGCGCAGCCCGAGCCTCCAAGGGCGCGCGAAGCGCGTGCGACGAAGAACCGGCAGGGGTGAGCGACGGAGTGGCGGTGCGGCCATCCCGCCGCACGGACGGGTGCTGAGAGGATGCTTGCTGCTCGTTCCCCGCCGGGCCGGTGGCGGCGTTGACGGCGGGCGACGGGGAACGACGCGGACGCCCACCGACGGGGGCCGTCTGGACGACGCGGGAAGCGATGGCGGCCCGGCGCTCGGCGCGGGCCCGACGAGCGTCAGACATGGATGTGATGGTCGGAGGAAAGCGGAGCGGTGGCAGACAGATTCCGGCGCACCCCTACCTGGCACGCCAAATGTTGGATCATGGGTTCTGGCAGACCCTTAAGGTTCGAACTCTGGGGTGCGCGCGGAGATCGTGCCCACTACCTCTCTGTCTCACAAGGATCTAACTACTAGAAGAACAACACAAGAGACACAGGGTTTATACTGGTTCGGGCCACCATTGTGGTGTAAGACCCTACTCCAGTGTGGTGGGTGGATTGCCTCTTGGGCTGATGATGAAGAACAATACAAGGAAGAACGACCTCGCGAGGGTCTGTTCTTGGCTAGGGGATGAACTGCTAGGGGGAGTTCGATCGCCCTTCTCTCTCTCTCTCTCTCTCTCTCTCTCTACTTGCTCTAGATGCTGAATCAGATTCCGACCCCTCCTGGTTTCTTGGTACTCGATCCGATGCCTCTACCCTGGGGGTGGCTAGCCCTATTTATAGGCAAAGGCCCTGGGCCTCTTCCCAAATATTGAGCGGGAAGGGTGCCAACAATTGGCCAATTTGAAGGGGAACTTCTGGTACACTTATCCTGACTAAAGTTGGTCTTCGCCTGCCAAAGGCCCTGTGGTGACGCCGTCCGGGGCTCCATGGTGACCTCCTTCCTACCGTTGGATTGGTCTTGGTCTCGTTGCACCGAAATGGGTGCCTTTGCTTGATCCTCTCGCTGCGCTTGCCCCCTTTGCACCAAAGAGGAAAGGGAGACGCTGCGCGGGCTGGCGCCCGCCTGGCACCCTTGGTCGTCATGGCTTGCGTCATGGGCACCTCGTGAGGTACCCGCCTTGATCTCTCCGCCTCCTCGCGAGCCAGCCTAAGGAGGCCGTGCTTGAGGAAGTGCCATGTCGTCCGCCTCGCGAGGCTTGGCCCCTCGCGAGGGTCTTGAACCTTGTGCCGATGAAGATGGGCCACGTTGGGCCCCCATTTGAGCCACGCCGCAGGCCGCAGACAGGCAAGTCTGGGGACCCCCGTTCCCAGAACGCCGACAGTACCCACACTATCAGAAAACTGCATACGCGGTATTCATGGTATCCCGGAAGCTATGACACTACTTTCAAGAGTGTTCGATTACAGTAGCCTCGGAAGTACCATTCGATGACATTATCAATAACCGCGATGCAACGGGCCGGATCGCAAAATGGTCCATTGAGCTCCTCCCGTTCGACATAACCTATAAGCCACGGTGAGCTATCAAATCGCAAGTGTTGGCCAACTTCGTCGCAGAATGGACGGAGGCCGAACTCCCTAAAGAGTACGGCACATACTCAAACTGGATCATGCATTTCGACGGCTCTAAAATGTTGGCCGGACTGGGGGTTGGCGTCGTTTTGACGTCCCCCACAGGAGACATAGTCCAGTATGTACTCCAAATTATGTACACGGACTCCAACAATGCAGCCGAATATGAGGCCCTCCTACATGGTCTCCGGATGGCAGTATCCATGGGCATTCAACGCCTAGAGGTACGCGGGGATTCGGACGTTGCGATCTCCCAAATAAATGGCGACTTCGACGCCAAGGATCCAAAAATGGTAGCTTACCGCAATGTCGTCCTAAAAATGTCAGCTCGGTTCGAAGGGCTGGAGTTTCACCATATAGCCCGCGAAAATAATCAGGCAGCGGACGTCCTGGCACGCATCGGAGCAAAACGCGATGCAGTCCCCCACCCCCCAACATCTTTTTGGAAAGATTGTTCAAGCCATCCGTAACATGGGAGGGGGAACCCGCAATTAATAGCCCGGACGCAGCCGCACCGCTCGACGTCGAACAACCTGACATAATTGGAGGTCCTGCCAACGAAATTACACCTTCAGCCCACGTAATAATGGCGGTTATTGCCCCGTGGACAGAACCATTCCTAGCCTACCTTACTAGGCAGGAACTCCCAGAGGACCAAAACGAGGCCCGCTGCATAGTGCGGCGATCTAAAGCCTACAAAGTCCACGAGGGGGAGCTTTATAAGAAAAGCACTAACGGAGTGCTTCAAAGGTGCATCTCCGAAGAGGAAGGGAGGAATCTTCTGGCCGAAATTCACACCGGACTCGGTGGTCATCACGCTGCTGCTCGGTCCCTTGTTAGCAAGGCTTTCCGTACAGGCTTTTATTGGCCGACGTCCCGGGCAGACGCTCAGGACCTAGTCCAACGATGTGTTGGTTGCCAACTTTTTGCCAACCAAAGCCATATGCCACCCACCGCACTCCAAACTATACCCATCACCTAGCCCTTTGCGGTCTGGGGGCTTGACATGGTCGAACCCCTTAAAGGTGGAACCCATAAGAAAAAATACTTGCTGGTCATGGTGGATAAGTTCACCAAATGGATAGAAGCCAAGCCTGTTAAAACGGCTGAATCCGGACCTGTGATAGACTTCATATCCGGGGTTGTACACCGTTATGGCGTCCCCCACAGCATCATAACCGATAACGGTACAAACTTTACATCCGACGAGGTAAAACTCTGGTGCAAAAACATGGGCATCAAGCTTGATTATGCTTATGTCTATCACCCACAAACCAATGGCCAGGTCGAACATGCAAACAGTCTTATCATGAGCGGCATCAAACCCAGACTAGTGCGGTCCCTCAAGGAATCTAACATGCACTGGGTAGAGGAGCTCGACTCCGTACTCTGGGGGCTGCGGACCACGCCAAATCGCACCACCGGATACACACCATTCTTTATAGTGTACGGCGCAGAGGCAGTTCTGCCCTGTGACACAATTCATGACTCACCTAGAGTGCGCATGTACGAAGAAAGAGAAGCCGAGCTCGATTGGCAGGACAGCCTGGATGCCTTGGAGGAGGAGCGTGACGTGGCGAAAGCCCGTTCCGCATATTATCAATAACTGGCCCGAAGATACCAAAGCAGAGAAGTACGGGCCAAAAATTACAATGTTGGCGAACTAGTTCTACGCCTGCCGGATAAGAAAAAGGACAAACTTAAGCCCAAATGGGAAGGTCCATTTATAATCGACCAAGTCCTGACTGCTAGGGCGTACCGCCTGCGAGATGTGTCGGATAACTGACTCGAGCCGAACCCGTGGAATGCCACACGTCTTCGAAGATTCTATGCCTAGCGCCGGACTCCGTGTTCGTCTCCTTCCCCTGCCCATTTTTTACATTTTTCTGTCTTATATTTCTCTCCTTCCATCTTTTTTTCCTTTATAGCCCTTAAAAGGCTCACTACAAGACGCGCCACTTGCGCTCATTTAACCTGGGGGCTTCTTTAACAGAAGCTTATTTATACGGGCTTCATGCCCCACACATGTGTCAAACTTCCGCATGTACCTTTTTCTTCACCATTATATGCATCGATATGACTTAAGTTTTGGCCAAGCTAGGTTGCCTCGCTCCTGTGCTTACCCCGACATTCCCGATTATTCGGCTAGGCGGTAAAGGGAGCACCTCTGCGATTGTTACTGCCGGGTCAGCCGGATGTGTACCTCAGACTGGGTGAAGCCGAAAGCTAGCGTTCTTAAGGGAATATTCGGTCGGTGAAATAAAAGATGATCTTTTTATTAATTTTCATGCGCCCCTAGATGCTTTTTCTGCGTCTTTTTTACGCAGTTCGGACATGCACTTTAGGGCATGCCTCCCCAGCGGAAGGAACCCTTAACGGAACTATTCTCTCTGGAAGATGTTTCTTACTAACCATGTAATATAACATAACTAGTTGGGCACTTGTCTGATAAAGCACTAATGACCCCTACGCCTGGTCTCCACGCATACCACGGTTCTTGTATAACCGCTATGGTATTCGGACACACTCCGGACCGTCAGGTCCCGAGGTTGAAGCGAAAAGGTCGGCAACGACAAACGATCTACAATTCGGCTAGAAGGCATTACATATGTCAATTCAAAAGTACAAAGTCATTTCGACTGATTGTGTTCCTCCTCTATACCATCTAACAGGCTGTCTAATTTACAGTCCTGCTGGGAATACTTTGCGGCCAATTCTACTTGGCCGTACACTAAGCTTACAGGGATCTCCTTCCCGTCAGGCCCCACCGGTCCGACCTCAGCCATATGGTTTGGGTCAGACTTCGTAAAACGGGTCTTCACCATGGCCCAGGCCTCCCTAGCGCCTTGTCGGCAGGCTGATATCTTCCACAACTGGAAGCGCCGCCGGGCTCCCTTCAGCTTCTCCGCAAGCTCTCCAAGGCCCTCGGGCATGGAGTGGGCAGGCCATAAGGCTTGGGCAACGCCTTGCATTGCCCGCCGAATTCGCTCGTGCAGTTGCTGGAATTCGGGAAGAAGGTCACCCGTAGAACCGGGCATCTCCTCTGCAGGACGACCTGTGAGCATACCTACAGACAATAATCTGTTATTCGACTTCCTCGCCGAACTCATTTTTCAAAGTTCGTTCAAGCACTTACTAAATATGCCGCGTCGAAGCCGCTGATTCTCCTTCGTGGACTCCGACAGCTGGCCACGAACGTCCTTAAGTTCAACGTCCAGCTTGGTGTTGGCATCCTGGAGATCATTCTTCTCTCGCCTCACCTTTGTCAACGTACTCTCACCGGCCTTTAACCAGCGTAAGAGTTGTTGCTTCTCCGGATCAAGTCCGGCGCCATCTGCAACATGAATTGTCAGATTTGCACCCAAACCGCACAATACTAATCTTTCGAAGTGTATCTTACATGAGGGGGTCCCTTTGGGCTCCCTTGCTGCGGCTAGTGCGACCTCTAGTTGGGCCTTGCACTTTTCCAGCTCTTGGGACAGCACGGTGTTCTTCTCTGTAAGAACCTGCATGTTATATGATCCTTAAATCAGTTACTTTAACTGTTTCAAGTCTCGGGGGCTACTGGTATATATATATATTTAACCAAAATTTTCTTACCCGTATGTCTTTCACATACTGCTCCGTGGCTCTGGCTAAACCATCTTGAGCGGCACGGAGGTACGTATCTCCCGAATTAAAGGCATCTAAAGCCTCTTGGGAGAAAGAAGCGTCGCGTAAAACTGTCCGGCGATGCCCGTGGTTCATGGCACTCTCCACTTCAGAATTTGTGGCAGACAGCCTGTCCGCATCCTCTGTCGGAGGAGCGCCCGGTTCACGCCTTGTGCTCGCCTCCGCTTCCTGGCCGGTCACGGGATCCTGGCTGGTGGAGGCGCGATTGGCAGCCTCTCCGGATATAGTCCGGCGAGGTCTCTTCGTCCTGAAGAAAGCACGAACGTTAATATGCCCTGACGGAATAACGCCGCAGAAACGGAGGGTGCGTAATACCTTTGCGCTGGCATCTCGGTCCAGACTGCATTTCTTTTTTCCCCACGGGGCCCTGCGGCCCCTCGTTGGCTAGTCGCCGCAGGTTCGGCTTCCCGCCTTGGAAATCTCCCCTGTGAAACACGGTTGTTGTTAGAAACGCCGGAATACGGGAAAATGGAATCCCCCTCAAGGGAATAAAAACTCCGGTTTCTGTCACCTGGGAGGCCGGGATTAACCCGGGGTAATCAGCCACAATAGCGACCAAGGTGTTGTCCTTGCTTAGCTGATGAAACACCCCGTCGATAAGCTCCACCGACATGTCCGGATCCTCTTCAGAGTCCTGATCGAGGGACTGTTCTGGGTCCTCGGGTTGTGGAGGGCGGCTGCTTATATCTTTCACCTCCTATCGCAGTTCCTGCATTGAAGTCGTCAGACTTCGTATCTGACCATGGAAGTATAAAATAAATGGGCAAGTGCAATTGTTCGCTTACCCAACTTGGAGGTTCATACATAGTGAATCCGGCCCGCGGGTTAACGCGGAGGAACTCCTCTTTTTCTCCCTTGTACAAAGTGGACAGAATCTTTATTAGGGCGGCAGCCGAGGCCAGCCCCTTACGACCGTAATGCATGGCGTCATCCTCCCCATTGAAATCCCACATGGGGTGGCCTCTGTATTGATGCGGCTGCATCCCTCGCATAAGGCATGCGGCCATGACTCCGATCATGGTTAGTCCGGAATGAGCCAACAGTCTTATCCGGCCCATCAGGTAAAGGACGTCTCTGTCACTTTCTCTCTGAGAGCTCCGTGGACGCCAGCTCAAGCGTTTCTTCAATGGAGCACTGTTGAACTCAAGGAGACCGTCCCGGATAGGGTCCGGCAGCGGGACGTCGTCTATGTAAAACCATTTCGAAGGCCAGTCCTCGGACGCCTTCTTCGGGGTTCCGGATAGGTATCCGGTCCCGGCGATGCGCCATACTTCGGCTCCGCCCACTTGGTATATAGACCCCTCTTGAGAACGGGGCACCAGGCAGAATACCTTCTTCCACAGCGCGAAATGAGCCTCGACGCCAAAAAATAGCTCGCAAAGGGCAACGAACCCGCGATATGTAACACGGAGCCGGGCGTGAGATTGTGCAGCTGGAGGCCGTAGAACTCCCGAAGCCCGTGGAGAAATGGATGAATTGGAAATCCCAGTCCCCTTATCAGATAGGGAACAAGGCACTCCCATTCTCCTTTAGAAGGATTGGGGGTGTTCTCCGCTTGTTTTCTGCCATTGTAGGTGGCGAGACCGGCTCGGACCGGGACCATGTATGCCTCAGGGAGAAATCCCTTGGCCTGAATCGACACTAACTCGCTATGTGGAATGGTGCAAATCTCCTAGTCCCCGGGCTTAGGACCGGAGGGGCGAGGGGAGGATCTGCGACGGCTGGCCATGTTGGAATGGACTTTAGCTGGGAAAGTTCTGATGATAACTCGCGGAGAGGAGAAGATGCAGTTTGGATCTAAATCCTCATCCTGTTAAATAAGCGGCTCGTTTATATGGCTAGGGGTGTGGATGTAAAAACGCCCCAGGCTTTTCGCATTCGTTCAACACGTGGAAGACAGCCGTTATTGGGCGCAGAAGCCGAGGAGCGCTACATTACAAAAATCGGACATTATTCGTACAGGTACACAGAATTTGGGAAAGAACCTGCCTTGCAATGCCGAAGACAATTTGCGCGCCGTTCTCGTCGTCATTGAAGCCTGGCTCGGGGGCTACTGAGTTAGTCCTTGATTAGGGGGTGTTCGGGTAGCCGGACTATACCTTCGTCGGACTCCAGGACTATGAATATACAAGATTGAAGACTTCGTCCCGTGTCCGGATGGGACTTTCCTTGGCGTGGAAGGCAAGCTAGGCGATGCGGATATTCAAGATCTCCTACCATTGTAACCCACTCTGTGTAAGCCTAACCCTATCCGGTGTCTATATAAACCGGAGGGTTGTAGTCCGTAGGACGAACCATCATCATACACAATCATACCATTGGCTAGCTTCTAGGGTTTAGCCTCCATGATCTCGTGGTAGATCTACTCTTGTACTACCCATATCATCAATATTAATCAAGCAGGAGTAGGGTATTACCTCCATCGAGAGGGCCCGAACCTGGGTAAAAACATCGTGTCCCTTGTCTCCTGTTACCATCCGACCTTGACGCACAGTTTGGGACCCCCTACCCGAGATCCGCCGGTTTTGACACCGACAACATTCAATAGGGCACCATCTAAATCCTTTGAGATGACACCATATGAACTGTGGTTTGGCAAGAAACCCAAGTTGTTGTTTCTTAAAGTTTGGGGCTGCGATGCTTATGTGAAAAAGCTTCAACTTGATATGCTCGAACCCAGATCAGAGAAATGTGTCTTCATAGGATACCCAAAAGAAACTATTGGGTAGACCTTCTATCACAGATCCGAAGGCAAGATATTCCTTGCTAAGAATGGATCCTTTTTAGAGAAGGAGTTTCTGTCGAACGAAGTGAGTGGGAGGAAAGTAGAACTTGATGAGGTAATTGTACCTTATATCGAATTGGAATGTAGTTCATCACAGAAATCAGTTCCAGTGGTTCCTACACCAATTAGTGAGGAAGCTAATGATGAAGATCATGAAACTTCTGATCAAGTTACTACCGGACCTCGCAGGTCAACCAGAGTAAGATCCACACCAGAGTGGTACAGTAATCATGTTCTGGAGGTAATGTTACTTGACCATGACGAACCTACGAACTATGAGGAAGCGATGGTAAGCCCAAAATGGCTTGAGGCCATGAAATCTGAGATGGGATCGATGTATGAGAACAAAGTGTGGACTTTGGTTGACTTGCCCGATGATCGGCAAGCCATAGAGAATAAATGGATCTTCGAGAAGAAGACTGACGCTGACGGTAATGTTAATGTCTACAAAGCTCGAGTTGTTGCGAAAGATTTTCGACAGGTTCAAGGAGTTGACTACGATGAGACTTTCTCGCATGTAGCGATGCTTAAGTCTGTCGGAATCATGTTAGCAATTGCGGCATTTTATGATAATGAAATTTTGCAAATGGATGTGAAAATTGCATTCCTTAGTGGATATCTTAAAGAAGAGTTGTATATGATGCAACCAGAAGGTTTTGTCGATCCAAAAGGTGGTAACAAAGTGTGCAAGCTCTAGAGATCCATTTATGGATTGGTGCAAGCATCTCGGAGTTGGAATATACGCTGATAGTGTGATCAAAGCATATGGTTTTATACAGACTTTTCGAGAATCCTGTAATTACAAGAAAGTGAGTGTGAGCTCTGTAGCATGTCTGATATTATATGTGGATGACATATTGTTGATCGGAAATGATACTGAATTTCTGAATGGCATAAAAGGTTACTTGAATAAGAATTTTTCAATGAAAGACCTCGGTGAAGCTGCTTATATATTGGGCATCAAGATCAATAGAGATAGATCAAGACGCTTAATTGGACTTTTACAAAGCACATACCTTGATAAAGTTTTGAAGAAGTTCAAAATGGATCAAGCAAAGAAAGGGTTATTGCCTGTGTTACAAGGTGTGAAGTTGAGTCAGACTCAATGCCCGACCACTGCAGAAGATAGAGAGAAAATGAAAGTCATTCCCTATGCCTCAGCCATAGGTTCTATCATGTATGTAATGCTGTGTACCAGACCTGATGTGTGCCTTCACTGGTGCGCGTCGGTCCTAAACAAACGGTTTTTAACCCCTTTCTGCGACAGCATTTGGATCCGTCGCCAGGTGAGTGTGTGTGATAGAGTGTCCTTCCCACACGACCAAGAAATCATCGGGGATAGGCCCCCCTGGGACCCAGGCTGGGGTTGTGTGTGATCAGGCGAGGCATCAAAACCCAATCATTTCCGTAGGCATGTACATCGCACACGGTAATCCAAGAAAATCATTTCCGTAGGTATATACATCCCACATGATGAATCCCAGAAAATCATTTTCGTTCGTATGTATATCACATATAGTGAATCCAAGGAATACATTTCCATTCTTATGTACATCCCACACAGTCAATCCAGGGAAAACGTTTACATTCGGATGTACATCCCACACGGTTTTATGCGTATGCTTGTGTGTGAAAGGTGTAACTATCTCACACGGTCTGCCTTTGTTAACTGCTTACTTTCTTTAACTACATCACACACGATTTGATGTACAAAATTGTGTGACATTGGGCTATCCATCACAATCTCTTTTACTGCCAGAACCGTTTGCGAAGTTCCATGACTTTCTGTTCTCTTTTTATTTTTGCCTATAATTTATTATTCTAATTGGAAATTTTGAAATACAAAACGTGCAATTCAAATTCTCAGCACAATGGTTCAACAATGAATCTGTAAATAAAGTTGCCAGTACAATATGTTCAGCAATTACAGGTTTAGGTAGCTATTAAGTATGATGAACCACAGTACTTAAAGACGGTAAAGGTGAAGAGACAAGTGTAAATCATTTTGACTGCCGACGGTGTTGAAGAAGCGGAATGCCCATAATATGCCTTCCTGCATGTCATAGGCACGAACCACTTTTGTCCAACCCCTTGTGACGTTCGCTCACCCATCTTTCACCTCCTTCAGGAAGACTTATAGAGCATTATCATGGTAGCATGAATTATATACTTTAACCTTAGTTGCATCCACTTCGGTCATGTAGTTTGCAAGGTAATCATCAGTAAATAGCTTCGGAAACCACTGAAACGAGAACAATATTAGATACTGAGGTCTAATAGAGTAACTTGTTGTGGGCAGGGGAAAAAGGCAACACATTACTTACCATCCTAAAGTTCACTGTTGTCTTCGACAAAGTGTAAATAAAGAGCTTAATTCCAATCACCCGTTTCTTTCGCCTAACAATCTTTCTTAGTTTCCTCACTTGATGCTGGTTCATGAATATCTCATTGCCCCATGCGTAAAAGGGATCAAAGCGTGGATCAGTACCGCTCATATATGTAGCTACAATCAACCAGTAAATGTTAGAAGCTAAACTGAGATTGCACAAATGATGTAAAATACAACTACCTATGTTCCTAAGTACAAGTATTTTTTGAGATTTCAATATGAACTACATACAGATGTATATAGAATTATAGATATAGTTTAGATTAGCATCTAGATTCACTCATTTTTCTCCTTATGTAGTCTATATTGGAATCTCCAAAAAATGCTTTTATTTAGGAATAGATGGTGTATAAGGCATGGGATGCAGCTAACCTCGATGGCAAACAACAGCATCACCCATTGTAGCCCTGTGTAAGTACATGGAAAGCCAATTTGAACTACAATAGGGTTAACATCCACCAAAAATAGCAAATGGTAATAAAACGGCAGCATCTGTAGTGATATCTTCATTTCGAAAGAGTAGCATGGTAGCAAAGGGACGGATTAAAAAATGGATACAACTGTTAATTGCAACAGGCTTAACAACATCCTAATTCATGTTTTGTAAGTTTGTAGCCATTGAAATACAACTCTTTAAAAATGGATACAACTGTTAATTGCAAGAGGCTTAATGGCCATTGAAATCGGTACTGATAAAAATGCAATTGGCAGAGTTAAACATCACATGGCAGGTGCTGCCAGAGCAGATAATGGCCCAGTTGTCTATAAAAAGGTAGAGAAAATAGCTCAAACGTGTTAGGCATGTTTACTACAACATGCTTAATACATCGATAGTACAAAACATAGCCAATAATTGCAACTGGTATTGGTAAGATTGAACTGGTGGGTACATACTTGGTAAGTCCTGAGAGGTAGTTGCTGGGGCACTTCATCTTGGCCAGAGCCCGCCCAAAGTCAGCGGCGGCGGAGGCGAGCTCTTCCTCCGGGTCGAAGCGTGGATCAGTGCCACTGACATGTGTACCTACAGGCAACCAGTAAATGGTAGAAGTTAAACTGCAATTGCCCAAATGATGTGAAATACTGTAAGACATGGGATGCAGCTAACATTGATGGCAAACAACAGCATCGGCCGTTATGACCCTGCGTAAGTACGGGTACAAGCATGTTAAGTAAAATAGGGTTAGCATCCACCAAAAATAGCAAATGGGGCAGCATCTCTAGTATATCTTCATTCCGGAGAGTAGCATGGTAGCAAATGGATAGAAGTGTTAATTGCAACGGGCTTAATAGCATCCTAAGTCATGTTCTGTAAGTTTGTAGCCATTGAAATACAACTTTTTAAAAATGGATTCAACTGCTAATTGCAACAGGCCTAATATACATTGAAACTGGTACTGGTAAAAATGTAATTAGCATAGTTAAACATCACAAGGCAGGTGCTGCCGGAGCAGAGAATGGCCCATATGTCTAATAAAGGTAGGGAAAGTACCAAAAACGTGTTAGGCATGTTTACTAGAACATGCTTAATACATCGACCGTACAGAACATAGTCATTGATGGCAACTTGTATTGGTAAGATTGAACTGGTGAGTACATACTTGGTCAGTCCTGAGAGGTAATTGCTGGGGCACTTCATCTTGGCCAGAGCTCGCCCAAAGTCAGCGACGGCGGAGGTGAGCTGTTCCTCCAGGTCAAAGCATGGATCAGTGCCACTGACATGTGTACCTACAGGCAACAAGTAAATGGTAGAAGTTAAACTGCAATTGCACAAATTATGTGAAATACTGTAAGACATGGGATGCAGCTCACCTCGACGGCAAACAAAAGCATCGGCCGTTATGACCCTGCGTTAGTACATGGACAGGCATGTTAAGTATAACAGGGTTAGCATCCACTAAAAATAGCAAATGGGCAGCATCTCTAGTGATATCATGAGTCATGTATTGTAAGTTTGTTGCTGGTGTTGGTGAAATTGAGCTGGGCATGGTAATATTTGAACATCACACAGTGTGCAGTACTGAAATAAACAAGGCACGAACATGCTTAATACATCAACCGTAGAAATCATAGCCTTTGCGATTGGTATTGGTAAGATTTAGCTGGTCAAATCTTACATGTTAAGTCCTGGGGGGTAGTCGTTGGGGGACGTCATCTGGGCCAGAGCCTGCACCATGTAGGCGGTGGCGGCGGAGGCGAGTTGTTCCTCCGGGTCAACACGCACAACGGCCATCGCGCCATGGACCACCATCAGCTCTTGGCGGGGGGGGGGGGGGTTGGAGGCATGAGGATGTTTCGCAGGCGCCATTTAAGCAATCAGGCCAGGGACGTGATAGAGATCGGTGGGTTACCTGACTGGATCCGAGCAGAACGTAGATGTGGTTGAAGCTGGGCGGCGGTTTGAGATGCCGGTAGGGGGAGGGGCGAGGGAGGGGGGATACTAAGGGGAAGGGGATGTGGTTGGAGGAATAAATTCTGAAATCGCGTGCCTAATGAAAATTTCGGTGCGAAACTTGAAACTTGGGCGGGGAAACACACAACACAGACGCAGCGCGTAATATACTCGTGTGCGAGAAAAAAAAAGTTGGCAGATCCCGTCTCCAAAAAAATGTACACGTGTACTTGAATTTTTTGGTCAATGCTACGCTTGGTTTATTAGGAAATATCGCACAGGTAACTGACTTATGGGTCATTCACGCAAAAAATGCAGACGGGTACCAGATATAAAGTGTGTGTTTTGTGATCTTTTAATGATTAACGCAAAAAAACAGGCACACATGCTAATCAACACTCAAAGCCCTCAAAGGATGTTCTTACCGACATTGTACGTCAATACTACAAACTTAGAGTACTACTGGTAATTTGCTATAATACTACAAACTTAAACTACTTCTCACATGCTGCCATCAGGGCATGCTAGCCTGACGCCGACGTTCTCCTTCCCAGCCTTGTAGGCGGCAGCCCACCATGCTTCGATCTCCGCCAAGATCTCCTCACCATGGAGTGCGGCCTCTTTTTTCTTGCAGTGGCGGGACTCTCTTTTCTTGACTGCTTTCTGCCTTTTCCGCTCCTTCTATGCGGCTTTGGCCGCCTCTAGATCCACCACCCATTCGGCCATGGCAGCCCCAAAGTTCGTCCATGTAACTGTCTGGCCGCTGGCGGTGATGAACTCGGCGTGGCGAGATGCCATCGCTTCCTTATCATGTGTGTGGTCACGGGAGGCGAGGAACGCGGCGCGACACGATGCCATCGCTTCTTACCAGTTACTGTGCGTCGCGGTGCCATGGACGCCGCCTGGAGAGAGCTCTGGGATGGAGGGGCCGGGAAGCCGTACAGTGCGGCGGTATTCAAGAGCTCAACGACAAACGACAACAGAAATTTGGCTTCCCTTACAATTTTGCTCGTTCATTATCGCACATGGTTCATCTCCGTCGCTTCCGGAAACAGTGTGGGCTGAGCCTATTGTGTGTTGCGTTATGATTGGCCGGAACCCCAGCCACGCGGATCACACGTGTGCACCGTTGGATGCACAATAATCGAACGGCAATCCACGTACCTCACATCACACCCGTGCACCTATAGCTGGATTGGATTTATATGCGCTAAATGCCTAAAAAATGCACATAATCCCCTAAATATGGTAAATGAGCCCGAAAAAATGCCAAATTTGAACATGGTGATTTGCAGGGTGTATGTTCGTCATAGAAAAAAAAACTCCAGCGTAAAGAACAAAAAAAATTGGATTCCCTTTCAGTCTTGAGGATTTCCCTCTCGAAAGCGTTGAACTTCCTCGGTGATGCTTCGATTTATGAAGGGCGTGCATGAAGACATAAGCCAAACCTTCTCAAATTTTTACCAGGGCATGGTGAGGTCATACCATGTCACCATGCCAGGCGTCATGTTTTATAAGTATTTATTTCATTTTTTCTATAGTTGAAAACCCAACAAACAAACATTTGTGGTTGACTATTGCCACACATTTCATCAAAAAATATGTCCATTCATTGTAAAACGCATGAGAATTTACTAAATGGCACGAGCATGGTTTTCTAGGCCATTCTTGTGGACCCTTTCATGCATCGACTGTTTGAACTTGAATTATGCACATTAATGCCTAGGAAATGCACATAATCCCCTAAATATGGCAAATGAACTCGGAAAAGTACCAAATTCGAACACGGTGATTTGCAGGTTGTATGTTCATCATAGAAAAAAACTCATGGACAAAGGTCAAAGGACAAAGGAAATTTGGACCCCCCCTTCAATCTTGGTGATCTCCCCCTTGAAACCATGAACTTCCTCGATGATGGTTCGATTTATGAAAGGCGCTCATCACGACATAAGGAAAACATTCTCCAATTTTTACCAGGGCATGGTGAGGCCATACCATGGCACCATGCCAGGCATCATGTTTTCCATCCATGTGTTTCATTTTTTGTATAGTTGTTAACCAAGTAAACGACGCATTTATGGTTGACTATTGCCACACATTTCCTTGAAATATCGGTCCATTCCTTGTAAAAGGCATGAGAATGTACTAAATAACACGAGCATGGTTTTCCAGACCGTTCTTGTGCACCTTTTCACCCACCGATTGTTCGAATTTAAATTATGTCCATTAATGCCTAGAAAATGCACATAATCCCCTAAATATGGTAAATGAGCCCAGGAAAATGTCAAATTTGAACACGTTGCATTTGAGGCGGTATGTTCATCGTTGAAAAAAAACTGAATGACAAAATAGGATGGAAATTTGGATTCCCCTTCAATCTTGGGATTTTCCCTCTCAAAAGCATGGAACTTCCTCGGTGATGGTTCGATTTATGAAGGGCGTGCAGGATGACATAAGCCAAACCTTCTCAAATTATTACCAGGGCATGGTGAGGTCATACCATGGCACCATGCCAGGCGTCATGTTTTTAAGCATTTATTTGAATTTTTTGTAGTTGAAAACCCAACAAACAAACATTTGTGGTTGACTATTACCACACATTTCAACGAAATATCTATCCATTATTCCTTGTAAAAGGCATGAGAATTTACTAAATGGCATGAGCATGGTTTTCCAGGCCGTTCTTGTGGACCCTTTCATGCAATGGTTGTTTGAACTTGAATTATGTGCATTAATGCCTATGAAATGCACATAATCCCCTAAATATGGCAAATGAACCCGGAAAAGTGCCAAATTTGAACACAGTGATTTGCAAGTTGTATGCTCATCATAGAAAAAACTCGTGGACGAAGGACAAAGGAAATTTGGATCCCCCTTCAATCTTGGTGATTTCCCCCTCGGAACCATGAAACTTCCTCGGTGATGGTTCGTATTATGAAAGACGTGCATGACGACATTTTGTCCTGGGCACGGTGAGGTCATACCATGGCACCACACCAGGCGCCATGTGTTTTCCAAGCATGTATTTCATTTTAGTATAGTTGTTAACCCAGTAAACGACGCTTTTATGGTTGACTATTGCCACACATTTCCTTGAAATACTATCCATTTCTTGTAAAAGGCATGAGAATGTACTAAATAGCATGAGCATGGTTTTCCAGACCGTTCTTGTGAACCTTTTCATGCACCGATTGTTCGAATTTGAATTATGTGCATAATTAATGCCTAGAAAATGCACATAATCCCCTAAATATTGTAAATGAGTTCGAAAAAATGTCAAATTTGAACATGTTACATTTGAGGCGGTATGTCCATGGTTGGAAAAAAACTGAATGACAAACTAGGACGGAAATTTGGATTCCCCTTCAATCTTTGTGATTTCCCTCTCGAAAGCATTGAACTTCCTTGGTGATGGTTCAATTTATGAACGGCATGCATGACGACATAAATCAAACCTTCTCAACTTTTAACCAGGGCACGGTGAGGCCATACCATGGCACCATGCCAGCCGTCATGTTTTTCAAGCACATATTTCATTGTTCTATAGTTGATGACCCAGTAAATGACGCGATTGTGGTTGACTATTTCCACACATTCTATTGAAATCTCTGCCCATTCGTTGTAAAAGGCTTGAGAAATTACTACATACCACGAATATGGTTTTTCCAGACCGTTCTTGTGCACCCTTTCATGCACCTATTGTTTTAATTTGAATTACGTGCATTAGTGCCTACAAAATGCACATAATCCCCTAAATATTGTAAATGAACCGGAAACGTGTCAAATTTGAACACGGTGATTAGCAGGGTTTATGTTCATCCTAACAAAACTCATGGATGAAGGACAAAGGAAATTGTGATTCCCATTCTATCTCGGTGATTTACTATCGCACACGATTCATCTCCGCCGCCTCTGCGAACCGTGTGTGTTTACTCACACATGAAAAAGGAAAATAAAACCAGCGCCCACTTCGTCCCCACTCACTCGGCGCGGAGTCCTCCGCAACTCTGCACCCCATGCTCGACAGTTGTTGGCGGTGGGTGTAGGTCGCGCTCCAAACAGCACCGGATTTCGCCTCCACCGCTTTCCGCCGCCTATCTGCACCGACATTCTAGACTCTGGTCGACTAGGGTTTTCTGCGGGATTGGGCCCTGGATTTTTCTCATGGAGAAGGTCATCATGTTAATTAGCGAAATATTCACTCATCTCTTATCACAGTCCGTCAGTCGTTGTTAATCAATCAGCAGAAATCTCCATGGAATCATTTTTGTTCTAACTGATTCGTGGGTGTTCATTCATGTGTCCACAGTGCGAGCACAAATCGGGCAACTGTGGTCATGGCCAGTCGGAAACGAAGTTCTATCTCACCATTCTGGATGACTTCAGCGAGCGCTCGGTATGTTCAATCTCAACCTACCACGGTCCGCATGGCCTAAATTTGTGAACATATACCGTCTGTTGCTACATTATCTATATATCTGCGTCAAATCTTTGTTACATTATCTATTTTTAATTCTATAGTTTTGTACTTTGCTTTCATCTCTCTCTCTCTCTCTCTCTCTCTGTATATATATATATATATATATATATATATATATATATATATATATATATGGATCTGTTCTATCAGTTACTCCCATATTTTCATCTTTCTCTGTTATTTCAATATGTCTATTTTACGATCTTAATTTTCATTTCAAGCAGTACATCCCTTGATTTGCAAGAACAGGGGTAGAAGGAAATCTTGGGCTTTACTTTGCTGATGACTCCCATGATGTCATATTGACAATGCAGCATGGATTTACAATGAAAGGTTCGCGTAAAACTTGATAAAGATGCTCACTCCTATTTTAATGCAGTCCTTTGGAGAAAAATGTCTAAGTGTTCTGAACTGAAAGCTGGCAATAAAATTCTAGTGCGTGCACCACAGCCTGGTCTAATTAACATGGATGTTTACTTCCACAACGTCATCAGTCGATCAAAGTCTGATCGAGGTTAGTGTCCTTTCAACTTTCTCCTTGCTATCATATTACTATTTAAGCAACCAATTTATCACTATTTAAGCAACCAATTGTGATATCATATTCTGACTCTGTTCCTAGGCAGTAACAAATTCTATTTACCAATTTATGTGCATTATATATTCTTCTGCCATGTTCTAAATAAATAATACCTTTCCACCTTTTAAGTAGGATATGTTGGATGCATAGTGAACGATTTGTATGTTACTAAGAGTACCAAATTTCACTGGAAGGACTTGAAGCATATCATAAACTTTGTTGATAATCTGACAGAGATAGCGTAGCGTATGAATGCTGGATTTTGGATGGGATTAATTAGACCTATGGGGCACACACTGAACAGGACCAATTGTGTGCACAAAACTCTGGTAAAAAGTCTTATTTTAATTTTGATGCTCATAAACTATATATATCTTTAATGATATGTTACAATTGTTTTTTATTCTACATGTCAACAGAAATTGCCCCATGTAGCAGTTCCTGGATCGGTTTCCCAGCATGGTCGAATTACACTTGTTCCTGCTAATAACGCCAAAGAAATTGCAAGGTACTGCATTTCCCGCAGAAATGGAACCATTCAAATTAACAAGTTCTCGCTTCTCATGGCAATGCATCCATATTTGAAAATTGGAGACACTGTTCTACTAATGATCAAGGTTGGAAAAACCGGTAGGCGTAAGTGAGGCGGTTGGCCTTCACCTAGTGCCTAGGCGGTGCCTAGGCGCCCTAGGCGGTAATATAGTTTTTACTCTTAGTGTATTTGTGATTATTATATGGGTGTTGATATTAGTTTAGGGCATATAAATAAGTTAATTGCCGTCCACTGCCATTGGAATATAACCCGTTTGGCATATCAGTGCAGTATGTGGCATGATTTCTTGCTTGGATAGGCAATTCCTTGCTTGCCCTGCATAGACCTCCATTTATGCCCTAAGCGAGGCGTTCGGCCATTGCCTAGTGCCTAGGCGTGCCTGAGCGGCTCCTAGGCACTTCCTTTTCCAACAGAGCTCATGATCTACCAAGGCACAGGAGGGCTCTTCCTTTCCATTGACGAGATGCCGAGTCGTCGGGATCAAGCTGCTTCTAGTGGATAGTTGTGGTTGTTGGGCCTCAGCCTCTTAAAATGTGATAGTTGTTACTATATATGTTAAATATGTAGATATGGACCATATGGTTGTTGTCCCTTAGCCTCTTAAAATGTGATAGTTGTTACTATGTTAAGTATGTAGATATGGACCATATGGTTGTCAAAACCATGTTACGAAGATCCTCCTTTTTGTCGGATGTGTGGCTCCGGCAAACCCGTAAGGTTCGAACACTAGGGTGCGCATGAAGTCTTTCCCTCCTACCGATCTACGCTCAAGCTCCCTAGGATCCTGCGGACGAACTAGACGAACTCACAACACAAAAACAGACACGAGATTTATACTAGTTCGGGCCACCGTTGTGTTGTAATACCCTACTCCAGTGTGGTGGTGGTGGGTTGCCTCTTGGGCTGATGTTGAACAGTACAAGGGAAGAACAGCCTCCTGAGGTTGAGGTGTTCTTGTGCGTATGAACTTGTGGTGTGAGGAGTTGATGAACTGCTCTCTCCTCTCTCTACTCCCACTACTGTGGTGGCTAGTCCTATTTATAGAGGCCTAGTCCTCTTCCCAAATATCGAGCGGGAAGGGAGCCAACAATGGCGGGCAAATTCGAAGGAGGACAGCTAATACAAGCTATCCTGACAAAAGCGGTCTTCGCCTGCGAAAATCCCTGGGGTGACGCCGTCTTGGGCTCCACGATGACCTCTACCTTGCCGTCCTCCTGGTCTTGGTCTTGTTGCACCAATATGGCAACCTTTGCCTGATGCCTCGGTACTCTTCGTCTGCGCTTGCCTCCTTAGCACCAAAGAGGAAACAAGGACTCTGCGCGCACCGGCGCCCGCATGGCACCCGCCTGGCGCCGTTCGTCATGGCTCACGTCACGAGTCCCTCGTGAGGTTTGCCCCGTCTTGATATCTCCGCTCCACGCGAGCCTGCCTGGCTAGGCCACTCCAGAGGAAGTCTTGCGTCGTCCGCCTCGCGAGGCTTGGACCCTCGTGAAGGTCTTGGATGCCTTGTTGATGAAGATGGGTCGTACGGCCCGCTGCTTAGCCATGCCATGGGCCGCAGGCAGGCAAGTCTAGGGACCCCTGTTCCTAGAATGCCGACAGTAGCCCTCGGGCCAAAGGCACGCTCAGGCTTGGCTTCGCGGCGAAGCAAAGGGTCAAGTTCAGAGCGCCGTGGGCCCCAAAAGCCTGTGGCCTCGGTCGACGCATGGCGGTTGATTGGACGTGGGCGTCTCCGCTTCCCCACGATGCCTTTGAATCTGCCCGGCTATGTGGCCCCCGTGGCCTACGCAGTTATTCCTCCACCTCTTGCGCCTTTCTTCCCCAATTCCTCTGCTTCCTTGGGACTCTGTTTCTCTTACCCAATCTGACTCGCGCTCTACCTGCTCCATTGCCATGGCGCCCAAGCAAGCTGAGAAGGGGAAGAGCCCTTTGCCTCCTTTGGCCGCGCCTCCGCCTGCCGCACCGGCGCTCGGCCGGTCTCGCGTGCTCAACGACGAGGCCATGGACAAGGTGCGCCCGATGCTTGCGTCCAGCTTCAGTGAGTGGGGGGAGACGCTGGCTGGGCCCACGTCCCATACTCGCTCGGTTCAGACGACCACTGAGATTCCAATCTTCATTGACGCCCTCTGGGCTGGCCTGATTCCTCCCTTCTCTGCCTTCTTCAATGTTGTGCTTGAGCATTATTAGATCCACTTGCTGCATCTCGACCCTCAGTCCGTGACACTTCTTGCCGTCGTTGCCTTCGTGTGTGAAGCCATGGTAGGCATCACTCCTTCATTGGATCTCTTCCGCCACTTCTTCTCATTGCATCTGGCTGACCCCCAGCAGTGCTTGGGGTGCACGAGCTTCCAGGCTATGGCCGCGACTGCAGGCGAGGGGATTGATTTCGAGCTTCCTCCATCCACGAGAGACTTCCGGATACGATGGGTGTTCGTTGATGCTGTTGTGCTCAGTCCTCTGCTTCAGGCTCCGTCGGGGCCCGCTGTTCCTAACCCGACAGGGGCCATCAGCGGCTCGCGAGCCCCGGCATTGCTCGCGTCTGTGGAGGCTGTCGACACTGTGACGATGGCTCCCACCCCTCCCACCTCCCTCTCCACCACCACCACCACCACCGCTGGCGTTCTACCTCTCTTACGGCGATCATGATCTCTGTGCTTGAACCATGGATGGTCTTCTTCATTGGGACTTTAACCCCGGCCTCAAGGTCGAGGACCAGGTTCGTAGGCGTTTCAGATCCATAGTCATTTGGCCAGACTTTGTCTGCCATTTTGGGTTGTTTAAGCAGCCTTGGAGTGCCCCATATGATGGGTCTGATTGTTGGAGCACGTCACAGGAAATTAATGAGTTATGAACTCGAGATCCTAAAGCCATTCGCTCCAATCTGGGTTTTCTTGAGAAAAGTGCTTCAAAGGATTTTTTCTTCTACTAATGAATTGGCAAAATTTGGTCTCTCTAAACACATTTCTACAAATTTTTTGAGCTCCTTTGAGGATGCTGCCGGACATACTGCGGTGGACTGCCATGATCCTTCCTCCGACGAACTTCCGATCCATGCAACGGTGCAATTCGCTAGTTTGGCAATTCCTTTTTTTGCGGTGGAAAATAATTTTTTTTCAAAAGCTTTGTTGGAAAGGATCGTAGAGAGAGTAATTGGAGGAACATTCCTTTTGCTGTTTTGGAGTGTATCTTGGATTTGCGGCAAGCTCACTATGAGGAGGTAGACATCCAACAAATCTATGATTTAAATGACTTGCCATCTTCGAAAGTCATAGAGTGGATCAATGTAAAGCCAAGTTATGTGACTCCTGTCATAATTTTGAGAGGGAGAGCTTATGCATGAAAATACCCCTTGACCAGCCCGTTATGGCCTGCACCATATGTAACAATCCGGCACACCGTCGGGCATCTTACCCTGGACTTCTATGTTGTGCACGATGCTCGTTCCTGGGCCATGACCCACATGGTTGCTCGGATCGTTTGTGCCTCCGTTTATTTTGGCGCAAGAAGAAGCTGGAGCGGCAGCGTATCCCCACCACAAATCCACGGTGCAGGACACGTAAGCGGAATCCGCCCTTCCCAAAAATCAAACAGATGTGGCGACAAAAAAAGACACCAGAAAATGGGGCCCTTTCCCCTCTTGCCATTGGCTTGACGACTCCGCTTCTGGCCCCTTGCCACTTCCCTATTCTGCCACCCCAGCCGACCAACGAGAAGCAAGGAAACTCTTTTCCCTGCTCGTCATCTCCGACGACTGCAGAAGCGAGCATTGTCGACCCCTCCATCACCATGGCCAACTTCCCGTCCCGCCCCTTCCAGTTCGTGCCGATGGGAGCCCAGATCGAGCGGGGGCCGGACAATCGTCTTGCGCGCAATATGATCATTATGGATGATCCGCCGCTCAGCCATGAAAGGTACGCCCTAGTCACTACCACCCCGCCGGTCCCCGGTCATCAGAAGTAGATGGTTCTGAATGAAGTAGTGTGCATCATGACTGAAGATTTTCACCTAGAGGTGCATGATGCTTTCGTGTATCCCATCGGGGTTGGCATGGTAGCTATTGCGGATGTAGCGCTCAGGGATCAGTTCATTCAGGAAATCCCGCACCAGTTAGATCCTCTCGATGATGACATGACTTTCTCTTTTGTGCCCCATGTTGAAGGAGAAAATATGCGTCAGTGTCCTTTTTAGTATGTAGCTTGGGTTCTGTTTCTAGCTTTCCCAATGGATTATCAGACGGACCACTACATCAACAAGGTTGTTTCTTGTTTTGGCAAATTAGATCTTTGGCACAGGCCGGTGCAGAATAAGGAGAGGGTTCTTATTAGAGTCCTTATCAGCAACATTGCGCAAGCTCCACACAGTTTGGTGATCAAACGCATTGGCACCCTGCCGGACATGGGCCGATCCTGGTCCGTTCTGGTGTATGTCCTCAATGGCAGAAATGTTCTCCCTGAACTGGTTGGTAACGAAGACGAGGTTCCCCCATTGAATGCTTCACCCCATCCCTATGAGTTACCCTATCTGACAGCAGCGCAACAATGGTTGCTTGATCACCAGCAGATGATGCAACATCAGATAGATGCGGCCTAGGAACAACACCTCCTCTTCAACAGCAGCAAAATGATGGTTGGGGAGTTTGGCCGGTGGCACCTCCGCCATACAAAGGATTTAGCTTTCGCACCTTGTTCCAATATACTTGCCCCTCACTAATGGATGGAGTGGAGCAGGAAAGTAACATGTCTGATGATCCGCAGAGTGAATGGTCTGTCTATTCTGAGGTTGAGGAACCTGCAGATGCTCTGATCCATGGCAGGGAAGTGCCTGGAGCACATTTCGTTTGAGCTATGGGCACATCTCACATGATGAGGGTGGGAGCTGGGGAAGATTTCTCTTTCCTGCAATTTCCCTGGGCCATCTCTTTGGGCCGGTTCACTCGCTGCATTGAGGGGACTGAAGTTTCCTATGTTTCTACTCTGTGCCATGGGTGCCTGCCGATAAACCCTCTCGCTTTCTATATTTCTGTTACTCATGCAGTTACTAGAGGCAGATGTGCTGTGAGAATTGGCCTTGGTCGTCCCATGAATGTCTGCTTTGATATGCCTGTCTTCATCCCGTTGGGGATCTGGGATAGGTACGCTACACAGCTCTCTTCTGCATCTGTTGGAGATGGTGTGGTGTCTGAAACATTTGTGGAAGCTCCTGCTACTTTAGTGCATGCATTACCTGCTACTGAGCCAAATAATCAGTATCTTCGGAAGATGGTCGCGGCGGAAAAGGCCCCTATTGATACTACTTCCCTGCGCCGCAGCTCTTGCTCCACAAAATATGACGGATTCAGAATTCCACAACACACAGCCATGAAGAAGGAGCAGTCCAGGGTCAAGCAGCGGGGCGCGCCCTCTGTTATCTGCTCTTCCAAGGCAACGGCTCCTTGCGCCAACCTGCTGACCAGTGCCACTCCCCCGACAGGAGACCAGGTACCCCCCACCCGATTTCTATCACACAGCTGCAATTTGTTGGCACTACTCTCTATGGGATTCCACCTGATGATCTGAGTTCCCAGAAGCTCCTTGAGGGCGATCAAGGGGAGGCCGATCCAACGCTGCACTAGGGGGATGTCGCAGAATAAGGAGTGGAATGTTCTTTGCTGGAACGTTCGCGAAATCAACTCTAAAAAGAAACAATTGGCGATCCATAATGCTTTAGATATTAGTGGGTGTTCAGTGGTATGTCTACAAGAAACTAAGCGCGACTCTTTTGATGCTTCTTTTGTTAAGAAGTTATGTCCGAAAAAATTTGATATGTTTGAATTTCTACCCTCTGTTGGGAATTGAGGTGGTCTTATTACTATCTGGATGAGTTCGGTTTTCACCGGTGTTCCAATTTTCTCTGAAGCATTTGCGCTCGGTGTTAGGCTCACTTCGACGCAGTCTAACGATTCGTCGACGTTAGTTAATATTTATGGACCGTGTGTCGATCCTAATCGGACGATTTTCATCACTTGGTTGTTTGACCTTGATATCCCCAACTGTGAAGATTGGCTCATTCTTGGTGACTTTAATTTTATTCATGCACCAGACAACCGAAACAGGAGAGGGGTGACGCTAACGATTTGTTACTCTTTAATGAGTTCATCAGAAGGCAGTCATTAGTTGAGTTGCTGATCAAGGGTCATTCTTTCACCTGGAGTAACATGCAAATGGATCCGTTGCTAGAATAACTCGACTGGCATTTTCTTCTGTTAATTGGGCCGCGAAGTATCCTAGCACCGTTGTTATGCCCTTGGGTAAACCCATGTCTGATCATGTACCCTGCTATGTCAATATCCAATCCAAAATACCCAAGTCCAAAATCTTTCGCTTTGAAGATTATTGGATCAAGCTACCGGGTTTTTTTGATGTTGTCAAACGATCATGGGGCAAACGTTGCTATGCCCCGAATGCAGCCGCGGTGCTGTGCAAGAAGCTCAAAACACTACGATACGACCTCAAGCAGTGATACGACCTCAAGCAGTGGAGCAAACAAAACTCCAGGCTCTCGATGCTCATTGATAATTGCAACAAAACCCTCTTGGAGATTGATGGCCTAGAAGAGAGAAGGCGATTGTCCACTCCTGACAACATCTACTCCACTTATTGGATTGTAAGAAAGCTTACTGGATGAAGCGTTGCACGGTCAGGAATTTCAAATTTGGAGGCGGCAACATGGAATTCTTTCACAAAGTGGCCACTGAACGGTACCGTAGAAACAACATTGCATCTCTCAGATTGCCAGATGACTCGGTCATACATGATCATGTAGGCAAGGAGGCTGTGCTTTTTCAGGCGTTTAAGGAAAGATTAGGGTGCTCCCACCAGACGGACATAAAATTTGACTTGGATCGGATCATCAAGAAGGTAGAAGGCCTCCAAGCTCTGTCTGTTCCTTTCACCAATAAGGAAATTGACGAGGTGATCAAAGAGATGCCGGCCGATCGTGCTCTAGGCCCGGACGGTTTCAGTGGTAGTTTCATCAAATCGTGCTGGCACATTATTAGAGGTGATTTCTATCGACTGTGCTCAGAGTTTCATGCAGGTACTCTAGACCTTGAGAGCCTGAACACGGGCTTTATAACTCTCATCCCTAAAATCTAGTCGCCAGAAACTGCTAACGACTACCAACCAATCACCCTGCTGAACTGTTGCCTTAAGATCCTGACCAAGCTCCTCGCTAACCGTTTGCAACGGTTGTCCTCAAGATTGTACATAGAAATCAGTATGGCTTTCTGAAAGGCCGCTCGATTCAAGATTGTGTTGCATGGGCGTACGAATTCGTTCATCAGTGTCAAGCCTCGGGGCGTGAGATCGCGATCTTGAAGCTGGATTTCGCTAAAGAATTCGACACGATTGAACATGCCCCGATGATGGAAATTATGAAATGCATGGGTTTTGACGAGCGATGGCTTGGATGGATCAAATGCTTATTCGCGACGGCTAAATCCTATGTTTTACTCAACGGGACACCGGGCAGACAATTCTTCTGCTTGCGTGGGGTGCGCCAAGTAGACCCGCTGTCTCCACTTATCTTTGTGCTCGTAGCAGATCTATTACAAGCTGCCATCAATGATTCTCATAGAGTGGGTAATCTCCATCTGCCGATCCCAGCTAGGGATGAGAATTATCATGTGATACAGTACGCCGACGACACAATCCTTGTGTTGCCCGCTAATGAGAGCCAAGCTGAAACCATCAAGTCCATCCTACAAGACTATGCATCGTCTATGGGGCTGCACATAAATTTTCAGAAATCAACTCTCATTACAGTCAACACCGCCACGGACACCACCTCTCGTTTAGCGCAGGTTTTTGGCTGCTCCGTTGGATCCATGCCATTTACATACCTAGGGTTGCCCATGGGAACGGCCAGGCCGACTGTCGCAGACCTCATGCCGCTGGTGTCGTTGGTTGAGCACAAACTCTCTACGGCAACCTCTCTGCTTGACCTTGGTTCGAAGCTTGCGCTAGTGAACTCAGTGATTACGTCCCTAGCAATCTATGCGATGTGCTCCATCTGGATCCCCCCGAAAATACTTGAGCATCTGGATAAACTGCGGCGTTACTGTCTTTGGGCAAAGAACACGAACGATGGTCTGAAATCCGTCTCTCTGGCAGCCTGGGAGTTAGTTTGCAGGCCCAAGCACAAGGGAGGGCTCGGGGTGCTCAACCTGAAGATCCAAAATCAGGGCCTGCTGCTCAAAGAGCTACACAAATTCTATAACCGCATGGACATTCCGTGGGTTGATCTTGTGTGGAACACGTACTATGACGGCCTGGTCCCGCATGCTTCTGGTCCGTGTGGATTGTTCTGGTGGAAGGACGTCATGAATCTGGCGCCAACCTACAGGTCAATCACTTCGGTTGAAGTGGGGGATGGGAGCTCAACTTTGTTCTGGAAAGATGCCTGGCACGGTGACATTCTGGCTGATAGTCACCCCCGTCTATTCTCCTTCACCAAACATGAAGATGTATCTGTCAAAGTACTCCTGACGGCGCCTACGCTCGGCCAAAACTTCTATCTGCCGCTCTCGGTTCAAGCTAGAGAAGAGCCGGATGATCTTCAAATCTCCTTGGCCTCAATGGAGCTCACAGAGGTACACGATGCCTGGCACCTGATTTGGGGATCGGAGGAGTTCGCCTCCAGCAAATTCTATCTTCATTGTTTTTGGGACATGGAAGCGGATGATACATTCAAGTGGATCTGGAAGTCAAAGTGCACCAACAAATGGAAGGTTTTTGTGTGGCTGCTCCTTGCGGATAGGCTGAACACCCGAGGATTGCTCAAGAGAAAACATATGAAGTTGAGAGATGACAACTATGCCTGCCTGCTGCGTGATCGCCCACCCGAAGAAACGGTAGAACACTTGTTCTTTCACTATGATTTTAGTAGAACATGTTGGGGGAAGCTGCGGATCACGTGGCCTCTGCATGGAAACCGAGTGCAACTTTTGCATGCAGCTAAAACCACATGGGGCAGACCAATGTTCATGGAAGTCTTCATTGAAGCCTCTTGGTGCATTTGGAAGGAACGCAACAACAAACTGTTCAGAAATATGGCGCCGACCGTCGAGGGGTGGGCCCAGAGATTCAAAATGGACTTTGGTATGATGAGACACAGGATCAAACAGGCCTTGGTGCCGTTTGTTGATCAGGTAGTTGATCTGATATAGCCGCATAGCCTTGTACCATTGATGTATAGGGATATCCTAACTCCTTCTGCCCCCATGTAATTTCTATCCCATGTAATCTTGTGTCTTAAATAGTAATACAAAGTCAGTGGGGGGCTGCCCCCACTGTCCCAAGCTTTAAAAAAAGGAATTCGTCCAGCGCCGGGTTGCTCCGCTTCAGTGCCATTCTCGCCCAATGTGGACCTTGCGCAGCAGCCAGGATCACATGAGGTTTCACGAGTCTAGGCTCCTCCTTGGGATGCGGTGAACAGTGCGCATGGTCCAGACGGGTGTTTCTCTGCCGGCCGAACTACGCGGGAATAGCAACCTGCTTTGCCGGTGCAAGAACAAGAATGAGTTTGTGAAGGACATGCCTCTCTTTGATGAATGCGGGTCGCGGCCGATCGGCCTGGAGGGGCCTCGCGAGAATCCCACCGTCGTGGTCTCCTTCCTTGCCCCTGATGCTAAGCCCGCCCCAAGTGATGGTGCAGGCGGGCGAGCCCAGACAGAGACCGGCGGCTCGAGTGATGAAGAGCATGCCCCTAGCAGTGATCCTTGGGCATCGTCTTCAGGGGCCTGCCACACCCCTCCTCAGGCGTCGGTTGCTGAGGAGACGCTGCGTGCGACCTCCGAGGCCAAGGCTCCAGGAGCCTCGGGAGGCCGTGGTGGGTAGGAGCCCGGCTGTGCGCCGCAATCGGGCGCTCCGGAAGATGTTCTCCCGAGCTCTCCCGCAGCCCCGCCGGGCTCCGGCCATCATATCCAGCGCTTCGGACGTCTTTGCATGGACTTCAAGAAACTCCACAAGAGGAAAGGATCCCCAGCAGCAGCTACATCTTTGCACCGCTGAAGCGGAAGAGGTACTTCTCCATTGACGCGTAAGTGTCGTGCAGTTGTGGCCTTCCATGTGCTGCTCTCTTCTTCTGACACTAGTCTTTCAGGGCTCCTTCCTCCAAGGCTGCTGGATCTCTTGAGAGGCGGCCTCCTTCTTCGACAATTGCAGTGCTATCCGCGTGCGCCCCGAGTCCTGCCCCTAGGGGAGAAGTGGCCGAAGGGGCAACCATGCTTTCCTGGTGTGCTGATCACAAGGCCTCGTCTCCCCTTCCTGTTGGCCTGGCGTGGAGCTTGGCTGGTGTGCCCAAGACACCCCCGCTGACCTTCGGCGGCAACTTGTTGGCTTTGATCCTCGGCTCCTCCTCGAGCAACGAGCCTCAGCAGGCTTGGGCTTTTGGCTAAGACAGGCTGATGTCAGGTGCGGCGCCAGCCCCCAGCCTCCTGCCGAGGGATGGCGCACCGCGTGGCGCCCTGCCTCGAGCCCCCGAGGCGGAGGACGAAGAAGATGAGGCATTCAAGCTTGAGCGCGGGCGGAGCGTGGTTCGCCATGAACTCTTCCAAGAGGTGATGAACGCGATGGGCCCGCTTGCTGAAGAGCTTGCAAGTGTTGATGCGCGTCTTGGGGCTGAAGGTCTCCGGCTAGCAGAGGAGCGGCACAAGCTGAAGGTGGCCATCAACCTCGGCCACTACCAGCGCGACCTTGAGAATGCAAAGGCCGAGGCATCTCTCAAGGTTTCCTACGAGGCTCGCCCATGAGCTTTGGAGGAGGCTCGCAAGGCCGACCGCCGTCGTGAGGCGGCGGAGAAGCGCGCGTGGGAGCTCCAGGCCTGGAGTGCGTCTCTTGAGTAGCAGGTGGAGGCGCACAGGGATGCCCTTGCATCGCTGAGAGGGGCACCTGCGAAGGAGGTGGAGGTCCGGAAGCGTCAGGAGGCGCTGGTCCTGGAGGCCATGTTGCGTACCCGCGAGCTTGAGCAACTGGAGACGAGGGAGCGCCTAGTTGCCCAGGCAGAAGACGCCGTCGGGGCCCGCGAGGTCGGAGTTGAGGAGGAAGTGAACTGCCGGGTGGCTGAATTCGCGCGGACGTGGATGGCAGGTACGATCTGAAGCTAAAACTCGCGGGCGTGGAGGATGAGGGCACGGACGCTGCCCTCAGGCCCAGGTTGAACGAGGCTGAGAGGCGCGCAGAAGCCGCGGCCGCAGCCCTCGTAATGGCGCAGGCAGACTTAGCCTCCGCCTGCGCCGAGCTGCGCTCTCTCCGGAGGCGGGTTGATGATGCAGAGGCCGCCGCGAGGCAGAACACGAAGGAGGTGATCCAACACCGAACACTGGAGCGCGAGCACGCCCCCATGCTTCAGGAGCTTCGGAACAGGGCCAATATCGCCTTGAGCCACATTTGCAATGTGGAGCCGCCGACTCCTCACTTGGACGATTACGCTAGCCACTTGACCTTCTTTACCGAGGTGGTGACGGGCCTGGAGGCTCGGTCTGTCCAAGCTCGTCAGCTCGTGGAGGAAAGGGGGCACGGCTTACTTGAGCGTGCCTTCTCGCGTGTCTTCAGCCACCTCCTGAATGTCGACCCCAACTTTGACTTCGACGCCACCATCGCCGCCGTGCCCATGGCTGTCCGGGGTGACTTAGCGCACTGGGTTGAGGACAGTGTGGACGCGTTGGTTAGGGCCTTTGCTTTGGAGTACGATGTTGTGGTGGTGGTCACAGACGAGGGCGGCGCGGTCGATGATGGCGACGGGGGCGCCGCCGATGACGGCGATGAGTCCAATGAAGACGACGGCGCGAGTGACGCATCTGTGAGCGACGCAGCAAGCGACATCTCCAGCTGATTCCTTGTTCTCCTGTCATTTCTCCCTACGCATAAACTCGGGAGTGGCCCTTGGGAACTTGTAAGAGCATTTTGGGAGGGGGAGCCCCTCATGTAACAGATCGCAGTTTTTATATTTTCATGTGGTTTGAGTTTGTGTCCTCGCGAACTTGTGAATCCTGATGCGAGTTTTCTGCCTTGGTTTACCTTAGTCAGCGCCAGCCTTGAGATGGGATGTGACGTGCCAAGTTCCTGAGAACCTTGCGGAGCTCGCCGCCCTGCCGGAGGGGGCCCCATGTGGAGTGGGCAATAGTTGCCACGCGCGCTCGGGGCGCGCGTGCTTCGCGCAGTCCTGCTAGCGAGGAGCTTGTGAGGGAAAGGCGACAGACGTGAGTTCCAAATAAAACGAGATCCAGAAGGCAAGGAATTGCTCAACCGAGAAAAGGTTCCCCCCGCATGCATTAATAAAAACTCAGATTCAACTCAAATCCAGATCCAGAAAGCAAAGCTACAGAAGGAAAGATCCAAAGCAAAAGGCCGCGTCCAGCACCTAGTCTAGTCTTCTGGTTTTCAAGTCTTCTCGCCAGCGCGGAGCTAAGTGCTGCCACTAGGCGTGGGAGGGAGCCCCAGGGCCTGAGGCCGGCACCCGTGAGACTCCGGGGCGTGTACATCCCCAACTCATTATTACGTGAGAGTGTCACGGGGGGCGAGCTTCACAGGCACCGGGCCTCCTTCACGGGTACCGGCCTTGCTTCATATCACCAGACGAGGGCCCCGCCTGGCGCCGCTCTCGACCCCCTCTGAGCCGACAGGAGACCAGGACGACACAGAGGAGGGAAAGAGGACGCCAGCGGTTCCCTCGGCGACCACAGGTCCTCTGTCGGGGGAAGGGTTGGCGAGGCCTCCCCGGCAGAGGGCCTACCTCCGGGTGTCGTCAGGCGGCGCGCGCCCCGGAGAGGGGCTTTGCTCCTGGCTCCCTCTCGGTGGCCCCCGACGCGTCTCCCTTGCTGGGGCGGGTGTCGTCGTGCCTGGGTCGTCGACTGACGCGGCAACCTGGTTCATCTATAGCCCATGATTAGCGTAAACTTGTTCTTGAGGGACTAGTGGTACCCTGTAATTGCCGCTGCTGGCGCGATCGTCATGGTTCTCCGTCGGCTCTTGGAAAGCTTCTACTCCTAGCACCCCTTCCCCCCAATCTTCTCCAACGAACGGGCCGATGTCATCCTCTGGTGCGTACTCTTGGTCCATCATGCGGGGCACGTAGGCTTCCGGGGCTGTCACCCCGAACACCTCGCCATGGTGCCCCACGCTCCATGTTGCTCCACCCATGACGGTGTCTTGCACTACCAAAAAAATACACTTCCGTGATGATACGTGTTTGTCACAGTAGGTCGCGTTTTTTGTCATGCATATACATCCATGACAAATTTATGACAGAATCAAGATAGTCATACCTGTGCTATCGTAGAAGTGTTCCATGACATTACCAAAATTATCATCATGGAAGTGTCCACTTCCATGATGATAAATCACGCATCACAAAAGTGCTTTCGTCAAGGGTGACCAACACGTGGCATCCACCGTAATGGAACGCCGTTAAGCTATCGGGTCGGGTTTTGGATCCGATAACCCGTTAACAACCCCGACCAATGGGAAATTTCCACGTGTAAAATTCTTATTGGCCGGACGAAACACGTGTCAGCTCGTCAGTGGGTCAGATAGGCGCCTATGGTACATCGACATGTAGCATGGCCCAACAGAGGCCCATTCCTGTGAAAAGGCCAGCCCGTTTGACTTGGTCAAAAGGTGGCGGGCCGGCCCATGGAAAGCCTGTTAATGGCCTGTTCGCATATAGCCCATTTACAGCCCGCTAACCCAAGGCCCGTTACGCCCTATCCGAATTAGGCCCAGTAGCGTCATCTGGGCCATCCAATATGATTCCAGCCCATTTACACTTCTGGCCCATGTATGGCCAATGACGTCTTTTGGCCCATATGAGGCCCTATGTAACTCTTGGCCTACTAACAACCCATGGTGAAACTGGCCCGTAATGAACAGTGTATCACTTTAAACCCATTAACGGCCCGTAATGAACAGTGTATCACTTTATACCCATTAACGGCCCGTTATTTCCATTGGGCCTTTTCCAGCCCATGTTATCTTTCGGCCTTCTCAGAGCCCATTTATTCTTGGGCTCATTTCCAGCATTCGTTTACTTACGGCCCGTTACTATCATTTTCTGCTTGTGGGCCAAATTCAGCCCGTGGTTACAGTCGGCTCGTTTGTGGTCCGTTAATACGTTGGGTCGTTTTAATAGCGTCATCAAATATGGCCTATTAACGGTGGCCCGTTATGGTCGGCCCATGAACGGATGATTCCAACTCTAGCCCGTTTACGGCCTTAATGCGGCCTGTTATTGGCCCATGTTTGGCCATCGATCATACTGCCCGTATAAGGCCCATTGATGATACGGCCCGTAGAAGGCCCATTGTTTCTATGGCCCGTAGATGGCCCATTGTTTCTACGGCCCGTAGAAGGCCCACTGTTTCTACGGTCCGTAGGAGGCCCAGTGTCACTACAGTAAATATTAGCCCATGGTTATAGTGGCCTAGTTTTAAAAATTAGGTTATTGCAGCCACTAGCAAACCCCGGAAAAGAACTGCAATGACTAGAAGCAAACAAATAAACAAGACAACAAGGAAATAAATAAGCAAGCAACTTACGCTAGGCTATCACGTCTATCACACATATTGCATCCACTGGGCATCAAAGTTCGCCACCAGTGCAAATAAACACGCCGACAAAAGAATATACAAAACAGAGAGCACTTCAGAAGGCACTAGGCCTGGCCAGGTCGGGCCCTCCCAAACAGCTGAACAAGCTGAGTAGACCTCAGTTGTGGCAATGATAGATGCATCAACACTAGATTTGAGGCATCATGGTGCGCACGGTAGTCCTCTGACATCTTCATTGCATCTTTGACTTCATGTCGGCGCTGAGCTGAAGCAAGCCTTTCCGCTTTAAGTTGAGACTGAAGCAGTCGAACTGATTGAGGCAGCGACTGCATAGAGGTTGTCTCACACCTGCTGGTGAGTAGCTTCAACTCACTATCTTCATCAAGACAGGACCTTGGGGTCATCTCGCTGTCCTCAAGATGGGTTGGCTCACTATCTTCCCTAAAGTTCTGCCTGGAGTTAGAGATACGAGTCTGAAAGAGAAACAAGGAGACACGTAACAGGTTTCACAATTATATAAGAAAATAAATGGATCTGTTCTGCATAAGGAACATGTTTTTACAACTACAATTTGAAACTGGTAGTTGTTGCAAACATCTAATCAGATGTAAACAGCAAAGCAAACAACAGTGGAGGAAATGATGCCTATCCTAATCTATACTAGAACAAAGTTTGAAGGGTTGAGAAGGATGAACTTACATTACATGTTAACACGGGCTGGACAAAGCCCTTCTCCATGTTGATGGAAGGATAATTCAATAAATTCCCCAAACAAAATTCTTTATAAGCATTGCCATTATTCTACATTTTGCAAAGAGTAAATATAGATCAAATAATATTGGAAGAATCAGAGGATAATGAAGCTCAAGTGCAGACTGATGATACATAATCAAATAGCAATTAATTAAGTACAACGTTACAAGGCAACTGGGAGAGAGGTACTGACAAGAGCAATGCAGAGCCCATTATTGTTTTGAAATCGTATGATCCTTTGAGGAAGGAGATTCATCTGAAATTAGTTTTCATACAAGAGAGAAGGTAAGGCACAAGAACAAATTTAGGAGTTCAATTTTTGAATTGATATCATAGACAGTACCTGACGCTGGGATCCCAGCAGTTCTAATAGGGGTTTGGCCACTGGAGTTGGGGTAAAGTGTGGTACAGTTGGGCCTGTGTTTTCTGTGGCTGCTAATCTATCTGATTTAATAGGTATCACTACCTTTTCCAAATACCTAGTTTGTACTCCTTGAGGATCTGCACTCACCCTCTTCCTTTTGGACATCTATTACAAAAGAACAACATTTGACTGGAAAAACATAGTGTGATGACACATGGAATTGGTACAGAAAATGGATAGGTATGGCATATACTCATATATGATGCTTAAACTAAGCAAATGGTGTAACAAATTAGAAGTAATGCAAGAGGTCAGAAGCAAAATATGTGCGACCAATACAACTTTGCAAAGTTAGAGCAAGCACCTTGATGGGTGAATAAGATAGGCAATCCTCTACCATGCCAAGTTTGTTAGCCAGTGGATCGTTCCACAATATTCCTCTCGTGTGCCCATTCTCATAATCATTTTGATAATGTTCAATATCTGCCATGCATGAAAACATAAAAACAAGTGAGATTTTCTTTGTAATGCAGAAGTGATTCTAATCCAATACTCTCTCCCTGTAAACCCCTTTGTGCTATCTCTGAAATTCTTTTAAAAGATGCCATGCATGCTGTAATTTGTTGTGTGCATTAATATAATGTGGCCTACTACTCAAAATATGAGAGCTCCAGAAGTGATGACACTTCGCAGATCATAGCTTCAACATATAGTAAAAAAGAACAAGTCGACCTGACCTGACAGATTCAAAATATACTAAGGGAGAACAACTCGACCTGACCAGTCGACCGCAAGAGAAGAGTATCATCTTAAAGAAGAGCAGAAGAGCAAGCAGATTGAAGATATTACAAGTCTTTTAATACAATGTCGATTGGCCACCCATGATGAACCAGAGCGCATAGAGAAATACTATTCTTTCCGGTCTCTCCATATGTGGCTCACATGCATTTCGAAACTAAAGTAGGAACATTTAGCTAACCAATTAAACATCTCTCAGTTTTACTAATATCAGCAATAATATCAGATATGAATTTGTACAACTAAGCTTGTTTAGCTCGATGGGTGGAGTAGTGCTATTACGACACGAACCACGTAGGCTGATTGTGGTCATCATAAAATGGGGAAAACATAAGCATGATGAGTACAGTGTTGACCATGGCAGTGGGATGGCAGATCTGAAGCTGCAAACCGCGCAAAGGGTAGTTAGCAACCGATGTTTGCTTTGAAATGAGAACTAAGATTTGGTATGGACAAGAAAGTATGGTCAACAAGTGACAAAGAAATGCAATTATGCTGTCTCTCTCTGTGTCGCGACATGCATTTGGAAACTCAAGTGGGACCTTTAGCTAACCAATTAAATGTGTCGGTTAACTAATATCAGTATCATATCACAATCATATTTGAACAACTAAGCTTTCGAATTCTGAGTGTTGTGTTGTTTAGCTTGAAGGGTGGAGTAATGCTAGTACGACAGAAAGCACCTACGCAGATCATAGTAGAGTAGATAAAGGGGGAAAGCCCTAAGCATCAAGAGAAAAATCAGGAAAGTGGAACTACCTGGACCAGTGGGTGGCGCACATGCTTTTCGAAACGAATATAGGAACATTAGGTGACCAATTAAACGTTCTCTGTTTTAGTGATATGAGCATCATATCAGATTCGTATTTCAACACGTAAGATTTGGGTTGAGGTCTTGAGGAGTAGTGCTAGCACGACACGAAGCACCTACGATGATGGTAGTGAATATAAAGGTGGGAAACCATAAGCTTTATGAGTATAGTGCTCGTGCCATGGCGGACCTGAAGGTGCAAACCGGACAAAGCTACTTCGCAACCAATGTTTGCTTTCAACTAGCCACTACGATTTGGTATGGACAAGAAAAGTACAGTAAACAAATTATGATCTATTTTCCGGGTGAGATCAATAACTTAAGCACATATGGAAGAGTACCACCTCTCTTACGACGCCGTGTAGGCCTATGCTGATACGTTGAGGGTGCTGCGAATGCGATAGCTGTCGGTGGCGGGGAAGAAGACTTTAGACGGCAGACGGCCGGGTCGGGGGATATATCCTATTGTCGTGGACGAGGCGGTCATAGGAGCGGCAACAGCAAGGTGGACGACGACGCCGATGAAGCGAGAGGAGGCTATGAAAGGATCCTGGTCCAGCGCCGTGGATGAGAGACGTCCATCTCTTGCAGTGGACGACAGAGTAGGGGTAGCGGCTCCGGCAAGGTGGAGGATGCGGTGGCGGACGAAGGAGGCTGGCCGCAGTGCGGAAGTTGTCATGCCGCCGACGGTGTATGAATGGGGAAATGGAGGGGAGGGGGATCTCAAACTTTGGGACGCGCTTCTCTGAAACGGGGGAAAGTTACGAACTTATCCCCCGTTTAAAATTTCAAACATCGCGTCGGTTGGGGATAGGACGGTAATCTCGTATCTCCCAAATATTTGCCGGTAACTATTTCGGGTGAGGAGAGGGTGTTTTGCCGCCCACGGTTGGCGCCCACGGTGTATGCAGGGAGCTAATAGGTAGGGCGGTTGTGTTACGTCTGATGGAAGTTACACATCTGCCCCTATTTAAAATATTAGCCTACATCGATTTCGGGCGAGGAGAGGGTCTTTTGCCACCCACATTTGGCGCCCACGGTTTATGAACGGGGCTGACAGGTAGGGCGCTTGTGTCACGTCTGATGGAAGTTACACATCTGCCCCTATTTAAAATTTAAGCCTACATCGATTTCGGACGAGGAGAGTTTGTTTTGCCGCCCACCGTGTATGAATGGGAAATGGAGGAAGAGACACATGTCTTTCGGACGAGCTTGAATCAAATGTGTTTTGTTGCCCATGTTTGGCGCCCACCGTGTCTGAATGGGCTCAGAGACTATCGTGTCACGTCTGATTGAAGTTACTAGTCTACCCCTATCGACAGCAATGTAAATCCTATCGATAAGGATGTCAAGTGTCAGGGGTATACAATAATTTCCATCTCGCAAACACTTGCTTCGAGCAGCCCACAAATTATAGTGGGTGTTTAGCCGCTTCGTTCAAAACTTGGGAGAATTAGCATTCACGTTTGCCCTGGGACCTGGCAAACTAAATTCAAATCCAATTTGTATTCGATTACGAATATCCATGGATAATTATACGTTTTGTTATTTATTTCTTCAAAACCACAACAAAGATTTATTCCACCTTTATATATGATTATGATTTAGAAATGCAGTGATCTTCGAATTCAGTAGGTTGGATGCACTATGAGTCAAACGGTTATTTCATCCAATACAATATGCTCAAACGACAAATAGTTCACCTTATGTCAATCATACAAGTACTGAGGATTACCTCGCCTAAAAACTTCGGATCATTACAACACATGGGCAACATAGGGGGTCATGCAACATAATCCATTCAGGGAAATGACACAACATGCAAGTACAATAATCTAATGAAAATTTCAACTGGTATCTAAAGAAGAACCAAGATTATCTTGGGCTTCAGATAGCAGAAATAGCAGGACCTCCTCCGTCTTCAAATGCAAAATTCTTACTTCCTCCAATTCTTGGGTTGCTTGCATAATGTGTGCCGTTAATTTCGTAATTTCCAGCCTCAGGATAAATATTGCCTCATTCATGGCAGCCACATCATCTCTTTCTGCCTCTAGTAGAGCCTCAAGCACTATAATATTGTGCTCAGACTGCTATCCGGCGGTGTTGCCTCGGAACTGCTACCATCTCGTAACATGGATGGCGCACTGCTTCCAGAAATAGATTATGGGGTTGTACATTGTGTCCTAGTGTGAACGGCATCCTGAAAGGTTTTCCCTGGACATCAGTAAGAGATAGTTATCGTATGATCCATGCAGTCAGCTTACATGGTAAACGACGGACGAATTATTGCTGAGCATGGCAAACTATATTTAAATGGTTCGAAGCAGCATCAGCCGAAAAGAAATTAAAATGGTAAGATGAAACTAGGGATGTAAGTGGCAAATAAACGAAATCCGACAGTCCCATCTAGTTAGTTTTTGCTACCTCCCTAGTTCATTTTCCTCAAAAAAACAAAAACTCTTTTGAACTATCATACCACTAGTGGACTTTAATCGGGATTAAACCGGACCCAGTTGACATCCCTAGTTGAAAGGGAGTGTACAACCGCTATATTTAAGTTGCCAAGGCATCTAAGCACTTGAAATAATCTGAGAAAGCACTTAACAGTGTGGCCTCATATAAACTACGAAGACAGTCTTGTGATGAAGTTGAGAGGGAAAGTTAAGGACTCAAATGAAATAGGCATGCATTTCTTTACGATAGTACAGCAGGCACTGCTGACATATTGGCCAACTCAGGTATAGCGTAACAACAAATAAGCATTCGAATCAAGCAATACAGCAAAGCAGACAACTGAACTATTTGTAATTCGGCAGGATTACACGTTGAGGGCACAAGCCAAGAAAGCATCCCACTCGCATTACATTTCACATGTACTAAAACACACTGGCTTACCATATGTTGCTGTGAAGCCTAGCTGCTGTTGCAATGTTCTTTGAAGATATCGTAAGCATCCCATGGTTGCAAGTCTAGTTGTTGTAGTTTATTCTGCACCATCTATTTAGGTAAAATTAATTTTAATCGCATGCACTGGTCCGAATTGATCATCAATGGTTCATCTAAACTAATGAAAGAAGGGTGCACTCCCTCCGATTCTTTTTTACTTTGCGTATAACTTTTTCTCAGTTTTCTCGTATTAGTCTACGCGTTGCCGATTCCTAGCACTGGTTTCCTTTTGTGCCTCGCCCCATCCGCCTCTGCCCTAATTAATTGGCAAATTAGTCCAAAAAAATTAAACCAGTGCCCTCCTTGGTATGCGGGTCAAGAGTTATGCGCAGAGTAAATATAATCGGAGGGAGTATATCTGCTTCCCTCTGTTTTTATGCTTGTTCGAGGTGCCAGCCCCAAAAGAACAAATATTTTGCTTGATGGGGTTGGCAAATCCATAATTAATAGAAGAATCAAATTAGTCATGCAACTTGGGAAGATCAAGAACACACAAACAAGTAATGAACAGAGGCTCGGAGCAGTGATGTAATAGCTAGCATCCGAAAATGTAGGGTAAAACGAACAAAAAGCAGCGGAACCACATGCTAGTTTGCTGATGTGTAATTAAGCATAGTGAACATTAAGCAGTCTGATGGAACCAACAGGTGGCATCAGAACAAAACTAAAGCATATTAACTATATGTGCACTGGTATGTAATTTAGCACATGTAACATGTTCACTGCCAGAAGTATGGCCCTACAGGTGCAAGCAGAATAACGCGTCTCATGAGAAACTGAATGATGCCCTAAAGAAATCCAAAGGTGCGGTGCTTATTCTAGGAAAGTGAACGTAGGCGCCGACCGTTGGATAATAGCACCTGATTCTCCATGGCGTATGGGTATCATTGTCATACTTGATAGCTAAGGATCGTCGATGGTGCTCATGTTGCGGTTGAGTTTGGGTCGGCTGTCGCCATCGCTAAAGCGGCTCCGGTGCTACCACTACAGGAATCTGGTACTTTGCCGTCTGCCATAGTGGACGGCAAAGGCAAGGTTGGCAGACGGCAAATGCTTTGTCGTCTGCCGTGGAAGGCAAAGGGCGACGACAAAGATAGCATCGGCAAAGGCCTTCTTTGTCGTCTGTTTTTTGCAGCGGACTGCAAAGAGGCCTTTGCCATCAGTGGCAGACGGTAAAGGGCATGGCTCTTTGCCATCTGCTGGCAGACGGCAAAGGGCATCGCTCTTTGCCATCTGCTGGCAGACGGCAAATGCTGCAGGCTCTTTGCCACCTGTTGGCAGATGGCAAAGAGACCAAATAGGCATTAATTATGTTTATTCTTATATCAATTCATTTTCACAGAAAATCACACACACACACACACACACACATATATGACCAATATAGCATATCCAACACATATTACCAATACTCATGAACACATATATATCCAACACATGTTATCAATATATAGTCATGAACACATATATATCCAACACATATCCATGAACACATATACAATAAATATTACAAGGAATGATCTAAAACTAAATATCTATTTTCCTAAAAACTATCTTATTACTAACATCTTCTCTGGATCTTCTTCTTTTCTTCCAACCTGCATAACAAAAACACTAAGAAAGAGAGAATGGGTTAGGAGTACAAATGTAGCATTTCACTTGGTGAAATGCAATGCTGTAGGAACCAGTACTTGAGATCAAGATAATCTTAGTTAAGATCCTGATTTTCAAAGTGATCTTAATTAGAAAGCCAAATAGAGTAAACCAATGCCAAAGAGCCAAAGGAGAGAACCAGCCAAGGACCCAATCAAGAAGCCACCACAATTAGCAGTAAGTTAAATGCCAACACAAAGACCACTATCAGTACTAGTTCCACGAATTAAGCCAACTAAAAACTAGTGATTAAAGCCAAATATTAGACTTCATCACCACAATAAGTTTTGTCCAGTGACAATAGGTACATGTCACTGCGCAACGCCAAAAACAAAGCTCCAGGAGGAGATATACATCACAACCAGCCAACCAGACCAAGTCCCAACACATCCAGCCACCAGCAGCTTAGAAGAGCTACAAAAGACCTCAAGGTATACTTGAGGGATTATGTGCTCAGACAGCCTGGAAGTGCCAAGTCTAGTTCAGCATAGCACAGGGATAGCCACATGTAAATTAAGCCTAAGAGAGGGGGGCTCAGACCAGCATCACTGCCGAAATCAGATGTAGTATCTATCTTATCAGTAGAAGACTAGTAAAGCAACAGCCAAAACCAAGTATAGCATCTGTTCATAGGCTATTAGAAAGAGACAAATAGGAATTGCCAAACCAAGTGGTATCTGTTCATATCAGTATTGGAAGTAAAATAACTAAGAACAAGTGAGTATCTGTCCATGAGTAAAGTAACTGACCAAAGTAACAACTCCAGGATCAAATACACAGAACAGAGCAGTACAGGAGTATATATACTTCACAAATACACATACATGGTCACTGACCAAATCCCTAACACAACAAGAATCCATCACAGAGAGCTCCAATACAAGTTGATGCTCATCTACAGCAGCTAACCACAGCTAATAGAGCCTCACATCCAACAAGATCAAAAGCTAGAGCTATGCATTAGAGAGATCAGGAGGGGAGCAAGGAGAAGCTCACCAAGAGGAGTTGTAGCCGAAGAAGGATGCAACCACACCATCACTATGGTGTGACCAGCATCACAACCAACACCACCACAACAAGTCGGAGCTTGCCAGAGAGCACCACAACGGCGGCGCCAGCGAGAGCACGGGCACGAAGGCGCCAACCAGGGGTACCGCAGCACGGAGGTGCCACCTAGGGGAACCACTGCGCCACGACACATCCAACAACGCTGGAGGATCCTCACGGCGACCGGACCTAAATGTGGTCCGTCCACTTTGGTTGAACATGCCAAATCAGCGATGAATGAGCTACTTTTCCCGCACAACAAGCAAACACTCCATTCAGTAGAAGAAAGGCCGGTTTTACAGAAGCAAAGATTAAAGGTAGAATGTTCAGAAGTGATGAATGATCGATTTGGCATAAGCAGGACCAAACGAAAACCATGGCAGAAACTAAATTGACAACACATGATGATGCCTCTGAAGTAGACAGGGACAACACAAATTTTACCTATACACAACACAACGATCACTATACGAAATAGTAAGCATTTATAGTTTCCTTGTGTTTGATTGATTGACACTCATTATTAACAAGTCAAGTTAAATCCCAGCAACATATGTAGTAAGGACCCTATCAAATCGAGATAACCACGGTAACCCTCAAGCAGAGTAAACTGATTTATGGCACAATTACAGAAGTGAACAACTGAGTCCTCCTCAACCATTATTGCATATGCGGCAAAAACAAGATTGATAATTTTTCTTGTTTGGTTTAGAACTTGAGTGGATGGGTGCAAGGCAGGAAAAGAAGAAATCCAAGAGGGGAGGATAGGAGAAGGGGCAGACCTGGATGGCGTTGGGCAGTGGTGGAGCTACGTCCTCCACGGCGTCCTTCCCGTCCATGGCTTCCCGGCGTGCTGGATCTGTGAGGGAGAGGAGACGTGACGCGACGCGGTGAGAAAGAGAGGGATGGATGTGACGAGGAGGAGTGAAGAGACTCACCTGAGTCATCGGAGCAACGCTGGAGCCACGCCGGCGATGTGGTGTCCGAAACCATAGCCGCAGGGGAGCGTCATGCGTGGTCGCAGGAGGACGCGCGAGTCAGATCTGGTCGAAGGGGATGGAGGAGCAGGGCGAGGGGGTCACGTGGGTGTGCTGGGCGCCGTCGAATCCCGTCGGAGCTCGCCGAAATCAGCCGCCGTAGGTGCTCGCGCAAGGGAGAGGGAGAGACGAGGGGCAGAGAGAGGGGAGAGAGAGAGGAGGTGGGGCCGGGCGGAGAGAGGGGAGACAAAGAGAGGAGATGAGGGCAACGGTTTTCTTTGTACCTACAAAAAAAGAGATAGCCCCACCTCTTTGCCATCCGCCAGCACATGGCAAAGATTCTTTGCCATCTGCTGGCAGACGGCAAATAAGCTGATTCCAGTAGTGTACGGTTGCAGCGCCTGTCGACATACAAGAAAGCTCATCTGTGGTAAGTGAACAGTTGCACGATAAAGAGAAAAATCGAAGGAGTACAAATTGAAATAACCTGATGAGGCTGCGGCGTCGGGAAAGCAGGGCTGGTGGAGTTGAATATGCCGTCTGTGGAGCGGGTCCGGTGCAGTTGACAAAGGCTTCGGCGGGCGCGTTGTACAGTGCTTTTGGTGAGGCGGATCTGTTGCGGCGGACGAGGGCTTGTATGAAGGGCCAGCAAAGGGGCGGACGAGGGAGTCAGTGAAGGGCCTACGCTGTGGTAGACGAGTGCGCCGGTTAAGCAGATCCGATGCGGTGGACCATGATGGTGGTCAAGGAGATCTGGAGCGGTGGACAAGCCAGTCGCTGAAGCGGCTCCGGTGAAGTGGTGAGTTGGCAGTTGGGGGTTCCAAGGTGTGGAAGGTAGATCCGGCAGGGTGTGAGGTCCACCGCTACGGCGGAGGACTAGATTCGGCGGCTTGCCGTGGTTGGGGGGGGGGTTCGGGAGGGGAAGGGGAGGGGCTCTGGGGAAGAATGTTGGGGGCAAAGAGGGGAAAACAATGGAGTTACCAAAGCATCCCTTTTCCGTTCATGTGGCAGGGGTAAAACAGGAATATCGTAGGGCTAAACTTTCGGGCGTGTAATATTTCGATGTGAGCGGGAAGTTTGAAAGCGTTTGGCGCCTAAAATTATAAGTATTCTGCTCTCGTACGGCCGACTATGATATCATGGCCGACAATTTGTTTGTTTTGCCCGCAAAAAATGTGCAAGTCTTGAAAATCAACGACTCCAACGCGAAACTTAGATTGTCCATTCAATTCAAATATGGATCATTGAGCTACTACAAGCAAATACCATCATACGGTCCAATTCAAATGAAATTCCAAATGTGTTTATCCTAAATATGATGACAAAAGCAAAAATGTGTATGTGTATGAATAAAGTGGATGATTATAAAGTTTGAACATGCCCGTATGTGTATATCTCCTGGTTTGATATATGAATTTGAAATCACGAAATCCCGGCTTAAAATATGTACCTCCGTTTAAATGAATTACGAAAGCTAATGATGGAGTCGAATTCCAAAATTCCAATCTTAGGTTTGTAATTCTAGTACATCAAGGTATATCACGCCTGTTCAAAAGTATCGTTATCTCATAGTACAAACTGTTTAGCAAATTGATCAACCATGAGTGCACAATATCTCAATTACGCTAAAGTCCCTCAAATATAGACACCTCACTCTTTATCTGAAGTCACCCCCCCACCACCACCACCACACACACACACAGAGAAGTCGTTCTCTCCCCCAAACACCAACACACGAGCACATTAACATCCCTCTCTCTTGTAAAGTCCGGACCCCCAACATTGGTCTCTATCACTTTGTCTCCCGAGCATGCACACATCTCTTCCCTCACTCTCTAGGTCTCCCGCTATCTCTCTTACCCAAGCACACGCATTATGTAGAGTGTATATTTCCCATACACACAAAACGCCGCCCCCAAACGTCTATCAACCTAGTTATGTGGTTCTCGCGCACTCACCTCACACACCACCCCCACTGCAAACAAGCACACTTTGTATCCTTGTGCACCACTCTCCTCTTTCTATCTATCCCACATGCGGACCCGCCCCAGCTCCTTCCCTGTATACATATATGTCGTGACTCTTTGCATAGCTCCCTAATGTATAATCGTTCTCGATTTCACACATTGTTCTCTACACCATCTATTCTAGATCTCTCATGAAGTCCCTATCACACACACGATGACTCGCTTCCCTTGTGTCTCCGTTCATAGGCCAATTTCGGACAACATCAACATTGTCTCCCTATCTATACACCATTTATGGACACAAACGACCCCTCTCGCCCCCTCTCTTCCTCTCTCTCTCTCTCCGTCGCTAGCTCTCTCTTTCTCTCGCTCTCACACCCCTCTACCACACACACACACACTCGATGTCTCTTCCAAATAGTCTGCTCCCCCCGCCCGCACCCATGCTATCTCGCTACTACACATGTCACACCATTCCCCCTTCCCTTATACTAGGTTTACATCATCAGTGGTCTCTCTACTCCACATACACTCTCTCACTCTCACACACAAACGCGTGCATAAACACACACAGACACGCACAAACACCCATTTACCTGGATCCTCATCTCTCCTCATGTCCGCATGTGTATCTCACACACTCACTCTCTAATTATGTATATGTGTCTCCACGTTACACAACACAAAGCCCCATGTACATGTCTCTCTCTATCCTCCACACACATAGACACAAAGAATCTGTTATCATTGCCTCAGTCCATTGCCTCAGTCTCTAACATATCACACACGCACTCTCTCTCCCTCTCTCTCTCTCTCTCTTAAACACGCTCAACAAGGGTTTCCCCGTGAATAACTTACCGTCTATTCGTGAACAGTCATGGCAGTACGGTGAACACGAGACGTGAAAAAGAATAAACCTACACGTGCTTAGACCACCTAGTATGACTACTAGGACTAGAGCAAGCCAAAAAGCGCGCCGTCGTCACCCCCTCCTTGTCGGCGATGGGAACATCTTCATTTTACACAGTCGAGAAGTCATTGTGCTAAGGCCCCACATGCTGAGGCATTGAATAGAATGTAGATGCTAGTTTACGGAAGCAAGTATCGATAATACGTTTGTATCTCCATACTTATATTTCTTCTCTTATAAAAAACCAAGTTGGTGATGATGGTACGTGTGCCATCTTGCAATATAGACCGTCCGAACTATATCTGACGGATGGAAATTAAACTAAAAGATACCAGCACCCCTCTCCACATTTGCCGACAAGGCCTTCCCTCGTTCATCCTTATCTCCAACAAACCTCATTGTTGAGCAATTAAGAAAGGAAGCCTCTGGAACAAACTGGCCTGGTGGCCGCTGCCGGCGTTGTCAATCCCCATGCCTCCACTCAGTCCGACCACCAACCCCCACCACACCCCACTCCTCTTCACCTTATCTCATATTTCTCGAGATATTATTAGTTTTTACACATGCGATTACTCCCGCAAGGGTCAATCACAACAAGTGTTTTATAAAAAATGCATCTTGATGCTCCGTGCAATGCACGTATCTCGCTAGTACTCCTACACAAGACTAAGCTGGTGATGCTGGTGTGTCTGCCATCCGTCGTTTCTGACCATTAGATCTACATCTAACGATTGTGAGGTAAGTTGTTGCCTTTTCTCACCAACATCCCACTTGTCCACCAATTTGCAGAAAAACCCATAATTAGTATCTTAAAACGAACCACATCCCTCCCTGACCTCACCAAAACAGCCCAAGGAATATATTCTAATTGAAACATAATATATCTCTACTGACATATGTATATCAAGATTAGAGTGTTTTGTACCAAGTTTGTGAATAAGTATTATTTTAATTATGATTCTTTGCAACGGACATGAACATTGCTAGTATTTCCAACCATGCATTTCTTTTCCTAGTGTTCCATAGTTTCGAGTTTTCCATCAAGATATTAGTCACTCATTGTTGATATTTACTTTCAATCATACACACATATGCACTATGTAACTAGCCTTGCTTATTGGCTTCCAAAGCTTAACATTCACTCCTACTTACAATATGTAGAGTATTTAATAAAAAACTACCACTTTCAGCCAGCCCTAGGAGGAATCTATTGTACAAAAAATAGTAAAAACATACCCAAAATTTCTTAATCCACGCCAAAAACTACCTAGTACTCCTACCGATTATGTTTGTTTAAACCCGTTTATGACAGGGTTGCCCACATGTCTGTGCTGACGAGGCAGCTTAAACCAACACATTTTGTTTGACCATTGACACGAGGGACCCACATCTGACCTTCTATCCTGTTATTCCCCCTCAAATCATTATTTTTCCTGAACATTAATTCAAACAATACTGACGCGTGTTCGTCGGTGGCGCCGGTGATGAGCGAGTTGGCCGCCGCTCCGCCAGACGGGCCGGACACCGCGCTGGCCTCCGCACAGGTTGGCAGGCTGGCCCGAGCGTGACTCACGAGCGAGCAAGCCGCCGCGCTGGCCTTTGCTCGAGCCAGATGGCTAGCCTTAGCGCGGCGCGCCCGAGCAAGCCGTCGCGCTGCCGTGCCAATCTAGCTAGCAAACCTTGCAGACAAGCAGTTGGACGGAGCTATCTTGGCTAGCTAGCGGCCGCGAGCGCCGGACGAAGCTGGCATCCGGGCTGCCGCAACATGGGCTCCGCATCGCCGGAGGTTTTGACCTCGCCTTCTGTCGGCGGCGGTAGCTGCGCCCCATGGCCGAGGATGACTAGGTGGATGGTCCGGAGGTAGGAGGTCACTCGAGGACATTGTTGGTAAGAGCATGTACAATGGTTGATAAGGTAGTCTTATCTTAAGTCTGCCATGTATGCAAGTGGTAGTAGTTTCTTGGCATTTTAGTGGTTTCTTGCATTATTAGATCAAGTACAATAGAGCTGAGTTAGCGGGCTATAAGAAATAAACTACTACTACATGTTGGCTATAAGATGGGTTGTAGATGACATGGCACTGGCTTATAGCCAGCAGCTAGCTATACTATTAACCATGCTCTTAGGGGTTTCTTGTAAGGAACAATGTACGTACTACTAGCGACAAAAGGCGATTCTAGGTTGTGTTGTACTCCAACGAGTACTACTCGTGGTCGCGGGAGTGTATACCTCGTTTTGTGGGTTCGATCCCGGCCGAACGCACGATGGCCTTTTTTTAAATAGTATACTACTACACTTCGCTGCGAGCCAATATTTTACATGGGTAGTTTGAGTTTTGAAGTCAAACGGACGTGCGCCCCACAATCTGGCTGCACTGGACAGCCTAGCCACGTGAACGGGTTTTCCTTCCAAGCATCCCGTGGCTCGTCTGCTCGCCCTAGCCACACCTCGCTTGGAGCTTCCAACTAGTAGCATATTTAAACTAGCGCCTCCCAGTTAAGCCTGAGGAGCTGGAAAAGCCTAGCGGGGCATTGGGAACTGTGCTATATGGCTCTCTACGTAAAGTGCTCTACTACTACTCTGTAGCTTGTGGCGTTGCATGCATGGACTTCACTCCATTATCGGCTCTACTATAAAAGAAATTCCTCTTGACGTGTTTTTTTGAAACAGAGGCAAAAGCTTTGCTTCATCTCATTCATAAAGAACGAACTACTAACAAAGTTCGACGATCCATTACACGTCCACAAATGGAAGCGAAAAGCCTAGTCTCGTTATATCAAATAACTCAAATGTTTTGCCCCCGCAGTAACCGTCGCTAATAAACAGGCTGCTAGTGTGTGCGTGAGAGGAGCGGCTGAGTAGGCCAGCAACGTGAGAGGAGCGGATGAATAGAGCACCGAGAGTACCCACTAGGCCACTACGCAGGTGTACTTCCCCTGCATTGATAGTACAACGATGGTTCTAGAGAACAGTAGTACCCTCCACTTCCAACTGTAGCTCCTTTGCCCTGAGATTCAAGAGTTCAAAACTGGTGCACTATACAAGACTAGACTAGAAGTACAGTACATCGCACTACTAGTTGAGAAAAGTAGTACTAGTACTGCTATAGTACGAGTACGTACTCCTCCGTCACATAATGTACGACGTTTTTTGACACTAGTTGCCGTGTACAAAAAATGGCAAAAATATACCCAAAATTTCTTAATCCACGCCAAAAACTACTACCTAGTGCCAAAAATTTCTTACTAGTGATATTATTTACAGTATAATGCAATCCCATAACGTTCCATAATGCTAGTACTAGTACTCCATGGTACCAAAAACTACTACCTAGTGCCAAAAATTTCTTACTAGTGCTATTATTTACTAGTGCTATTATTTGGAGTAGTAAATAATAGCCTCACCCCTTCGCTGAGGAACGATCTATGGTTGGAAGGGACGAGGCCCTGCGGTTACTACACTCTTATCTCCTCCTTGCCAGTTCCCCTCCCCCCAAAGAGAAGGCAGTTCGTTGCTGCTCCCATGGATTCGCCAGGCGGTTCTCCTCCTTGTCGGGGCTGGGAGACCTTGGACGACGATTCTCTGGGAGAAATCGCACGCCGCTCCGACGTCCTCACCGCCGCAAGACTCGGTGCTTCCTGCACCAACTTTTTCAAGACGCTGCTTAAATAGGCTTGGGAAAAGGCCATGCTTGTTGGTCTGCCATGCGTCCTCGAGGAGAAGGTTCTTCTATGGGACAATTCTTCGAACAGTCCACCGCTCCCTGGCCATGGTTGCACGTTGACTCCGCTAGAGTTGACGACGTTGAGAGGTAGTCGGATTTTGTCCGATGAGCAGGTCAGTAATGGAGTTTGATCATGTAGTACTTAGTTATTCCATTTCCATCCCGTAATTTCTCCACTGCCCACCGTCTTATATATAGGTCTGGGTCGGTGCCAACGAAGATTGGCTTGCATACCTCCGGCCGGATACCACCATGATTTTGCACAACATCCATAGCAGTGCGGCCGTTCCGGTAGACCCCTTCTCCACCATTGGGATCGGCCTTCCGGACTGGCTGGGCAAGAATACGTATGATGACGCCTACATGAGATTGAAGAAGATAGCAATTGTGGATCCGCCGACAAAGCGACACAGCTAGGACGATTACTATCTCATCGCGGTGTTTGACATAAGGATTGCCATCAATGCAAGAGGCAGTAACGGTAGAGGCTCGCGCATGTTGGCGGTGACAGATTTGTACCCCTACACGTTCTAAGATGTCGTGCACCATCTAGGCCGCATCTTCGCGGTGACAAGCCAGGGGACTTGTTTCATCTGATTGACATCCTACGGTACGGGAGAGATTACAAATGGAATGCACAAACCATCATTTCCATCCCTAACGATACTCCATTATTTTGCAGGGACCAGTCATCCCCCCGATCAAAATAAGATCGCCGATCCTGGATGTGCATTTGCATCCGCGATTCGGTCTAACCTGGAACAATGTAGCTGACTTTGGCATATTGGGATCAACTATCTTAGCATTCGTTACCCATGGTACCACTGATGTGCAACATGGTCACATAATCTACCACGATCGGACCGTCACCATCTACCCAGGTATTCCATTTTTTTAACCCTCTCGCCTTCTCTTTCATTGTTGTACTAGTAGTATACTTTGTAGTGCTAGTAGGAGTACTTTTTACCTTGGAGGATGCGTATAGCTATCCCTTAAAGACTTGAACCCACTAGTTACCACCATTTTTGTATTTCCATGTCTTACTATCTCATCCTTGTAGCCAAGAGTGGCTTATATATAATAAGCCGGTTATTTTACTTCCTCTATACCGGAGTAGTACAATTTGCTGCACAGTATTACTGACCTCCACATTTGAGCACAACATTATTATGCATGGACCTTGACTAACTACGTCACCATGTGTCCAGATCTGGGATGCCGCGTGTATCAGATGAACGGCGCCGAGTTCGACCCCCGTGATGCTACGTGGGTGCCGAGGAACACTCTTGGAGAGTACTTGCTTTTCATCGGGGACAGCTACCCCATTGTGAAGCGGATGCCACCTTCCGTGCACGACACAGAAGGCTGCCGTTCATGAAGCATGGTTGTGTCTTCAGTGCGCACCGCCGGATGAACGACATGCTGGGACACGCTATCCCTGATTTATGCTGCTTCAGCTTGGATGAGTCTCCATCGTGTGGAACCGGACTAGAAAGCTGCGACAATGATTCCTGTTGCCCACCTCTATGGATCATGCCATCCATGAACACCTGGGACTGGAACCTGGAGGAGGACATGTAGCCCATCTATAACGTGTAAGTGGAGTACGGTAATTGTGAACGGTAGCGCTGTGAATATATGTAGACTAGTCGTGCACAAATTTATCACATGAGTTGGAGATGAACTTGTGGGGCATACTGGCATTTGTCCTTTAGAATTTATTACTAGTAAATGTGTTATGTGTACGTGCAACTTGTGTGGTTGTTGCATGGGCTCCAACACGCTCTTTTAGAAAAAAGGTGGCACTACTTTGGATATACGTGACGTGGCGGCATCATACAGTAGCATCGTTCGCTATAGTTGTACTAGTACACTCCTACTAGGACGACAACTCCAATAAAACCTTGCGATTGGCTCTTTGCCTCTTTGGGAGGTTCAACAGTTCATACTCGTGTGAACCTTGCACTTGGCTCTTCGCCTCTTCGAAAGGTCCAACAATGATGATACTACAGTACAATATGCTTCTGGCAATCTGACACCGATTGAACTGCTGCACGTCCACCGCGAGGGCGAGGGCGAGGGAGAGGGAGAGGGAGAGGGCGCTGTAGTCAAAACCCTCTCCTTGTCTTGCGAACCACCGCGCTCGTGGGCGAGGGAGAGGCGTAGTTAGCAAGCTTCTCCTCGTTCGGCGAGTTGACAGGACACATCATAGCAGTACTAGTACTAGTAGTGGTAGTCCATACCGCGTCCTTTCCGATTAATATGGCTTAACTTGAAATGAGAAAAATACACTGGCGGTCAATGTATGTAACAGTACGCTCTTACGGTCACTACATATAGTTTTGCGGCGATTATGCGATCACTAGCTCATCGTAGAGCACAGTATTGCACCCTACTGACCGGCCACATAGTCGATGTGGCACTTTGTTGACTGGTTAAATTGTCACCTGGTTTCTGGGTCCCACTTGTTAGTTGGCAGAGCAAAGAAATCAGTTAAACAAAACTTTACGCAGGCACGACACGAGTCCAACCCTTGCGCGCGAACCGCCCTGGCTTTGTATGTGAGTGCATGCACGTGTCCTCCCTCGGTCTTCCAACAAAGAGTGTACTACATGATGTACATCTACACTTCCAATGTGTCGGTGTACAAAAAGAGGGGTACACTTTTTGTACCCCTATGACTGTGCACGGGCAGTCAGAGCCACACCCACGAGCGCACCAAGCAGGGCAAGGGAGGTGAGCCAGGGTAAGACCGAAGTCCAAGATAGCTGAAACAACGCCAAGGCCAAGACCACGAAGAGAAAAGGGATGAAGCAGGCCCCCTGGCAAGATCCTTGACAGGGTCGGCCTTAGCAGCCCCGGCAAGATCCTTGCCGCGGCAGCTCGTCCCACGCCTACAGAGCGAGTCACCCTTGAGTCCACAGCCCCCACCATGGTCTACTGTGTTGGGGCAATGGCTCGGGAAACACCTCTATGGTGGCATGCAGATCTTTGTGAAGAATCATTCAAGATCAGATGAGCACTAGAAGACGACGACCCTTGGAGAGATCCCAGCCAAGGAAAACCACGAGACCCTCGGCAAGCGCCTTGCCGGGGACGACAGCGGGCACCACGGCAAGACCCTTGCCGGGGCCCCAGCAAGGCCCTTGCCGAGGACATCTACAGGGCCACCGCCAGGCCCGCGCCGACCAAGTCTCCACCGTCATACACATGCAGCTGCTGACCCAACCAACTGGGCAGGCACCTGCGTGGCGGCATGCAGATCTTCGTAAAGACTCCACCACCGCGCCACCTCAGCTGCCTGCCTACCTACATGGCATCACATGCACCGCTGGCCAGGGCGCATGTCAACACGAGGAGGAGCGGCAACGGACGGGACGGGCTTCGCCCTCGTCCCCGATAAAGCAAGAGGACACCTAAGCAGACACATTAAATGCGCCTTGTCATGTAATGCGAGGGATAACCTCGCAACACTGTGCCCTTTCCACCTCCTGTGTGCCACTGTGGCAACCCCTTTTTCCCTATAAAAGGAGGCCCGAGGCGACCAGGAGAGGGATTTGGCTTTTTGGAGCTCCTGACGCCCCATAGCTAGTTCAAGAACACAAATATACATCCACCAAAGCAGGAGTAGGGTTTTACGCATCCTGGCAGCCCGAACTTGGATAAACGAACCGCGTGCTATCTGTTTGATCCGCTCTTCTCTCAACCCCGGACCCCGCTAACCGTACTAGGGATTTTTATGATCCCATAGGTGTCGTTTCCACCGACATCTTTGGCGCGCCAGGTAGGGGGGTTGCAGTTGTGAGAATCGGCTTTAGCAGTTAGTTCAGCGCTTCTTCATCGCCATGGCGCCCAAGAAGAAGGCAACGGTGACGGTTGGCCCGTCGGGAGCCGGACGGCCCGTCCCGACGCGGGCGAGCAGCGGACCGGTCGCGGAGAGGACCCGGGGCGCAGCTCGCGAGCACCAACACCACCCCGGCAGCCGGAGCTTGGGAGACGGCGGCGTTCGCGTAGTTGGCGATGAGTCGCACGTCGCCAAATCTAAAAATGGAGCCAGGCCCTCCGAAGGCGGCGCGGGGCCCTCCAGAAGCATCGTCGCACCGCCCGAAGGCGGCGCGGTGACCTTGAAGACTCCCACGCTGGTGCCCGCGACGCACTCCTCTCGAGCTGCACGCGACGAACGGCATCGTCACGACGAAGATCCCGGCCGCCGCCGCGGGAAGAGCCCCGAGCACCACTCCCGGGACGAAGAAGACCTGCCCGCTCACCGAAGCACTGGCGGAAACGGCGTGCGGCCGCGAGACCGTGATAGAGCTCCTTCTAACATGGTTAGAAGTCGAAGCGCATCACGGTCCGTGCAGGTTTCACTACCGCTGACGCCAGCAGAGGCCTTGGCGCGCGCGCAGTTGCTCCTCGACTTTCCTCCCGCTGCGGAGAAACTCGACGAATGGAGAGCTACCATCCAAAGCCTTGTTGGCGTCACCAACAAGGACGAACCGAGTCCAGTAGGGCCCCGGGTCGATGCTCCGATGGAGTTCCATGCACCAGCGGCGGGAGGACCGGCGGCGCCGCGGCCACGGTGCATTCGCCCCCTCCTCGCCCGGTACTGCGGATGTCGACTCGTCGCGATGTTACGGGCGATGACATCTCCATAGCGTCGTCCGACCCACGGACCCACTGTGACCAGCGTAGAGTTCTTCGGGAGTGAGCCCATGAAGACGCTCGAACCACCATCGAGCACCGACGCGGAGCGCGCCACCAGTCAGACAGGCGAGCAGAGCCTGCTGTGAACCACCCAGCACCGGAGAGCCCTAGAGGTCTACCTTACGAGGTAGGCTGTCCGGCTTTTACCCGTGAGCTGCGGCAGTTCCAGTGGCCCACTCACCGCACTTTCAAACGTGACGTTGGCGAGAAGTACAACGGCAAGACCCACCCGTCGGAGTTCCTCAGCATCTACACCATCGCGATGCAAGCTGCCGGAGCCCGCGACGATAAGGTGCTTGCGAATTACTTTCCGTTGGCTCTTAAACCCAATGCCATGTCATGGTTGATGCACTTGCCAGTAGACTCTATTTCCTCTTGGTCGGATTTGTGCCATGAGTTTGTTGGCGCCTTCACTGGAGGCCACCAAGCCCATGGCCAAGCGAGCGACCTGCACGTCATCCCCCAAAAGGGAGGCGAGAGTCTGCGCAAGTACATACAGATATTCAGCCGGGTACAGTAGAATATCCCTGATGTTCATCCTGCCGCAATCATCAGCACGTTCCATCAGAACATGCGTAACCGCAAGATCCACGAAGAGTTGGCAATGAACAAGGTGAAGGATGTGGCGGAACTCTACGTTCTTGCCGACAGATGTGCCCGGGCTGAAGAGGGAAGGAAGTACCCCGGCGAAGACACCGGCGTGGAAACTGACTCTTCAGACGAGGATATTGCCACCCCGGCAAAGAAAGTCCGGTGCCTCAATAGGAAGCGCAAGGGTGAAGCTGTGCTTGCCGTCGAAGGATCTGATGACGCCGGCTCCGCCAAGAAAACCAAGGCAGATGAACCCGGCAAGGAAATTGTCGGATGTGTCGCCTGCCGGGCCTTGGCGGCTGCCGAGAAGCCAGGGAACTCCGACAAGCAATACTACTGTCGGGGTAAATGACCACGGGTAGCCAAGCCGGCTCCCCTTGGCACTTCAGAAAAATTTACAAGCCAATCCGGCCTCCAAGAAACCAAGACGTGGGGCCGCCTTCCCCCTGCCGGCTGCCTCTCAGGCCGACTGTCGGAAGGCGGCCCGGCCTTCACCTTCATAAAGAAAGCCATGGGAGGGCCGGCTCCGAGAAGCCGGCCTCGAGAAGGCCGACTCCAGGAAGCCGGCTCCAGCGGCACGGTCAAGATCGTACCCTCGAGGCCCGCAACCACATAACGGCGATGGGACGGGGCGTGGCTACAGTGAAGCCTGCCACCCCGAAACCTGGAGCACGCCTGGCGCAGTGCGCCGTACGTGGTAGCTCTGTCTCGTCCGGCGCGGCACTGCCGCCATGATAACTATGGCGCCATCCACGGCGGGCTGCCAGCGCAGCCCGCGGGCGGTGGGCCCCTTTGGGCAGAGAGACACCCGAAGGCGGCCAGGCCTCCTCTAGTCGGCCAAGACGTGTCCGGCTTCCCCAAAGCCGGCTTGCTCCTTCCCTCGAAGGAGGCGCCCCATTAAGAAGACAAGACGACGTGGGGCTACAGTGATCGCCCGCCAGGTGGCGGAACTGTAGCCACGCTTACCTCGGTAAAGCCCTCATCATCAGGATTGAGGCTACAGTAATCGGCCGCCGACAGGGCCCTAGGTAGTAGGGCCTGCCTATCGGCCAAGATGCCAGCAATCGACGGGACCCACCAGCCGGCGGGCCCCAGCAGCTGGCGCAGAAGCCGGCGAGCGTAGACGCTGACGGCTGGGACCCGCTCCTAGCCGGATTACCATTGTACCCCCGGGGGGTAGGCCTATATAAACCCCCTGGGGCGCCCATGCAAAGGGTTGATCTCAGCTAGGTTATCACATACATAGAGAGAAGAGCAGAGCTAGCCTTGCCCTTCTTCTTCCTCTCGCCAAACAGCTCAAGGAGTGCTTTGTAGTTACTTGTTCACTGAGTGATCATGCGGAGACCCCGCAGAGCAGCAGTAGGGGTGTCATCTCCACGGAGAGCCCCGAAGCTGGGTAAGATTCGCCGGCGTGCATGTCTTCTCCTTGTCCCGCTTCCAGGCACCGGCGACGTCTTACTGGCTTCCACACAGATAGGCCACCCGTTGGCATATGTCACACCAACCACCCGACATTTGGCGCCCACCGTGGGGCCAGTGTTGGGGAACGTAGTAATTTCAAAAAATTTCCTACGCAAACGCAAGATCATGGTGATGCATAGCAACGAGAGGGGAGAGTGTTGTCTACGTACCCTCGTAGACCAAAGCGGAAGCGTTGACACAACGTAGAGGAAGTAGTCGTACGTCCTCCTCATGATCCGACCGATCCCAGCGCCGTTACTCCGGCGCCTCCGAGTTCTTGACACACGTATAGCACGATGACGTTCTCGGGGCTCCGATCCAGCAAAGCTCTCGGGGGCACCGCACACGTTATGTCAGCACGACGGCGTGGTGACGATCTTGATGTGTTACCGACGCAGGGCTTCGCCTAAGCACTGCGACAATATGACCGAGGTGGAATATGGTGGAGGGGGGCACCGCACACGGCTAAGGAACGATCACGTTGATCAATTATGTGTCTATGGGGTGCCCCTGCCCCTGTATATAAAGGATGGAGGAGGAGGAGGCCGGCCAAGGTTTGGTGCGGCCAGGATGTGGAGTCCTACTAGGACTCCAAGTCCTAGTAGGAGTCCACCAAGAGGGGAGGAAGGGAGAAGGAAGTGGAGGAGAAGGAAAGGTGGCCGGCCCCCTTTTCCCTAGTCCAATTCGGACCAGAGGGAAGGGGGGGCGCAGCAGCCCCTTGGCCCTTTCTTCTCTTCCCACTAAAGCCCATCAAGGCCCATTGCTTCTCCCGTAACTACCCGGTACTCCCGAAAATACCCGAATCACTCAGAACCTTTCCGATGTCCGAATATAGTCGTCCAATATATCGATCTTTATGTCTTGACCATTTCGAGACTCCTCGTCATGTCCCCGATCTCATCCGGGACTCCGAACTCCTTCGGTACATCAAAACTCATAAACTCATAATATAACTGTCATCGAAACCTTAAGCGTGCGGACCCTACGGTTCGAGAACAATGTAGACATGACCGAGACACGTCTCCGATCAATAACCAATAGCGGGACCTGGATGCCCATATTGGCTCCTACATATTCTACGAAGATCTTTATCGGTCAGGCCGCATAACAACATACGTTGTTCCCTTTGTCATCGGTATGTTACTTGCCCGAGATTCGATCGTCGGTATCCAATACCTAGTTCAATCTCGTTACCGGCAAGTCTCTTTACTCGTTCCGTAATACATCATCCCGCAAATAACTCAGTAGTTGCAATGCTTGCAAGGCTTAAGTGATGTGCATTACCGAGAGGGCCCAGAGATACCTCTCCGACAATCGGAGTGACAAATCCTAATCTCGAAATATGCCAACCCAACATCTACCTTTGGTGACACCTGTAGTACTCCTTTATAATCACCCAGTTACGTTGTGACGTTTGGTAGCACCCAAAGTGTTCCTCCGGCAAACGGGAGTTGCATAATCTCATAGTCATAGGAACATGTATAAGTCATGGATAAAAGCAATAGCAACATACTAAACGATCGGGTGCTAAGCTAATGGAATGGGTCATGTCAATCAGATCATTCAACTAATGATGTGACCTTGTTAATCAAATGACAACTCCTTTTTCTATGGTTAGGAAACTTAACCATCTTTGATTAACAAGCTAGTCAAGTCGAGGCATACTAGTGACACTATGTTTGTCTATATATCCACACATGTATTATGTTTCCGGTTAATACAATTCTAGCATGAATAATAAACATTTATCATGATATAAGGAAATAAATAATAACTTTATTATTGCCTCTAGGGCATATTTCCTTCAGTCTCCCACTTGCACTAGAGTCAATAATCTAGTTCACATCGCCATGTTATTTAACAGCAATAGTTCACATCACCATGTGATTAACACCCATAGTTCACATCGCCATGTGACCAACAACCAAAAAGGGTTTACTAGATTTAGTAATCTAGTTCACATCGCTATGTGATTAACACCCAAAGAGTACTAAGGTGTGATCATGTTTTGCTTGTGAGAGAATCTTAGTCAACGGGTCTTTCACATTTAGATCCGTTATGTATTTTGCAATTTTCTATGTCTACAATGCTCTGCACGGAGCTACTCTAGCTAATTGCTCCCACTTTCAACATGTATCTAGATCGAGACTTAGAGTCATCCAGATCGGTGTCAAAACATGCATCGACGTAACCCTTTACGACGAACCTTTTGTCACGTCCATAATCGAGAAACATATCCTTATTCTACTAAGGATAATTCTGACCGCCCAGTGATCTACTCCTAGATCACCATTGTACTCCCTTGCTTAACTCAGTGTAGGGTATACAAAAGATCTGGTACACAGCATGGCATACTTTATAGAACCTATGGCCAAGGCATAGGGAATGACTTTCATTCTCTTTCTATCTTCTGCCATGGTCGAGTTTTGAGTCTTACTCAATTTCACACCTTGTAACACAGGCAAGAACTCTTTCTTTAACTGTTCCATTTTGAACTACTTCAAAATCTTGTCAAGGTATGTACTCATTGAAAAAAACTTATCAAGCGTCTTGATCTATCTCTATAGATGCTCAATATATAAGCAGCTTCATCAAGGTCTTTCTTTGAAAAAACTCCTTTCAGACACTCCTTTATGCTTTGCAGAATAATTCTATGTCATTCACATATACTTATCAGAAATGCTGTAGTGCTCCCACTCACTTTCTTGTAAATACAGGCTTCATCGCAAGTCTGTATAAAACTATATGCTTTGGTCAACTCATCAAAGCGTATATTCCAACTCCGAGATACTTGCACCAGTCCATAGATGGATCGCTGGAGCTTGCATATTTTGTTAGCACCTTTAGGATTGACAAAACCTTCTGGTTGCATCATATACAACTCTTCTTTAATAAATCCATTAAGGATTTGTAGTTTTGTTATCCATTTGCCAGATTTCATAAAATGCGGCAATTGCTAACATGATTCGGACAGACTTAAGCATAGATACGAGTGAGAAACTCTCATCATAGTCAACACCTTGAACTTGTCGAAAACCTTTTACGACAATTCTAGCTTTGTAGATAGTAACGCTATTATCAACGTCCGTCTTCCTCTTGAGGATCCATTTATTTTCTATGGCCTGCCGATCATCGGGCAAATCCATCAAAGTCCATACTTTGTTCTCATACATGGATCATATCTCAGATTTCATGGCCTCAAACCATTTCGCGGAATCTGGGCTCATCATCGCTTCCTCATAGTTCGCAAATTCGTCATGATCTAGTAACATGACTTCCAGAATAGGATTACCGTACCACTCTGGTGTGGATCTTACTCTGGTTTACCTACGAGATTTGGTAGTAACTTGATCTGAAGTTACATGATCATCATCATTAGCTTCCTCACTAATTGGTGTAGTAGTCACATGAACAGATTTCTGTGATGAACTACTTTCCAATAAGGGAGAAGGTACAATTACCTTATCAAGTTTCTACTTTCCTCCCACTCACTTCTTTCGAGAGAAACTCCTTCTCTAGAAAGGATCCATTCTCAGCAACGAATGTCTTGCCTTTGGATCTGTGATAGAAGGTGTACCCAACTATCTCCTTTGGTTATCCTATGAAGACACATTTCTCCGATTTGGGTTTGAGCTTATCATGTTGAAACTTTTTCACATAAGCATCGCAACCCCAAACTTTAAGAAACGACAACTTTGGTTTCTTGCCAAACCATAGTTCTGATTGTGTCATCTCGACGGAATTAGATGGTGCCCTTTTTAACGTGAATGCTGCTGTCTTTAATGCATAACCCCAAAAACGATAGTGGTAGATCGGTAAGAGACATCATAGATTGTACTATATCCAATAAAGTACGGTTATGACGTTCGGACGCACCATTATGCTGTGGTGTTCCAGGTGGCGTGAGTAGTGAAACTATTTCACATTGTTTTAACTGAAGACCAAACTCGTAACTCAAATATTCGTCTCCGCGATCAGATCGTAGAAACTTTATTTTCTTGTCACGATGATTTTCCACTTCACTCTGAAATTCTTTGAACTTTTCAAACATTTCAGACTTATGTTTCATCAAGTAGATATACCCATATCTGCTCAAAACATCTGTGAAGGTCAGAAAATAATGATACTTGTCGCGAGCCTTAATTTTCATCGGACCACATACATCGGTATGTATGATTTCCAACAAGTCAGTTGCTCGCTCCATTGTTCCGGAGAACGGAGTCTTAGTCATCTTGCCCATGAGGCATGGTTCGCAAGCATCAAGTGATTCATAATCAAGTGATTCCAAAATTCCATCTGCATGGAGTTTCTTCATGCGCTTTACACCAATATGACTTAAACAGTAGTGCCACAAACAAGTTGCACTATCATTATTAACTTTGCATCCTTTTGGCTTCAATATTATGAATATGTGTATCACTACGATCGAGATTCAACGAACCATTTCGTTGGTGTGTATAACCATAGAAGGTTTTATTCATGTAAACAGAACAACAATTGTTCTCTAACTTAAATGAATAACTGTATTTGCAATAAACATGATCAAATCATATTCATGCTCAACGCAAACACCAAATAACACTTATTTAGGTTCAACACTAATCCCGAAAGTATAGGGAGTGTGCGATGATGATCATATCAATCATGGAACTACTTCCAACACACATCGTCACTTTACCCTTAACTAGTCTCTGTTTATTCTGCAACTCCTGTTTCGATTTACTACTCTTAGCAACTGAACCAGTATCAAATACTGAGGGGTTGCTATAAACACTAGTAAAGTACACATCAATAACATGTATATCAAATATACTTTTGTTCACTTTGCCATCCTTCTTATCCACCAAACACTTGGGGTAGTTCCGCTTCCAATGACCAGTCCCTTTGCAGTAGAAGCACTTAGTCTCAGGCTTAGGACCAGACTTGAGCTTCTTCACTTGAGCAGCAACTCGCTTGCCGTTCTTCTTGAAGTTCCTCTTCTTCTTCCCTTTGCCCTTTTTCTTGAAACTAGTGGTTTTGTTAACCATCAACACTTGATGTTTTTCTTGATTTCTACCTTCGTCGATTTCAGCATCACGAAGAGCTTGGGAATTGTTTTCGTCATCCCTTGCATACTATAGTTCATCACGAAGTTCTACTAACTTGGTGATGCTGACTAGAGAATTCTGTCAATCACCATCTTATCTGGAAGATTAACTCCCACTTGATTCAAGCGATTGTAGTACCCAGACAATCTGAGCACATGCTCACTAGTTGAGCGATTCTCCTCCATATTTTAGCTATAGAACTTGTTGAAGACTTCATATCTCTCAACTCGGGTATTTGCTTGAAATATTAACTTCAAATCCTGGAACATCTCATATGGTCCATGACGTTCAAAACGTCTTTGAAGTCCCGATTCTAAGCCGTTAAGCATGGTGCACTAAACTATTAAGTAGTCATCTTATTGAGCTAGCAAAACGTTCATAACGTCTGCATCTGCTCCTGCAATAGGTCCGTCACTTAGCGGTGCATCAAGGACATAATTCTTCTGTGCAGCAATGAGGATAAACCTCAGATCACGGATCCAATCCGCATCATTGCTACTAACATCTTTCAACACAATTTTCTCTAGGAACATATCAAAATAAACATAGGGAAGCAACAACGCGAGCTATTGATCTACAACATAGATATGCTAATACTACCAGGACTAAGTTCATGATAAATTTAAGTTCAATTAATCATATTACTTAAGAACTCCCACTTAGATAGACATCTCTCTAATCCTCTAAGTGATCACGTGATCCAAATCAACTAAACCATGTCCGATCATCACGTGAGATGGAGTAGTTTCAATGGTGAACATCATTATGTTGATCATATCTACTATATGATTCACGCTCGACCTTTCGGTCTCCGTGTTCCGAGGTCATATCTTATATGCATAGCTCGTCAAGTATAACCTGAGTATTCCGCGTGTGCAACTGTTTTGCACCCGTTGTATTTGAACGTAGAGCCAATCACACCCGATCATCACGTGGTGTCTTAGCACGAAGGACTTTTGCAACGGTGCATACACAGGGAGAACACTTCTTGATAATTTAGTGAGAGATCATCTTATAATGCTACCGTTAATCAAAGCAAGATAAGATGCATAAAAACATAAACATCACATGCAATCAATATAAGTGATATGATATGGTCATCATCATCTTGTGCTTGTGATCTCCATCTCCGAAGCACCGTCATGATCACCATCGTCACCGGCGCGACACCTTGATCTCCATCGTAGCATGGTTGTCGTCTCGCCAATCTTATGCTTCTACGACTATCGCTACCGCTTAGTGATAAAGTAAAGCATTACAGGGCGATTGCATTGCATACAATAAAGCGACAACCATATGGCTCCTGCCAGTTGCCGATAACTCGGTTACAAAACATGATCATCTCATACAATAAAATTTAGCATCATGTCTTGACCATATCACATCACAACATGCCCTGCAAAAACAAGTTAGACGTCCTCTACTTTGTTTGTTGCAAATTTTACGTGGCTTCTATGGGCTTAAGCAAGAACTCATCTTACCTACGCATCAAAACCACAATGATAGTTTGTCAAATAGACTCCGTTTTAACCTTCTCAAGGACCGGGCATAGCCACACTCGGTTCAACTAAAGTTGGAGAGACAATCTTCCACAAGCCATCTATGTGCAAAGCACGTCGAGGGAACCGGTCTCGCGTAAGAGTACGCGTAAGGTTGGTCCGGATCGTCTCGTCCAACAGTACCGCTGAACCAAAGTATGACATGCTGGTAGGCAGTATGAATTATATCGCCCACAACTCACTTGTGTTCTACTCGTGCAAAACATCAAACCATAAAAACCTAGGCTCGGATGCCACTGTTGGGGAACGTAGTAATTTCAAAAATTTCCTACGCACACGCAAGATCATGGTGATGCATAGCAACGAGAGGGGAGAGTGTTGTCTACGTACCCTCGTAGACCGAAGCGGAAGCGTTGACACAACGTAGAGGAAGTAGTCGTACGTCCTCCTCACGATCCGACCGATCCTAGCGCCGTTACTCCGGCGCCTCCGAGTTCTTGACACACGTATAGCACGATGACGTTCTCCGGGCTCCGATCCAGCAAAGCTCTCGGGGAAGAGTTACGTCAGCACGACGGCGTGGTGACGATCTTGATGTGTTACCGACGCAGGGCTTCGCATAAGCACTGCGACAGTATGACCGAGGTGGAATATGGTGGAGGGGGGCACCGCACACGGCTAAGGAACGATCACGTTGATCAATTATGTGTCTATGGGGTGCCCCTGCCCCTGTATATAAAGGATGGAGGAGGAGGAGGCCGGCCAAGGTTTGGTGCGGCCAGGATGTGGAGTCCTACTAGGACTCCAAGTCCTAGTAGGAGTCCACCAAGAGGGGAGGAAGGGAGAAGGAAGTGGAGGAGAAGGAAAGGTGGCCGGCCCCCTTTTCCCTAGTCCAATTCGGACCAGAGGGAAGGGGGGGCGCAGCAGCCCCTTGGCCCTTTCTTCTCTTCCCACTAAAGCCCATCAAGGCCCATTGTTTCTCCCGTAACTACCCAGTACTCCCGAAAATACCCGAATCACTCAGAACCTTTCCGATGTCCAAATATAGTCGTCCAATATATCGATCTTTACGTCTCGACCATTTCGAGACTCCTCGTCATGTACCCGATCTCATCCAGGACTCCGAACTCCTTCGGCACATCAAAACTCATAAACTCATAATATAACTGTCATCGAAACCTTAAGCGTGCGGACCCTACGGTTCGAGAACAATGTAGACATGACCGAGACACGTCTCCGGTCAATAACCAATAGCGGGACCTGGATGCCCATATTGGCTCCTACATATTCTACGAAGATCTTTATCGGTCAGACCGCATAACAACATACGTTGTTCCCTTTGTCATCGGTATGTTACTTGCCCGAGATTCGATCGTCGGTATCCAATACCTAGTTCAATCTCGTTACCGGCAAGTCTCTTTACTCGTTCCGTAATACATCATCCCGCAACTAACTCATTAGTTGCAATGCTTGCAAGGCTTAAGTGATGTGCATTACCGAGAGGGCCCAGAGATACCTCTCCGACAATCGGAGTGACAAATCCTAATCTCGAAATACGCCAACCCAACATCTACCTTTGGTGACACCTTTAGTACTCCTTTATAATCACCCAGTTACGTTGTGACGTTTGGTAGCACCCAAAGTGTTCCTCCGGCAAACGGGAGTTGCATAATCTCATAGTCATAGGAACATGTATAATTCATGGATAAAAGCAATAGCAACATACTAAACGATCGGGTGCTAAGCTAATGGAATGGGTCATGTCAATCAGATCATTCAACTAATGATGTGACCTTGTTAATCAAATGACAACTCCTTTGTCTATGGTTAGGAAACTTAACCATCTTTGATTAACAAGCTAGTCAAGTCGAGGCATACTAGTGACACTCTGTTTGTCTATATATCCACACATGTATTATGTTTCCGGTTAATACAATTCTAGCATGAATAATAAACATTTATCATGATATAAGGAAATAAATAATAACTTTATTATTGCCTCTAGGGCATACTTCCTTCAGCCAGGTGCACTGTCGTCCGGACACCTGTTCTGGACGGGAACCTTCTTCCTCCCCACCGAGCGTAGCCAGCCCGGCACACCCGATGGCGCTTTCCACGACGCGCTGCAAGGCGTCACCGACGCTTGCGCACCAAGCGACCTCGCCGATACCCTTGGCGAGGCCCTCATCCCCGACGAGCCCGCTTCCGACGCGGGCACCAGCCGCCTAGTCGACCTCCTCGGCCAGCTCCACGTCTCCAGCGAGCCTGCTGTGGACCGGGAGTCCGTTGGCTCCACCGACCCGATGCATGTCGCCTCCGACACTGCCTCGCTCGACGCCTTCCCCGCCAACATCGTGATCTATGACGACCCGCTTCCCCGAGCCGATGGCTATGACGTTGCCACCGCCGAGGTGATGGTCATCAGCCACGGCGGCGCTTCTGGCGAGAACGCCCACGACGCCCCGCAAGCGGCGATCCACGATCTGTCTGTCCCCCTCCCGGCCGATGCCGACGCTGCAGCACTGAAGGCTCGCCGCCTCGCCCTCCATGCGGAGCGCCGGAAGCTAGCTTCCGTGAGACGCCTCACCAAGGCCCGCCAGCGCGAAGTCGACCGCGCCGCCTTCGGCACGCCACCTCCTGGCGGGCCAAGCCGAGTCAGCGTCATCAGACTGCACGGCGTTGTCATCGCCGACTTGCTTGGAACCGATCGCCCAGTCTATACCACCCCACTTGAGAACCTGCACGCCGCCCAGGCGGCCGTAGACGAGCTGGATGGGCTGGGGGCCGATGAGCTCCCCTACATGACCAGAAGCATCTAGCAGCTAATCGATGCAGCCGCGCAGCGGCACGAGGCCGACGTCTGCGAAGAAATCCCTCCACGGCGCCGAGAGCACGGCGCGACATCCCGGATGCCGACTGCGGGTAGAACCCGCGCGCGACACGAGAAAGAGCCGACTGCTAGCCGAAGCCGAACCCGGATCTCCATCGAGCGAGACGCAGAAGGCCACCCTCGAGCCATGGAGCGACGGGGCAACCCGCCTCCGCCTTCGCCTCATGGGGAAAGGTATCCCACCCCACCGCCTGTCACGCATCCGACTCTCAGCGGCCGACTGGGTCGTCGTGAAGGAGTCGGCGAGAACGACGCCCGCCATCGGATCGACCGCCTAGCGCGATCCCTGGCGCTAGAAGAAGAAGATGATGTCGGCCCGCCTTGCTTTGGCCCCCGCATCCGCGACGAGCCCTTCCCCAAAGGGTTCTCACTCCCAAGAGACATGCCCAAGTACAATGGCTCCGTGAAGCCGGAAGATTGGTTGATCGACTACTCCACCGCAGTACGCATCGCGAACGGCAACCGGCGCGTTGCCGTGAAGTACGTGCCCCTCATGCTCCAAGGCACGGCGCGGACCTGGCTCAACAGCCTCAAGCCATACAGCATCAACAGCTGGCTAGACTTCACAGAAGCCTTCGTCCGCAACTTCACGAGCACCTACACACGGGCTCCCAAGCCCAGACAGCTCTCCTTGTGCGTACAAGGCCCCGCCGAGTCCACTCGCGACTACCTCACGCGTTGGGCCGAGCTCCGCACTCTTGCGAAGGAGTGCACGAAGTGCAAGCCATCGAGTACTTCACAGCCGGGTGCCGAGAGGGCACCCTCCTCAAGCACAAGCTCCTCTGCGACGAGCCGACTACCCTCGACGAGCTTCTGGTCATAGCGGACAAGTACGCCACCGTCGACTCCTCAATGAAGACTGAACTTCGGGTTGATGCGTCCGGAAAGGTTCTCAACCCGGCGCCCAAGACGCCGGCTGGGGACTCGCAAGGGCCCCATGCCGCCTTCCACCAGCCGGCAGGTGGACACGGTCGAGGGCGAGGAGCCTGAAGGGTGGCCCGCACCCAAGAAGCAGAAAGGCGGCCGGCCAGCTTGGCAGCCGGCCTTCTCCTACGAGCAAACCCTCGACACCCCATGCAAGTTCCACAGCGGCGCGAAGCCATCCAATCACACAACCCGGAAGTGCCACTGGCTCACCCGAATCTCCAAAGGCGAAGGGCTCGCACCGCCTCCTCCTGCTGGTCCGTCGCCTCCGGCTCCACAGCAGCCAGCCGCTTGGCCGGTGGTTGGAGCCGTGCACGACGAGTTCCCCGACGAGCACGCCGCCTATGTCGTCTTCACCAGCCAGCCCGAAGACCGGCGCAGCAGGTGCCGCGAGCACCAAGAAGTCAACGCGGTTGCCTCCAACCCCTCCGAGCACATGCACTGGTCTGAAAAACCCATCAGCTGGAGCCGGGCCGACCACCCAGAGGTGATGCCATCCCCCGGCTCTTATGCAATGGTTCTGGATGCCAGCATTGCAACAGACAGATGCACAGCCCGTTTCTCCCGCGTGTTGATAGACGGCAGGAGCAGTATCAACATCCTGTACCTCAACACCCTGAAGAAGCTCAACGTCAGGACGAAGCAGCTCACGCCTACCCGGACTGTGTTCCACGGCATCGTACCCGGCCTGTCTTGCTCCCCCATTGGCAAGATCAAGATTGATGTCCTCTTTGGGGACAAGGATCATTTCCGCAGGGAGGCCATCTGGTTTGAAGTGGTGGACCTTGAAAGCTCCTACCATGCAATGCTTGGCCGACCCGCCTTGGCCAAGTTCATGGATGTTCCCCACTATGCTTACCTCAAGATGAAGATGCCGAGCACCAAGGGCATCATCAACATAGTCCGCGACTACAAGAAATCAGCCGAGTGCGCAGCAGCCAGCAGCCGGCTGGCCGAGTCCCAGGTGATTGCCGAAGAGAAGAAGTTGGACCGGATCGTGGCCATGGCTGGCAAGCAGCCGGCCCTATCCCCCGATCCCAAATAGTGTGATGCCCAAGGTTCTTTCCAGCCGGCCAAGGAAACGAAGAAGATACCTCTTGACCCCAAGCACCCGGAAAGGTTTGCCGTCATTGGGGCAAACCTAAATAGCAAATAGGAAGGCGAGCTCGCCGATTTCCTCCGTGAGAATCGGGACATCTTCGCATGGTCCCCCAAGGACATGTCGGGTGTTCCGAAGGATTTCGCCGAGCACAAATTGCATGTCTGAGAAGGTGCAAAACCGGTCAAGCAACCCCTCCGCCGATTGTCGAAGGAAAAGAGAAGGATTGTAGGAGAAGAGATAGCCCGGCTTCTGGCTGCCGGCTTCATCATGGAGGTGTTCTTTCCGGAGTGGCTTGCCAACCCGGTCCTCGTGCTGAAGAAAAACAATAAGTGGCGCATGTGCATAGACTACACGAGCCTCAACAAGGCCTGCCCCAAAGATCCTTTCGCCCTGCCAAGGATAGATCAAGTGATAGACTCCACAGCCGGATCCGAGCTGCTGAGTTTTTTGGATGCTTACTCCGGGTACCATCAGATATAGTTGGACCCGGCCGACCGCCTGAAGACCGCCTTCATCACGCCATTCGGAGACTTCTGCTACCTGACTATGACATTCGGCTTGAGAAATGCCGGTGCCACTTTTCAGTGTTGCATGCAGAAGTGCCTCCTCAAGCAACTCGGCAGAAATGCCCACGTCTATGTGGACGACATCGTGGTGAAGACGGAGAAGCGCAACACCTTGTTAGAAGACCTCAAGGAAACATTCGAGAACCTACGCCGGTTCCGGATCAAGCTCAACCCCGAGAAATGTGTGTTCGGAGTACCAGCCGGCCAGCTCCTAGGCTTCCTGGTCTCCGAACCCGGCATCGAGTGCAACCCAGTGAAGATCAAGGCCATTGAGAGAATGGCGATTCCCACCAAGCTGCGAGACGTCCAGAAGTTCACTGGATGCTTGGCTTCCCTGAACCGCTTCATCAGCCGGCTCGAAGAGAAGGCTCTCCCCCTCTACCTCCTCATGAAGAAGACCACTCACTTCGAGTGGAACGACCAAGCCGACCAAGCTTTTCACGAGCTGAAGAAGATGCTGACCACGCCGCCTGTCTTGGTAGCGCCGACTGAGAAGGAGCCCATGCTCCTCTACATTGCTGCAACCAGCCGGGTGGTCAGCACCGTCATCGTAGTCCAGCGCCCAGAGGAGGGCCGAGCTCAGCCGGTCGAGAGGCCAGTGTACTATTTGAGCGAGGTGCTGTCTTCCTCGAAGCAAAACTACCCGCACTACCAGAAGATGTGCTACGGCGTGTACTTTGCCGCCAAGAAACTGAAGCCCTACTTCCAAGAGCATCCCATCACGGTCGTATGCACCGCTCCGCTCGCCGAGACCATAGGCAGCCGAGACGCATCCGGCCGGGTGGCGAAATGGGCCATCGAGCTAGCCCCTTCCACGATCTTGTACCAGCCTCGCGCCGCCATCAAGTCCCAAGCACTGGCCAACTTCCTCGTCGACTGGGCCGAGACCCAGTACCTGCCGCCGGCTCCGGACTCCAGTCACTGGTGCCTGCACTTCGACGGGTCCAAGATGCTCTCCGGCTTGGGAGCCGACGTCATCCTCACCTCTCCCAAAGGCAACAAGCTCAGATACACGCTGCAAATTCACTTCGCCGCCTCCAACAACGTGGCCGAGTATGAGGCGCTCGTACACGGGCTCCGGCTTGCCAAAGAGCTTGGCATACGCCGGATCCTGTGTTACGGCGACTTAAACTTGATAGTCCAGCAGTCATCCGGCGATTGGGACGCCAAGGACGCAAACATGGCGAGCTACCGCTTCCTCGTCCAGCAGATCAGCGGGTACTTTGAAGGATGCGAGGTCCTTCATGTACCACGAGCCGACAACGGGCTAGCAGATGCCCTGGCCCGATTAGGCTCCACTCGGCAGGCAATTCCAATCGGCGTCTCTCTGCAACGCCTCCTCAAGCCGTCTATCAAGCCATCTCCAAAGTCCGATTCCATCTTCGTGCCGCCTAGCCCCGGTGCAGCCGGATCCGGCTTGAAGAGCCAAGCAGGTGCCCCGGGGACTTCAGCAGGCGGCTCGGGGACTTCCATAGTCACACCCGACCCGGGGACTTCTGAACCCGGCTCGGGGACTGCGGCAGTCGGCCCGGGGACTGCACCAGCACCACAGGCGGCGGCCGACCCCAGCATTTCACAACCCAGCCCGCCCACCCTGGTTGCAGTAGCCGCGTTGGCAATAGAAGAAGTCACAGCTTGTAACACCCCGGATGTAACTTTCCATAATTGTAACTCCAACTCTTGCCATTTCCGGCGATGTGATATGTTATTTCCTCCGTGGTTGGGTTTTCCTTCTTTTGCATTTTGTCCTTGTCATGCATTTCATATCATGTCATCATGTGCATCGCATTCGCATACGTGTTCGTTTCATGAATCCGAGCATTTTCCCCATTGTCCGTTTTGCAATCCGGCGCTCCTATGTTCCCCGGCGTCCCCTTTTACCTTTTTCCGTGAGCGGGTATTAAACTTTCTCGGAATGGATCGAGGTTTGTCAAGCGGCCTTGGTATAGCACTGGTAGACCGCCTGCCAAGTTTCGGGTCATTTGGAGGTCGTTTGATACTCCAACGGTTAACCGGGTAACCGTGAAAGCCTCTTTTTGTTGCAGCCCAACACCCCCTTCAAAGTGGCCCAAAACCCATCTAAGTCACCTCCATCCTCTCGACCGTTCGATCACGATCGTGTGGGCGAAAACCACACTCCATTTCGACACTCCAAACTCCCTCTACCTATAAATATGTGCCTCCCCCAAAATTTTCGCGGATGAAACCCTAGCCTCTTCCTCCTCCCGCAGCCGGACGCGTCCACCCCACTGCCGGACATGTCCGCCACCGCCCTCAGCGAATCAGATCGCGCCACGTCGCCCGCCGCCCCTCTCTCTCCTCCCCACCGCGCCTCCAGCCGGCGCGGCCCGCGGAGCCCATCACGGGCCCGCGCGGGCCCAGATCTCGTCGTCGACCGGCCCGCTCCGCCCCGTCACCTCGCGCGCCTCGCCGTCCAGCCGCGCCGGCCAGCTTCGCCTCGCTGACGCTGCCCCGCGCACCCGCCGGCGGCCACCGCCATGCCCGCGCGCCACCCCTCGCCCTCATCCCCGCGTCGCCCGTCGCCGGCCGGATCCGGTCCGATCCGGTCCGGGGCCACCTCCCCGACGTCCCCCTCCGGCGATGTTATTCTCCCTCTCCGGCCGTCGTCCTCGCGGATCCGGCGAGATCCGCGCCGCTTTGAAATCCGTGCAACGAGGTTGACCCCGAAAATTCCTTCAAGTGCTTTTATTTTTGCATCTTGTTGTCTCTGTTCATCATGCCATAACTTGCTGCATACCACTCCGTTTCGTGCGTGTAATATGTCAAATTGTTCATCTTGATGAGTGCATCATTTCATCTCATTGCATCATTTTCATTTGAGCTCATATTGATGCCCGAAATGCTGTTAGAAGAGGGCTATGTGATCTTAGTTTCAGATCTGTTTCAGTAGATGCACTTTTGTCATTTTTGCCATGATTGATGTGTGCATCCTATGAACTGGAGTCCTACATGTGTTTTGTAATATGCCATGCCATCTTTATAGGGGTGTATGCCATTTATTTTTGCCATATTTGTGGTGACTAGCACAAGCATGCAAACTAGGGATCATACTGTTGCTGATTTCAGAGACTTAGTAATTTCACTAAGTCATGTCCTGCTGTTATTTTTATGCCATGTGTTCATGTTGTTTCAGAGAGATCTATGCCTCTTTTGAGCATGATCAGTAAGGGTGTTTTGAACATATGGATTTTCTCTATCCATCCATGCCTATGTTTGTAATTATGGAGTGCCATAGCTTGAGTCAGTCGAGCTCTACTTTTGCTATAAAATGTTACTGGCAGATTGTTTACATGTTATTCGATTTTGCCAATCTTCTTGTAGTTGATCTTTGCATGCTATGATGTTGTTATTGCCATGTCTAGCTTTCATGTCATTTCTTCTTGATGGTTGTATGCTTAGTTTATCATTCAATGCTCTGTAGTGAGTGCATCGAGCTCGTAAACATGCCTACTTGTTATCTGTTTTTGACATGTCCAGTTTTCTGCTAAGTCTGAAAACTGTAACGAAACTTGCTTAATTGACATGGGTGCTATTATATTTTCTTCTCCTTTTTAGCTCATGGTCAGTAAGGGACTTTTGTTCTATGTTTTGAGTAGATTCATGCCATGCCTTGTTTTTCTATATTGTGTTCCTTTAGCATGTTGTTTCCTTGCTCTAAACATGTCATCCTGATGTTAATTTCTGGCATGATAGTATTTTTCACCAAGTCTGTGAACCTGTTATCTTTGGCACTTTTGCCATGCTTGTTTGTACCTGTTATGGTGTGATTTAGCCGTAGCTCAGTGTTCATCATTTGTCGATCATCTTGAGTAGATCACTGTCATATGCGTTGTTGGTATGTTTGAATGCAGTAGCTTAATTTCTTGTTGCATGCTACGTGGCATCATGGTGTTAATGGCAGAATCTTGTCACTCTTGTTTTGCTTGTCATTTGCAAACCGTGCATCCGATTCCGGTGATCTTTATATCGATTTCAACCGAAATCACCTCACCTTTCCAGTGGCATACTTGGTTTGCCAAGATTATGCCTTGTTCATCTTTTTCCTTCTGGAGCACGCATATGCATTGCATTCCACATCTCGCATATCATGCCATGTTTTGCATCATGTTGCTTGCGCATTGCATCGTGGTTGATAGTTGTCCCTTTGCTGGTGTTCTTGTTTTGGGTAGAGTTGGGAGACGAGTACGTGAACGAGGAACCTGTTGAGAATACTTACGAGGATCAAGCTTTCGACAACCCTGAGAACTTTGCAGGCAAGATGACCATACCTTCGAAATCACTTCTATCTTTGCTTGCTAGTTGCTCGCTCTTTTGCTATGCCTATGCTTCGATGCCTATCACTTGCTTATCATGCCTCCCATATTGCCATGTCAAGCCTCTAACCCACCTTGTCCTAGCAAACCGTTGTTTGGCTATGTTACCGCTTTGTTCAGCCCCTCTTATAGCGTTGTTAGTTGCAGGTGAAGATGAAGTTTGTTCCTTGTTGGAACATGGAGATTTTGTTCCTTGTTGGAACATGGTTACTTGTTGGGATATCACAATGTCTCTTACTTAATTAATGCACCTATATACTTGGTAAAGGGTGGAAGGCTCGGCCTTATGCCTGGTATTTTGTTCCACTCTTGCCGCCCTAGTTTCCGTCATATTGGTATTATGTTCCCGGATTTTGCGTTCCTTACACGGTTGGGTGATTTATGGGACCCCCTTGACAGTTCGCTTTGAATAAGACTCCTCCAGCAAGGCCCAACCTTGCTTTTACCATTTGCCACCTAAGCCTTTTTCCCTTGGGTTCTGCAGACTCAAGGGTGATCTTTATTTTAAACCCCCGGGCCAGTTCTCCTTCGATTGCTGGTCCAAACCAAGCGTTGTCCGGCGCCCCTTGGGAAACCAGGGTCTATGCCAACCTGACATCTTGCTCATCCGGTGTGCCCTGACAACGAGATACGTGCGACTCCTATCGGGATTTGTCGGCACATCGGGCGGCTTTGCTGGTCTTGTTTTACCATTGTCGAAATGTCTTGTAGCCGGGATTCCGAGACTGATCGGGTCTTCCCGGTAGAAGGAATATCCTTCGTTGATCGTCAGAGCTTATCATGGGCTAAGTTGGGACACCCCTACAGGGTATTATCTTTCGAAAGTCGTGCCCGCGGTTAAGAGGCAGATGGGAATTTGTTAATGTCCGGTTGTAGAAAACCTGAAGTTGATCTTAATTAAAATACACCAACCGCGTGTGTAACCGTGATGGTCTCTTCTCGGCGGAGTCCGGGAAGTGAACACGGTGTTGGAGTTATGATTGACGTAGGTTGTTCTAGGATCTCTTCTTGATCATAGTTGTTCGACCGTGCTTTTGCCTTCTCTTCTCGCTCTCATTTGCGTATCTTAGACACCAGATATGCTAGTCGCTTGTTGCAGCTTCACCTCACTACCTTCTTCTACCCATAAGCTTAAATAGTCTTGATCTCGCGGGTGTGAGATTGCTGAGTCCCCGTGACTCACAGATACTTCCAAAACCAGTTTGCAGGTGCCGATGAGACCGTACAGGTGACGCACCTGAGCTCAAGGAGGAGCTTGATAAAGATCTTGTTCATTGTGTTGTTTCATTTCAGTTGATCAGTAGTGGAGCCCAGTTGGGACGATCGGGGATCTGTGTAGCATTTGGGGCAGTCTTCTTTTATTTTGGTTCCGTAGTCAGACCTTGATTGTATCTGTATGATGTAACGCTTTACTCATGTATTGTGTGAAGTGGCGATTGTAAGCCAACTATGTATCTCTTTCCCTTATGTATTACATGGGTTGTGTGAAGATTACCTCACTTGCGACATTGCTTTCAATGCGGTTATGCCTCTAAGTCGTGCTTCGACACGTGGGAGATATAGCCGCATCGAGGGCGTGACACAGCTCCATCATGGGCCCAGCCCATCCTCAACTTCCTGACAAACCAAGAACTGCCGGCTGACGAGACAGAGGCAAGACAAGTCCAGCGCCGAGCCGGACCATACACCATCGTCAACAGAGAGCTCGTCAGGCGCAGCGTCACTGGAGTCTTCCAGTGATGCGTTGAACAAGAGAAGGGCATGGCAATCCTCAGAGACATTCACCAAGGTGAATGCGGCCACCATGCGGCCTCAAGATCACTAGTCGCCAAAGCTTTCCGCCATGGATTCTTTTGGCCGACTGCTTTGGACGATGCCAAGGAACTAGTCAAGCATTGCAAAGGGTGCCAAGTCTTCAGCTCCAAGCAACACCTGCCGGCTTCGGCACTCAAGACCATTCCCCTCACTTGGCCCTTTGCCGTTTGGGGTCTGGACATGGTGGGCCCATTCAAGACGGCGCGCGGCGGCATGACACATCTGCTTGTCACCGTGGACAAGTTCACCAAATGGATCGAAGCAAAGCCGATCAAGAAGCTGAATGGGCCGACTGCCGTGACATTCATCGCAGATATAACAACTCGGTACGGCGTGCCGCACAGCATCATCACCGACAACAGCACAAATTTTGCCAAGGGAGCCTTGGCACGTTTCTGCGCGACGCAGGGCATCCGACTGGACTTAGCGTCTGTTGCCCACCCGCAGTCAAACGGCCAAGTCGAGCGAGCCAACGGCCTCATCCTTTCCGGCATCAAGCCCCGACTGGTCATGCCACTGGAGCGTTTGGCCGGCAGTTGGCTCGATGAGCTGCCGGCCGTCCTCTGGAGTCTGCACACTACCCCAAATAGGTCAACCGGCTTCACCCCTTTCTTCCTCGTATATGGTGCCGAGGCGGTCATCCCAACCGACATCGAGTTCGACTCGCCTCGGGTGACCATGTACACGGAGGCGGATGCCAAGGAAGCACGAGAAGATGGCGTCGACCTGCTGGAAGAAAGCAGGCTGTTAGCCCTCAGCCGGTCCGCCATGTACCAGCAAGGTCTGCGTCGCTACCACAGCCGGAAGGTCAAACCAAGATCTTTCCAAGAGGGCGACCTTGTGCTCCGGCTGATCCAGCGAACAGCCGGCCAGCACAAGCTCTCGGCCCCTTGGGAAGGCCCCTTCATCATCAGCAGAGCACTAGGAAATGACTCCTACTACCTGATCGACGCACAGAAGCCGAAGGCTCGAAAGAGAGACGACTCCGGCAAGGAGTCGGAACGACCATGGAACGCCAACCTCCTCCGAAGATTTTACAGTTAAAATCCAGTATGTATCACGCTAACTTTTGTACTAAAGTACAAGACAATAGGCCCCCCGAGGAGAACTCGGGGACTGCCATCTTTCATCTATGAATGAAGAGTACCATGCTTATGATTATGTCATTTCATTTACTTCTCTCGTCCGGCACCGGGTTCGACTAGTCGGCCCGGGGACTGGCCGCCTTAAGTTATATTAGAAGTCCTACCCGTGGTCAGACAAGTAGTGTGCCAGCTCCAAAGCCCTCTCTTGCCAAAAGTCACAGTTCGAAGAATCGGCTGTCCCGCTGGCAAGAGCCAAAGGCAGGAAAGGACGCCCACACGAAAAATGGCTAGGGACTACCGGACTAATATAACGAGAGCCGGTTTCTTCCCACCGCCGACCGACTACAAGAGTAGCCGGTTGGCCGGTTTCCATTCACTTTGCTACAATCTAAGAAAGCTCGAGTACTTGCCTTCCCTAAAAAGATAGCCGAGTTCTTCCTTAGCCACAGACTGCAGAGCAGCTGCCGGCTGGGAAGGCAGCAATCAGGGGAAGGCGGCAAAGGAAACAGCCTTAGGATAAAAAGCATACGAGAATGGAAGCCAAACACATGCATGAGTATATTTACACAAAAGGCTTCGCAAAAGCCAACATTCAACATAGTTTGAATACACCCCCAGTCGGTGGAAGTGCGCAAACTTAATAAATATTGTTCAAAGAGTAACAAACAGGAAAAACAAAGACGGCAAATCAAGCCAAGGGAGCGACTGGCGTGTCGGGCAGGTCGGCGGAGACAGCAGCGCCGGCTGGAGGAGTGGCCGGCTGATGAACCTCGGCATGATCACCGCCTCCCGTAGAGGGTGCGCTAACCCGCGCCTCGTTGCTGGAGGCACGGTCATGCTGAGGCTGGCTGGTTGCTTCACCGGCCGGCTCGACGTCTTCGCCCTCCTCCCCTTCTTCGTCTTCACCCTCATCGCTGGAGGCGACCTCCTCCGCCGAGTCTTCACCCTCCACCGGGTTCAGCCCGAACCACTCCTCCGGCTGGGCGACGCCATTGTCGTCCACCGCAGGAGCGAAGACGCTGGTGTCGGTAAACTCAGCAAGAGCCGAAGCATGATGGATGATAGCCGGCCGCACCTCCACCAGCTCTTCGTCAGCCTCCACCCGCCATGTCCTTAGCTGTTCCAAATTCAACCCGGAGTACCAGGCCCGGACGAACTCCAGCGCCCGCCTGGCTCCAGATCGGGCAGCGGAGGCCTTCCAGGCCTCGAAGCGGCCGACTGCCACCTCCAGCCAGTCGGCAGTCCGGCTCGGGCTGTGGGGAATCGCCTCGCTTGGCCAGAGGGCGGCCAGCACCTGCGCATCGGCACGCTGGAGGCGGCGGAGCATGCGGTGTGCCGGCTGCAGCCGGGCTTGGATCGCTAGAAGTTGCTCCTCGAATGTCCGGTTCGCATCAGGCGCGATCTCAACTCCTTCCCAACGGCGTGCATCGCGGTGGGCCTCGATGGCCTGAGTGGCCGCGACGGAGTGGCAGGGGAAGTAGTCTGCATAGAAAACAAAGCAGCACAAATCAGAAGACGAATCAGAGGGCAAGGGGGCAAGCAAGGAGTAAGGGAGGCGGCTTACCATCGATCAGGTCCTCGATCTGGCTGTAACCCTCGCTGAGCGCCTGCTTCGCCTCAGCCCAGCTCACCGCTTCGGTCTCAAACTCGGCTTTGAGGGCGGCCTCGCTCTCCTGTGCCTTCTTCAGGGCCGCCTTGTGGCCCTCCTCCTGGCCGGCCAACTTCTTGGTCAGGCGGTCGCGCTCCTGGACTAAGGCATTAAGCTCGGCCTCCTTGGCGCGAAGGGCGGTCTGGGCCCCGCCGAGCTGCTCCCTCAAGTCGGCGTTGGCCCCTGCAAGCACGAAGATGAAGGAAGAAGCAATAAGGAAGAAGTCATCGGGGAAGATCCGACCCGACTGCTTCGCAGTCGGCCCGGATCTCGGGGACTACACCCAGTGGGTGCGCCGACGCGCTCCCACAGGATACGAAGGAAACAAAGCAAACACACTCCTGCTGTTGGTCAGATCTTCGCTCTTCTGACGCAGCTCCCGAGCCTGGGAGTCGAAGGCGGCAGCACTCCGGGTATGGTACTCCTGGAAGATCAAACAGGATGCGAGAATAAGATAACTATCAGGACCTAGTAAGTTTCGAGCCGCCTACTCAGCAGCCGACTCGGAACTCGGGGACTACACCCAGTGGGTGCGCTGACGCGCCCCCACGGAAGAAATCAAAAAGCTAAAACAGCCAAGACCAGGAGACTCACCCAAACGATGGCTCGCGTCGCAAGGAAATCATGAGTGTATCGCTGCAGCGCGGTGGCATGGGCCTGAAGCCGGTTCCGGACCTCCTGGGCCGACGCGTTCAGTTCACCTGTCTCCTCGTTGGGCGCCCACTCGGACGTGCTGGAGCTGGCCGCCTCCAAGGCCTCCGCCGTCTGACGGGCGGTCACAGCTCTGTCCGTCTCCGGCACAGGGGCAGCTTCCCCTGCGTGCGGGCGCGATGACGGCTGCACCACCAGGCCGGCTCCCGCTGCCGGCTCGCTCCCGGCCGGCTGCACCGGCGCCGCAGCCGGCTGGCCGCCCTGGCCCGCTCCAGTCGGTGCCTTCCGCGGCACCTCCTCCAAGATGACCACATCATCCTCCCTCCGCTCCATTGCCGCCTGGCCGCGGACGGCTTCCTCAGACGGAGGCACGGGGGCGTTGGGAGCCACAATCCGCAGGGGGATGATGAGCTATGGAGGCCGGTTGCGCGAGGCCTCCGCCTCCCTCTCTACAGCCGTCGCCTCCACCTGGGCCTTGGCCGCCGCGTCGGCCTACTCCTTCGCCGCCTGGGCGGCTCTCCGCTCCGACGCATCCTGCACCTCCCGCGCCTCCGGCGCGTTCCGCGCCATAGCTTCCATGAGGTCGGCGCGGGGGTCCACGCGGCGGGAGCTCGAAGACCCTCCGGCTGAGTCAATCACGGAGCCGGCAGGACCCTGTTCAAGGGAAAGTGGCGCCCTGGCTGGTCGACCAAGAAAGGATTCATAAAAGAACTTCAATCAAAAAGCACGACGAGAATGCAAGACGATGGACACTTACGCCGAGACCGCCTGTGGCCGCTTCACGACCTTCTGGAAGCGGGCCGCCTTCGCGGCCGCCTCGTCCCGCTTGGTTGCTGTGGAGGTGCCCCTGGGCTTTTTCGGCCGGCTGCCGAAGTAGGTCGACGTGGCCCGGCGCTTCGGTGCGGCGCCACGGGCGGCCGGCGCGGCAGAAGAGCCCGCGCCGTGAGGATCCGGCACCGGCTGGCGATGCGGGATGGTTTCGAGCTCGTCGTCGTCTGCCCAATCCTGGAGGTCGGCTCCGAGACCGGCGCCGCCCGCCTCGCCGCCTCTCCCCTCGGCGGCGTCCTCAATGGCGACCGCTCCGAGGTCTGGGTCGTCAATGTCATTTACCGTGCGGTCGGGGAGAAACGGGCGCTCCACCCCTGCGGTCCCGGCTGCTGGCGGAAGAAGAGGATTCTGCGGAAGACAAGCCGGCTGGTCAAAGGCCGGCTACCAAGCAACCGACTATAAAAAAGAAAAAGAAAGAAAAAATACTTACGGCAGGCGGAGGTCTGGCGCGAGAGTACGGCTCCTTGCCGAATCGCCAGTCCTTGGCGAGCTTGTAGTTGGCGATGTAGTTCACCAGGTATGACACCTCAGCGTGAGGCATCTCCCTCGTGCTCAGCCGGCATGGGTCGAAGCGGCCGCTCATTTGACAGATCATGTGCGGTCGGCCTTGGAGCGGGAGAACCCGGCGCTCCACGAAGGCGGCCACGAGGTCGGATCCGACCAGGCCCTTCGACTGCGCCATCACCCGGAGTCGGGTGACGGCGGCGTTCCCGGCCTGGGACAGCGTCCTGGCCCGGTAGCTCCATGAGGCCGGCCTCGAGGCCGGCGGGCCGGCTACGTAAGGCGGCAGATTGACGAAGTCGCCTTGCGGGGTGACGTTCTTCACGTAGAAGTATGACTTCTGCCAGATCTTCACCGACTGGATCAGCGGGATGGAGGGGAATGGATTGTTCTCACCTGTCCGCCTCATGGCGATGTAGGCTCTGCATGGGGCGGGCACGACGGCGACGACAGTGCCGAGCTTGCTCTGGAAGAACTCCCCCCAGAGCTCTATGGTGGGGAGGACACCAAGGAAACCCTCGCAGAGGGTGACGAAGGCCGACAGCAACATCACGGTGTTGGGGGTGAGGTGATGCGGCTGAAGATGGTAAAACTCGAGGAACGAGCGGAGGAATCCGCTCGCCGGGAGGCCGAAGCCGCGTATGCAGAGCGAGCGGAAAATCACCCGCTCGCCCTCCTCCAGCGCCGGCGAAATCTCCTCCTCCGAGGCACGCCGAACCCGCACATAGTTCTCGCCGGGAAGACGCCGCATCCGGCGGAGGAACTCGAAGTGCTCGTCGAGGACATTGGAGCCGTCCCACGAGCTCGACAGCGCCATTGGAGCAGCGCGGTGAGAAGCAAGGCACGGTGGCGTCAGAACGGCGCGGCGAAGAGGTGCTGCGGCGGCGGAGAGAAAGAGAAGAAAGAAGACGAGGGAGGGTGGAGCGAGGGAGAGCGTGCGAGCCTCTGCCGCTCCATCTCTCCCCCCTACTTATAGGCTCTCGCGACGGAGCCGAGGAGGCGTGGTATGGGGGACGTGGGATTAACTGCGCCCACTCCCCCACGTCCCGCTAATATTGCGCCTTGACGGCATGGTGAAACCGCCACGGGAAGGCAAACCGCCCACCCTGGGCCGCAGAAGATCCGCGCCTGGGCCGAGGCCGGGCGTGGCGGGCCCGGGCCTGCGGCAACGTCCCGTCGCACACGCGCCATGGCAGGCCTTTTCTGCCACGTGACACGCTGGGAGGCGCGCGGTCAGCGCGCGAGCTGCCCCACTTTCCCGGTGACGAGACCACGGCGCCCATCCAGGGCGGCGCGCTTAAGCAGAACCGGCTCCCAGCTGCCGGCTCCTCAAGATGGGAAGCTGACCGAGCTTCTCGTTCCCCTTGCCGACCTCGAAGCGCGACCAGCTTCGGGGACTACTATCGGGATAAATGACCACGGGTAGCCAAGCCGGCTACCCTTGGCACTTCAGAAAAATTTACAAGCCAATCCGGCCTCCAAGAAACCAAGACGCAGGGCCGCCTTCCCCCTGCCGGCTGCCTCTCAGGCACACTGTCGGAAGGCAGCCCGGCCTTCACCTTCATAAAGAAAGCCACGGGAGGGCCGGCTCCGAGAAGCCGGCCTCGAGAAGGCCGCCTCCAAGAAGCCGGCTCCCGCGGCACGGTCAAGATCGTACCCTCGAGGCCCGCAACCACATAACGGTGATGGGACGGGGCATGGCTACAGTGAAGCCTGCCACCCCTGAAACCCGGAGCACGCCTGGCGCAGTGCGCCGTATGGGGTAGCCCTGTCCCGTCCGGTGCGGCACTTTTGCCATGATGACTATGGCGCCATCCACGGCAGGCTGCCAGCGCAGCCCGCGGGCGGTGGGCCCCTTTTGGCAGAGAGACACCCGAAGGCGGCCAGGCCTCCTCCAGTCGGCCAAGACGTGTCCGGCTTCCCCAAAGCCGGCTTGCTCCTTCCCTCGAAGGAGGCGCCCCATTAAGAAGACAAGACGACGTGGGGCTACAGTGATCGCCCGCCAGGCGACGGAACTGTAGCCACGCTTACCTCGGTAAAGCCCTCATCATCAGGATTGAGGCAACAATAATCGGCTGCGGACAGGGCCCTAGGCAGTAGGGCCTGCCTGTCGGCCAAGATGCTAGTAGCCGACGGGACCCACCAGCCGGCGGGCCCCAGCAGCCGGCGCAGAAGCCGGCGAGCGTAGACGCTGACGGCTAGGACCCACTCCCAGCCGGATTACCATTGTACCCCCGGGGGGTAGGCCTATATAAACCCCCCGGGGCGCCCATGCAAAGGGTTGATCTCAGCTAGGTTATCACATACATAGAGAGAAGAGCAGAGCTAGCCTTGCCCTTCTTCTTCCTCTCGCCAAACAGCTCAAGGAGCGCTTTGTAGTTACTTGTTCACTGAGTGATCATGCGGAGACCCCACAGAGCAGCAGTAGGGGTGTTATCTCCACGGAGAGCCCCGAAGCTGGGTAAGATTCGCCGGCGTGCATGTCTTCGCCTTATCCCGCTTCCAGGCACTGACGAGGTCTTACTGGCTCCCACACAGATAAGACACCCGTTGGCATATGTCGCACCAACCACCCGACAACTACAAAATCCATCACACCAAAGGCCATGACCTCCAAAACTGCTGACAAGTTGAGCTGATTGCTAAGAAGCAAAAAGCTGAATATGAGAGGCAGGACAAGGAGAAGGGCCAAGAAGGTGCCTAGGGGTCCGGCAAGAAGTGTGACGGCCAGGCAGGCCGTCGCGGTAAGGATAAACAACAAGAGAGGCCTGCCCGGGGCTGCGACTAGAAGCCAGAAGGCGATGATCACGAAGAGGACGACGAGTCCGGTGACCAAGAGTTCCAGAAAGCTACAGAGGCCATGTGCGTCGATGGCGGCGCCTCACTGCATACCTCTCACCGCCAGCTTAAATAGTGGGCGCGTGAGATTACAGCAGCAAAGCCGTCGTTTGATGCCCGAAAGCCGCTGAAGTGGTCCGGCACACCTATCATTTTTGACACTGAGGATCACCCTGATCGCACTACTACGGTCGGGTGCTTGCCGTTGTTGGTTTCGCCGACAATACACAACCTCAAGGTGACGAACATGCTAGTCGATGGCGGGGCCGGACTGAACTTAATCTCGCCTGCCGTGATCAAGAAGCTGCAGATCCCCGACGGAGACCTCGAAGAAACGGGCACGTTCCAGGGGATCAACCCAGGAAGAAGTCAACCAAAGGGGAAGGTCACGCTGCCTGTAACCTTCAGGAGTGATCTGAACTACAGGACGGAAAGGATCGTGTTCGATGTTGCCAAGATCCCCTTACCCTACAACACAATCCTTGGCCGCCTAGCGCTGGCCAAGTTCATGGAAGCGTCACACTTCGCCTACAACACCCTGAAGATGCCAGGGCCTTTGACGATCATCACCGTCCCGTCCGACAAGAAAGATGCGCTGATTTGTGCTGACCAACTCTACCAAGAAGCAGTTGCAACAGCAGCCGCCGCTAAGGCAGTTGCTTCTGCCACTGGGGCCCGGGGAGGGAAGAAGAAGAAGACCGATGAGACCTCGGACACCCACTCCGGCAAGCGCACCTCTTCGGAGTGTGGTGCTCCCGTCGAGGACGTGCCAGAGAGCTCCATCGGCAGGAACAAGAAATCCAGGGCCACGCCGCCGGAGACCAATAAGGTATCCGCCAAGGAGGACGGCACGGGATGAGCTTTCACCATAAGCTCCGCCCTTGACGACAAATAGGAATACGCGCTCGTCACCTTCTGCTACGTCTCGAGCTAGCGTTGGTTTTCCCTGAAGAGGAGGGGGTGATGCAGCACAGTAGCGTAAGTATTTCCCTCAGTTTTTGAGAACCAAGGTATCAATCCAGTAGGAGGTCACGCGCAAGTCCCTCGTACCTGCACAAAATGGTAGCAACTCGCAACCAATGCTTAGGGGTTCTCAATCCCTTCACGGTCACTTACGAGAGTGAGATCTGATAGAGATAATATTTTTGGTATTTTTGGTATAAGGATGCAAAGTGAAAATTAAAAGCAAAACAAGTAAAATAAAGTAATGGAGATTGATATGATGAGAATAGACCTGGGGGCCATAGGTTTCACTAGTGGCTTCTCTCAAGAGCATAGATATTCTACGGTGGGTGAACAAATTACTATTGAGCAATTGATAGAATTGAGCATAGTTATGAGGTTATCTAGGTATGATCATGTATATAGGCATCACGACCGTCACAAGTAGACCGACTCCTGCCTGCTTCTACTACTATTACTCCACTCATCGACCGCTATCCAGCATGCATCTAGAGTATTAAGTTAAAAACAGAGTAACGCCTTAAGCAAGATGACATGATGTAGAGCAATAAATTCATGCAATATGATAAATACCCCATCTTGTTATCCTCGATGGCAACAATACAATACGTTCCTTGCAACTCTTTCTGTCACTGAGTAAGGACACCGCAAGATTGAACCCAAAGCTAAACACTTTTCCCATTGCAAGAACTACCAATCTAGTTGGCCAAACCAAACGGATAATTCGAAGAGACTTGCAAAGATAACTCAATCATACATAAAAGAATTCAAAGAAGATTCAAATATTATTCATAGATAAGTTGGATCATAAACCCACAATTCATCGGTCTCAACAAACACACCGCAAAAAGAAGATTACATCAAATAGATCTCCACGAGAGAGGGGGAGAACATTGTATTGAGATCCAAAAAGAGAGAAGAAGCCATCTAGCTACTAGCTATGGACCCGAAGGTCTGAAGTAAACTACTCACACTTCATCGGAAGGGCTATGGTGTTGATGTAGAAGCCCTCCGTGATGGATGCCCTCTCCGGCGGAGCTCCAGAACAGGCCCCAAGATGGGATCTCGTGGATACAGGAAGTTGCGGCGGTGGAATTAGATTTTTGGCTCCATCCCTGGTTTAATGGGGGTACGCAGGTATATATAGGAGGAAGGAGCGCGTCGGTGGAGCTCTGAGGGGCCCACGAGGCAGGGTGCGTGCCCTCCACCCTCGTGACCTCCCCGGAAACTTCTTGGAGTAGGGTCCAAGTCTCCTAGATCTCGTTCGGTGAGAAGCTCACGTTCCCGAAGGTTTCATTCCGTTTGGACTCCGTTTGATATTCTGTTTCCTCGAAATACTGAAATAGGCAAAAAAACAGCAATTCTGGGCTGGGCCTCCGGTTAATAGGTTAGTCCCAAAAATAATATAAAAGTGGAAAATAAAGCCCAATATAGTCCAAAATAGTAGATAAAGTAGCATGGAGCAATCAAAAATTACAGATACGTCGGAGACGTATCAGGCATCCCCAAGCTTAATTCTTGCTCGTCCTCGAGTAGGTAAATGATAAAAAGAGAATTTTTGATGCGGAGTGATACTTCGGCATAATTTCAATGTAAATCTTCTTAATCAGGGTACGAATATTCAGATCCGAAAGGTTCAAGACAAAAGTTCATATTGACATAAAAATGATAATACTTCAAGCATACTAATCAAACAATTATGTCATCTCAAAATAACATGGCCAAAGGAAGTTCATCCCTACAAAATCATATAGTTAGGCTATGCTTCATTTTCGTCACGCAAAGATGTTCCCAACTTCTATACCCCCGATGACAAGCCAAGCAATTGTTTCATACTCAAATAATCTCAAACCTTTTCAACCTTCACGCAATACATGAGCGCGAGCCATGGACATAGCACTATTGGTTGTATAAAATATGATGATGGGGATTGTGTGGAGAAGACAAAAAAAGGAGAAAGTCTCACATCAACGAGGCTAATCAATGAGCTATGGAGATGCCCATCAATTGATGTTAATGCAAGGAGTAGGGATTGCCATGCAACGGATGCACTAGAGCTAAGAATGCTCAACAAAAGAAAACTAGTGGGTGTGCATCCAACTTGCTTGCTCATGAAGACCTAGGGCATTTTGAGGAAGCCCATCGTTGGAATATACAAGCCAAGTTCTATAATGAAAAATTCCCACTAGTATGAACAAGACAACTTATGAGACTCACTATATGAAAATCATGGTGCTACTTTGAAGCACAATATATGAGACTCACTACATGAAGAACAAGGTGCTACTTTGAAGCACAAGTGTGGAAAAAGAGATAGTAGCATTGCCCTTTTTATTTTCTCTTTTTTTTTGGCCTTTCTTTTTTTGGCCTTTCTCCTTTTTTTTGATTGGGCAATGCTCTAATAATGATGATCATCACACTCCTATTGATTATAACATAATGATTACAACTCGATACTAGAACAAGATATGACTCTATAATGAATGCCTCTGGCGGTGTACCGGGATGGCGCAAGGAATCAGGAGTGACATGTATGAAAAATAACGCATGGTGGCTTTACCACAAATACGATGTCAACTACAAGACCATGCAATGGCAATATGACAAAAGTAAAGCATGTCATGATGATGATGATGATGATGGAAGTTGCATGGCAATATATCTCGGAATGGCTATGGAAATGCCATGATAGGTAGGTATGGTGGCTGTTTTGAGGAAGATATAGGGAGGTTTATGTGTGAAAGAGCGTATCATATTGTCGGATTCTGGGTTCCGGCAGACCCTTGAGGTTCGAACTCTGGGGTGCGCGCGGAGATCGTGCCCACTACCTCTCCGTCTCGTAAGGATTTAAACTACTGCAAGAACAACATAGGAGACTCAAGATTTATACTAGTTCGGGCCACCGTTGTGGTGTAATACCCTACTCTAGTTTGTGGTGGGTGGATTGCCTCTTGGGCTGATGAGGAAGAACAGTACAAGGAGGGATGACCTCTCGAGGGTCAGTTCTCGGCTAGGGGATGAACTGCTAGGGAGAGTTCAATCACCCTTTTCTTTCTATCTCTCTCTCTACTTGCTCTCAATGCCGAACCAGATGCCCCTACCCTGGGGGTGGCTAGTCCTATTTATAGGCAAAGGCCCTGGGCCTCTTCCCAAATATTTGAGCGGGAAGGGCGCCAACAATTGGCCGATTTGAAGGGGAACATCTGGTACACTTATCCTGACTAAAGTTGGTCTTTGCCTGCCAAAGGCTCTGGTGATGACGCCGGCTTGGGCTCCATAGTGACTTGCTCCTTGTCGTGGAGTTGGTCTTGGTCTCGTTGCACCGAAATGGGTGCCTTTGCTTGATCCTCTCGCATGCGCTTGCCCCCTTTGCACCAAAGAGGAAAGGGAGGACACTGCGCGGGCTGGCGCCCGCCTGGCACCTCCGGTCGTCATGGCTTGCGTCATGGGCACCTCGTGAGGTACCCCACCTTGATCTCTCCGCCTCCTTGCGAGCCAGCCTAAGGAGGCCGTGCTGGAGGAATCTTCGTGTCATCCGCCTCGCGAGGCTTGGCCCCTCGCGAGGGTCTTGAGCTTTGTGTTGATGAAGATGGGCCACGCCGGGCCCCCACTCGAGCCGTGCCACAGGCCGCAGGCAGGCAAGTCTGGGGACCCCCGTTCCCAGAACGCCGACAGTAGCCCTCGGGCCCAAGGCGCGCATGGACTTGGCCGTGCCGAGAGGCGAAAGGGCAAGGACGAAGCGCCGCGGGCCCTAACAGCCTGCGGCCTTCGGCGCCGCATGGCAGTTTGAAGGACGTGGGCGTCTCCACTTCCCCACGACGCCTCGGTAACTGCATGACTTGACTAGTCCTTGCATGCATAGATACGGGTCATTATTGCCTGCGATCGTGGTGCTTGACGGTTGGCCTCTTCCGGCTATAAGTGCGAGGCCGCACAAGCTCCGCCAGTCCGTCCCTTCCCGCTTCTCTTCTTCCTCCTCTCCTTCGCTGCCGCCGCCCGCATGGCCCCGAAGAGGTTCTCAGCTGCGGAGAAGGGGAAGGCTAGTCGGGCGGGGCCCGACTCCCCTCCGGCCAAGCGCGGCCGGGGTCGTCCCCGCAAGCATCCCGTGGTCCCCGTTGTGGCTCCCCGCGGACACAGGGGTGGTTCTCCGCGCGGTGGTGAGCGCTCGGCCGCCATGGAGAGGCAGGCTGTGGCTGCGCGGCCTCCCAGGCCGCGCTTTCGCTCAGCGGAGGTGTTGCCGGAGTTCGTCGTGTGGTCGGCGGACCCGGCCAGCACCTGGCTCCAGCTCCCTCGCTTCTTCATCAGCGAGCTGCCGGCCGGCGCCCGGTGCGGCTTCTGGCTCCAGGCTGACGGCTGCTGCAGTAGGGCCTCTTGGGTCTGGCTCGAGGTCTCCCCTTCTGGGAACGGGGCCCTGACCCGCGGCTGGCATACGTTCGCCCGCGCGCGCGGCCTGGGCGAGCAGTGTACCCTGCACTTCAAGTTCGACGGCGACAGCACCCTCTACATGAGGGTGTTTGGGGAAGACGGTCGCCGCGCGGGATGCTGCCCCGAGGACGACGACAAAGGAGACAGCGCTCGCTCTGCTGGCGGCGCTCGAGGCTCCTCGAGCTTCGCCTACTCCCCTTCAGGCGGCTCCTCCAGCGGCGGCCGCAGCCAGCCCCCTCGCCTCCGCGCCTGCTTGGGGGGTGGCTGTTCAGCCGCCTGTCATCGCGCCCCGGTGAAGCGCGAGAGGGAGTCCGCCTGAGCTCCGGAGGCATCTGGTGTCGCCTCCGTAGACTGATGCAGGGCGGGCCGCGCCGGGCACGTCCTTTCTTTTTCCTTTTGCTCCCTGTGTAAGATAAGACAACTGCGTGGAGCCCCGCGGGAGCGTGTTTAAGAATTATTGCCGCTGTACCCATTACCTTAATTTTGTTGTCGCGTTTCACAATTGTTTGCGCTTGCGTAGGTAGTTTGCGGCCCCAGCCGGGGGGCGACCGACCCAGGCCCCGTGTGTACGTCGCGGTGCCTGTGGGGCACGGACCAGAGGGGTGCTCCTGTAGAGAGCCTGGGCCGTGAGACCTTTAAATGGCTAGAGCAAAAACGCTCGCGAGGGCGTTCGAGCCCCATCCCTCGTGAGGCCTTCATGGGAGAAAATCAAAATGAGGAGCGAAAATCGACAAACCACAGATCAACAACGGCGATAGCTTCGATAAGACTTCAAATGCAAATAAAACACGTCAAATGCGGAAAGCAGATGAAAAAGCCGCGTCCGGCACCTAGTCTAGTCTTCGACGTCTTCTCACCAGCGCGGAGCTAAGTGCTGCCACTGGGCATGGGAGGGAGCCCCAGGGCCTGAGGCCGGCGCTCCTGAGACTCCGGGGCGTGTACAGCCCCACTCATTATTACGTGAGAGTGTCACGGGGCGGCGAGCTTCACAGGCATTGGCCTTCTTCACAGGCTCCGGGCCTTTCTCCTTAGAGGTAATGAGCTTCACAGGCGTTCGCCTTCTTCACAGGCTCCGGGCCTTTCTCCTTAGAGGTAATGAGCTTCACAGGCGTTCGCCTTCTTCACAGGCTCAGGGCCTTTTCCAAAAAGAGATGATCTTCACAGGCGTTCGCCTTCTTCACAGGCTCAGGGCCTTTTCCAAAAAGAGATGATCTTCACAGGCGTTCGCCTTCTTCACAGGCTCAGGGCCTTCTCCAAAAAGAGATGCTCTTCACAGGCGTTCTCCTTCTTCACAGGCTAAGGGCCCTTTCCAAAAAGAGATGATCTTCACAGGCGTTCGCCTTCTTCACAGGCTCAGGGCCTTTTACGGGTAAAACCTCCTGAGGTGCTGGATGTTCCACGCGTTCTGGATCGGCTCCCCCTCTTGAGTCTCCAAGCGCACGGAGCCTGGCCTGGAAACATGAACAACTTCGAACGGGCCCTCCCACATGGGAGAGAGCTTGTGCAGCCCTTCCCTGGAGAGGACCCGCCTGAGTACGAGGTCTCCTACCTCGAGGGTCCTGGGGCGGATGTTGCAGTAGTGATATCGTCATAGCGCCTGTTGGTACCTTGCCGCTCGCAGCGCGGCCTCCCGGCGGCGTTCCTCCCCCAGCACGAGGTCCATCCCCCGCATGGCGTCCTGCTGCGCTTCGTCGAACGCCAGGACCCGCGCAGAGCGATGCCTGACCTCGTGAGGAAGGACTGCTTCGGCTCCGTAGACCAGGAAGAACGGAGTCTCCCCGGTTGGTTTGGTCGCGGTCGTGCGGATGGACCACAGCACGGATTGGAGCTCATCGTACCAACCCCTGCCACAGGCCTCCAGCTTCTTCTTGAACGTCCTGGTCTTGAGGCCTCTCAGGACCTCCGCGTTGGCTCGTTCAGCTTGCCCATTGCTTCGCGGGTGTGCCACCGAAGCGTAGCATATCTGCGTTCCAAGGTTAGCACAGTATGTTTTGAAGAGGTTACTGGTGAACTGCGAACCGTTGTCTGTGATGATGCGGTTCGGCACCCCGAACCGACTCACGATGCCCCTGATGAACTTGACCGCGGAGCCTGCGGGGATGGTACGGACCGCCTCCACCTCTGCCCACTTGGTGAACTTTCCGATGGCGACGTAGAGGTAACGGTAGCCCCCTGGCGCCCGAGGGAACGGGTCCAGAATATCCAACCCCCAAACTGCGAATGGCCACGAGAGGGGTATAGTCTGCAGGCTCCCCGCCGGCTGATGAATCTGCTTGGAATGGAACTGGCAGGCCTCACAAGCCTTCACCAACTCGATCGCGTCGTTGAGCGCGGTGGGCCAATAGAACCCACTACGGAATGCTTTGCCGACGAGGGTTCATGATGACGAGTGGTGTCCGCAGTATCCGCCGTGTATGTCCCCCAGTAGTTCCCTTCCTTGCTCCCTGGAGATGCAGCGCAGAGATACGTCGTTGGGTCGCTTCCGGTAGAGCGCTCCATCTCTGATGCAGTACGCCGTGGCCTTCGCGCTACACGTTCTGCTTCCTCCTCCTTCTCTGGCAGGGTCCCATGTATCAGGTAACTCCGGAGCTCAGTGATCCAGCGTTCCTCCTGAGGCTCCATCGTCAGGGGCAAACGTGCTCCTGAGGTCGGCCCGCAGGCCGGGGTTCCCGAGGCTGGCGGCTGAGGGAGCTCCTCTCGAGGCTGAGATGTGCTTGATAGCGTTGGCTGCACTGAAGGCTTGAAGAGCCGCTCTTCGAAGACGCCGGTCTTCTGCGGCAGCCGCCTGGACGCCCGTCCGGCTATGTCGTCAGCTTCCTGGTTGGTGCCACGGGGCACGTGCTTCAGCTCCAGCCCCCAGAACTGCTTTTCCATCCTGCGGACCTCTGCTAGGTAGGCCTCCATATGCTCGTCCTTCGGCTTGTACACTTTGTTGGAGAAGTTGACTAGGAGCTGCGAGTCGCCTTTGACGGTGAGACGCTTCACTCCCAGGGCCGCTGCGGCCTTCAACCCTGCTATCAGTCCCTCGTATTCTGCTGTGTTGTTGGAGACCTTTTCTCCTTACTGGAAATAGTGTTGTACTGCATAGCAAAGCTTATCCTGAGTGGGTGATATTAGTACAGCACCAGCCCCCGCGCCGTGCCTGGAGAATGCCCCATCGAAGTACATGACCCAGCCTTCTGGCGCCTCGCTCCCTGGGGAGAGGGAGCGATCCTCGTCATCCTTGAGGCCCGGCGCCTCTGTCCATTCCGCCACGAAATCCGCCAACGTGGCTCCTTTGATGACCCTAGTCATGCTGAACTCGAGCTGAAATGCTTGCAACCCTATGTTCCACTCAGCGACCCTTCGGGCTGAGTTAGGGCTCCTGAGCACCCTCTCCAGGGGGTACGATGAGACGACCTTGATCGGGTGAGCTTGAAAGTAATGCCGCAGCTTGCGCGAGGCCACCAGCAGCGCGTGGAGGAGCTTCTGGGGCATCGGATATCGGGCCCTCGCGTCCCGCAGCACCGTGCTAACGAAGTAGACCGGGTGCTCAACAAGGATGTGGGCAGCTTGGGTCATGGCGCCCTCGGGAGGTGAGGGCGCCTCGCGAGACGTTGTGGCCTCGGGAGGTGGACCATCCAGGCATGCTGCCTCTCTTGTCTCTTGTGCGTCCCTCGGCGGCTGACTCTCTTCATCTGTAGCTTCGGCTCTCTCGAGCTTTACCTGTTCCCGTCTTGTCCGACCTCGGGCTGCCGCTGTGGTCTTGGACTGGCGCTCCTTCCTAACCGCCACCAGTGCTGCGCTGGCAGAGTAGGGAGTGGCGGCAAGGTAAAGCAGCAGAGGCTCCTGGGGGCGCGGAGCCACCATGACTGGGGGACTGGTTAGGTACCTCTTGAGATCTTGAAACGCCTTATCTGCCTCTTCAGTCCATTCAAAGGGCACCTTTTTCTTCATAAGCTGAAAGAAAGGCAGCGCTCGTTCCCCCAACTTGGAGATGAAGCGCCCTAGCGCGGTCACACGCCCAGTGAGCTTCTGCATTTCTCTGAGGGTCTTTGGCGGACTCATGTCCTCGACCGCCTTGACCTTCTCGGGGTTGGCCTCGATGCCATGGTGAGACACGAGGAATCCCAAAAGCTTGCCCGAGGGAACGCCAAACACGCATTTCTCCGGGTTGAGCCGAAGGTTCACTGCGTCGAGGCTCGCGAAGGTCTCCTCCAGGTCTTGTATCAGGGTCCTGGCCACTCAAGATTTCACCACAATGTCATCGACGTATGCTTCAACATTCTTCCCAAGCTGCGGGCCCAAGGTGATATGTATCAGCCGCTGAAAGGTTGCTCCTGCGTTGCGTAGTCCAAACGGCATGCATGTATAGCAGTATAGCCCGCACGGGGTCAATAAGGCGGTCTTCTCAATGTCTTCTATCGCCATCTTGATCTGGTGATATCCTAAGAAGGCATCCAAAAAGCACTGCAGGTCGCATTCGGCGGTGGAATCGACGATCTGGTCAATGCGAGGGAGCGGAAACGGATCTTGCGGGCATGCTTTGTTGAGGTTGGTGAATTCGACACACATGCGTTCCTTCCCCCCTTTCTTGGGTACAACGACTGGGCTGGCTAACCAATCTGGGTACCGGACCTCGCGAATAACTCCAGCGGCTTCCAACTTGCGGGTCTCTTGGACGATGAAGGCATGCTTCTCTGCGGACTGCCGCCTGGCCTTCTGCTTCACGGGGCGCACATTTGGGCATACATTGAGGTGGTGTTCGATGACGTCCCTGGGGATCCCTGCCAACTGATTGGGCTCCCAAGCAAACACTTTCTTGTTTGCGCGCAGGAACTTGACCAGGGCCCCCTCCTGCTCAGGCCCCAGTTTGGCGCCAATGGTGAAAGTGGCGCTGGAGGACCCGTCCTCGTCAACGGGTATCTGCTTGGTTTCTGCCTTGTCCTGGGTGAACAACTGCTTCTTCTTGGTGGGCGCAGCCCCCTTGGGCTCAGGGGTCCCCGCGTCGGCGGGCTGCGCCGATGCCGCCGTCTTGAAGGCGAGCTTGAGTACTCGCAGGGCATCCACGGTGTCTCCATGCACGGTAAGAGTACCGTTGCTCCCGGGCATCTTCATGAGGTTGTACGCCGGGTGCGTTGCGGCCATGAACTGAGCCAGTGCCGGTAGCTGAGAATGGCGTTGTAAGGGAGACTGATGGGGGCGATGTCGAAATTGACCATATCCGTGCGGAAGTTGTCGTAGGTGCCGAAGGTCACCGGGAGCCGGATCTGTCCCAAGGAGTCGGACGACCCGCCCCCGACACCCGAGAAGGATCGGCTCGGCTGCAGCCGCTCCCGGGGTATGTGGAGGAGGTTGAAGGTCTCGACTGAAAGTACGCTGAGGCCCGTGCCGCCATCGACGAGGGTCCTGGTGACGGCCACATGGCAGATGGTGGGGGTGCACAACAGAGGGAGCGCGCCCAAGCCGGCCAAGTTAGCTGGGTGGTCTTCCGAGCTGAAGGTCAGGCCAACCTCGCGCGCCGCCCGGTCCGTGCGAGCCCCCTGCCGTACGGAAACGACGCCGATCTGGTGGGCAAACCGCTTGACGTGGCGGCTCGTTGGTGGCGCCTGCGAGCCGCCCAGGAGGGCCGCGACGACCGGGAGCGTCGACGTTGCTGTTCGGCAGCCCGGTCACATAGGCGGGCGCCGGGGTGGTGCTTGTCGCTCGCCTTCCGCCGGGCCGGTGGTGGTGTTGACGGCGAGCGGCGGGGAATGGCGAGGACGTCCGCCAGCGAGGGCCGCTGGCGTGGCGCGAGCTCGACGTGCGTCGCACATGGATGCGACGGTCGGAGGGGAGCGGAGCGGCGGGAGGCAGATTCCGGCGCACCCCTACCTGGCGCGCCAAATGTCGAATTCTGGGTTCCGACAGACCCTTGAGGTTTGAACTCTGGGGTGCGCGCGGAGATCGTGCCCACTACCTCTCCGTCTCGTAAGGATCTAAACTACTGCAAGAACAACACAGGAGACTCAAGATTTATACTAGTTCGGGCCACCGTTGTGGTGTAATACCCTACTCTAGTTTGTGGTGGGTGGATTGCCTCTTGGGCTGATGAGGAAGAACAGTACAAGGAGGGATGACCTCTCGAGGGTCAGTTCTCGGCTAGGGGATGAACTGCTAGGGAGAGTTCAATCACCCTTTTCTTTCTATCTCTCTCTCTACTTGCTCTCAATGCCGAACCAGATGCCCCTACCCTGGGGGTGGCTAGTCCTATTTATAGGCAAAGGCCCTGGGCCTCTTCCCAAATATTTGAGCGGGAAGGGCGCCAACAATTGGCTGATTTGAAGGGGAACATCTGGTACACTTATCCTGACTAAAGTTGGTCTTCGCCTGCCAAAGGCTCTGGTGATGACGCCGGCTTGGGCTCCAAAGTGACTTCCTCCTTGTCGTGGAGTTGGTCTTGGTCTCGTTGCACAGAAATGGGTGCCTTTGCTTGATCCTCTCGCCTGCGCTTGTCCCCTTTGCACCAAAGAGGAAAGGGAGGACACTGCGCGGGCTGGCGCCCGCCTGGCACCTCTGGTCGTCATGGCTTGCGTCATGGGCACCTCGTGAGGTACCCCACCTTGATCTCTCCGCCTCCTCGCGAGCCAGCCTAAGGAGGCCGTGCTGGAGGAAGCTTCGTGTCATCCGCCTCGCGAGGCTTGGCCCCTCGCGAGGGTCTTGAGCTTTGTGTTGATGAAGGTGGGCCACGCTGGGCCCCCACTCGAGCCGCGCCACAGGCCGCAGGCAGGCAAGTCTGGGGACCCCCGTTCCCAGAACGCCAACACATATCATGGGGTTTGGATGCACCGGCGAAGTTTGCACCAACTCTCAATGTGAGAAAGGGCAATGCACGGTAGCGAAGAGGCTAGCAAATGGCGGAAAGGTAAAAGTGCGTATAATCCATGGACTCAACATTAGTCAAAAGAACTCATATACTTATTGTAAAAATTTAGAAGTCATGAAAAATCAAGTACTACGCGCATGCTCCTAGGGGATAGATTGGTAGGAAAAGACCATCGCTCGTCCCCGACCGCCACTCATAAGGATGCACAAGCCAGGTACACTTCATGCTTCAAATTTGTTACACAACTTTGACCATACGTGCATGCTACGGGACTTGCTAACTTCAACACAAGTATTTCTCAAATTCACAACTACTCAACTAGCAGTACTATGATATTATCACCTCCATATCTCAAAACAATTATCAAGCATCAAACTTATCTTAGTATTCAACCCACTAAAAAGAAAGTTTCACATATCTTGAATACCAAGTATATTAACATTAAGCAAATTACCATGCTATTAACGACTCTCAAAATAATCTATGTGAAGCATGAGAGATCAAGTTTCTTTAAAACAAACCACCACCGTCCTCTAAAAGATCTAAGTGAATCACTAGAGCAAAAATTATCATGCTCAAAAAGATATAAGTGAAGCACATAGAGTAAACTATCAAGCTCAAAAGATATAAGTGAAGCACATAGAGTATTCTAAAAAATTTCAATTCATGCATGGCTCTCTCAAAAGGTGTGTGCAGCAAGGATGATTGTGGTAGACTAACAAGAAAAGACACAAATAATACAAGACGCTCCAAGCAAAACACATATCATGTGGTGAATAAAAATATAGCTCCAAGTAAATTACCGATGGAAGTGGACGAAAGAGGGGATGCCTTCCGGGGCATCCCCAAGCTTTGACTTTTTGGTGTCCTTGGATTATCTTGGGGGTGACATGGGCATCCCCAAGCTTAGGCTCTTGCCACTCCTTGTTCCATAATCCATCAAAAGAATTCACCCAAAACTTGAAAACTTCACAACACAAAACTCAATAGAAATCTCGTGAGCTCCGTTAGAGAAAGAAAACAAAAGACTACTTTAAGGTACTGTAGTGAACTTGTTATTTATTTGTATTGGTGTTAAACCTACTGTATTCCAACTTCCTTATGGTTTATAAACTATTTTACTAGCCATAGATTCATGAAAATAAGCAAACAACACACGCAAAACAGAATCTGTCAAAAACAGAACAGTCTGTAGTAATCTGTTACTAACGCAAACTTCTGGAACCTGAAAACTTCTACCAAAATTAGACGACCTGGGAAATTTGTTTATTGATCAGCAACAATTGGAATCACTATTTTATCACATTCTGGTGAAATTTAACAATTCGTGCACTGAGCGCAAAGATTCTGGAAATTACAGCAAGATCAAATAACTATCTTCCAAGAAGATCTAATAGGTTTAACTTGGCACAAACACTAATTAAAAGATAAAACCACACCTGAACATAATCTAGATGGATTATTTATTCCTAAACAGAACCAAAAACAAATAAACACAAAATAAAATTGGGTTGCCTCCCAACAAGCGCTATCGTTTAACGCCCATAGCTAGGCATAAAAGCAAGGATAGATCTAGGTATTGCCATCTTTGGTAGGCAATCCATAAGTGGCTCTCATGATAGATTCATATGGTAATTTTATTTTCTTTCTAGGAAAGTGTTCCATCCCTTCCATTAAGGGAAATTGGAATTTAATATTCCCTTCCTTCATATCAATAATTGCACCAATCGTTCTAAGGAAAGGTCTACCAAGAATAATAGGACATGAAGGATTGCAATCTATATCACGAACGATAAAATCTACGGGCACATAATTCCTATTTGCAAAAATAAGAACATCATTAATTCTTCCCATAGGCTTTTTAATAGTGGAATCCGCAAGATGCAAGTTTAGAGAGCAATCATCAAAGTCACAGAAATCTAGCAAATCACACAAAGCTTTGGAGATAGTAGAGACACTAGCACCCAAATCACACAAAGCATGAAACTCATAATTTTTAATTTTAAACTTAATTGTAGGTTCCCACTCATCATGGAGTTTTCTAGGGATAGAAACTTTCAACTCAAGCTTTTCTTCATAAGATTGCATTAAGGCGTCAACAATGTGTTCGGTAAAGGCCTTATTTCAACTATAAGCATGAGGAGAATTTAACACGGATTGCAACAAGAAAATACAATCAATTAAAGAGAAATTTTCATAGTTAAATTCCTTGAGATCCAAAATAGTGGGTTTAGTAATATCTAGATTTTTATTTCTTTCAATCCCTTTTTTATCAATTTCATCATCAGGATCTAAAAACTCAGAATTCTTAGAACGCCTTCTAGGTAAGGGAAGATCATAATCAGATTCATCAAGATTGATATTGCAAAACAAAGATTTAATAGGGGACACATCAATAACTTTTAGATCTTCATCTTGATTTTCATAGTTATTTGGTTTAGCGGCAATCTTATTGACTAAGGTGGCTTGCATATCCAAAATTTCAGTGGTCATTTTTTTCAAGATGAACAATTTGGGCTCTTACACCATCAAATTCTTTGGACATATCATCGAGCTCTTTATTCATATAACTCATAAAACTCTTTTGTTCCTTAAGCTCGTTTCTAAACAAATTATTATGCTCAAATTGCAAGAACATAAACTTCCTGACATTGTTTTCGATATCTTCTAGCCTTTTAAGGTGAAGATCACCAAAATTAGGTAAGGCCATCATGACGAACAAGCAAGCAAACTAACACACGAGCAAACAAAAGGCAAAGGGAAAGAGAGGGCGAATAAAACGACAAGGGTGAAGTGGGGGAGAGAAAAACGAGAGGCAAATGGCAAATAATGTAATGCGAGAGATAGAGATTGTGATGGGTACTTGGTATGTTGACTTTTGCGTAGGCCTCCCCGGCAACGGCGCCAGAAATCCTTCTTGCTACGTCTCGAGCTAGCATTGGTTTTCCCCAAAGAGGAGGGGGTGATGCAGCACAGTAGCGTAAGTATTTCCCTCAGTTTTTGAGAACCAAGGTATTAATCCAGTAGGAGGTCACGCGCAAGTCCCTCGTACCTGCACAAAATGGTAGCAACTCGCAACCAAGGCTTAGGGGTTGTCAATCCCTTCACGGTCACTTACGAGAGTGAGATCTGATAGAGATAATATTGTTGGTATTTTTGGTATAAGGATGCAAAGTGAAAAGTAAAAGCAAAACAAGTAAAATAAAGTAATGGAGATTGATATGATGAGAACAGACCCGGGGCCATAGGTTTCACTAGTGGCTTCTCTCAAGAGCATAGATATTCTACGGTGGGTGAACAAATTACTGTTGAGCAATTGATAGAATTGAGCATGGTTATGAGCTTATCTAGGTATGATCATGTATATAGGCATCACGTCCGTGGCAAGTAGACCGACTCCTGCCTGCGTCTACTACTATTACTCCACACATCGACGGCTATCCAGCATGCATCTAGAGTATTAAGTTAAAAACAGAGTAACGCCAAGCAAGATGACATGATGTAGAGGAATAAATTCATGCAATATGATAAATACCCCATCTTGTTATCCTCGATGGCAACAATACAATACGTGCCTTGCAACTCTTTCTGTCACTGAGTAAGGACACCGCAAGATTGAACCCAAAGCTAAACACTTTTCCCATTGCAAGAACTACCAATCTAGTTGGCCAAACCAAACGGATAATTTGAATTGACTTGCAAAGATAACTCAATCATACATAAAAGAATTCAGAGAAGATTCAAATATTATTCATAGATAAGTTGGGTCATAAACCCACAATTCATCGATCTCAACAAACACACCGCAAAAAGAAGATTACATCGAATAGATCTCCACGAGAGAGGGGGAGAACATTGTATTGAGATCCAAAAAGAGAGAAGAAGCCATCTAGCTACTAGCTATGGACCCGAAGGTCTGAAGTAAACTACTCACACTTCATCGGAAGGGCTATGGTGTTGATGTAGAAGCCCTCCGTGATGGATGCCCTCTCCGACGGAGCTCCAGAACAGGCCCCAAGATGGGATCTCGTGGATACAGGAAGTTGCGGCGGTGGAATTAGGTTGTTGGCTCCGTCCCTGGTCTAATGGGGGTACGTAGGTATATATAGGAGGAAGGAGCACGTCGGTGGAGCTCCGAGGGGCCCACGAGGCAGGGGGCGCGCCCAGGGGGGCGCCCTCCACCCTCGTGACGTCCCTGGAAACTTCTTGGAGTAGGGTCCAAGTCTCCTGGATCACGTTCGGTGAGAAGATCACGTTCCCAAAGGTTTCATTCCGTTTGGACTCCGTTTGATATTTTGTTTCCTCGAAATACTAAAATAGGCAAAAAAACAGCAATTCTCGGCTAGGCCTCCGGTTAATAGGTTAGTCCCAAAAATAATATAAAAGTGGAAAATAAAGCCCAATATAGTCCCAAATAGTAGATAAAGTAGCATGGAGCAATAAAAAATTATAGATACGTTGGAGACGTGTCACCTTCCTACGGGCGAATGTCGATGTATTTGCATGGCAAGCATCCGACATCCCCGACGTTCCCAGGGAGGTAATTGAGCACCACCTTGCTATCTGTCCTCATGCGCAGCCCGTCAAGCAGAAGGTCAGAAAGCAAGCTTTGGAATGGCAAGAGTTCATTACAGAGGAGATCCGGAAACTGGAAGCAGCGGGTTTGGTAAGAGGAGTGCTCCATCCAACGTGGTTGGCCAATCCAGTGGTAGTGCGCAAGGCAAATGGGACGTGGAGGCTGTGTATTGATTACACAGATTTCAAGAAGGCTTGTCCCAAGGCCCCTTTCCCATTGCCTCGCATCGACCAGATTGTTGACTCCACGGCTGGGTGTGACTTGTTGTCATTCCTCGACGCCTACTCCGGCTACCACCAGATCTTCATGACGAGAGAAGACGAAGAGAAGAGAGCATTCATCACCCCATTTGGTACGTATTGTTTCATACGGATGCCTTTCGCGTTGAAAAGTGCCGGCTCAACATTTGCAAGGGCGGTCCAGATTGGTTTTGAACCCCAGCTCCATAGAAATATCGAAGCTTATATGGATGATATAGTGGTCAAAACCAAGAATAGGGCGACCCTCATACCGGATTTACAAGAGACATTTGCAAACCTACGCAAGATCAACCTCAAGTTGAACCCTGAGAAGTGCGTCTTTGACGTCCCATTCGACAAGCTTCTCGGGTTCTTTGTGTCGCGGCGTGGGATAGAGGCCAATCCGGACAAGATCAAGGCTATAAAGCAGATTGAGGCGTCCAAGCGGGTCAAGGATGTGCGTCGGCTTACTGGTTGCGTTGCCGCCATGAGCAGGTTCACCTCCAAGTCCGCCGAGCACGCCCTCCCCTTTTTCAAGATTTTGAAAAAGGCGGGCCCGATGGACTGGACACCAGAAGCCGAAGCGGCATTACAAGATTTGAAGAGGTATCTCTCCTCTACGCTAGTACAAGTTGCGCCTAAACCACAGGAACCGTTGCTACTGTACTTGGCGGCAACGAACCAGGTGGTCAGCGCCGCACTAGTGGCACAGAGAGAAGTCGACGATGAGGTGATAGCAGCAACAGAGCCTGATGCCATTGGTGTAGAGACGACGCAGCCAGTTGGAGTGCTGCCGAGGAGGAAAATGATGCAGCACCCGGTCTACTTTGTTAGCTCCCTCCTGCAGGAGGCTAGATCAAGGTACTCCGGTGTGCAGAAACTGCTCTTCGGCCTTCTTATGGCCTCGAGGAAGCTGCGTCACTACTTCCAGTCGCATGAGATCACTGTCGTCACTCGCCTCCCTCTACAAGGGATATTGCACAATCCAGATGCGACTGGAAAGATCGTAGACTGGGCACTGGAGCTGTCCAGCATTGGCCTCAAATTTGAGAGTACCTCGACGATCCAAGGTCCAGTCCTGGCGGAGTTCGTTGCAGAATGGACCGCGACGCCTGATGAAGAAGCTCAGGAGACTGTCCTCCCCGACAAGGAGGGAAGTTGCAACTGGGTCATGTACTTTGATGGAGCTTTCTCCTTACAGGGCGCCGGGGCTGGCGTACTGCTTGTCGCGCCCACTAGAGAGCACCTCAAGTACGTGGTCCAAATGCATTTCCCTAGGGAGGCGTTGACAAACAATACTGGTGAGTACGAAGGGCTACTTGCTGGTCTCAGGATCACGGCAGACCTCAGGATCAAGAAACTCATCGTCAGGGGCGACTCGCAACTTGTCGTCAAGCAAGTCAAGAAAGACTACCAGAGCCCGTTGATGAAGGCCTACATAGATGAAGTGAGAAAGCTGGAAGAGCGCTTTGATGGTATACAGGTAGAGCACATTCCCCGAGCGGAGAACGACATCGCCGATTACCTGTCAAAATGCGCTGCCCTCAAGCTGCCCGTGGAACCAGGTACCTTTGTGCTTCAGCTAACTCAGCCATCCGTTGATCCATTAGCAGAGCAGAGCAAGAGAAGGAAATCAGGGCTCGGCAAGTACTTTCCCGCCAAGCTCTCCGGAGCCGCCGGCGAATAAGTTGCCGGAGATGCTGAGCCCGTCGTAGGGCGATCAGCTCCGACAGAGCGTCAAGCTCTTGCCGTAGAGAAGTTCGCCCTTATGATGGAAGAAATGCCTTTGGTCCTCAGCGTCGAGCCTCAGGCTCTGGCATGGGCACAGCCTACCATCCGATTCCTCCAAACAGGGGAACTTCCCGAGGAGGAGGAACAAGCGGAAAAAGTAGCCCGCCGGTCTGCTATGTATCAGTTCATCGATGATGTCCTGTACAGGAAAAAGGCCGAACAGTGTGAAATTGAAGTGTATCCCTCGAGAGGAAGGACTAGGGCTATTGACGGAGATACATGGAGGCATATGTTTATCCCACATAGGGTCAAGAGCCCTTGCCGGCAAGGCATTTCGGCAGGGCTTCTTCTGGCCCACTGCCCTCCAGGATGCAATGACGCTAGTCACCAAGTGTGAAGCATGTTAGTTCCATTCAAAGAAGCTTCATCAGCCAGCTCAAGCCCTTCAAACCATTCCTCTCTCCTGGCCCTTCTCGGTCTGGGGGCTCGACATACTAGGCCCCTTCCCCCGCGCTGTCGGGGGCTTTGAATACTTGTACATCGCAATCGACAAGTTCACAAAGTGGCCAGAGGTGGAAGTAGTGAGGAAAGTTACAGCCTAGTCAGCTGTCAAGTTCCTCAAGGGGCTAGTATGCCGTTTTGGTGTACCCAACAGGGTCATCACCGACAACGGCACGCAGTTCACAAGCCGCACCTTCATGCAATACATCCAAGACCTCGGCAGCAAAGTCTGGTTCGCTTCTGTTCCTCACCCACGAAGCAATGGTCAAGCTGAGAGGGCAAACGTTGAAGTGCTGCGAGGCCTGAGGACAAAGTCCTTTGACAGGCTGCACAAGAGTGGAAGGCGTTGGATTGATGAGTTGCTGACGGTTCTTTGGTCAATCAGAACGACACCAAATCAAGCCACCGGCAAGACACCCTTTGCCCTGGTATACGGGGCAGAAGCAGTTCTCCCCACAGAACTCATATACGGGTCACCTCGAGTGCTCTCTTATGATGAGCTTGAGCAAGAGCGACTGCGGCAAGATGACGCAACACACCTTGAGGAAGATCGTCTTCGGGCGGCTGTGAGAGCAGCACGCTACCAGCAAGCCTTGCGCCGCTACCATAGCCGCAAGGTCCATGCCCGAAGTTTTGAGGAAGGCAACCTTGTTCTTCTGCGCGTTCAATCGGCCAAGAATACGAACAAGTTGACGCCAAAGTGGGAAGGCCCTTATCGGGTAATACGAGTAACCAGGCCCGGCGCAGTCCGCCTGGAGACCGAAGATGCCATTCCGGTGAGCAATTCCTGGAACATTGAGCATCTTCGCAAGTTTTACCCATAATGCCCGGTTTGCCGGGCCCCCTGGCAAGCCACCTTTTGTACAAGCCTTGCCGGTAAGGCATGTAACCCTTTGTAAAAAGCCAGGCGCAGACCCTGAGCATAAATAAATGAAGTGCTGGCGCCCTAAGTTATAGCATGCATGCTAGGTCGAGTCTCGTCCTTGGTTAGGGTTGATAGTGCTTAGCAGCGGCTAACCCCTAGCTTAGAGGTCGAGTGTGCGCCTCTTTGTCCCTCTTTGTCTTCTTTGGTTCGCAGGACACACAAATATCCTTGCCGGGCCGCTTGGGAAGAAAAAGGGGCAGACCAGCATCCGGTCCCCGGCAAGCCAGTATTATGGGGACTGCAAGAGCAAAGATTCACCCACGGCAAACCGAGGTTGCCGGGGGCTGCAGATTTAGATAAGTTTTCCATCCCTTATCATGCATTCCCTTATGGACTGAGGTATGTGAAACCTCGTTTTATCCTTAGGCCACCGTGCTCCCCTAACTCTAGGCCCTAGGGCTCGTTCCTGGGACCGAGTTCGGTTGTAGTCGCGGCAGCAAAAGGGTGAAACAAGGAGCCTAAACCCACTTCATCCCTGCCTCCGCCAAAGGCGTGAGAAAGGTCGAGCGAAGTGGGGGGACGGCAAGGCGTGTTTCCGGGCGATAAAATGTTTATCTTAGAGATATAAAGCATTTATTCCTTGTCGTGGGTTCCACCCGCAAACAAATAACCCGACAAACATTCCTTTTTCATTAAAAAAACATCCCGCTCAAGTACAGTCCGTAGGGAATGAAAAACATGAACAAGGGAATTACAAGTTTTAAATTCAACAAAGGCCCGAAGGCTTAAAAACTAAAAAGAGATAAGGTGCCCGTAATCCCTTTCTTGTCCCTCTCCTCAGGAGGCAGGTCAAGGAGGCGAAAAGGGCAAAAGGGGAGCCTAGGGGAGCTACAAGTGGCAGAAGACACCAAGAGAACATCTTGGTGGCCGTCCAAGGCTGGATGGTGATGGCGGCGCCGGAAGCAGAGCTTGAAGACGAGGCGGCTGGACATCAGTACGCGTCGAAGGCGTCGGTGCCTGCGTACTCCGACTTGACGGCCTTGTCGCCCGCCCTCTTCCCCTTCTGCAGCCTCCCAACGCTAGCCGCCCAAGGAGACGACCCCGAGAAGTTCAAGGAGCCGGCAACACGGATGATGGGGGCGCCGGTGCCGCTAGGAGCGGCGCCCGACGCCTAGTCGGACCCGTCATCCTGCCGCCTACCACCCTCGTCGTCGCAGTCACTGTCCTCCTCGTCACTCTCGCTCGAGGAGGAATCTTCGTTATCAGAAGAGCTCTCCACGCAGCACCTTGCGCGAGTCCCGAAGTGCCTGAAGACCTTGACGGAGAGGAGGCCACCCTCCATCAACTTAAAGTGGAGAGTGAACCCATCCATCAAGCTGTGTATACGATCAAACGTTTTCCATCCCTGACGAAGATACATCACGTGAGGAGCAGGGAAGTCAACGCGGACCCGCGTGCCACTGATCCCGCAGCCCCTCATGTGCAGCCGCAACGACTTCGGTGGATCCAGCTCCATCTCCCGCGCGAATGGAGTTGGGAGGCGAAGGCGACGGTGCGGCAGGCTGCACAGCCTGACGAAGAACTCGCAGGGGTCGTCCCCAACGTGGCCCTCCATCGGAGGAGGAGCTGCTGGCGGGGGCGAGGCCGGCGCGCCAACCCGTCCTCCTCTTGCCCGAGCGTTGTGGCCTCTGCCCCGGCCTCACCCACGGCCTCGCCCATGGCCTCGCTCACGGCCTCGCCCCTCCCCCTTCCCCTCGCGGTCGGCTCCACCACCGCGGGCGCAAGAGGAGGAGGGACGCATTACCGAGCGGCGACCCTCGCCGCCACCGTCGAAGGACCGGGATTTCCTTTCTCCATGACGAATGGAAGAATGGAGCAGAAGTAGAAGGAAGAAGAAGAGGGAAGAATGCGGGATGCCATCCCCCCTTCCCGCTCTTTATAAAGGAACGGGGTTGGGGCTCAGCCGCCCCGCTCGTCCAATCAAGACATGGGAGGCGCAGGGAACCAGAACCGACCCGCTGCCCCAACCAGCGACGGCCCGGTTTCCCGCCTCCACCGTTTGCCACCCCAAGCGCATGGGAGACGCGGGGCCGGTGTGCAGAACTGAGGGGAAAAGTGGGGCAAACCCTCCCCACCCCGTGATCGTGGGGAGTGGACGCCTTGAGGACCGCGCCTCGGCCCCATTCAGTAAATGGTCCGTGCCTCCAAGCCTCCCTCCGTTTACGGGGAAGGCGCGAGCCGCCTCTTTACTGCGATATGACGCATGCGCACAGAAACCAACCTCACGCATGCCGCCCACGTCACGCACACCCCTCCATGACCGCACCACGCGCGCGGGTCGTGGGAAGCGCAGCGCACGAAGAATCTTACAGTGATAAAAACCGCCCCGCCTGCCCGCGCACCGTTCTGGGCCTAGCCCAACAACGCGTTGCGCTTATGTGTGGCCCAGGCCCGGGGGCTCCTGTCGGTGTACAAAAAGAGGGGTACACTTTTTGTACCCCTATGACTGTACACGGGCAGTCCGAGCCACGCCCGCGAGCGCACCAACCAGGGCAAGGGAGATGAGCCAGGGTAAGACCGAAGTCCAAGATAGCTGAAACAACGCCAAGGCCAAGACCACGAAGAGCAAAGGGATGAAGCAGGGCCCCCCGGCAAGATCTTTGCCGGGGTCGGCCTTAGCAGCCCCGGCAAGATCCTTGCCGCGGCAGCTCGCTCCACGCCTACAGAGCGAGTCACCCTTGAGTCCACAGCCCCCACCATGGTCTACTGTGTTGGGGCAAGGGCTCGGGAGACACCTTTGTGGTGGAATGCAGATCTTTGTGAAGAAACACTCAAGATCAGATGAGCACTATAAGACGACGACCCTTAGCGAGATCCCAGCCAAGGAAAACCACGAGACCCCCGGCAAGCGCCTTGCCGGGGACGATAGCGGGCACCACGGAAAGACCCTTGCCGGGGCCCCGGAAAGGCCATTGCCGAGGACATCTACAGGGCCACCGCCAGGCCCGCGCCGACCAAGTCTCCACCGTCGTACGCATGCAGCTGCCGACCCAATCAACTGCGCACGCACCTGCGTGGCGGCATGCAGATCTTTGTAAGACTCCACCACTGCGCCACCTCAGCTGCATGCCTGCCTACATGGCATCGCACGCACCGCTGGCCAGGGCGCGTGTCAACACGAGGAGGAGCGGCAACGGACGGGACGGGCTTAGCCCCCGTCCCCGATAAAGCAAGAGGACACCTAAGCAGACGCATTAAATGCGCCTTGCCTGGTAATGCGAGGGATAACCTTGCAACACTGTGCCCTTTCCACCTCCTGTGTGCCACTGTGGCAACCCCTTTTTCCCTATAAAAGGAGGCCCGAGGCGACCAGGAGAGGGATTCGGCTTTTTGGAGCTCCTCACTCCCCATAGCTAGTTCAAGAACACAAATATACATCCACCAAAGCCGGAGTAGGGTTTTACGCATCCTCGCGGCCCGAACCTGGATAAACGAACCGCGTGCTATCTGTTTGATCCGCTCTTCTCTCAACCCCGCACCCCGCTAACCGTAGTAGGGATTTTTGTGATCCCATAGGTGTCGTTTCCACCGACACAATGCATTTAGCCTTTAATCTAAATCGATATTGATTGACCAATACACCAACTTGTGCTGTAGGTATAGGCTACATGTCTATCCTTAATTACAGCATGCAACGGCCTTCATTTAATCTTCTTATCTCAATGGTCGCATGCACACATAGGTCTGCTACTTTTGGGCCTTAATTATACCCTGGTCAATGTGTAAATCTCTAACTTGAGCGTGCCTGATGTAAGTTGAGAACTTGAGCGTGAGCGTTTGTCATGCTCAAGTTCACGGACGTAGGGAGTAGGTTGAGAACTTGAGCGTGAGTGTTTGTGTTGCGTCGTGTGCTGTGTGCCGCATGGGTGTGTGAGTGTTGCGTGCGTCCATGTGTACGTGTGAGTGTTGCATGTTCCATGCATGCATGCATGGGGCTTACTCCCTCCCATTGACATGTTCATATTTCAAGCTTCCTTTGTTCCCTCCATATGGTGATACTCCCTCTGTTCCCAAATAGTACAGAGTAAAAGCCTCCCTCTGTTCCCAAATACGGAGTATTTGTCTTTCTACAGATTTCCACAAGTGACTAGGTAGAGAGCAAAATGAGTGAAGTGAGCGTAGAGGCATAGGGATACTGTAGAAAGGAAGTCCTCGCGATCCATTTATTCCCTATCTCAGTGAGAGAGAACTATTCAACTAGTCTTCGCAGTGAAGTTGCAATACACGCTGCAGCAGATGGGACACGTAATTAATAAGCTGAACCAGCGTGTTGGTGTTACTAAATCAACCTTACCCATTACTGCCATCATGTTTGCCAGTAGAGCACGCTTCCGCAAATACGCCTACGCACCTTTGTCCTCCATTTACTGACATATGGACCCGGCTGTGGTAGACCCACATGTCATCGGTGTAACTATTTACACTCCGAAGGACGGTATATCCTGCTAGTAGTACTAGTAGAATTGAGATTGAATGCACTTTCTTCCCCGTCTTCCACTCTTCTTCCTCCTCTCTTCTTCTTCCTCCTCTCTTCCCGATCGTCGGCCGCACACCATTTACCCCCGCTCACTGTGTCGGTGTACAAAAAGGGGGGGTACGCTTTTTGTACCCCTATAACTGTGCACGGGCAGTCTGAGCCTCGGGCACCGCCACACTAAGCACGGCAAGGGAGGTAAGACGAGGTAAGGCCGAAGCTAAGGAGAAGCGGAACGACGCCAAGACCAAGACCACAAAGAGCAAAGGGGACGAAGCAGGCCCCCCCGGCAAGATCCTTGCCGGGAGGCGGTTTTTGCAAACCTGGCAAGACCCTTGCCGTGGCAGCTCGCCCCGCACCTACGGAGCGGGTCACCCTTCAGTCCACTGCCCCCATGGGGCAAGGGTTCGGGAAGCATCCCCTTGGTGGAATGCAGATCTTTGTGAAGACATTCAAGATCAGATGCACACTTTAAAAGACAATGATCCTTGGCGGGATCCCAGCCAAGGAGGTCCACAAGGCCCCCGGCAAGAGCCTTGCCGGGGATGATAGCAGGCGCCGCGGCAAGACCCTTGCCGGGACACCGGCAAGGCCCTTGCCGGGGCCGCAGCAAGGCCCTTGCCATAAACACCCGTGAAGCCACCATCAGGCCCACGACAGTCGCTCCTCCACCATTGCTCGCATGCAGCTACCGACCCAACCAGCTGGACTGGCACCTGCGTGGCGGCATGCAAATCCTCGTGGAGACCCACCGCTGCGCCACCCCAGCTGCCTGCTTGCCTACATGGCATCATGAGCACTGCTGGCCAGGGCGCGTGTCGACGTAGGACGGAGCGGGGACGGACAAGACGGGGCTCTCCCCCGCCCCCGATAAAGCGAGGACACCTAAGCAAGGCGCATTAAATGACCTTGTCATATAATGCGGGGGATAATCTCGCATCACTGTACCCTTTCCACCTCCTGCGTGCCACTGTGGCAACCCCTTTCTCTATAAAAGGAGGCCCCAGGCGACCAGGAGGAGGATTCGGCTTTTTGGAGCTCTCGACGCCCCCATAGCTAGCTCAAGAACACAGATATACAATCCACCAAAGCAGGAGTAGGGTTTTACGCATCCCTGCGGCCCGAACCTGGGTAAAGGAACCGTGTGCTATCTGTTTGATCCGCTCTTTTCACAACCCCACGCCCCGCAACCGCAGTAGGGATTCTCGTGATCCCATAGGTGTCGTTTCCACCAACACACTACTCGCCCGCCCGCGCCATCTTCCTTGGTAGCTCGCGCGTACCATATCCCCCCGCTCACTGCTCGGCCACACAAGGAGAAGCTTCTTCGCTCGCCCGCCCGAATCCACTTCCCCGCTGGCTCGCAGGCACCGAAAACCCCAATGGCAGAACCGACTGACACGCAGAGCCGCGATTGGAATTCGCTCCCCGATGTTCTCTTGGAGCAGATCTGTAGTCGTATGGACCTACTCATCACCGTCCGTCTGGCCGCATGCTCGGTGTCTTTGTACCGTCTACTCGTATGCAACCGGCCGGCTCTTTTCAAGACACCCTGCTTGCTGATGCCCGATCCTCGTAGGTGGCCCAGACACCGACTTGACGATCCTATGGAGGTTGCCGTGGTGCCCCTCGACATGCTACCACTAACCATCCACCTATCCTTCATGCGCGGCCACTACTGGGTGGGCATGAAGGCTAACTGGATCGTCCTCATCCACCACACCGGTAGTCCGTTGTGTCTCATGGATATCTACACCCAGCGAGAGATCACCCTTCCATCATTGGATACCGCCGCCATCGAGCCTCGCGGCCCGTCGGACACTCCTACCTACTATGCACGAGACACGTCAAGCTTTTGGCTCGACCTCTGTTTGCAGAAAGTTGTAATCTGCGAAGTGCCCACACCATCAGAAGACTACATGGATTACAAGCTCTCATTGCCTTGTTCAACAAGGGATTAGTTTATCTGGAATCCGGTCGCCATACATGGTTATGGCTCATCATCAATCCTATTGAGGAAACATTTCTTTCTGATGCTATAGTGCATGATGGCATCGTTTACGCGGTCGACGCATAGATTGGCTACCTATATTGGTGGAATATATCGTCGTGTAATTGTTCTATCTCATCTCATCTTTACCTTATGAATACGACTGCCTGTTCATTTGTTACAAATTTGGAATGCATAGAATGTCTATAACCACATCATTGTTATATGTTCCTCTCATTTCCTAGATTTTTATGACCACACATGTTATTGTTAGAGTTGATATGAGAACAATTGGCATCTAATGATTGTTAGAATACATATTATGAGCATAACATCATGATTGTTATATGCTACTCTAGTTTACAAGATTTTTATAACAACGCATGTTATTGCTTAGAGTTGATATGAGAACAGTAGTAGTAAGTGCTATGGTAGAATATGAGTAGGCGCTGTCATAGCTGTTTTCCTCTCATTGTTACATGATGTTTGAACCATGACATATTGCCAGAATATGAAAGCCATTGGCTTATTTTTTTAACTTGGGGTATGATTATGACCATGGCATTGCCATTCTCTGTCTATGACATGTGTCACCATTATAGTAATCTTAATTCCACACATACTCTGAACATGATTGTTTATTTTTGTCCTTTTGGTCTCCAATTTGAATTGTTGTAGCAGATGCAAATGCACTGGCCTTCATGACTCCAGGACCTGGAATCATACCAGCTGATGGGTGGTGGCTTATCGCTCATTCAGCTGACGACGGTCATTTGATGCTCATTCGCACGTACCAAATTGACCAAACCATTACATCAAACCACATGCAGTACAATGCGTGGGGCGTTCGTGACATTGATGGCTATGGCTGCTTTGTGTTCGAGAAAGATCCCAGCTCCGTTGGGCCAGGCGTATTCAACTGGAGGCGGGTTTATAGCCTCGGCAATCACTCCTTGTTCCTCGGGCTCAATTATTCGATCATCCAACCAATCATCGATCATATCACCGGCGATGATTACTGTGCTATGCAACTTCCAATCGCGAGGGGGGGACTGTGTTTACACATCATACCATGGGTTTCATGAATCACCATATCCAGAGATTCGCTGACACAGCTTGTTGCCAGATAATCTTCAGTGTGTGAAAGGCATCAAGCTTCCATGCGATGGATGGCTTTTGCACACCTGACATGCGGCGATGTGGTTCATGCCAACACAAAATATGCACAACTTGATTCGTGCTGATATCTAGACTGAGCCATGTATTCTGTTGCTGTAGCACGACCCTCTTTTGTTGGATATTATATACTGTTGTTAGTTTGAAGCACTCCTCTAGTTTGAAGGATAGATACCTTCCTGGGATCAAGTGCATCCTAACTCACCTGCGTAGGATGTACTGATAATGATGATGGAGATGTTGTGCAGAAGCCATATATATCAGTTAGGCTTCAAGTGCGTACTTGTTAGTTAAACCTATGTATAAATTGTGACACTAAATACGACTAGTAAGTAGTACAGTAGTAGTACTAGTATACGTCGGTCAAATTATTCATCATGTCCACACATTGAATTGATGTGACAACATGCTGCGCGTGAGGTGACACAAGAATCCCGGCGGCGTGTTCGGGTATTCTGGACTTCAGATTTGGAGTACCACTTATCTGTCGAAATCTTTCATCATTCACTTAAAATAGTTGATTGATCATACATTGAGTACCGTATAACTGGAATTACCGATGCAAGTCGAAGAAGGATTGGCCCGTGCTGCCGCCTTGCGTCAAGTTTGATCCCACGGATCAGGGGCTGATCGAGAACCTTGAGGCCAAAGTGAGTGCTGACAGTGCGAGGTTTCAGTCTCTCATCGATTTCTTCATACCAACCATCGACAGCGAGCACGACATATGTTACACCCAACCTGAGAAACTTCCAGGTAAGACATTGATCAGCCGTCTACTTGCACAAACATATTCCTTTGTTTATAGCTCTATTTTTCTTTTTAGACGCAGACCTGGTGAAGCAATTACAATTTGACAGTTAATAAAAAGTGAAATAAGTGACTGCAACATGCCAAAGATGTTATGAAAATGCCAACTAGGTACACTAAAACCTGTATTCCACAATACTGCAGGTATCACACTAAGTGGCCTAAGGAAGCATTTCTTCCAGCGCAATTCCAAGGCGTTCAAAAGGGGCGCGTGGACGCGTCGCAAGATACAGTCGGAGTGCGGCATGCACGCGATGTGGCACAAGACCGGCAATACCTTGCCGGTGATGGTCAACAGCCGACAGACGGGCAGAAAAAAAGGTTCTGGTGCTGCACAGCAACAAGAACTTCAACCAGTAGAGGACCGACTGGGTGATGCACCAGTACCACCTCGGGGACCTGGAGCAAGAGAAGGAGCGGGAGCTGGTCCTCTGCAAGATTTTCTACCAGACGAACACTAGGGCCAGGAGTAAAAATATTATAAGTTAGTTTGGTATTGGTAGTTGTACTACCTTTTCGTCCGCAAGTTGGTATTGTTGTTAACGATCTTTTGGTATGAACTTGCATTTGCTTCCAACCATCATGCCGAGGGTCGACGTGGATATAAAGCTGAATCATTTGTTTCAAAATGAATTTTCAGGCTTGGACAGAACAGGCGATGGAAACGAGGCCTAGCGTACCGCATAACGGAGGAAACCGCCTTGTGTTCGACCGGCCACGTTCGAAATGGAATCCTGTTGATCGGGAGGGGTCTGGCGTACCACAAAACGGAGGAAACGGACCTCCTACGATCGAATTGGGGGTCCTGTTGATCGGGAGGGGTGTGGCGTACCGCAAAACGGAGGAAATAGACTTGTGTTGGAGTGCTACAGTCGAAACGGGGGTCCTGTTCATTGGGAGGGGCGTGGCGTACAGCAAAACGGGACTCCACGGGATACTGTTCATCTCCACCGTCGACCCCCTCCAGCCTCCACGAGCTACTGTTCATCCACCGTCGACCTCCTCCAGCCTCCACCTGCGACTGTTCATCCACGGGCTCCTGTTCATCCACGGGCTCCTGTCCATCCAGCCTCCATCGCGCGCTACTCCACCGGCTACTGTTCAACAAGCCCTCTCCACGGGCTCCTGTTCAACCACCCCTCCACGGGCTACTGTTCATCCTGCCCTCCACCATCTACTGTTCATCCTGTCCTCCACACCACGGGGTCCTGTTCATCCACCCCTCCACGGGCACCCCTCCACCGTCTACTGTTCATCCAGCCCTCCACCACACCATGAGGTCCTGTTCATCCAGAGGCAACGCCACCGCTCACTGTTCATACAACCCCCCCCCCCCCCCACAACGCTCACTGTTCATCCCATCGATCAGCTTCAGTTAGCGGCATTAGGAAGGAATCGCTCGATCGGGTTCAGTTAACAGCCATCGATCGATCGCTTGCGTTCAGTAACGCGTAGCCTGCAGTGTAATCGCTCGGGTTCAGTTAGAGCCCAATGCCTCGCTCAGGTTCAGTTAGAGACAACGCCTCGCACACACGCGCGTACGTGTATGAGAGAAACGCGCATCGCTCGGCCCCCGACCTCCCACAGTAACCGGGACCTCCCCGAAATTTTCCTCCCCCTCGCTTCTACCATGGTTTTTTCCTTCATGGACAGCCCAAAGAATGTCATGCAGCTGCGTCTCCGGCCCGCCCAGGACGAAAAGCCCATTTTCTGTCATGATTTTTTGTCATAGAAGTAGGAGCCCACCACATCTATGATCATACGGGGTTTGTCACAATTATCGTCATAGAAGTGTCATATGTATGACAGAAAAAATTTTGTTCGGCCCAAAATGTCACGGATGTGTCTTTTTTTGTAGTGTTGGGGATGACAGTACGACACCCTGCCGGACCCGTGGGGGGTGACGCTCGCACTTGTGTTCATCGAGGGTGGCACGGAGGGATTGGAGCCCCTTGCGCCGCCGGCCGTGCTGATGTTGACGAAGCCCCCGTGCGTAGTTGGTGGTGCGTAGACGTGGTGATGCTCGCCGCGCGGCCCTGCAGTGGCCTGGGGGGAGTCGATAGCAGAAAGGTGGTGCTCCCAACGCCGCCGCGTCCAGTAGCTCAGCGACTCGCTCGAGTAGCATGTCCCGACCGCTCTCCATCTGCCTGCATCGCAGCAACTCTCTTGCCACCGTGAGTGTCGCTCGCATGTTCGCTTGCTCCCGCCGCGAGTGAGGCCCCGTTGCCGCGGCGTGGCTCGCCGCTCTTGCCGCGGCCCGAACTTGCCGTGGGGTGAGGGTGGATGACGCCTGACCGCGCCCAGCAGAGCTTGGTGGCGCCCCGCTGAAGGAAATATGCCCTAGAGGCAATAATAAAGTTATTATTTATTTCCTTATTTCATGATAAATGTTTATTATTCATGCTAGAATTGTATTAACCGGAAACATAATACATGTGTGAATACATAGACAAACAAGAGTGTCACTAGTATGCCTCTACTTGAATAGCTCATTAATCAAAGATGGTTATGTTTCCTAACCATAGACAAAGAGTTGTTATTTGATTAATGGGATCACATCATTAGATGAATGATCTGATTGACTTGACCCATTCCGTTAGCTTAGCACTTGATCGTTTAGTTTGTTGCTATTGCTTTCTTCATGACTTATACATGTTCCTATGACTATGAGATTATGCAACTCCCGTTTACCGGAGGAACACTTTGTGTGCTACCAAACGTCACAACGTAACTGGGTGATTATAAAGGTGCTCTACAGGTGTCTCCGAAGGTACTTGTTGGGTTGGCGTATTTTGAGATTAGGATTTGTCACTCCGAGTGTCGGAGAGGTATCTCTGGGCCCTCTCGGTAATACACATCACTTAAGCCTTGCAAGCATTGCAGCTAATGAGTTAGTTACGAGATGATGTATTACGAAATGAGTAAAGAGACTTGCCGGTTACGAGATTGAACTAGGTATTGGATACCGACGATCGAATCTCGGGCAAGTAACATACCGATGATAAAGGGAACAAACGTATGTTGTTATGCGGTCTGACCGATAAAGATCTTCGTAAAATATGTGGGAGACAATATGAGCATCCAGGTTCCGCTATTGGTTATTGACCGAGAATGGTTCTAGGTCATGTCTACATAGTTCTCGAACCCGTAGGGTCCGCACGCTTAACATTACGATGACAGTTTTATTATGAGTTTATGTTTTGATGTACCGAAGGTTGTTCGGAATCCCGGATGTGATCATGGACATGACGAGGAGTCTCGAAATGGTCGAGACATAAAGATCGATATATTAGAAGCCTATATTTGGACATCGGAATCGTTCCGGGTGAAATCGGGATTTACCGGAGTACCGGGGGTTACCGGAACCCCCCCGGGGGGTTATTGGGCCTACATGGGCCTTAAGGGAGAAGAGGAGGGCCGTCCAGGGCAGGCCGTGCTCCCCCTCCTCCCTAGTCTGAATAGGACAATGAAGGGGGGGGCGCCCCCCCCTTTCCTCTTCCCCTTCCCCCTTTCCTTCTCCAACAAGGCAAGAGGGGGGAGTTCTACTCCCGGTGGGAGTAGGACTCCTCCAGGCGCACCCCAAAGGGGCCAGCCGCACCCCCCTCCCTCGTTTATATACGGGGGCAGGGGGGCACCCTAGGACACACAAGTTGATCTTCGTGATCGTTCCTTAGCCGTGTGCGGTGCCCCCCTCCACCATATTCCACCTCGGTCATATCATTGCGGTGCTTAGGCGAAGCCCTGCGTCGGTAGAACATCATCATCGTCACCACGCCGTCGTGCTGACGGAACTCATCCCCGACACCCTGCTGGATCGGAGTCCGGGGATCGTCATCGAGCTGAACGTGTGCTGAACTCGGAGGTGCCGTCCGTTCGGTGCTTGGATCGGTCGGATCGGTAAGACATACGACTACTTCCTCTACGTTGTGTCAACGCTTCCGCTTCAGTCTACGAGGGTACGTAGACAACACTCTCCCCTCTCGTTGCTATGCATCACCATGATCTTGCGTGTGCGTAGGAAACTTTTTGAAATTACTACGTTCCCCAACAGTCGCATCAGAGCCAGGTTTTATGGTTTGATGTTATATGCACGAGTAGAACACAAGTGAGTTGTGGGCGATATAAGTCATACTGCTTACCAGCATGTTATACTTTGGTTCGGCGGTATTGTTGGATGAAGCGGCCCGGACCGACATTACGCGTACGCTTACGCGGGACTGGTTCTACCGCCGTGCTTTGCACACAGGTGGCTAGCGGGTGTCAGTTTCCCCAGCTTTAGTTGAACCGAGTGTGGTTACGCCCGGTCCTTGCGAAGGTTAAAACAACACCAACTTGACAAACTATCATTGTGGTTTGATGCGCAGGTAAGATTGGTTCTTGCTAAGCCCGTAGCAGCCACGTAAAACTTGCAACAACAAAGTAGAGGATGTCTAACTTTTTTTTGCAGGGCATGTTGTGATGTGATATGGTCAAGACATGATGCTAAATTTTATTGTATGAGATGATCATTTTTTGTAACTAAGTTATCGGCAACTGGCAGGAGCCATATGGTTGTCGCTTTATTGTATGCAATGCAATCGCCTTGTAATGCTTTACTTTATCACTAAGCGGTAGCGATAGTCGTAGAAGCATAAAGATTGGCGAGACGACAACGATGCTACGATGGAGATCAAGGTGTTGTGCTGGTGACGATGGCAATCATGGAGGTGCTGCGGAGATGGAGATCACAAGCACAAGATGATGATGGCCATATCATATCACTTATATTGATTGCATTTGATGTTTATCTTTTTATGCATCTTATCTTTCTTTGATTGACAGTAGCATTATAAGATGATCTCTCACTAAATTTCAAGATAAAAGTGTTCTCCCTGAGTATGCACCGTTGCCAAAGTTCGTCGTGCCCAGACACCATGTGATGATCGGGTGTGATAAGCTCTACGTCCATCTACAACGGGTGCAAGCCAGTTTTGCAAACGCAAAATACTCGGGTTAAACTTGACGATCCTAGCATATGCAGATATGGCCTCGGAACACGGAGACCAAAGGTCGAGCGTGAATCATATAGTAGATATGATCAACATAGTGATGTTCACCACTGAAAGCTACTCCATTTCAGGTGATGATCGGTTATGGTTTAGTTGATTTGGATCACGTGATCACTTAGAGGATTAGAGGGATGTCTATCTAAGTGGGAGTTCTTAAGTAATATGATTAACTGAACTTAAATTTATCATGAAGTTAGTACCTAATAGTATCTTGCTTGTCTATGTTGATTGTAGATAGATGGCCCGTGCTGTTGTTCCGTTGAATTTTAATGCGTTCCTTGAGAAAGCAAAGTTGAAAGATGATGGTAGCAATTACGTGGACTGGGTCCGTAACTTGAGGATTATCCTCATTGTTGCACAGAAAAGTTACGTCCTGGAAGCACCGCTGGGTGCCAGGCCTGCTGCTGATGCAACTGACGACGTTAAGAACGTCTGGCAGAGCAAAGCTGATGACTACTCGATAGTTCAATGTGCCATGCTTTACGGCTTAGAACCGGGACTTCAACAACGTTTTGAACGTCATGGAGCACATGAGATGTTCCAGGAATTGAAGTTAATATTCCAAAAGAATGCCCGGATTGAGAGATATGAAGTCTCCAATAAGTTCTATAGCTGCAAGATGGAGGAGAATAGTTCTGTCAGTGAGCATATAGTCAGGATGTCTGGGTATTGTAATCACTTGATTCAACTGGGAGTTACTCTTCTGGATGATAGCGTCATTGATAGAATTCTCCAATCACTTCCACCTAGCTACAAGAGCTTCGTGATGAACTATAATATGCAAGGGATGGATAAGACAGTTCCCGAGCTCTTCGCAATGCTAAAGGCTGCGGAGGTAGAAATCAAGAAGGAGCATCAAGTGTTGATGGTCAACAAGACCACTAGTTTCAAGAAAAAGGGCAAAGGGAAAATCAAGGGGAACTTCAAGAAGAACAGCAAGCAAGTTGCTGCTCAGGAGAAGAATCCCAAGTCTGGACCTAAGCCTGAAACTGAGTGCTTCTACTGCAAGCAGACTGGACACTAGAAGCGGAACTGCCCCAAGTATTTGGCGGATAAGAAGGATGGCAAGGTGAGCAAAGGTATATGTGATATACATGTTATTGATGTGTACCTTACTAGAGCTCGCAGTAGCACCTGGGTATTTGATACTGGTTCTGTTGCTAATATTTGCAACTCGAAACAGGGACTACGGATTAAGCGAACACTGGCAAAGGACGAGGTGATGATGCGCGTGGGAAATGGTTCCAAAGTCGATGTGATCGCGGTCGGCACGCTACCTCTACATCTACCTTCGGGATTAGTATTAGACCTAAATAATTGTTATTTGGTGCCAACGTTGAGCATGAACATTATATCTGGATCTTGTTTGATGCGAGACGGTTATTCATTTAAATCAGAGAATAATGGTTGTTCTATTTATATGAGTAATATCTTTTATGGTCATGCACCTTTAAAGACTGGTCTATTTTTGATGAATCTCGATAGTAGTGATACACATATTCATAATGTTGAAGCCAAAAGATGCAGAGTTGATAATGATAGTGCAACTTATTTGTGGCACTGCCTTTTAGGTCATATCGGTGTAAAACGCATGAAGAAACTCCATACTGATGGACTTTTGAAACCGCTTGATTATGAATCACTCGGTACTTGCGAACCGTGCCTCATGGGCAAGATGACTAAAACGCCGTTCTCCGGTACTATGGAGAGAGCAACAGATTTATTGGAAATCATACATACAGATGTATGTGGTCCGATGAATGTTGAGGCTCGTGGCGGATATCGTTATTTTCTCACCTTCACAGATGATTTAAGGAGATATGGGTATGTCTACTTAATGAAGCATAAATCTGAAACATTTGAAAAGTTCAAATAATTTCAGAGTGAAGTGGAAAATCATCGTAACAAGAAAATAAAGTTTCTGCGATCTGATCGTGGAGGAGAATATTTCAGTTATGAGTTTGGTCTACATTTGAAACAATGCGGAATAGTTTCGCAACTCACGCCACCCGGAACACCACAGCGTATTGGTGTGTCCGAACGTCGTAATCGTACTTTACTTGATATGGTGCAATCTACGATGTCTCTTACAAATTTACCGCTATCGTTTTGGGGTTATGCTTTAGAGGCAGCCGCATTCACAATAAATAGGGCACCATCAAAATCCGTTGAGATGACGCCTTATGAACTGTGGTTTGGCAAGAAACCAAAGTTATCGTTTCTTAAAGTTTGTGGCTGCGATGCTTATGTGAAAAAGCTTCAACCTGATAAGCTCGAACCCAAATCGGAGAAATGTGTCTTCATAGGATACCCAAAGGAGACTGTTGGGTACACCTTCTATCACAGATCCGAAGGCAAGGCATTCGTTGCTAAGAATAGATCCTTTCTAGAGAAGGAGTTTCTCTCGAAAGAAGTGAGTGGGAGGAAAGTAGAACTTGATGAGGTAACTGTACCTGCTCCCTTATTGGAAAATAATACATCATAGGAACCGGTTTCTGTGACGTCAGAACCAATTAGTGAGAAAGTTAATGATGATGATCATAGAACTTCAGATCAAGTTGCTACAGAACCTCGTAGATCAAATAGAGTAAGATCCGCACCAGAGTGGTACGGCAATCCTATTCTGGAAGTCATGCTATTAGATCATGATGAACCTACGAACTATGAAGAAGCGATGGTCAGCCCAGATTCCGCAAAGTGGCTTGAAGCCATGAAATCTGAGATGGGATCCATGTATGAGAACAAAGTGTGGACTTTGGTTGACTTGCTTGATGATCGGCAAGCAATTGAGAATAAATGGATCTTCAAGAGGAAGACTGACGCTGACGGTAATGTTACTGTCTACAAAGCTCGACTTGTTGCAAAAGGGTTTCGACAAGTTCAAGGGATTGACTGCGATGAGACCTTCTCACCCGTAGCGATGCTTAAGTCTGTCCGAATCACGTTAGCAATTGCCGCATTTTATGACTATGAAATTTGGCAAATGGATGTCAAAACTACTTTCCTAAATGGATTTCTGGAAGAAGAGTTGTATATGATGCAACCAGAAGATTTTGTCGATCCAAAGGGAGCTAACAAAGTGTGCAAGCTCCAGCGATCCATTTATGGACTGGTGCAAGCCTCTCGGAGTTGGAATAAACGCTTTGATAGTGTGATCAAAGCATTTGGGTTTATACAGACTTTTGGAGAAGCCTGTATTTACAAGAAAGTGAGTGGGAGCTCTGTAGCATTTCTAATATTATATGTGGATGACATATTACTGATTGGAAATGATATAGAATTTCTGGATAGCATAAAGGGATACTTGAATAAGAGTTTTTCAATGAAAGACCTCGGAGAAGCTGCTTACATATTAGGCATTAAGATCTATAGAGATAGATCAAGACGCTTAATTGGACTTTCACAAAGTACATACCTTGACAAAGTTTTGAAGAAGTTCAAAATGGATCAAGCAAAGAAAGGGTTCTTGCCTGTGTTACAAGGTGTGAAGTTGAGTAAGACTCAATGCCCGATCTCTGCAGAAGATAGAGAGAAAATGAAAGATGTTCCCTATGCTTCAGCCATAGGCTCTATCATGTATGCAATGCTGTGTATCAGACCTGATGTGTGCCTTGCTATAAGTCTAGCAGGGAGGTACCAAAGTAATCCAGGAGTGGATCACTGGATAGCGGTCAAGAACATCTTGAAATACCTGAAAAGGACTAAGGATATGTTTCTCGTATATGGAGGTGACAAAGAGCTCATCATAAGTGGTTATGTTGATGCAAGCTTTGACACTGATCCGGACGATTCTAAATCGCAAACGGGATACATGTTTATTTTAAACGGTGGAGCTGTCAGTTGGTGCAGTTCCAAACAAAGCGTCGTGGCGGGATCTACGTGTGAAGCGGAATACATAGCTGCTTTGGAAGCAGCAAATGAAGGAGTCTGGATGAAGGAGTTCATATCCGATCTAGGTGTCATACCTAGTGCATCGGGTCCAATGAAAATCTTTTGTGACAATACTGGAGCAATTGCCTTAGCGAAGGAATCCAGATTTCACAAGAGAACCAAGCACATCAAGAGACGCTTCAATTCCATCCGGGATCTAGGCCAGGTGGGAGACATAGAAGTTTGCAAGATACATACGGATCTGAATGTAGCAGACCCGTTGACTAAGCCTCTTCCACGAGCAAAACATGATCAGCACCAAGACTCCATGGGTGTTAGAATCATTACTGTGTAATCTAGATTATTGACTCTAGTGCAAGTGAGAGACTGAAGGAAATATGCCCTAGAGGCAATAATAAAGTTATTATTTATTTCCTTATTTCATGATAAATGTTTATTATTCATGCTAGAATTTTATTAACCGGAAGCATAATACATGTGTGAATACATAGACAAACAAGAGTGTCACTAGTATGCCTATACTTGACTAGCTCATTAATCAAAGATGGTTATGTTTCCTAACCATAGACAAAGAGTTGTTATTTGATTAATGGGATCACATCATTAGATGAATGATCTGATTGAATTGACCCATTCCATTAGCTTAGCACTTGATCGTTTAGTTTATTGCTATTGCTTTCTTCATGACTTATACATGTTCCTATGACTATGAGATTATGCAACTCCCATTTACCGGAGGAACACTTTGTGTGCTACCAAATGTCACAATGTAACTGGGTGATTATAAAGGTGCTCTACAGGTGTCTCCGAAGGTACTTGTTGGGTTGGCGTATTTCGAGATTAGGATTTGTCACTCCGAGTGTCGGAGAGGTATCTCTGGGCCCTCTCGGTAATACACATCACTTAAGCCTTGCAAGCATTGCAGCTAATGAGTTAGTTACGAGATGATGTATTACGAAACGAGTAAAGAGACTTGCCGGTTACGAGATTGAACTAGGTATTGGATACCAACGATCGAATCTCAGGCAAGTAACATACCGATGACAAAGGGAACAAACGTATGTTGTTATGCGGTCTGACCGATAAAGATCTTCGTAGAATATGTGGGAGCCAATATGAGCATCCAGGTTCCGCTATTGGTTATTGACCGAGAATGGTTCTAGGTCATGTCTACATAGTTCTCGAACCCGTAGGGTCCGCACGCTTAACGTTACGATGACAGTTTTATTATGAGTTTATGTTTTGATGTACGAAGGTTGTTCGGAGTCCCGGATGTGATCATGGACATGACGAGGAGTCTCGAAATGGTCGAGACATAAAGATCGATATATTGGAAGCCTATATTTGGACATCGGAATCGTTCCGGGTGAAATCGGGATTTACCGGAGTACCGGGGGTTACTGGACCCCCCCCCCCCGGGGGGGGGGGTTATTGGGCCTACATGGGCCTTAAGGGAGAAGAGGAGGGCCGGCCAGGGCAGGCCGTGCGCCCCCTCCCCCCTAGTCCGAATAGGACAAGGAAGGGGGGGGGCGGCGCCGCCTTTTCCTCTTCCCCTTCCCCCTTTCCTTCTCCAACAAGGCAAGAGGGGGGAGTCCTACTCCCGGTGGGAGTAGGACTCTTCCAGGCGCACCCCAAAGGGGCCCGCCGCACCTCCCCCTCCCTCCTTTATATACGGGGGCAGGGGGGCACCCTAGGACACACAAGTTGATCTTCGTGATCGTTCCTTAGCCGTGTGTGGTGCCCCCCTCCACCATATTCCACCTCGGTCATATCGTTGTGGTGCTTGGGCGAAGCCCTGCATCGGTAGAACATCATCATCGTCACCACGCTGTCGTGCTGACGGAACTCATCCCCGACACCCTGCTGGATCAGAGTACGCGGATCGTCATCGAGTTGAACGTGTGCTGAACTCGGAGGTGTCGTCCGTTCGTTGCTTGGATCGGTCGGATCGGGAAGACGTACGACTACTTCCTCTACGTTGTGTCAACGCTTCCGCTTCGGTCTAAGAGGGTACATAGACAACACTCTCCCCTCTCGTTGCTATGCATCACCATGATCTTGCGTGTGCGTAGGATTTTTTTTTTGAAATTACTACGTTCCCCAACACCCGCCGCTTGAGGTGCGGGGTCCAGATCTCCACGGGCAGGCGGTGTCGTTCGTGCCGGCCAGGATGCCTAGTGGTCGGAGCAGGTCCTTGGGTCGCCAGACATCGCAGCCGGCGGACGTTGATGAGCTGGTTGGTGGAGAAGAAGCTCTGTCGCACCCCTACCTAGCGCGCCAAATGTCGGATGTGGGGCTCCGGCAAACCCGTAAGGTTCGAACACTGGGGTGCGCGCGAAGTCTTTCCCTCCTACCGATCTACCCTCAAGCTCGCTAGGATCTTGCGGACGAACTTGACAAACTCACAACATAGAAAGAGACACGAGGTTTATACTGGTTCGGGCCACTGTTTAGGTGTAATACCCTACTCTAGTGTGGTGGTGGTGGATTGCCTCTTGGGCTGATGTTGAATAGTACAAGGGAAGAACAGCCTCCTAAGGTTGAGGTGTTCTTGTGTGTATGAACTTGTGGTGTGAGGAGTTGATGAACTACTCTCTCCTCTCTCTGCTCCCACTACTGTGGTGGCTAGTCCTATTTATAGAGGCCCTGGTCCTTTTCCCAAATATCGAGCGGGTAGGGAGCCAACAACGGCGGGCAAATTTGAAGGGGGACAGCTAGTACAAGCTACCCTGACAAAAGCGGTCTTCGCCTGTGAAAAGCCCTGGGGTGATGCCGTCTTGGGCTCCATGATAACCTCCGCCTTGTCGTCCTCCTGATCTTGGTCTTGTTGCACCAATATGGCAACCTTTGCCTGATGCCTCGGTACTCTTCGTCTGTGCTTGCCTCCTTAGCACCAAAGAGGAAACAAGGACTCTGCACGCACCGGCGCCCGCCTGGCATCCGCCTGGCTCCGTTCGTCATTGCTCACGTCACGAGTCCCTCGTGAGGTTTTCCCCGCCTTGATATCTCCATTCCTCTCGAGCCTGCCTGGCAAGGCCACTCCAAAGGAAGACTTGCATCGTCTGCCTCGCGAGGCTTGGACCCTCGCGAAGGTCTTGGATGCCTTGTTGATGAAGATGGGCCGTACGGCCCGCTGCTCAGCCACGCCATGGGCCGTAGGCAGGCAAGTCTGGGGACCCCTGTTCCCAGAACGCCGACACTTTTGTCGAATAGTGTAACCACGTAGGATCGAAAGTATGTCTAGAGGGGGGGGTGATTAGACTACTTGACCAAATAAAAATCTATCCTTTTCCCAATTTTAGTTCTTGGCAGATTTTGGCTATCTTAGCATAAGTCAAGCAATCTTCACACAATTCAAGCAAGCATGCAAAGAGTATATGAGGAGCAAAAAGTAAAGCATGCAACTTGCAAGAATATAAAGGGAAGGGTTTGGAGGATTCAAACGCAATTGGAGACAGGGATGTTTTTGTCGTGGTTCCGATAGGTGGTGCTATCGTACATCCACGTTGATGGAGACTTCAACCCACGGAGGGTAACGGTCGCGTGAGTCCACGGAGGGCTCCACCCACGAAGGGTCCACGAAGAAGCAACCTTGTCTATTCCATCATGGCCGTCGCCCACGAAGGACTTGCCTCACTAGCGATAGATCTTCACGAAGTAGGCGATCTCCTTGCCCTTACAAACTCCTTGGTTCAACTCCACAATCTTGTCAGAGGCTCCCAAGTGACACCTAGCCAATCTAGGAGACACCACTCTCCAAGAAGTAACAAATGGTGTGTTGATGATGAACTCCTTGCTCTTGTGCTTCAAATGATAGTCTCCCCAACACTCAACTCTCTCTCAAAGGATTTGGATTTGGTGGAAAGAAGATTTGAGTGGAAAGCAACTTGGGAAAGGCTAGAGATCAAGATTCATATGGTAGGAATGGAATATCTTGAGCTCAGCACAAGTGTAGGTGGTTCTCTCTCAGAAAATGTGTATTGGAAGTGAAGATCTGTTCTGATGGCTTTCTCAACGAATGAAGAATGGGTGGAGGGGTATATATAGCCTCCACGCAAAATCTAACAGTTACACACAATCTGTTAAACTCGGTGGGACCGAATCATTAAACTCGGTCGGACCGATTCAACAAACATAGTGACCGTTAGGATTTTCGGTGGGACTAAGATGCAACTCGGTAGGACCGATATGGTTAGGGTTAGGGCATAACGTAATCTCGGTGTGACCGATTACACAAACTCGGTGGGACTGATTTTGGTAATAAGCTAACCAAAGAGTTGGTCAGGTAAACTCGGTGGGACCGATTCGCTCTTTTCGGTGAGACTGAAATGTTACGAAAGGGAAACAGTGAGTTTACATTGCAATCTCGGTGGGACCCATCGCTCACTTCGGTTGGACCGAAACGTTACGAAGGGAAACAGAGAAATTGCAATCCCATCTCGGTGAGACCGAGATCCCTATCGGTGAAATCGATTTGCTAGGGTTTGTGGCAGTGGCTATGACATGTGACACTCGGTGGCACCGGATAGAAAGAATCGGTGGGGCCGAGTTTGACTTTAGGTTTGGATCATATGTGGATATGGAAAGGTAGTTGAGAATTTTGGAGCATATCACTAAGCACATGAAGCAAGAGGCTCATTAAGCAACACCTCATCCCTCCTTAATAGTATTGGCTTTTCCTATGGACTCAATGTGATCTTGGATCACTAAAAATGTAAAATGTAGAGTCTTGTTCTTGAAGCTTAAGCCAATCCTTTGTCCTTGTAATTTTGAGGGATCCACTTTCCTCATCCATGCCATGCCATCCATTGAGCTTTTCTGAAATATTCATCTTGGAATGATGTTAGCTCAATGAGCTATATGTTGTTAGGAATTACCAAAACCACCCAGGGATAGTTGCTCTTTCAATCTCCCCCTTTTTGGTAATTGATGACAACATATAGATCAAAGCTTCGACAAATGATAATAAGATTGGAATATATCGTCGCTTTGAGAAGTATGTGATAAGTAAGAGCTCCCCCTAAATTTGTGCATATATAAGATTTGCTTTGGACTGCAAATGCACAATGAGTTAGGATCATGGGTTACTCTTCCATGTCACATACATCTTGGTGGAGCGCTCAAAATGATAAGACTTAAATGCATGCACTCATCACCAAGCAAAGTGAATGATCAACATAAGGATAAATTGATAGTATCATCCAACAAGCATTAAGTGTAGCTTATGATCAAACACATGATCATCAATGTCTCACAAATCACGGCATTGTATCTCAAACACTCAAAAGCAAATAAAGTATCAACCAAAAGACAAGAGAGAACAAAAGCAAACTCTCTCTCTCGAAGCCTATGATCTATACATTTTTCTCCCCCTTTGGCAACAAGTTACCAAAAGGTTCATAGAAAATGCATAGGACTAAACAACTCTCAGGCTTGGTCTTCTGGTGGTGGTGTCCGGAGAACTCCAAGGACGAAGGCTTCGGTAGAAGTGGTTGGAGCTGGAGCTGGTGTAGGAGCTGGAGCTGGTGGAACTGAAGCTGTAGCTGGTGCAGAAGTGGTGGCTCTGGTGTCAGGAACTGGCACAGCAGATGATCTCTGAGCTCTGGGCACCCTGGCAAATGCATCAGTTGTGGTCTTGCCCTTCCTCTCCTGCATATCTTCTTGTAGTTGTTCCACAACAGACTAGACCTCTGTCACCTTCACATCTAGGTCACAGAACTATTGTTCCATGATTCTTTCCAAACTCTCTTGGTTTTGAGTCAGGGTGGCCAATCCTTTCTCAATTCCCAGAGTGGATGCTATCAGATAACTGAGCTGCTCCTGCTTGTTCTTCAAGAAATACTCAGATGCCTCCTCTTGAGTTGGCATCCTGGCAGCTTTGTCCATCTTTGCCTTCTCCTTCTTAGCTTGAGCATGTGCAGATGATGGTTCATTCTCATTCATGACAACCTGATTGTCTTCAAAGTCTGGATGGATGGGCAGGTGTTCCTTGTCCAGCAGGTATGTGCCTGTGCCCATCTTTGAGTTTATCAGCTCTTGAATTTGTGGGACATATCCACAGCTCCTCTTCTGATCAGCTGTTGTTCTCTTAATGGTCTCTACCATGAGTCTCATAACCTTGAATTTTTGTGGCACATCAAATATGTGAAGCAAGTTTATTGCATGGCCTCGGATCATCTTGTGATCACCTGACTTGGGCAAAAGGGTGTGCCTCAGAATCCAGTTAATAGTAGGCAGCCCTGATAGAAGATAATGCACTGAGCCAAACTTGAAAGTATCAAGTGCCTTGTTTGGGATCTCCTTGTACATGTTGGACATGGAATTGTGATCCATCTTCTTCTTGGCATATATGTCCAGGTCATCTTCCTGCTCTTCTGGGGCATTGATGAGCTATGTCCACTCAGCAACTATTGACTGATATCTCGTTCCTTCTGACATCCACACAATCCTGCCATCTGGATAAAAGTGTGATGTGGAGTAGAATTGCATGATTAGCTCTTCATTTCACTTTGTGAGCTTCTGCCCAACAAAGTCTGCAACTCCACAACCCTTAAAGCTGTCATATACTCCAGGATAGTGCTCTTCATTCTCCTTGATGTACTCCCAATCAACCCATCTCATGTCACAAACTATGGGCTTCTTATCAAGCAGCACTCTCTCATAGAAATCCTGTTGTTCCTTGGTGTGAAACCTGTAATCCACAATAGTTCTTGTCCTTGAAGCATATGGATCTGCTTCTCTCCACTTCCTCAGCCCTGAATCTCTTCTAATCTCCATGTCCTCAGCCACAGGGTGAGCATCATTGTGGTCTGGGATCTTGGGCTTAAGCTTCCGGAGCACTTGTCCTTCTTCTTCTTCAGCAATGTCAGGCACTGGGGCCTTGTTCTTTTCAGCAGCAGATATGTTTCTGGTGTTTCTCTTTGGTGCACTCTTGGGCTTAGATGCAGCTTTGGGTGCTTCCTTGGGCTTGGATGCAGTAGCCCTTGACCTTATAGCATCACCCCTCTGTTTCTGTGCCTTAGGTGCTGGTGCAGCAACCTCTTCTTCCTCTTCTTCATTTGAGTCTCTCCTCATAGAGGGTTTACCAACAACTCTGACAGTGGTAGTTCTGACTCTCTTCTTCTTCTTGTCTTGGCCACTTGCTTCCTCTTCAGATTCCATGACAAGCTTCATGGTTTCTTCAAGTACAGCCTTCCTAGGTTTAGAGGTAGGAACTCTTCTTGCAGGTGCCTTTTTGTGCATTCCAGGCTTGATGGCTGCAGCTGAGTCATACTCTTTCTTGAGCACCTTTCTCTTGGATGTGGCTTCCTCTTCTGCCACATAGTCCTCATCCTCTGATTCAGAGGTTCTCTTCTTGTTTCCTCTAGTGGCAGCTTTAGGCCTTGGGGTGCTCCTGCTACCCTCATCAGAACTGCTAGAGGGACTAGTGCCCTCACTCAAATGAGCCTGCTTCTTAGATCTATTCTGGTTGTCACACTGATCAGACATGTTGAAGTTCAGACTGCTGACCCTGTGAATAGTTTATAGATGAGATAGAGTGGATGAGCATCACAAAATGCAGAGATTTTTGCAAAAGAAAGAATCAAAAACTTAGTTTTAGTTTTCCACAAAAAGCATTTCGGATCAACCGATTTGCAAACTCGGTGATACCGAAGCAGCTTTTGGAACCAAAACTAGTGAACTCGGTCAGACCGGGTCACAGTTCGATGGCACCGAGACTGCTAGGGTTTCACAAAGTCCTGAACTCGGTCTCACCAATTTGTAATTCTCGGTCAGACCGAGAACCACATGTGCAATGGCCGTGGCCGAATCGGTGGAACCGAGTTCCGCAACCAAGTGGGTCCGAGATGATTTCGGCGGAAACCTAAACCTACATTTTTCGAATCTCAACTATTCTAAGGATTGTTTTGACTAGATAGGAGTGTTTCAATCGTAGCAAGGTTCATTAAGAACACAATGTGCTAAGATTTGGATGGGGAATAGCACTGCGATCGAGTCCATACCCTAGTTCGGCGGGGGACTCGCTACGGCGGCAATGGCAGAGACGAATTCCGTTGACGGTGGCGGAGACCAGCGACTGGAGGCGGCTGGCGACGAGGAGGACGATCCGGAGACCCAGGAGGCAGAGCGAGCTATGCACGGGCGAAGAGGTTTCGGAGAAATTTCCAAAATTTTGCCCGTGAGTATATATAGCCCGACCCTATCGGTGTGACCGAGTGGAACAAGTCGGTGGCACCGAGATGCATAACTGTTGACAGTTATAGCAACTCGGTATGACCGAAAAGTTCAAATCGGTTGCACCGAGGTGAAAACCTAGATCGACTTAGTGATATCGGTATGACTGAAACGGAGGAATCGGTCAGACCGAAAAGCACAAAGAAGTTTTGGAAGTTTAAGTCTATGACAAATCAGGGACTCCGAGTGCTCCTCACACAGAGTGGTTTGAATCTGACTTGATCAAATTTTGTGATGTAGCATGAATAGAGTTTGAGACGAGAAAAGCATAGATAGCTAGAGAAGGTTCTTAGGCATTCTTGTCCATCCACTTGGTAAGAAAAAGAAAAACCAATCAATCAAAACAACAAGTGGATGTACTCGAATGAGTAAAATACGCTCTCAACATGCTCACACAATAAAATGGCAATTGAAATATGTGGCAAAGCATGCACAACCAATTCTAGCATCTATCAAGCAATTGGCGATGACTGGGTCATTTATATATGAGTATATTGACTTAGGAGTCAAATGAGAACATTTGATCATAGGTCATACTCATCGTTTAAGCACAAGTGGGGTTACCACTTTTACATAAAGCATTGTTGTGTTCACATCATTAGAGTTGCTTTACCTCAATTTTTAGAGTAAAGCTCCCCCTAGATGTGATATCCCCTCTAAGAGGGATGAACTAACCTTGGGTTTTGTTGATGATGACTTCATGTAGATGTTGAAGATGTGGATGCTCAATGTTGATGTAGATCACTTAGAGCTACCATTGGAGTGAATTGCACTTTCAATACCTACATGGGTTAGTCCCACAAGGAACAAACAAGGATATCCATAGACATAGAGTGATGCACACACAAGATGATATCTATGAAAGCTTTTAGGTTACCTTGTCCCTTGACTTACCAACAAGAGGGTTTGTGACTCCTTGAACTAGTGCAAGATGTGGAAGTTGATTGCACTTGTTATTGCCAAAATGATAAGAGTGAAGTATGTTGGCGGAGTCACCCTCAAGAACTCTCTAGTTCTTCTTCTTTTGGATCCACACCATCTTGATGGGAATCCTTGGAGTTGTAGTCGTACTTGATGAAGTGGAACTTGAAGTAGTCTTAGGAATCCACTTGACTAAGGTCTTAGGAGCATCTTAAAATGCATCAATTTCCTCTTGAAGCTTGTCCTTGCCTTTTTGCTTGTAGTCTTGTGGTGGAAGATCATCTTGAGCTTGTGTCCCTTTGAAAGAAGTAGGATCATACTTCTCTTGTGAGGAACAAACTTTGTCTTGGGGTATTGATCTTCTTCCAACTCAACTCCATTGGCATTGAACTTTCGTTCAAAACCAACACCTTGATTCTTCCGGTGCCTTCCTTGCTTGCGTACAATTTCCTCGAATTGCTTAGTCCCAGCAAGGCTCTTGTACACTCATTTCTCTATAATTCCCTTCAATAGGCTATTTTCTTGCTCAAGTGTAACTTGGCTAAGAGAATCATTAGTGGAATCAAGAGAACTACTAGAAGCAATAATATTGGATTTAACATGATCATTGTTACTACTAGAGTAAGAATCTTTTTTGTTCTTGTTACTAGACTTGACTTGAGGCATGTAAGTGGATAAGAGTAAACGCTTGGCAATGTAAGAAGAACTTTTCTTATGAAGATCATCATTGTTTGCTTTTAAGAACTCATGCTCTTGCTCAAGGTTGAGCTTTTCAAAGCGTAATTTCTCATGTGTTCTTAAAAGTTCTCGATGATCTCCTAAGATAGTTTCATGAGCTAACTTAAGAGTGTTTAGTTCTTTAGTTAGAGCCTCAATCTTCTCCTTATCATTGTCATTCGTTTTATCTTGATTAGCATGATTAATTGACATTTCATCATAGTATTCATCACTAGAGTTGTCAACAACTAAATCATCATCACCTAACAAGTCATCTTCATCACTATTGAAATCAACATACTCGGGGTGTGATACCTTTGGGCCTTTAGCCATGAAGCATGTTCCAAATCCTTCATTTGGTGAGTCAAATATGTCGTAGGAGTTGGTTGACACAAGTGCTAGACCGGCAACACCTTCATCTTGAGTATATTCGGAATCGGAGTGATAACTTCTCTCGGAGTGGTTGTCGGAGTCGGAGACGGATACCCATTCACCAACATGAGCTTGATGTCTTCGTTTTGTGTAGCTCCTTGATGACTTGTCCTTTCTTTCCGAATCCTTGCTTCTCCATGAGTATCTTCGTTCATAACGATCATCTCTACTCCTTCTTTCCCTAGATGGTGATTCCTCTCTTCGGCTTCTTCTTTTGGGAGAGTCTTCTCTTTTCTTGTAGGGAGCCGTACACTCATTGGAATAGTGTCCGGGTCTTCCACAATTGTAGCAGTTTTGCTCTCGACTAGAAGATCTTTTTTCATTGTAGGACCTTGACTTGGAGCTTCTATCTTTGCTTCTACTCTTGTAGAACTTGTTGAAGTTCTTCACCATTAAGCTCAATTCTTCATTGAATATTTGCTTCTCACTTGATGATGTGGGAGCTTCACACGAGGCTTTGTAAGCACCACTTGATTTGTTGTGAAGTTCCTCTTTATCCTTGAGTGACATCTCATGAGCAACAATTCTTCCAATGACTTCCGTTGGCTTGAGTTCTTTGTAATTGGGCATCATTTGGATCAGTGTGCACACGGTATCATATTTTCCATCCAAGGCTCTTAGGATCTTCTTGATGGTGAATCTATCAGTCATCTCTTCACTCCCTAAGCCAGCAATCTCATTTGTGATAAGAGCAAGCCTAGAGTACATTTCAACGACACCTTCACCATCCTTCATTTTGAACTTGTCAAGTTGACTTTGAAGCACATCCAATTTGGATTCCTTGACGGAGTCGGTACCTTCGTGCATATCAATCAAAGTATCCCAAATTTCCTTTGCATTCTCAAGACGGTTGATTTTGTTGAATTCTTCGGGGCACAATCCGTTGAAGAGAATATCACAAGCTTGAGCGTTGTATTGCAGCATCTTTAACTCTTCAGCGGTGGCTTCACGGTTTGGTTCTCCATCGAAGAAGTCACCTTGCAAACCAACACACACAATAGCCCAAACGGCGGGGTTATGTCCAAGAATATGCATTTTCATTTTATGCTTCCAACTAGCAAAATTAGTACCATCAAAGTAAGGACCTCTACGGTGATAATTTCCCTCGCTAGACGCCATACTCTCCTAGGTTGTGAAACCAAGGCTATGACCACCAAAAGCTATGGAAATCAAAGCAAATGGAGACCAGAGCACTGATACCACTTGTAGGATCAAAAGTTTGTCTAGAGGGGGGTGATTAGACTACTTGACCAAATAAAAATCTATCCTTTTCCCAATTTTAGTTCTTGGTAGATTTTGGCTATCTTATCACAAGTCAAGCAATCTTCACACAATTCAAGCAAGCATGCAAAGAGTATATGAGCAACGGAAAGTAAAGCATGCAACTTGCAAGAATATAAAGGGAAGGGTTTGGAGGATTCAGACGCAATTGGAGACACGGATGTTTTTGTCGTGGTTCCGATAGGTGGTGCTATCGTACATCCACGTTGATGGAGACTTCAACCCACGGAGGGTAACGGTCGCGTGAGTCCACGGAGGGCTCCACCCACGAAGGGTCCACGAAGAAGCAACCTTGTCTATCCCACCATGGCCATCGCCCACGAAGGACTTGCCTCACTAGCAGTAGATCTTCACGAAGTAAGCGATCTCCTTGCCCTTACAAACTCCTTGGTTCAACTCCACAATCTTGTCGGAGGCTCCCAAGTGACACCTAGCCAATCTAGGAGACACCACTCTCCAAGAAGTAACAAATGGTGTGTTGATGATGAACTCCTTGCTCTTGTGCTTCAAATGATAGTCTCCCCAACACTCAACTCTCTCTCTCACACGATTTGGATTTGGTGGAAAGTAGATTTGAGTGGAAAGCAACTTGGGGAAGGCTAGAGATCAAGATTCATATGGTAGGAATGGAATATCTTGAGCTCAACACAAGTGTAGGTGGTTCTCTCTCAAAAAATGTGTATTAGAAGTGAAGATCTGTTCTGATGGCTTTCTCAATGAATGAAGAATGGGTGGAGGGGTATATATATAGCCTCCACACAAAATCTAACCGTTACACACAATCTGCTAAACTCGGTGGGACCGAATCATTAAACTCGGTCGGACCGATTCAGCAAACCTAGTGACCGTTAGGATTTTCAGTGGGACTGAGATGCAATTCGGTAGGACCGATATTGTTAGGGTTAGGGCATAACGTAATCTCGGTGTGACCGATTACACAAACTCGGTGGGACCGATTTTGGTAATAAGCTAACCAGACAGTTGGTCAGGTAAACTCGGTGGGACTGATTCGCTCTTTTCGGTGAGACCGAAATGTTATGAAAGGGAAACAGTGAGTTTACATTGCAATCTTGGTGGGACCGATCGCTCACTTCGGTTGGACCGAAACGTTATGAAGGGAAACACAGAAATTGCAATCCCATCTCGGTGAGACCGAGATCCCTATCGGTGAAACCGATTTGCTAGGGTTTGTGGCAGTGGCTATGACATGTGAAACTCGGTGGCGCCGGATAGAAAGAATCGGTGGGGCCGAGTTTGACTTTAGGTTTGGATCATATGTGGATATGGAAAGGTAGTTGAGGATTTTGGAGCATATCACTAAGCACATGAAGCAAGAGGCTCATTAAGCAACACCTCATCCCTCCTTAATAGTATTGGCTTTTCCTATTGACTCAATGTGATCTTGGATCACTAAAAATGTAAAATGTAGAGTCTTGTTCTTGAAGCTTGAGCCAATCCTTTGTCCGTGTAATTTTGAGGGATCCACATTCCTCCTCCATGCCATGCCATCCATTGAGCTTTTCTGAAATATTCATCTTGGAATGATGTTAGCTCAATGAGCTATATGTTGTTAGTAATTACCAAAACCACCCAGGGATAGTTGCACTTTCAAACCAGTATGTATATGTTACTCAAATGCTGTTACCCAAGTTCATAAATTTTCGTGGAAAGTATTAGTATCGCACATAGTTCATTGAATTTAAGCATGTGCCCGATGACCAGAAGGCATTTGTAGATTAACTGTCCATATTGCATATTCACACACATGGTAACATAAGGAAACGTATGTGTGACATACTAATCATCGCACACGAGTACTCGTAGACGCATCGTGTGCGATACTTCGCCACCGCAAGCAACTAGTTTGCATTTTTTAAAGTTTTTTGTACCCATAGAATCGCACACCAAGTGACTGCATTGATCGTCTGTGTTGTAATTTCTCATCGCAAACAGTTCATCCTAGTCGGATGTTTGCCATGTATCACACATATCTTGTTTACACGACTCGTTTGTGTTCTTTTGGCTCATCGGAAACAGTTCATCCATGTGTACTATATGCCGCATATCACACACATGTTAAACCGTTTCTGTTGTGTTCCCTAATCGAAAACAGTTCATCCGAGTTAGCCGTATGCGGTATATCGCACACACATTGATATGGATGCCCGTTTCTGTTGTTCTACCTCATCGCAAACAGTTCGAATGGATTAACCGTGTGTCCTGCATCGCACACACATTGTTATTGCTGCATGTTTCTGTTGTTTTGCCTCATCGCAGAAAGTTTGATTGGATTAACCGTGTGTCCTGCATCGCACACGCAACTAAAATATGAACCGTGTTTCATGCATCCTCCATCGCAAATGTTTTGCACCTTTTTTGATGAGTTTTTCACACCACTGTTTGCGATTATTCCATCGCACACAATTTCGGCAAAGGGTCTCTGATCGTAGTGTCGCGTTAGTAGTATCCTGCAGTAGTGCTTGCTATTAGTTTAGCAGGGAGGTACCAAAGTAATCCAGGAGTGGATAACTGGACAGCGGTCAAGAACATCCTAAAATACCTGAAAAGGACTAAGGATAGGTTTCTCATTTATGGAGGTGACAAAGAGCTTGTCGTAAACGGTTACGTCGATGCAAGCTTTGACACTGATCTGGATGACTCTAAGTCACAAACCGGATACGTATTTATATTGAATGGTGGAGCTGTAAGTTGTGCAGTTCCAAGCAGAGTGTCGTGGCGGGATCTATGTGTGAAGCGGAGTACATAGCTGGTTCGGAAGCAGCAAATGAAGGAGTCAAGATGAAGGAGTTCATATCCGATCTAGGTGTTATAACTAGTGCATCGGGTCCAATGAAAATCTTTTGTGACAATACTGGTGCAATTGCCTTGGCAAAGGAATCCAGATTTCACAGGAGAACCAAGCACATCAAGAGACGCTTCAATTCCATCCGCGATCAATTCAAGGAGGGAGACATAGAGATTTGCAAGATACATACGGATCTGAATGTTGCAGACCCGTTGACTAAGCCTCTCTCACAAGAAAACATGATCAACACCAAGACTCCATCGGTGTTAGAATCATTATTGTGTAATCTAGATTATTGACTCTAGTGCAAGTGGGAGACTGAAGGAAACATGCCCTAGAGGCAATAATAAAGTTGTTATTTATATTTCCTTATATCATGATAAATGTTTATTATTCATGCTAGAATTGTATTATCCAGGAAACTTAGTACATGTGTGAATACATAGACAAACAGAGTGTCCCTAGTATGCCTCTACTAGACTAGCTCGTTAATCAAAGATGGTTAAGTTTCCTAGCCATAGACATGTGTTGTCATTTGATGAACGGGATCACATCATTAGAGAATGATGTGATGGACAAGACCCATCCGTTAGCTTAGCATAAATGATCGTTTAGTATTCTGCAATTGCTTTCTTCGTGACTTATACATATTCCTATGACTATGAGATTATGCAACTCCCGAATACCGAAGAAACACTTAGTGTGCTATCAAACATCACAACGTAACTGGGTGATTATAAAGATGCTCTACAGGTGTCTTCGATGGTGTTTTTTGAGTTGACATAGATGGAGATTAGGATTTGTCACTCCGATTGTCGGAGAGGTATCTCTGGGCCCTCTCAATAATGATCATCACTAAGCCTTGCAAGAAATGCGACTAATGAGTTATTTGCGGGATGATTCATTACAGAGCGAGTAAAGAGACTTGCCAGTAACGAGATTGAACTAGGTATGGTGATACTGAGGATCGAATCTTGGGCAAGTAACATACCGATGACAAAGGGAATAACGTATGTTGTGATGCGATTTGACCGATAATGATCTTCGTAGAATATGTAGGAGCCAATATGAGCATCCAGGTTCTACTATTGGTTATTGACCAGAGATGTGTCTCGGTCATGTCTACATAGTTCTCGAACCCGTAGGGTCCGCACGCTTAACGTTTGATGACGGTTTGTATTATGAGTTTATGTGATTTTATGACCGAAGGTTGGTCGGAGTCCCGGATGAGATGACGAACGTGACGAGGAGTCTCGAAATGGTCGAGAGATAAAGATTGATATATTGGACCATGTTATTCGGACACTAGAAGTGTTCAGGATGGTTTCGGGTAAAACCGGAGTGCCGGAGGGGTTAGCGGAACCCCCGGGGGAACTAATGGGCCACCATGGGCTTTAGTGGAGAGAGAGGAGGGCAGCCAGGGCAGCCCCCCCCCCCTTGCAGTCCGAATTGGACAAGGGAAGGGGGGCTGTCGGTGTCAAAACCGACGGATCTCGGGTAGGGGGTCCCAAACTGTGCGTCTAGGCGGGTGGTAAAGGAGACAACGGACACGATGTTTTTACCCAGGTTCGGGCCCTCTCGATGGAGGTAAAACCCTACTCTTGCTTGATTGATATTGATGATATTGGTATTACAAGAGTTGATCTACCACGAGATCGAAGAGGCTAAACCCTAGAAGCTAGCCTATGGTATGATTGTTGTATCTTGTTGTTGTCCTACGGACTAAACCCTCCGGTTTATATAGATACCGGAGGGGGCTAGGGTTACACAGAGTCGGTTATAAAGAAGGAGATCTACATATCTGCATTGCCAAGCTTGCCTTCCACGCAAAGGAGAGTCCCATCCGGACACGGGACGAAGTCTTCAATCTTGTATCATCATAGTCCAACAGTCCGACCAAAGGATATAGTCCGGCTGTCCGGATACCCCCTAATCCAGGACTCCCTCAGTAGCCCCTGAACCAGGCTTCAATGATGACGAGTCCGGCGCGCAGATTTGTCTTCGGCATTGCAAGGCGGCTTCCTCCTCCGAATACTTCATAAAATTTTGAACACGAGGATCGTGTCCGGCTCTGCAAAACAAGTTCCACATACAACCGTGGAGAGAATAATATTTTCACAAATCTAATCTGCTGACGTACCCCGTAGTGTGACATCACACCATAGCCGTGCCCTTATTCGACTTGTTTTTATAACCAATCTCAGCGAGTTTGGCGAGGCGGTTTCCTTGGCACGTCATGTCGAAGCAGAGATCGTGTCCCCTTTGTTACGGGATTCTCATCAACACGGACGTGGGTAAACCAATCGTGCCTGTTGGTATGACCCCTTCGATGGAAGGTAAGTGCCAAACGGTCATGAGGAGGGCTCTTGGTATTCAACATCTTTATAAAGAGACCAAGCCCTATTCTTTTTCCTCTAGATATTAATCGAATCTGCCTCCCACCTCGAGTTCCAACACCCAAAGCTTAGGTTCAGGCGAGTCGAACCTACGATTATGTCTGGATCCAACCTTCATGGTCGGTGGATGCCTTCCCCCATCACAGAGGAAGACGTAATAAAGCTACGGGAGGCCAGGTACCTAACCGGCGAAATCCCGCATAGGCTGCATGCTCAAGGGCAGGTTATTCCCACTCCCAAGCCTGGTGAGAGCATCGTGTTCGTATCTCACTTCCTTCAAGGGCTAGGCTTCATGCCAGATCCCTTCGTGAGGGGGCATATGTTCTATTACGGGCTCGACTTCCATGATCTAGCTCCGGAGTCGATCCTCCACATCTGATCGTTCATCGTTGTATGCGGAGCTTTTCTCCGTATTACTCCTCACTTCGGACTGTGGCTCAAGACCTTCAAAGTGGAGCCGAAGATGATCGAGGGGCGACACGCAGAGTGCAGAGGCGTCGTAATAAGCAAAAAAGCCGATGCTCCATGGTCCGAGGGCTCTTTCCAGTAGGTGTCCAATTTGTGGCAACAAGAGTGGTTTTATATCACAGCTCCCAGGGGTACCAAGTGCGTGCCCCCCCTGGGTCTTTCGCTCGGGTCCCCCGCCATGACTAACGTCGTGGGTCAACAAGGGGCTGGACCGGGGGCCAGTAAATGATGTACCCACATTCGGAGCCGCATCCGAGATCTCCTTGAGAGAGATGTTAGTCTGGTCATGGTGATGCAAGTCATGCTAATTCGCCGGGTCCTTCCCTGTAAACGTCGTCCCCTCCTCCTATGGGAGTTCAATCTAGAGGGACCGCGAGCTCTTCAACACTTCCTCGGCATGACGCCTGAGGATATGTACAGATTGTTCTTCGGACCACAAATAACGTGTCCGGACATCACTGAGGATGCGGGTCTGAGCAGCAATCGCCCAGATACCCAAGTAAGTAGCCCTGCATTTGAACACGCTGTTTGTTTATTTATCGCAATGTTGCCCTAAAAAAGCTGCTCTTTGACCAGGATTGGATAGCGAAGGAAAAGTTGATCAGGTGTCCGGCCCCCCTCCCTGAGACCTCACCGGATCCCGTATTAACCAGGATGCTGGAGATCGCGCCTTACCAAGCACCTTCAGGAGAAGATAAAGGGGGGAACAAAAAGGCTAGCACCTCCGCGAAGGAGGTTAGATGGGAAGGAGGAACTAAAACTTCCCCTCCCCAGGGAAGAAGGAGGACCGCCTCCAAAGACCCGGAGACAATGGTCTCCAGACGGGGGAAGGAATCTTCACCAGAGGGTCCTGCCCCGGGGGATACCCGGCCGCACTATACCCTCAAGGGGATCAGCCCTCCACCGAGCTGTAAGTAAAAGGGTACTTAATAATGAAAAAACCTTGCTTTACTCCTGAGGAAAGTAACCGAAGCTTTTATCTTGCAGTTCGGATCTTAGCCCTTCTCAGCAGAGCTCGTCTTCGGGGGGATCTTCTTCCAGAGATGATGGAGAGTGGAACGCCTCCCCCTGCCATACTGCCTCATGAGGCGGGCGACCCCGAAGTGTCGATGCGAAGGGTTTCTCCTGATCCGGAAAGGCCAGAAGGTAGTCATATGGCCACCCGAAGTCCTCAGTATCCGGCTCTTGAAGAGAGCAATCGAAAGAGTCCGGCTCCATCTGGTGTGCGGTCGGACGTACTGAGGGATTTGCTAGAGAGATCGGCTATCTCAGAAGAGCACCGCGCGTTGATGGGTGCGGTGATTGACAAAATTTCGTCCGCCGAAAGCGGGTTGCATGAAGCTGTTATGAGTCTACTGACGGGTTTTGAGGTACCTGAAATGATGTACATTTTTGATAGTACCGCACATTTTAGATGTGCCCTGTGTAGATAGTAGCCCCTGAGACTCTAGGTGCCGTCGAAGACGACGGCGCATAGAGGATCCTAATCCCAGGAATAATCTTGCCGCCTTAATGTGCAGTTGGCGAAGTGTCCGGTGGCCCGCCGGACTGATGAGTTTGCCGAGTTAAAGCGGCAGCTTGACGTGGCAGATGCCGACATCGTACTTGTCAACAAGCGGCTTGACGAGGCGCAAGGTATGTAATTTCTCCAGTGACACATGATAAGAGGAGCATGATGCCAGTATCTATAACATGTTTTTGGATGCAAATGGAGCTGCGGCCATGGAGGACCTCCGGGCGAAACTTGCCCGAGCCAAAGAACAAGCCAGGAAAAGCGATGCGGCTGCCCTAGAGGCAATCAAGGAGCTGAAAGCCAAACAGGCTGCTCACTGCCAAAGCAAGGAGGAAATAGCCAGGATGGCTGTGGAATTGAAGAATGTCGCTGACCGTTGCAACCTTCTTGAAAAGGAAGATCAAGCGAAGAGGACAGACGTGGAAAAGGCCACGATGGCGGCCAAAGACACCCGCTCTGCAATGAGAGCGATCAAGGAGGAGCTGCGTCAATCCGGTGATATCGTGGCTGGGAAGCCCTTTATTCTGCGGATGATGTTCGGAGATCCCAAGTATGCCCCTTTGGACAGGCTGTGGAGTTCTGCGGATGCATATCTAGACCTAGCAGCGAGTGCTGCTGATGCGGCCAAATACTTCCGAGATCAAAAAGAACGCGAAGTAGAAAAGCTGTTCTGGTCACAGCTTCACGTTCCAGAGCGTCTACTTCCATTGCCTGATCGGTTGGCCGAATGGGCCGAGCTGAATAGATTGTCCGGACTCGCCATGAGGTCTGTTGTGGATCATCTGTGGCCGGAAAGGCCAAAGCCTAACAGCTACTTTAGTTTGGTGCAGCAGTTCCTTGGTGCAGTGCCGCATATCAACGCGATGAGGAGGTCGGCATGCATAGAGGGTGCGCGGATGGCCCTTGCCTGTGTGAAGACATACTGGGCGGAGATGGAGGCCACCGCCATTGCAGCCCAAGATTCGGAAGAGAGCCTAGTACCTACCGAGCACTACTTTCAAGAAGTTCTTGAGGACGCTCGCTCCATAGAGGCGCAGTGCTCGAAGAATCTTATGTTCTAATGACATGTATTCCCATTGAAAAATAATGTTTTTACTGAATTATAAAGGCTATTTTATGCTTGTGCCTGCAAGAATTATAATACCTCCTGTGCGGTCGTTTATGTATATACGTATATAACCTGAAAGATGGCAGTCATCGGCTTCAGCCCCCATACATATAATGTGGCGGTGTTCACAAAAACGCATGTCCACACTTGATCCAACGTCTTGGTCCATTAAGGAGGTGATAGCGCAGCGAACTAGGCAATCGGACTATAATGCTTTAACACTTTCACTTAGCCATAGGAGTTTGACAGTGGGGCTACTATATAGCCCCTGGTGGCTCCACGCTCATCTGTATTCGGGGCGCGTACATGCCTGGCCGGGAAACGGCCCTTCATTAAGGCGGAGGAATCCTGAAGATTCCGCTAGGTCATCGAGTGGTTGACCAGTCTCACGCTATATCATGACAGTCAGTTTTCGGCTTTCTCTACTGAGGTGCTCATCCGGATGAACCAGGGCACAATTGCAGTAGTTCTCCTGGTGCCGCCTTAGCCGATAGAGCGGAACGTAAGGCAGCAAGACACAGGAGCCGGGCAAACCCAACATTTGAGCAAAGCCATGATACGGAGCTGATGCATATAAGGCCAAACTCGCGACGCCGAACACTCCCTAAGGTATTCGGTCTTTATTATGTAATCCGGGCTAAGCAGTGCCCTTTGTTATAAGCCCCTGGTGTCCAGGTACGTGCAGTAATCTGACGTGGCCACATGCCAATACGCCAGCATCCATCTCAGTTGTACTGAGAATCCGGGGGATGTGTATCAACAAGAGACAGTAAAAAGGTTTACGCAGGGTCTTAATCTAAAGAGAATCCTTGGAATGGGTCCCTGCTGCACGTATGTGCCTGTGTCTCCGTTGTGCCATATCCTGGACGGGTGTAGCACGATGGTCATCTATAAAAGAGAGAAACTTAGCTGAAAAAGTTGTCGTGCAAAAGATAGGTTATACTAAGTAAACCAAGTACGGTTCAAGATGAGTAAAATTGAGCCTAATTGTCACTTGTTTACACGCAATGAGCCCCTTGTATTGTTATGGGGGTATAGCCATCAAACCTGTGTCAATCATGTATAGCTACGCCGGACTCGTCTAACCATGTCCGTCGTCATTAACGATCTGTCAGATGCTCTAGTTGGTGAGGTCGTTTAGTGTGCGGCTGCCAAGGCAGCCGCACGGTCTTCCGCGCACAAGGAGCGCTCAATATTTCCATTTACTATAATGGTGCCACGTGGACCGGGCATCTTAAGCATGAGAGAAGCGTAATGCGGTATTGCGTTAAAGCGGGCAAAAGCTTCGAGTCCGAGTAGTGCTTGATAGCCACTTTGGAACGGAGCGATGTGAAAGGTTAAATTTTCGCTGCGAAAGTTATCGGGAAAGCCGAATATAACCTCTAGTAGTAGGGAGCCCGTGCAATGGGCTTCTGGGCCTGGCGTTACTCCTTTATAGGCAGTATTGCTGTGGCTGATTTTTGTTGGGTCTATCCCCATTTTGCGGACTGTATCCTGATATATCAGGTTTAAACTACTGCCGCCGTCCATCAGGACTCGTGTGAAGTGGTATCCGTCGATTATTGGGTCTAACACCAAGGCAGCCCATCCTGCATGCCAGATACTGGCCGAGTAATCCCGATGGTCGAAGGTGATCGATTGGGACGACCAGTGGCGGAACTCCGTGGCGATAGGCCCTGGGGCACGTGTCTCTATGACTGCCACGTTGTTTTTCTTTATCACGTGTAACACGTTTACTGTTTTGACTTCTGGTGGGAATTTCTTCTTTTCCCCAGTGCTTTGTTTGCGGGGCTCGTCCTCGTCTTCACTTGGTGTATCCAGCCCCTTGTGTTCGGTGTTGAGTTTGCCGGACTGCTTGAAGACCCAACATTCTCTATGGGTATGATTGGCAGGTTTATCACGGGTGTTGTGGATCTGACATAGTTTGTCCAGAATCTGGTTTAGGCTGGACCGTTCGTCTCTGTTGCCTTTGAGGGGCAGCTTATGCCGACCCGGCCAAGAGCTTTTGAATCCGGCGTTTACCGTCGTGCTCTTCGGGCTGTCTTCTTTATTTCGGCGCTTGTTTTTCCTATGTCGTGGCTTCTTGTTTCTGTCCCTGACTTCGGATGTACTTGGGTCGCTGGTGCTGCATCGGGCTAACCAGCTGTCCTCGCCCGCGTAAAAGCGGGTCATGAGGCTTGTTAATGCAGCCATTGTTCTTGGCTTTCCTGGCCGAGGTGTCTAGCAAGCCATTCGTCTCGAACGCTGTGTTTGAAAGCTGCTAAGGCTTCGGCGTCCGGACAGTCGACTATTTGGTTCTTTTTAGAGAGAAACATGTTCAAAGCTTTCGGGCTGACTCTCCGGGCTGTTGAGTTATATGACTTAGATCATCTGCATCCGGTGGTCGGACATAGGTCCCTTGAAAATTTGCCCGAAAAGCGTCCTCGAGCTCTTCCCAGCTTCCAATGGTGTTTTCGGGGAGGCTTTTAAGCCAGTGTCGGGCTGGCCCTTTGAGCTTGAGGGGTAAGTACTTGATGGCATGGAGATCATCTCCTCGAGCCATGTGGATATGGAGGATGTAGTCCTCAATCCAGACCCCAGGGTTTGTCGTTCCATCGTATGCCTCTATGTTTACGTGTTTGAACCCCTCTAGAAATTCATGGTCCAGCACCTCACCGGTGAAACATAGGGGGTGTGCGGCACCCCTGTATTTGGGTGTACCGTAGTGTTCGGATTTTTGTTGTGTTACATTGCGTGCTGGAGCGCGCTTTCTTGGCCCGTAGATGGATCAGGTTGGGCCATCCTTATGATGTGAGTCCTCATGTGGATCGCGTACTGGCTTGTGTGCGGTGTCATTTGTCGTTCTATGTTGGCCCGAGGTCGTCTATCCGACCGGATGGCTGTTTTGTTTTTTGATTGCAGGGGCTCTAAGGCCTCATCATCGAATTCAGGTAGTAGCTTTCGCTTCGGGTAGCTCTTTGTCGGGCGACTACCGCCATACTTTTCTGCGGTGTTGCGTACTTTATTCCATCTGATTCTGAGTGTATCTTCCGGAGCCTTGAGCTTTCTCTTCTGCTTTTTCAGGCTCCGCGCAGTGGCAACAAGCCTTTGATGGAGATTCTTCTGCTCCAGGAGCTTGTCCGGTGTGATGTCATCCGGACTGTTATCCTCGGAGGAGACGGGTTGTTCGGTTTGATTCTCCGTGTTGCCACCGTCGGACAGTTGTTAAATGCCATGTTCGTCATCCGCTGGCTCAACCTGCTCTATCGCTGGGCCTGTATGATCACTACTTCTGCCGAGGCGGGATTTGGAGCGGCGTATACGCCGCCGATTGACTGCTTGTCAAGGGAACGATCCTTCACTGCGTCCTTCTGTTCCTCGTCGTCGGTTTCTTTGGGTGTGTCCACCATATATACATCATGGGATGAGGTGGCTGTCCAGTGCCCTGTGGGCAGTGGTCCCTGTTCGTCTCCTGCATCGTCGTCCATACCGTCAATGTCTTCGGAGTCGAAGTCGAGCATGTCGGTCAAATCATCGACAGTGGCTACTAACTGGGTGGTGGGTGGGCGGCGAATTTCTTCGTCATTCGCTTCCCAATCCTGCCGGACCTAGTTCGGCCAGGTTTCTCCTCACAAGGAGAGGGACCTTAGTGAGTTCAGTATGTCACCGAAAGGCGAGTGCTGAAAGATATCCGCGGAGGTGAACTCCATGATCGGCGCCCAGTCGGATTCGATAGGCACGGGCGTAGGCGGTTCGGAGTCCGTGGCCGGAGAAGAATCCGGCAATTTGGCGTCACGGCTCTCGTGAAGGGTAAGGTTGGTATTCGGCTCGATCACTGATAAGACTGCGGCCTCCGTGGCGGGGTCTAGCCACCCGTCCATGGATGGTGCAATTGGCTCCGAATTGAGGGTCGGAGCAGGTGCAGGTGCGATCTCCTGAACACTATCCGACGAAAGAGCTAAATCATGATCATCGTGATCGTGCGGCGCACTCGGCAGGGGCTCGAATCCTTCGAAGATCAAGTCTCCACGGATGTCCGTCGTGTAATTTAAGTTTCCAAATCTGACCTGGTGGCCAGGGGCATAACTCTGGATCTGCTCTAGATGGCCAAGCGAGTTGGCCCGCAGTGCGAAGCCGCCGTATACAAAGATCTATCCAGGGAGAAAAGTCTCACCCTGGACTGCATCGCTATCGATGATCGAAGGAGCCATCAAGCCTGACGATGACGACACGGAGTAATTCTCAATGAAAGCACCAGTGTCGGTGTCAAAACCTGCGGATCTCGGGTAGGGGATCCCGAACTGTGCGTCTAGGCGGATGGTAACAGGAGACAAGGGACACGATGTTTTTACCCAAGTTCGGGCCCTCTCGATGGAGGTAAAACCCTACTCCTGCTTCATTGATATTGATGATATGGGTATTACAATAGTTGATCTACCACGAGATCGAAGAGGCTAAACCCTAGAAGCTAGCCTATGGTATCATTGTTGTATCTTGTTGTTGTCCTACGGACTAAACCCTCTGGTTTATATAGATACCGGAGGGGGCTAGGGTTACACAGAGTCGGTTACAAAGAAGGAGATCTACATAACCGTATTGCCAAGCTTGCCTTCCACGCCTAGGAGAGTCCCATCCGGACACAGGACGAAGTCTTCAATCTTGTATCTTCATAGTCCAACAGTCCGGCCAAAGGATATAGTTCGGCCGTCCGGATACCCCCTAATCCAGGACTCCCTCAGGGGCGCCCCCTTTCCTTCTCCCTCTCTCCCTCTCCTTCCTTCGCCCTCTCTCCTTGTTTGTGGAATCCTACTAGGACTCCCTTCCTTGGGCGCGCCCCTAGGGCCGGCCGGCCTCCTCCTCCCCTCCTTTATATAAAGGGGAGAGGGGCACCCCACAGACACACAAGTTGATCTTTCAGCTGTGTGCGGTGTCCCCCTCCACAGTTACACACCTCGATCATATCATCGTAGTGCTTAGGCGAAGCCCTGCGCCAGTGAACTTCATCATCATCATCACCACGCCGTCGTGCAGATGAAACTCTCCCTCAGCCTCAACTGGATCAAGAGTACGAGGGACGTCATCGGGCTGAACATGTGTTGAACATGGAGGTGCCGTACGTTCGGTGCTAGGATCGGTCGGATCGTGAAGACGTACGACTACATCAACCGCGTTGATAAACGCTTCAGCTTTCGGTCTATGAGGGTACGTGGACACACTCTCCCCGCTCGTTGCTATGCTCCTCCTAGATAGATCTTGCGTGATCGTAGGAATTTTTTTGAAATACTACGTTCCCCAACACGCTCAGCGTCGCGTGGAGCACTGCGAAAATGTACAGCGAGGCGTCCTGCGGGCTGAATTGACAAAACAGTAGGGGAATTTGTAAAATGACCAGAAACGACCGGACCAGGACAGCTGGCGCAACTTGGCCGCCTCTGATTGGCGCTGGACTAAATTTGCACATTGCGTGCAAGTTCTAGGACTAAATAGTTCACATTTACAAGTTTTAGGACTAAATTATCACATCCTTGACAAGTTCTAGGACCTGTGGTGCTTTTTACCTGTGGATGATCATACAAAAAATTTATGCGGGATTGAATTTCATTTCTCGTAATCTTTTAGATTTTGCCGCGTGTGGTACTTTTATGGAAATTACTTTGGATGAAGCCACCAAATTGCTTGATAATATTATGGAAAATTATTCGCAATGGCATACCGAACGAGCTCCTACTAGTAAAAAAATTAATTCGGTTGAAGAAATTTATTCTTTTTGTGAAAAAGTTGACGCTCTTATGAAATTGGTTGCTAGTAAAAGTGATCCTATTGATTTAAATTATATGCCTTTGTCTACTTGTATTGAGCAAAATAGTGATGCCATTGATGTGAATTTTATCTCTCGAAATAATTTCAATAACAATGCTTATAAAGGTAATTTTAATCCTAGGCCTTTTCCTAGTAATTCCTCTAATAATTATGGTAATTCCTAGGGAAATCATTCTTATAATAATAATAGGAACACCTCTGATCTTGAGAATAATATTAAAGAAATTATCAAAACACAAAAAGTTTTCAACACTTCCATAGAAAAAAAGTTGAATAAGATTGATGATTTTTCTAGAAGTGTTGAAAGAATTTCTCATGATGTGGAAAATCTCAAGATGAAAATTTTTGTGCCTAAGGTTGATGAATCAATTAAAGCTCTTTATGTTTCTATGGATGAAAGTAAGAAAAGAACCGTTATGCTTAGAGCTAAAAGAGAATTTTTAGAAAAAGCATTTCTAGCAATTTCTTTGGTAAAAGTGATGAAGATCTTTAAATGATTGGTGTTTCTTCTATTGATTCCTCGTTTAGTAAAATTAAGATTGATGAAAAATGGACTGGATAAGAGTCAACTTTAGCTAGAAGGCATCCCGATAATTCTGAGGGTGAAAATCTTATTGAGAAAATTGATGAAAGTGGGTTTGAAGAGGTCAAAAATTTAACAAGTGATGTTCCCACTCTTTTGGATTAAAAGACTTTAATTATGATAGTTGCTCTTTGATTGATTGTATTTCCAATCCATGATAAATTCACCCCATGCTGATGAACAAAACAAAGATTTTACTAAATATATTGTTGATGCTATGATGAAAGCTTTAGAAGAAAAGTTGGAATTTGAAGTTTCTATTCCTAGAAAATTGCATGATGAATGGGAACCTACTATCAAAGTGAAGATTAAAACTTATGAGTGTTTTGATTTGTGTGACTTGGGTGCTAGTGTTTCTACAATTCCAAAATCTTTATGTAATGTGCTGGGTCTTACCGATATTGAATCATGTTCTTTAAATTTGCACTTGGCGGATTCTACTATTAAAAAGCCTATGGGAAGAATTAATGATGTTCTTATTCTCGCAAATAGGAATTATGTGCCCATAGATTTTATTGTTCTTGATACTGATTGCAATCTGTCTTGTCCAATTATTCTTGGTAGACCGTTTTTATGGACTATCGGTGTCGTGATTGATATGAAAGAAGGCAATATTAAGTTCCAATTTCCACTGAGGAAGGGTATCGAACAATTCCCTAGAACAAGAATCAGGCCACCATATGAATCAATCATTAGGGCATCTTATGGATCTCGAAACAAAGATGACAAAACTTAGATCCTTGCTTTATGCCTAGCTAAGGGCGTAAAACTATAGCGCTTGTTGGGAGGCAACCTGATGAATAAAATTTATTTTGGTTTTTGCTTTATTTTCTTGAGTGTTACCACATTTATGCTACTGTTATGATTGTGTTTTTTGTGTTTTAATTCGTGTTTGTGCCAAGTAAAGCCTTTAGGATCTTCTTGGGTGATAGTTGTTTGATCTTGCTGAAAAACAGAAACTTTTGCTCTCACGAAAACAATTCTCATTTTTTACCAGAGCGTACTAAAATGCCAATTCGTTTTGCAGTAGATTAATATACAAATTGCTCAGGTCATCCTAATTTTTCAGAATTTTTGGAGTTTCAGAAATATTCGAAATATTCAGATTGCTACAAACTATTCTGTTTTGACAGATTCTATTTTTTGCGTTGTGTGCTTGTTTTGATAGCTCTATGGTTTTCTTTGATGAGTTTTTGCCATACAAAAGTTGGAATACAATAGATATAATGCAAGAACAAAATATGAATTGGTTTGATATAGTACTTATAGTAGTGATTTGCTTTCTTTTACTAACGGATCTCACGAAGGTTTTGTTGAGTTTTGTGTGATTGAAGTTTTCAAGTTTTGGGTTATCGTACGATGGATGAAGGAATAAGGAGTAAGATGATCCTAAGCTTGGGGATGCCCCGTCATACCAAGATATTACCCAAAAGAGAGCAAGCAACTAAGCTTGGGATGCCCCGAGTGGCATCCCCTCTTTCTTCTAGCGACCATCAGTATTTCACTCGAAGCCATATTTTTATTCATCACATAATATTTGTTTTTCTTGGAGCATCTTGTATTATATGAGTCTTTGCTTGTTTTATTTTGTTTTTTAAGTCTTGATTCCTTGCTGGACACACCTATTTGAGAGAGCCAAAGTTATGTCATGACTTGTTAAAATTGCTCTCTATGCTTCACTTAAATTTTTATGAGCTATGGACTTGCTCTAGTGCTTCACTTATATCTTTTTGAGCATGGTGTGCTTTAGTATTTTTGAAGAAATTCTCTCTTTATTAACTTAGATTTATTTGAGAGTTAGTAAAATTTTCAAGAAATTCTCTCTTGCTTCACTTAAATTAATTTGAGAGAAAGAAAGAAAATTATGCTCATGATCTTCACTTATATTTGTTTGAGCTTATCAAAAGCAACATATGAAAATTTGTTCCAAAGTGACAGATATCTAAGAAGGATATAATAAAAACTTTCAGGAAGATCATTGGACAAAATAAACTTGATTCTTAGTAATAGTTTTGAGATATGTTGATGTGATATCTGAGTTATGTCGATGAGTAATTATGCTTTAGTAAGAATATTGGTGTTAAGGTTTGTGATTCCCTATGCAAGCACGAAAGTCAATAATTATGCAATGAAATTATATCCTACTTGTGGTGCATTATTTGTTGTTAATTATGCTTAGTGCTCGCTTATGAAATTATTCGTTTCTTGGTTGGTCGCTTCTCAATCTTTTGCTAGCCTTCATTTTGCACGAAGTATGATCTCTACTTGTGCATCCAAAAACCTTTAAACCAATTTTCCCACATGAGTCCACTATATCTACCTATATGCGGTATTCTTTTGCCATTCTAAGCAAATTTGCATGTGCCATCTCTAATTTTCAAAATAAACTTCTCTTTTGTGTGTTCGTTCCGCTCGCGGAGCGGTGAGGGGTGTCTAATATTTTCCAAGCTAGATGTGTTATTCTCACAATGAGTGTTTATTCACTTGTCATTGCACGAGAGTAAGGCAAAGGTATTAGGGATTCCCAGTCCCAAAATGAAAAATGAATTTACTTTATGTTGTCAAATAATAAATTCCTTGGAAAGTGATGGTATGGAAGGCAACCGTGGATACGGCTAGCCATGGAAAGTGAAGGTATGGTTGAAAAAGGAATAAACTTTATTTTCTGTTTGGGAACTGCCTATGATATATCTAACATGCAAAGTGTTGGGAACTCTAAGTCGTTTTCGTTGGTGGGAAGGACACACCTCCCGAAATGTTTTTATCTCTCAATATTCACTTTGAGCTCAGGCACCCCTACAAATCCCTACTTCCCTCCGCGAAGGGCCTTTCTTTTACTTTATGCAATTTTTATTTTTGAATTTGAGTCTCCACCTTCTCTTATAAAAGCACCAACTAGGAGGCAATATGATCGTACTTGAGCATTGGGTGTAGCTAATATGCGAGATTGTTTAATGAATGGATCAATGATTAAGCATGATGGGCTAGGGATAGCTTATTTTAGCGTTGATATTTTGAAAGACATGGTTGCTTGTTGATATGCTTGAGGATTTAAGTTGTCATGTCAAAACTAGACTATTGCTTTGAACAATATAAAAGTCCAAATGACCATTCTATAAAGAAAAGAAATATGGTATGACATGTTAGGCAGCATTCCACATCAAAAATTCTGTTTTTATCACTTACCTACTCGAGGACGAGTAGGAGTTAAGCTTGGGAATGCTGATACGTCTCCAACGTATCTAAATTTTTTATTATGCCATGCTATTATATTATCAATCTTGCATGTTTTATAATCATTTTATAGTCATTTTATATCATTTTTTGTTACTAACCAATTGACATAGTGCCAAGTGACAGCTGTTGTTTTCTGCATGTTTTTTTTACATCGCAGGAAATCAATACCAAACGGACTCCAAATGCAACAAAACTTTACGGAGATTTTTTATGGACCATAAGACATCTAATGGGCCAAGGCTGCGCCTGGGGGTGCTCCGGGGAGAGCACAACCCACCAGGGCGCGCCAGGAGGCCCAAACGCGCCCTGGTGGGTTGTGCCCACCTTAGGTGCCCCCCGGACCGCCTCTTTGCTCTATAAATACCCCAATATTCCAGAAACCCTAAGGGAGTCCACTAAAATCAATTACAGCCGCCGCAGAGTCCAGAACCACCGGATCCAATCTAGACACCATCTCGGATGGGGTTCACCGCCTCCATTGGTGCCTCTCCAATGATGCATGAGTAGTTCTTTGTAGACCTTCGGGTCCGTAGTTAGTATCTAGATGGCTTCCTTTCTCTCGCTAAATTCTCAATACAATGGTCTCTTGGAGATCCATATGATGTAACTCTTTTTGCGATATGTTTGTTGTGATTGGATGAACTTTTAGTTTATGATCAGATTTATCTTTTCATATCCATGAAAGTATTTGAGTTTCTTCGATCTCTTTTATGCATGATTGCTTATAGCCTCGTATTTCTTCTCCGATATTTGGGTTTTGTTTGGCCAACTTGATCTATTTTTCTTGCAATCGGAAGAGGTGCTTTGTACTGGGTTCGATCTTACGGTGCTTGATCCCACTGACAGAAGGGGAACCGACACATATGTATCGTTGCTATTAAGGATAAAAAGATGGGGTATACCTCTACATAGATAGATATTGTCTACATCATGTCATCGTTCTTATTGCATTACTCCATTTTCCATGAACTTAATACATTAAATGCATGCTTGGATAGCGGTAGATGTGTGGAGTAATAGTAATAGATGTAGGCAGGAGTCGATGTACTAATCTTGGATGTGACGCCTATGTAATGATCATTGCCTGGATATCGTCATGATTATTTGAAGTTCTATCAATTGCCCAATAGTAATTTGTTCACCCACCGTTTGCTATTTTTCTCGAGAGAAGCTACTAGTGAAACCTATGGCCCCCGGGTCTCTTTCTCATATTATTTGCCTTTGCGGTCTACTTTTCCTTTGCTTTTATTTTCAGATCTATTAAACCAAAAATACAAAAATACCTTGCTGCAATTTATTCTAATTTATTTTATTTGGCGTTCGATCTATCAATCTACTACAATTTATTCATGTCTGTTTGCCTATCTTGAGGCGCCGCTACCCGAAAGGGATTGACAACCCCTTTTACACGTCGGGTTGCGAGTAGTTGTTATTTGTGTGCATGTGCTGTTTACGTTGTGTTGATTGGTTTTCCTACTGGTTCGATAACCTTGGTCTCATAACTGAGGGAAATACCTACAGCCGATGTGCTGCATCATTCCTTCCTCTTTGGGGGAAAACCGACGTAGCCTCAAGTCGCATCAATAGCGACGCCTGGGAATGACCTGCAGTGGTTCCCTAGCATGGTTAGATGTAGCGGCCATCAAAGAGGAAGATGATTTGAAGCAATCCGATGAATCTGTTATGGCGACGGCGACAGTGTTTGACCTTGATTTCAGTGACGGCGACACGCAGTGAACGAGCTTGGAGTCGGGTGGAGAGGGCCAAGGGAGGCAACGATGTAGCGGGGGGTTGGCGGACGGTCGCCTAAAGGTGCGCCGGCGAAGAGGCAATGGCGGGCGGAGAGGCGCGAGAGAGGCTGACTTTTTCCTTCGTGCGATAGCGGCTGAGTAAATTTAAGCGCCGAATAGGAGGCGGAGTAAAAATAATGCTCCTCCATTCGGTTTTGGGGATCGGCTAGGTGCCCATTAGAGGAGTAAAACCAAAATTTTACTCCTCTAACGTTGGATAGGGGATCGGTTAGAGTTGGCCTAAATTAGTAGATATTCTAAAATCCTCGAGCTTTCTTATTGACCTGATTTTATCCTAAAATACAGCTGTTATAGCAACCTGATTAACACAAATTTCCAAATTCAGTAGCTTCCATAGATATAAACAATGGTTGAAAGGATTTATTGAGAAGCAATTATTCCATTGGAGGGAAGGAGATCATACGAAAGGCCATAGCTGAAGCTATAATTGTGTTCGCCATCTCTGTGTTACATTTACATAAAGGAATTTGCAAAGAAATTAATGACATTATTGCCCAGTTTTTGTGGTGAGATGAGGAGGATAATAAAAAGATGGATTGGCTCGCTTGGTGAACACTTTGATTTCCTAAAAGTGAGGGAGGTAAATGCTTTAGAGATTACATTTTTAGGCTTGCAATGCTTGCCAAGCAATGTTTGAGATTGATAACCACCCCTAATATTGTTATTCCCAGGAATTTTAAACACGAAGTACTACCCTAATATAAGTATGATCTGTTACAATCTACCCCTATGAAAGGTTCATCATTCACGTGGCCATAACATCATGTATGGTCTTCCAACCTTCAAGGGTGGATATATTTAGAGGACTGGTAGAGGGGAGAGGATCCTATCCAGTTCGGACGGGAAGGTAATACCCCACGAGGTCAACTGGTATTTAGCGATCTAATTGTTGATTTGTGGGATGACGAGCTCACGGGTATAATTAGTTTGGCTAAAAAGGGAGAGGAGAGGGGGATATTGCTAATTTGGGCATGGTAATCTCTCCGGGCCTCTCACCGGTACAGATGCTAATCTCCTTCATCCTCACACCATACCACAATCTCTCCTTCTACGTACTGTGCAAACCAACCAACACAAGACAAGAGCAGCAACAATGGCATTGCAGCAGTGCACAGTGGCGCTCTTCTTGGCGGTCGCCCTCATGGCCGGGCCAGCCATCTCGTACGCTGCCGAAGCTGGCCATGCCCCAGTCGGGGCACAACCCAAGGCGACGATCGAGGAGCAGAAGATAATTGAGAAGGCCAACATAGCCTACAAGGTGGCCGTGGCGGTGGCAGCCGTGGTCCCTCCAGCGGACAAGCTCACATGTTTCCAGACCACCTTCGTCAACAACTTTGGCAACTGGACACTCGAAGGGTTAGCCAACGTGTCCAGCGCCAATGCCAGTATCAACACTAGGGTCATCTTCGCTTAGGTGGCGGCCGCCAGGAATGCCCAGGGCACTACCCTGGAGGCCCAGTATGACTCCTTCGTGGCCATCTTTGGCGAGTCGCTCCGCACCATTGCCGGCATCCTCGAGGTCCACGCCGTCAAGCCCGCCCGCGAGGAAGTCAAGGGGGCGATCCCTGCCGGCGAGCTCAAGGCCATTGACCAGATCGACACCGCCTTCAGGAGTGCAGCCACCGCCGCTGACGCTGCCCCGGCCGAGGAAAAGTCCACCGTCTTCGACTCCACCTTCAGCATGGCCATCAAGGAGACCATGGGCGATGCATACAAGGACTACAAGTTCGTCCCCGCCCTCGAATCTGCCGTCAAGAAGATCTACACTGCATTAGTTCCCGTGGAGCCCCAGGAAAAGGTCTTCGTCTTTGAGAGCGCCCTTGAAGACACCATCAGCGCCATGGCCACCGCGGCCACCGCCGCCGCCCCCGCCGCGCCCACTACCACTCCTGCCTCCTCCGCCGGTGGAGACAAAGTCTGAGCTCATATATACAAATATTACAGTGGCTAAGCTAGCCTCAATGGCAACCATTTCAAGTGTTGATCCTGAGTGCTCTCTTGATTGACACATGTCTTTCTTTTTCTATTATTCACTCCTTGTTTTGTGATGTTTTTTAACTATGCAAATGGCCCATCGTCTTTCCGTCAAGGGCTGGTCTGCCGTTTCCGTGTATGCTACGTATTTTTCAACTACACAGAAGCACATACACTAATCCCTATAAACGCACCCACGCACACCCCTGTCGGATCACGGGTTCCGGCAGACCCTTAAGGTTCGAACTCTGGGGTGAGCGCGGAGATCGTGCCCTCTATCTCTCTGTCTCGTAAGGAACTAGCTACTGCAAGAACAACACAAGGGACACAAGGTTTATACTAGTTCGGGCCACCATTGTGGTGTAATACCCTACTCTAGTTTGTGGTGGGTGGATTGCCTCTTGGGCTGCAGAGGAAGAACAGTACAAGGAAGAATGACCTCGCGAGGGTCTGTTCTTGGCTAGGGGATGAGCTGCTAGGGGGAGTTCGATCGCCCTTCTCTCTCTGGATGCTGGATCCCCTCCTGGCCCTTTTTTGATCTAGATGCCTCTACCCTGGGGGTGGCTGGCCCTATTTATAGGTGAAGGCCCTGGGCCTCTTCCCAAATATTGAGCGGGAAGGGCGCCAACAATTGGCCAATTTGAAGGGGAACATCTGGTACACTTATCCTGACTAAAGTTGGTCTTCGCCTGCCAAAGGCCCTGTGGTGACGTCGTCCTGGGCTCCATGGTGACCTCCTTCTCACCGTTGGACTGGCCTTGGTCTCGTTGCACCGAAATGGGTGCCTTTGCTTGATCCTCCCGCATGCGCTTGCCCCCTTTGCACCAAAGAGGAAAGGGGGGACGCTGCGCGGGCTGGCACCCGCCTGGCACCCTCGATCGTCATGGCTTGCGTCATGGGCACCTCGCGAGGTACCCTGCCTTGATCCCTCCGCCTCCTCGCAAGCCAGCCTAAGGAGGCCGTGCTCGAGGAAGCGTTGTGTCGTCCGCCTCGCGAGGCTTGGCCCCTCGCGAGGGTCTTGAGTCTTGTGTTGATGCAGATGGGCCACACTGGGCCTCCATTTGAGCCACGCCGCAGGCCGCTGGCAGGAAAGTCTGGGTACCCCCGTTCCCAGAACGCCGACAGTAGCCCCCGGGCCCAAGGCGCGCATGGGCTTGGCCGTGCCGAGAGGCGAAAGGGCAAGGGCGAAGTGCCGCGGGCCCTATAGCCTGCGGCCTTGGGCGCCGCGTGGCGGTTTGACAGGACGTGGGCGTCTCCACTTCCCCATGATGCCTCGGCAACTGCGTGACTTGACTAGTCCCTGCATGCATAGATACGGGTCATTATTACCTGCGATCGTGGTGCTTGACGGTTGGCCTCTTACGGCTATAAATGCGAGGCCGCACAAGCTCCGCCAGTCCATCCCTTCCCGCTTCTCTTCTTCTTCCTCTCCTTCGCCGCCGCCGCTCGCATGGCTCCGAAGAGGTTCTCAGATGCGGAGAAGGGGAAGGCTAGTCGGGCGGGGACCGACTCCCCTCCGGCCAAGCGCGGCCGGGGTCGTCCCCGCAAGCATCCTGTGGCCCCCGCTGTGGCTCCCCGCGGACACAGGGGTGGTTCTCCGCATGGTGGTGAGCGCTCGGCTGCCATGGAGAGGCAGGCTGTGGCTGCGCGGCCTCCCAGGCCGCGCTTTCGCTCGGCGGAGGTGCTGCCGGAGTTCGTCGTGTGGTCGGCGGACCAGACCACCACCTGGCTCCAGCTCCCTCGCTTCTTCATCAGCGAGCTGCCGGCCGGCGCCCGGTGCGGCTTCTGGCTCCAGGCCGACGGCTGCTGCAGTAGGGCCTCCTGGGTCTCGCTCGAGGTCTCCCCTTCTGGGAATGGGGTCCTGACCCGCGGCTGGCAAACGTTTGCCCGCGCGCGCGGCCTGGGCGAGCGGTGCACCCTGCACTTCAAGTTCGACGGTGACAGCACCCTCTACGTGAGGGTGTTTGGGGAAGATGGTCGCCGCGCAGGATGCTGCCCTGAGGACGACGACGAAGGAGACAGCGCCCGCTCTGCTGGCGGCGCCCGAGGCTACCCAAGCTTCGCCTACTCCCCTTCAGGCGGCTCCTCCAGCGGTGGCCGCAGCCAGCCCCCTCGCCTCCGCACCTGCTTGGGGGGTGGCTGTTCATCCGCCCGTCGTCGCGCTCCGGTGAAGCGCGAGAGGGAGTCCGCCTGAGCTCCGGAGGCATTCGGTGTCGCCTCAGTAGGCCGATGCGGGGCGGGCTGCGCCGGGCTCGCCCTTTCCTTTTCCTTTTGCTCCCTGTGTAAGATAAGACAGCTGCGAGGAGCCCCGTGGGGGCGTGTTTAAGAATTACTGCCGTTGTAGCCATTGCCTTAATTTCTTTGTCGCGTTTCACAACTATTTGCCCTCGCGTAGGTAGTTTACGGCCCCAGCCGGGGGCGAACGACCCAGGCCTTGTGTGCATGTCGTGGTGCCCGAGGGGCACGGACCAGAGGGGTGCTCCTGTAGAGAGCCCGGGCCGTGAAACCTTTAAACGGCTAGAGCAGAAACGCTCGCGAGGGCGTTAGAGCCCCATCCCTCGCGAGGCCTTTATGAGAGAAAATCAGAACGAGGAGCGAAAATCGACAAATCACAAATCAACAAAGGCAATAATTTCGATAAGACTTCAAATGCAAGTAAAACACGCCAAATGCGGAAAGAAAATGAAAAAGCCGCGTCCGGCACCTAGTCTAGTCTTCGATGTCTTCTCACCAGCGCGGAGCTAAGTGCTGCCACTGGGCGTGGGAGGGAGCCCCAGGGCCTGAGGCCGGCGCTCCTGAGACTCCGGGGCATGTACAGCCCCACTCATTATTACGTGAGAGTGTCACGGGGCGGCGAGCTTCACAGGCATTGGCCTTCTTCACTGGCTCCGGGCCTTTCTCCTTAGAGGTAATTAGCTTCACAGGCATTAGCCTTCTTCACAGGCTCCGGGCCTTTCTCCTTAGAGGTAATGAGCTTCACAGGCATTCGCCTTCTTCACAGGCTCTGGGCCTTTTCCAAAAAGAGAAGATCTTCACAGGCGTTCGCCTTCTTCACAGGCTCAGGGACTTTTCCAAAAAGAGAAGATCTTCACAGGCGTTCACCTTCTTCACAGGCTCAGCGCCTTTTCCAAAAAGAGGAGATCTTCACAGGCGTTCGCCTTCTTCACAGGCTCAGGGCCTTTTTCCAAAAAAGAGGAGATCTTCACAGGCGTTCGCCTCCTCCACAGGCTCAGGGCCTTTTTAGGGGTAGAACCTCCGGAGGTGCTGGATGTTCCACGCGTTCTGGATCGGCTCCCCCTCTTGAGTCTCCAAGCGCACGGAGCCAGGCCTGGAAACATGAACAACCTTGAACAGGCCCTCCCACATGGGAGAGAGCTTGTGCAGCCCTTCCCTGGAGAGGACCCGCCTGAGTACGAGGTCTCCTACCTCGAGGGTCCTGGGGCGGATGTTGCGGCAGTGATATCGTCGTAGCGCCTGTTGGTACCTTGCCGCTCGCAGCACGGCTTCCCGGCGGCGTTCCTCCCCCAGCACGAGGTCCATCCCCCGCATGGCGTCCTGCTGCACCTCGTCGAACGCCAGGACCTGTGCGGAGCGACGCCTGACCTCGTGAGGAAGGACTGCTTCGGCTCCGTAGACCAGGAAGAACGGAGTTTCCCTGGTTGGTTTGGTCGCGGTTGTGCGGATGGACCACAGCACGGATTGGAGCTCGTCGTACCAACCCCTGCCGCAGGCCTCCAGCTTCTTCTTGAACGTCCTGGTCTTGAGGCCCCTCAGGACCTCCGCGCTGGCTCGCTCGGCTTGCCCATTGCTTCGCGGGTGTGCCACCGAAGCGTAGCATATCTGCGTTCCAAGGTTAGCACAATATGTTTTAAAGAGATTACTGGTGAACTGCGAACCGTTGTCTATGATGATGCGGTTCGGCAACCCGAACCGGCTCACGATACCCCTGATGGACTTGACCACGGAGCCTGCGGGATGGTACGGACAGCCTCCACCTCTGCCCACTTGGTGAATTTGTCAATGGCGACGTAGAGGTAGCAGTAGCCCCCTGGCGCCCGAGGGAACGGGCCCAGAATATCCAACCCCCAAACTGCGAATGGCCACGAGAGGGGTATAGTCTGCAGGCTCCCCGCTGGTTGATGGATCTGCTTGGAATGGAACTGGCAGGCCTCACAAGCCTTTACCAATTCGATCACGTCGTTGAGCGCGGTGGGCCAATAGAACCCACTACGGAATGCTTTGCTGACGAGGGTTCGTGATGATGAGTGGTGTCCGCAGTCCCCACCGTGTATGTCCCCCAGTAGTTCCCATCCTTGCTCCCTGGATATGTAGCGCAGAGATACGTCGTTGGGTCGCTTCCGGTAGAGTTCTCCGTCTCTGATGCAGTATGCCGTGGCCTGCCGCGCCACACGTTCTGCTTCCTCTTCCTTCTCTGGCAGGGCCCCATGTGTCAGGTAATTCCGGAGCTCGGTGATCCAGCGTTCCTCCTGAGGTTCCATTGTCAGGAGCAAACGCGCGCTTGAGGGCGGTCCGCAGGCCGGGGCCCCCAAGGCTGGCGGCTGAGGGAGCTCCTCTCGAGGCTGAGCCGTGCTTGATAGCGTCGGCTGCGCTGAAGGCTTGAAGAGCCGTTCCTCGAAGACACGGCTCCTGCGGCAGCCGCCTGGACGCCCGTCCGGCTATGTCGTCAGCTTCTTGGTTGGTGCCACCGGGCACGTGCTTCAGCTCCAGCCACCAGAACTGCTTTTCCATCCTGCGTACCTCTGCTAGGTAGGCCTCCATGTGTTCATCCTTCGGCTCGTACACCTTATTGGAGAAGTTGACTAGGAGCTGCGAGTCGCCTTTGACGGTGAGGCGCTTCACTCCCAGGGCCGCTGCGGCCTTCAACCCGGCTATCAATCCCTCATATTCTGCTATGTTGTTGGAGACCTTTTCTCCTTGCTGGAAACAGAGTTGTACTGCATAGCAAAGCTTATCCTGAGTGGGTGATATCAGCACCGCACCAGCCCCCGTGTCTGGAGAATGCCCCGTCGAAGTACATGACCCAGCCTTCTGGCGCCTCGCTCCCTGGGGAGAGGGAGCGATCCTTGTTGTCCTTGAGGCCTGGCGCCTCTGTCCATTCCGCCACAAAATCCGCCAATGCTGCTCCTTTGATGACCCTAGTGGTGCTAAACTCAAGCTGAAACGCTTGCAACTCTATGTTCCACTCAGCGAACCTTCCGTCTGAGTTAGGGCTCCTGAGCACCCTCTCCAGGGGGTACGATGAGACGACCTTGATCGGGTGAGCTTGGAAGTAGTGACGCAGCTTGCGCGAGGCCATCAGCAGTGCGAGGAGGAGCTTCTGAGGCATCGGGTATCGTGCCCTTGCGTCACGTAGCACCGTGCTAACGAAGTAGACCGGGTGTTCAACAAGTCTGAGAGCATCTTGGGTCACGGCGCCCTCGGGAGGTGAAGGCACCTCACGAGATGTTGTGGCCTCGGGAGGCGATCCATTCGGGTATGCCGCCTCTCCTGTCTCTGGTGCGTACCTCGGCAGCTGACTCTCTCCATTTGTAGTTTCGGCTCCCTCGAGCTTCCCCTGCCCCCGTCTTGTCTGGCCTCGGGCTGCCGCCATGGTCTTGGCCTGGCGCTCCTCCCTAACTGCCACCAGTGCTGCGCTGGCAGAGTAGGGAGTGGCGGCAAGGTAAAGCAGCAGAGGCTCCTGAGGGCGCGGAGCCACCATGACTGGGGGACTGGTCAGGTACCTCTTGAGATCTTGAAATGCCTTATCTGCCTCTTCAGTCCATTCAAAGGGCCCCTTTTTCTTCATAAGCTGAAAGAAAGGCAGCGCTCGTTCCCCCAACTTGGAGATGAAGCGCCCTAGCGCGGTCACACGCCTAGTGAGCTTCTGCATTTCTCTGAGGGTCTTTGGCGGACTCATGTCCTCGACCGCCTTGACCTTCTCGGGGTTGGCCTCGATGCCACGGTGAGACACGAGGAATCCCAAAAGCTTGCCCGAGGGAACGCCAAACACACATTTCTCCGGGTTGAGCCGCAGGTTCACTACGTCGAGGCTCGCGAAGGTCTCCTCCAGGTCTTGTATCAGGGTCCGAGCCTCTCGAGATTTCACCACAATGTCATCGACGTATGCTTCAACATTCTTCCCAAGCTGCGGGCCCAAGGTGATGTGCATCAGCCGCTGAAAGGTTGCCCCTGCGTTGCGTAGTCCAAATGGCATGCATGTATAGTAGTATACCCCGCACGGAGACAAGAAGGCGGTCTTCTCAACGTCTTCTATCGCCATCTTGATCTGGTGATATCCGGAGAAGGCATCCAAGAAGCACAATAGGTCGCACTCGGCGGTGGAATCGACGATCTGGTCGATGCGAGGGAGCGGGAACGGATCTTGCGGGCATGCCTTGTTGAGGTTGGTGAAGTCGACACACATGCGTTCCTTCCCCCCTTTCTTGGGCACAACGACAGGGTTGGCCAACCAATCTGGGTACCAGACCTCGCGAATGACTCCAGCAGCTTCCAACTTGCGGGTCTCTTGGACGATGAAGGCCTGCTTCTCTGCGGACTGCCGCCTGGCCTTCTGCTTCACGAGGCGCACATTTGGGCACACGTTGAGGTGGTGCTCGATGACGTCCCTGGGGATCCCTGCCAACTGATCGGGCTCCCAAGCAAACACTTTCTTGTTTACACGCAGGAACTTGACCAGGGCCTCCTCCTGCTCAGGCCCCAGGTTGGCGCCAATGGTGAAAGTGGCGCTGGAGGATCCGTCTTCGTCGACGGGTATCTGCTTGGTTTCTGCCTTGTCCTGGGTGAACAACTGCTTCTTCTTGGTAGGCGCAGCCCCCTTGGGCTCAGGGGTCCCTGCGTCGGCGGGCTGTGCCGATGCCGCCGTCTTGAAGGCGAGCTTGAGTACTCGCAGGGCGTCCCCGGTATCTCCGTGCACTGTGAGAGTACCGTTGCTCCCGGGCATCTTCATGAGGTTGTACGCCGGGTGCGTGGCGGCCATGAACTGAGAAAGTGCCGGGTAGCCGAGGATGGCGTTGTAAGGGAGGCCGATCGAGGCGATGTCAAAGCCGACCATCTCCGTGCGGAAGTTGTCATAGGTGCCGAAGGTCACCGGGAGCCAGATCTGTCCTAAGGAGTCGGACGACCCGCCCCTGACGCCTGAGAAGGATTGGCTGGGTTGCAGCCGCTCCCGGGGTATGCGGAGGAGGTTGAAGGTCTCGACCGAAAGCACGCTGAGGCCCGCGCCGCCATCGACGAGGGTTCTGGTGACGGCCACCTGGCAGATGGTGGGGGTGCACAACAGGGGGAGCGCGCCCGAGCCGGCCAAGTTGGCGGGGTGATCCTACGAGCTGAAGGTCAGGCCAGCCTCGCGCGCCGCCCGGTCCGTGGGAGCCCCCTGCCGTGCAGAAATGACGCCGATCTGGCGGGCAAACGGCTTGACGTGGCGGATTGTAGGTGGCGCCTGCGAGCCGCCCAGGAGGGCCGCGACGACCGGGAGCGTCGACGTTGTGGTGCGGCAGCCCGGTCGCATAGACAGGCGCCGGGGTGGTGCTTGCTGCTCACCTCCCGCTGGGCCGGTGGCGATGTCGACGACGGGCGACGGGGAACGGCGAGGACGTCCACCAGCGAGGGCCGCCGGCGTGGCGCGAGCTCGACGCGCGCCGTACATGGATGCGGCAGCCGGGGGAGGACGGAGCGGTGGAAGGCAGATTCCGGCGCACCCCTACCTGGCGCGCCAAATGTCGGATCACGGGTTCCGGCAGACCCTTAAGGTTCGAACTCTGGGGTGCGCGCGGAGATCGTGCCCTCTATCTCTCCGTCTCGTAAGGATCTAGCTACTGCAAGAACAACACAAGGGACACAAGGTTTATACTAGTTTGGGCCACCATTGTGGTGTAATACCCTACTCTAGTTTGTGGTGGGTGGATTGCCTCTTGGGCTGCAGAGGAAGAACAGTACAAGGAAGAACGACCTCGCGAGGGTCTGTTCTTGGCTAGGGGATGAGCTGCTAGGGGGAGTTCGATCGCCCTTCTCTCTCTGGATGCTGGATCCCGTCCTGGCCCTTTTTTGATCTAGATGCCTCTACCCTGGGGGTGGCTGGCCCTATTTATAGGTGAAGTCCCTGGGCCTCTTCCCAAATATTGAGCGGGAAGGGCGCCAACAATTGGCCAATTTGAAGGGGAACATCTGGTACACTTATCCTGACTAAAGTTGGTCTTCGCCTGCCAAAGGCCCTGTGGTGACGCCGTCCTGGGCTCCATGGTGACCTCCTTCTCACCGTTGGACTGGCCTTGGTCTCGTTGCACCGAAATGGGTGCCTTTGCTTGATCCTCTCGCCTGCGCTTGCCCCCTTTGCACCAAAGAGGAAAGGGGGGACGCTGCGCGGGCTGGCACCCGCCTGGCACCCTCGATCGTCATGGCTTGCGTCATGGGCACCTCGCGAGGTACCCTGCCTTGATCCCTCCGCCTCCTCGCGAGCCAGCCTAAGGAGGTCGTGCTCGAGGAAGCGATGTGTCGTCCACCTCGCGAGGCTTGGCCCCTCGCGAGGGTCTTGAGTCTTGTGTTGATGCAGATGGGCCACGCTGGGCCTCCATTTGAGCCACGCCGCAGGCCGCAGGCAGGCAAGTCTGGGTACCCCCGTTCCCAGAACGCCGACAACCCCCTACTTCTATGAGGACATCCAAGAGACTGAGTCGGCAAATCATTTAGAGATTGACGAAGTCGTCACATACTTCTTCATAGTCGACAAGAACATCTCCTCCAAATCAACGCATCACAAGAAGGTCTGAAATCAGTCCAGAAAAATGTCCTCCTAACCATCAACCACGAGTTGGTTTGTGTGTGAGTTATGTGTTGCGGTCTGGTTTCTCACCACGTCTCCCATAGGTCTGATCATGGGTGTAGTTACCTATTACCACGTATATTTTTTGGTTTGACTCATCTAGGTTTTTTCTCATCGCTTAATGGAAAGAGTCGCAAAGTCACCATAACTTTCACATCCTACTTATTCTCTCTCTCTTTGTTCACATCGACAAACATATACAATTGGCCAATGTAGTAGAACAGTGTAGCGGTGCATCTCCCATAACGTCTTCCGGCAACACGCAGCCACGCCTTCACCTAGTGGCCATGGTAGACAGTTGTGACTTGCAAGGTGCACCTTCCTGGACCATGAACTGCAGGTGGCATTGGACGAACTAATAGCCATGGTGCCTCCCATCTTTCTCATCTGCATTCTACCGTGTCACCGTCAGTTGGCCAGGCTCTGCCGTCACCTCGAACAAATCTTCACCCACAAGTACTTCAAACTCTTTCAGTCGTTGGCCGACAGTTTCAACTCACCGTGCCACCCTCAGTTGGTGGGCACTGTTTATGACGTTGCTGCCCTTCATCCTACTCGAATTGATATCCGGGTGGGAGGCCATGCCATTGGCATTCATGACTGAAACACCATGGCCGAGGTTGTTGGAGCACTACATTGGAGTTTATGGAAGGAAGCAGGGAACCGTTGTGTGTTATTCGGCTGGGTACGTAATTTATTCTCTGAGGTCCCGGTGTCTTTCTTCTAATTTGTTTTCTATGACTCAGGTACCTAGAGACTAAACATGAATTCCTCTGTGGCCATGGGATCAGGTTGTTCCAGTTCATAATAGACGGCTAGAAGGTGAAGAAATTGAATGTGAATTCCTTATCCTTATGGTATGGACATCCTTGGCTAAGTTTTCTCCAAGTTGTTTACATTTGCCTAATTATTGAGGTCTATATTTTTCACCTGATATTCATTGATCCATAGTTTTACCATAGGTCCATACTATATATGATATTTGTACTATTTATCCGTTCTTGGGTTTTGGAGGTTCTCTAGTTGCTAGCAGTCGACTTTCGCTTAAGAAAAGTTCATTGTTGATGTAGGTGTGGCCTCACTCCCTGCCTCAGTTTTCTGATCGGTGATGTTTTATCTCTCCTTTGCCTCGCTCATGTTCTTCTTAGATTTTTTGTACAATGGGAACTAAATGGTACTTTGATTGTGTAAAAAGTTATGTGAGTTCCTTAGAAAAAGCATTGGTGCTTGGAATATATATGTGGAACTATTGTCTTATCTAGCTATAAGACATTTTAGATTGACAATGACACTCCTGAATTTGTGTCTATGAATATTGAACATGTATATTGGCAGTAAAGTTTCTTCAGGATCTCTTGATAATGAAACTCTTCCCTTGCATTTTCCAATGTGCATGGTCGTGTTATGTGAATAAACAAATAGAAACAAGTATCAGAGGCCAAGATCAATTATCAAATTGGTGATTCATTGGAAATGACAAATCTATCTAAATATAGATACACCAATGGCCAAGATCTAAAACACACACCTCTAGAACTTTTCACTTTGCACACTACCAGATTTCCAATGGCACAACCAACCATCTTCCTATCCAAACTCCTCCACGTTGGTGGTAGCAATCTTGTCAGGATCATTGGCATAGTTAGTGATGAAATCACACTCTTTTATGTGGAAAATAACTTCCTTGAATGATGCTACGACCTGCCTTTTTTGGAAAAGGAGGATAACCCCCTATCTTCAGAAAGATGCATGCTATGACCACCCTAGCTCTACAATAAGAAAGTATAAGGACCTGTATGGACTCGCTAAATACATAGATACTTTCACGCCATCAGTTCCCTTTCAAACGCATTGTTTTTGTTTCCTCACTAAAAAAGAAAAATAGGCGCACCCACAATCTTTGATGGGCACGGCGTGCCGCCGCTCCTTTGGCCGCTAGTTGCTACCTACTACTGCACGTATGTATGCATATGCGTATCTACATACGCAACTGTGGTGGCGAGCTATTTTGATCGACAATCAAAATCAATTCTTCGTTTTCCTTTCATGCACCCGAGATCGATGACTTCTTAATTTCTAACTCGGAAAAGTTTGAAAATAAACCAAGGTTCATAGTCGAATCAAAATGAAGCCCTAAACTCCAAGTCCCTGAAATCAGCACAATGCCTTATCTAGTCCAGGCTTAGCCCGACACTTTTTGGCTGAGAAGGCGTTTGTTTCCACCGGGGTTGCACACGGTGACAGAGATAGGGGAAAACGAACAGTTTTGTAGTACTATTTCACTGAGATTGTTGGAGACTTACCAAGGTGGCCGTTCACTCTTCAAGGCATGCAAGCGTGAGTACGCATGCTCGATCACTGGCCGTTCATTCTTCTGCACACAAGCTAAATTGCTGCTAGCCAACTAAGGGCATTTCTAACCAATCCCCTTGATGACCCACAAGTATAGGGGATCAATCATAGTCCTTATGATAAGTAAGAGCGTCAAACACAACTGGGAGCAGAAGGAAAAGACGAGCAGTTTTTAGCAAGGTATTCTCTGCAAGCACTGAAATTATCGGTAACAGATAGTTTGGTAGTAAGATAATTCGTAACGGGTAACAGGTAACAAGTGTGACAAAGTTGCAGCAAGGTGGCCCAATCCTTCATATTGCAAAGGATAAGCCTGGACAAACTCTTATATAAATAAAAGCGCTCCCGAGGACACATGGGAATTACTGTCAAGTTAGTTTTCATCATGCTCATATGATTCATGTTCGTTACATTGATAATTTGATATGTGGGTGTACCGGTGCTTGGGTCCTTGGGTGTTGTCCTTACTTGGACAAGCCTCCCACTTATGATTAACCCCTCTTGCAAGCATCGGCAACTACAAAAGAGGAATTAAGATAAATCTAACCATAGCATGAAACATGTGGATCCAAATCAGCCCCTTACGAAGCAACGCATAAACTAGGGTTTAAGCTTCTGTCACACTAGAAACCCATCATCTACTTATTACTCCCCAATGCCTTCCCCTAGGCCCAAATCATGGTGAAGTGTCATATAGTCTACGTTCACATAACACCACTAGAGGAAAGACAACATACATCTCATCAAAATATCGAACAAATACCAAATTCACGTGATTACTTATAACAAGACTTCTCCCATGTCCTCAGGAACAAACGTAACTACTCACAAAGCATGTTCATGTTAAAGATCAGAGGGGTTTTGAATATCATTAAGGATCTTAACATATGATCTTCCACCAAATAAGCCAACTAGCTAGCATCAACTACAAAGAGTAATCAACACTACTAGCAACCCACGGGTACCAATCTGAGGTTTTGAGACAAAGATTGAATACAAGAGATGAACTAGGGTTTGAGAGGAGATGGTGCTGGTGAAGATGTTCATGAAGACAAACCCTCCCTCGATGAGAGGGTCGCTGGTGATGATGAAGGCTTCAATTACTCCCCTCCCGGAGGGAAGTTTCCCGTGCATAACCGCTCTGCCGGAGCCCTAGATTGTTTCTGCGCAGGTTCCGCCTCGAGAGGGCGGTGCTTCATCCCGAAAGATTCCTTCTTATTTTTTCTAGGTCAAAACCCTCCATATAGCATATATAAGATGGGCACCGGATGATGTCCAGGGGGGCCACAAGCCCTGGGAGCGTGATACGTCTCCATCGTATCTACTTTTCCAAACACTTTTGCCCTTGTTTTGGACTCTAACTTGCATGATTCGAATGGAACTAACCCGGACTGACGCTGTTTTCAGCAGAATTGCCATGGTGTTATTTTTGTGCAGAAACAAAAGTTCTCGGAATGACCTGAAACTTCATGGAGATTATTTTTGGAAATAATAAAAAAATGGCAAAAGAATCAAGGCCAGGGGGCCCACACCCTGTCCACGAGCCCCCTGGAGCTCCACCGACCTCAACTCCAACTCTATATATTCACGTTCGGGGAGAAAAAAATAAGAGAGAAGGATTCATCGCGTTATATGATACGGAGCCGCCGCCAAGCCCTAACCTCTCTCTGGAGGGCTAATCTGGAGTCCGTTCATGGCTCCGGAGAGGGGAATCCGTCGCCATCGTCATCATCAACTATCCTCCATCACCAATTTCATGATGCTCACCGTCGTGCGTGAGTAATTCCATCGTAGGCTTGCTGGACGGTGATGGGTTGGATGAGATTTATCATGTAATCGAGTTAGTTTTGTTAGGGTTTGATCCCTAGTATCCACTATGTTCTAAGATTGATGTTGATATGAATTTTCTATGCTTAACGCTTGTCACTAGGGCCTGAGTGCCATGATTTCAGATCTGAACCTATTATGTTTTCATGAATATATGTGAGTTCTTGATCCTATCTTGCAAGTCTATAGTCACCTACTATGTGTTATGATCCGGCAACCCCGAAGTGACAATAATCGGGACCACTCCCGGTGATGACCGTAGTTTGAGGAGTTCATGTATTCACTATGTGCTAATGCTTTGGTCCGGTACTCTATTAAAAGGAGGCCTTAATATCCCTTAGTTTCCATTAGGACCCCGCTTCCACGGGAGGGTAGGACAAAAGATGTCATGCAAGTTCTTTTCCATAAGCACGTATGACTATATTCGGAATACATTCCTACATTATATTGATGAATTAGAGCTAGTTCTGTGTCACCCTATGTTATGACTGTTACATGATGAACCGCATCCGGCATAATTCTCCATCATCGATCCAATGCCTACTAGCTTTTCACATATTGTTCTTCGCTTATTTACTTTTGCCATTGCTACTGTTACAATCACTACAAAACCCAAAAATATTACTTTTACGACTGTTACCGTTACTATCATATTACTTTGCTGCAGATATTAAGTTATCCAGGTGTGGTTGAATTGACAACTTAGCTGCTAATACATGAGAATATTCTTTGGCTCCCCTTGTGTCGAATCAATAAATTTGGGTTGAATACTCTACCCTCGAAAACTGTTGCGATCCCCTATACTTGTGGGTTATCAAGACCATTTTCCGGTGCCGTTGCCGGTGAGCATAGCTCTATTCTTTGAGTCAATTGGGATTTATATCTGCTGGTCACTATGAAGAACTTGAAAGACGAAAGAACTAAGATTTTTCCCTCAACTACGAGAGGAGGTAAGGAACTGCCATCTAGCTCTGCACTTGATTCACCTTCTGTTTTGAGTAAGCTTGCGACACCTAAACCTGCTTCTTCTATTAACTCTGATATGTCGCATGTTATTGACGATGCCACTTCTGTTATGCATGATACTTATGATGAAACTACTTTTATGCTTGATGCTACTATGCCACTTGGTGAATATCTTGATGAACAACTTGCTAGGGCTAGAGAGAATGAAATTATTGAAACTGATAATATAGATGAAAGTGATGATGAAGATTATCTCCCTAAATATGAATTGCCTGTTGTACCTGAGGGCTATGTTATGGATGACGAAACTGCTAGAGACTTTCTTGCTTGCAATGATAGAAGTGATCTTAAGAAATTATTAGCTAAGCTTGAACAAAAAACTCTGAATGCTAGAATGAAATATGATCCTGCTTATGCTACTTCACCTATCTTTGTTACTGATAAGGATTATGAATTCTCTATTGATCCTGAGATAATTACTTTGGTTGAATCTGATCCTTTTTATGGCTATGAATCTGAAACTGTTGTGGCACATCTTACCAAATTAAATGATATAGCCACCCTGTTCACTAATGATGAGAAAACTCGCTACAATTATATCCTTAAGATATTTCCGTTCTCATTAAAGGGTGATGCTAAGATATGGTTTAATCCTCTTGATCCTGGTTGTGTGCGTAGTCCCCAGGATATGATTTATTACTTCTCTGCTAAATATTTCCCCGTTCATAAGAAACAAGCTACTTTAAGGGAAATATATAATTTTGTGCAAATTGAAGAAGAGTGTCTCCCACAAGCTTGGGGAGGCTTCTCCAATTACTTAATGCTTTGCCTGATCATCCTCTCAGAAAAATGAAATACTTGATATCTTTTATAATGGACTAACCGATGCTTCCAGAGACGACCTGGATAGTTGTGCAGGTTGTGTTTTCAGGGAAAGAACTGTTGATTAATCTGAAATTCTATTGAATAATATGTTGACTAATGAAAACAATTGGACACTTCCTGAACCAACTCCTAAGCCAACTCCGAAGAAAAGGGTGTTCTATTTCTCAGTCCTGAAGATATGAAAGAGGCAAAGAAATCTATGAAAGAAAAAGGTATAAAAGCTGAAGATGTTAAGAATTTACCTCCTATTGAAGAAATACATGGTCTTAATTTACCGCCTGTTGAGGAAATATATGGTCTTAATTCATCACCTATTGAAGAAACACATGGTCTTGATAACCCGACACAGGTAGTAAAGGTAAATTCTCTCTATAGATATGATAAAGCTGAAATCTCGCCTACTAAGTTTGCTAGCCAATGTTTGGATGAGTTTGATAACTTTATGGTTAAGCAAGAAGATTTTAATGCTTATTTTGGTAGACAACAAAAACAAAATGCTTATATGATTAAACACTTGAGTGATTATATGTCTAGAGTTAAAGGTGAACTTAAACTTATTAGTAAACATGCTTCTATGGTCACCACTCAAGTAGAACAAGTACTTAAAGCTCAGAATGACTTTCTCAATGAATTAAATAGTAAGAATAATGACTTTGTTGTTGAGTTGCAACTAGAGGGGGTAAAGTGACTCAGGAACCCTTGTATCCTGAGGGCCACCCTAAGAGAATTGAGCGGGATTCTGAGAGAAATAATTTAGATGCACCTAGTCCTTCTAAGAGGAAGAAAAAGAAAAATGATAGGACTTTACATGCGTCTAGTGAACCCGTTGTAGACACACCTGAGAATCCCAATGATATTTCTATCTCTGATACTGAAACACAATCTGGTAATGAACATGAACCTAGTGATAATGTTAATGATGATGTTCATGTTGATGCTCAACCTAGCAATCATAATGATGTAGAAGTTGAACCCGTTGTTGATCTTGATAACCCACAATCAAGGAATCCACGTTATGATAAGAGAGGCTTTGTTGCTAGGAAGCACGGTAAGGAAAGAGAGCCATGGGTTCAGAAACCCATGCCTTTTCCTCCCAAACCATCCAAGAAAAAGGATGATGAGGATTTTGAGCGCTTTGCTGAAATGATTAGACCTATCTTTTTGCGTATGCATTTTACTGATATGCTTAAAATGAATCCTTATGCTAAGTATATGAAAGATATTGTTACAAATAAAAGAAAGATACCGGAAGCTGAAATTTCCACCATGCTTGCTAATTATACTTCTAAGGGTGGAATACCAAAGAAGTTAGGAGATGCAGGAGTACCCACTATACCTTCCTCCATTAAAAGAAATTATGTTAGAACTGCTTTATGTGATCTTGGAGCCGGTGTTAGTGTTATGCCCCTCTCTCTATATCATACACTTGATTTAAATAAGTTGACACCTACTGAAATATCTTTGCAAATGGCTGATAAATCAACTGCTATACCTGTCGGTATTTGTGAGGATGTGCCTGTTGTGGTTGCAAATGTTACTATTTTAACAGACTTTGTTATTCTTGATATTCCCGAGGATGATAGTATGTCTATTATTCTTGGAAGACCCTATTTGAATATTGCAGGGGCTGTCATTGATTGCAACAAAGGCAATGTCATTTTTCATGTTAATGGAAATGAGCATACGGTACACTTTCCGAGGAAACAACCTCAAGTCCAGAGTATCAATTCTATTGGAAAAAATCCATCAATTATTATTGGAGATTTTGAATTTCTTCTTCCTACTGTCAAAAATAGATATGATATTCTTATTGTTGGGGATGTCCATATCCCCGTTGAGGTAACATAGTGTTATTCGAAATTTCTCCCGTTTTGTGTTATTCGAAATGAGTTTGTTAACAAGACATGATCAACCTTGTTAGTGTATTCCTTTTGATGAGCATGAGATGGATGAAGTTATAAAGCACAACCTTCTGTTATTTAGATTAAATAAAGTAAAAATAGTATTTTCTGTCTGTTTTCTGAATTATCCGTGCAATAAAAAATACCCTGAAAATAAAAGTTCTCTAAATGCCCCGAAATTGAAATATGATTTTTTCTAGAATATTTGAGAATATCTGGCACTGAGAACACACCAGAAGGGGCAGCCAAATGGCCATGAGGGTGCAGGGCGCGCCCCCTGCCTCGTGGGCCCATGGTGGCTCCCCTCCACTTATTCCAGCCACCACACACTCCTTCCTCCCAAAAAAATCACCAACGAGCTCAAGCACGAGTTCTAGCTCATTTTGCTGCGATTTCCGATCTCCTAGCTCAAAGCACCTCTCACAAAGCTGCTTTGGGGGATTGTTCCTTGGTATGTGACTCCTCCGATGGTCCAATTAGTTTTTGTTCTAGTGCCTTGTTCATTGCAAATTTGTTCTGCCTATGTGTTGGAGATATTACTATTGGGCGTAAACCGGCCAAGACAGGTCGGGTTAACTTCATCAGTAGATGAGTATGTTAAAGCCCATGAAGGCAGATAAGGGCTCAAGGCCCGTAGTTGGCTTAAGGCATGTAACCATAAACCGGTGTCGATATGTAACTTGTATTATAAGTTAGGAATAGCGGAGACCGAACCGGAACATCTATGAGACGGTACCGGGATTCTGTAAACCGACGGGCGTCACCCATGTATATAAGGGGACGACTCGGTGGTGGTTCAAGGACAATAGATAACAACTCGAGACTTAGCGAAGCTTATCTGCTCCCTAGTCATCGAAACCCCATCAATTCCATCACAACTAGATTGTCGGGGGTTGGATGCGACATATGCCAAAGGATGGCTTATCATGGTGGGGGCGAGTAGAACGTCGCCGGTGCCTGGAAGCGGGATGAGGCGTAGGCATGCACGCCGGCGGATCTTACCCAGCTTCGGGGCTCTCCGAGGAGATAATACCCCTACTGCTGCTCTGCGGGGTCTCCTCATGGTCACTATGGAGATATGTGTACAAAGCTGCTCCTCGAGCTGTGTTCTAGAGGTAGGAGAGGGCAAGGCTAGCTCTCCCCTCCTCTATGTTGTTGGTCTGGTGGAAAAAGGATCGAACCCTTTGCATGGGTGCGCCGGGGGGTTTATATAGGCCTACCCCCCGGGGGTACAATGGTAATCTAACTGGGTGCGGGTCCCAGCCGTCTGTCTCTTAGGCCGCCGTCCTTTCCGTCGACTCCTGGGGGCCACCTCTGGTGGACCCCGCCGACTGACCTGGCCACTGTAGCCGCGCCTCTGATGACGTTGGCTGGGTCGTGGGGGCGTGGCAACAGTGCCGCCGCCTGGCGGGCGATCACTGTCGCCACTCCCCGTCTTATCTGGTTAATGGCGCGTGGGACCCGTGGGAGGAGATGGCCGACTCTCGGAGGCCGACTCCCACGGGGGCCGTCTTCGGGCGCTCTCGCCGTCTTCTATCTCTCTCGCTGACTGGCGGGGCCCGCCGTCTCCAGGCCGTACAGGCGGGCCAACATGGGAACAGGGTTCCGCCGCTGGGGCAGACGTCAGGGCCGGTATGGCCACAGTGCCGCGTCGTACCGAAGATCTCCTCCGGTACGTCGCACTGTAGCCATACCCGCCCTCGGTAATCAGGGTAGGGGAGGGCTGTACTCCGGCCATCCCCAGTCCTGTCCTTCTTCCAGAAGGCGGAAGGTGATGAAGTCGCGGGCCTCCCTGGAGTCGCCGATCGGGAGTCTCAGTCGTCTCTCGGACTCGGCCGTGAGTAGGTGTCGGTGATGCTGCGGCCGACTCCCAGAGTCGGCCGATCGTTTTGGGATTCTCGGAGGGGCGTAGCCTGCCCCGATGTCTTGAAAGGTTCTGGGCCTCGGGTTTGCCTACCCGTGGCCCATTGCTCCGACAGTAGTCCCCGAAGATGGTGAGGCGCCGAGGGATGCGCCGAGGGGCCTCAACAGTTTCTTCCTTCGTGGAGTTGGTGCCGTAGCTCGCCCGCCGTCTCCCTTCGTGTCGATTATCAGGAGGCGATTCCGCTTCGGCCGTCTTCGTCGAGCCGTCTCTCAGAGGTCGGACTTGCCTTCAAGTCGCCTTGCTCTTCTTTAGGTAGTTTGAAGATCGGGGCGCCACATGGCCGGGCAAGCCTGCCAGCCCACGCGCGCGACGGGACAGGCCCGCGAGCGGGGCCCGCCACTACCGCGCCTCGGCCCTCGAGTGGATCTGCTGCGGCCTCGCGGGCGGTTGGGCTTTGGCGCAGTAAATGCGCGTGGTAGATCGTGGGGGTCGTGGGGGCGTTGGCGCAGTTAATCCCACGACGCCCCCTCGGCTCCTCAGCCCGTAGGCTTATAAGTAGGCAGAGGGAGCGGGGCGGCGAAGCACGCGCGCCTGCTCTCCTCTGCTTCCTCCTTCCTTCTTCTTCTCACTGCCGCTGCGCCGGACCACGCCCCGCTCCCGGCGATGAGTTCTTCTTCCGCCGCCGCGCCCGCCGCCGTCCGCTCCGGCGTGTGGGACGGCTCCGAAGTTGACGACGACATCGTCGAGTTTCTTCGCAAGACGCGCCGCATCCCCAGCGCGAACCTCGTGCAGGCCCGCGCCCCGCCGCCGGGGGAGGTGTCGCCGGCGCCGGCGGAGGGCGAGCGCGTCGTGTTCCGCTCCCACCTATCGCGCGGCCTGGGGATGCCGGCGAGCGGATTCTTCCGCTCGTTCCTGGAGTTTCACGGCCTCCAACCGCACCACCTTACTCCAAACACGGTGGTGCTGTTAGCGGCCTTCGCCTTGCTTTGCGAGGGATTCCTCGGTGTTCTCCCCACCATCGAGCTGAGGCGGGAATTCTTCCATTCTAAGCTCGGTACGCATGTCGCCGGCGTGCCAGCCCAATGCGGCGCCTTCATCGCGCTACGGAGGTCGACAGCCGACAACCCATTCCCTGCCATCCAGCTGATCAAGTCGGTGAAGATGTGGCAGCGTTCTTACTTCTATGTAAAGAACGTTGCCGCAGACGGCGACTGGGTCAATCTGCCGGCCTTCGAGGCCGGCACGCCGGCTGGGAGGCTGCCCAGCTGGTCTTACCGTGGCAAGACGCTGACTCCGGCCGGAGCCGCCGCCGTGCAGCGACTTCGGGTGTTGACGCAGTCAGCCGGCCTGACCGGACCCGACTTGCTGGCTGCCTTCGTGGCGCGCTGAGTCCTGCCGCTCCAAAGCCGGACTCATCTGATCTGTCAGATGAACGGCCACGGGACCCCAGTCGGACGTGCACCAAAGATATTCCTCACGCGGAGGTTGCGGACACGGTGAACTTCATCGCGAACTGCGGCCTCTCGGGGGACTGGCAGTTTGGCATGGAGCCATACTCGCGCGCCAACCCCCCGCCGGTGGTAAGTTGCTCTTTTCTTCTTTTTCTCTTTTTCAGCCGAATCCGGCTTCTGCTCTTTATTTCTCTTAACCTTTGAACCAGAACTCCCTTCTCCAGCCCTCATCGGGCGCCACGGGGCCGCCTCGCCAGTTCGCCTCTGATCGAGCAGAGAGCGATGTCGACGACCCCGACTTGGGGGCGGCGGCATCGGAGGCCGACGGCGAAGGAGGCGGCGAAGGAGAAGAAGGCGGCCCGAGGCCCTCGGCCACCTTCGCCGACTGGCCCGTCGGCGAAGAAGGGGAAGTCGCCCCGCACCACCAGCCGAGGCAAGACGGCGCAAGGAAGCGCCGGGCCGGGCCGAGTTCCCTCGGAAGCCGGGAGAAAAAGTTCAAGGGGGCAGCCGCCGCGACCAAACGGGAAGAGGCGGCCGCGAAGGCCCAGCGCTTCCGTAAGGAAGTGAAGAAGCCGCCGCTGTCCTCTGCGTGAGTGCCCCTACTTCTCTGTCTTGCTTTTGTCTTCTGGTGGGTTTAGTCTGAGTTTTTACATGTGCTCCTCGCTTCAGAGCTCCTCTCACCCTAGGGAGGGTCGCCGCCGCCTCCATCAGGGGGTCGGTGGAGTCGTCCGCCATGACTCGGCGCATCGACCCAGCCGCCGACCTCCGGGAGGCGACGGAGCGGAATGCGCAGGAGAAGCGTGACGAGGACGAAACCGCTCGTCGGAAGAAGGCGGAGGCCGAGAAGACGGCCGCCCCCGCCCAGCAGGGTCTTGAGGGAGCCGGAGCCACCGCCGCGGCCCAAGAGCGGGCCGAAGAAGCCGCGCGCCGCCAATCGGTGCTGCTCGTCGTTCCGTTGAACTCGGCGCCGCCCTTGGTTTATACCGGGCGGCCTGGAGGCTCCGACGGGGAGTACGCCATTGCGGAGAGGGAGGGCGGCGAGATCCCCAGGCGAGACCCGGTGGTGCCGCCACCATCGCCCCCGCCGTCATCGGGGGCGCAAAGGGTAAACAGTCGGCGGAGCCGCCAGTACCGCCGACTACAGACGAAGCCATGGCGAACTTGCTTCTTCAAGTCGCCCTGCCAACTCGCCGCCGGCTGGAGAAGGCGACTTCGGCGCCACGCCCTCTGGAGACCGGAGCGGCCAGCTCGGCCACGCCAGAGGTCGAGGTGACCAGTTCTGCGCCCGTCGGGTGGGCGCGAGGAGGCGGCACGGGCCCGCTGAACCAGGCGCTCCTGGACGTCCAGGCGAAGCTGCGAGCTGAAAGCGACGCCATCCAGCACTGCTCAAGGGCGCACCTAGCGACACGAGCGGCCGTCTGGGTATGTTCCTTCTGACTTGTTTTTTCTTGTTCTTCTCTGTGGGGGCGCGCCAGCGCACCCACTGGGTGTAGTCCCCGAGTTCCAGGTCGGCTGCTGAGCAGGCGGGTTGGAAGTCCAAACGCTTATTCTTTTTTTTTTGAAATGCTCACTGTAGGACTACCACAACCTCCGAGCCACCGTCTTCAACCGAAATGTTGAAGAGCTAGGCAAGCGGACTGCCGACTTGTCGGAGAGCCGGAGTAAGTTTGCTTCTTCGCGGGGGCGCGCTGGCGCACCCGCGGGCTGTAGTCCCCGAGATTCGGGCCGACTGCTGCGCAGTCGGGCCGGATCTTCTTGGCGACCTTTTCTGACAACTTGTGTCCTTTTTTCTTCTTTCTTCAGAGGCCAACGCCGTTCTTCAGCAGCAGCTGGGCGAAGCCAACACCGCCTTGCGCGCCAAGGAGGTGGAGTGTGGCAAGCTCGTCACGGAGCGCGACCTGCTGGCCGCGCAGCTGGCGGAGCAGAAAGAGCTGCTCAAGAAGGCGCAGGAGGAGGCGAAGGACAAGGAGGCTGAGCTCCAGGCCGAGTTCGAGGTCGAACGCTCCTCCTGGACCGACAAGGAGGCGATGCTGACCTCCGGCTTCCACGAGATTGAAGATATCGTTGATGGTAAGTTTTCTTTGCTTGCTTTCTTTGAGCGGCCGACTATGGGTCGGGCCGACTCTTGCTTTTTCTGACTTGCTTATTTTTCCGTCTTTGGCAGACTTCTTCCCAGGCCATGCGCAAGCCGCCGTTCAAGCCATCGAGGCTGACCGTGAGGCGCGGAGGGCGGCCGGCGAGGAGGTTGCTGTCACCGCCTCCCGGACTCTTGACGAATAGCTTCTGAGCATCGAGGCTCGTCTTCGGCCGGCTCACCGGATGCTGCGCCGGCTCCAACGAGTCGGCGCCCAGGCGATTGCTGCCTTGTGGCCGGAGATGCCTATTCTACGCACTCCCAGTCGGACTGCCGACTGGCTGGAGGTCGCAGCAGGCCATCTGGAGGCTTGGAAGGGCTCCCCGGCACGTGCCGGGGCACGTTGTGCCCTGGAGTTCGTCAAGGCGTGGTATCCAGACCTGAGTCTGGACCAGCTAGCCACGCTCCAAGCTGAGGCCTAGCCGGAACTGGTAGCCATGGAGGATGACTTCGTCAAGCGCGCCGCGGCGATCGCCGAGTACGTCGACACCGGCGTCTTCGTTCCTAAGCGTGCTGACAACGGCGAGGAGGCGCCGCCGGAGTGGTTTGGGATGAACCCAAACTACGGCGAGGACTCGGCGGAGGTGATTGGCTCCAGCGTCGAGGAAGAGGATGAGATGGAAGCCGGCGACGAGACGGAGGCGCCGGAAGCCAGAGCGGGCGACCAGCCTCAGCTCGACCGAGCCTCCAACAACGAGCCGCGCCCAACTGTGCCGACTGCTGCTGGAGGTGATCAAGCCGAGTCTGCCCCGCCGGCTGCTCCAACGTTCGACACCGCCATCTCCGCCGAGCCCCCAAACCCGTCTGCCGCTTCATAAGCCGCCGTCTTGCTTTACTTATCTTCTTAATAGTTTCTCGAGGACTTTGTTAATTCGCACATTTCCACCCACTGGGTGTATTTTGAACATCTGTTCATGGATTCGGCCAATGGCTTTTGTGGTGTAAATATTTGTCTATGTTCTATCGTTTCTTGCTTGTTGCTCTTTAGGCTTTTTTCCTTTTGCGGCCTTCCCTTGGGTGCCGTCTTTGCCAGTCGGACAGTCGCTCCGTGGACTGCCGCTGGACCAAATACCTGGCCACCTTGGGAAGGCAAGTACTTAGCCGTTCGAGAGTTTTTGTAGCATGTCGGATAGAAAGACGGCAAGCCGACTACTCAGAGTCGGTTTTGCGAGGATTAGCTGAAAAGCCGGCTCGGGCTATGTTTTTACGCTTTGAATCCTTAGCCTTTTTTCATGCGGGCGCCTATTCTACCTTACTCCGGCCCACCAGTCAGTCGCTCTGCGAGCTGTGGCTTTGGCGGGAGTCGGCTTAGGCGCAGCGCACTACTTGTCTGACCGCAGGAAGCGTTTTCATAGCGCGAGACGGCAAGTCCCCGGGCCGACTGGTCGAGCCCGGGGTCAAGCGGCATAAAGAGTGTCGTACTCGTAAGCATAATTATTATCATACAGATAACAAAAAGGGGCAGTCCCCGAGTCCGTCTCGGGGCCCCCAGAGTCTTGGTACTTAAAATAAAAAGGGGGTCGTGACACATACTGCATCAGCTGTAAAATCTTCAAAGAAGATTCGCGTTCCATGGTCGCTCCGTCTCCTTGCCAGAGTCGTCCCTCTTGCGTGCTCGGGGCTTCTGAGCGTCGATCAGGTAGTAGGAGTCGTTGCCCAGCACCTTGTTGATGATGAAGGGGCCTTCCCACGGAGCCGACAACTTGTGCTGGCCGGCTATTAGCTGGATCAGTCGGAGCACAAGGTCGCCCTCTTGGAAGGATCTTGGCCTGACCTTCCTGTTGTAGTAGCGACGTAGGCTCTGCTGGTAGATGACGGACCGGCTGAGTGCCAACAGCCGGCCCTCTTCCAGCAGATCGACGTCGTCTTGTCGTGCTTCTTCTGCTTCCTCCGCGGTGTACATCGTGACTCGTGGGGAGTCGAACTCTATGTCCGTCGGGATGACGGCTTCAGCACCGTAGACGAGGAAGAAGGGTGTGAAGCTAGTTGACTTGTTTGGAGTCGTACGCAGACTCCAGAGGATGGCCGGCAACTCGTCAAGCCAACAGCCGGCCGAACGCTCCAGTGGTTCGACCAACCGAGCGGTGGAGAGACTCGCCTTTCCTTGCGGGGTGGCGGAGGCACATAGTCGTTCCGCCGCTCTACTGCTCTCGGGCGGCCGTCTTGGTCGCGCTCGATGGTGATATGAGTCCGACTGCGGCTTGCAGCCGGCTCCTTGTCTTTTCTTCCGCGGACGCCGCCAGTCGGCGCCCGAGATGTTGCGCCTTGATCTCGGCGGGGTGGCAGGTCATCTTTCTGCTGCTGCGGTCCTTCGGAGCGGCAGCCGACCGCGTTCTGCGCGCCGGCCACGTCGAGGAGTTGCTGGACTCGCTCCGTCATCAGTCGGCGCTCTTCGCCTTCAAGGTTATCCAGCTCGTCCGCCGCCGCTTGGGCAGCTCGAATGTTCTCGGCGGGCGTAGCGTATATGGGGCGGTTGGCCCCGAACATGTCGGCGATGTCTGCGCCACGCTGCCGGACCGTGCCTAGGCGGCTTGGCCCCACCGGGGCCGGCGAACCGCCCACGGCGCGATCCATCTCGCGCTGGTAGGCCTCTGACAAGCGTCTCATGCTGGCCAGTTTCTTCGCGCCTTCGACGAGCTGGAGGCGGCGTGCCTCCAGCGCTTCGGCGTCGGCGTCCTCTGGAATGGGCGCATCCAGGTCTTGCAGTGCCGCGTCAAGCGGGTCGCGAGCTCTCCCGTCGGAGTGCTCGCCATGGTCGATGACGAGCACCTCAGTGACGGTGCTTCCGCTGCCCTCCGCGCGAGGGAGTGGCTCGTCGTAGACCACCATGTTGGTGGGGAAGGCGTCGAGCGACACGGTGTCGGAGTCGACCAGCATCGGGTCGGTGGAGCCTACGGACTCCAGGTCGGTGGCAGGCTCGCCGGCAACATGGAGGTCGTCGAGGAGACCCGCGAGAAGGTTCGCGGGGGTGCCGGTGCCTGCGTCGGACGCAGGCTCATCGGAGGGGCTAACCTCGCCGATAAGATCGGCGAGGCAGCTGGCCGCGCAAACGGTCTCAACATTGCGCAGCGCGTCGGTGTGAACTTCTTCTGGCGTGCCGGGCTGGCTACGCTCGCCTGGGAGGAAAAGGGTTCCCGTCCAGAACAGATCTCCGGACGACGGTGCACCCTGCCCCACGGTGGGCGCCAAATGTCGGGGGTTGGATGCGACATATGCCAAAGGATGGCTTATCATGGTGGGGGCGAGTAGAACGTCTCCGGTGCCTGGAAATGGGATGAGGCGTAGGCATGCACGCCGGCGGATCTTACCCAGCTTCGGGGCTCTCTGAGGAGATAATACCCCTACTGCTGCTCTGCGGGGTCTCCGCATGGTCACTATGGAGATATGTGTACAAAGCTGCTCCTCGAGCTGTGTTCTAGAGGTAGGAGAGGGCAAGGCTAGCTCTCCCCTCCTCTATGCTGTTGGTCTGGTGGAAAAAGGATCGAACCCTTTGCATGGGTGCGCCGGGGGGTTTATATAGGCCTACCCCCCGGGGGTATAATGGTAATCTGACTGGGTGCGGGTCCCAGCCGTCTGTCTCTTAGGTCGCCGTCCTTTCCGCCGACTCCTGGGGGCCACCTCTGGTAGGCCCCGCCGACTGACCTGGCCACTGTAGCCGCGCCTCTGATGACGTTGGCTGGGTCATGGCGGCATGGCAACAGTGCCGCCGCCTGGCGGGCGATCACTGTCGCCACTCCCCGTCTTATCTGGTTAATGGCGCGTGGGACCCGTGGGAGGAGATGGCCGACTCTCGGAGGCCGACTCCCACGGGGGCCGTCTTCGGGCGCTCTCGCCATCTTCTATCTCTCCCGCTGACTGGCGGGGCCCGCCGTCTCCAGGCCGTACAGGCGGGCCAACGTGGGAACAGGGTTCCGCCGCTGGGGCGGACGTCAGGGCCGGTATGGCCACAGTGCCGCGCCGTACCGAAGATCTCCTTCGGTACGTCGCACTGTAGCCATACCCGCCCTCGGTAATCAGGGTAGGGGAGGGCTGTACTCCGGCCATCCCCAGTCTTGTCCTTCTTCCAGAAGGCGGAAGGTGATGAAGTCGCGGGCCTCCCTGGAGTCGTCGATCGGGAGTCTCAGCCGCCTCTGGGACTCGGCCGTGAGTAGGTGTCGGTGATGCTGCGGCCGACTCCCAGAGTCGGCCGATCGTTTTGGGATTCTCGGAGGGGCGTAGCCTGCCCCGATGTCTTGAAAGGTTCTGGGCCTCGGGTTTGCCTACCCGTGGCCCATTGCTCCGACATAGATGTAGGCTTTTACCTTCATCGAAGGGGCCGAACTAGTATAAATTCCCTTACGTCCCTGTGTCTACTTTAACCCCTTCAAGCTAACCCATAGCGATGGCTCCACGACTAAGTCCTTTCATGAGGACATCTGCCGTGACAAAACCATGACAGTTGGCGCCCACCGTGGGGCTATCGCACGATGGTTTCAAGTTCTTGGAGGGCAACTTCGAAGGACTCAAGGGTTACGCCGTGGGCCGGATGACCAAGAGTCGTTGCGGCAAGCTCTACATCGACGATGCAGGATGGGGCCCCGAGGCCGGCTCAATTGAGTACGGGTACCGGGTCCCCTTTGGTGGCATACACGTCTTCATCAGCAAGATCGGTGAACCGGGCCCTGAGTCGGACGTCTGCGCCGACCTCGTTGAGACGGCTCAGCGTGCATGATCCACCTAGGTTAAACCGGCCGTGAAGCGCGCCTTCGTGGGAGTCGTCCATGGAGGAGAATACGAGGAAGGATCGGAATCTGGTGGCGAGACCGTCGTTTATTCCGGCGACGAGTCCTCGACCGGAGAAACCGAATCGTTGTATCAGCTACATGACGGCCGGATTGGGGGCTCTTCCGATGGCCACAGTATTCCGGACCCCTTGGATCTGCCAAACCGGGTCGGAATATTCATGGCCGGTACCCAAGCGGCGATCCACTCTTCGACCGCCGCAGCAATGATCTTCGGATCAGGAACGGTGACGACAGCTGGGGCAGGAGGCCCCGTGCGCCCGCCTGCTCAAGTACTATCTGATCTATTCGATGCATTGGCTACGCTCATGGCGGAGGCTAATCCGGCGGATCAGAACGCCCACAATGCGGAGATCGCAAAGGTGAAGGATCAGATTACTCAGGCTAAGACTGACCTAGCAGCAGAGAACACCAGGATGGCCGCCGAGCAGGCCGCTTTGGATGCGCAGGCTTATCGGCTTATGCTGGATCAGAACGCATCACATGAAGTCCTGAAGAGAAAGCATCGGTCTCGCCTGCCTCCGGTTTACGACGCGAGGTGCCTCTTCAACACTTCAGGAGCAGGACCCAGTAACCCGCCGGTGTTAAACTGGGTGGAAGCTCCCAGAGCTGGTGCGCCGGTTCAGCCACGTTTGATGGGCCTGCCTCGTCAGAATAATATTGTGCCTCAGCCTGTCCCAATGCCTCCGGGTCCTTATTCCAATCCGATGGACAACCTCGTTGTTACCGCTTCACGACTCGAGGCAATCCCGATTGAAGGTGATCCGCCGCAGGTGGTGGAGACGCGCCGAGTTAAGGAGCTTCTTCGGACAGCTTTGATTCAACAGGAAGCATATTCATACAGTCATGACCGAATTCACTCCACCCCTCGTCCAAGCTGGAGCTACAGCAGATGTATGCAAGAACCGGCCGTGTCAAGCAATGCGTGAAACCGTGAAGCGCCCCGCGGCAACAACCCGGCAGGTGATATTGGTGATGCTCAGGAAGTGGTAGACCGGGCCCGGGCGCGCAGGGAGGCCGAGTTAGCCGCACAGTATGAGGCTCGTCAGCTTACGCCGGTTCGTCCAACCACCTCGGTCGAGCCAGGGGTTACCTCTAGTTCTTGAGGGGTGATGTGCCTTGTCCCCGCTTTACGCAACGTGCGCCTGGCAAAGGATTTCAAGGGCCCGCGCAAGGTACCGAGTTACACTGCCAATTTGTCTCCGGAAATATGGGTGGAGAGCTATGAGATGGCCATGGAGATGCTTGATGTTGATGAGGCGGCGTGTGCAAAGTATTTCACCATGATGCTCGAAGGGACGGCCCGTACTAGGTTGAAAAGCTTACCGGCCAACTCTATCAGTTCATGGGCTGAGTTGAGAGCCCGGTTTATCTAGAACTTCATGGATACATGTAAGCAACCTATGTCGATAGTGGACTTGGCCGCCTGTGTCCAGGAGGAAGGAGAATCGACGACCCGTTGGGTGCGCCGGGTCTCGAAAATTTTGCATTCGTCATATCGTATCAACGCCGATACAACAGTTATAACTTTGGAAGGCAACTGCCGGTTTGAACCCCTGAAGTTGAAATTAGGACGGCTAAAGCGCCATTGCAACGATATGGGGACCCTTATGACTACGCTAGTGAAGTATGTTGATTCTGATAGTACCAAGGATCCCGAGTCTGACGATGACAAGACAGGGAAGGGAAAGAAGAGCAGCAACTCCAAAGGGCAGCAACATAGCACGGCGGGTCACGGAAACGGAGGCAAGCGTAAAGCAGATTGCAGCTAGGACTTTGTGGCTAATACCAATGCGCAGGACAAAGGCCATCGACGAAAGGGTAAACTGCCGAATCGCAGCGGGGCGCCCAATCCCAACCCGGACCGCCTGAATTACCTGTTAAATCAGCCCTGTCCAAAGCATGGGACGAAGGAGATGCCGGCCAACCACCTTTGGAAGGATTGTTACATCATGCAAGGGTTCAAGAATTCTAATACTTTTCGGTATGATCACGGATCAGGTGGCGGTTCAACATCCGAATCTCATGGGCTGGCAATGGCGGAGGAAATTCCGGTTCAGGATTCAATGGCAATTAGGGCGGACAAAACAACCAAGGTAATCAAAACAACCAGCAGCAGTCGGGTTATCAGAGCCACCCGAAGCAGTTAAATGGTGGGCAATATCATGTTTTCACCACTAGTTTGGACAAGAGTGACCGAAAAGTTCTAAGGCGGGTAGTAAACTCCGTTGAACCGGCGGTGCCCTGATACTTACGCTGGTCTAAGCAGCCAATTGTGTGGAGCAGAGAGGATCATCCTCCCCGGGTTGACAATCTGGGCCAGCTGGCATTGGTGGTGGCGCCTCAGGTGGGAGGTTATAAGTTCATCAAGGTACTCATGGATGGAGGGAGCAGTATTAACATCCTATATTATGAGACCTTCCGCCGTATGGGGTTGATAGATAAAAATCTTAAACCGTCTAATACGGTGTTCCACGGCGTGGTACCTGGTAAATTGGCATATCATGTTGGTAAGATAGCTCTGGAGGTGGCCTTTGGAGATGACTATGACTATAGATCAGAAATATTGACCTTTGAAGTGGTGAAAATTCAGAGTCCATATCATGCCCTGTTTGGACGGTCGGCTTATGCTAAGTTCATGGCACGGCCTTGCTATGTCTATTTACAACTCAAGATGCCGGGTCATAAAGGAACAATAACTGTTCATGGAAGCCGCAAGATCACTTTGGAGTGTGAAGAAGGGGACGCGGCCTATGTTGAGTCAGTTTGTGCCACGGAGGAGTTGAAGTTCTACAAGGATAATGTTGATCCGGCAGACATGACTCCGTTGAAAAAGCCAACCACGGAGCACGATCCGGCCCTGAAGTTTAAATCGGCTGCTGGGACTAAGCTTGTTGACTTCGTACCTGGCGATTCGTCCAAGCAGTTCAGTATCAGCGCAAACTTGGATCCGAAATAGGAAAGCGCGCTCATTGAGTTCATCCGTGAGAACCGGGACATCTTTGCATGGAAGCCCTCTGACATGCCTGGTGTACCGAGGGAACTCGCTGAGCACACTCTTAATATTGATCCTAAGTACAAACCGGTAAAGCAATTTCTCCGCCGGTTCAACGAAGAAAGACGCAAAGCTATTGGAGAGGAAGTGGCCAGGCTCTTAGCAGCCGGATTAATCGTTGAAGTTTTCCATCCTGAATGGTTAGCTAATCCGGTGCTGGTTCTTAAGAAAAATGGCACCTGGCGTATGTGTGTGGATTACATAGACCTCAACAAGGCTTGTCCAGCAGATCCTTTTTCCCTCCCCCGTATTGATCAAATTATTGATGCTACGGCGCGTTGCGAGCGTCTAAGTTTTCTGGATGCATATTCTGGTTATCATCAGATCAAGATGGCAGTTAAGGACCAGGAGAAGACGGCGTTCATAACTCCCTTTGGAGCCTTCTGCTATGTGTCTATGCCCTTTGGGCTCAAGAGTGCCCAGGCGACTTATCAACGGTGTGTGCAGAATTGCCTTCATAAGCAAATCGGCCGTAATGTACATGCCTATGTGGATGATATTGTGGTTAAGTCAATGAGGAAGGAAACTCTGGTTGATGACTTGAAAGAAACTTTTGATAACCTGCGGACATATAAGATGATGCTCAACCTGGCCAAATGTGTTTTTGGTGTACCGACAGGCAAGTTATTAGGTTTTCTGGTGTCCAACAGGGGAATTGAGGCTAATCCGGAGAAGATTACAGCTATCACCTCCCTGGCTAAACCAAAGTGTATCAATGACATTCAACGCTTGGCACGCCGGATTGCCGCGTTGAGCCGGTTTATCAGCCGCCTCGGTGAGAAGGCGATCCCTTTGTATCAGATGCTGAAGAAGACTGATCAATTCATCTGGAGCTTTGCTGCTGATGAAGCGTTTGGGGATTTAAAGCGGCAGCTAGCCAATTCGCATGTTCTTGCTGCTCCAGTTGACAAGGAACCATTGCTAATATATGTGGCAGCTAATGCTCGCACAGTCAGTGTAGCTATTGTGGTGGAACGCAAAGAGGCAGGCAAGGAATATCCGGTTCAGCGTCCGGTTTACTATATCAGCGAGGTGCTTATTGAATCCAAGCAAAGATACCCGCATTGGCAGAAGCTGGTATATGGAGTTTCCATGGCAAGCCGGAAGCTCAAGCAATATTTCCAAGGCCATCCCATCACAGTGGTCAGCTCTGCTCCTTTGGAAGATATAATCCAGAACAGGGAAGCAACTGGCCGGATTGCCAAGTGGGCTATAGAACTTGGGCCGCATGGGTTGAAATATATACCCCGGACGGCGGTCAAGTCTCAAGCACTTGTGGATTTCATCAATGATTGGACGGAATTGCAAGCGCCTGAAGAGAAGCCGGATCACACCTATTGGACTATCCATTTTGATAGGTCCAGGCAATTGGAGGGCTCGGGGCTAGAGTCGTTCTAACTTCCCCACGATGTGATAAGTTTTGTTACGTTCTCCGCTTAATGTTCCCTTGTACTAACAATGCAGCTGAGTACGAGGCTTTACTCCATGGTCTTCGGATGGCTAAGGAGATGAATCTTAGCCGAGTTAAATGTTTCGGTGACTCGGATTTGGTAGCTCAACAAGTATATGGTACTTGGGATTCCAAAGATCCGCTCATGGCAGCTTATCGTCGTGAGGTGGACATTGTGGCAGGTGAAAGTGCGTTATATCAACTAGAGGGGGGGGTGAATAGGCGATTTATGAAATTCCTCACTTAGGAATTTGCTAGTGAGGAAATTCCTTTGTGAAGAACTACTAGCAGCGGAATAAGTACTCAGATGAAAACAAAGCAGAACACAAGTATGGTCGTCATGATGAAATGAAGACTAGCACAGAGTACAGAAAGCGTAATCACAGGATAATACAAGATGAAGACAAACAGACTGAAGAATTTGAACTGAGGAAATTGAGAAAGTCTTCGGTCAAAGTCTTCAAACACAGATATGATAAACAAGTAGCACAATACTGAGGAAATGAAAGAGTTGAGGAAATGGAACCAGTAAGCTTGGTGAAGACAATGATTTGGTAGACCAGTTCCAACTGTTGTCTCAGTTGTACATCTGGTTGGAGCGGCTGAGTATTTAAACTCGAGGACACACAGTCCCGGGCACCCAGTCCTGAGCACGCAGCTCGGGACACCCAGTCCTCACCGTATTCTCCTTGAACTAAGGACACACAGTCCTGGTCCAATCACTCGTGGTAAGTCTTCAGGTGACTCTCGAACCTTGACAAACTCGGTCACTCGGCGATCCACAATTCCTCTTGGATGCTCTAGACCATGACGCCTAACCGTCTGGAAGAAGCACAGTCTTCAAAGGTAACAAGCGTCGGATCCATGCGGGATCAATCTCTTCAGTGATGCTCAATCACTTTGGGTTTGTAGGTGTTTGGGTTTGGGTTTTTGGATTTTCCTCACTTGATGATTTTTACTCAAAGTCCTCGGAGGATGGGTTGCTCTCAAATGACAAGTGTCAGTTTCTCTCGGAGCAGCCAACCAGCTAGTGGTTGTAGGGGGCGGCTATTTATAGCCTAGCGAGCAACCCGTCATGATAAGACATAAATGCCCTTCAATGATATGACCATTAGATGGATAAGATATTTTGTGACAGCTGGCGCGTAGCACAGCAACGGTCGGAAATTTGAGGTACAAATTCCTCAGGGCTATCATGTTCCTCACAGTGTAGGCAATCCGCACTGGCGAATTCCTAACTCCTTAGTCAGAGCAAAGTCCTCAGTGACTAGAAGGATTGCGTCTCTGTCACTGAAGAAATTGACTGAACTGTATGAGATTTCCAATGGCTTCACTCGAAGGGATTGGTAGGTGTAGGATTTGAGTTGAGCATCAAATGGAAATTTTTCCTTAGTATTTCCTCGACCCCTGTTGTGGATATTACTACTAGGCCTAAACCGACCGTCTGGGCCGGGTTAATTTCATCAGTAGCTCAAGAATGTTAAAGCCCAGGAGGCTATGTAAAGGCCGAAGCCATAGTCGGTTTAACATCTGTAGCCGTAAACCGGCATGTGTTCAACTTGTATTGTAAGTTAGGAATAAGCAAGAGACTAACCCGGGTACGAGTATAAACCGGAGGTTGGGACTCTATGAACCGACGGGCGTCACCCGTGTATATAAGGGGATGACCCGATATCGGTTCAGGAACAACAACTCGAGGCCTAGGCGAAGCTTATCTGCTCCCTAGTCATCGAGACTTCATCAATTCCACCACAAACTAGACGTAGGCTTTTACCTTCATCGAAGGGGCCGAACTAGTATAAACTCTGTGTCCCTGTGTCCGCTTTAACCCCTTCGAGTTAACCCGTTGCGATGGCTCCACGACTAAGTCCTTTGGCTAGGACATCTGCCGTGACAAACCCACGACAACCCCCTTTAACAGTACGGTGTTTCCTAAGAATCAAGAAAGAGAAAATGAAACTACGAAAACAAAAGTCTTCACGCTTCATGTTCCTCAAATGAATACCAAGTCTTCAAGGTCACACCAATTTCTTCACTTTCAAAGTCTTCAGAAAGTCTTCAGTATATCAAAGTCTTCATTCGAAGAACTTCATTTTGAGGGGTCGACTTTCTCGGTAATTATCAAACTCCTCATAGACTTATAGACCTGTGTAAACTCATAAACACATTAGATACTTAACCTATAAGTCTTCAATACACCAAAATCACTAAGGGGCACTAGATGCACTTACAATCTCCCGCTTTTTCGTGATTGATGACAATATAGGTTAAGCTTTCAACGGGGATAAACATATGAAGTGTAAATGCTGATATTGAGGAATTTGATTGCAATATATAAAAGAACTCCCCCTGAAGTTGTGCATAGTGAGGTATTTGCTTTTGAAGCAATGCACACTTGAAGAGATGAATCATGGAGATCTCCCCCTATATTTTGTAATTCATACACGCATTTGATAGATAATATGAAGAATTTGAAATGCATGATGAAATATGGTGAGTGATATAATCTAGCATGCGTGCAATAACATTAACGAGGAATAAGCATGCAGAATAACGTAGCAGAAGTATCAGGCCACCATCGGATTTAAGTTTACAACTCGATCCAATAAAAGTTTCGGAAGAGCGAGAGTTGTAACTTAGCAACAAAAACGCCCTTATAATAGACCCGCTTGAAGACTAACTCAGATTTCTCCCCCTTTGTCATCGAATGACCAAAAGGATCGAAACTGAGGACTAACGCCCCTGAAGATAATCAGGTTGATGAAGGAGCGCCAGCGTTGTTGGGGTCGGTTGTTGAAGTAGGGCTTGCCGCTGTGTCGTCCAAGTCTTCAGTTCATCAGTGGCGCGCGATGAAGAATAGGAACTGGCCACCAAAGAAGGAACCTGGACCTTCTTGAATTTCTTCGGAGGAGGTGCAGCTCAGTCAAACTCTTCTTTGAGACCCATTGTCTTCAGATCTTCAGCGTTGTAAACTTGAGACAGAATAGCCCAGGTGCGGTTGAGGGTTTCATGGAGGTAGTAGTGGTTTTTCTTCACTGCATTGTGTGTTGAAGTCATGTTGTGAAGAATTGAACCAAACTGACGCTTGACCCATTTGTGATTGCGACCAACCTTCTGATGAAGACTGAGGAGTAACTCACGATCAGTCATCACCCTGGGTGCTGTGGCTTGAGGATTTTGCTTGTTAGTGTTGGCGGCAGAGTCATGTGTGGCAGAGTCATCATTGGTGGAATAGGATGCAGCCTTGCGAAATTGACCATCCAATGGCGAATGCCTTCATCTATCACAGCAGTTGCCTTGCCTTTGTCATCAGTTGAGGAAAATGTCCTTTTGAGGACTTCAATTGGAGGCAAGTAGCTGCAGTGGTTCAGAGTGTCAGCTTTGTAGTTGAGTGAAGACATTGTCCTGATGAATCTCATAATCCATGGCGCATAAGGCTTCAGCTCAAACGGTGACATGGCAATATTGGTCAGAGTCCTCATGAAGAAATCATGGAAGTTGACGGGAACGCCATGAATAATGTTGAAAAGCATATTGTTCATGATGCCAACGACCTCTTCATTAGTTGAGTCATGGCCTTTAATAGGACTCATTGTCTTTGTCAGTATGCGATAGACACTCCGAGGCACATAGAGTAATTCCTTGACGAGGAATTTGGTACGAGGAATTCCCTGGCTTCAAAAGTTTCATCAGAACTTGCATGTAGTGATTTGAAAGGTCAGGTTTATTGTAAACACAACATGCATCTTCAGTGGGAGGACTTAGTGGAAGGGCACGAAGCAATTCAGATGCTGGTACCTTGCAATGAGTGTTCTCTGTCATCCAGTCCAGAACCCATGAATTTACATCTTCATAATCGCCTGTGATGTGTAGCATTGCGTAGAACTGAAGAATGAGTTCTTCATTCCAATCACAGATGTCAGTGCAGAAATTCAGTAACCCAGCATCGTGAAGAACACTAAGGACTGGCCCGAAGCACGGTAGAGACTCCATATCCACGTGAGGAATATGTGCATGATCGAAGATTTTGTCTTTGTTGAATAGCACAGAGGAATAAAAATTGCTTGACTTGCGGTCCAGAAACGCCTCTTCCTTATGCGAGCAGAGTCATATGGATTGTAGTCAGTGAAGAATACATGCTCGCCAAAGAAGTCTTCAGCCTTGAACTTTTGTTTCCTTGAGAACGGATCCTTTGGCTTTGGCAGAGGAGTGTCAGTGATTTGCATCACGACCTCAGGAATCGCAAGCTCAAGTTCTTCAGGCTGAGGAATTTCTGGTTCCTCCTCAGGTGCAGTCTTAGGATCAGCAGCAGTTTCTTCAGCACTGGTGGCTGGAAATTCTTCATGCACAGATGCAGTGGGATGAGTTTCTTCAGAGCCCATCGGAACAGTTGGTGCAGGGGACTAGGATTTGTTGTAGAGGCGTGAACAGAGGAGTGTTGGGATGCTGACTTTCCCAGAATTCATCATTCATCAAAGGAGTTGTGCTTCCAATGTCCATGTCTTCATCTTCCAATTCTTCAACACCAGCCTCTTCAGCAGTAAACTGAGGCATTGGTGATGAGACCACTAGGGTTGAAGGGATTGCATCCACTTCAATTTCTTCATCAATCTGCTCTGAGGAAGCTGCAGATTGAGTTTCTTCATATGATCCGCTTGGGATCTCATATTCTTCATCAAAAGGAACAAGGTCCTTTGATGGCATGGTGGAAATCGGAACAGCATCAATAGGATTGTCATATGAACTGGTCATAGGCTTCATTTTCTGTGGAGCTGAAGATTCTGAAGCACTTGATGCTTTCCTTTTCTTCACTGCAGCTCGCTCTGCAGCCTTGGTCTTCTTCACATATGATGCAGATGGAAGGATAGGAGTTGGTGTAGGCGCAGGTGGAGCTGAGGAATCTGTTTGAATTTCCTCAGGCGCAACTGATGCAGTTGCCCTGACTTCTTCAGTTTCTTCAGGCGCACCACTAGTGGATGCCCTCGCAATTTCTTTAGTAGCTGGAATGGAGTCATCAGCCCTAGAAATAGCATTTTCTTCAGCATCCTGAAAGTCATCAGCGGTGCTGGCGTGTTCTTCAGTGGGCTGTGCTGAAGGTTCAGCTTGAGGAACTTCTTGTTGCGATGGGGCTGAAACATTTGTGAATTTCTCAGTCTGTTTCACAAACCTGACTTTGGCTCCTTTCCAGTCAGCATAGTATGCATCAAATTCATCGCTGAGGGTTTTGATGTCAGCCTGCATCTTGATGAGTTCTTCAGGTTTCATCTTGACAACATTTTTCCTCAGCAGTTTCTCTTTTCTGTACTGCGATTTCTTGATCTGTCTGGCCCTATCATACTTCCATTTCTCCTCTTGGATGAAATGAGTCAGCATGTGACTTTGGCCAGGCGTCAGCTTGAAGTTTGGCATAGGAGTGTTTGGGTCCTTGTGCTAGAGATCAATGTAGTCTAGGATCGCTCTTGGATCCAACAGCAGCGGCACAGGTGTGCCTTTGGCTCTAGCGGCCCTTTCTTGTCGGTCTCTGATGATTTCTGCAAGTTCTTCTTCATCAGCCTCATCGTCGTCAGACGGTACATTGAAGACTACCTGCTTCTTCTTAGGACTTGGGCGAGGACCCCGTCCAGCAGTAGCCTTTTTCTTTAGCAGAGAGGGTCCAGTTGAGGAACTTGGTGCAGCTGAGTAACTTGCTGAGACACCAGAGGCAATAGAGATGCCTACAGTCCTTTGACACGTGGCAAGATGCACAGGTGCTGAGGACTTTGTCGGAACAGCTGAGGACTTTGGAGGAGCAGGAGCAGCTTGAGGAGTTTGCCTTGAAGATATTGAAGTTCCTGGTCATGAGGGCGCAGCTGAGGAACTTGGCCGTGAGGGCATTGTTGGTGAAGCACTTGGCTTTCGAGCGGGCTTTTTCGGCATAGATTTCCGTGGCTTGACAGAGGCCTCAGTGGCAGCAGCAGCAGCAGAATCTTCGTTGAATTTCCTCACTGCTTCTTTGGCTTGTCTTGCCAATTTGGCTTGGTGCTTTGCCCATTCTTTAGGAAAATCCTCACCCTGTTTGACGCTAGTGGGATCAGCCACTTGGCCAGGTGCCAATGGGGCTCTTGGGCATGGAGGGTTGAGAGCGAATTTCTTCATGTACTTTGGAGTAACATATCTGTACTCCCTCCATTCTCTTGCCCACCTCCGTTCTATCCTTTGAATGCGCACCTTGCGCTGATTTTTGTTATCTTTGCCAAACTTGGCTTCATCAAGCGTGCAGTACTCTGTGTAAATGTCCTCAGGGATTTCAAACGCAGTCATAACCTCAGGTTTCTTTCCTCCTTTCTGTGGCTTCTTACCATCAGCCATATTCTTCAGCTGAGGAATTTGAACAATCGAATTCTCTGAAGAAGTATGCAGTTTTTCTTTGAGGAACGCTGCAAATGAGTTAAGTTGATGAGAACCTAGTGATTCAGCAGCGGACATGAGTACCTGTGAACAGAGTATAGTTGCGAGGAATTTGGAGAGGTCATATGCGTTCTCAGAGGGTTTTAAAAAACAGTTTGAGGAATTTGACCAGATGCGTCTTGAAGAATTTCACTAAGAGCGCTTTATCTTAGGTTCCAAAGTTGTATAGATCGTAGATCCACACAATTGAGGAATATTGAAGAAAATGATGCTTAGGGAAATGAATCAAGAACAGATGACATGTGAGGTGTTTAGTGTGTGAAGATTTGAAGAATAAAAACACCTTTGAAGATTTTGTAGAGAAACTTTGAATCAAAGAGGGCAGTAAAAGTAACTTTTAATTACCCTGAATGAAGAACACGACGAACAGAGAGGTGAAACAGTGGAGTTCGTCGATGTAGATCTTCCACGCCCTAACTTGGCGGAGGAAGACGTCTACGGTGGCGGCGGAGGTGAAGATTTCCGCGGTCGGCGCGAGTATGACGGCGACGAGGTCGAGGCAGTGAAGCTCTTCCTCACCGGCGATGATGGAGTAGCGGCGGCACAAGGGTTCGGGAAGCTCGAGCGGGAGAGAGAGATCGAGCGGAGTAAAAGAAGTGAGGAAGGGATGAGGGGGTATTTATAGTAGCAGTGAAAAATTGTTCGCCCGTAGATTTGGGACGAACGTGCCCCTGACCCTTCTCCTTCGCACGACATGTGTCACTCACGTACTGTGTAGTGGAGATCGTGTAAGATCGTGGGTGAATAAACAAATGCATCGTGGGATGCGGAACGGTTTGAGCGGCAAAACCGAAAATTTGGATAAGATTAGGGTTAAAGTTTCGTTCGCAATTTCTTCAGCTGACAAGGACATAGTGAAGATTTTGAACGAGTTTCAAATAGAACGCATATGAAGAATTTGTGAATAGATTGGATTGATTATAGCATTGAGGGGGAAGGGTCCGATCACATTCACTTAGCAGAAAACACCAACTTGAAGAAATAGCCATAAGTGAATGCTGTAGAGGACATAAACTCATATATATATATATATATATATATATATATATATATATATATATATATATATATATATATATATATATATATATATATAGCCAATGATGAAAAACGACGGAAACAGTGAAGATTTTGCAAAGTTGAAGAATTTGAACAACTGAGGAATTTCAAAAACTGAGGAAAAACTCAAATTGAAGATTTTCAACTTTTGTGGTGGCGTGACCCACCGTATAAGAATGATGATTTCAGACACCGCGTACAATTGTCGTAGGGCTCTGAGAATCAAATTCTTCGTTAATTTCTTCACACTTAGAGTGTTGTTCTTCATTGATTGAAGAAAAACGTTTCTTCATGTGTTGCACATCTAAGTCATCAATTTTGCATAAGTGTTAGGATGAGTGCCTTTTCAAAGTACATTCGAAGACTCTAAGACATTTAGCTCACACCGCAACTTGCTAAATATCTTCTCATCCAAGGGCTTAGTGAAGATATCGGCTAGCTCTTCAGTCTTCACATGCTCAATAGAAATGTCGCCCTTCAACACATGATCACGAAGAAAATGATGACGAATATGAATGTGCTTTGTCTTCGAGTGCTGAACTGGGTTGTGAGAAATCTTGATGGCGCTCTCATTGTCATAGAGGAGAGGCACATTCTTCACGTTGATGTCATAGTCCTTGAGCGTTTGTTTCATCCAGAGCAGTTGAGCACAGCAAGAACCAGCAGCAATGTACTCAGCTTCAGCAGTAGATAGTGATACGCAGTTCTGTTTCTTCGAGGACCAATAGACCAAAGATCGTCTGAGGAAATGACATGTACCAGATGTTGACTTGCAATCCACACGGTCACCAGCATAGTCAGAGTCAGAATATCCAGAGCAAAGTCCTCAGTGACTAGAAGGATTGCGTCTCTGTCACTGAAGAAATTGACTGAACTGTATGAGATTTCCAATGGCTTCACTCGAAGGGATTGGTAGGTGTAGGATTTGAGTTGAGCATCAAATGGAAATTTTTCCTTAGTATTTCCTCGACCCCTGTTGTGGATATTACTACTGGGCCTAAACCGACCGTCTGGGCCGGGTTAATTTCATCAGTAGCTCAAGAATGTTAAAGCCCAGGAGGCTATGTAAAGGCCGAAGCCATAGTCGGTTTAACATCTGTAGCCGTAAACCGGCTTGTGTTCAACTTGTATTGTAAGTTAGGAATAAGCAAGAGACCAACCCGGGTACGAGTATAAACCGGAGGTTGGGACTCTATGAACCGACGGGCGTCACCCGTGTATATAAGGGGGTGACCCGATATCGGTTCAGGAACAACAACTCGAGGCCTAGGCGAAGCTTATCTGCTCCCTAGTCATCGAGACTTCATCAATTCCACCACAAACTAGACGTAGGCGTTTACCTTCATCGAAGGGGCCGAACTAGTATAAACTCTGTGTCCCTGTGTCCGCTTTAACCCCTTCGAGTTAACCCGTTGCGATGGCTCCACGACTAAGTCCTTTGGCTAGGACATCTGCCGTGACAAACCCACGACAACCCGCTTTAACAGTACGGTGTTTCCTAAGACTCAAGAAAGAGAAAATGAAACTACGAAAACAAAAGTCTTCACGCTTCATGTTCCTCAAATGAATACCAAGTCTTCAAGGTCACACCAATTTCTTCACTTTCAAAGTCTTCAGAAAGTCTTCAGTATATCAAAGTCTTCAGTCGAAGAACTTCATTTTTAGGGGTCGACTTTCTCGGTAATTATCAAACTCCTCATAGACTTATAGACCTGTGTACACTCATAAACACATTAGATACTTAACCTATAAGTCTTCAATACACCAAAATCACTAAGGGGCACTAGATGCACTTACAATCTCCCGCTTTTTCATGATTGATGATAATATAGGTTAAGCTTTCAACGGGGATAAACATATGAAGTGTAAATGCTGATATTGAGGAATTTGATTGCAATATATAAAAGAACTCCCCCTGAAGTTGTGCATAGTGAGGTATTTGCTTTTGAAGCAATGCACACTTGAAGAGATGAATCATGGAGATCTCCCCCTATATTTTGTAATTCATACACGCATTTGATAGATAATATGAAGAATTTGAAATGCATGATGAAATATGGTGAGTGATATAATCTAGCATGCGTGCAATAACATTAACGAGGAATAAGCATGCAGAATAACGTAGCAGAAGTATCAGGCCACCATCGGATTTAAGTTTACAACTCGATCCAATAAAAGTTTCGGAAGAGCGAGAGTTGTAACTTAGCAACAAAAACGCCCTTATAATAGACCCGCTTGAAGACTAACTCAGATTTCTCCCCCTTTGTCATAGAATGACCAAAAGGATCGAAACTGAGGACTAACGCCCCTGAAGATAATCAGGTTGATGAAGGAGCGCCAGCGTTGTTGGGGTCGGTTGTTGAAGTAGGGCTTGCCGCTGTGTCGTCCAAGTCTTCAGTTCATCAGTGGCGCGCGATGAAGAATAGGAACTGGCCACCAAAGAAGGAACCTGGACCTTCTTGAATTTCTTCGGAGGAGGTGCAGCTCAGTCAAACTCTTCTTTGAGACCCATTGTCTTCAGATCTTCAGCGTTGTAAACTTGAGACAGAACAGCCCAGGTGCGGTTGAGGGTTTCATGGAGGTAGTAGTGGTTTTTCTTCACTGCATTGTGTGTTGAAGTCATGTTGTGAAGAATTGAACCAAACTGACGCTTGACCCATTTGTGATTGCGATCAACCTTCTGATGAAGACTGAGGAGTAACTCACGATCAGTCATCACCCTGGGTGCTGTGGCTTGAGGATTTTGCTTGTTAGTGTTGGCGGCAGAGTCATATGTGGCAGAGTCATCATTGGTGGAATAGGATGCAGCCTTGCAAAATTGACCATCCAATGGCGAATGCCTTCATCTATCACAACAGTTGCCTTGCCTTTGTCATCAGTTGAGGAAAATGTCCTTTTGAGGACTTCAATTGGAGGCAAGTAGTTGCAGTGGTTCAGAGTGTCAACTTTGTAGTTGAGTGAAGACCTTGTCCTGATGAATCTCATAATCCATGGCGCATAAGGCTGCAGCTCAAACGGTGGCATGGCAATATTGGCCAGAGTCCTCATGAAGAAATCATGGAAGTTGACGGGAACGCCATGAATAATGTTGAAAAGCATATTGTTCATGATGCCAACGACCTCTTCATTAGTTGAGTCATGGCCTTTAATAGGACTCATTGTCTTTGTCAGTATGCGATAGACACTCCGAGGCACATAGAGTAATTCCTTGACGAGGAATTTGGTACGAGGAATTCCCTGGCTTCAAAAGTTTCATCAGAACTTGCATGTAGTGATTTGAAAGGTCAGGTTCATTGTAAACACAACATGCATCTTCAGTGGGAGGACTTAGTGGAAGGGCACGAAGCAATTCAGATGCTGGTACCTTGCAATGAGTGTTCTCTGTCATCCAGTCCAGAACCCATGAATTTACATCTTCATAATCGCCTGTGATGTGTAGCATTGCGTAGAACTGAAGAATGAGTTCTTCATTCCAATCACAGATGTCAGTGCAGAAATTCAGTAACCCAGCATCGTGAAGAACACTGAGGACTGGCCCGAAGCACGGTAGAGACTCCATATCCACGTGAGGAATATGTGCATGATCGAAGATTTTGTCTTTGTTGAATAGCACAGAGGAATAAAAATTGCTTGACTTGCGGTCCAGAAACGCCTCTTCCTTATGCGAGCAGAGTCATATGGATTGTAGTCAGTGAATAATACATGCTCGCCAAAGAAGTCTTCAGCCTTGAACTTTTGTTTCCTTGAGAACGGATCCTTTGGCTTTGGCAGAGGAGTGTCAGTGATTTGCATCACGACCTCAGGAATCGCAAGCTCAAGTTCTTCAGGCTGAGGAATTTCTGGTTCCTCCTCAGGTGCAGTCTTAGGATCAGCAGCAGTTTCTTCAGCACTGGTGGCTGGAAATTCTTCATGCACAGATGCAGTGGGATGAGTTTCTTCAGAGCCCATTGGAACAGTTGGTGCAGGGGACTGAGGGATTTGTTGTAGAGGCGTGAACAGAGGAGTGTTGGGATGCTGACTTTCCCAGAATTCATCATTCATCAAAGGAGTTGTGCTTCCAATGTCCATGTCTTCATCTTCCAATTCTTCAACACCAGCCTCTTCAGCAGTAAACTGAGGCATTGGTGATGAGACCACTAGGGTTGAAGGGATTGCATCCACTTCAATTTCTTCATCAATCTGCTCTGAGGAAGCAGCAGATTGAGTTTCTTCATCTGATCCGCTTGGGATCTCATATTCTTCATCAAAAGGAACAAGGTCCTTTGATGGCATGGTGGAAATCGGAACAGCATCAATAGGATTGTCATATGAACTGGTCATAGGCTTCATTTTCTGTGGAGCTGAAGATTCTGAAGCACTTGATGCTTTCCTTTTCTTCACTACAGCTCGCTCTGCAGCCTTGGTCTTCTTCACATATGATGCAGATGGAAGGATAGGAGTTGGTGTAGGCGCAGGTGGAGCTGAGGAATCTGTTTAAATTTCCTCAGGCGCAACTGATGCAGTTGCCCTGACTTCTTCAGTTTCTTCAGGCGCACCACTAGTGGATGCCCTGGCAATTTCTTTAGTAGCTGGAATGGAGTCATCAGCCCTAGAAATAGCATTTTCTTCAGCATCCTGAAAGTCATCAGCGGTGCTGGCGTGTTCTTCAGTGGGCTGTGCTGAAGGTTCAGCTTGAGGAACTTCTTGTTGCGATGGGGCTGAAACATTTGTGAATTTCTCAGTCAGTTTCACAAACCTGACTTTGGCTCCTTTCCAGTCAGCATAGTATGCATCAAATTCATCGCTGAGGGTTTTGATGTCAGCCTGCATCTTGATGAGTTCTTCAGGTTTCATCTTGACAACATTTTTCCTCAGCAGTTTCTCTTTTCTGTACTGCGATTTCTTGATCTGTCTGGCCCTATCATACTTCCATTTCTCCTCTTGGATGAAATGAGTCAGCATGTGACTTTGGCCAGGCGTCAGCTTGAAGTTTGGCATAGGAGTGTTTGGGTCCTTGTGCCAGAGATCAATGTAGTCTAGGATCGCTCTTGGATCCAGCAGCAGCGGCACAGGTGTGCCTTTGGCTCTAGCGTCCCTTTCTTGTCGGTCTCTGATGATTTCTGCAAGTTCTTCTTCATCAGCCTCATCGTCGTCAGACGGTACATTGAAGACTACCTGCTTCTTCTTAGGACTTGGGCGAGGACCCCGTCCAGCAGTAGCCTTTTTCTTTAGCAGAGAGGGTCCAGTTGAGGAACTTGGTGCAGCTGAGTAACTTGCTGAGACACCAGAGGCAATAGAGATGCCTACAGTCCTTTGACACGTGGCAAGATGCACAGGTGCTGAGGACTTTGTCGGAACAGCTGAGGACTTTGGAGGAGCAGGAGCAGCTTGAGGAGTTTGCCTTGAAGATATTGAAGTTCCTGGTCGTGAGGGCGCAGCTGAGGAACTTGGCCGTGAGGGCATTGTTGGTGAAGCACTTGGCTTTCGAGCGGGCTTTTTCGGCATAGATTTCCGTGGCTTGACAGAGGCCTCAGTGGCAGCAGCAGCAGCAGAATCTTCGTTGAATTTCCTCACTGCTTCTTTGGCTTGTCTTGCCAATTTGGCTTGGTGCTTTGCCCATTCTTTAGGAAAATCCTCACCCTGTTTGACGCTAGTGGGATCAGCCACTTGGCCAGGTGCCAATGGGGCTCTTGGGCATGGAGGGTTGAGAGCGAATTTCTTCATGTACTTTGGAGTAACATATCTGTACTCCCTCCATTCTCTTGCCCACCTCCGTTCTATCCTTTGAATGCGCACCTTGCGCTGATTTTTGTTATCTTTGCCAAACTTGGCTTCATCAAGCGTGCAGTACTCTGTGTAAATGTCCTCAGGGATTTCAAACGCAGTCATAACCTCAGGTTTCTTTCCTCCTTTCTGTGGCTTCTTACCATCAGCCATATTCTTCAGCTGAGGAATTTGAACAATCGAATTCTCTGAAGAAGTATGCAGTTTTTCTTCGAGGAACGCTGCAAATGAGTTAAGTTGATGAGAACCTAGTGATTCAGCAGCGGACATGAGTACCTGTGAACAGAGTATAGTTGCGAGGAATTTGGAGAGGTCATATGCGTTCTCAGAGGGTTTTAAAAAAAAGTTTGAGGAATTTGACCAGATGCGTCTTGAAGAATTTCACTAAGAGCGCTTTATCTTAGGTTCCAAAGTTGTATAGATCGTAGATCCACACAATTGAGGAATATTGAAGAAAATGATGCTTAGGGAAATGAATCAAGAACAGATGACATGTGAGGTGTTTAGTGTGTGAAGATTTGAAGAATAAAAACACCTTTGAAGATTTTGTAGAGAAACTTTGAATCAAAGAGGGCAGTAAAAGTAACTTTTAATTACCCTGAATGAAGAACACGACGAACAGAGAGGTGAAACAGTGGAGTTCGTCGATGTAGATCTTCCACGCCCTAACTTGGCGGAGGAAGACGTCTACGGTGGCGGCGGAGGTGAAGATTTCCGCGGTCGGCGCGAGTATGACGGCGACGAGGTCGAGGCAGTGAAGCTCTTCCTCACCGGCGATGATGGAGTAGCGGCGGCGCAAGGGTTCGGGAAGCTCGAGCGGGAGAGAGAGATCGAGCGGAGTAAAAGAAGTGAGGAAGGGATGAGGGGGTATTTATAGTAGCAGTGAAAAATTGTTCGCCCGTAGATTTGGGACGAACGTGCCCCTGACCCTTCTCCTTCGCACGACATGTGTCACTCACGTACTGTGTAGTGGAGATCGTGTAAGATCGTGGGTGAATAAACAAATGCATCGTGGGATGCGGAACGGTTTGAGCGGCAAAACCGAAAATTTGGATAAGATTAGGGTTAAAGTTTCGTTCGCAATTTCTTCAGCTGACAAGGACATAGTGAAGATTTTGAATGAGTTTCAAATAGAACGCATATGAAGAATTTGTGAATAGATTGGATTGATTATAGCATTGAGGGGGAAGGGTCCGATCACATTCACTTAGCAGAAAACACCAACTTGAAGAAATAGCCATAAGTGAATGCTGTAGAGGACATAAACTCATATATATATATATATATATATATATATATATATATATATATATATATATATATATATATATATATATATATATATATATATAGCCAATGATGAAAAACGACGGAAACAGTGAAGATTTTGCAAAGTTGAAGAATTTGAACAACTGAGGAATTTCAAAAACTGAGGAAAAACTCAAATTGAAGATTTTCAACTTTTGTGGTGGCGTGACCCACCGTATAAGAATGATGATTTCAGACACCGCGTACAATTGTCGTAGGGCTCTGAGAATCAAATTCTTCGTTAATTTCTTCACACTTAGAGTGTTGTTCTTCATTGATTAAAGAAAAACGTTTCTTCATGTGTTGCACATCTAAGTCATCAATTTTGCATAAGTGTTAGGATGAGTGCCTTTTCAAAGTACATTCGAAGACTCTAAGACATTTAGCTCACACCGCAACTTGCTAAATATCTTCTCATCCAAGGGCTTAGTGAAGATATCGGCTAGCTCTTCAGTCTTCACATGCTCAATAGAAATGTCGCCCTTCAACACATGATCACGAAGAAAATGATGACGAATATGAATGTGCTTTGTCTTCGAGTGCTGAACTGGGTTGTGAGAAATCTTGATGGCGCTCTCATTGTCATAGAGGAGAGGCACATTCTTCACGTTGATGTCATAGTCCTTGAGCGTTTGTTTCATCCAGAGCAGTTGAGCACAGCAAGAACCAGCAGCAATGTACTCAGCTTCAGCAGTAGATAGTGATACGCAGTTCTGTTTCTTCGAGGACCAATAGACCAAAGATCGTCTGAGGAAATGACATGTACCAGATGTTGACTTGCGATCCACATGATCACCAGCATAGTCAGAGTCAGAATATCCAGTGAGATCAAAATCCGAGCCCTTGGGATACCATAAGCCTAGTGTTGGTGTGTGAGCTAGATATCGAAGAATATGCTTCATAGCCTTATGGTGTGATTCCTTCGGTCCAGCTTGAAATCGAGCACACATGCAAATACTAAGCATTATATCTGGCCTAGATGCACATAAGTACAATAAAGAGCCAATCATGGAGCGGTATACCTTATGATCGAAGTCAATACCATTTTCATCAGTGCATAGTTGACCATTTGTGGGCATAGGAATTTTGATGCCTTTGCAATCTTGCATGCCGAATTTCTTCAGGACATCCTTGAGGTATTTCTCCTGAGATATGAATATGCCATTGCTCTTTGATGAATTAGAAGACCTAAAAAGAATTTCAACTCTCCCATCATAGACATTTGATATTCTTCACTCATCATATAGGCAAATTCATCACTATAACGTTGGTCAGTACAGCCAAAGATAACATCATCAACATATATTTGGCACACAAACAGTTCACCATCATAAGATTTAGTAAAGAGAGTAGGATCGAGTGAACCAGGTGTGAAGCCTTTCTTCATGAAGAATTCCTTCAAAGTGTCATACCACGCCCGTGGGGCTTGCTTGAGGCCATAGAGGGCCTTATTGAGTCTGAAGACTTTGTCAGGATTCTTTGGATCTTCAAAACCTGGGGGTTGAGCAACATATACTTATTCCTCAAGCTTACCATTGAGGAATGCACTTTTCACATCCATTTGATATAAGATGATATCATGATGGTTAGCATAAGCAAGTAATATGCGAATTGCCTCAAGTCTAGCAACAGGTGCAAAAGTTTCATCGAAATCAACTCCTTCAACCTGTGTGTAGCCATGAGCTACTAGACGTTCCTTATTCCTCTCCACAAGGCCGTTTTCGTCTTGCTTGTTGCGGTAGATCCACTTTGTGCCAATGATATTATGCTTGCGAGGATCTGGACGATTGACCAGCTCCCAGACGTTGTTGAGCTTGAACTGATGTAATTCTTCTTGCATGGCCTGAATCCACTCAAGCTCCAGAAATGCTTCATCTACCTTAGTGGGCTCTGTTATAGAGACAAAAGCAAAGTGCCCACAAAAGTTAGATAAGTGTGAAGCTTTTGAGCGTGTGAGAGGGCCTGGTGCTCTAATGTCATCGATGATCTTCTCCACTTGCACTTCTTTTGCAACGCGAGGATGAGCTGGTTGTCGTTGAGGAATTTGATCAGTATTTTCTTCAGCATCAATTTCCTCAGCATTTTCTTCAGGTGCGTCAGCTCGACGTTCTTCACATTCTGGAATGAATTCTTCAGCAGATTCTTCAGTAGGAATGACATCTTCAGTAGCCTTGTGCTTGATAGAATCCTCAGGTGCTGGTTCATCTAACACAGAAGGTAGGTGCTCTCTTTGCGAGCCATTAGTTTCATCGAACCGCACATCTACAGTTTCAATAATCCTGTGAAGAACATTGTTGAAGACTCTGTAGGTGTGCGAGTCCTTTCCGTAACCAAGCATAAAACCTTCATGTGCTTTCGGTGCAAATTTAGAGTTGTGATGAGGATCTCTAATCCAGCATTTAGCACCGAAGACTTTGAAATAACTCACATTGGGTTTCTTATCAGTGAGGAGTTCATAGGCAGTCTTCTTGAAGAATTTGTGAAGATATACTCTGTTGATGATGTGGCACGCAGTATCAATTGCATCAACCCAGAAACGGTGAGGGGTTTTGTACTCATCGAGCATAGTGCAAGCCATCTCAGCAAGAGTCCTATTCTTGCGCTCCACGACGCCATTCTGTTGAGGAGTATAAGGAGCAGATAACTCATGAGTAATACCAAGTTCATCAATATAGTCATCGAGACCCGAATTCTTGAACTCAGTGCCATTGTCACTTCTGATGTGCTTGATCTTCACACCAAAGTTGGTTGAAGCCCTCGAGGAAAATCGTTTGAAGACTTCCTGCAGTTCATGTTTGTACGTAACAAGGTGTACCCATGTGTAACGAGAGTAATCATCAACAATAACAAATCCATATTGAGATGCTTCATTTGAACCAGAAGAATAATGATTAGGACCGAAGAGGTCCATGTGAAGCAATTCAAATGGACGAGTGGTGGTCAAGATAGCCTTCGCTGGATGTTTGGCCTTTGTCATCTTTCCAGCTTCACAGGCACCGTATAAGTGATCCTTGAGGAATTTGACATTCTCAATGCCAATGACATGTTTCTTCTTTGCAAGCGTGTGCAAATTCCTCATGCCTGCATGACCAAGTCGTCGATGCCATAGCCATCCTTCTGAAGATTTTGCAAGTAGGCACACGGCTGGTTGTGAATCTGCAGAGAAATCAACAATATACAAGTCTCCTCTCCTAAAGCCTTCGAAGACTTTGGAATTGTCAACTTCCATAATCACAACACAACGATACTTGCCAAAGACAACAACCATATCAAGATCACAAAGCATTGAGACAGGCATAAGGTTGTATCCTAAGGACTCAACAAGCATGACTTTGTCCATGTGTCGATCCTTTGTAATAGCTACCTTACCTAGACCCAATACCTGACTTTTGCTTTTGTCAGCGAAGATGATATGCTTCATATGTGATGATGATAAGGGAGCATCCATCAATAGATTCTTGTCACCAGTCATGTGATTTGTACATCCACTATCGAGGACCCACTCAGTGGCTTTGGATTGATCATCCTGCAGATGAATTAGTGCAACTTACGAAATCATATACTTCAGCAGTGAAGAATATGATATCAAATTCATCAGATCAATCTCATCAAGTAGTAGGACAAATAAAGTAGTAGGAGGACATGTGAAATGAAGGTTCATTTCATCATGATTAGCCTGCGTCCTTTCAGGCAACTTGTCAGGTCCCCAGCAAATTCTTCAGACATTACAGTACGTTTGGAGACCTGACCCCGCATAAGAGATTAGTTCTTTTTCTTCACCACCCACATCTGAAGGGATGGCAAAGATTTCATCACTCTGCGAGCTTCATATGAGAAAGGTGGCATGGATGCCAAACCAGTTCGTTTCACATAAGAGGGGTTAGGATAAGCATATGAATAAGCAGAGAAATTCTTCAAGGACTTATGAACATAATAATTTGAATAATAATGCTCATATTCATAGCCCTTGGCTCTTCCCTGCGAAACAGAGTTGTTAGCACGATGATGTTCATATGAGGACTTTGATCCATGTGAGGAATTTGATCCCTTTGAGGAATATGGTCCATATGAGGACTTGGATCCTTATGAAGAATTTGGTTCATATGAAGAATTTGATCTGGGGTTCCTATTCTTCACAGGTGGTGTCATGAGGACATTCACCTGAAGACTTTCAAGGCACCTTTTGGGAACCCAGATTTTCTTCATGGGGGAACCATTCCTGCAGTTAGTGCCAACATATCTAGCAAATACTTCACCATTCTGATTTTTGAACAGTTTATAGTTGGAGTCAAATGACTCATCAAAAGAATGAGAAGATTCACATATATAGCCAGATAAATTAGATGGATCAACTGGAGGTCCCTTTGCAGCAACCCATGAGGTTTTGGGGTACTGCTCAGGCTTCCAATATGTACCATCACCATTGAGTTTCCTCTCAAAGGCAATACCCTCTTTCCTAGGGTTCCTATTGAGGATCTGCTTTTTAAGCACATCACAAAGAGTCTGATGCCCTTTGAGGCTTTTGTACATGCCTGTCATGTACAATTCCTTCAGACCTGCATCGTCAGTGATACTAGCAATGTCCTCAGATGAGGAATTAGTGATAGCAGAGACAGGTGAAGAATTTGTAACATTAGAAGCATTTGAACATTCAGGTGAGGAATTAGCAGATTCTCGTTCAATGCATTTCAAACATGGAGGAATAAATTCTTCCTGAGCAGCGCTGATTTGTTGAGCAAGTAATGAATCGTGCTCCTTCTGAAGATCTTCATAACTCACTCTTAGCTTCTCAAGATCTTGCTTCTTTTGAAGAAATTCATAAGAAAGCTTCTCATGATCAGACAAGAGAGAGTTATGTTGATCTTGAAGTGAGTCATACTTAGAATGAAATCTCTGAAGACTTTCAGCTAAAGCATTTGACTGCTCCATTTCTTCACCCAACATATCATCGCTCTTACTAAGCATGTCGTGAGCCTTTTCCAAGGCCTTTTGTTGTTTAGTGGCAAGGCAAACAAGCTTGGTATAACTAGGTCCAAAATCATCATTAGATTCATCATCACTAGACTCGGATGAGGAACATTTGGTTACCTTGGCACCATTTTCCATGAGGCATGGTGCAGAAGATGATGATTCTCGTTCGAAATTCATCGTTTTGAGAGATTCCTTAAAATCTTCAAACCAGGGATCATGACAAGTTCGATGACCTTCATAGACGTCAGAGATTCGGTCCCAAATGAGCTTCGCATTGCAAAGATGCATGATGCGCCTGAATTCATCTCTGGACAAGCAGGAACAGATGATATCCTTTGCCATGATGTCAAGTCGAGTGTACTTGCGAATATCATCAACGTCCGCCATCTTGCATAGATCGGTAAGACCAATCTCAGTGACGGTCCACAGCTCGCTCTTAATCGCCATGAGGCGCTTCTTCATCATGGCCTTCCACTTGGGATACTCGTGACCGTCAAAGATAGGGCATGTCACTTTCTTCATACCTGCGGTCGACATAACTAAAACTCCAGGCAGTTAAAACAAAATCACACAGAACAAGGGAGTACCTCGCTCTGATACCAATTGAAAGTGTGTTATATCAACTAGAGGGGGGGTGGACAGGCGATTTATGAAATTCTTCACTTAGAAATTTGCTAGTGAGGAAATTCCTTTGCGAAGAACTACTAGCAGCGGAATAAGTACTCAGATGAAAACAAAGCAGAACACAAGTATGGTCATCATGATGAAATGAAGACTAGCACAGAGTACAGAAAGCGTAATCATAGGATAATACAAGATGAAGACAAACAGACTGAAGAATTTGAACTGAGGAAATTGAGAAAGTCTTCGATCAAAGTCTTCAAACACAGATATGATAAACAAGCAGCACAATACTGAGGAAATGAAAGAGTTGAGGAAATGGAACCAGTAAGCTTGGTGAAGACAATGATTTGGTAGACCAGTTCCAACTGCTGTCTCAGTTGTACATCTGGTTGGAGCGGCTGAGTATTTAAACTCGAGGACACACAGTCCCGGGCACCCAGTCCTGAGCACGCAGCTCGGGACACCCAGTCCTCACCGTATTCTCCTTGAACTAAGGACACAACGTCCTCGTCCAATCACTCGTGGTATGTCTTCAGGTGACTCTCGAACCTTGACAAACTCGGTCACTCGGCGATCCACAATTCCTCTTGGATGCTCGAGACCATGACGCCTAACCGTTTGGAAGAAGCACAGTCTTCAAAGGTAACAAGCGTCGGATCCACGCGGGATCAATCTCTTCAGTGATGCTCAATCACTTTGGGTTTGTAGGTGTTTGGGTTTGGGTTTTTGGATTTTCCTCACTTGATGATTTTCACTCAAAGTCCTCGGAGGATGGGTTGCTCTCAAATGACAAGTGTCAATTTCTCTCGGAGCAGCCAACCAGCTAGTGGTTGTAGGGGGCGGCTATTTATAGCCTAGGGAGCAGCCCGACATGATAAAACATAAATGCCCTTCAATGATATGACCGTTAGATGGATAAGATATTTTGTGACAGCTGGCGCGTAGCACAGCAACGGTCGGAAATTTGAGGTACAAATTCCTCAGGGCTATCATGTTCCTCATAGTGTAGGAATCCGCACTGGCGAATTCCTAACTCCTCAGTCAGAGCAAAGTCCTCAGTGACTAGAAGGACTGCGTCTCTGTCACTGAAGAAATTGACTGAATTGTATGAGATTTCCAATGGCTTCACTCGAAGGGATTGGTAGGTGTAGGATTTGAGTTGAGCATCAAATGGAAATTTTTCCTTAGTATTTCCTCGACCCCCTTTAACAGTACGGTGTTTCCTAAGACTCAAGAAAGAGAAAATGAAACTACAAAAACAAAAGTCTTCACGCTTCATGTTCCTCAAATGAATACCAAGTCTTCAAGGTCACACCAATTTCTTCACTTTCAAAGTCTTCAGAAAGTCTTCAGTATATCAAAGTCTTCAGTCGAAGAACTTCATTTTTAGGGGTCGACTTTCTCGGTAATTATCAAACTCCTCATAGACTTATAGACCTGTGTACATTCATAAACACATTAGATACTTAACCTATAAGTCTTCAATACACCAAAATCACTAAGGGGCACTAGATGCACTTACAGCAGGTCACTTCAAAGGTTATCAGGTGGATCACGTGGACCGGGGGAAGAATGAAGCGACGGACGCCTTGAGCCGGTTGGGTTCTCAACGTAAACTGGTTCCACCTAATGTCTTTTTGGACGTCCTGCATAATCCGTCTGTCAAGCTCCCTGGTGAAGAGGATTTGGCTATTCCTGATCTGGAGGCTCAATTAGTAGCAGCTCTTCATGTCATCCTGGACTGGATGGTTCCTTATCTCGCATACTTAAACCGGGGCGAGTTACCAGAGGATGAGGTCCTGGCCAGGCAGATAATCCGGCGATCCAAGTCCATGACTATTGTCAATGGCGAGTTGCATCGTTGCAGTGTGTCAGGGGCGTTTCAACGTTGTGTTTCTCCTGAGGAAGGCTGTGAAACTTTGCGGGAGATCCATGAAGGAGATTGTGGTCACCACGCTGGTTCAAAATCTCTGGTGGCCAAGGCATTTCGCCACGGTTTTTATTGGTTGACTGCTCATGCTGATGCGGAGGACCTAGTCAGACGATGTGATGGCTGTCAGAAGTTCTCAAGGTGTGCTCATGTGCCAGCTCAAGAATTTAGGATGATTCCAATTACTCGGCCGTTTGCAACTTGGGGGCTGGATATGGTTGGACCTTTCAAAAGGTCTAAGGACAAGAAAACCCATCTCTTGGTGGCGGTTGACAAGTTTACAAAGTGGGTGGAGGCAGAGCCTGTTAGCAAGTGTGACGCAGCTACGGCGGTTCAATTCATCAAGAAAGTAATCTTCCGGTTTGGCTTTCCACACAGCATCATCACCGATAATGGTACCAACCTATCCAAGGGTGCTATGAAGGAGTTCTGTCAACGTGAGCACATCCGACTTGACGTTTCATCAATGGCTCACCCACAGTCCAATGGCCAAGTAGAAAGAGCTAATCAGGAGATCTTGTGAGGCATCAAGCCCTGGCTTATGGTTCCTTTGCAACGGATGCCGGGTTGTTGGGTTGAGGAGTTACCATCTGTATTATGGAGCATCAACACCACACCCAACAGATCGACCGGATACACACGGTTCTTCATGGTTTATTGAGCGGAGGCGGTTCTCCCCAGTGACATCCTTCATGATTCACCTCGCGTAGCAGCATATGTTGAAGCGGACAACGAGGTGGCACGACAAAACGCTCTGGACCTGTTGGACGAGGAACGTGACATAGCGGCTGCCCGTTTGGCGATTTATCAGCAAGATCTCCGTCGCTATCATGGTCGCCGAGTTAGAACCAGAACCTTTCAAGAAGGAGATTTGGTACTTTGGCTCATCCAAGATCAGACAGACATGCACAAGTTATCCCCACCTCGGGAGGGACCTTTTGTGGTCAGCAAGAATCTTCACAATGGGTCATACTACCTCATTGATGTTCGAGAGCGCAAAGACTCGCATAAATCGGAGGAGGAGACCAACCGGCCGTGGAATATTGCTCATGTTCGGCCTTACTACACTTGAGCCATAGGCTCTACTTATGTACATATTATGCCAATGTATATATTATGTTCAATATAATAAACCGGAGCCTCAGCTAAAGCGGGGTATCTGTTCTTTTTACATCATGTGTGGTCACACGGAGTTTTTGTCTTAAAGCGGCCTCCAGTTTACCCCTTGAGTTAGCTTCTTACAGCTTTATATCATATCACTTTGGGGCTTGGTCGTGTCCGAACCATAGCAATGCCTTTTGATAGGAGAAAGCCACAGCATCACTTGGGGACTTGGTCATGTCTGAACCATAGTCACGCCTCTTGATCGCCTAGTGCCTCAACATCACTTGGGGGCTGTGGTCGAACCCGAACCATCGCTACACCTCTTGATCGGCGTAATGCCAATGAATCATTTGGGGACCGGGCTGACTTGAACCATAGCTATGCCTTTTTGGGGGCATGGTCTTGTCCGACCATGGTAATACCACTTGATCGGCTCAAAGCCTTATTTGCAATGGTTTTATTTTTGCCTTTGCTTCTATTTTTTGCTTTTGGCATAATATTTTTCACTGTTGTGTTTTACCAACATTATTACTCCGGTTCAACTGTCAAACACAAATTGACGGAACACGGTCAAATCTTAACCCGGAGACTAACTGCCCGGTTTGATTTTTTATTACCATCCTATTCTGGAGTAAAAGCGGTATTTTTTTCATAACCCGGAATGGTTTACATTGTAAACCGGCCTTATCTAACCAGGAGTTGTTCTCTCCTCCAATAGTGTGAGTTTATTAACTCCGCTTCAAGATTGGCCAAGCCAACTTCATGCCCAACGATGGCAGGTATTATGTATCTCCATATTTGAACATATGCTTAAGTCTAAAGCTATTTTCTTTGGTTTTTACATGCATAGATATCATGACCCGCCTGACGATAAGTCGCCAAGGCATTTTTTAGTTTCTCAACTGCAGAAAACAGTTTGGAGATAAATAATTCCAAAGAAGCATCAGTTGTGATAAACAGGCACGAAGGCATATCAAGACCAAAGTGTATCAGCTAGCCTATTATAAGGCGAAACAGTGCCCAAATAAAGATCATTGTTTTTTGCATAACACAACGTGCAGTAACTTAAACCGGCTCCCGGTTCATGCTTGGTCACCATCTTGACCTGATTGTTGCGGGCCATCTCGCACCGGTTCAGCCTCTTCCTCCCTATCCAGTGGCTGGAAATCAACAGTTGCCCAGTCGATTCCAGTTAACACTTGAAAAACAGCTTCATCACTGATCAGCAACGACGGTTCAATGTTAGGGGCATAAGTATGCTTACGAATTGGAGGTATAAGGTTTTCCGCTTCAGGAATTGGTGCAGCCACTCGTTTGTTTTGATCATCATATTAGGCTTGATAGTGGGACAAATTGGCCTCTTCAACCAATTGACAAGCCAGAGGGCGCACTTCCCGGTTTATAGCTCAGAGATCTTCTTCACTGAACAATGTCCCGTCTTCCTTCAAGCTAGGGTAGCCTTGGTCCGCTTCAACAGGATCAAAATCTGGCACCCACGCTTTTACCCGGATTAAGGCGTTTATAGCGCCGGTTCTGGTAGCAGATTTCTTCAGCTCTTCAACCCGGGCAGGAAGCATAAACAACCTTTTAATAGTGTCCTGGATCAAAGTGGGCGGCGGGTTGTTGTGGGAAGCAGTGAAGATGATCCGTTGAGCACCGGTGTATAGTTGTTCTATCAAGGTATAGGCGGCTTTCAACTTCTTCCGCACGTCTGATCCCAAGTGACCAATGCGTGTTCCTACATCATCATAAGGGTTATTAAACCAGCAGATACATATCAAGGACTGCTCGAATCATAAGAATAAGGAGGCTAACCAAAGACAGCAGCAGTCATGGCATGAACCTGGCGTTTCACACTGGTTAGCTCGTCAACCACCGGTTTAAGAGCAGCCTCGGCTTTCTTTGCCCTTTGAGTTAAAGTGGCTTTTTCAGTGGCCCAATTCGCCCGCTCTTTGTTGAATCTTTCCTTCCATTTTTCCATGACGCTTAAAGCGCTGGTTAATTCCTCTTTTGCCTTCAAGGTTTCAGCTTATTGGGACTTCAGATTTTCTTGCTGGTCGGCGGTTTGGCTTTCTCTTTTACTCAGCTCAGCCTGTACACAGATGATTATACGATGAAAATAATGATACAGATTAGAAGTACCAACCACATCACAAGTTATGCCCTTGGTACTTGGGGGCTAATGCATATTTGTTCTTTATCATACAAATTCTAAAAAGTCCCAAGCCCAATACAAGTCTTCAACTTGGCACTTGGGGGCTAATGGCTAATTGCTCAATGACTATTGATACTGGATTTTTTATGATCTAAAAAGTCCCGGTTTAACTGCATGCAGTTGAACCGGCCCTTGGGGGCTACATCAGCAAAGTACAGATGAGTTAAAGTTGCATTCGAAAGTCCCGGTTTAAGTTGATATCTTAAAACCGTCACTTGGGGGCTATGACTTGACATATTACAAGCAGAGAAAAGATATAAGAAGTTACCTCATACTTGTCCTTCATCATATTAACCAGACCGACTTCGTAATCACGGCTGGTGTATAGCCGGTTCAGATAGCCGGAATGGAGATCTTGGGCGTTCAGAGCGGCATAGGTCACCAAATCGGCATTCCACTTGCCTTTACCAATTGTAGTGAATTCATCTTTGGCAGTATGCCTGGACAAAGCGACAGGATTACTTGGCTCGGTCCGACCAATGCCAGTGATAAAGACCTCATCATCTTTTTCTTCTTCACCAGTTCGGTTTGGGGTCGCCGGTTTGTCAGTATTCTTTGACGGGCTAGCTGTTTTGTCAATCCGGACAGGGCTTGTTGGTTGATCAGTAGGGCCTGTGATATCAACATTTGCTTCTTCAGCGACAAAGTCTTGGTCTTGCTGTGGTGGGTCATTCAGCACATCCTCACGGTTAGCTTCTTCAAGATCTGGTACTTTATCCGGTTCAGCAGCGGCATTTTCCTCTGCCGTATTGTTTAGGTGAGCCTTCTAGCTTGGTCTGGGCTTGTCCCTAAGAAAGGAAGTTAACAAAGATTAGTACAATTTTTTACCAAAGATAATATATCAAAGACACAAGATGAAATATAACTTACCCAAGCACCGTTTTAAGAGGTGGAAGCTGGGTGGCTGATGACTCGCCAGATGATGAATGAGAAGTGCCCTGATAATCGGAGTCAGACGGATTAAGAGGCTGCCGAAAACAACTCGCTTTAGGGCAAGCATTGATAAGAGAGTTAGAGACCTCTGAACGGCGTTTCTGAACCGGACTATTCGGTAAACCGGCGGAGGTAACTACCTGGCCGCTGTGCCGGGTTGTGCGGCGAGCTTCGTGTTGTTTAGTCTTCACTAGAAAGTGTGGGTCCAAATAAGCAAGGGGATGAGAAAATCTAACTTTCCGGTTTGCTCGATGGATATTTAGTGAAGGCAAAGGGTTTGAATTGGAGGAAAGAGCGATTACCTCTATAGCTTCAGCATGACTGAATTCAGCATCATCCTGACAATAATCATCATCAATAAAACGTATGAAATATAAACCAAGTGAGTCAAGATCTACCTCAAGATCCGGGTTACCCACATCATCGTCAGCTGGTGGATCGGAAGATGCGGTGGTTCTTTTCCAATTGGCAGGTTTCTTCACAACTCTGGTTTTCGGCCGAGTTGGCTTCTCAATTCGAGTTGGTTTCTCCGGTTTCTCTTGTGGAGGCTTCTTGCTCCAAAATGGATCATCACCCTGTTGGAAAGATGTTAATGTCAACAGAGGGTATTTTGAACAAAGGAAGATTCAATAAAAACGTAAGGTATGAGACTTACAGCTGGCGGTTTGTTACGAGTGTAGAAAGGAGGAAGGCCGGTTTGAGCACAAACATCTTCCAGTTCATTCAATATCTTTTTCACAGCTTCAGTAACTTCTTCATCTGTGAGCTGGATATCAATGTCTCATTGAGGGTCTTTTACGTCTCTGGTATATTCGCACATCAAACCGGGGCGCTGGCTATGGGGTAGTATGCTACAAGATATTCAGCAGCGAGCGAAGTCAACCCCGGTCAAACCTTTTGCCATGAAGGCCCTCAGCTTGGATAATTGAGGAGAATATTTGAGTCTTTCCTTGGCAGTCAGCCTCTGTGGGAAGGGGTGTGTATTGCTCAGACGTTCTGGACGGTAACCCGGCAAGGGGTTTTCTTCTTCAGGAGAAGTGTCTTTGTAGTAAAACCATGTTTGGTTCCACTCCTTGGGGTGGCTATGAAGTTTTGCGTGAGGGAAGGTAACTTCTTTCCTCTTCTAGATAGCCATACCGCCCAGTTCAGTATTGGGCCCGTCTGTGAACTCAGTGCGGCGGTTCAGGTGAAAGCAATCCCGGAACAACTCCAGGGTAGGTTCTTCTTGAAGGTACACCTCACAGAACACTTGAAAGTGGCAAACGTTGGTCACAGAGTTTGGACCAGTATCTTGAGGACACAGTTGGAAGTTGGCTAAGAAGTCTCGATAAAACTTTGAACTGGGGGGGTTGAAGCCCCGGGCTAAGTGATCAGCAAAAACTACAACTTCCCCTTCTCGGGGTTTTGGAGGACATTCCAGGCCAGGGACCCTCCAGTGAATGATGTCTTGCTTACTCAAAGCGCCAGTTCTGACCAAATTGTTCAAACCGGTTTCGGTCACTCGAGAAGGAACCCAGTTGCACTCATATGCTTGTTTAGCCATGGAAAAATCTACAAAGCAGTAATTACTGGTTCAAGGAAACGTCGAAAATGTATATATTGATGCATGCTTTGTTAAACCGGAGGCAGTCATTTATAAACTGGAGTTTTTATAAGTTATAGTGCTCTGCTAAAGGATTCTGGCGGTTCAACAAGGGGACTAATGGTATTTACCGGTTGGTCAATTTTTCTACAAAGTTAAACCGCCAGGTTCAACATTGAAAAATCAAGACTGCAGATGAGTAAGTATGCAGAAACAGATTTCACAAAGTTATACTACAATTTTGGATCTGGAACATGTCCAGAAAAGAGATGAATATTCAAGGTCCAAATAGAGCAATACTGAACCAATGAGCGAAGGTACAGGTAGATCTATGGCCTTGAGATGCGTAAGTAAAGACGGAGGTTAAACAACTACCACTACACCAAGCAAAGATTCGCAGATTCATCTAAGAGCTATCGTATAAACAAGAAGCAGACGATGAACACTGAAGAACTGCGAAACCCTAAGAACAGATCTGAGGTGGAAAGGATAGAAGATTTACCAGAGCTGAGGAAGAAGCGGAAGATCGCCGCGGAACTCTGGTGCGCTCAGGGTGATGCAGCAGCCAAGGTTGGAGCAGAAGTCGACGGCGGCGGCAGAGCTCCGAATTGGTCGGCGCAGGGAAGATGAAGCAGAAGGGCACGAAGGGGAAAATAAATGACCCGTCGGTCTTATTTATAAGGCAAGGGACATGTGTCAGGCGCGAAAATCAAGGAGCCACAACTTTGGAAACAGAGCTGTCACCTCGATTGTCGCAGATCTATTAAACAAGAAGGTACCAGGGATAGTTTCTTTATGACAGATGACGTCACGGCGGTTTACAACGATCAGAGAATATGACGTCACGGCGGTTCACCAAATTAAAGAAGATGTTGAAGATGAAGTTTTTTGCTAAGGATTGACATGAGCCTGTTCAAATCAATCTGGGGCCTAATGTTGGGGATATTACTACTGGGCGTAAACCGGCCAAGCTAGGTCGGGTTAACTTCATCAGTAGATGAGTTTGTTAAAGCCCATGAAGGCAGATAAGGGCTCAAGGCCCGTAGTCGGTTTAAGGCATGTAACCATAAACCGGTGTCGATATGTAACTTGTATTATAAGTTAGGAATAGCGGAGACCGAACCGGACACATCTATCAGCCGGTATCGGGATTCTGTAAACCGACGGGCGTCACCCATGTATATAAGGGGACGACCCGGCGGCGGTTCAAGGACAACAGACAACAACTCGAGACTTAGGCGAAGCTTATTTGCTCCCTAGTCATCGAAACCCCATCAATTCCATCACAACTAGACGTTGGCTTTTACCTTCATCGAAGGGGCCGAACTAGTATAAATTCCCATGCGTCCCTGTGTCCGCTTTAACCCCTTCAAGCTAACCCGTAGCGATGGCTCCGCGACTAAGTCCTTTCATGAGGACATCTGCCGTGACAAAACCACGACACTAGGTGACCATGTTCTTGAGCTTGCATGTCAAATTTATATGGTTCCAAGTAGTTTTAATGCATGATATAGTCTCTAGGCACTTATGGGAGTAGTTGCTATCAATTTTGTTGAGTTTGGTTCACTTTTATTTGAAGTTACTAAAAGTTTCAGAAATTTTCAGAAAATAATGAAGAGATTTTTGAGGGGCTCTTCGAGCCGAAGCTCGAAGGATAAGCAAAGTGAAGAGGAAGAGTGGCCCAAATATAATCTCCCTCGCATCACGGAAGTTCGGCCGTGTGAATGGCCTTGTGATGATTTCTTGAGAGCGGCCGGGATTTATGATGATTTTTATGAATTGGCTGAGAATGCAGGCCTCACTGACTTCCTCCATGACCATTGCGAACAGTATCTCTTACTCACTAATATCTTTGTGCAAAATTTTCATTTCCATTCTAGGAGGTCTCCACCTTCGGTGGATTTCTATTTATATGATGAGTATAAGGAGATGACCCTTCGTGAATTTTTTGAGGTTTGCAGGTTACCTTTTCCGGGCAGCGTAGAGGAACCACATCGTGACGATGTGGAGGGGTTTATTGATACAATTGCTGTAGGGGAAACTAGGAAAGTTTCCGATGCAAGAAACACTAGCATGCATTTTCCTGTTTTACGTTACTTTGCATTATTTGCTAGTAGATGCTTAATTGGTCGCGGAAACTCTGGCAACCTAAGTGCCCCTGATATTGTTATTTTGTGCCATGCCCTGTTTCGCGATGACACGTTTACTATGGGTGCTATTGTTGCGAAGCAGTTAAATATTAGTCACACTAAGGGCCCATCTTGGGAGGCATCTTCGCCTCGCGCCTCGCTGCGTACTTTAACATACCTATTAGGCATTATGAGAAAGAAGAAAAGTTTTTGCCTACTGTTCTTCTAGATTGCAAGAGTATGGTTGCACATGATTTCATTGTTAAGAACAGGAGAAAGGAGCTTAACTATAGACTGTTATTTGATAAAAAAACACCCTGAGACTATTACCTTGCCTGCTCCTTCCTTGTTTGATTTATCTGCAGGTGAGTACCTTGTTCCATTGGAGGCCGTTCATGCCTACCGGAACCCCACCTCAGCTACAGAGCCAGATCTGGAACCACAATTTGTTCCTCCACGCCAGTCTGTTTACCAGTGGGATCCGGAGGAGGTTGCCAACCAGTGGCAACCCGAGGCTTCATCTCAGTACGACCCCAACTATAACTTTGGATATCCGCCAGGCCAGTCGTGGCCATAGACCAACTTAGGCCAAAAGCCTAAGCTTGGGGGAGTACGTGTTTCTCACCGAATATACATTTATGTTCACACACTCATGCTAGTTGTCGGTGCTCACACTTTTTCATTGTATTATCCATGCTAGTTTATTTTATTTTTCTTACTTTCTTCTTGTGTGATTAATAAACCTTAAGAAAAACAAAAAAATATTAGTTGTAGCTTTTAGCTAGTTTACTTTCTTGCTTGTAGTAACAATTAAAAGAAAACCCAAAAAGATTTCTTGTTCTTCTTTTGCTTGTTGGGAGCTTTCCCGTGTAAATAGTTTTATTTCTTTTCTTTTCTTTGGGGGTCGATAGGAGAATACCATAATGAAAATGTTGAAGTGGCTCTTATATCATTATTGTTGATTTAACCAAGAGCCCATATTATCTTGTCTTCTACTTATTATTGAATGCTCGCAGATTCCAGCTTAGTCCAATGCACGTGCACTATTATTATTATTCACATCGTTCAGTCGTGCAAGTGAAAGGCAATAATGACGATATATGATGGACTGATTGAGATGAGAGAAGCTGGTATGAACTGGACCTCTCTTGTTTTTGTAAATATGATTAGTTCATCGTTCCTGATTCAGCCTATCATGAATAAACATGTTTGCAATGACAATTAGAGATTATAGTTGCTTATGCCATACTTAATTAGCTAGGAGCTTATAATGGTTTATCTTGCGTGCCAACATGCTATTAAAATGGTTGTGATGTGGTATGATAGGATACTATCCTCCTTTGGATGATTCGAGTGACTTGACTTGGCACATGTTCACACATGTAGTTGAAACAAAATCAACATAGCCTTCACGATATTTATGTTCATGGTGGATTATATCCTACTCATGCTTGCACTCAATGTTTATTAATTTTAATGCATGTTCATGACTGTTTTCGCTCTCTAGTTGGTCGCTTCCTAGTCTTTTGCTAGCCTTCACTTGTACTAAGCGGGAATATTGCTTGTGCATCCAATCCCTTAAACCCTAAAGTTATTCCATATGAGGCCACCATACCTTCCTATATGCGGTATCTACCTGTCGTTCCAAGTAAATTTGTATGTGCCAAACTCTAAACCTTCAAATGAAATTCTTTTTTGTATGCTCGAATAGCTCATGTATCAACTAGGGTTGTCTATATCTTACATGATAGGCGGGTTATTGTCAAGGGGAGTGGACTCCACTCCTCACTCACGAGAAAATGTCTGGTCACTGGGATGCCCGGTCCTATGCTTTATGCAAATCAAATCAAAATAATTGCAAACAAAACTCCCCCGGGACTCTTGTTAGTTGGAAGCACTCGTTGTTTCGAGCAAGCCATGGATTGATGCTTGTTGGCGGAGGGGGAGTATAAACTTTACCATTCTGTTTGGGAACCACCTATAATGTGTGTAGCATGGAAGATATCGCCATCTCTCGGTTGTTATGTTGAAAATGAAAGTATGCCGCTCAAAATATTATTTATCTCTATTTCAAAATCGAGCTGTGGCACCTCTACAAATCCCTGCTTCCCTCTGCGAAGGGCCTATCTATTTACTTTTATGTTGAGTCATCATCCTCTTATTAAAAAGCACCAGTTGGATAGCACCGCTGTCATTTGCATGCATTACTATTAGTTTATATTGGGTGTGACTATGACTGGATCTCTTTTACCATGAATTACAATGTTTAGTCAGTCCTTGATCTTTAAAGGTGCTCTGCATTTATGTTTTGCGGTCTCAGAAAGGGCTAGCGAGATACCATCTTGTTATATCATATCATGATTGTTTTGAGGAAGTGTTCTCATCCGAGATTTATTATTATTGCTCGCTAGTTGATTATGCCATTGACATGAGTAAACATGAGACCTAAATGTTATTGTGAATCTGGTTAGTCATAAGCTTTGCTGAAAACTTGAATGCTGGCTTTATATATTTACAACAACAATAGCAAACGGGGTTTGTAAAAGTTTTTCTTTATCACTTTCAGTTTATCATTTGAATTGCTTGAGGACAAGCAAAGGTTTAAGCTTGGGGGAGTTGATACGTCTCCGTAATATCTACTTTTCCAAAACACTTTTGCCCTTGTTTTGGACTCTAACTTGCATGATTTGAATTGCTCCATGCTATATTATATTCTGTTTTGGACATTAATGGGCTTTATTATACACTTTTATATTATTTTTGGGACTAACCTATTAACCGGAGGCCTAGCCCGGAATTGCTGTTTTTTTTCTATTTCAGAGTTTCACAGAAAAAGAATATCAAACGGAGTCCAAATGTAATGAAACCTTCGGGAACGTGATTTTCGGAACGAACGTGATCCAGAGGGCTTGGACCCTAAGTCAAGACATCAACCAGGAAGGCACGAGGTAGGGGGGCACACCTACCCCCTGGGCGTGCCATCCACCCTCATGGGCCCCACGTTGCTCCACCAACGTACTTCTTCCTCCTATATATACCTACGTACCCCCAAACTACCAGATACGGAGCCAAAAACCTAATTCCACCGCCGCAACCTTCTGTACCCGTGAGATCCCATCTTGAAGCCTTTTTCGAAGCTCCGCCGGAGGGGGCATCGATCACGGAGGGCTTCTACATCAACACCATAGCCTCTCCGATGATGTGTGAGTAGTTTACCTCAGACCTTTGAGTCCATAGTTATTAGCTAGATGGCTTCTTCTCTCTTTTTGGATCTCCATACAATGTTCTCCCCCTCTCTTGTGGAGATCTATTCGATGTACCCTTCTTTTGCGGTGTGTTTGTTGAGACCGATGAATTGTGGGTTTATGATCAAGTTTATCTATGAACAATATTTGAATCTTCTCTGAATTCTTTTATGTATGATTGGTTATCTTTGCACGTCTCTTCGAATTATCAGTTTGGTTTGGCCTACTAGATTGATCTTTCTTGCAATGGGAGAAGTGCTTAGCTTTGGGTTCAATCTTGTGGTGTCCTTTCCCGGTGACAGTAGGGGAAGCAAGGCACGTATTGTATTGTTGCCATCCAGGATAACAAGTTGGGGTTTATATCATATTGCATGAGTTTATCTCTCTACATCATGTCGTCCTACTTAAAGCGTTACCCTGTTCTTATGAACTTAATACTCTAGATGCATGCTAGATAGCGGTCGATGTGTGGAGTAATAGTAGTAGATGCAGGCAGGAGTCGGTCTACTTGTCACGGACGTGATGCCTATATACATGATCATACCTAGATATTCTCATAACTATGCTTAATTCTGTCAATTGCTCAACAGTAATTTGTTCACCCACCGTAATACTTATGCTCTTGAGAGAAGCCACTAGTGAAACCTATGGCCCCCGGGTCTATTTTCCATCACATTAATCTTCCAACACTTAGCTATTTTTATTGCCTTTTATTTTACTTTGCATCTTTATCCTAAAAATACCTAAAATATTATCTTATCATCTCTATCAGATCTCACTTTCGTAAGTGACCGTGAAGGGATTGACAACCCCTTTATCGCGTTGGTTGCGAGGATTTTATTTGTTTGTGTAGGTGCGAGGGACTCGTGCGTGGCCTCCTACTGGATTGATACCTTGGTTCTCAAAAACTGAGGGAAATACTTACGCTGCTTTACTGCATCACCCTTTCCTCTTCAAGGGAAAACCAACGCAGTGCTCAAGAGGTAGCAAGAAGGATTTCTGGCGCCGTTGCCGGGGAGATTTGCACCAAGTCAAGTCAAGATTTGATTTCCTGACAACGAGCCATTTCTTGCGCCGTTGCCGGGGAGTCTACGCAAAAGTCAACATACCAAGTACCCATCACAAACCCTTATCTCTCGCATTACATAATTTGCCATTTGCCTCTCGTTTTCCTCTCCCCCACTTCACCCTTGCCGTTTTATCCGTCGTCTCTTTTCTGTTCGCCTCTTTTTCGCTTGCTTGTTGTTATGGCTAGTCCCCTATCTTCTCCATTGTGTCTCGAGAATGAAGTTCTTAATTTTAAGCAAAGGGAGGGAGAAAATCTAAAACACGCTTGGTATAGAATTTGCAATGCTTAAAATATATCTGCCAGGAAGCAATCTACTTTTGTTCTTCTCCGCAATTTTTATGTAGGCACTACTCCTTGGTATAGATATATCCTTGATACCATTACCGGAGGGAATTTCTTGGGTAGCCATACTTTTGATTCTTATAACGCTATTATAGATTTGTTTGGCTCACCACCTCTTTTGGTTAATGGAACTATGTTAATTTTGGAGCATGTAATGCAAAGACTTGAAATTATTGAGAATAAAGTTGCTACCATAGAGTTAATTGAAAATTTGGATAAAAAGATCCACAACCAAATTACCCAATATGGATCTAAAGTAGGAGTCACTTTGAAAAATATTAAGGAGAAGGAACCCATAGTTAATGAGAGAATAAATCAGGATTCCACTAGGATTGATAAACTTGAGGGTATCATTACCAACTCGGGAACCGCTTTTTCTTCCGTAAAGAATACTCCAAGTACTCCAACTAAAATTGCCAAGCTTATGTATGTTCCTAAAAATAAGGGTGAATCCTCTAGTAAGGAAACTACGGATCTCAAATCTATAAGTATTCATCCCAATCTTTTTGCTATCATTAAGGAACCATTTGCTACAAATGAATTTTTCGATTATGTGCCTAGAAGTTTGATAATTAATAAAAATAAAGAAACTCCTAAGTATGATAGATGTCTCATTAAAGAATTGCCTACCAAAGATGGCAATACCTAGATCTATCCTTGCTATTATGCCTAGCTAGGGGCGTTAAACGATAGCGCTTGTTGGGAGGCAACCCAATTTTATTTTTAGTTTTTTGCTTTTTGCTTCTGTTTAGGAAGAAATATTTGATCTAGCCTCTGGTTAGATTTGTTTTTATGTTTTAATTAGTTTTTGTAACAAGTTAAACCTATAGGATCTTCTTGGATGATAGTTATTTGATCTTGTTGAAAATTCTAAAAACTTTCTATTCACGAAAATAATTATTAAAAATCACCATGACGTGATAAAATATTGATTCCAATTTCTACTGATCAATAAACAAATTTTCTAGGTCTTCCTATTTTGGTAGATGTTTTGGAGTTCCAGAAGTTTGCGTTAGTTATAGATTACTACAGACTGTTCTGTTTTTGACAGATTCTATTTTTCGTGTGTTGTTTGCTTATTTTGATGAATCTATGGCTAGTAAAATAGTTTATAAACAATAGAGAAGTTGGAATACAGTAGGTTTAACACCAATACAAATAAATAATGAGTTCATTACAGTACCTTGAAGTGGTGTTTTGTTTTCTTTCGCTAACGGAGCTCACGAGATTTTCTGTTAAGTTTTGTGTTGTGAAGTTTTCAAGTTTTGGGTAGAAGATTTGATGGATTATGGAACAAGGAGTGGCAAGAGCCTAAGATTGGTGATTCCCATGGCACCCCAATATAATCTAAGGACACCAAAAGGCCAAAGCTTTCGGATGCCCCGGAAGGCATCCCCTCTTTCGTCTACTTCCATCGGTAACTTTACTTGGAGCTATATTTTTATTCACCACATGATATGTGTTTTGCTTGGAGCGTCTTGTATGATTTGAGTCTTTGCTTTTTAGTTTACCACAATCATGTTTGCTGTACACACCTTTAGATAGAGACACATAAGATTTGGAATTTATTAGAATACTCTATGCGCTTCACTTATATCTTTTAGAGCACGGCGGTGATTTTGTTTTATAGAAACTATTATTCTCTCATGCTTCACTTATATTATTTTGAGAGTATTAAATAACATGGTAATTTGCTTAAATTGGGAAATTAATCCTAATATGCTAGGTATTCAAGACTAGTAAAAACTTTCTTATGAGTGTTGTTGGGGATATAACTATTTGTGCAAGCCGCCCAGGAGGGGCCGGGTTACGCAAAGAAGACTCGTCGTGAAGGAAGCCCAAGACCCAGCATGAGGATGGCGGTTCATAGGGTTCAAAGTCCGCGGGCGGCTTAAGGCCCATAGTGACAAACCACCATGATGGCATGACATGTATCATAAGGTAGAAATAATTAGTCACCGAGCTGGACACTGTTTATGAGCCGGTCGCGACTCTGTAGGCCACAGGGCGTCAACCCGTGTATATAAGGGGACAACCCGCCGGCGGCATAGGGCAAGAAACAACCCATCGAGAGCCGGGCATAGCATATCTCGCTCCCTGGTCATCGAAACATCAGCAATACCAATCCAACTAGACGTAGGCCTTACCTTCACCGTAAGGGGCCGAGCTAGTATAAACCTCTCGTGTCCTTTGTCCCGATTAACCCCTTTAAGCTTCCTAGTTGTGATGGCTCCAACGACTAAGTCCTTTCAAGAGGACATCTGCCGTGACAATTCCACGACAGTTGGCGCCCACCGTGGGGCCAGCGCATGGTGGATTTGAGTTCTTGAAGGGCAGCTTCGAAGGGCTCAAGGGATACACGGTCGGCTGGATGACCAAGAGTCGTCGCGGCAAGATCTACATCGACGATGAAGGCTGGGGCCCCGACGCCGGCTCAATTGAGTACGGGTACCAGGTCCCCTTTGGCGGAATTCACATCTTCATCAGCCGGATTGGTGAGCCGGGCCCTGAGCCGGACAACTGCACCGACCTCGTCGAGACGGCTCAGCGTGTGAGACCCGCCCGAGCTCAGCCCGTCGTGAAGCGTGCCTTCGTGTGTTGCATCCACGGAGGTGAACTTTCTGAAGGATCTGAAGGTGATGGTGAGCCGGCCGTCCTCTCTAACGGTGATTCGTCCGTCGGCTCAATAGATTCGCTGTATCAAGTTCAAGATGGGGTGCTTGGGGGCTGTTCCGATGGCATCACTATTCCGGACCCCTCAGAGTCGCCAAACTGGGCAGGAGTCTTCATGGCTGGTACTCAACCCGGCCAAAATTCTACGGCCTCAGCAGCGATAACGTCCGGGCTCGGGGCAGCCGGGGCAGGAGGCCCTGTGCGCTCGCCGGCTCAGGTGCTGACGGGTCTCATGGATAAACTTACGGCCCTGTTAACTGCTACGGTCATCCCTGCAAACCAAGATGAGCATGATGCTGAGGTGGCAAAGGTCCGTTAAGAAATCGCTCGAGCCAAGGAAACCTTAGCAGCTGAGGATACTAGATTGGCTACAGAACGGGCGGCCTTGGATGCGTGGGCACAACAACTTCATTCAGAGGCTTATCAGCTCACGATGAGTCTGAACGCATCTAATGAGGTAATGAGGAGGAGACACCAGAAAACTCAGTCCCGTTTGCCTTTGATTTATGATCCTCGGAATCTTTTCGCTACACCCGGAGTCGGCCCAAGTAACCCTCCAGGTGCAAATCAGCTTATGACATCCGGAGCGGGGGGGCCGGTTCAGCCTCAGGTGACGACGCCCCTTCATGGGAACATGGCACCGCCCCGTTATGTGCCAATACCACTGGGTCACTTCTCCAACCCCATGGATAACTTAATCGCAGCATCAGCACGTTTGGCGGCTCTCCCAGTGGACGGTGATGATACGACAGCGGTGGAGACCCGGAGGATCAGAGAACTTGTCCAGACGGCTCTGGCCCAACAAAAGACTTATTCTTACAGCCGGGACAGGATTCATTCAACTCCTCCGCCCTGGTTAGCTCCGCCTCGTCCAAACTGGAGCCCGAGTTACAGCAGACACATGGAGTCAGAGGCCCTGTCAAGCAACGCTCAGCGCCGGAACCAGCCCGGTGGATATAACCCGGTGCAGGATCGAATACGTCAGGAGGACGAGCGGGCGGCTCAGCTAGCAGCTCAACATGACTTAAAGGCTTATCCGACGACTTCCGTTGAGGTGGGAGTTGCTACTAGAACCGGAGGAGTTCCTTGTCTAGTATCGGCTCTACATAATGTACGTCTGCCCAAGGATTTCAAGGGGCCTCGAAAGGTGCCGAATTATACAGCCGACTTACAGCCTAGGGCGTGGATCGAGAGTTATGAGATGGCCATGGAGTTGCTAGAGGTTAGCGACGCAGCAATGGCTAAATACTTCACCATGATGTTGGACGGAACAGCCCGTTCTTGATTAAAGGGCTTGCCACCCAATTCCATTAGTTCATGGGCAGAGCTAAAAGCCCGTTTCATCCAGAACTTCAAGGACACTTGCAAGCAGTCTATGTCGATTGTGGACTTGACAAATTCTAAGCAGGAGGAAGGTGAGTCCACGACTCATTGGGTGCGCCGGGTCAAAGACATAATACATTCGTCTGACAAGATGGATGCCGGCTCAGCAGTTCTCATACTGGAAAAGAATTGCCGCTTTGAACCTCTGAGACAGAAGCTGGGGTGCCTTAAGCGTGATTGCGATGATACGGGTACGCTGATGGCGGCTTTAGTCAAGTATGCCGATTCTGATAGTACCAAGGATCCCGTGCCTGATGAAGAAAAGACAGGGAAGGGAAAGAAGAACGGTAATGGAAAGGGCCAGCAGCATAACCCGATGAATCAAGGAGGCAATCAGCGTAAGGCGGACGGTAACCCGGAATTTGTGGCTAATGCACAGGGTAACAATCAGAAAAGCAAAGGAAAACCACCTCGGTTTGGTGGGTCAGGTCCATCTCTTGAACAGCTACTCAATGAGCCTTGTCCAAAACACGGCACCCGGGAACGGCCAACAACTCACTTATGGAAGGATTGCGCAATCATGAAGGCTTTCAAGAATTCTAATACGTTTGATGGCAATCAAGGCCCGGGCGGCGGCTCAGGAGCTGGCGGCTTTCATGGCCCGGGCGGCGACCATGGGTCCGGTTTTCAGGGAAACCAGGGTGGTTATAACCAACAGCAGTCCGGTCAAGGAGGTCAACAGCAGCAACAGTCGGGTTATCAGAGCCATCCAAAGCAGCTAAATAGTGGGCAGTATCATGTGTTCACCACCAGTTTGTGTAAACGTGATCAGAAAATTCATAAGAGGGCTATGAACTCTGTTGAGCCAGCAGTCCCTCGTTACTTAAGGTGGTCGGAACATCCCATTATCTAGAGTAGGGAGGATCACCCTCCCCGGGTTGATAATCTGGGTCAACTGGCACTGGCGGTAGCACCGCAGGTCGGTGGTTATAAATTCACTAAGGTGCTCATGGATGGAGGTAGCAGCATCAACATCCTCTACTACGAGACCTTTCGGCGCATGGGCTTAACTGACAAGAATTTAAAGACATCCAATACGGTGTTCCATGGATGGTGCCTGGTAAGTCGGTTTACCCCGTCGGTAAGATTGAGCTGGAGGTGGCCTTTGGAGACGAGCATGATTCTAGGGCTGAGAAGTTAAACTTTGAGGTGGTTAAAATCAAGAGCCCGTATCACGCTTTGTTTGGATGGCCGGCTTATGCCAAGTTTATGGCGCGGTCGTGTTATGTTTACTTGCGGCTCAAGATGCCGGGTTACAAGGGCACCATCACTATGCATGGAAGTCAAAAGGTGGCCCTGCATGCGAAGAAGGTGACGCGGCTTATGCTGAGTCTGTCTGTGCAGCAAAGGAGCTCAAATTTTACCAAGATAACGTTGACCCGGCGGATATGATCTCGCTCAAAAAGCCAACCACGGAACATGACCTGGCCATGAAGTTTAAGTCGGCTGCAGAGACCAAGCTTGTTGATTTTACTCCAGGCGATTCATCTAAGCAGTTCAGCATCAGTGCCAACTTGGATCCTAAATAGGAAAGCGCGCTCATCGAGTTCATCCGTGAGAACCGGGACATCTTTGCATGGAAACCTTCTGACATGCCGGGTGTACCGAGAGGACTCGCTGAGCACACTCTTAATATTGATCCGAAGTATAAGCCGGTCAGGCAATTTCTGCGGCGATTCAATGAGGAACGACGAAAAGCTATTGGAGAGGAGGTCGCCCGGCTCTTGGCGGCTGGGTTCATTATTGAAGTTTTTCACCCGGAGTGGTTGGCTAACCCGGTGCTCGTACTCAAGAAAAACGGCACTTGGTGGATGTGTGTGGATTACACAGATTTAAATAAAGCTTGTCCGGCTGATCCTTTCGCTCTCCCCCGTATTGATCAAATTATTGATGCTACGGCGGGTTGTGTGCGTTTGAGTTTTTTGGATGCTTACTCTGGTTATCATCAGATTAAGATGGCAGTTAAGAACCAGGAGAAGACGGCTTTCATCACTCCGTTTGGAGCCTTCTGCTATGTGTCTATGCCTTTTGGGCTCAAGAGTGCACAGGCGACTTATCTGCGGTGTGTACAGAATTGTCTCCACAGTCAGATTGGGCGCAACGTTCATGCTTATGTGGATGATATAGTGGTGAAGTCCAGAGAGACGGAAACCTTGCTATCTGATCTTAGAGAAACCTTTGATAACCTCCGGGTTTACAAGATGATGCTTAATCCGGAGAAGTGCGTATTTGGTGTGCCTGCAGGCAAGCTTTTGGGATTCTTGGTCTCAAACAGGGGCATCGAAGCTAATCCGGAGAAGATCAAGGCAATCACTTCTTTGCCTAAACCGGCGTGTATCAATGATGTTCAGCGACTGGCGGGTCGTGTTGCTGCCTTAAGCCGGTTCATAAGCCGGTTAGGCGAGAAGGCCCTTCCGCTGTATCAGATGATGAAGAAAGCAGACACCTTTGTCTGGAGTGATACTGCTAATGCTGCTTTTGAGGATTTAAAGAGGCAGTTGTCTGAGCCACCGGTCTTTGCAGCTCCAATTGATAAAGAGCCTTTGCTGTTATATGTGGCTGCTAATTCACGAGCCGTCAGCGTTGCAATTGTGGTGGAGCGCAAGGAGGCTGTTAAAGAGCATCCGGTTCAACAGCCGGTTTATTATGTCAGTGAGGTGCTCATCGAGTCGAAGCAAAGGTACCCTCATTGGTAGAAGCTTGTGTACGGGGTGTTCATGGCAAGCCGGAAGCTGAAGCAATACTTCCAAGGTCACCCAATCACTGTGGTGAGTTCTGCCCCCTTGGGAGACATTATCCAGAACAGAGAGGCCACAGGATGAGTCGCCAAGTGGGCTATTGAGCTCGGGCCTCATGGTCTGAAGTATGTGCCATGCACTGCCATTAAGTCTCAAGTCTTCGTGGATTTTATCAATGACTGGACAGAGCTACAAGCACCTGAGGAGAAGCCTGATAGCACATATTGGACTATTCATTTTGACGAGTCCAGACAGTTGGAAGGCTCGGGGGCTGGAGTCGTATTAACTTCCCCTCGAGGTGACAAATTTTGTTATGTGCTCCGGCTTATGTTTCCTTGCACTAACAATGCAGCTGAGTACGAGGCCTTACTCCATGGTCTCCGGATGGCCAAAGAGATGAACTTGAGTCGGGTAAGGTGCTTAGGAGACTCATACCTTGTGGCTCAACAGGTATTAGGCAAGTGGGACTCTAAAGATCCCCTTATGGCGGCTTACCATCGTGAAGTTGACGCTGTAGCTGGGCACTTCAAGGGTTATGTGGTGGAACATATTGATCGAAGGAAGAATGAGGCGGCTGATGCCTTAAGCCGGCTGGGATCTCAGCGTAAGCCGGTGCCGCCTAATACTTTTCTTGATATTTTGCATAATCCTTCTGTCAAGTTACCTTCTGAAGAAGATCTGGCAGTACCAGACCCGGAGGCACAGCTGGTCGCGGCTCTCCACATTATTCCTGATTGGACAGTACCTTATTTGGCTTATATGACCCAGGGAGAGTTGCCTGAAGACGAGACCTTGGGAAGAAAAATCGTCCGGCGGTCCAAGTCCATGACAATTGTTAATGGCGAGTTACATCACTGCAGCGTCACGGGAGCGTTTCAACGATGCATGTCACCTGCGGAGGGTCAGGAGATACTCCGTGAGATCCATGAAGGCGATTGTGGTCATCATGCCGGCTCAAAATCTCTTGTGGCCAAAGCTTTCCGTCATGGGTTTTATTGGCTGACGGCTCATGCTAATGCAGAAGATCTGGTCAGTAAATGTGATGGATGTCAGAAGTTCTCACGACAAGCCCATGTGCCGGCTCAAGAATTAAGGATGATTCCAATTACTTGGCCGTTCGCAGTCTGGGGGCTTGACATGGTCGGGCCTTTCAAAAGGTCTAAGGATAAAAAGACGCACCTCTTGGTAGCGGTTGACAAGTTTACAAAGTGGGTTGAGGCGGAGCCAGTCAGTAAGTGTGATGCAGCCACGGCGGTCCAGTTCATGAAAAAGGTAATTTTTCGCTTTGGTTTTCCACACTGCGTCATAACTGATAATGGCACTAACCTTTCTAAAGGAGCTATGGAAGAGTTCTATCAACGAGAGCATATCCGGCTTGACGTTTCGGCTATGGCTCATCCTCAATCCAATGGTCAAGCAGAACGAGCTAATCAAGAGATCTTGAAGGGTATCAAGCCCTGGCTCTTGGTCCCCTTGCAGCGGACGTCGGGTTGTTGGGTGGAGGAGTTACCTTCTGTACTTTGGAGCATCAATACTACACCTAACAGATCTACGGGTTACACACCTTTCTTTATGGTGTATGGAGCAGAGGCGGTCCTGCCAAGTGACATCCGTCATGACTCACCCCGTGTGGCGGCTTATGTTGAGGCGGACAACGAAAAGGCTTGTCAAGATGCACTTGACCTGTTGGATGAAGAGCGAGACTTGGCAATAGCCCGCTCGGTGATTTATCAGCAAGACCTGCGCCGCTACCAGAGCCGCCGGGTTAGGTCCAGGACCTTTCAAGAAGGCGACTTAGTGCTCCGACTCATCTAGGATCAATCTTACATGCACAAGCTATCCCCTCCTTGGGAAGGACCCTTTGTGGTCAGTAAGAGTCTGAACAACGGGTCATATTACCTTCTCAATGTTCGAGAGCACAAGGACTCACGTAAGTCGGAGGAGGAGACCCGTCGGCCGTGGAATATCGCTCATCTTCGGCCTTACTATACTTTAGCCACCGGCTCTAATGTGTATATATTTATACTATGTATATATTACATAGAGCAATAAAGCAGGACCTCTGTCCTTTTTTCCACCCCAAAAAAGGTTTATGTGTTTTCTTTCTCAGGTGGTGGAGATAACCAAGAGGGAGCGGGTCACATCTGAATTCGGCTTTCCTTTGGTCCGGCTTATGATCATATCTGAATCTAGCCATGATCACCTAGGGGCTTCCTGTTCAAACATAGGTCGTATTCGAACCAAAGAGAACATAGCTGTCGATACCCATTTGATCGGCATACTGCTAAACCCACTTGGGGCTTCTTGATCATATTTGAATCATAGCTGAACCCCTTTGGGTCTTACGTGGATCGTATTCGAATCAGCGTCATTAAACAACTCTTATGGTCACTTGGGGGCTTCTTGTTCAAACATAGGTCGCATTCGAACCAAAGAGAACATAGCTGTCGATAACCACTTGATCGGCATCGCCACAGCCACTGGGGGCTATATGATCGTATCCGAATCTTAGCCTAACCCTTTTGGAACGGTTCACTGGTCGTATTCGAATCAGAGGCCTTTAAATTTTATCTATTATTTGTCATGTTTTGTAAGTGTCAATATTCAACTATCTTGAGACTCTCTTGAAAATGTTATGGAGCGGATTTTGTTCCTCCGGATTAGTATTGGTTACCTTGGGTTGTTACGAACCAGGTGAACTTCTATATATCTGTAACATCCCAAATTTTCAAATTTTCAATTTGGAATGTTATACTTTAGATCATCATGCATATCATATTTTCTTGCATTTTGGTCGATCCTAGAAATTTCACGCAACTCAAGGACCCTCGAAGAGAGTTGGAGATTTCATTATTTTCATATTTGAGTTTTCTCAAATTTTGAAAAGAGGATCATTTGATTTTATTTATTTCATCTTCAATTATTTTCCAATAACCAAAAATATGATAAGGGAATAATATGACTTTCCCAAATTTAGGAAAAATGAAGATTTAATAAATAAATCAAATTTTGGATTTTTCGGAGTTTATTTGCATTTTAAATTGGATTAGGGAAAATGCGTGTTTTTAAAATATTGCATTTATGCCCCGAGTAAAAGTCATTTTGTTCGACTCATTTTTAGGAGTCGGGGAAAATTAACTTCGGAACTTTTGGAGCTCGTTTAGATTTTTTTTATTTATTTATTTTTCTGCACGCATATTTATTTAAAAAAAAATTGCGCAGCGCCCCGCCTGGGCCAAAGGCCCAGCCGGCCCAGCCGCCGCCGCAGCCGCCTCGCGCGTGCGCCGCGCGCAGCCGCCGCCGCAGCCCGCAGAGTCCGGATCGGACTCCGCCGCCGCCGCCTCCCCTTTGCCTTGCCCCCTCCCCCAAGTCAGCCCCCCCCTCTTTATATACTGGCCCCCCCTCCCCTCTCCTCCCCACACCGCCGCCGCACCCCTCCCCGCCGCCCGCCGCAGCAGCAGCAGCCGCAGCCGCCGCCGCCGCCGCTCCCCAGCGCCGCCGCCGCGCCTCGCCCCGCGCCACCCCGCCGCCAAGCCGCCGCCCCGCCGGAGCCCCTCGCCGACGAGGTAGCCCCGCGCCGCGCCACCCCTTCCCCGGTTCGGTTTTTTTTAAAAAAACCGTTCCGGTTTATTTTGTTTCGATGTTTCGGTTTTTTTTTCGAAGCCCTAGATCGGTTTTTCCTTCGGTTTAATTGTTTAGCGAGCGTTCGCCGGACCGTTCGTCTTAACGAATGTGATCACCGGATATTCTCGGTTAACGAACGTCCGTTCGTTTAACCGTTCGTCGTTTTTCTTTTGCGTCGGATTTATTCTACGATTTTTCTGATCGCGATTTCAGATCCGATCTTCTTTCTAGTTTATCTTTTCGCTCGTTTATCGGAATCAGGTGATTCAAGCGCCTGGAGTTTAGTTTCGAAACCGCCGTTCCGATTAATCAACTTAAACAAGTTTTTGCTACTGTAAAATTTGACCTAGTTTCAAATTGCTAGAACCGAGTTGTTTTCTTCCGCCGTTTGTTTTCCGTTGCTTTGTTCGGTTCGTTTTCTTTTGCAACCGGAGTTCTTAAGTTGAACTTTCTGGTTCGATCTTCTGTTCGAGTTTTCCCTGTGCATTAGATGAGTACTTATTGTATGCTTGTTGTTTGTCTGCGATAGATCACCCGAAGTGCGCCGCCTATTATTTCGAAGCTCTAGGTTTCGCGGATCCTCAGCAAGGCAAGTAACACTTTGATCATGCCTTCTCATTGCCTAGTTTTTATTGCACTAGATCAATCCTCACACATTGCATGATTAGGCTCTAATTAAACTGTGGGATGGGAAGTAGTTGAGGTAGTACCTATTACCTGTTTTACTTATGAAACCTTTGGGAGTTACTTCTACGTTTGCTTATTATGCCATGCTATGCTAGTAGACGTGGATTCGGTGAGTGATATCCATGACAGATGTGAGTATTGTTAATTAATGGTTTATCTAAGGTGGCAACTTAAACACACATCTGGGTGGATTGAGGCACCTGGTTTCTATCAGGACTTGCTTGTTTTTCTTTGGACCGCCACCCAGGCTCAAAGGGATCATAAGATCACTCATGCTAGTAACTTCTGTGTGCAGCCACAAGCCATTATGGGCTCTGGCATAGTTGACTAAGTCGTGCGAACTCTTACAGGGTAGACTAGCAGATGTAGGGGAAAGTAGGTGTACCGGTCTATCCAAACGTAAGGTGCTAGCACTTCTGAAAGACTATGTCACGGTCATCCGTTTCTCAAACACCATGTAGTGCGAGAAACCAAACGGAGGCAATCAAGTCTTGTGGGGAAAAGTGCGCAAACCTCTGTAGAGTGTACAAACTAATCATGATTAGCCGTGTCCTCGGTTATGGCCATCTTGAGTATCTAGTACTTGAATATCATGTGAATCTCATCATGTTACATATAACTAATATTGTTGGGTTTTAATTGTTCACTTAATTGGGATCGGAATGCTGTCAACCATTCTTGATGTTTCAACCACCATGATAGTTAAATAAAATCTATTCCTTTGCAGTAGGGAAAAATTGGCTTTACGCAAAACTGTAACCATAGAGCTTTTCCACCAACCATATATGCATGTAGTATAGGCTTATCATTTATTGCTCTCTATGTGTTACATTGCCAGCATATTCCATGTGCTGACCCGTTTTCGGGCTGCAACTTTCATGTTGCAGACTTTTCAGACGACGAGTAGGGTGCTTTTAGGTCGTGGTTCTATACTCAGTGATGTTGTTGGAGTTGATGGACTCACTTATCTTCCAAGTCTTCCGCTGTTATCATTATTAGATGGCTTTAAGCCATTTTTATTGTAATAAGTTCTCTTTGAGACAACGATGTAATAAGTGTGTGATTGCTACTCTGTTATAAAACCTTCGAAGTACTGTGTGGTGTCAGCATTACTGATCCAGGGATGACACCGGAGCACAGAGACTTGACCATCTGAGGTCGGGTCGCTACAGGGATGGTATCAGAGCACACACTGACTGTAGGACACGACCACTAAGTTACAGTCATAGATCACTATTCTCCTCTCATTTTCTAACTCCTCATCTTTTCTACTCTTTTAGGATGACGGACGTGAAGATCAAGTACGCTCAACCGGATGAAGGCACACCTTTTGGATTTCACTTGAAGGAAGTCACCAAAAACCTGAACATTGGACTACCAAGCTTCACCGGGACCTTCAACGCCACTCTGCCTGAAGAGGAGCGCTGGAAGATTCAAGCTCACGTTCCGGGAAGGACATTCGCGCCAATTACGAAGCCCATAGATAGTGTTTTCAATGCACCAACCTGGAGTCTGGGAAAGAGCATGGCAGCTCATACCACCATGGGACGCATTGGAGAAGTTTATCAAGAAGACCTCAAGGACACTATCTACCAGATTTGCGGACGCCGAGATGAACAATGGGAGATAGTCAGCACCAAGAAGGATAGATCCATTGCAGCTTTCATCCAGGAGTTAAACCAGCTCATTCGACGCCAAGAGAACCAGGTGTGCAATGACATGATAGAGTTGAAGAATGCGAAGGCAAGGATCATCGAGCTAGAAGGAGAACTGAAGGGTACACGCAAGGACTACATGGACGAGATCGTAGCTCTAGCAAGGCACAATGTCGATCTTAAGCAGGAGATTGAAGAACTCAAGGAGAGATTAGCATCCAAGAAGGAAGACAAGTACGTCGCATGTCCGGACAACTACATCATCATCGAAGACACCGATTCGAATCCAAGTGAGCCCGACTTTGAAGACGAAGCTGGAGCAGACATAATGGAGTCTTCCACCGATTCAAATTTCTAGATGACCACCAACTATTAGTAGTATTTTCCCCCATGTATACATTATAGTTCGAGCACTTTTGCGATAGTTCTAGACCGTTTGTAAGCCCTTGTTTGAATTGAATGAAGTGATTTGTGTGCATTTGTCTCATGTGCATTTGGGTAGTGTTTTCTCTTAGACCTCACTCTATTCTTAATTCTCATCTTTTCTAAAGACCCTCAGATGCCTCCGAGACGTGACAATGGATTCCCACCGGAGCTCACCCAGTTGATCCAGCAGCAGAACCAATTGATGCAGTTGTTAGTCCAGAACCAGCAGAACAACAACAACAACAACAACAACAACAACAACAACAACAACAACAACAACAACAACAACAACAACAACAACAACAACAACAACAACAACAACAACAACAACAACAACAACAACAACAACAACAACAACAACAACAACAACAACAACAACAACAACAACAACAACAACAACAACAACAACAACAACAACAACAACAACAACAACAACAACAACAACAACAACAACAACAACAACAACAACAACAACAACAACAACAACAACAACAACAACAACAACAACAACAACAACAACAACAACAACAACAACAACAACAACAACAACAACAACAACAACAACAACAACAACAACAACAACAACAACAACAACAACAACAACAACAACAACAACAACAACAACAACAACAACAACAACAACAACAACAACAACAACAACAACAACAACAACAACAACAACAACAACAACAACAACAACAACAACAACAACAACAACAACAACAACAACAACAACAACAACCCTCGGCCGCCGCCACCTGTTGATCACCTAACCCGTTTCCTTAGGCTGAATCCACCGGTGTTTTCCAGTAGCACTGAGCCAATAGTAGCAGACGATTGGCTCCGCAAGACAGGAAGGGAGTTGACCACTGCAGGATGCACAGATGTGGAGAAAGTGAAGTTTGCCGCACATCAGCTTGACGGACCCACGGCAACATGGTGGGAGAATTTCACAGCCACTTACCCAGTTGACACTTTCACATGGGATCAGTTTCAGCAAGCTTTCCGCACTGCCCATGTTTCAGCAGGAGCTCTGGCCATGAAGAAGCGTGAGTTTCGCAACTTACGCCAAGGAGGAAGGACAGTTGGCCAGTACGTTGACGACTTCAGCAAGTTAGCAAGTTATGCCCCAGACGACGTTGCTACAGATGCAGCTAAGCAGGAGAAGTTTCTGGAAGGACTGAATGATGAGCTAAGCATGCAGTTGATGGTAGCAAGTTTCAACAACTACCAGGAGTTGGTAGATCGTGCCATCATGATTGAAGGGAAGCAACAGCAGATTGAGAACCGCAAGAGGAAGCATGGACAGGGGAAGTATAACTCTGGAGCCCAGCAGAAGCCCCGTTTTACCCCTAAACCGGGAGTTCAGTTTCAGCATACCCATGGAGGAAGTGGTTCGCACAACCATAATGGCCACAAGAATGGTAACGGGAATGGAGGAAGAAACGGCCAGAACCGTACCACCCCATCAACCCCAGCCAAGAGAGATCTAAGTCAAGTCACCTGTTTCAAGTGTTCCAAGACCGGACATTATGCCAATGAATGTCCTGAAGGCCAGAATGGCAATGGAAGCTCTGGAAAGAAGCCAAACCCTTTCAACAGGGGACAGGTGAACCACGTTAGCGTGGAGGAGGTTGAAGCTCAGCCTAATGCAGTAATCGGTAAGTTTTTGGTTAAGTCATTTACTGCACTCGTTCTTTTTGATACTGGTGCATCGCATTCATACATATCAAGGGGACTTGTGGAAAAGTATAGCCTGCCCACTAAGATTCTTAAAACACCTATGCTAGTAAGCTCGCCAGGAGCAGAGTACATGGCCAGACAAGGATGTTTTCAAGTGCCATCAAGCATAGGAAGACATGTTTTCCCAACGGATTTAATCATTCTGGAATCCCAAGGTTTGGATGTAATTCTCGATATGGATTGGTTGTCGATGTATGGAGGAAATATCGATTGCGCCAGTAAGACAATTTTGCTTACAACGCCAGAAGGAAGAAGGATCAAGTATGTATCCCGACATACGCCAAACAGGACACAAGTAAATTCTTTATCGGGAGTAGTGCAGGAGGAAGTACCAGTAGTCAAGGATTTTCCTGACGTATTTCCCGATGAGTTGCCAGGCATGCCACCAGATAGAGACATTGAGTTTTTGATTGAGCTTTTGCCAGGCACTGGGCCAATATCGAAGAGACCGTACAGGATGCCCGCACAGGATTTGGTGGAAATTAAGAAGCAGATTAAGGAGTTATTGGATAAAGGTTACATTCGCCCAAGTTCTTCGCCATGGGGATCACCCGTACTTCTTGTGGAGAAGAAGGATGGATCATTAAGGATGGTTGTTGATTACCGTGGATTGAATGAAGTAACCATCAAGAACAAGTACCCACTGCCAATGATAAATGATCTGTTTGATCATTTGCAAGGAGCTAAAGTGTTTTCCAAGATCGATTTGCGATCAGGGTACCATCAGTTGAAGATTCGAGAGCGGGACATACCCAAGACAGCTTTTACCACGAGATACGAATTATATGAGTATACCGTTATGTCATTTGGACTGACTAACGCACCTGCCTATTTCATGAACCTGATGAACAAAGTATTAAAGGAGTTTTTGGATAAGTTCGTCGTAGTGTTCATTGATGACATTTTGATTTTCTCAAAGAATGAAGAAGAGCATAAGGAACATTTGCGTTTGGTTTTGGAGAAACTAAGGGAACACCAGTTATATGCCAAATTCAACAAATGTGAATTTTGGCTAAAGGAAGTAGGATTCCTCGGACATGTTATATCCGGAGAAGGAATAGCAGTTGACCCCACAAAGGTTGAGACAGTAACCGAATGGGAAGCACCAACGACAGTTGGAGAGATCCGGAGTTTTCTTGGACTCGCAGGATACTACCGGAGAACCATTGAGAATTTCTCAAGGATTGCAAAGCCTATGACTGAATTGTTGAAAAAGGATAACAAGTTCAATTGGACTGAGGAATGTGAGGCCCGTTTTCAGGAGTTGAAGAAACGATTGGTTTCCTCACCAGTGTTGATTCTGCCAGATCAGACCAAGGATTATGAGGTGTATTGCGACGCTTCACGTCGAGGACTTAGAGCAGTGCTTATGCAGGAAGGAAGAGTTGTTTCGTATGCCTCACGACAACTGAAACCTCATGAACTAAATTATGTTATGCATGATTTGGAGTTAGCAGCCGTGGTGCATGCATTGAAGACATGGAGACATTTCCTCATTGGAAATCATTGTGAGGTGTACACGGATCACAAGAGTTTGAAGTACATTTTCACACAGAAAGAGTTGAACCTCAGACAAAGGAGATGGTTGGAGCTCATCAAGGATTATGATATGAGATTGCATTACCATCCAGGCAAAGCCAATGTAGTAGCTGACGCCTTGAGCCGTAAGATCCATGTCAATACCCTAATGACGGGAGAAATACCAAGGGAGTTAGCCAAGGATCTTCGTGAGCTATGTTTGGAAATAGTTCCTAGAGGCTATGTAGAAGCATTGGAAATTCAATCTACCATGATGGATAAAATCAGAGAGGCTCAGAAAACTGACAAGGAGATTGCAGATATAAAGAAGAAGATAAGCGAAGGAAAAGCAAAGGGATTTCGTGAGGATGAGCACGATACCCTATGGTTTGAGGACCGTGTTTATGTGCCCAATGACCCGGAGATCAGGAAGTTGATTCTGCAAGAAGCACATGATTCACCCTATTCGGTTCACCCAGGAAATACCAAGATGTATTTGGATTTGAAGGAAACATTCTGGTGGACCGGAATGAAGAAGGATATTGCAGCTTATGTAGCAGTTTGTGATGTGTGTCATAGAGTGAAGGCATAACATCAGAAGCCAGCCGGATTGTTACAACCATTGCCGGTACCCGAATGGAAGTGGGATAAGATAGGCATGGATTTTATCACAGGACTACCCAGGACAAAGGCGGGCTATGACTCGATATGGGTAGTAGTTGATCGTCTGACGAAGGTAGCACATTTCATCCCAGTTAAGACCACTTACACCAGTGCTAAGTTGGCAAAGATATACATGACCAGGATCATTTGTTTGCATGGAGTTCCGAGGAGTATCGTATCAGATAGAGGAACCCAATTTACCTCAAAGTTTTGGAATCAGTTGCATGAAACTTTAGGAACCAGACTAGAGTTCAGCACGGCTTTTCACCCACAGACGGATGGACAGACTGAGAGAGTTAATCAGATTTTGGAAGATATGCTGAGAGCCTGTGCACTAGACTATGGATCTAGTTGGGACGATAACTTGCCATATGCAGAGTTTTCTTATAACAACATTTACCAAATCAGTTTGAAGATGGCACCTTTCAAAGCTTTATACGGAAGGAGGTGTAGGACACCGTTGTCATGGGACGAAGTTGGAACCCTTCAGTTCTTTGGACCAGATTTGATTAAGGAGTCTGAACAGAAAGTTAAGTTGATTCGCGATAGGCTCAAGGTAGCCCAATCCAGGCAGAAGAGCTACGCAGATTCTAAACGCAAGGAGACAGTTTACAAAACCGGAGACAGAGTTTATCTTCGAGTATCCCCACTTCGAGGAGTTAAGCGCTTTGGAGTTAAGGGAAAATTAGCACCGCGTTTCGTTGGACCGCATAAGATTTTGCAACGTATGGGAGAAGTCGCTTATAAGTTGGAATTACCAGAGGGACTATCAGGAGTTCATGATGTATTTCATGTTTCTCAGCTGAAGAAATGTCACGCCGAAATGGCGGAGGTACCGCTAAGAGATACAGTGCCGCTTGAAGCGATTCAGTTGAAGGATGACTTAACGTATGAAGAGAAGCCAGTTAAGATTCTCGAATATGCCAGCAGAGTTACCCGCAGCAAGGTTATCAAGTTTTGCAAAGTTCAGTGGAACCACCATTCAGAGGATGAAGCCACCTGGGAGAGAGAAGAAGATTTGCTCAAGGACCACCCTCACCTATTTTCTAGACAACCCGAATCTCGAGGACGAGATTCATCTTAAGGGGGGTAGGTTTGTAACATCCCAAATTTTCAATTTGGAATGTTATACATTAGATCATCATGCATATCATATTTTCTTGCATTTTGGTCGATCCTAGAAATTTCACGCAACTCAAGGACCCTCGGAGAGAGTTGGAGATTTCATTATTTTCATATTTGAGTTTTCTCAAATTTTGAAAAGAGGATCATTTGATTTTATTTATTTCATCTTCAATTATTTTCCAATAACCAAAAATATGAGAAGGGAATAACATGACTTTCCCAAATTTAGGAAAAATGAAGATTTAATAAATAAATCAAATTTTGGATTTTTCGGAGTTTATTTGCATTTTAAATTGGATTAGGGAAAAATGCGTGTTTTTAAAATATTGCATTTATGCCCCGAGTAAAAGTTCATTTTGTTCGACTCATTTTTAGGAGTCGGGGAAAATTAACCTCGGAATTTTTGGAGCTCGTTTAGATTTTTTTTTTCTGCACGCACATTTATTTAAAAAAATTGCGCAGCGCCCCGCCTGGGCCAAAGGCCCAGCCGGCCCAGCCGCCACCGCCGCCGCAGCCACCTCGCACGCGCGCCGCGCGCAGCCGCCGCCGCCACCCGTAGAGTCCGGATCGGACTCCGCCGCCGCCGCCACCCCTTTGCCTTGTCCCCTCCCCCAAGTCAGCCCCCCCCTCTTTATATACCCCCCCTCCCCTCTCCTCCCCACACCGCCGCCGCACCCCCTCCCCGCCGCCCGCAGCAGCAGCAGCAGCCGCCGCCGCCTGCCGCCGCCGCCGCGCCTCGCCCCGCACCACCCCGCCGCCAAGCCGCCGCCCCGCCGGAGCCCCTCCTGACGAGGTAGCCCCGCGCCGCGCCACCACTTCCCCGGTTCGGTTTTTTTTTTAAAATCGTTCCGGTTTATTTTGTTTCGATGTTTCGGTTTTTTTTTCGAAACCCTAGATCGGTTTTTCCTTTGGTTTAATTGTTTAGCGAGCGTTCGCCGGACCGTTAGTCTTAATGAACGTGATCACCGGATATTCTCGGTTAACGAACGTCCGTTCGTTTAACCGTTCGTCGTTTTTCTTTTGCGTCGGATTTATTCTGCGATTTTTCTGATCGCGATTTCAGATCTGATCTTCTTTCTAGTTTATCTTTTCGCTCGTTTATCAGAATCAGGTGATTCAAGCGCCTGGAGTTTCGTTTCGAAACCGCCGTTCCGATTAATCAACTTAAACAAGTTTTTGCTACTGTAAAATTTGACCTAGTTTCAAATTGCTAGAACCGAGTTGTTTTCTTTCGCCGTTTGTTTTCCGTTGCTTTGTTCGGTTCGTTTTCCTTTGCAACCGGAGTTCTTAAGTTGAACTTTCTGGTTCGATCTTCTGTTCGAGTTTTCCCTGTGCATTAGATGAGTACTTATTGTATGCTTGTTGTTTGTCTGCGATAGATCACCCGGAGTGCGCCGCCTGTTATTTCGAAGCTCTAGGTTTCGCGGATCCTCAGCAAGGCAAGTAACACTTTGATCATACCTTCTCATTGCCCAGTTTTTATTGCACTAGATCAATCCTCACACATTGCATGATTAGGATCTAATTAAACTGTGGGATGGGAAGTAGTTGAGGTAGTACCTATTACCTGTTTTACTTATGAAACCTTTGGGAGTTACTTCTACGTTTGCTTATTATGCCATGCTATGCTAGTAGACGTGGATTGGGTGAGTGATATCCATGACAGATGTGAGTATTGTTAATTAATGGTTTATCTAAGGTGGCAACTTAAACACACATCTGGGTGGATTGAGGCACCTGGTTTCTATCAGGACTTGCCTGTTTTCTTTGGACCGCCACCCAGGCTCAAAGGGATCATAAGATCATTCATGCTAGTAACTTCCGTGTGCAGCCACAAGCCATTATGGGCTCTGGCATAGTTGACTAAGTCGTGCGAACTCTTACAGGGTAGACTAGCAGATGTAGGGGAAAGTAGGTGTACCGGTCTATCCAAACGTAAGGTGCTAGCACTTCTGAAAGACTATGTCACGGTCATCCGTTTCTCAAACACCATGTAGTGCGAGAAACCAAACGGAGGCGATCGAGTCTTGTGGAGAAAAGTGCGCAAACCTCTGCAGAGTGTACAAACTAATCATGATTAGCCGTGTCCCCGGTTATGGACATCTTGAGTATCTAGTACTTGAATATCATGTGAATCTCATCATGTTACATCTAACTAATATTGTTGGGTTTTAATTGTTCACTTAATTGGGATCGGAATGTTGTCAACCATTCTCGATGTTTCAACCACCATGATAGTTAAATAAAATCTATTCCTTTGCAGTAGGGAAAAATTGGCTTTACGCAAAACTGTAACCATAGAGCTTTTCCACCAACTATATATGCATGTAGTATAGGCTTATCATTTATTACTCTCTATGTGTTACATTGCTAGCATATTCCATGTGCTGACCCGTTTTCGGGCTGCAACTTTCATGCTGCAGACTTTTCAGACGACGAGTAAGGTGCTTTTAGGTCGTGGTTCTATACTCAGTGATGCCGTTGGAGTTGATGGACTCACTTATCTTCCAAGTCTTCCGCTGGTATCATTATTAGATGGACTTAAGCCATTTTTATTGTAATAAGTTCTCTTTGAGACAACGATGTAATAAGTGTGTGATTGCTACTGTGTTATAAAACCTTCGAAGTACTGTGTGGTGTCAGCATTACTGATCCAGGGATGACACCGGAGCACAAAGACTTGACCATCTGAGGTCGGGTCGCTACAATATCAATTTTCAGGAGTTAAGAATATCCTCAGGGGTTGGGTTATATGAGGCGGAGAGGTAACTACAAGCATCACAGGTATATCATTATGATTATGTCTACCAAGTTTAATCGTCAGTTGGTTTTCATAATATTGCTTGGTATATACTCTGGGTTATCAATACCTTTATATGACCCCCGTGGCGGTAAGTGGCCAGAGGATTCTTTGTTTGTCCCTTATGCAGGATAAGGCAAGTAACTTATGTTTAAACATAAAGGAACAAGAAGATCAATAAAAGATGGAAATATACAGCGATGGCGGCTTAAGAAAGTATCGAGCGCCATAAAAATGCGCGAAGGCATGATAAAAACTGAGAGTTTTTCTACCCTATTACAAGACTTCCCGAGTCTGAATAATGAAGCATTGTTTTCACAAAGGCACAAACATAGGACACCAGATGTCTTTACTCCCGTGGCTGGCTTGATGACTCTGGGTTATCCTTCTCCGCCTCTTCGTCTGATGCTCTATCCTGAAAGGTCGAAGAGGTCCGGTCAATGCCACTCAAGGCTTCAAACTCAGCTTCATCATCTATTAAACCGGTTGGATCGATTTCAGGGGCAAAGATATGCTTACGAATTGGAGGGATCAGGCTGACATCATCATAATGGGGTGTTGGAATCCTCCGGTTCTCGCTGTCATAACCCGCTGGTACTTGGTAAGATCAGTGTCGTTTCCAGTTAGAGTAGCCACAGGGCGTATGTCTTTTACACAGGCGGTGAAGACTGCCTCATCAAATAAGGTTCCATCTTCCTTCAGACTCGGGTATCCAAGGCTGAGGTTGGCCGGGTCTAGCTCTGGAATCCACGCCTTGGCCCGGCTCAAGGTACCTATAGCTCCGGCTCTAGCAGATGCCCGTCTTAGTTCTTGGACCTGCTGAGGCAGCACGACAAGCCGTTTTAGCACATCTTGCAGGAGATGGGGAACATCATTTGATAAAGCCACAACGGCCAAAGCACGTTGTGACCCAGTGTACAGTTGCTCCACCAGAGTATAGACTGCTTTCAGTTTGACCACCATGTCCTGCTTGAGAGTTGTGCTCCTGGGGCCTGTGTTATTAAACAAAGGGTAAGCCGAAGGCAATAATCAGCTTAGTCATCAAAGGAAGGACGGCAATATTTGAGGTTCATGTAAAGTAACTTACCGAAGATTGCTGAGACCATTCGAGATATCTGACGCTTCAAGCCGGACAGCTCGGTGTTTGCTTTTGCAAGGGATGCTTCGGCTGTCTCGGCCCGAGTCACCAGAGAGGCCTTTTCATCAGCCCAAATTTTCTTTTCCACCTCAAAATTCTTCTTCAACTTCTCTTGTTCGGAGGTGCTGAATTCAAATTTGGAATTGGCATTTTGAATTTCAAGTTCCTGGGCTGACAGGCGGCTCTTAAGGTCAGCAATCTCCGATTCAAATTGACTTATGGTGGCCTGCCTTATACCGGGTTACAGTCAGGATCATGGTAAAGGATATTAAAGTCCCAAGCACTTTGCAAGCAAACATACTTGACACTTGGGGACTAATGTATAACGAAGCTTTCTAAATGATTAAGCCGGTCCTGGATATTAAAGTCCCAAGCACTTTGCAAGCAAAGATGCTTGGCACTTGGGGGCTAATGTGTATCGCAAGTTAAAGGTATTGTGTTACAGCCGGTTTAAATATTTTTTCTTTAAGCCGGACAAGCAGCTCTAACAATTTTTCTAAGTCTACAGCATATTTCCTAATAAGCAATAGACTTGGGGGCTGGTACAGTAAGTATGATTGAAAGTAAGGAAGCGTAAGTCATACCTCTGATTTTTGTTGTATTTGCCTCACCATGTCAATTTCCAGGTCACGGCTGCTATGCACCTGGTTGATATAGCCCGAGACGATCTCTCCAATACTCAAATGAGTATAGTCAGTGATGTCCATTTTGGCTTTACGGCGTTCCAGTAACTCCTCTTTAGCAGAACATTTGGCAAGAACTGTGGGCCGGGCCGGCTCAACAAACTGAGTCTTGAGTATTTCCACCTCCGGATCAATCTTCTTGGCCGGGCTAGGTGCTTCCGGGTTAGCAGAACCATCCAGAATATCTTCAACAGGCGGATCAGAAGTTGGTACTGTAGGATCCTGAGCCGGTTCAAGCGGCGGCTGATGTGTGGGAGAGCAGAGAGCAGCTGTGCCCAGTTCCGGTTCAGTCACCACAGGGTCTTGGGCCGGTTTATCTTTCTTTGTTTTCTTTCTGGGCTTAACTTGCACGCTATGGACAAAACAGAAGAATCAGTACAGAAACATGAGGAAGAAAAAACATAAGGTAAACAAATTGATATTACCCAGGGGCAGTCTTAAAAGCCGGCATGTTTGACTGCATGGACTCGCTGGATGAAGGAGAGGTATCCTGATAATTGGAGTCAGATGAATTGAGAGGTTGACGGATTAGACCCGCCAAAGGTAAAAGAGGGTATAAGTCGGAGATAACCTCAGTCCGACACTTCCGGGTTGTGTCAGGCAAGCCGGAGGAGAGCTCTGCATCATTGCTGGTCCGGGTCTGCCTCCGGCTTTTAAATTGCCGTTGCTTCAAAATAAAGTCACGATCTTGGTAAGCCAAAGGGTGTGAAAATCTTACTTTTCGGGTTACTCTTTGAACTTTCTGATGCGGCCGAAGCTCGGAGTCGGAGGAGATTATAGTTACCTCTTCCTTGACGGGTTGGCTGTTGCCCGTGTCTTCCTGAAAGGGGGATAATGTTAGTAAGGTAATGATAAAGGAGTAAGGGAAGTTGAAAAGTTACATCTTCTTCATTGTCATCAGAGTCATCAAGTTGGAGCATCTCTGAAGCGCTTGGCTTCCTTTTCTTTGAAGTGGTAGGCCTGGTGGTTCTTTTTTCGGCTCTCTTTGCCGCCTGGGCTTGTTTGGCCGCCTCATGATCATATTGGACTTTCCAGAAGTTTTCCTTTGCCTATAAGGAGTTGTAAAGGATTGTGAGTAAAAATAAGGTAAAACATAGTAAAAAATAATCAATGAGGCTGATGACTTACTACAGGGGCCGGGTTGTTCTTATAGAAGGGGAGTAAGCTGAAGGTGTTATTCACCACAGTCCCCTCTTTCAACAGTGACTGGATCATAGCCTCGACCGTGTCATCTGGTAAATCGTCAGGGCTGTGACGCAGCGGGTCATCTTTTTCCCCTGAGTAAGTACACATTAAGCCGGGGCGGCGGCTTAACGGAATCACCCGCCAGGTAATCCAGGTCCGGACCAAATCAGTGCCATCCAAACCATTGCCCAAAAGAGCCTTAATCTTCTTTACGGCGGGGGCAAATGGAATACGTTCAGCAGGAGATAATTTGTCAGCCAAAGGGTGGTTGGACTCCAAGCGCAGAGCGCGAAAGCCGGGTAGCGGGTTCTCTCCAGCCGGAGAGGTATCCTGGCAATAGAACCATGTCTGGTTCCACTCCTTTGGATGGCTTCGCAGTTCTGCATAAGGGAAAAGACAGTCTCTTCGCCGCTGGATCGAGATACGACCGAGTTCCAGACTGGGCCCATTAGCACGTTCATTTTGCCGGTTCAAATAAAACAGCTCTCTGAACAAGGTAAAACTTGGCTCTTCTCCAAGGTACACTTCACAAAACACTTGGAAGTTGCAGAGATTTGACACGAAATTGGGCCCGATGTCTTGAGGCCTTAGATCAAATAAATTCAGAATATCCCTAAAGAATTTTGAGCCGGGAGGAGCAAATCCACGGCTCATGTGATCAGTGAAAATGATCACCTCCCCTTCCTAGGGTTGAGGTTTCTCCTCAGCCGGGTCAGGAGCATGATAAGACATAACATCCTTCTTGGGCAGATGACCAAACTTCACAAAATCAGACAGTTTGCTCTTTGTGATAGTGGATGGGACCCAGTTGCAGGTCACTGGAGGTTTGGGAGCTTTGGGTGCCATTGCGTAATTCGAAGCCTAAAGCAAGATAAAAGAATTTTTCCGGTTTAAGTATAACCCGGAGGAAAGCACTATGGGTTTATTCAAGATGGCAGCTTAAGAAGGGGCCTAATGTCATATAGGTAACTATGCGATAATGTTTAACAGCTGCAGGTGTCAAAGATGATTCAAAATTCCTTAAGTCGCCAGAAGTAAGCGGTGCTGACAGCCGGTATTATCTTAAACCGGTCACATGAACTATTATGGCTGAAACAGAGTCGACAGACGCAATTTTTTTGCTAAGTGTGGAACAAACAGGTTTCACAAGTTGCAATCATTATTCTAGATCAGACGATGCTCTGGAAAGGAAAATTTTCTAGACCTAAAAATAGTACAGAGAAGTTCATATACTCGAGAAAAGCTTCCAAAACAAGGGAATGAGATCTATTCTCATGCAAGATAAACACAAACAAGTACCGCGGCAGTTCTATGTTGTTCTTTCGATCTGAGCAAGTATTAAAAGTGAGAACTAATGAAGGTTTGCGTCATGGCGGTGTTGAACGTTGACGAACTCAAGGCAGTACTAATGCAGATCTGAGAAAGGGGGTAAAGGAACTCACAGATGCGGAAGAGCTGCGGAGGGTCGCCGTCGTTTTCTGGTCAGAGTCAGGGTGATGCAGCGGCCTGAGTCGGTGAAGACGAGGAGTTCGGCGACGGCGGCGGCGGAGCTCGAGCAGCAGAGAAGGGAGTGCGAGGAGGAAGACGACTGGAGGAAATGGAAAAGACCTAGGTCGCATCTATTTATAAGGAGGGGCCGATTGAGACGGCGCGAGAAACGAGGAGACTAAGACATCATTATCCAGCGGCCCCGACACCTCGGTTTTCGGGAGGTCGGTAAAGGCACAGATCCATTGAGGATATGGCGGAATAAAATATGAAGACAGTGGAAGATGATGTCACGGCGGGTTATCATGAATACAGAAGATGACGTCACCGCGGGTTACGACCTTTGTACTGACAGAAGACAGGAAGATGTATTTTTAAGGTATTTTAAGATTGACATGAACCGATTCAAATCAGTCTGGGGCCTAATGTTGGGGATATGACTATTTGTGTAAGCCGCCCAGGAGGGGCCGGGTTACGCAAAGAAGACTCGTCGTGAAGGAAGCCCAAGACCCGGCATGAGGATGGCGGTTCATAGGGTTCAAAGCCCGCGGGCGGCTTCAGGCCCATAGTGACAAACCACCATGATGGCATGACTTGTAACATAAGGTAGAAATAATTAGTCACCGAGCCGGACACTGTTTATGAGCCGGTCGGGACTCTGTAGGCCGCAGGGCGTCAACCCGTGTATATAAGGAGACGACCCGCCGGTGGGTTAGGGCAAGAAACAACCCATCGAGAGCCAGCCATAGCGTATCTCGCCCCCTGGTCATCGAAACATCAGCAATACCAACCCAACTAGACGTAGGCCTTACCTTCACCGTAAGGGGCCGAGCTAGTATAAACCTCTCGTGTCCTTTGTCCCGATTAACCCCTTTAAGGTTCCTAGTTGCGATGGCTCCACGACTAAGTCCTTTCAAGAGGACATCTGTCGTGACAATTCCAGGACAAGTGTATTGAATACTAAGAGAAGTTTGATGCTTGATGATTGTTTCGATATATGGAGATAGTGATATTAAAGTTGTGCTAGTTGAGTAGTTGTGAAATTCAAAAATACTTGTGTTGAAGTTTGCAAGTCCCGTAGCATGCACGTATGGTAAATGTTATGTAACAAATTTGAAACATGAGGTGTTCTTTGATTGTCCTCCTTATGAGTGGCGGTTGGGGATGAGCAATGGTCTTTTCCTGCCAACCTATCCCCCTAGGAGCATGCGCATAGTGCTTGGTTTTTGATGACTTGTAGATTTTTGCAATAAGTATGTGAGTTCTTTATGACTAATGTTGAGTCCATGGATCATATGCACTCTTACCCTTACATCATTGCTAGCCTCTTCGGTATCGTGCATTGCCCTTTCTCACATTGAGAGTTGGTGCAAACTTCGCCGATGCATCCAAACCCCGTGATATGATACGCTCTTTCACACATAAACCTCCTTATATCTTCCTTAAAACAGCCACCATACCTACCTATTATGGAATTTCCATAGCCATTCCAAGATATATTACCATGCAACTTTCCACGGTTCCATTTATCATGACACATTCATCATAGTCATATTCCTTTGCATGATCATGTAGTTGACATCGTATTTGTGGCAAAGCCACCGTCCATAATTTTTCATACATGTCACTCTTGATTCATTGCTATCCTGGTATACCGCCGAGGCATTCATATATAGTCATACTTTGTTCTAGTATCGAGTTGTAATCATTGAGTTGTAAATAAATAGAAGTGTGATGATCATCATTCATAGAGCATTGTCCTAATAAAAAAAGAGAAAGGCCCAAAAAAAGGGACAATGCTACTATCCTTTTTTCCATACTTGTGCTTCAAAGTAGCGCCATGATCTTCATGATAGAGAGTCTCTTGTTTTGTCACTTTCATATACTAGTGGGAATTTTTCATTATAGAACTTGGCTTGTATATTCCAACAATGCGCTTCCTCAAATGCCCTAGGTCTTCGTGAGCAAGCAAGTTGGATGCACACCCACTTAATTTCTTTTCTTGAGCTTTCATGCATTTATAGCTCTAGTGCATCTGTTGTATGGCAATCCCTACTCCTTGCATTAACATGAATCAATGAGCATCTCCATAGCTCATTGATTAGCCGCGCTGATGTGAGACTTTCTCCTTTTTGTCTTCTCCACATAACCCCCATCATTATATTCTATTCCACCCATAGTGCCATATCCATGGCTCACGCTCATGTATTGCGTGAAGGTTGAAAAAGTTTGAGATTACTAAAGTATGAAACAATTGCTTGGCTTGTCATCGGGGGTTGTGCATGATGAGAGCATTCTTCTGTGACGAAAATGGAGCATGACTAAACTATATAATTTTGTAGGGATGAACTTTCTTTGGCCATGTTATTTTGAGAAGAAATAATCGCTTAGTTACTATGCTTGAAGTATTATTATTTTTATGTCAATATTAAACTTTTATCTTGAATATTTCGGATCTGAATATTCATACCGCAATTAAGAGAATTACATTGAAATTATGCCTAGTAGCATTCCGCATCAAAAATTCTGTTTTTATCATTTACCTACTCGAGGACGAGCAGGAATTAAGCTTGGGGGTGCTTGAAACGTCTCCAACGTATCTATAATTTTTTATTGCTTCATGCTATACTATATTTTGTTTTGGACATTAATGGGCTTTATTATACACTTTTATATTATTTTCGGGACTAACCTATTAACCGGAGGCCCAGCCCAGAATTGCTCTTTTTTTGCCTATTTCAGAGTTTCGCAGAAAAAGAATAACAAACGGAGTCCAAACGGAATGAAACCTTCGGGGACGTGATTTTCGGAACGAACGCGATCCACGGGACTTGGACCTACGTCAAGACATCAACCAGGAAGGCACGAGGTAGGGGGCGTGCCTACCCCCCTAGGCACGCCCTCCACCCTCATGGGCCCCACGTTGCTCCACCGACATACTTCTTCCTCCTATATATACCTACGTACCCCCAAATTACCAGATACGGAGCCACAAAACCTAATTCCACCGCCGCAACCTTCTGTACCCATGAGATCCCATCTTTGGGCCTTTTCTGGAGCTCGGCCGGAGGGGGCATCGATCACAAAGGGCTTCTACATCAACACCATAGCCTCTCCGATGATGTGTGAGTAGTTTACCTCAGACATTCGGGTCCATAGTTATTAGCTCGATGGCTTCTTCTCTCTTTTTGGATCTCAATACAATGTTCTCCCCCTCTCTTGTGGAGATCTATTCGATGTAACCTTCTTTTGCGGTGTGTTTGTTGAGACTGATGAATTGTGGGTTTATGATCAAATTTATCTATGAACGATATTTGAATCTTCTCTGAATTCTTTTATGTATGATTAGTTATCTTTGCAAGTCTCTTCGAATTATTAGTTTGGTTTGGCCTATTAGATTGATCTTTCTTGCTTTGCGTTCAATCTTGTGGTGTCCTTTCCCAATGATAGTAGGGGCAGCAAGGCACGTATTGTATTGTTGCCATCGAGGATAACAAGATGGGGTTTACATAATATTGCATGAGTTTATCCCTCTACATCATGTCATCTTACTTAAAGCGTTACTCTGTTCGTTTGAACTTAATACTCTAGATGCATGCTGGATAGCGGTCGATGTGTGGAGTAATAGTAGTAGATGCAGGCAGGAGTCGGTCTACTTGTCGTGGACGTGATGCCTATATACATGATCATACCTAGATATTCTCATAACTATGCTCAATTTTGCCAATTGCTCAACAGTAATTTTTTCACCCACCGTAATACGTATGCTCTCGAGAGAAGCCACTAGTAAAACCTATGGCCCCCGGGTCTATTTTCCATCATATTAATATTCCAACCCTTAGCTATTTTTATTGCCTTTTATTTTACATTACATCTTTATCATAAAAATACCAAAAATATTATCTTATTATCTCTATCAGATCTCACTTTCGTAAGAGACCGTGAAGGGATTGACAACCCCTTTATCGCGTTGGTTGCCAGGATTTTATTTGTTTGTGTAGGTGTGAGGGACTTGTGTCTGGTCTCCTACTGGATTGATACCTTGGTTCTCAAAAACTGAGGGAAATACTTACGCTGCTTTACTGCATCACCCTTTCCTCTTCAAGGGAAAACCAACGCAGTGCTCAAGAGGTAGCACACGCCTCCCGTTCAGTCATGGTCAAGCAGCTGTCTGCACGGCACCTCCTACATCCATTAAAACCAAGACACGTGGCGTCACATGAATGGAACCTAAGCATTCCCCGAAGGACACATATTTGATTCTTTAACCAATTTATATGCACTGGAGCTTGTGCATGTAGTTCAAATTTGAATTATGCACATGCAATGCCTACAAAACCCAGTTAATGTATAAAAATCTCCAAACGAACCCCGAAAATTTCCAAAAGTAAACACAACACTCATGTTGTTCTATGTTGACACTAGAAATTTTTTGAAAGCAATAAGAGGCAACGGATATGTATTCGTCCCCAAAGGTGGCACGTTCCCCACCAAAACCATCATGCCTATTGCGAGAAACTAAGGTTTGTGAGAAGCTTATACCCAAACCTGCCCCAAATGGGACAAAAAATTTACCACGGCATGTTGATGCTGCTCCATGATAGCATGCCAAGTTCCATGAATTTCAGACGAATTTTGGATTTACTAGAATTTAAAAGCCATATATCTCAATGATTGCGGCCGAGTGACGGTGGCAGGGTGTTTTGAATTCATTCCCATTTCTTGCATGGGACCTAAGCATGCAACCAAGGACACATATTTGATTTTTCAACCAGTTTATATGCAATGGAGAATGTGCATGTAGTTCAAATTTGAATTTTGCACATAAAATGCCTGGAAAACCCAGTTAATGTATAGAAATGTCCAAACGAACCCTGAAAAATTCCAAAATTGAACACAACACTCATGTTGTTCTATGTTGGCACTCGAAGAATTTTGAAAGCAATAAGAGGCAAAGGATATCGTTTCGTCCCCAAAGGTGGCACGTTCCCTACCAAAACCATCATGCTTGTTGTGAGAAACTCTGGTTTGTGAAAAGCTTATACCCAAACCTGCCCCAAATGGGACAAAAAAATTACCACGGCATGTTGAAGCCGCTCCATGATAGCATGCCAAGTTTTATGACTTTCACACGAGTTTTGGATTTACTAGAATTTAAAAACCAGGTATCACAATGTTTGCGGATGAGTGACGGTGGCAAGGTGTTTGAAATTCATTCCCATTTCTTGCATGGGACCTAAGCACGCAACCAAGGACACCAATTTGATTTTTTAACCAGTTTATATGCAATGGAGAATGTGCATTTAGTTCAAATTTGAATTATGCGCATAAAATGCCTAGGAAACCCAGTTAATGTATAAAATGTCCAAACGAACCGCGAAAATTCCAAAATTGAACACAACACTCATGTTGTTCTAAGCTGACACTCGATTTTTTTTGAAAGAAATCAGAGGCAATGGATATCGTTTCGCCCCCAAAGGTGGCACGTTCCATACCAAAACCATCACGCTTGTTGTGAGAAGCTCTGGTTTGTGAGAAGCTTATACCCAAACCTGCCCCAAATGGGACAAAAAAAGTTACCACTGCATGTTGATGCCGCTCCATGATAGCATGCCAAGTTTTATGAATTTCAAACGAGTTTTGGATTTACTAGAATTTAAAAACCAGGTATCTCAATGTTTGCGGCCGAGTGACGGTGGCAAGGTGTTTGAAATTCATTCCCATTTCTTGCATGGGACATCAGCATGCAATCAAGGACACATATTTGATTTTTCAACCAGTTTATATGCACTGGACAATGTGCATGTAGTTCAAATTTGAATTATGCGCATAAAATGCTTCGGATACCAAGTTAATGTATAAAAATGTCCAAATGAACCCCGAAAAATTCCAAAATTTAACACAACACTCATGTTGTTCTATGTTGACACTCGAAATTTTTTGAAAGCAATCAGAGGCAACGGATATCGTTTCGTCCCCAAAGGTGGCATGTTCCCTACCGAAAGCATCACGCTTGTTGTGAGAGGCTCTGGTTTGTGAGAAGCTTATACCCAAACCTGCCCCAAATGGGACAAAAAAATTACCCCGCATGTTGATGCCGCTCCATGATAGAATGCCAAGTTTCATGAATTTCAGACTAGTTTTGGGTTTACTAGAATTTAAAAGACATGTTCTCAATGTTTGCGGCCGAGTGACGGTGGCCGAGTGTTTGAAATTTATTCCCATTTCTTGCATGGGACCTAAGCATGCACCGAAGGACACATATTTGATTTTTAAACCAATTTATATGCACTGGAGCATGTGCATATAGTTCAAATTTGAATTATGCACATAAATGCATTGGAAATTCACTTAATGCATAAAAATGTCCAAACTAACCCCAAAAAATCACAAAAAATAACACAACACTCCTGTTGTTCTATGTTGACACAAGAATTTTTTTGGAAGCAATAAGAGGCAACAGATATTGTTTTGTCCCCAAAGGTGGGGCGTTCCCTACCGAAACCATCATGCTTGTTGTGAGAACCTCTGGTTTGTGAGAAGCTTATACCCAAACCTGCCCCAAATGGGACAATTTTTTAGCATGGCATGTTGATGCCGCTCCATGATAGCATGCCAAGTTACATGAATTTCAGACGAGTTTTTGATTTACTAGAATTTAAAAACCAAGTATCTCAATGTTTGCGGCCGAGTGACGGTGGCTGGGTGTTTGACATTCATTCCCATTTCTTGCAAGGGACCTAAGCATGCAACCAAGGACACATATTTGATTTTCAACCAGTTTATATGCACTGGAGCACGTGCATGTAGTTCAAATTTGAATTATGCACCTGAAATTCCTACAAAACCAAGTTATTGTATACAAATGTCCAAACGAACCCTGAATAATTCCAATTTTTTTGACGACACACCTATAGTTGCATGTTCACTGCAGATAAAAGTTCTAGCAACTCAAACACCATCCTTTGCAGCTATGACCCCATTACATAATTCAAATCAAGATGAAAAATCAAGTAGATCGCACACAGTTTATTATCACCAACCGTGTGAGATGCATCACAAAATATCTTGGAGCACCGTCGGCGTATAGTACGCCTATGGCTTACGCGAGAAGGTGCTTCGGCTACAGTCCACAGCCAGCGTGTCAAGCACACTAGCTCACTCCCCAAATATCATTTCACTGTTCAATCGTCGCCGGTGAAAGATGGGGTCATGGACCCACGCCGTGAGGGCAACTTCGGCGGCCCACTCCAGCGAGAGCGCGACCACAGCCGCCTGGCACGTGCTAACAAGCTTCGTGAAGGCATCCGCAATCTGCGTCCGGGCGGCCAAGGCAGCCCAAACGGTCGTTGTTGCTTCTCAGGCGGCGGCAGCAGCATCTGCCTCGGGGATAGCAACTGGCGAGAGTGGCACAGCAACTGCCCGTTCCGCAAAGGTGGCCTTAGCCCTGATGGAGGCTGCCCACCACCATGTCAAGGCCGTCCACGCCCAGCTCGTGGCGCTCACAACAAAAACCGAAGGAAGCTTCTCAGACAACGGTCGGCAACCCACGGCCGAAGAGTTGGCAATCGCCAAGAGAGTTCGAGTAGCCATCTGTTCCTGCGCGGCATACCTTGCCATGATGGAGCCCGCCAAGGCCTAGATCGCGGTCTCCCATGCCCAGCTCGTGGTGGCCTATTCCAAAGATATGGCGGACACGGATGGCGAGATGCTTGTCGAGTATGGTGTGATTGATGCCATGGAGCCCCTTCCCCAGTAGACCATTGAGCACGAGCTGGACATGAAGGCGGCGGCGGAGATCGACGAGCACCAGCCGTAGTAGTACTCTTTGTTTTGTTTAATTAAGAGCGCCAGTCTTTAATTAGTTAGAGTGATGTTTAGGTCAGCTAGCTCTGTTTAATTGTTGAACTTGCTCGATTAAGAAATGTGGGTGTGTTGTAGTCTCCTTTGTGTACCCAAATTATGCAATGACATGGATGACCACTGTAACAATGGAAATTCGAACCAAAATTTTTGACGTTCAAACTCATCACACGGGTTAAGCTATCTGAATCGTTTCTGATGTTCACATATCGTACACAGTTCTGAATAAGGGACCATGTCTGATGACACTTTGCCCGTCAGTTTTTTGGCTGGAGCGATTCCAAATATTTGGCTTCCTCGGAAATATCTACCTCCCCGCCACCCCCCCCCCTTACCAAAAGCCACATTTCCCCCCTTTCCGCCTTCCTTTCCAAGTTGAAACCTTCACTCCATGCTTGCAGTGCTGCCTCCTCGTCGGCGACTCTCCTTCATGCTACTCGGCCTCGCCTATCAAAGCAGGTAATCCACACCCGACCCTGTCGGAACGAAAGTATGTCTAGAGGGGGTGATTAGACTACTTGACCAAATAAAAATCTAGCATTTTCCCAATTTTAGTTCTTGGCAGATTTTAGCAACTTTGCACAAGTCAAGCAATCAACCTACACATGCAATTCTAAGAGTATAGCAGCGGAATGTAACACAATTGCATCTGAAGGTAAAGGAAGGAGTTTGAGGGAGCAAACGCAATGTTGACACGGAGATTTTTTATCCGTGGTTCCGATAGGTGGTGCTATCGTACATCCATGTTGATGGAGACTTCAACCCACGAAGGGTAAGGGTTGCGCGAGTCAACGGAGGGCTCCACCCACGAAGGGTCCACGAAGAAGCAACCTTGTCTATCCCACCATGGCCGTCGCCCATGAAGGACTTGCCTCACTCGGGTATATATTCACGAAGTAGGCGATCTCCTTGCCCTTACAAACTCCTTGGTTCAACTCCACAATTTTGACGGAGGCTCCCAAGTGACATCTATCCAATCTAGGAGACAACACTCTCCAAGAAGTAACAAATGGTGTGTTGATGATGAACTCCTTGCTCTTGTGTTTCAAATGATAGTCTCCCCAACGCTCAACTCTCTTTCATAGGATAGGATTTGGTGGAAAGATGAATTGAGTGGAAAGCAACTTGGGGAAGGCTAGAGATCAAGATTTATGTGGTTGGAATGGAATATCTTGACCTCAACACAAGTGTAGGTGGTTCTCTCTCAGAAAATGTATGTTGGAAGTGTAGGCATGTTCTGATGGCTCTCTCCATGAATGAAGAGTGGGTGGAGGGGTATATATAGCCTCCACACAAAATCTAACAGTTACACACAATTTACCAAACTCGGTGGGACCGAATCATGAAACTCGGTCAGACCGATTTAGTTCATAATGTGACCGTTAGAATTTTCGGTGGGACCGACACGCCAACTCGGTGAGACCGATTTCGTTAGGGTTAGGGCATAACGTAATCTCGGTGAGACCGATTACACAAACTCGGTGAGACCGATTTCGGTAATAGTCAAACGGAGAGTTGTTCAGGCAAACTCGGTGGGACCGATTCGCTCATCTCAGTTGGACTAAAATGTTACAAAAGGGAAATAGAGTGTTTGCATTGCAATCTCGGTGGGACCGATCGCTCATCTCGGTTTGACTGAAACGTTACGAAGGGAAACAGAGAGATTACAATCCCATCTCGGTGAGACCGAGATCCCTATCGGTGAGACCGAAAAGACTAGGGTTTCTGGCAGTGGCTATGTCAACTGAACTCGGTGGCGCCGGATAGACAGTTTTGGTGGGGTCGAGTTTGACTTTTGGTTTGGGACATATGTGGATGTGAGAAAGTACTTGAGGGTTTTTGGAGCATATCACTAAGTACTTTGAGCAAGAAACTCATTAAGCAACACCTAACCGCCTCTTGATAGTATTGGCTTTTCCTATGGACTCAATGTGATCTTGGATCACTTAAAATGAAAAATCTAGAGTCCTGAGCTTTGAGCTTGAGCCAATCCTTTGTCCTTTGCATTTTGAGGGGTCCACTTTTCTCATCCATGCCATGCCAACCATTGAGCTTTCCTGAGAAGTTTATCTTGAAATAGCATTAGCTCAATGAGCTATATGTTGTTAGGAATTACCAAAACCACCCAGGGATAGTTGCACTTTCAGACCCCCATCCTCCTCCTCCTTCCACATCCCACATGCCCCAGCCGCCGGCGCGAGCGCGACACTTTCCACCCAAATCACCGACCCCTCCACCAAATAAGCGCCGGCCTAAGCCATGGTGCATGCGCGGATGAGGTCGTGATGGCTGTCGTTCGTGCCAACCGCTCTTGCAGGAGCACCTCACCGTTGAGGCCGTTGACGCCTCGCGCGCCGACGCTGTGACGTGGTTGGCTGCTTTAAACGACAGTTCATGGCGTTTTCTCGAGGCCATTGTCTGCTAGCTACTGCCTTTCCTTAACAAATTCTAGTGAATTGTGCTATCTAGTTTTACCATGCAATCTTATGCTATAGTGTATATGTTCTATATGTCGTGCAATGTGGTGTTCAGTTACCTGCTTGGTTCAATTCTGCAAATGTGTTGTTCAATTCTTCAGGGTGCAATATTTCCAAGTTGTTAAGCATGCTTGGTTTGGTTAACTTTCTGATCTTCTATTACGAGTATGTTATATTGTGCAATGTGGTGCTCAGTTAACATTTGTTTCATTTGTTGTGGTGTTTAGTTAACTGCTTGGTTCAATTCTGCTTTGCGATGTTCAATTGTTGTGGTTGCATTCTGTTATTGTATACCATGTGAGAAATAAATCGAATTTGGCTGTACTAAATACATGATAAACAAATACAATTGCTATATTTCCAAGTTGTTAAGTACGCTTGGTTTGGTTAACTGCCTGATCTTCTATTAGGAGTATGTTATATTGTCCAATGTGGTGCTCAGTTAATGTTTGGTTCATTTGTAGTGGTGTTTAGCTAACTGCTTGGTTCAATTCTACACTGCGATGTCCAATAGTCGTGGGTAGAATTTTGTATTATTGTGCGTGTGAGGAATAAATCGAATTTGGTTGCACTTAATACATGAGAAACATATAGAAGTGCTATATTTACTAGTTCTTAATCATGCTTGCTTTGGATAAATGGGTTTTCCATGTGGCTTGAATTAATCTGATGAATCTGCAATGAGCTTATTTTTCATCAACATATTTTACTGATAGCATGCGAACCCTTACTTAACCTGATGACTAACTACCTTATATGTGTTGCAGGGAAACAATGGGAAGCACTGAGGTTTACAATCGAGGTTAGCACGTGCATGGTCCATTGTCTAATAGCACATTATTGTGCAATTGCAGGAACCATTCTAATATTTAGGTTTTTAACAATTTGGTCTTGCACATGTAGGTCTTGCTGTCATAAGTTTTGACCCACTGTTTGACCCTTTTTGCATATGGGGAAATGAGTTGTTCATGAATATCAGTCAAGTCAACAAACTCAGAAAGATTGTTAGGATAAAAAATTAGCGACAAAAAACAACAAGATCTTTGTCTGCACAATGAAGAAGACGTCAGTTCACTACAGGATGGTATTAACTATTATACCTTGCCTTTTTTTATTCCTTTGCCCCATTTCCAATATAGAGAAGATATTTATGCACATCCCTATTTCCAGGTCTTTCTAAAGCAGTTCACTGATGATTACCTCTTAAACCACCTGTATGGTCAGGAGGCGAGGAAGTTATTCATACAACACCCACGGTTCAATATTGAAGTGTTCCTGAAGAGGACGAAGGATGGACGATCAATCATCCACAGGCACTGGCCTAAAGTTACAAAGACCTTCAACATCAATGAAGGCTCAATATTCGCCTTCTGCTTCAGCAGTTTTCTAGATGAGATACATTTGTCTATGTACCGTCTAAGATGCTAATTTTGAAAGCTTATAGATGTTGCATGTTAAATTTGGTCCTGGTATAGTTGTGTAATGGGGTAGCTGAGTGCTGAAGATATATGATGTTGTACTCTGATGTATTTCAATTATAAAAATGAAATATATTGTGTGCTTAATACGAAATGTCAATTAGATTAATAAATGGATTATAAATAATCGGATAATTAGCCTGCTAATTAGGTTTTTCTCTCGCCAATGGTTATTGAGAAAACACCATGTGCGATGCATTCAATAACGCACACAGTTTCTAGGAGTAAACCGTGTTAGATTAATGAACAATCACACATGACATACTCTTGAAAACTGTTTGCGTTAGGCCACCTGGCGCAAACGTTTACCACATAAAAAACTATGTGTGATGGACATCCCTTGACACACAGTTTCTTCTAGGTGTCGTGTGTGATGAATTCAATAACGCAAACGATAAAATTTTTAATACTGTGTGCAATGGAAACGCTATCACAAACGATTTAACCGGGAAAATTGTGTGTGATGTACTTGCGAGAAGAAACGTTTTCCTTGGAGCGACTGTGTGGGATGTATATACGAACGAAAACGATTAGCGCTCGCTGACCTTGTGGGATGTACTTATGACCGGAAATGATTTCGCCTGTATAATTGTATTTTTTAGCAATACTATACGTATTTCTGTATTTGAGTGCTTGCCGGTCGCACACGACCTCATTTTGCCGAGCGTGTCTGCCAGGAGGGCATATCCCCGACGGTTTCTGCGTCATGTGGGAAGGACCCCTATCGCCCACACTCACTTAGCGACGGTTCCAAAGGCCGTCGCGGAAAGGGGTTAAAACCGTTTATTTAGGAGCTCGTTGTACTAGTGAAGCCACCATGTCTTTCAAAATATCAACGCTAGAATAAGTTATCCCTAGCCCATCATGCTCAAACATTGATCCATTCATAAAACACACTCGAATATTAGCTGCATCCAATACTTAAGTGCGATCATATTGCCTCCTACTTGGAATTGGTGATTTTATAAGAGAAGATGGAGACTCAAAAAATAAAAATTGCATAAAGTAAAAGAAAGTCCCTTCACAGAAGGAAATAGGTATTTGTAGAGGTGCCAAAGCTCAAAGCGAAAAACTTAGAGATAAAATCATTTTGGGAGGTGTATCCATCCCATCAACGAAAATGACTTAAGAGTTCCGAACACTTTCCATGCTAGATATGCCATAGGCGGTTCCCAAACTGAAAATAAAGTTTATTCCTTTTTCCACCATACTTTCACTTTCCATGGCTAGCCGTATCCACGGTTGCCCTACATGCCAACACTTTCCAAGGAATTTATTATTTGACAACATAAAGTAAATTCAATTATTTTTTTGTATTTCGGGACTGGGCATCCCTAATACCTTTGCCTTACTCTCGTGCAATGACAAGTGAATAAACACTCGTCTTGAGAGTAACACATCTAGCATGGAAAATATTAGCCATCCTTCACCGCTCCGCGAGCGAAACAAACACACAAAACATAAGTTTATTTTGAAAATTAGAGATGACACATACAAATTTACTTGAAACGGCAAAAGAATACCGCATATAGGTAGATATAGTGGACTCATGTGGCAAAACTGGTTTAAGGATTTTGGATGCACAAGTAGAGATCATACTTAGTGCAAAATGAAGGCGAGAAAAAGATTGGGAAGCGACAATCCAAGAAATGAATAATCTCATAAGCAAGCATTAAGCATAAATAACACCGAATAATGCACCACAAGTAGGATATAATTTCATTGCATGACTATTGACTTTCGTACTTGCATAGGGAATCACAAACCTTAACACCAATATTCTTACTAAAGCATAATTACTCACCAACATAACTCACATATCACATCATCATATCTCAAAACTATTACTAAGAATCAAGTTTATTTTGTCCAATGATCTTCATGAAAGTTTTTGTTATATCCTTCTTGGATATCTATCACTTTGGGACTAATTTTCATGTGTTGCTTTTCATAAGCTCAAACAAATATAAGTGAAGATCATGAGCATAATTCTTTTTCTTTCTCTCAAAATAATTTAAATGAAGCAAGAGAGAATTTCTTGAAAATTTTACTGACTCTCAAATAAATCTAAGTGAAGCAATAGAGCATTTCTTCAAAAATACTAAAGCACACCGTGCTCAAGATATAAGTGAAGCACTAGAGCAAGTCCATCGCTCATAAAAATTTAAGTGAAGCATAGAGAGCAATTCTAAAAAGTCATGACATAATTTTGGCTCTCTCAAATAGGTGTTTCCAGCAAGGATTGATGACTTAAAACACAAAATAAAGCAAGCAAAGATTCATATCATATGAGACGCTCCAAGCAAAACACATATCATGCGACGAATAAAAATATAGTTTCGAGTAAAATACCGATGGTCGTTAGAAGAAAGAGGGGATGCCACTCGGGGGCATCCCCAAGCTTAGTTGGTTGCTCATTTTTGGATAATAGCTTGGGATGCCTGGGCATCCCCAAGCTTAGGCTCTTATATCCTTCCTTCATCCATCGTAAGATAACCCAAAACTTGAAAACTTCAATCACACAAAACTCAACAAAACCTCCGTGAGATCCGTTAGTGTAAGAAAGCAAACCACTACTATAAGTGATGTATCAAACCAATTCATATTTTGTTTTTGTATTATATCTACTATATGCCAACTTTTCTATGACAAAAACTCATCAAAGAAAAGCATAGATCCATCAAAATAAGCACACAACACAAAGAAAACAGAATCTGTCAAAACAGAACAGTCTGTAGCAATCTGACTTAGACGAAAACTTCTAAAACTCCAAAAATTCTGAAAAAATAGGATGACCTGAGCAATTTGTATATTAATCTTCTGCAAAAAGAATCAGGGCAAAATCACTTTCTGATAAAAATGAGAATTATTTTCGTGAGCGCAAAGTTTTTGTCTTTTTCAGCAAGATCAAACAACTATCACCCAAGAAGATCCTATCGGTTCTACTTGGCACAAAAACTAACTAAAACACAAAAAACACAATCATAACAGTAGAATAATTATGCTAACACTCAATAACAGAAAGCAAAAAGCAAAATAAAATTTATTCATTGGGTTGCCTCCCAACAAGCGCTATAGTTTTACGCCCTTAGCTAGGCATAAAGCAAGGATCTAAGTTTTGTCATCTTTGTCAAACTCTTCAATCAAACACTTAGGATCCTTTAGAGATTTAGCATAAAGATCTTCAATAACAATACTCCTAGGAATAAATTGGAAGATTTCATTGCAAAAAGGATCTCTTATTGCTTCAACAAAATCCGGGTGAACGCTAATCATCTTAAGATCACCATCATTATTATTACTAGAAGTTGCACCCTTGTTCTTGTATCTACCCCTCCTTAAGGGAGTTTTCTCGATAGTTTTAGCGGAAGCAAAAGTCGTGCTTAGATTACTAAAGATTTCTTCTAATTTATCAATCCGAGATGGACTTTCTTCTGTTCTTTCATGGATTAAGGTGCCCTTCTCCTTTAACAACTTAAAATATCTCCCGCTTTTGACCCAATATTAGTGGCAAAATTATGCAACTTTTTATCTATAATTTCCATATGATATTCGGTGAGCATTTTCTTCTCAATAGCATCTAGTCTTTCCATAACATGCTCAACAGTCAAAGTTGTTTCATTAATCATGAGAGGTGGTGATCCCACTAAATTTCCCATAGCATTAAAAGCATCACGAGGGGGGAACATCAAGAAATTTCCACTGGTAATCGTACCAAGGACGAAACTATACCAAGTGGTGATGCCCACATAAAAACAGCGAAGAAGACCAACGGTAGATTGCTTATGGATAGATCTATTATGAGCATTGCAAATTCTATACCAAGAATCTTTTAAATTTTCTCCTCCCCTTTGTTTAAAGTTGAGAACCTCGTTCTCGGGAGTGCAAGCGATAGAGGAAGAACTATCCATAATAAGGGAAAACAAGGTTGCACACAAAAACAGATCCGGCAAGAAAACGGCGAATGAAAAAAAGAGGCGAATAAAACAGCAAATTTTTGTGAAGTGGGGGAGAGGAAAATGGCAAATAACGTAAATTGCGAGGAGATGAGATTTGTGATTAGTAACCTGGTATATGTTGAAGATCCTCCCTAGCAACGGCGCCAGAAATTCCTTTTGATGTCTCTTGAAGCTACGTCGGTATTTCCCCAAAGAGGAAGGGATGATGCAGCACAGCGGCGGTAGGTATTTCCCTCATATATGAAACCAAGGTTATCGAACCAGTATGAGAACCAAGCAACACAAAGTAAACAGCCCCATCACACAAATAACAACCACTCGCAACCTGACGTGTTAAAGGGGTTGTCAATCCCTTTCGGGTAACGGCGCTAGAAACGGTGCGCGGACGGGATAAATTTGTAATAGATTAAATAAATAGATTACAAATAAAATAAAGTGCAGGAAAGTATTTTTGTATTTTTAGTTTAATAGATCTGAAAATAAATGCAAGGAAAAAGTAGATCGCAAAGGCAAATATATGAGAAAGAAGACTCGGGGACCGTAGGTTTCAGTAGTGGCTTCTCTCGAGAAAAATAACAAACGGTGGGTGAACAAATTACTGTTGGGCAATTGATAGAACTTCAAATAATTATGACGATATCCAGGCAATGATCATTATATAGGCATCATGTCCAAGATTAGTAGACCGACTCCTGCCTGCATCTACTACTATTACTCCACACATCGACCGCTATCCAGCATGCATCTAGTGTATTAAGTTCATGAAAAATGGAGTAATGCAATAAGAACGATGACATGATGTAGACAAGATCTATCTATGTAGAGATAGACCCCATCGTTTTATCCTTAGTAGCAACGATACATACGTGTCATTTCCCTTTCTTTCACTGGGATCAAGCACCGTAAGATCGAACCCACTACCGGGCACCTCTTCCCATTGCAAGATAAATAGATCAAGTTGGCCAAACAAAACCCAAATATCGGAGAAGAAATACGAGGCTATAAGCAATCATGCATATAAGAGATCAAAGAAACTCAAATAACTTTTATAGATATAAAAAGATAGATCTGATCATAAACTCAAAGTTCATCAGATCCCAACAAACACACAGCAAAAAGACTTACATCATATGGATCTCCAAGAGACCATTGTATTGAGAATCAGCGAGAGAGAGAAAGCAATCTAGCTACTAACTATGGACCCGAAGGTCTACAAAGAACTACTCAGGCATCATCGGAGAGGCACCAATGGAGGTGGTGAACCCCATCCGAGATGGTGTCTAGATTGGATCTGGTAGTTCTAGACTCTGTGGCGACTGGATGAATATTTCGTCGACCGTACTAGGGTTTCTGCCATATTGGGGTATTTATAGAGCAAAGAGGCGGTCCGGGGGGCACCCGAGGTGGGCACAACCCACCAGGGCGCATCTGGGCCTCCTGGCGCACCCTGGTGGGTTGTGCCCCCCTGGGGGCACCCCCAGGCGCAGCCAGGGCCCGTTGTGTTCCTTCTGGCCCATAAAAACTCTCCATAAAGTTTCGTGGCATTTGGACTCCATCTGATATGGATTTTCTAGAATGTAAAAAACATGGAAAAAACAGCAACTTGCACTTGGCACTATATCAATAGGTTAGTACCAAAAAATGATATAAAATGACTATAAATGATTGTAAAACATCCAAGATTGATAATATAACAGCATGGAACAATAAGAAATTATAGATACGTTGGAGACGTATCAGTGGCTGAGCCACAACTACTATGTCAGCTATATGATCATGCAAAGCAATATGACAATGAATGCTCAAGTCATCAAACGAAAGTGGTGGAAGTTGCATGGAAATATATCTCGGAATGGCCATGGAAAAGCCATAATAGGTAGGTATGGTGGCTGTTTTGAGGAAGATATAATAAGGCTTATATGTGATAGTGCGTGTCATATCACGGGGTTTGGATGCACCTATGAAGTTTGCACCACGTCTCAATGTGAGAAAGGGCAATGCACGGTACCGTAGAGGCTAGCAAATTGCGGAAAGGTAAGAGTGTGTATAATCCATGGACTCACATTAGTCATAAAGAACTCACATACTTATTGCAAAATTTTATTAGCCCTAGAAGCAAAGTACTACTATGCATGCCCCTAGGGGGATAGATTGGTAGGAAAAGACCATTGCTCGTCCCCGACCGCCACTCATAAGGAAGACAATCAATAATAAATCATGCTCCAACTTCATAGCATAACGAGAGACTATATGTGCATGCTTCGGGAATCACAAACCTTAACACCAATATTCTTACTAACCACAACTGTTTACTAATACCTCCCACATATTATCATCTCTATATCGCAAAATTATTGCAAGGAATCAAACATATCACATTCAGTGATCCATAAGTTTTATGTAGGATTTTATGACTAACCATGCAATTGACCAATTTCCTGTTAACTCTCTAAATAGATCTAAGTGAAGCATGTGAGTTTAATACTTTCTAGAAAATACCATGCTCTAACAACTATAAGTGAAGCAAAAGAGCATTCTACAAACAACGGTTTTCTATGTGAAGAGAAACAGCCAATCCAAACTTCAAATGATATAAGTGAAGCACATGAAGCATTTTATAAAGGCCATACTCAAAAGATATAAGTGAAATGCAATGAGCATCTTATAAATCAACCATGGACTATCTCATACCAGCATGGTGCATAAAATAAAAATGAAAACTAAATGCAAAAGACGCTCCAAGATTTGCACATATCACATGAACGAAACGAATCCGAAAACATGTCGATACTTGTTGAAGAAAGATGTAAGTGAAATGCAATGAGTCTCCTTGAATATTTACTTTGGGTGCCTTGGGCATCCCCAAGCTTGAGCTCTTACCTCTCCTCCTTATCCTCACATCGAGACCTCCTCGATCTTCGAACACTTCATCCACACAAAACTCAACAGAAAACTCGATAAGATCCATTAGTATGATAAAGCAAATCATTACTCTAAGTACTGTTGCAAACCAATTCATATTTTGTTTTTTCATTGTAGCTACTGTAATATAACTTTTCCATGGCTTATACCACCGATAGAATCGATAGTTTCATCAAAACAAGCAACATAATGTATCAAAAACAGAATCTGTCTTAAACAGGACAGTCTGTAGTAATCTGTACACTACCATACTTTTGTAACTCCAACAATTCTGAAAACTAGGACAGCGTAAACAATTTGTATAGCAAGACTGTGCAAAAAGTTTCAGAAACGTTTGAATTTCCAGTAAAAAATGAAAATTCAAGCGCTACAGCCAAAGTTTCTGTTTTGCACCGCACAAACCAACAAGCAATTTAATCATTCCAAAGGCAAACCTTGGCACATTATTTTTATAATACAATGGAATTGTACAAGGGGATAATTATTTTTGTGAGAATCTTCATGAAAAATTCTACATTGTTTCCATGAGCATGAACACAAGTGTTCAAGGTCGACCCTCACTTCTCGAATGCATAACTTCCAATCACTTCTCTTTTGTGAAAAGTTTTACGTTCCACTCTATATTTTTTGTTTTTAAACTATATAAAAGAACTCATCAGAAATAAATGACTCTAAAACTTCCAGTTGTCTCCCTGGCAGCACTTTCTTTGAAGCCATTAAGCTAGGCATAAAGTGCTCAACTAATGAATCCACCCAGATCCCAAGGTATATCAAAGCCAATTTGAATCAACAATGATTTAGCATTTAGTAGTGAGCACAAAGCAACATATATCAAGCAATGACAAAGTCTAAATCTCTTCCTATGCATCAGCATGTCATACAAGAACAATTCATGAAAATCAAGTAAAGGCCAATACATAGCATAAGCAGTTTCTTGCAATTTTATCGTGTTGGAAACATAAAGAGGCGGAGATATAGTTCCTATCTCATAATAATTTCAAGTAGGAGCAGCAAGCACATGCATATTATATTCATCAAAAGCATCATGTGCAACGGTAAAAGGCAACCCATCAATATAATCCTTAATAAGTGCAAACTTCTCCGATATAGTGTAGTTGGGAGAATTCAAAAAGATAATAGGACTATCATGTGTGGGTGCAATAGCAACAATTTCATGTTTAACATAAGGAACAATAGCAAGTTCATCTCCATAAGCATCATTCATATTGGCATCTTGGCCACAAGCATAGCAAGCATCATCAAAAAGGGATATTTCAAATGAATCAGCGGGATCATAGAAATTATCATAGCATTCATCCTTCGGTAAGAACAAAGGGAGATTAAAGAATGTATGAGTTGAAGAGTTACTATCATTAGAAGGTGGGCACGGGTGATCAAACCTCTCTTCCTCCATTTGTTCTTCGCTCTCCTCATCATCTTTTTCATCCAATGAGCTCGCAGTTTCATCAATTTCTTCTTCCATAGACTCCTGTAAAATATTAGTCTTTTCTTGGACAGCGGGGTTATTCTCAATAAATACATCAATATCATAATTATATTTATAATTATCATAGCAACATTTAAGGATAGCAAGATTTTCAGGTCTATAAACTGAATCATCAAAATCTTCAAACTTTTCAAACAAAGATTCAATTTCATATGCACCCTTGAAAGCAACAAATTCTTCTATTCGTTCCACATCATAGTAGTCATATATACCTCTAGCATAAGAAGCCAAGGTTTCATTACCATTAAATTCGCATGAATAGGGAAGGTGTGGAACCTCAATCTTAGAGCAACAAGTATAATCATATCTCAAGCATAGATTCCAAGCATACCATTGCAACATTTCAATTTGATCCCATAAAATTTTTCCCTTTTGAGTCAAGCAATAATCCCTAAAGTATTCATGTTGATCCAACGTTACTCCCATTATCAAGTTGAATGGGGTTTTCTCAGGATTATTAAAGTAGTGCATAATATTTTTCACATAACGAGCATCGAGGGTTTTAGGAGGTTCCTCATCTCCATGAGTAGCAAGTACCACTAATTTTTTTGGTGTTTCGTGTTCCATATCCATAACTAAAGATAGAGAACAGGAAATAAAAACTACTTAGTGATAAAGCAAACAAGCACACACGAGAATATTCACCCCACACTATTGCTCCCCGGCAACGGCGCCAGAAAAAGGTCTTGATAACCCACAAGTATAGGGGATGAATTGTGGCCTCTTTAGATAACTAAGAGTGTAGAACCCAACGAGGAGCTAACGGTAGAACAAATATTCCCTCAAGTTCTATCGACCACCGATACAACTCTACGCATGCTTGACGTTCGCTTTACCTAGAACAAGAATGAAACTAGAAGTACTTTGTAGGTGTGATAGGATAGGTTTGCAAGATAATAAAGAGCACGTAAATGAAACCTAGGGGCTGTTTAGATAAAGACACGACTAAGTTAGTTTTAGTAGAGAGCTTTTGTCAATAAGAAAGCCATTTGTCCCTAGGCAATCGATAACAAGTACCGTAATCATTCTTGTAATTTTATATGAGGGAGAGGCATGAGCTAACATACTTTCTCTACTTGGATCATATGCACTTATGATTGGAACTCTAGCAAGCATCCGCAACTACTAAAGATCATTAAGGTCGTGAAACCCAACCATAGCATTAAGTATCAAGTCCTCTTTACTCCCATACGACATAACCCACCTACTCGGGTTTAAGTTTCTGTCACTCTCGCAACCCACCATAAGCGAATCATGAACATATTGCAACACCCTACAGCGGGGGCCCTCACGTTTGCGCGAGACGGAGGGCACCGTAGGACAGCACCATAAATAAAATATACAATCATACCAACCAAGATCACGATTAACCCATAGGACAAAACGGATCTACTCAAACATCGTAGGATAACCATAGATCATTGGGAAATAATATATGGAGTTGAGAACCATGTTTAAGTAGAGATCACATCGGGGAGAAGAGGTGTTACACCGCTGCATAGAGGGGGGGAAAGTTGGTGTTGATGGTAGCAAGATTGTTGATGTAGATTGCCGTCCCGATCGCTGCCCCGGCGGCACTCTAGCGCCACTTGAAGCGAGGGGGAGAGAGCCCCCCTACTTCTTCTTCATCCTTGGCCTCCCCCCTAGATGGGGAGGAGAGTTCCCCCTCTGGTCCTTGGTCTCCATGGAGGCGGAGGGGGGGGAGCCCCTCCGTGATTAGATCTCCCTCTCTGTTCTCTTCTGTTTCACGCTCTCCAGATCTGGCCAAAAACCGTTTCTTATATTCCCGGAGATCCCTAACTCTGATTGCTCTGAAACTTTAACACGATTTTTTTTCCGGCTATAAGCTTCTGTGCGCCCGAAGTAGAGCTCCAACCGATGTACGAGGTGGGCACAACCCACCATGCCATGCCTGGCTCCGGGACCGCGCCCTGGTGGGTTGTGCCCACCTCGGGCCTCCGTTTGCGGTGATTCCGAATCCCAAAAATCAAATATATTCCAAAATAATTCTCCGTGAAATTTTATTGCATTTGGACTTTGTTTTATATAGATACTCTGCGATACAAAAAAATATGCAAAAAACAGGAATTGGCACTGGGCACTGGATCAATAGGTTAGTCCAATAAATCATATGAAAAGTTGCCAAAAGTATGTAAAAGTTGTATGATATTGGCATGAAACAATCAAAAACTATAGATACGACGGAGACGTATCGACGCCCTCTTCATCCTCATCTTCGCAACAGATGTCCTCATCTTCATGCCATGAGTTGCCATGGTCATCGGCCTCTTCTTCTTCGTCGACACCATCTTGGTGATGGCCGTCTTGGCTTTGGTTTACGTCAGGATCGTAGCTGAAGGAAATATGCCCTAGAGGCAATAATAAAGTTGTTATTTTATATTTCCTTATTCATGATAAAGGTTTATTATTCATGCTAGAATTGTATTGATCGGTAACGTAAATACATGTGTGAATGCATAAACAAATACCGTGCCCCTAGTAAGCCTCTACTAGACTAGCTCGTTGATCAAAGATGGTTAAGGTTTCCTAACCATAAACATGTGTTGTCATTTGATAACGGGATCACATCATTAGGAGAATGATGTGATGGACAAGACCCATCCTTTAGCTTAGCATAATGATCGTTCAGTTTTATTGCTATTGCTTTCTTAATGTCAAATACATATTCGTTCGACTATGAGATTATGCAACTCCCGGATACCGGAGGAATACCTTGTGTGCTATCAAACGTCACAACGTAGTTGGGTGATAATAAAGACACTCTACAGGTATCTCCGAAGGTGTTTGTTGAGTTGGCATAGATCAAGATTAGGATTGCCACTCCGAGTATCGGAGAGGTATCTCTGGGCCCTCTCGGTAATACACATCATAAGCCTGCAAGTAAAAGACTAAGGAATTAGTCACGAGGTGATATATTACGGAACGAGTAAAGAGACTTGCCGGTAACGAGATTGAACTAGGTATGAAGATATCGATGATCGAATCTTAGGCAAGTAACATACCGATGGACAAAGGGAATTACGTATGTTGTCATAACGGTTCGATCGATAAAGATCTTCATAGAATATGTAGGAGCTAATATGGGCATCCAGGTTCCGGTATTGGTTATTGACCCGAGAGGTGTCTCAGTCATGTCTACATAGTCCTTGAACCAGTAGGGCCCGCACGCTTAATGTTTGATGACGATATAGTATTACATATGAGTTATGTGATTTGGTGACCGAATGTTGTTCGGAGTCCCGGATGAGATCACAAACATGACGTGGAGTCTCAAATTGGTCGCAAGGTAAAGATTGATATATAGTACGGTAGTATTCAGACACCGGAAGTGTTTTGGGGGTACCGGGTACTTATCAGGTCACCGAAAGGGGTTTCGGGCACCCCCAACAAAAGATATGGGCCTTATGGGCCAAGAGGAGAAACGCACCAGCCACAAGGGGCTGGTGTGCCCCCCATATGGGTCGGCCAAGGAGGAGAAGGAAAGAGGGTAAGGAAAAGGAAAGAGACGAAAAGGATTCCCCTTTCCTTCCCTCCCCCCCCCCCTCTTTCCTTCCCCCTCCGACATATATGGCAGGGAGAGCGCGCGGCTAAGGAGGAGCCCAAGTAGGATTGGGTCCTACTTGGGGTGCCTCCTGGACTCTCCCCTGCCCCTCCCACCTATATATATGTGGGGGGCGCCTAGCACACCCCAGACAATTGTTTAGCCGTGTGCGGCGCCCCCCTCCACCGTTTACACCCCCTGTCATATTTTTGTAGTGCTTAGGCGAAGCCCTGCGAGGATCACTTCACCATCACCATCACCACGCCGTCGTGCTAACGGAACTCATCTACTACCTCGACGTCTTGCTGGATCAAGAAGGCGAGGGACATCATCCAGCTGAACGTGTGTAGAACGCGGAGGTGTTGTGCGTTCGGTACTTGATCGGTTGAAGCGCGAAGAAGTTCGACTACATCAACCGCGTTGAGAAACGCTTCTGCTTACGGTCTACGGGGTACGTAGACACACTCTCCCCCTCGTTGCTATGAATCTCCGTGGATAGATCATTGTGTGTGTGTAGAATTTTTTTTGTTTTCCATGCAACGATTCCCAACAGTAGCCTTGGTCTTGGCCCTCGGTGTGGAAGGCATGTCCACGGCCCTCGAAAATGACATTCTCCATGAACGCGTTGTAGTCAGGGTCACCGACCGTCCACGTAGGGATTGGTATTTCGTCGAACAGGTTGCGGCCCTCGGGAAGGTTGGCTGTAGGAATCGACTAGGGCTTCTTCCTTTGCATCCGGGCGGACGACTGGCTGACGCCACTGTACCCCGGCGTGACATTGAGGTTGATGACAGGCGCGACGCCGGGGGTGGCCGGCAGATCACGCTGCCGTTCGGCGATGTCGAGAACCGGGTCTAAGCATGGTACCTAGGCGGTTGAAAACTGGTAGTCTTCGATGTTATGGAGGAGTTGGGCGACGGGCACTGCGGAGGGCGGACTACCGACGAGCCTGTGCTAGCCGCCGACATGGTAGCGACCGAGAGAATGGCTGGTGAGGGTTGTCAGCACAACCCTAGCATGAGGAGGGTGTGCGCCTTGGCGACGATGGCCTCCTTGTCCTCGACGACGGCCTTGTGTTGTGCTGCCTGCAGTGCGGCCGCCTCGGCGACGAAGTCGGCAGCGGCTTTCTTCTTTGTCGCAACAGTCTGCAGGGCCCTTCTCTTGGCCGATTCACGTTCGAGCTTGGCGAGCTCGGCCGGCATGAGCTCCGACCGCGGCTTCTTCGGGCCCTTCTACTTCGCCGCGGGGCGCGCAGTTGCGGCCGGGTCGCCGGGTTTCTTCGGGGCGCCGGCCATAGAACAGGGAGGGGGAGGGGGAGCACGGGAGGATTTTGGGGAAAGAGAGGGAAACTAGGCGTGTGTGTCCCCGACAGGTTGGCCGGGGAGAACAAGGGCGCGCGTTGGGCCACGATCTGTGCCCGTTTCACCCCTAAACGGACGCGGCCGGACCATTTGTGGCCGTGCGTTGGAGTTGGCCTTAGATGTTGCCTTTTCACCCCAGAGAGCACGTCTGAGCAGACTCCAAAGAAATATCTTCAACAAAGACATCACCAGTAAAATAACGCCATCGCCAGGTGCAACCATCAAATGGCGAACTTAGTACTTTCACCTCGGAGCTCAAGACTTAGTTTTCGATGAGGGGTGCTGACACCCTTTACTGAAAAAGGCGAAGTTGCATGAAAAAGCATCCACATACCACGGTCATGGGAGATTGAAATCTGAATGGTCTCATGGAATTCATGCTTGTAACGGAAAGAAAATGGGAAATGTGCATGCGCCTTACGATCATGTCTATTTTACGTTCCGTTGCATGGGAAATGTGCTTTCTATGACCTGGTCTGGCCTGTACTGAACCTAAATCCACTAGCTGTCAACGAAAACCCTAAAAATCAACTGTCGTCGTGACCGTCATATGCATGGGACGGGGCCACACATCATGTCTTCTCCAAGAAAACGTCCGTTTCTGGTTTCTCCGCAAAGACCAGACCATCCGTTTGTTCCGCCCAGCCGGGTGCCCGCTTTCCTGCTGCTTGCGCCGTGCTGTGTTGTCACGGCCATCAGTACTGTTCCCACTTGACAAACCACTCTTGTTTAAGCTTGACTCTTGGTCTCGGGTAAAAAGGAAATGCACGCTAGGCTATGGATTACTAGTGCGCCTTTTGGTCCTTGTGGTTTCTGAAGACGCCATCGTGAGAGCAAAACATGGATCGATGTCTAGTTAGCTGCTAATAATTTCGTGGCAGTGGCGGAGACAGGCCTGGGGCAGCTAGGGCTATAGCCCAGGCCTAGAAACAACTTCCTTTGTAATTTCTTCATGAAAAGCATAGAAAATCATAGAAGTTTATCACTCAACATAGCTCAGCCCCAGGCGTAATCTGCATCTAGCTCCGCCAATGTTTCGTGGCCTGTGCTACATATATGCTGACATGCGTGCAGATACCCGAGTAGATATCATTCTGCTCGCTTTTTTCTTGGTTTTGCTCGGTTTTTGTGGCCTCTGCTACATATAGGCTGACATGTGTGTGCTGTGTGCAAGATACCGAGCAGAAAAACAGAGTAAAACCGAGTTAAGAAAGCACGTGTAAGCAAAAAAACGTGATCACTGTCACTTTCCTAGCCAGCGAAACCAAAGAGTTGCAGCGAGAAATCTCCACGATCCTTTTGTCGAACAGTGCTAATTAATCCTTTCCAGTACCTAAGAACTGGCTTGTTATTTTATAGTTCTATTATTTTATTTTATTTTGGCACGAGGAGGGAGAATGTGTCGTCAGTTTGCGTACGTGCTGTCCCTCTCCCGCACGATAGCACTCTGCAGCCTGCACTCCTCCATCAACGGAAGAAATGTCAATGCGTGCTTGATTCGGATCCGATTGCTTGTCAGCCAACGGCAGGCTCGTCACCAGTTGAGTCCAAGCCTATCTGCTATGCAATCACGCGCGTGCTAAGGTAATCGGTACTTATAAACTTGCTTTGGATGGCATGCATTTGCGTGATAGTTTTATGCTATTTCACTCCGGCTTAAGTTAATGCCGGGGCGAATAAGTTTTTCCCGTTTGCCGACCAACCCATCTCAGGGGCTTCCATTTTCTGCATCTTTGATACTAAGTTTGGTAGACCTCTCCGGTTGAGATGGCCTTGGTATGGATGACGCAACACATCAAAGATTTGGGTAGGTTCTGCAATTCTTGATGCTCACCAGTTGGTCAATTTGGAACCCAAAAAATGTGAGGATTTTTCAGAAGAAACCTACTCCTCCACAAATCACTTTCAACGTATTGAAGAGTGCCCCCGCAAAGAAAACATATTAAAGAATGTACTGAAGAATGAGACAAAAGTTTGGGCCCTTGCCGGAGCGAAACGTTTGATAACTTGATGCCGGGAGAGTAACGGCTTTATATCGTTCGAGCCCTAGCCACTCTTGTAACAATTCTTTCTTAATCAATGCAAGTTATTTGCCACCTCTATCAAAAATAAATCTAGACCTATGGGAATGCTACGGTCTTTCCTTTTACCAAAAGGATCAGACCTATTATAAAGATTCACCGGAAGTATAAAACACCTAAAAGATAATAAAAATTACATCAAAGTCCATGAACCACCGAACGACCATTGCCGCCGCCAGAACGAGCCGTCTACGCGCCGCTATCGCCGCTCACATACCGGAGTCGGTCTGACCTTGTCGAGGACAGCTGAAAAGTCTCCGTGCACGTGCCCCTAAGGACCAGCGCCCTGGAGCCGCAGTCGTCATCGTTGAATCCTTGGATCAGTCCGAAAAAACTAACACCAAATATCGCCGTTGCGTACACACGATGAGAAATTCTAACCTCATCACCCCAAGGAGCTGGCAGAAGTCTACGCCGAAGCTTCGTCTAATCCATCCCAACGGAAAACTTGAGGAGAATCGGAGTTCGGAAGACTGACTCGAAGAAGAAGCGTCGCCATCCGTCCAAAGGCTGCCCCTGCGTGGACTAAAACCCTAGCTGGGTCGAAGCACCAAAAATCCCCTTATGGCCTTACGGGGCAGAAAGCTATCCCTCCCCCCCCCCCCGGCGGCCCTCTCAAATCCTATTCCTTCAATTCATCTTGTGGATAACCCTCGTAAAAAAAATGGACGCCGATAACTGCCACACGTGTGGCATATAGGGGGGTTGGGCGGCACGCCCTATGTGGCACGGAGACGACCCCGCCCGCACGACGGCGTCCGGGCGCGCGCAGCCACAGCCCGCATGTTTGCTGTGTGGCACAATCGCCCACATGTCCTGGCGAACGACCGCGGTGCCTGCACGACCCAACACGCCCATCATCCCGACCTCCTTTCGAACCCCTGTGCGACCTGTGCCTTCGTCTCCTACATCTCGATCCCCTACTTCCATCACCTTCCTTCTCTAGTTGCCATCGCAACCAGAGTTGTAACGCCCCGGATCTGATGCGCCAGGTGTCCGCCAGTTATTCGTCGTCGTTGCCATGTCTTGTGCTTGCGTGTTGCACTTTGCCATGTCATCATATGCATTTCATATCATGTCATCATGTGCATCGCATTCGCATACGTGTTCGTTTCATGAATCCGAGCATTTTCCCCGAGGTCCGTTTTGCAATCCGGCGCTCCTATGTTTCCCCGGCGCCCCCTTTTGCCTTTTTCCGTGAGCGGGTATTAAACTTTCTCGGAATGGACCGGGGTTTGCCAAGCGGCCTTGGTATAGCACCGGTAGACCGCCTGTCAAGTTTCGGGTCATTCGGAGGTCGTTTGATACTCCAACGGTTAACCGGGTAACCGTAAAGCCCTCTCTCTTTGCAGCCCAACACCCCCTTCAAAGTGGCCCAAAACCCATCTAAGTCACTCCCATGTTCTCGGTCGTTCGATCACGATCGCGTGGCCGAAAACCGCACTCCATTTGGAACTTCCTAGCCCCCTCTACCTATATAAACACCTCCCCCTCCGACTTTCGCGCAGATCAAACCCTAGCCTCTTCCCTCCGCGCCGCGCCGGACATATCCAACCCCGCGCCGGACGCGTCCACCCTGCCGCCACGTCGCCCGGACCAATCCCGGGGCGACACGTCACCTCGCCGCGCGCCCCTGCCCAATCAACCGTCGCCACCTGTTGCCTCCGCCGCCTCCCTCCACCGCGGCCCGCGGGCCCGGAGCAGGCCCGCGGGAGCCGCCGCCGCCAGCGCCCGCTTCCGCGCCCCGCGCCGCCGCTCGGGTCTCCCGCGCCGCCCCGCTGCTCGTCCGCCGCCTCCGCTCCACCACGGCGCGCCGCCGCATCCGCCGCGCCGGAGTGGCCGCGCCTCCCGTCGCCTCGCCGCGGAAGTCGCTGCCCCGCCATCCGGAGATCCCCCCTCGTCGCCGGCGCACCTCCGCCGACCGGTTCTTCCTCCTCTCCGGCCTCCCCCTCGCTTTCCCTCGCCAGAGCAGCTATCACCTCGCCGGAGCTCCTCGGTTCGCGCGCCGCTATAGTAAACCCTAGATCTAAGGTTGCCCCGAAAATCTTCTAAGTCCCAGTTATTTTGAGCATACTTCATTGCATCATAACTTTGCATCCATGGCTCCGTTTTGCGCGTGTAGCATATAGAATTGTTCGCCCCGATGAGTAAATCATTTCTTCTCATTGCATCATTTTCATTTGAGCTCATCTTGATGCCCGAAATGCTATTAGAAGAGGGCTATGTGATGTTAATTTCAGATCTGTTTCAGTACATGCACTTCTGTCATTTTTGCCATGATTGATGTGTGCACCCTATGAAGTTGAGTCCTACAAGTGTTTTGTAATATGCCATGCCATCTTTACAGCGATTTTTGCTATGTATTTTTGTGACCTCTGTGGTGACTAACAAAAGCATGCAAACTAGGGTACTTAATGTTGCTGTTTTCAGGGACTTAGTATTTCCAGTCATTCCCTGCTGTTATTTTTATGCCATGTGTTCATGTTGTTTCAGAGAGATCTATGCCTCTTTTGAGCATGATCAGTAAGGGTGTTTTGAGAATATAGATGTTTTCTATCCATCCATGCTTTTGTTTGTGTTTATGGAGTGCCATAGCTTGAGTCAATCGAGCTCTACTTTTGCTATAAAATATTCCTGGCATATTGTTTACATGTTATTCGATTTTGCCAAGCTTGTTGTAGTTGATCCTTGCATGATATGATGTTGTTATTGCCATTTCTAGCTTCTATGCCATGTATTCTTGATGTATGTATGCTTAGTTTATCATGCAATGCTCTGTAGTGAGTGCATCGAGCTCGTAAACATGCCTACTTGTTATCTGTTTTTGACATGTCCAGTTTTCTGCTAAGTCTGAAAACGGTAACGAAACTTGCTTAATTGACATGGGTGTTATTATATTTTCTGGTCCCTTTTGGCTTATGGTCATTAAGGGACTTTTGTTGAGTGCCTTGAGTAGATTCATGACATGCCATATTTTGCTATATTATATTCCTGTAACATGTTGTTTGCCTCCTATAAACATGTCATCCTGATGTTAATTTCTGGCATGTTATTTTCACCAAGTCTGTGAACCTGTTATCTTTTGCACTTTTGCCATGCTTGTTTGAACCTGTTGTGGTGTGATTTAGCCGTAGCTCAGTGTTCATCTTTTGTCAAGCATCTTGAGTAGTTCACTTCCATATGCTTTGTTGGTACGTTTAGGTGCAGTAGCTTAATTTCTTGTTTCTTGCTTAGTAGCATCATGCTGTTAATGGCAGAATCTTGCCATTCCTGTTTTGCTTGTCATTTGCGAACCGTGCATCCGATTCCGGTGACCTTTATATCGATTTCAACCGAAATCACCTCACCTTTCCAGTGGCATACTTGGTTTTCCAAGATTATGCCTGGTTCATCTTTTTCCTTCCGAAGCACGCATATGCATTGCATATCACATCTCGCATATCATGCCATGTTTTGCATCATGTTGTTTGCGCATTGCATCATGATTGATGGGTGTCCCTTTTGCTTGTGTTCTTGTTTTGGGTAGAGCCGGGAGACGAGTACGTGACCGAGGAACCTGTTGAGAACGCTTGCGAGGATCAAGCTTTCGACAACTCTGAGTACCTTGCAGGCAAGATGACCATACCCTCGAAATCACTTCTATCTTTGCTTGCTAGATGCTCGCTCTTTTGCTATGCCTATGCTGCGATACTTACCACTTGCTTATCATGCCTCCCATATTGTTAAACCAAGCCTCTAACCCACCTTGTCCTAGCAAACCGTTGTTTGGCTATGTTACCGCTTTGCTCAGCCCCTCTTATAGCGTTGTTAGTTGCAGGTGAAGATGAACTTTGTTCCTTGTTGGAACATGGAGATGTTGTTCCTTGTTGGAACATGTTTACTTGTTGGGATATCACAATATCTCTTATATTATTAATGCATCTATATACTTGGTAAAGGGTGGAAGGCTCGGCCTTATGCCTGGTGTTTTGTTCCACTCTTGCCGCCCTAGTTTCCGTCATATCGGTGTTATGTTCCCGGATTTTGCGTCCCTAACGCGGTCGGGTGATTTATGGGACCCCCTTGACAGTTCGCTTTGAATAAGACTCTTCCAGCAAGGCCCAACATTGGTTTTACCATTTGCCTCACCACCACCTATCCCCTTCCCTTGGGTTCTGCAGACTCAAGGGTCATCTTTATTTAGCCCCCCCCCCCGGGCCAGTGCTTCTCTAAGTGCTGGTTCGAAACGAGCAGCCTGCGGGGCCACCTCGGGGAAACTCGAAGTCTGGTTTTACTCGTAGCTTGTCTCATCCGGATGTGCCCTGAGACCGAGATATGTGCAGCTCCTATCAGGATTTGTCGGCACAATCGGGCGGCTTTGCTGGACTTGTTTTATTGCTATCGAAATGTCTTGTAGCCGGGATTCCGAGACTGATCGGGTCTTCCCGGGGAGAAAGAATATCCTTCGTTGATCGCGAGAGCTTATAATGGGTTAAGTTGGGACACCCCTGCAGGGTTTGAACTTTCGAAAGCCGTGCCCACGGTTATGTGGCAGATGGGAATTTGTTAATGTCCGGTTGTAGAAAACCTGAAGTTGACCTTAATTAAAATACACCAACCGCGTGTGTTACCATGATGGTCTCTTCTCGGCGAAGACCGGGAAGTGAACACGGTGTTGGAGTTATGCTTGACGTAGGTTGTTCTAGGATCACTTCTTGATCATAGTTGTTCGACCGTGCTTTTGCCTTCTCTTCTCGCTCTCATTTGCGTATGTTAGACACCATATATGCTAGTCGCTTGCTGCAGCTCCACCTCACTACCTTGTCCTACCTTTAAGCTTAAATAGTCTTGATCTCGCGGGTGTGAGATTGCTAAGTCCCCGTGACTCACAGATACTTCCAAAACCAGTTTGCAGGTGCCGATGAATTCGTGCAGGTGACGCACCCAAGCTCAAGGAGGAGTTCGATGAAGACCTTGTTCATTGTGTTGTTCGTTTTAGTTGATCAGTAGTGGAGCCCAGTCGGGACGATCGGGGATCTGTGTAGCATTTGGGGTAGTCTTCTTTTATTTTGGTTCCGTAGTCGGACCTTGATTGTATCTGTATGATGTAATGCTTTACTCATGTATTGTGTGAAGTGGCGATTGTAAGCCAACTATGTATCTCTTTCCCTTATGTATTACATGGGTTGTGTGAAGATTACCTCACTTGTGACATTGCTTTCAATGCGGTTATGCCTCTAAGTCGTGCTTCGACACGTGGGATATATAGCCGCATCGAGGGCGTTACAAGAGTAGATCCCTAGCGCCTCCCCACCACTAACCACAACCCCCCCCCCCAACCACGCCCTCCCAAGACGACGAGCTAAACAGGTGGATCTCTGATCTCCTTCTGTTTCTCGTCCTTCTTCTGTCCAAAAATTTGAAATTGCAGATTGCCCACGAAGATGGCGACTAGATCCACGCTGTTAGGGCAAACACATCACGGATTTGTGTGTATTCACATTTGCCCACCAACATACGCTAGATCTGCCATATACTATACTAGAGTTGAGCTAAGCTTCTGGGTTGCCTTGGTGCAAGTAGTTGGTACTAAAGGATGCGTAGGAATCACTGAAAATAGGGAGAGAAAGGAGGAATTTGGCATAGGGAGGGGAGGAAAAATAATTGCCACTTGTATCTAACGTCAGTTGCCACCTATCGTTGTCGTTAGCTGCCACCATGTTATGTTGTTGCTTGCCATCCTATTATATTGGCTGTTGCCATCGCTTCAAAATGATAGATGGCATCCAGATTTTAGAAAAGAGAATGAATGTGCATGTCCTACTTGCCATGATGTGTTGGTTGCCTAGGGAGGAAATGTGATAAGATTGTTGTGTTATCTTGTATGTGCAAACAACAAGAATGCATTTTGCGGATTATTGATGCGTTCTTGTTCATGCAGTGACTGAAAACACAGTGGCGGAAAAAAGCGGAAGAATGAATCATGAAGACGGCACTGATCCTTGGTTTTCTCAAAGGCCGGAAAGGCCCCCTTGGGATGCAGCAGAGTACAATCAACTCATTTCTGCAGGGCCGTTGCTGCCACTACTAGAGCAGTACGCGAGCATCGGTATGATGCATGATAAAAAAAGGAACAGTTGCCATGTTTTTTACGAGTAAGATGGCATTCTATTTATGTCCTACAATGTCATATTTCGCAGGTTCTTATGACCCAACCACACACAGGGGGATACCATGGCAAGTTCAGTCATAGGGCGCTAACGCTGACAAATGTACGGGTGACTAACTTCAAGTAGCTAATGTGGCAAATCAAGGTAACGCATACGAAAAAGAAACATACTGGTGTGGCCATGAAATTAACCTTGCAAGGATGGCAAAAGACTCACGAGTTATATGAAAAAATGCAGGACCTTCATGCAACATGTGGCATCACGTGGCAACCATGTACCTACCATGAACGTCGCACACAGGTGAGTCTATGAAGTGATGTTGTGGACAGTGAATTAGGAGAAGGAACATAGGTGACATTGGGGTTGCCATGCCTGGACAGTTGTAGTTGCCATGCCTGGACAGCTGCAGTTGCCATGTGTCATAAAATGTGATTGCAATGTCTAAAACAACTGTAGATGACAAGTGTGAACTAATCTGTGTGGCATGGATGCACCACTACATGTGCCATGTTGTACAAAACTACAGTTGCCATGCATTGACCAACTGCTAAAATGATCACAGGTTGTTATGGTGGAACCACATCGGCAAACGTCTCATGGCAAGCTTCACAGTTGCAAGCCAACGCTATTGCAGATAGAGTACATCAAATTGGAATGACAAACCAGATACGATTAGCACATGCGGCACAACAAGGTAAAAAAATGTGAAGCAGAAAAACACTAGTGCATTTGTTTTTGTAGGAAAAGCATGGGGGAAAAGTCGATTTGTCACGGTGGTGGTGGAAAAAACAAACAAAATGCTACCAAGTGGACGCGTGCAAAAAGTCATCTATTGTCTTCAGGATTTGCCAATTGTTATATGAATGTGTACAACATTCATGGTTGATTCCATTTGCTCAGTGAGCTCGTACCTAGAATACAAGTTTTGTTGCTAAAAGATGCTGGTTGCCATGTCTTGGCAACAGTAGTTGCCATGTATGTTGGACTGTAGCTGCCATGGCTGTAGAATCCAATTTTTGATGCTAAAAGATGCTGGTTCACATGTCTTGGCAACAGTAGTTGCCATGTTTGTTGGACTATAGCTGCCATGGTTGAAAAACTATAGTTGCATGCATGGCCATATGCATATTCCACGGCTTGCTATATGAATGATGTCATGCCAAATCACATGCAGTTGCTGTATTTCGTTACGATAAACATGCCATTCAAGCAATACTTACACACGTACCTGTTTTTTTATTGCAGAACCTCCAACTACAATCAACGGCGGCGCGGGGACATCTACTGCGGGAACCTCTGAGCACACGGAAGAAGCGTTCCACCAGCCAATCAACAATCATGCCACAAACAATGCAGAGTCAGTGTCAGAAATGGCAATCGTTCCAACAATGCCGACAAGCACACCTTTGCACACCAGCACAAGCAACACTCAAGCAGATGAAACAGCCACCAATACTGAAGTGAATGATGAAACTGATGACGAAGCATAAGGGGATGAAGAAGATGGGCAATCAGAAACAATGCAGAGTCAGTGTCAGATTTGATTCGTTCGAAGATGCCAAGGAATTCTACCAGAGATATGCAATGTTCCATGGGTTTGCGGTCAACACCGAATACCATAGGAAAATTAAAAAACTAACGAGTACAGTAGAGGTGAGATGAGGTGCTATAAGGCATGAAGGAATAAGAAGGGTAAAGGTGTTGCGCCTGTCGTTCCGGAACGAAAAAGAGGTACCATTGTCAAGACGGAATGCCCTGTCCGATGTAAGCTAAACGTAGATGGAGCATGGTGGGTGGTCACTAAATATTTTGACGAGCACAACCACGAACTCATAAAGAAGTTTGACCTGGTAAAATTTCTGAGCGCCCACAGAGGATTCAGCCCCCTCGAGAAGAAATTCATAAAGCTGCTACATTATTGTAACGTCGGTCCATCAAGAATGGTCTAAATACTGTCCCTCATCCACAGCGGAGATGGTAGACTGAGTAGCATGCCCTACATACCAGCAGACGTCACAAACCTAAAGGCAAAGTACCATAGAGAGAGCAGGTTGGCTGACATAGAAGACACGATAGCCTACTTCGATGAGAAAGCAAAAGCAGATCCAAATTTCTTCTACAGGATAAGATTGGAGGATGAGGACCGTGTCAGGAACATGTATTGGGTGGATGGTGCTGCAAGAAGAGGCTACAAACATTTCCGAGATTGCATTTCGTTCAACGCGACATATCTCACTAATATGTACAAGATGCCCTGCGCTCCATTCATAGGAATAAATAACCACAATCAGTCATTGTAGTTCGGATGCAGGCTCGTTCGGAACAAAGACACGGATAGGTACACTTGGTTGTTCAAAACCTTCTTGGAGTGCATGGGTGGACTTGCTCCGATGAACATAATAACAGACTAGGATTTTAGCATGCGTGCAGGCATAGAGGAGGTCTTTCCGTTGGCAGTGCACAGGCACTGCAGGTAGCATATTGTAGAGAAGGTTGAGGAGACGCTAGGACCGTTCTTTGCTGACCGTCCAGAGCTGCACAAGGCATTCGAGTTGTGCATGGACCACAGCTTGACGGTGGAGGAGTTTGAACGGAGCTGGACAACTATGATTGAAACATATCAAGTCCAAGACAACGAGACGCCTACTAGCCTATGGGAGAAGCGAATGTACTGGGTGCCGACCTACTTCATGCAGTGCTTCTTCCCATTTCTGCAGACTACGCAGCGCAGCGACGGGTTCAATGCTGTTCTGAAGCGGTACGTGAGCCCTGGTAACTCATTGCTGCAGTTTGCCAAGCAATACGCAGCTTTGCAACAGAAAATACTAGGATCTGAGCTACAGTAAGAAGCAAACACCGCGCTCAAGCAGCTTAAATTGCTAACATATTTACCGATGGAGAGGCAGATGAGCAAGACATATACCAACAAGATTTTTAACAAGTAAGTCATTTGTGTTACCATTTTATTTGCACAAGCATGAAGGTAGTAGGTGCCATATAGAATGCAATGCAGTTGCCAGCTTTTTTGAATTGCTGATATATTGAAAGTAGCCATTGAGTGCAGGGTAATCATGATACGTAGTTGCCATATGAAAGCAACTATAGTTGCTGTGTGAAATCAACTATAGTTGTCGTGTGAAATCAACTACAGTTGCCATGTTTAATGAACTGTAGTTGCCATGTTTAATCAACTATAGTTGCCATGTTTTATGATATGCAATTGACATGTGACACAAAACTTCATTTGCCATGTTGTATGAACTGCAATTGACAAGTTAAATGTAATGCACTTGCCAATTAAAATGTTATGCATTTGCCATGTGAAAATATCATGCAGTTGCCATATGGAAATAAACAACACAAGAACAGATGTGGGCAAAAAATCAGGATTTCCATGCCATCATTCATTTTAGATGCCTTTACTATGTTATAGCCTACATCAACATAAGGTGCTACAAACATCACATAAGAGTTTAACAAACCACAAAAAACATGCATATTCCAGGAAGAAATAAAGCGTGCCAGCATGTACACGGCTTACCATGTGGATGAACATACGTTCAAGGTTTGTTCTCTCTTGGGCATGTCGGATTCAGAACCTGAAGACCCAGACAAAGGAAGGAACTAGTTTGTGAAGGCCTCGATAAACGAAGGCGAATACTACTGCCAATGCTGCAAATTCTAACGGGACGGGATTGTGTGTTGTCACGTACTAAAACTAATGGACATGAACGCGGTCACACGAATACCCCGCCATTTCATACGGCGACGATTGACTTGGGACGCTGACGACGCGTTGGGGCCACAAACATCAAATGGAGTTTTGGCTGTGCATGATGAGAGACCGGAGGCAACCATGGAAGCCGTGAGGCACGTTGTGTTGATAAAGAACAATGTTGAACTAATAAATGAAGCGTGCAAGAGTGATGAGACAGCGAGGGTGGCAGAAAAACACAGGAAGTCCCTGAAAAGAGAGCTTGATGAGACCAAAAGGAGGAAAGCTGAGGAAGCCTTACACAGGTTCCCCCGCACCTCAAGTGTGCCTTCGTCCACGGGGACATCATCTGAAAACTCGGAGGTAGGATCTAGAACAGCAAGCACACAAACCCAGGTCAGGAACCCGCCCCGTTCCATCACAAAGGGGCGTCCAAAAGAGGTGAGATACAAATCAGGGTTGGAGATTCAAGCAAAACACAAGAAAACAAAGAAAGGGACGGGCAATCCGTAAGCAACATTGGAGCACTGTAACTTGGTTGTTGGTGACATTTTTTGTAAGGTAGATGTTCTAAATTTTAAAAAATGGAAGAATGACGCTTGGTGGGCATCAGAATTTGAAAGAAAATTCCATGAATGAATGACTACAATTGCTCCCTGTGTGGTACTGAATCTTCCATGTTATTTCCACTGAATCTGCCATGCTTTTCTACTGAATCTTCCATGTTATTTCCACTGAATCTGCCATGCTTTCTCTACTGAATCTGCCATGTTATTTCTACTGAATCTGCCATGCTTTTTCTACTGAATCTGCCATCGCGTAGATTCCGTTTTCATTCAACGCATTTTAGTCCACACATATTTGTATTGTGTGCAAACTATGAAAAACAAGTTGAAATGATCGCGTGCAAAAACGCAAGGTTACGGCTGCTTATGAACTACCATGCTAACCGATACAGTTAGCATTACAAAAAATCCAAAAGCCAAATGAAAAGAATGATAACTTTCACTAACCGTGTCTGATCAACTACATTTGCCATGTTTTCAGGCAGCATAGACGCATTCAAAACACCCAACTGGTACTACCAACCACGAACACATAATAACACTAAAAAAACATAAACGTAGCTGCTGTCACACCTAAGTAGGTTCACATCCACACATATATTACAAAAATATTCAATGTCACTCACACGCCACCACTATATACTAGGCTACGGGCAGATGTAGTCATAACATAGTACACGGACATAGTTTTAAAAGAACAAAGTTGATACCTTACATTCCTCAGCCATAGAAATGTAAGGTAGTCGTGCGGTATGGAGCACCACGTGATCACTTGTACTTCTTGTTGGCTTTCTTGATAGCTTCCTCTATGAACTCTCATGCGTTGGCCCGTGTGTTGAAATCTTCATTCATCAACCAGTTCCATGTGTATATCTTGCGGAGCTCGACGACCATTGCAGTTGTGACGACAAGGACCCGTCGACCTTCCCACTTTGCAAGGTATTCCAACGTGTGAAAGCCACAGTCATGCCTATAAAGAAAAGAATCAGGTCAACTAAAGAGAACAGAAAAATCATAAACTTCAATGCAGATGTGACAAAAAAGGTTTGGGATTGATGTGGATGACACGTGGAAAAAGATAGTAATTACCGGTTTCCTTGCTTCATAGTCGCGACATACTCGATTGGGAAATGACCGATCTGGACCCTTGAGTTTTCGTAGTGACGGTTCCATGTCTCTTTGAGGTTGTTGATGAAGAATTCAGCATGCATAGTAAGGTCTGCATCAGCTTCTGAACGCATTGAATCTAGCACCTCAAATCGTTGGTTCTTCAAGTCAAGGCAAATCATGTAGTGGTGACCACACTTGTCATGTGGATCTTGTGGTGCAAGCTCCTGGAACATGGGGAACAGTACCTGCAAAGTAAGATGAAGGAAAAAGAAAAGGCGGGGTTCACATCAAAAACAGCAATGATGTAGTTGGAAAAATGATATGTAAAGATATCACCGGATGCACTAAGAGGTACATGAACGAGAAGGCAGCAAGTGTCCAAAAGTACACCAACATAGAATGTTTAGTTGCCATGTGTAATTAAAAGAAGTTGCCATCCATGTATGAACAAAGTTGCCCAGTATTTTAGTTGAAGTTGCCAGATTAGTTGCATTAAGAAGCAAATCAAACTCATTTTACATGGCAGCTGTTGCCAAATGAAACCAGCTATCACAAAGCAGTGTGTAGCCCACATGTGAAGCATAGCTACTGGCAAAACATAGCATGGGAGGAAAAATGTGCAAAAAAGAAGGAATGCTCACACATTTCTTCATTGTGAGCTTGAATTCACCATGCGCAGCAAAATGCTTCCTCCGGATTTTATGGTGGAAGTCACCATCCCATATTTTGCAGGTCACACTGTACTGCATGATTGTTTTGTCGGGACAAATATCCATATGCCTGTTGATGAAGTCAATCCCACATGCAACTACATTCTTCGACATTTTACCGAGTGGCCTCACAGACTCGGCAAGATCACCCAGGTCAACGTACGTCGCATCACATTGTATGATCTTGGTTCTGTCCAAACATGAGCTGTATGAAAATGATATAACATGAAAGAATCATGTCTACTAAGTAAAATATAGAAATAAAACGTAAACAAAGCATCTCTAGAATAGCAAAAGGAAGAAAAATAAAGAGGAAAGCAAATGAGGGGTTATGTGGTGTGGTCATTACGCTTTCAGCTCCTTCATGTGCTTGCTGTTGGACCTCGCATTTCCAAAGCGCTTGACAATATCGTACAGCTGGTTCTGATCCTTTGTGGCCTTGACTTATGGCTCATAGTCATCTGCGGGTGGTGCGTGAACTACCTTATGCTGCCTCACAGAACCAGGGGTGGCACTTCTAACGGTATCCTCAGATACCGCCTCAGCGGGCGCGTTAGAACTTGATTGCCCCTGACCTCGTGAGGACCTCCTCTGCAATGTTGCCTCCTCAATCCTGCGGTAAGCTTCATCAAGTGACGGCGTAATCTCCTCAGGGGTGGCTGCAATGATCAAAACAGTGGGCTAGGATACCTGGAAACCAAAACAATTTTAGGGTGCAGAATATGAAATGTAGGTGCAAAAAATAGGGAGTTGCCATGTGGAGGCAACTCCAGTTGCCAGCTGTAGTGCACTGTAGTTGCCGTGTGGCAACAACTACAGTTGCCACATGGGTTGAACTATAGTTGCCATGTTGCATCAACTCCAGTTGCCATGTGCTTGCCAAATGGAATTGCAACATGGCAACAAACTGTAGGTGGCATTGTGCAGCAACTCCAGTTGCCATCTCCATCAGATAAGATTTGCCATCACCAGTGAGAAACCAAAAAAAGCTTGGGACAAAAGTCATACTAAAAAAATGTATACAACAATATGATAAACACAGAAAAAATGTACCTTGCACAATCGGCTCTGCAAACTTCACAGCCTTCCTGCCATCATCCATTGGTTGCGCCATCATTGGGGCCATGCCTGCAGGGAAAGCAAACGCAACTGGCATAGGATCTTGCACCACTGGTTCATCTTGACTGCGATCGATGCCAAGGCTAAAGCTCGGTGGGGTGAAAGCCATTGGGTGCCTCTCCTGCCTACTAGCCGGACCGCAAACAACTTGCTTGGCAGAATCCAGGGGTGACATATCAACAAACATTTCTGTCTCATCTGCTGCAGAATCATCAGGCTTATTAGTAGGGCGGGACGTGTTGTCAGCGGTATCAATTGCAACTTTCTTGCCAATCTTCTTGTTTGGGTTGTAGGGGACACCAATGTTGACTGGGAGCTTAGAAGTGTGCAGATTTAAGCTGGGGTTCTCCACGGCGGGTAAAGACGCAGTCTGCTCCGGACGTTCACCTCCGTCAGTCATGCCCGGCTTGCCACCTTGGTCAGTTGTACTCCGGACTTCCGTTTTCTCCATAACATTGCTTTCGGCAGGTGGTGGGAACAGTGTGTACGCAGGCACATAACTAGAGTCATCTCTACTGCTCCTAGCTACAGTTGGTGCGTTGGGTATGTCTGCAGATTGCTTGCGGGGGCTACGACGCCTAGGTGGAAGACCAGCTCGCGAAATGGTCGCCGTAGCAACCTCTGGACCACCAGAAGCTGGAGATGTTGTGCCAAGAGTCTCACCTGTGGATGGCATATCATTCTGAATTGTCGCTGCAGCCCCTTCTTTTGTGGACACAGAAGTGCCACCACCCACGCGCTTGGAATCCGTATCAGATGAGCGGGAATCTTCCTTGCTTAGGTTGATATCGGGAGCATCCACTTCAACACTTGTTGATTGGGTGGCATGGGTCACAGCAGCATCCTTCATTGCCAGCAGAGTGGGCAATATCTTAGCAGTCTTGGCAGATACTGACTCATCACTCCCAGATGTATGGATGCCTATTGTTGTAGCCTGCACATCTGCAACCGGCGGAGATGGTCGGCCACTTGCATCAGAGCTAGTGGTAACAGTGGACGGTGCAGAAGCAGTTTTGTCGACTAGAGCCTCATGAACATCTGAGTTGCCACCTGTCGACATCTTTGAATGAATGCGTTCGAGTGGGTCTCTGGGGTTCTGCTTGGTCACGCGTGTAGTAGTCTTCTTCACCATGAAAGAAAAGCACATGAAGAGTGTAAAAAAATTGAACAAAAATAGTTGCCGTGATAGCCATCTTAAAAATGAAAAAATGTGTGATGTGCCAGAGCTGCCATTTGATAACTAGGTATGGATGAGCACACAAGACAATGTAGGGGGTGGAAGCCAATGGAAAGCTGGTAGTTGCCATATAAGTGGAATAAGAATTGCCATGTGGCCTAGTTAGCAGTTGGCATGCAGAACAAGCAGGAGTTGCCATGCAGCAAAAAAAAGATCATGAGAAAACAGCACTTGCCATGTGGGACTGATGACAGTAGCCCATGTGGCAAGCTGGACAGCTGCATTGAAAAGCAAAACGGGTAGTTGCCGCATAAATGTATAAACTAAAAAGGTTGTATATGATCTACAATGCATCAGGCAAAAATGTAGCACTATGACAATGAAAAAACATGGATAACCTACTTCTTAACTGTCTTCCTCAAGTCTACCAACACGACAGGATCCTCGGTGTTGTATATCAGCGTACGAGGAGACGACCTAGTGGAAGGGGTGTCACCAGCAATGGGGGCACCCTTGTTCAACCGGGAAGAAACACGGGTTGGCGTTGGTGCTTGTTTCTTCATAACTGCATGTCCACCAGCTGTCGCCTCACTGCATGTATAAAAAATGGCAAAAAAAGATACCAAGTGTGGGACACGAAAATCATGCCACGCTTAGCAAACAATGAAAAAAGGGGCGGTCTGTTAAAAAGGAGAGACAAACAAAACACTAAATAGATGTCGAACCTCCTCCTAGCAGCTAAGGGATCAGTCCTAGACCTCTTGCCAAAAGAGCCCTGCCCAACATCCTCTGGAGCCCTGCCCCTCTTTGAGGGCGACACCCCCTTGTCTCTCGCAACTGTCTGTTCAATGACTTTCTCCGTTGGGGGGACATCTGGTACAGCCTTGTCCTTCTTACCACCTTCATGAACTTCAACATGTTCATCGTCGTCGGTTTCATGTTGCACATTTTCTATGTCATCATCATCATCCTTGTCAAGACCAGCATCTCCATCTAGTTCATCTTGCGTGTCAGGAAGCTCCTGGGAACTGTTGTAGTCATACCGGCCACAGCAACCAGTTGGTCAATGTGTCCGTTCTGCAACAAATGGTGTGAACTGCCTCGCAACCGCGTCGCTGTCACAGCCATTAAGTGTCGTCCAACCCTCAACCAACTTCCCGAGCAAGATGGTCATGTCGGAAGCAAACTGCCCTACTAGATGCTCAACAGGTGCCCTCGCCTATGCACGAAACAAAAAGCAACAGTAACCAACCATATTAGAGTCACGTGCGCAAGAACAAATAAACCAAAACAACCATAGAGATATATCAAAAAAAGAAGAAGAGAAAAACAATTGCAAAAAACAAAATAAAAATCCTTGATTACCTCAGCAGGACAAGACGGAGTTGAGTGCACGTCCATCCACTTGCCAAAGTTTTCAGGCCCACCAAACACGCTGTAGTCTATAGCATGCTCGGCCATCTGCTGGAAATCATCAAAAACAGCTAGGATGTAAGAGAGAAAATAAGGAACAGTGACTAACAATTCATGTATTGCAAAAAAGAGAGGAAGAAATTAGAAGTTTCAACACGGATGGCGGAGTTGCCGTGTGGCATCAGACATGGGTGCCATGCGTAGACAGCCATGGCTAACAAGGTATTCATCTCTTGTTAGGCACAGATGGTTGCCGTATGGGGATTTTTTTCATATCTTATGCAGCATCGAAATTGAAGAATGTCGTGCAAGAAAGAAGGCAGAACTAACCTGCAGTTTCCCATATTTCGTATCAGTTATCTTGTCTGCGGCAAGCACAGCCTTGACAGCATCGTACGTCCACGCAGAGACATCAAACTTATGTGGAGGCGGCGGGCCTCCTATCCCAGTAAAGTCAACGGTGGATAGATCAAGATGGTCGACATACATGAGCTGGTGTACACGGTAAAAAAGAAAAAACATGTCAGTTGCCATCATGCTATGTTGAAAAAGAAGCTAATGTAGATTCCTTCAGTCATCAAGTTGGAGGGGAATGAAAAGGAAGAGATTTGCCATCTATCTGTGTTAGTTGTCATCATGTTGTGCTGGCAGTTGCCATCTTGTTATGATGATTGTTGCCATGCATATTGTATAAACAGAGAGTGGATGTATGAAATGAACATTTTTTCTTTGTGTGTTGTTGAAAAATGCTATTGCCTTGTAGGCAGCAACCACAAATGCCATGGATCAAACAGAAGTCACTTTCACATGTAAACAAATTCACATAAACAAATGAAAACAAACGGGTTGCATGCATGATCTTGTACGGTTCACACTTATCAACAACTGACATGTTGATTTGGGAAAACATTCAACGTGGTAAGAGAATTTGAAAAAGAGTAGGGAAAATATACCATTAAATGGAGTCGACATCCCTTCTGGTACTTCTTGTTTGAGAATGCATCATGCAGGAAGTCCGCGACGAATTTACACCAATTCATGTTCTTCACGTCTTTCAGCTTCGCCTGCACGACACAAATTTCAGGACAAGAAGTTGTCGCATCAGCATTCAAATGAAAAAACATCGAAAAACTGGCAGTGAGTAGCTTACAGATGACATCAGAGTCAAAAGATTGAAGGAAGAAAGGAGTAGAGATAGAGCATTCACCATGATGGGGAAGCACTTGTTGCTTGGGCGAAGAGATATGGTAGGCGCAAAGACAGCTGAGATCAAGTACATGAGTAGCTTCATCTTAAAAAACTCGCCATGGGTTTTCATACTCTCCAGCGAATTTGCCAGCACAGTCGTGTTCGGCATGGATGTCGTCCCAGGAAACAAACGGACAAACAACGTTTCCTCAATCTTATTATTGACCTCATACGGGACTTTGATTTCTCCACGGGGCACACCCAAAGTGCAGAACACGGGTTCCTCGTCCAACGGCAGTCTTCCATGTCCCGGAATCACAAATTCCCTGGAGACGGGATCGTAAATCTCACCGAGCCAGTCGCATACAGGGTTCACTAGGTTCTTGCACCGAACATCCATCCGAGCCTGCATCCCCATCTCACCAGTAGCCCCCTTCTGCTCGTCAGTAAATCCCTTGGTCAATATAGTCAAGCGTTCTTGTGAAGCCCTATTGCGATAACATTTCTTCTTCTGCATAACAGACAAATGATCATTTGTTGCCATATTTCAATGTCATGGGAATTTAGTTCCTAATAGAAGATTGCAAACTCAATGTGACATTAAAACATATGGGGGTGGAAAGTTACCTCATCGCCATATTTTGTCCGACCAGTTGCGTGATTCTGCTGCGGTAACTCCATGAAGTCATCATCATCGTCTTGATGGTCGCCGCGAGCCATTGTGCCGAGGTAAGAACAAAACACATGTGAGGGTGAAATGAAAACACAGCCGACAGATACAGAAAGAACTGCATAAAGTAAGTATTCACTTGATATCATCGATGAACAGAAAATTAAAACTCTAATGGTTGCCCCAGTGTTTAAGCATCTGAAAGAGGACAGTAATTGCCATGTGATGAACATACACAAAGGCAGAAAAATAAATCAAAATGGAAAAGCAATTGCAGAAGCATGGCAAACTGGACGTGCATGAACTTATGAAGGAAGCAGTTGCCAGCTAGCAGGATGTACTTGCCATATTGGCTCAATTGAAAGTGGCAAGATGAGGCAAGATCATAGGAACACCCACACCCCCTATGATTGTCCAACAAGAAATGTGGCAACTAAACACATTGGCTTCATAAAAAATGTACAGATCATAAGGTACTTTAACAATGTTCAAGTTGCCATGTTAGCACAAGACACTACAAAGAAAGGCACACATCTTCCACTGCATAAACATATAATGTGGCAACTCACAATGTGCCTCATATAGAGTTGCCATGTGTTCACAGGCAAATGTACTAGGTTCAAAATTTCCATGTTAAAATGCAAGAAAATTCAAAAAAGTGCAGAAAACATCCACTACACAGCATGTAATGTGGCAATTCACACCCTAGCCTCATATAAAAAATGAGTTGCCATGTAGTACAGCCAAATATGTTCAGAAATCACAAGTCAGCATGGCAAAACGCAAACTGATTCTATAGTACAGTGAATGTGCCCATTATCCTGCCTACAGCATGGCAACAGCCATAGTGTGTTCACAAAAGATTAGTTGCCACATGGAAAGCATATTTGTGGCAACTGACACGGTTGATCAGGAAATTAGTTGCCACATGAAAAGCATATTTGCAGCAACTGACACGGTTGATCAGGAAATTAGTTGCCACATGGAAAGCATATTTGTGGCAACTGACACGGTTGATCAGGAAATTAGTTGCCATCTAGTGAAGATAGTTGCTGAAAATGCCATGGCTGCCATTATACTACACTTTGAAATACCTCTACCTAGATCTAGGGTTCATTCGCATCTATCATATCCTCAAAATTAACAACAAAAAACTCCCTACACTGATGGCCTTATCATTCTGAAGCAATACATAACTAACATCTGGAAAAATCGTCGGCATGTGGACAGGATAATGGGCAATCCACACCGGCATGGCTGCCACCGCGGCGGCGTCGAAACTGCGCAATGCCGCCCTAAATGACAAGCACCGGACTCCACCGCCGACCCCGAAATCTCGAGGAACCTCGAGCGGAAATTAACCACATAGGGGAGGGGGGAATGCAGGCAGAAATGTGAGCGTGGGATGGAGCATTACCTTCAATTTGCGGGCACTCCGGCGAAGACGCTCCGGTCCGGCGAGCCCCACCAACCGCCGCGAATGTCGTCAACTCTTCCGTTTCCGCCGCCGCCTTCTCCTCTCGGCTTCTTCTCCAACCGACTAAACTAGTATGGATGGTGGGTTGGGGGAGTAATGAAGTGGATGGAGTAATGGAACCGCGAGGGGAAGGGGGCGAAGTGGCAAGACGTGGTAGACGGCAACCGCAGACGGGCGTGGCGTGCGGGCGCCACGACAGTTCCACCGCACGCCCCGACTGGCAACCGTTGACCGTGGAGAGGAAACCGGCGTGCGGGCGAACTCTCTCGCATGCCAAACACACGAGTTGTCCTACGTGACACATAAAATCAGCCATTTTGTGCCAAGATTCGTGCAAAAGTAACTGAACGGCGATGGAGGCGTGTGGGTGAGTTGGCTAACGCCCACACGTATGGGCATTAGTGTTTCCGAAAAAAATTGCTCGTATGTGTAGCATTACTCCCGTAGGGGCAGATCAATAAACCGTTCTAGTAGAGGCAATAACAAATACATATGTTTCAAACTCTCTCTCTCTCTCTCTCTCTCTCTTTTTAATTTTAATGAATATAAGCAGTGCACTTGCCGGTTTCTAATGAAAAACATTGCAGTAGCAGAAAATACGATCGTTATCATTTCAGCAAAATCCAGAAGTTACAGCAAGAAACCTGTAATACGATCCAGGTCCAAAGCCTATATCCTCGTGGTGCAGTGCTGATCTTTTTCAGTTTCTGGAACTGGCTTGTTTATTTCATCTTGTTTGATTGATTGAATTTCGGCACGAGGAGAATGTGTGGTCAGTCGTGTACGTGCTGTCCCTCTCCCGCACGGTAGCACTCTGCAGTCCGCACTCCTCCCTCAACGGAAGGAAGCCATGTCAATGCGTGGCCGATTTGGATCCAATCGCTTGCCGGCGAACGGCAAAGGTCGTCACCGGCCGATCGAGTCCAAGCCTATCTGCTCTGCAATCACGCGCGTGCTTAGAGACCCGGCACGTACTTATTATAAACTTTGGTTTGGATGGCATGCATGCATTTGTTCCCGTAATCCCGTCGAGACATGGCTCCTTCATCACTGCTAAACAGCCTTTTCGAAAAAATGAATTGGATTCACATTCTCAAAGCTGTAAATGATGAGAAAAAGGGAACAGTTTCTGAGAGATAAGCACACGAGCAATGGCAATATGCCAATATCCGTCCATAATCACAGATTCATGAATCATGATTGCCGGGTTCCCTTCAGGTCTTATAAATATATTAAAAAAACGCGTGTTCATGATTGCTTGATTGGTACATGCCGTTGGCATCCACCACGCACCACCCGCCAAAGCGTCAAACAAGCACACGAACATGCATGCACGCACGTCGGCTCTTTGGCAAACACAAACGTGCACTAATTTATTTTCAGAAACGGCACACCGCACACAACACGCACGCCCGCTTAATCAATCAAGCTCATGCTCATCAGCTCCTTGTTCCCGGGCAATAATGCTTCGAATGCTTTGCTTGCTCCGTCGCTCCATCGGTTCGGAGGAAGTGCGGCCACACGCGCACACGCACGACGCAGGAAGGCGACCGATCCTGTGCCGGCGAAGCGATCTCCCGTGATCCGATCCGAGTCGCGGAAAGGATACGGTGGCAAGGCAAGGCAAGCAACGGAAAACGGTTAAGCGAGCGTGTCTGATGATCCATGAAACGAAACGAGCACGCCCGGACCGAAAGTTCGGAGACAACCTCCTCCAGCTCCAGCTGGGTATGATAGACGTGCAGAGAGATGGATCGATCGGTCGGCATGCCATCACTCAACACGTACGTACGTGTTGGGCTGGCTGCGCGCCGCGGCGCGGATAGATTCCGTTGCTTCCAAGTGACGTGAGAGCTTGAGAGTCGGCAGACACGGTAACAGTTAAACGGCCGGACCAGGCCAACTCCGGCGCACGACCTCAAAACAAACGTTTGGCTTGCCCTGTTTTCGTCCGTTTGAGGAGACAATGGGTCGGCTATGTTTGCTTGAGGCCGTTGGGTTGTCCGTGCGCTCAACACGCGGCCGCACCCCAAATCATATCCGGGATGGACGTGATTAAAAAACACAAAAACTAAAATGAAATGCCAAAAAAAACGCAAACATAAAAATATAAAACATAATTTAACATCACGGCCATAAAATGACTCAGTTCCGCAGTTCACACAGACATAATTAACATAAAAAACAAAAGAAATCCGCCGCCCGCGCGCTCCTGCCGTGCCCGTCGCCGTCTTCTCAGTGATCGCCGTTGTCGTCGTCATCGCTGACGAGGTCGACGTAGGCCGGCGGCGTCCAGAGGTGGGACGGCGGTGCCTGGTACATGGAGGCGGGCTGGAAGGCGGGAGGTGCCTGAACCACCTCCTCCCGTGGCGACGCCTCCCGCTCCGGTGACCGCGGCGGCATGGGGCACCAGTTCACGCCCCCACGGTGCCGGCCATCTCCGGAGCTGTGCACGACCAGCTCCACCGCTGGCCCACTAGACCCGGGTGGAACGCGGCCACAGACTCCTCCTCCAGCACCTCCTCCTTCCTCACCATCTCCAGCTCCGGCACGGCCTCATCGCTGGCGGCAGAGAGGGCCATCATGGTCTCCAGGCCCTCCCACTGGCGCTCGTCGTGTGTGTTCATGGAGTCTTCCATGACACATTGAAGGAGCCGGGCCTCCTACTCCTCTGTCATGCGAGGAGGAGGTGGTGGCGACGGCGTCGACGTGATGCCGCGCACCACCCTATGCCCGACGCGGCCCCGACGAGGTGCCGGCGAAGAAAGAGGCGCGCCGCGTGTCGTGCTCGTCCCGGAATCACGGGTCCCAGAGGTCGGAGTCGATGGCGTACTTGGGGACGTAGTAGAGGTCGTCCGTCAGGAGGCGGCGGCGGCGGCGCTCGATCTCTTCGCGGCGCGCACGGCCGCTCAACGGGACCGGCGGGATCGGCACCCGGTCGATGGAGAGATGCCAGTTATTGGGGAGGTGCACGTCACTCCAGGGGAGCTTGCGTCCGCGTGGATGTAGTGCCAGTCGCGCTAGCCGACGACCGTAGAGGCAATGGAGATGAGGGCGGCGCGAGGGCCCTCCACGGTGGTGATGCGGGCTCCTCTTTGACGCCGCGGCGGCGGCGGTCCGAGGACGAGCCAGCCTCGCGGTCGTGCTTCCCCTTGCGGCCGGTGTTCCAGAACCCCATGGCTGCGTGGCGGCCGGCCAGCGAGATCGAGGACGGGGAGAGGAAGAGCTAGGGTTTGGGGAGTGTCGGGTTTTGAGGAGGTAGCACATGCTGAAGTGCGGAGTGTGGACTACAACCGATCCACTTCCCATTTAAGAAGGACGACGACCGTTCGCCTGGGCGGATGACAGGTGAGGCCGACCACGCGTGCACATTAACGTTGGGTGGTGGGAGGTAGGTGGCTGCCTGCCACGCGGCCCCGAAGCGAACAAGCGACGCATCTGTTTGCTGTCCGCCTTGACCCAAACCTGGCACATGTTTGCGCTCGAAATGAATTGGTCCGGACACAAAACAGATCAAATGGGTTCAGACCGTCGCACACTGGACCGTGAAGTCTGTCCGTTTTATCTCAAACAAACGGGCCGGATGGAATAGGGTCGCGCGCTGGAGTTGGGCTTACAGCCGTGGCGCGGTGGTGCGGGCGGCCGGTGCAGTGAGATAGAGTGACGTTTGTTGGTCTGGCTCTGGCGTGGTAGAATTACCGCCACCTCAATTGCTCAGAGCGGTTCAAAGTGAACCCGTATGGGTGAAAAACGTGGTTTAATCCAAGGGAAAAGCTTACCTTCAACCGGCTGATGCGCGCGCGAGCGTCCGCCGCTTGCGTAGCCGTTAGGTCAGTCCCGATCAAGCAGCCAGGCTGGCCATAAGGCAGTCCCGCGCGACGAGTCGTTTTCTTGCAATAAGGGTCTTGTTTCAGTAGATTTATGCAACACATGACTAGTTTCAGAAACAAAGAAAAAAGATTCCGTGGTGAAGGTTTTTTTCCTGCAACTGGGATCTTGTTTCAAAAGATTTCTGCAACATAATTTTGTTTCAGAAAGAAAAGAAATGTTTTGGTTGTGAAGTTTTTTTTTTCTGCAACAAGGGTGTTGTTTCAGAAACATAGCCCGAGTTGCAGCGCCGCAGGAGCGTCCGGCGTTAAAAAGTGAGTGGTCAGACATTGCAACATGAGGCATGTTTCAAAAACATATCTCCGGTTGCAGAAAAAGGAAAAGAAGTTTCAGGCGTGAGAGGCCGCCGCCTCGTGCTCGATTGGAGCTAGCAGCTGCTCGCCAGGCTGATACGGAGGAGGAGCAGCAACTCCGGCGAGCACGGCAAGGACTAGTTCCCCGGAGCGCCGGCGGCAGCGATTTTGCGGTGGCGGCGACTACCGCTGCGCTGGGCGGAGCTGTGGAAGGACGACGGAGAGGGGATTCTGTTTCCGAAACTGAACGGCTGTTGCAGGAAGTAGTGAGGTGGTCACGTGCGTACTATGGTTAGATCAGACGGCTGTCAGGGCGCTCATCCAACGGTGCTCCATGCGGCGGATGTTTCCAATACATCTGCCGAAGACGCGTAGCGGCACCCTCCAAAGCGTGGTGCAAATTAAAACATAAATGTCAGCGTATTCCAAATGCACGGTTCAGATCGAAGGAAAAGAGTTCCCTCAGGAAAAAAAGATGGAAGGAAAAGAGCACGACAGAACGCGCAACTAGTGAATTTACGGAGCAGATCTGGCCTGAAAACTGGACCAGAGTCAGCCATCATGTGACCATCATGTGCATGGGACCACACGTCTGTGCACTGGAAAATGCCTTCCCCAAGAAAAGGTCATTTTCTCCGCAAAGACCAGACCACGACGGTCCCATTTGGTCCGGCCGGGTGCGGGTGGCCGGCGGTGCCCGCCTTTCTTCTCACGCCGTGCTGGGCTGTCACTGTTCACACTTGCCAAACCACTCTTGTTCAATCTTTGCACTAGATCTCACTGCAATTTCAGTGGACTTACTAGCACACCTTTTTGCCCTTGTGATTTCTGATCAAGGCGTCATCGTCGTCGTATGTGTAAGTGTAAGAGCATCTCTACCAGACCCGTATAATTTCGACCCGCATAACGCATTTACAGTTCGAGGAGAAACTGTTTTGCGGGGCGAAATCTTGCGCTGCAGAATAGACCCCGTATATGACTGCATAATTTGAAAGAAACTTTCGCAGAAGAAATTGCAACCACGCTGATAATTCATAGTTTATCACATACTACATGATCATACATACATTCTACTTCTACTACTATAGGGGGGTGGGGATCTCCGGGCTCGAGGCAGCTACCAAAATGGACGAGCTTGCGGCGGCAAGGCCGGCGTGGTGGAGGAGCTCCATCCTCCTCGTTGGAGCTGACGAGGTCGACGTACTTCTCCCTCTGCTCCTTGCGAATGGGCCGCCACTCGTCTGTCCTTGTCCTTCGCGGCGAGGTTGGTCGTGACCGCCTGCTTGAAAAGGAGGTCTTCGAGCTCCTCCTCGTGGCGGCGGCGCTCCTGCTCCTCTTGCAAATTCCGTTTGGCAATGGCGGTCGTGACCGTGTCGACATCGACGACGAAATCTTCGGGCCCTACGACGCCTCGGCGCTCGATCTCCTCCGGCTCCTGCTTGACGGCGACGAGCTCGCCCTCCTCCGGCTCCTGCTTCACGGCGACGAGCTCCGCCTACTCCCTCTTCGCGGGGAGAAGAGCCGCGTGGGAAGAGGAAGAGCCCGCGGCCGAGGAGGGCAACCGCCCGTGTCGGTGGTCGTACTCCTCCGTCTCGCGTTGGAGGAGCGACGCCGGCGGCTCGAGGCCTTGCTTGGTCCACTTCCTGGCCGCGCACTTCCTCGCGCCGTCCGCGTGGACACACCGCTCGCGCTCGGGGTCGCCGCCCTCACCGGAGCTGCGGCCGGAGCTTCACATACGGCCTCACATGGCGGCTTGGAGGCGGAAGTGGGCTCATCAGCGCCGAGAAATGCGAGGAAGGGAGTGGGGAATTATGGCGAAACACGACGGCGGGGGATAGAGTTTCGATCTATATCTGCCCGCAAACCCGTAGTTATACGGCATAGGGGGTGAGGTTTGCGGGGCGCGGTAAAAAAAATTTACGGACCGGACGAGTATACGGGCTCGGCCAGCCGAACCCGTATACTCACCAAAATTTTACAGGTCGCGGCGTTTTACAGGGTTTGCTAGAGATGCTCTAGGTATTCCCACAGCAAAACATGGATGGGTGCTGGATCGGTAGATGGACAGATACAAAAGAAAAGCAACTGAAGTTTTGTTTCTTTTCGAAACGGAAAAGCAACTGAAGCTTGGGGATCACACAAAGAAAGATAACCTAAGAAAAACGAAAACGGCCACGGTTTGGATGATGCACGCATGGAGTATGGGATTCTGCAAGGATTTCGTCCAGACTCGGACGATGCGCACAGATGTTTAGCTGGGGTAACGGAGAGTGACGACGGCTTTCAACCCCATCCGCCAGCTGAATTTTTTCAAGAGAAAATGTACAGTGGTATGCTAAAATGGAATTAATAACACCAGATAATGCGTCCAGAAAGTGGGCAATGCTGTGGAAGAATAGAAATCAGTTTGCAAATTACTCGATGCGGCACTTTGGCCTTTTCCCTTTTTGATGCTGTAGTGGTGCTTTTGCTTGCTTCTCCAAGACAAAAACTAATCAGGGCAGCAGCAGCAGCAGCAACACGCACGCGCAATTGCTCGTGTGTTTACTCCACTCCTACTGCTGCTGCGATTGCATCGTCAGATGAGATTCAGACCACATCCGCCGCACACGCACACGCGCCTAGAGATGGAGTGAGAAGCATCAGGTTGCTTCCGCCGGCGGCCATTGCTGCCTGCCCATCCACCTCCGCCTCCACCTCCACCTCCCCGTCCGTTCGTCATGCGTACAAGCCATCCCCACACCTGACAACAACCACACTCCACAAAACCACCCCCGATCCCCCATCCCTGCATCCATTCTCATTCATCTTCGATCTCCTTGCTTGCTTAGATTGCTCCCCCGAACCTCGCTTTCTTGACCGCTCGCTCCGCCGCGCCGCGCCGCCGATAAAGCTCGCAGCTTCTCTCTCGTCCCCGGTCGAATCCCCCACTTCTCCGGCTCCCGGATTTTCTTGCGAGGATTCTGCGGGCTCCTGCCAATGCTCGCCGGTCTGATCTGTCCTGCTTGCTGAGGCCCTCCTCGATTTGGTCCTGGGACGCGTCGTGCTCCTGATCTGCTGCTGATTCCTCGAAATCCGGTCAAAGTCCGTCCATCCTGGGTCTGGTTTGCGGGTGCCACCGGCCGTCTTCGCCTCCGGCAATGGGGAACACCAGCAGCAGCAGCGCCGGCGGCAGCAGGACCCACCGGCCGACGACCTCGTCGGAGTCGGGGCTGCCGCACGCCGCGGCGGCGGAGGAGCTGAGCTCGTACGAGGCGGCGTGCCGGCACGACCCGGAGGTGCGCACCTTCGACTCCACGCTGCAGCGCCGCACCAGCCGCGCCATCTCCACGCTGGCGGTGGGGGTCGAGGTGCGCTCCATGTCGCTCGACTCCCTCCGCGAGGTCACCGGCTGCCTCCTGGACATGAACCAGGAGGTGGTCAAGGTCATCCTCGACTGCAAGAAGGACATCTGGAAGAGCCCCGAGCTGTTCGACCTCGTGGAGGACTACTTCGAGAGCAGCCTCCACACGCTCGACTTCTGCACCGCGCTCGACAAGTGCCTCAAGCGCGCCCGCGACTCCCAGCTCCTCCTCCACGTCGCGCTCCAGCGCTTCGACGACGAGGACGACAACGACGCCGACGCCGGCGCCGGCGCCGCGCCCGCCGCCCGGTACGCGCGCACGCTGCACGAGCTGCGCCAGTTCAAGGCGGCCGGGGACCCCTTCACGGACGAGTTCTTCGAGGCCTTCCAGGCCGTGTACCGGCAGCAGCTGGCCATGCTGGAGAAGCTGCAGCAGCGCAAGCACCGGCTGGACAAGAAGATCAAGACCATCAAGGCGTGGCGCCGGGTGTCCAGCGTCATATTCGCGAGCACCTTCGCGGCGGTGCTCATCTGCTCGGTGGTCGCCGCGGCCATCGCCGCGCCGCCCGTCGCGGCGGCATTGGCCGCGGCGGCTGCGATTCCGATCGGGTCCATGGGGAAGTGGATCGACTCGCTGCTCAAAGGGTACCAGGACGCCGTCCGTGGGCAGAAGGAGGTGGTGAGCGCAATGCAGGTTGGCACGTTCATCGCCATCAAGGATCTGGACAACATCAGGGTGCTCATCAACCGGGTGGAGATGGAGATCAGCTCAATGATCGACTGCGTGGACTTCGCGGAGCGGGACGAGGAGGCGGTCAAGTTCGGGGTGGAGGAGATCAAGAAGAAGCTGGAGGCCTTCATGAAGAGCGTCGAGGACCTCGGGGAGCAGGCAGACCGGTGTAGCCGAGACATCCGCCGAGCCAGGACCGTGGTGCTGCAAAGGATCATTCGGCATCCCAACTGAGAGCCAAGGATGATGATGAATGTGTAAGGTATGGATATGATAAGTTATAGCCATGTACTCTTTGATCATGTTGTGGTTGCAATGTACATAAGAGATGCTCCTTGTAGACACTGTGAACGGGTCAGTTTGATATAAATTATTGTTCGGCTCAATTTATTTGTGTTGTTTCTCATGGCCTCTTTTTGCACAATACCGTACAAGATTGTGGTTAGTGAAATTTCTCTGTATATTTTGTTGTGGTCAATTTTAGATGTGTGGTGTATTACATAACTCCTGTACTTGTAAGTTAGTAATCGCAGTTGCTGAGCCATGACTATATGATCCAGACCAAGGCAGGCCATACTGATTTATAAATTACCACTCTGTTATTGAGCTTAACCGCCCACATTTCAGAGGTCCAAGTTTTCTGAAGTCTTTTCTAAAAGAAAAGGAAAAGGTCATTGTCTAAGCTTCCATGGTTGCTAGTCTTCTAGACGTGTAGGTGTTGTCTCTTGTTGCTTCCCCAAGTCACATATACTGATATACTTCTAAGCAAAGGAAATTTTAAATTAGGAAGATAGAATGTATGAGATATCAGTCTGATATCTCAGCGGTGTTCCCGTGTCCGGCAGAACTGTCGGTGCAATTCTAGAAATTTCTTTAGAAATACTCCTTACCGGTAATCATTGTTGTGTGATCACCACCACATGTACTTTTCGGATATTTGATACACTATTGCTGTTTCTGCGCTTATATAACATTTTGGAGCAATTGTACCCTCCTAAGCATGTCAAATATATTGTTTTTTATCTGTATCATGTTTCTTTAGCAGTATGATCTGATCAGTAAATTTTAGTTAAATTTTTGTGATGTTCGCACAAGGAATATCTGCTATCTCCTCTCGAATCTGGACTTCACTATCTGGATTCTATGTTCTTGCATTTGAATGTGAACTGGAATTTCTCAATGTATCACATTTTGTTTCGAAATATAAAAAATACTAGTACCTCTGTACCTAAATACAAGAAGTTTTTGCAGTTCAAACTGATCAAAAATTCTGTAGTAGATGTTAGCAAGCAATTTAGCCCATCAAGATATGGTGACAGTACTAGACTATTGATCTGTATCTTCGAAGCACTGCACGAGCACCTAGTTTAATGTTTGCTTGCTAAGTGTTATGTTACTTCTTTTGATAAGCAATTTTTTATTGCTGATTGATTAAGAAAGCTGTGAGTTCTCACCATGTTTCCCACCTTTATTTGCAGGAATTTGGTGATAGTGATGCACATGAAAAGGTCTATATAGTCTGTAGCGTAGACCAGCAAGCAAAGGAAGTGATCAGTATCATAAAAGCAAATAAATAGTGCACTGCTTGCGGACTTCTGTGAAGAATCGCCATTGCTAACCTGGTTATTTCCTGGCGAAAATCTCGGATGGTGGCGGGATGGCTTTTAGTTTATTTATTCTCCTGAAATTTATTTTATTTATTAGAACTTCGGTGTGCTGACCTCTGGACTAGATGCTTGTGTCTTTGGCTTAATAATCTCAAGGAGAAAAAATGGGGTGGTCTGTGTTGGTTTCAACTCTGAAATATATGATCACAACTGCAGAAAAAGGTTGAAACATTTGTGATTGGTTGAAATATATGTAATGTGGCTAGTACTCCCTCCATAAAGAAATATGAGAACGTTTAGATCACTAAAGTAGTGATCTAAACGCTCTTATATTTCTTTACAGAGGGAGTAATTATTTATTTATTTTGATAAAGAGGGCTCCCCTCTGATTTCATTTATCAGAAACCACATCGTCTTTTACAACTACTGAAACATAAAAAGGGAAGCAGCAAAAGCCAGACATGACCCAAAGCGCCTAAATTATATCTAGCTGAGCTATGACTAGCTAAATAACCATCAAGGCTTTAGCTCATCAAAAGCATCAGCAGGCGCCTAGGAGGCTAGGACGAATGTAAGCAACGTTTGAGACATTGCTTATGACCAAATCAGAGTAAGCCACTGCCTAACCATCCACAGGAAGGAGTGGAGATCAAGTACATCAGCTAAGCCATTACAAGTCGGTTTATGTAAGAGTAGACATAACAGAAGATCAGCAAGGACCACAAGTAGCTTCTTTTGCAAACTGTGGTTAGTTAACCTCACGGCATATTAGACCTAAGACGTACACGTGCACATCCGATCAGATGGCCGAGTCGGTCTAAGGCGCCAGATTAAGGCTCTGGTCCGAAAGGGCGTGGGTTCAAATCCCACTCTGGTCACTAACTTTTTTTGGTTCCTCCAAAAACAAAAAGGAAACCGGACCTAGTTACGTCTTCCCTAATAAACTACATTAAAGAGTCGTCTACTGACATTTTTTTTAAATGTCCTATTTCAAAAAAATATTCATCAAAAGTAAAATTTTCAAGAATTATATTAAAAAATTCGGTAAATTTTAAAGATGCTCTGAACTTTTAAAAATCTTCATGTGGGTTCAAATCCCACTCTGGTCACTAACTTTTTTTAGTTCCTCCAAAAACAAAAAGGAAACCGGACCTAGTTACTTCTTCCCTAATAAACTGCATTAAAGAGTCGTCTACTGACTTTTTTTTAAATGTCCTATTTCAAAAAAATATTCATCAAAAGTAAAATTTTCAAGAATTATATTAAAAATTTTGGTAAATTTTAAAGATGCTCTGAACTTTTAAAAATCTTCATGTGGGTTCAAATCCCACTCTGGTCACTAACTTTTTTTGGTTCCTCCAAAAACAAAAAGGAAACTGGACCTAGTTACTTCTTCCCTAATAAACTGCATTAAAGAGTCGTCTACTGACATTTTTCTTAAATGTCCTATTTCAAAAAAATATTCATCAAAAGTAAAAATTTCAAGAATTATATTAAAAATTTTGGTAAATTTTAAAGATCCTCTGAACTTTTAAAAATCTTCATGAATTTTTAGAACATTTTAAAGTTTTGCTAAAATCATAAATTTTCCGAAAATGTTTCTGAATTTTCTAAATAAATCACGAATTCTAGAAAAATTTCGAAAAAAATAGACGAGCCCTACTTATTTTTTACTAAACTGCTTAAAAAGGTCGTCTACTGCCAAAATTTTACTAAAGATCCTGGATTTATAAAATTTTCTAGAATTATTTTAAATTCGTTGGTAAATTTAAAAGATGCTCTGACATTGAAAAAATGTTCAAGATTTTAAGAATATTCTAATTTTAAAAGTTCCTGATAGATTTTTTTACAAAACCACAAATTTTAGGAATATTCCTGGATTTACTGAACATTCATGGATTAATAAAATTATGAATTTTAAAAATAGAAAGAAAACGTTAAACCAAAAATGTAAACACCAGAATAAGACCGGCAATAGGAAAATAGAAAATAAATGGTTGAGGGAAGGTTCTATAGCCTTCCTTTTTTAGTCTAGGTTCTAGAACATCCCAAAACCCGGGCGGGTAGGCACTGAACACCTCGAGTGGATCAAACCATTACCGTGTGAAGGGTGGGAGAGCATGTTTGGTAGCTACCCCTAACTTAGGTGTGGACAACGATTTGCCTTATGACTGTATTAGTCAAAAAAGTTTTTTTCATCCAAAAAAATAAAATCAAAGACGGACCTACCGTAAATTGGCTAAAAGAATTGGGTATTGTGGAAGTTTTAAAAACTGTATTGAAATGTTAAAAACATTCATGATGGTATTTTGAAAAGGTATTATTAAAATGCTGTTTATAATTTTTTAAATTGTTTATGTCTATTATTAAAATATTCTAAAATTTTAAAAAATATTCAGAATTTCTCCAAAACTTTAAAGAATTTAAAAAATGTTCGCACATTTATTAACATTCATGAAAAAATATTAAAAGAAAGATTCATAACATAAACCAAAAAATGTAAGCACCTGAATAAAAACGAAGTAGAAAACAAAGAAAATAGAAAATAAATGATGGAGGAAAGATGTTAGAACCTTCCAAAACCGGTTTTTGTGTGTTCGCAAAAAAAAAGTGTGTGGGGGGCATTGAACATCACGAGTGGATTGGCCTTACCGCACGGGTGGTGGGAGGGTGTGCATTTGGTTGCTACCCCCGACTTGCGCGGAAACTAGGGTGTGTTTGGTTTACAACCAACAACAACCACACCAAAATATTGGCGTGCCCGTATGATTTGGCTAACGTTTGGATTGATGCCAAAACTTTGGCTCGCCCAGCACGCGCTGGGTCTTCCCATGTTATTCTCGCCAATTCGTTGGCGCGCCGTCGGCGCAGAAAACGCTCGCCAAAAAATTGGCGACTTCGGTGCCCTCTCTTTCATACTTCGTGAATACGCTTTGTTTGATTGGCAGGCGTATTATCCGGACAGATAAACGCTAACTGAATCATGCGCTATCGCATAACTACCTGATTATATTGGGTGTTTGCCTCCGTAATTATCTGCAGCACTTTTTCTGCGTGAGATTCGATCCACGCGCGCCGTGCATGCCCGTCCCGCCTCCGTAATCCAAAGCAGCCCTCACCTCTTACTAATTACAGCGATTTGTTTCCTAATTGCGTTTCTTTTTTTTCTTGTTATCCCGGGTATACTTGCGTTTGCAATGTCGTGGACTTTAGTCCCGTTGGCCCTATTATTAATATTTTCGTTTTCTTTCCTTTTTTTTTCTTATTACGGGAAGGCCATGTAGTGTTTTATGTGTCTCAATGTTTTATTAGCTGAAGATTGAAAGTAAACTAGAATCAAACTAAGGACTAACCCAGCACATGTTGCCATGCACTAACCCAGTTGGCTTCAAACCAAACGAAAGTCTAGCAATTTTGCCAAAAAATTAGCATGTAACAATGGCTATAAACCAAACAACAACACCTTACCCAAACTTTGGTCATGCCCTTGCTTTGGTCATGCCAATATTTTGGTGGGGCTAGCTGAGGCAAAAACCAAACACACCCTAGGACTCACCGATTTTATTAAAAAAAATCTAGTAGTAGCTTTCGTGTCTGTGTTCTGTTTATTTATTTTTTTTGAGCATGAGTACAGACACAAGCGCTCATATACACGCGCATACATTCACCCCAATGAACGCACACACGCACATCCCGGAAATTCTGAAATAAATCCAGGAATAATGCGAGCACCAGGATTTGAACCCTAATGGATTGGGGATACCACTGTCCACCTAACCAACTCAACCACTATTTATTAGGACAAAGAATTTCACCAGAAAAAGTTAGGGGAAACAATCCCCTGCTGCCTGTAAACAGACTAGTAGTGTAGAAAACAACTTGTACGACAGTGGCCTAAAATAAAATCTACTCCGTATGACGTAGGAGGAAATCGAGGCGATTTTGAATACCCAGGCATGCGTAGACGGCAGTGCGAATCATTCGCAAGGCAGTCGTTGGTCCACGTCATTAGCTACTCGTTCTTTATGCGCACTTGGCATGCCATCGCTCGGTCGCCTCGTTCTCCAACGGCCAACTCCACCGCGCGACCCTATCCCGTCCGGCCCCGTCCGTTTGGAGTAAAAGGGACAAAAAAGGCGGCCCAACGCTCGGGAGCAAACGGACTTTTGTCCGCTTTGTGTCCGCTTTCGACCCATCCCCGGCCCAAACTTGCGCCGGTTTTGGGGTGAAACGGACAGCGCGCGGACGGACGGGACGCGTGCGCTTGTCCTTCCCTGGCCCGCCTGTCGGTGGGAGAAACCAAAAAACCCCCGACAGCCATTTGGCGCCATTTCCCCCAAACCCTCCCACGTCCCTCCCGCCGCCCCTCTCTCTCCCCCGTCCATGGCCGACGCCCCGCCGAGTTTCCGGCGGCCTGGCCGTCGACCCGACCGCAAAGGTGAAGAAGAAGGCGCCAAGGAAGCCGCGGTCGGAGTACACGCCGGAGGAGATCGCCAAGTTGGACACGGAATCGACGAAGAGGAGGGAACGGAGAGCGGCCGTCAAGATAAATGCCGCCGCGGCCAAGTTCGCCGCCCAGCGCGAGGAGCTGGAGGTCGCGCGGCGCAAGGCCGCTGCCGACGAGACGGAGGACCTCGTCAACAACGCGCACGCCATCCTCATGCTTGGCATGGGCCGTCCGGCGGGGTTCCATGCAGCGGCCGTCGGCCCGGCGAGCACAGGCTCGTCGGTCGCCCGGCCTACGCACTGCCAGTCGCCGACTATTGGGGAACGTAGTAATTTCAACAATTTTCCTACGCACACGCAAGATCATGGTGATGCATAGCAACGAGAGAGGAGAGTGTTGTCAACGTACCCTCGTAGACCGAAGCGGAAGCGTTGACGCAACATAGAGGAAGTAGTCGTACGTCTTCCCAGTCCAACCGATCCAAGCACCGTTACTCCGGCACCTCCGAGTTCTTAGCACACGTTCAGCTCGATGACGCTCCCCGGGCTCCGATACAGCAAAGCTTCGGGGATGAGTTCCGTCAGCACGACGGTGTGATGATGATGATGATGTTCTACCGACGCAGGGCTTCGCCTAAGCACCGCAACGATATGACCGAGGTGGAATATGGTGGAGGGGGGCACCGCACACGGCTAAGGAACGATCACGAAGATCAACTTGTGTGTTCTAGGGTGCCCCCTACCCCCGTATATAAAGGAGGGAGGGGGAGGTGCGGCCGGCCCCAAGGGGTGCGCCTGGAGGAGTCCTACTCCCACCGGGAGTAGGACTCCCCCTCTCTTGCCTTGTTGGAGAAGGAAAGGGGGAAGGAGAAGAGGAAAGGGGGGGCGCCGCCCCCCCTTCCTTGTCCTATTCAGACTAGGGGGGGAGGGGGCGCGCGGCCTGCCCTGGCCGGCCCCTCTCTTCTCCCTTATGGCCCATGAAGGCCCATTAACCCCCCGGGGGGTTCCGGTAACCCCTCGGTACTCCGATAAAATGCCGATTTCACCCGGAACGATTCTGATGTCCAAATATAGGCTTCCAATATATCAATCTTTATGTTTCGACCATTTCGAGATTCCTCGTCATGTCCGTGATCACATCCGGGACTCCGAAATAACTTCGGTACATCAAAATGTATAAACTCATAATAACTGTCATCGTAACGTTAAGCGTGCGGACCCTACGGTTCGAGAACAATGCAGACATGACCGAGACACGTCTCCGGTCAATAACCAATAGCGGGACCTGGATGCCCATATTGGCTCCTACATATTCTACGAAGATCTTTATCGGTCAGACCGCATAACAACATACGTTGTTCCCTTTGTCATCGGTATGTTACTTGCCCGAGATTCGATCGTCGGTATCCAATACCTAGTTCAATCTCGTTGCCGGCAAGTCTCTTTACTCGTTCCGTAATACATCATCTCACAACTAACATATTAGTTGCAATGCTTGCAAGGCTTATGTAATGTGCATTACCGAGAGGGCCCAGAGATACCTCTCCGACTATCGGAGTGACAAATCGTAATCTCGAAATACGCCAACCCAACAAGTACCTTTGGAGACACCTGTACAACACCTTTATAATCACCCAGTTACGTTGTGACGTTTGGTAGCACACAAAGTGTCCCTACGGTAAACGGGAGTTGCATAATCTCATAGTCATAGGAACATGTATAAGTCATGAAGAAAGCAATAGCAACATACTAAACGATCGGGTGCTAAGCTAATGGAATGGGTCATGTCAATCAGATCATTCAACTAATGATGTGACCTCGTTAATCAAATAACAACTCTTTGTTCATGGTTAGGAAACATAACCATCTTTGATTAACGAGCTAGTCAAGTAGAGGCATACTAGTGACACTCTGTTTGTTTATATATTCACACATGTATTATGTTTCCGGCTAATACAATTCTAGCATGAATAATAAACATTTATCATGATATATGAGGAAATAAATAATAACTTTATTATTGCCTCTAGGGCATATTTCCTTCAGTCTCCCACTTGCACTAGAGTCAATAATCTAGATTACACAGTAATGATTCTAACTGTTGGGGAACGTAGTAATTTCAAAAAAATTCCTACGCACACGCAAGATCATGGTGATGCATAGCAACGAGAGGGGAGAGTGTTGTCTGTTGGAAATATGCCCTAGAGGTAATAATAAATAGGTTATTATTATATTTCCTTGTTCATGATAATCGTTTATTATCCATGCTAGAATTGTATTGATAGGAAACTCAGATACATGTGTGGATGCATAGACAACACCATGTCCCTAGTAAGCCTCTAGTTGACTAGCTCGTTGATCAATAGATGGTTACGGTTTCCTGACCATGGACATTGGATGTCATTGATAACGGGATCACATCATTAGAAGAATGATGTGATGGACAAGACCCAATCCTAAGCCTAGCACAAGATCGTGTAGTTCGTATGCTAAAGCTTTTCTAATGTCAAGTATCATTTCCTTAGACCATGAGATTGTGCAACTCCCGGATACCGTAGGAATACTTTGGGTGTGCCAAATGTCACAACGTAACTGGGTGGCTATAAAGGTGCACCACGGGTATCTCCGAAAGTGTCTGTTGGGTTGGCACGAATCAAGACTGGGATTTGTCACTCCGTGTGACGGAGAGGTATCTCTGGGCCCACTCGGTAGGACATCATCATAATGTGCACAATGTGATCAAGAAGTTGATCACAGGATGATGTGCTATGGAACGAGTAAAAAGAGACTTGCCGGTAACGAGATTGAACAAGGTATCGAGATACCGACGATCGAATCTCGGGCAAGTACTATACCGCTAGACAAAGGGAATTGTATACGGGATTGATCGAATCCTCGACATCGTGGTTCATCCGATGAGATCATCGTGGAACATGTGGGAACCAACATGGGTATCCAGATCCCGCTGTTGGTTATTGACCGGAGAACTTCTCGGTCATGTCTGCATGTCTCCCGAACCCGTAGGGTCTACACACTTAAGGTTTGATGACGCTAGGGTTATAAAGGAAGTTCGTATGTGGTTACCAAATGTTGTTCGGAGTCTCGGATGAGATCCCGGACGTCACGAGGAGTCCCGGAATGGTCCGGAGGTAAAGATTTATATATGGGAAGTCCTGTTTTGGTTGCCGAAAAAGTTTCAGGGTTTATCGGTAGTGTACCGGGACCACCGGAGGTGTCCGGGGATCCACCAAGTGGGGCCACAAGCCCCGGAGGCTTGCGTGGGCCAAGTGTGGGAGGGTACCAGCCCCAGGTGGGCTGGTGCGCCCCCCCACAAGTGCCCAAGGCGCAAGGGAGAGAAGAGGGGGCAAACCCTAAGGGCAGATGGGCCCTAAGGCCCATACTCCCTGCGCCTCCCTCTCCTCCCCCTCTTGGTCGCCCCCCTCAATCCCATCTAGGGCTGCCGCCCCTCTAGGGGTGGGAACCCTAGAGGGGGTGCACCCTCCTCCCTTTCCCCTATAAATATGAGGCCTAGGGGCTGCCCAAGACACACGATCTGATCTCTCCCTGTTGGTGCAGCCCTACCTCTCTCCTCATCATATCTCGTAGTGCTTGGCGAAGCCCTGCTGGATCACCACGCTCCTCCATCATCACCACGCCGTTGTGCTTCTGCTGGATGGAGTCTTCCTCAACCTCTCCCTCTCTCCTTGCTGGATCAAGGCATGGGAGACGTCACCGGGCTGTACGTGAGTTGAACGCGGAGGTGCCGTCCGTTCGGCACTAGGATCATCGGTGATTTGGATCACGGCGAGTACGACTCCATCAACCCCGTTCACTTGAACGCTTCCGCTTAGCGATCTACAAGGGTATGTAGATGCACTCTCCTTCCCCTCGTTGCTGGTTTCTCCATAGATAGATCTTGGTGACACGTAGGAAAATTTTGAATTTCTGCTACGTTCCCCAACAGTGGCATCATGAGCTAGGTCTATTGCGTAGATTCTTTGCACGAGTAGAACACAAAGTAGTTGTGGGCGTTGATTTTGTTCAGTATGCTTACCGTTACTAGTCAATCTTGATTCGGCGGCATTGTGGGATGAAGCGGCCCGGACCGACCTTACACGTACACTTACGTGAGACAGGTTCCACCGACTGACATGCACTAGTTGCATAAGGTGGCTAGCGGGTGACAGTCTCTCCCACTTTAGTCGGATCGGATTCGATGAAAAGGGTCCTTATGAAGGGTAAATAGCAATTGACATATCACGTTGTGGTTTTGCGTAGGTAAGAAACGTTCTTGCTAGAAACCCATAGCAGCCACGTAAAACATGCAAACAACAATTAGAGGACGTCTAACTTGTTTTTGCAGGGTATGCCATGTGATGTGATATGGCCAAAGGATGTGATGTATGATATATGTGATGTATGAGATGATCATGTTCTTGTAATAGGAATCACGACTTGCATGTCGATGAGTATGACAACCGGCAGGAGCCATAGGAGTTGTCTTTAATTTATTTATGACCTGCGTGTCAACATAAACGTCATGTAATTACTTTACTTTATTGCTAACCGTTAGCCATAGTAGTAGAAGTAATAGTTGACGAGACAACTTCACGGAGATCATGATGATGAAGATCATGGTGTCATGCCGGTGACGATGATGATCATGGAGCCCCGAAGATGGAGATCGAAAGGAGCAAAGTGATGATGGCCATATCATGTCACTATTTGATTGCATGTGATGTTTATCATGTTTTTTTGCATCTTATTTGCTTAGAACGACGGTAGTAAATAAGATGATCCCTCATTAAAATTTCAAGAAAGTGTTCCCCCTAACTGTGCACCGTTGCGAAAGTTCGTCGTTTCGAAGCACCACGTGATGATCGGGTGTGATAGATTCTTACGTTCGAATACAACGGGTGTTGACGAGCCTAGCATGTACAGACATGGCCTCGGAACACATGCAAACACTTAGGTTGACTTGACGAGCCTAGCATGTACAGACATGGCCTCGGAACACAGAAGACCGAAAGGTCGAGCATGAGTCGTATGGTAGATACGATCAACATGAAGATGTTCACCGACGTTGACTAGTCCGTCTCACGTGATGATCGGACACGGCCTAGTTGACTCGGATCATGTAATCACTTGGATGACTAGAGGGATGTCTATCTGAGTGGGAGTTCATAAGATGAACTTAATTATCCTGAACATAGTCAAAAGATCTTTGCAAATTATGTCGTAAGCTCGCGCTTTAGTTCTATTGTTTTAGATATGTTCCTAGAGAATATATAGTTGAAAGTTGATAGTAGCAATTATGCGGACAGTAGAAGGCTTGTGTCCCTAATGCACCGCTCGGTGTGCTGGACCTCGAACGTGGTCTGTGGATGTTGCGAACATCTGACATACACGTTTTGATGACTACATGATAGTTCGGTAATGATAAATGGTTTAGAATTGAAGCACCGAAGACATTTTTTGAAATGTCGCAAAACATATGAGATGTTTCGAGGGTGAAATTGGGATTTCAGGCTCGTGCCCACGTCAAGAGGTATAAGACCTCCGACGATTTTCTTGGCCTGCAAACTAAGGGAGAAAAGCTCAATCGTTGAGCTTGTGCTCAGATTGTCTGAGTACAACAATCACTTGAATCGAGTGGGAGTTGATCTTCCAGATAAGATAGTGATGTTTCTCCAAAGTCATTGGCACCAAGCTGCTAGAGCTTCGTAATGAACTATAACATATCAGGGATAGATATGATGATCCTTGAAATATTCGTGATGTTTGACACCGCGAAAGTAGAAATCAAGAAGGAGCATCAATTGTTGATGGTTAGTGAAACCACTAGTTTCAAGAAGGGCAAGGGCAAGAAGGGATACTTCATGAAACAGCAAATCAGCTGCTGCTCTAGTGGAGAAACCCAAGGTTGAACCCAAACCCGAGACTGAGTGCTTCTGTAATAAGGGGAACAGCCACTGGAGCAGAATTACCCTAGATATTTGGTAGATGAGAAGGCTGTCGATAGAAGTATATTGGATATACATTATGTGAATGTGTACTTTACTAGTACTCCTAGTAGCATCAGGGTATAAGATACCGGTTCGGTTGCTAAGTGTTAGTAACTCGAAATAAAAGCTACGGAATAAACGGAGACTAGCTAAAGGTGAGCTGACGAGATGTGTTGGAAGTGCTTCCAAGGTTGATATGATCAAGCATCGCACGCTCCCTCTACCATCAAGATTGGTGTTAAAACTAAATAATTGTTATTTGGTGTTTGCGTTGAGCATAGACATGATTGGATTATGTCTATTGCAATACGGTTGTTCATTTAAGGAGAATAATGGTTACTCTATTTATTTGAATAATACCTTCAATGGTCTTGCACCTAAAATGAATGGTTTATTGAATCTCGATCATAGTGATACACATGTTCATGCCAAAAGATATAAGATAGTAATGACAGTACCACCTGCTTGTGGCACTGCCATGTAAGTCATATTGGTATAAAACGCATGAAGAAGCTCCATGTTGATGGATCTTTGGACTCACTCGTTTTTGAAAAGGATTGAGACATGTGAACCATGTCTATTGGTATATACGCATGAAGAAACTCCATGCAGATGGACCGTTTGGACTCACTTGATTTTGAATCGCTTGAGACATGCAAATCATACCACATGGGCAAGATGACTGAAAGCTTCGGTTTCAGTAAAATGGAACAAGAAAGCAACTTGTTGGAAGTAACACATTTTGATGTGTGCAGTCCAATGAGTGCTGAGGCATGCAGTGGATATCGTTATGCTCTTACTTCACAGATGATTTGAGTAGATACTGAGCATATTTACTTGATGAAACACAAGTCTGAATTATTGAATGGTTCAAGTAATTTCAGAATGAAGTTGAATATCGTCGTGACAAGAGGATAAAATATCTATGATATGATCATAGAGATGAATATTTGAGTTGCGAGTTTGGTACACAATTGAGACATTGTGGAAATTGTTTCACGACTAGTACCGCCTGGAACACCATAGAGTGATGGTGTGTCCGAACATCATAACTGCACCCTATTGGATATGATGCATACCATGATGTCTCTTATCGAATTACCACTATCGTTCATGGGTTAGGCATTAGAGACAACCGCATTCACTTTAAATAGGGCACCACATAATTCCGATAAGATGATACCGTATGAACTATGGTTTAGAGAAACCTAAGCTGTCATTTCTTATAAGTTTGGGGCTGCGACGCTTATGTGAAAACGTTTCAGGCTGATAAGCTCGAACCCAAAGCGGATAAATGCATCTTCATAGGACACCCAAAACAGTTGGGTATACCTCCTGTCTCAGATTCGAAAGCAATAGGGATTGTTTCTCAAATCGGGTCCTTTCTCGAGGAAAAGTTTCTCTCAAAAGAATTGAGTGGGAGGATGGTGGAGACTTGATGAGGTTATTGAACCGTCACTTCAACTAGTGTGTAGCAGGGCACAGGAGTTGTTCCTATGGCACCTACACCAATTGAAGTGGAAGCTTATGATAGTGATCATGAGACTTCGGATCAAGTCACTCCCAAACCTCGTAGGACGACAAGGATGCGTACTGCTTCAGAGTGGTACGTAATCCTGTCTTGGAAGTCATGTTGCTAGACAACAATGAACCTACGAGCTATGGAGAAGCGATGGTGGGCCCGGATTCCGATGAATGTCTCGAGGCCATAAAATCCGAGAGAGGATCCATGTATGAAAACAAAGTGTAGACTTTGGCAGAACGGCTCGATGGTCGTGAGGTTGTTGAGTACAGATGGATTTTAAAAGGAAGACGAACAATGATGGTAAATGTCACCATTAAGAAAGCTCGACTTGTCATTAAGATGTTTCCCGACAAGTTCAAGGAGTTGACTACGATGAGACTTTCTCACTCGTAGCGATGCTAAGAGTCTGTTGGAATTAGCAGGTACTGCATTATTTATGAAATCTTGCAGAAAGGATGTCAAAATATTGTTTCCTTGTTCTTGAGGAAAGGTTGTATGTGATACAACCAGAAGATTTTGTCGATCCTGAAAGATGCTAACAAATATGCAAAGCCCCAGCAATCCTTCTAAGGACTGGAGTAAGCATCTCGGAGTTGGAATGTACACTTTGATGAGATGATCAAAGAATTTGGGTTTATACAAAGTTTATGAGAAACTTGTATTTCCAAAGAAGTGAGTGGGAGCACTATAGAATTTCTGATGAGTATATGTTGTTGACATATTGTTGATCAGAAATGATGTAGAATTTCTGGAAAGCATATAGGGTTATTTGAAAAGTGTTTTCAATGGAAAACCTGGATTAAGCTACTTGAACATTGAGCATCAAGATCTATAAGGATAGATCAAAATCGCTTAATAGTACTTTCAAACGAACGCATACCATGACAAGATTTTGAAGGAGTTCAAAACAGATCAGCAAAGAAGGAGTTCTCGGCTGTGTTACAAGGTGTGAGTATTGAGCAAGACTCAAGACATGACCACGGCAGAATAGAGAGAAAGGACGAAGGTCGTCCCCTATGATTTAGTCGTAGGCTCTAAAGTATGCTATGTTGTGTACCGCACCTGAAGTGTGCCAAACCATGAGTCAATCAAGGGGTACAAGAGTGATCCAGGAATGGATCACAGGACAGCGGTCAAAGTTATCCTTGGTAACTAGTGGACTGAGGAATTTTCTCGATTATGGAGGTGGTAAAAGAGTTCGTCGTAAAGGGTTACGCCGATGCGAGCTTTGACACTAATCTAGATTATTCTGAGTAGTAAACTGGATTCGTATAGTAGAACAGTTATTTGGAATAGCTCCAAATAGAGCGTGGTAGCTGCATCTAGGATATGACATAGATATTTGTAAAGCACACACGGATCTGAAAGATTCAGACCCGTTGACTAGTAACCTCTCTCACAAAGCGAGATATGATCAAACCCCATGGGTGTTGGAATCATTGCAATCACATGGCGCTATGAACTAGATTATTGACTCTAGTGCAAGTGGGAGACTGTTGGAAATATGCCCTAGAGGCAATAATAAATAGGTTATTATTATATTTCCTTGTTCATGATAATCGTTTATTATCCATGCTAGAATTGTATTGATAGGAAACTCAGATACATGTGTGGATGCATAGACAACACCATGTCCCTAGTAAGCCTCTAGTTGACTAGCTCGTTGATCAATAGATGGTTACGGTTTCCTGACCATGGACATTGGATGTCATTGATAACGGGATCACATCATTAGAAGAATGATGTGATGGACAAGACCCAATCCTAAGCCTAGCACAAGATCGTGTAGTTCGTATGCTAAAGCTTTTCTAATGTCAAGTATCATTTCCTTAGACCATGAGATTGTGCAACTCCCGGATACCGTAGGAATACTTTGGGTGTGCCAAACATCACAACGAACTGGGTGGCTATAAAGGTGCACCACGGGTATCTCCGAAAGTGTCTGTTGGGTTGGCACGAATCGAGACTGGGATTTGTCACTCCGTGTGACGGAGAGGTATCTCTGGGCCCACTCGGTAGGACATCATCATAATGTGCACAATGTGATCAAGGAGTTGATCACGGGATGATGTGCTATGGAACGAGTAAAAAGAGACTTGCCGGTAACGAGATTGAACAAGGTATCGAGATACCGACGATCGAATCTCGGGCAAGTACTATACCGCTAGACAAAGGGAATTGTATACGGGATTGATCGAATCCTCGACATCGTGGTTCATCCGATGAGATCATCGTGGAACATGTGGGAACCAACATGGGTATCCAGATCGCGCTGTTGGTTATTGACCGGAGAACTTCTCGGTCATGTCTGCATGTCTCCCGAACCCGTAGGGTCTACACACTTAAGGTTCGATGACGCTAGGGTTATAAAGGAAGTTCGTATGTGGTTACCAAATGTTGTTCGGAGTCCCGGATGAGATCCCGGACGTCACGAGGAGTTCCGGAATGGTCCGGAGGTAAAGATTTATATATGGGAAGTCCTGTTTTGGTTGCCGGAAAAGTTTCAGGGTTTATCGGTAGTGTACCGGGACCACCGGAGGTGTCCGGGGGTCCACCAAGTGGGGCCACAAGCCCCGGAGGCTTGCGTGGGCCAAGTGTGGGAGGGGACCAGCCCCAGGTGGGCTGGTGCGCCCCCCACAAGTGCCCAAGGCGCAAGGGAGAGAAGAGGGGGCAAACCCTAAGGGCAGATGGGCCCTAAGGCCCATACTCCCTGCGCCTCCCTCTCCTCCCCCTCTTGGCCGCCCCCCTCAATCCCATCTAGGGCTGCCGCCCCTCTAGGGGTGGGAACCCTAGAGGGGGCGCACCCTCCTCCCTTTCCCCTATAAATATGAGGCCTAGGGGCTGCCCAAGACACACGATCTGATCTCTCCCTGTTGGTGCAGCCCTACCTCTCTCCTCCTCATATCTCGTAGTGCTTGGCGAAGCCCTGATGGATCACCACGCTCCTCCATCATCACCACGCCGTTGTGCTGCTGCTGGATGGAGTCTTCCTCAACCTCTCCCTCTCTCCTTGCTGGATCAAGGCATGGGAGACGTCACCGGGCTGTACGTGTGTTGAACGCGGAGGTGCCGTCCGTTCGGCACTAGGATCATCGGTGATTTGGATCACGGCGAGTACGACTCCATCAACCCCGTTCACTTGAACGCTTCCGCTTAGCGATCTACAAGGGTATGTAGATGCACTCTCCTTCCCCTCGTTGCTGGTTTCTCCATAGATAGATCTTGGTGACACGTAGGAAAATTTTGAATTTCTGCTACGTTCCCCAACATTGTCTACGTACCCTCGTAGACCGAAGCGGAAGCGTTGACGCAACATAGAGGAAGTTGTCATACGTCTTCCCGGTCCAACCGATCCAAGCACCGTTACTCCGGCACCTCCGAGTTCTTGACACACGTACAGCTCGATGACGCACCCCGGGCTCCGATCCAGCAAAGCTTCGGGGAGGAGTTCCGTCAGCACGACGGCGTGGTGACGATCTTGATGTTCAACCGTCGCAGGGCTTCACCTAAGCACCGCTACAATATGACCGAGGTGTAATATCATGGAGGGGGGCATCGCACACGGCTAAGGAACGATCATGAAGATCAACTTGTGTGTTCTAGGGTGCCCCCTGCCCCCGTATATAAAGGAGCAAGGGAGGAGGAGGCCGGCCCTAGGAGGAGGGCGCGCCAAGAGGAGTCCTACTCCCACCGGGAGTAGGACTCCTTCTTTCCTAGTCCAACTAGGAGAAGGGGGGAAAGGAGGGAAGTGGAGAAGGAAGGGAGAGGGGGGCCGCGCCCCAAACCCCTTGTCCAATTCGGATTGGGCTTGGGAGGGGCGCGCGCCACCTCCTGGCTCCTTCCCACTAAAGCCCATTAAGGCCCAATACTCTTCCCCGTATTCCCGTAACTCCCCGGTACTTTGAAAATACCCGAATCACTCAGAACCTTTCCGATGTCCGAATATAGTCGTCCAATATATCGATCTTTACGTCTCGACCATTTCGAGACTCCTCGTCATGTCCCCGATCTCATATGGGACTCCGAACTCCTTCGGTACATCAAAACTCATAAACTCATAATATAACTGTTATCGAAACCTTAAGCATGCGGACCCTACGGTTCGAGAACAATGTAGACATGACCGAGACATGTCTCCGGTCAATAACCAATAGCGGAACCTGGATGCTCATATTGGCTCCTACATATTCTACGAAGATCTTTATCGGTCAGACCGCATAACAACATACGTTGTTCCCTTTGTCATTGGTATGTTACTGCCCGAGATTCGATCGTCGGTATCTCAATACCTAGTTCAATCTCGTTACCGGCAAGTCTCTTTACTCATTCTGTAATACATCATCTCACAACTAACATATTAGTTGCAATGCTTGCAAGGCTTATGTGATGTGCATTACCGAGAGGGCCCAGAGATACCTCTCCGACTATCGGAGTGACAAATCCTAATCTCGAAATACGCCAACCCAACAAGTACCTTCGGAGATACGTGTAGAGCACCTTTATAATCACCCAGTTACGTTGTGACGTTTGGTAGCACACAAAGTGTTCCTCCGGTAAACGGGAGTTGCATAATCTCATAGTCATAGGAACATGTATAAGTCATGAAGAAAGCAATAGCAACATACTAAACGATCGAGTGCTAAGCTAACGGAATGGGTCAAGTCAATCACATCATTCTCCTAATGATGTGATCCCGTTAATCAAATGACAACTCATGTCTATGGCTAGGAAACATAACCATCTTTGATCAGTGAGCTAGTCAAGTAGAGGCATACTAGTGACACTCTGTTTGTCTATGTATTCACACATGTATTATGTTTCCGGTTAATACAATTCTAGCATGAATAATAAACATTTATCATGAAATAAGGAAATAAATAATAACTTTATTATTGCCTTTAGGGCATATTTCCTTCAGTCCCACTTGCACTAGAGTCAATAATATAGTTCACATCGCCATGTGATTTACCAGCAATAGTTCACATCATCATGTGATTAACACCCATAGTTTACATTGATATGTGATCAACACCCAAAGGGTTTACTAGAGTCAGTAATCTAGTTCACATCGCTATGTGATTAACACCCAAAGAGTACTAAGGTGTGATCATGTTTTGCTTGTGAGAGAAGCTTAGTCAACGGGTCTGCCAAAATTCAGATCCGTATGTATTTTGCAAATTTCTATGTCTACAATGCTCTACACGGAGCTACTTTAGCTAATTGCTCCCACTTTCAATATGTATCTAGATTGAGACTTAGAGTAATCTATATTAGTGTCAAAACTTGCATCGACATAACCTTTTACGACGAACCTTTTTGTCACGTCCATAATCGAGAAACATATCCTTATTTCACTAAGGATAATTTTGACCGATGTCTAGTGATCTACTTCCTAGATCACTATTGTACTCCCTCGCTTAACACAGTGCATGGTATACAATAGATCTGGTACATAGCATGGCATATTTTATAGAATCTATGACTGAGGCATAGGGAATGACTTTCATTCTCTTTCTATCATCTGCCGTGGTCGGGCTTTGAGCCTTACTCAATTTCACACCTTGTAACACAGACAAGAACTCTTTCTTTGACTGTTCCAATTTGAACTACTTCAAAATCTTGTCAAGGTATGTACTCATTGAAAACTTATCAAGCGTCTTGATCTATCTCTATAGATCTTGATGCTTAATATGTAAGCAGCTTCACCGAGGTCCTTCTTTGAAAAACTCCTTTCAAATACTCCTTTATGCTTCGCAGAATAATTCTACATTATTTCCGATCAACAATATGTCATTTACATATACTTATCAGAAATGTTGTAGTGCTCCCACTCACTTTCTTGTACATACAGGCTTCACCGTAAGTCTGTATAAAACTATATGCTTTCATCAACTTATCAAAGCGTGTAATCCAACTCCGAGATGCTTGCGCCAGTCCATAGATGGATCGCTGGAGTTTGCATATTTTGTTAGCATCTTTAGGATTGACAAAACCTTCTGGTTGCATCATATACAATTCTTCTTTAATAAATCCATTAAGGAATGCAGTTTTGTTTATTCATTTGCCAGATTTCATAAAATGCGGCAATTGCTAACATGATTCGGACAGACTTAAGCATAAATACGAGTGAGAAACTCTCATCGTAGTCAACACCTTGAACTTGTCAAAAACCTTTTGCGACAATTCTAGCTTTGTAGATAGTAACACTACTATCAGCTTCCGTCTTCCTCTTGAAGATCCATTTATTTTCTATGGCTTGCCGATCATCGGGCAAATCCATCAAAGTCCATACTTTGTTCTCATACATGGATCATATCTCAGATTTCATGGCCTCAAACCATTTCGCGGAATCTGGGCTCATCATCACTTCCTCATAGTTCGCAAGTTCGTCATGGTCTAGTAACATGACTTCCAGAACAGGATTACCGTACTACTCTGGTGCGGATCTCACTCTGGTTTACCTACGAGATTCGGTAGTAATTTGATCTGAAGTTACATGATCATCATCATTAGCTTCCTCACTAATTGGTGTAGTAGTCACAGGAACAGATTTCTGTGATGAACTACTTTCCAATAAGGGAGAGGGTACAATTACCTTATCAAGTTCTACTTTCCTCCCACTCACTTCTTTCGAGAGAAACTCCTTCTCTAGAAAGTATCCATTCTCAGCAACGAATGTCTTGCCTTCGGATCTGTGATAGAAGGTGTACCCAACTGTCTCCTTTGGGTATCCTATGAAGACATATTTCTCCGATTTGGGTTTGAGCTTATCAGGATGAAACTTTTTCACATAAGCATTACAACCCCAAACTTTAAGAAACGACAACTTTGGTTTCTTGCTAAACCACAGTTCATATAGTGTCGTCTCAACGGATTTAGATGGTGCCCTATTTAACGTGAATGCAGCTGTCTCTAATGCATAACCCCAAAACGATAGTGGTAAATCGGTAAGAAACATCATAGATTGCACTATATCCAATAAAGTACGGTTATGACGTTCGGACACACCATTATGCTGTGGTGTTCCAGGTGGCATGAGTTTGTGAAACTATTCCACATTGTTTTAATTGAAGGCCAAACTCGTAACTCAAATATTTTACCTCTGCGATCAAATCGTAGAAACTTTTATTTTTGTTACGATGATTCTCCACTTCACTCTGAAATTCTTTGAACTTTTCAAATGTTTCAGACTAGTGTTTCATCAAGTAGATATACCCATATTTGCTCAAATCATCTGTGAAGGTCAGAAAATAATGATACCCGCCGCAAGCCTTAACACTCATCGGATCGCATACATCAGTATGTATTATTTCCAACAAGTCAGTTTCTCGCTCCATTGTTCCGGAGAACAGAGTTTTAGTCATCTTGCCCATGAGGCATGGTTCGCAAGCATCAAGTGATTCATAATCAAGTGATTCCAAAATCCCATCAGCATGGAGTTTCTTCATGCGCTTTACACCAATATGACTTAAACGGCAGTGCCACAAACAAGTTGCACTATCATTATTAACTTTGCATATTTTGGCTTCAATAATATGAATATGTGTATCACCACGATCGAGATCCAACAAACCATTTTCGTTGGTGTGTATGACCATAGAAGGGTTTTATTCATGTAAACAGAACAACAATTTATTCTCTTACTTAAATGAATAACCGTATTGCAATAAATATGATCAAATCATATTCATGCTCAACACCAAATAACACTTATTTAGGTTCCACACTAATCCCGAAAGTATAGGGAGTGTGCGATGATGATCATATCAATCTTGGAACCACTTCCAACTCTCATCATCACTTCACCCTTAACTAGTCTCTGTCCATTCTGCAACTCCCGTTTCGAGTTACTAATCTTAGCAACAGAACCAGCATCAAATGCCGAGGGGTTGCTATAAACACTAGTAAAGTACACATCAATAACATGTATATCCAATATACCTTTGTTCACTTTGCCATCCTTCTTATCCACCAATTACTTGGGGTAGTTCCGCTTCCAGTGACCAATCCCTTTGAAGTAGAAGCACTTAGTCTTAGGCTTAGGACCAGACTTGGGTTTTTTCACTTGAGCAGCAACTTGCTTGCCGTTCTTCTTGAAGTTCCCTTCTTCCCTTTGGCCTTTACTTGAAACTAGTTGTCTTGTTAACCATGAACACTTGATGTTTTTCTTGATTTCTACCTTCGTCGATTTCAGCATCACGAAGAGCTTGGGAATTACTTTTGTCATCCCTTGCATATTATAGTTCATCACGAAGTTCTACTAACTTGGTGATGGTGACTAGAGAATTCTGTCAATCACTATTTTATCTAGAAGATTAACTCCCACTTGATTCAAGCGATTGTAGTACCCAGACAATCTGAGCACATGCTCACTAGTTGAGCGATTCTCCTCCATCTTTTAGCTATAGAACTTGTTGGAGACTTCATATCTCTTAACTCAGGTATTTGCTTGAAATATTAACTTCAACTCCTGGAACATCTCATATGGTCCATGACGTTCAAAACGTCTTTGAAGTCCCGATTCTAAGCCGTTAAGCATGGTGCACTAAACTATCAAGTAGTCATCATATTGAGCTAGCCGAACGTTCATAACGTCTGCATCTGCTCCTGCAATAGGTCTGTCACCTAGCGGTGCATCAAGGACATAATTCTTCTGTGCAGCAATGAGGATAAACATCAGATCACGGATCCAATCCGCATCATTGCTACTAACATCTTTCAATACAATTTTCTCTAGGAACATATAAAAACATAGGGAAGCAATAACGCGAGCTATTGATCTACAACATAGATATGCTAATACTACCAGGACTAAGTTCATGATAAATTAAAGTTCAATTAATCATATTACTTAAGAACTCCCACTTAGATAGACATCCCTCTAATCCTCTAAGTGATCACGTGATCCAAATCAACTAAACCATAACCGATCATCACGTGAAATGGATTAGTCTTCAATGGTGAACATCATTATGTTGATCATATCTACTATATGATTCACGCTCGACCTTTCGGTCTCCGTGTTCCGAGGCCATATCTGCATATGCTAGGCTCATCAAGTATAACCCAAGTATTCTGCGTGTGCAAAACTGGCTTGCACCCATTGTAGATGGACGTAGAGCTTATCACACCCGATTATCACGTGGTGTCTGGGCAGGACGAACTTTGGCAATGGTGCATACTCAGGGAGAACACTTCTTGATAATTTAGTGAGAGATCTTCTTATAATGCTACCGTTAATCAAAGCAAGATAAGATGCATAAAAAGATAAACATCACATGCAATCAATATAAGTGATATGATATGGCCATCATCATCTTGTGCTTGTGATCTCCATCTCCGAAGCACCGTCATGATCACCATCGTCACCGGCGCGACACCTTGATCTCCATCGTAGCATCGTTGTCGTCTCGCTAATCTTATGCTTCTACGACTATCGCTACCGCTTAGTGATAAAGTAAAGCATTACAGGGCGATTGCATTGCATACAATAAAGCGACAACTAGTTGCCGATAACTCAGTTAGAAAACATGATCATCTCATACAATAAAATTTAGCATCATGTCTTGACCATATCACATCACAACATGCCCTGCAAAAACAAGTTAGACGTCCTCTACTTTGTTCGTTGCAAGTTTTACGTGGCTGCTACGGGCTTAAGAAAGAACCAATCTTACCTACGCATCAAAACCACAATGATAGTTTGTCAAGTTGGTGCTGTTTTAACCTTCGCAAGGACCGGGCTTAGCCACACTCGGTTCAACTAAAGTTGGAGAAACTGACACCCGCCAGCCACCTGTGTGCAAAGCACGTCGGTAGAACCAGTCTCGCATAAGTGTACGCGTAATGTCGGTCCGGGCCGCTTCATCCAACAATACCGCCGAGCCAAAGTATGACATGCTGGTAAGCAGTATGACTTATATCGCCCACAACTCACTTGTGTTCTACTCGTGCAAATAACATCAAACCATAATATAACTGTCATCGTAACGTTAAGCGTGCGGACCCTACGGTTCGAGAACAATGCAGACATGACCGAGACACGTCTCCGGTCAATAACCAATAGCGGGACCTGGATGCCCATATTGGCTCCTACATATTCTACGAAGATCTTTATCGGTCAGACCGCATAACAACATACGTTGTTCCCTTTGTCATCGGTATGTTACTTGCCCGAGATTCGATCGTCGGTATCCAATACCTAGTTCAATCTCGTTGCCGGCAAGTCTCTATACTCGTTCCGTAATACATCATCTCACAACTAACATATTAGTTGCAATGCTTGCAAGGCTTATGTGATGTGCATTACCGAGAGGGCCCAGAGATACCTCTCCGACTATCGGAGTGACAAATCCTAATCTCGAAATACGCCAACCCAACAAGTACCTTTGGAGACACCTGTAGAGCACCTTTATAATCACCCAGTTACGTTGTGACGTTTGGTAGCACACAAAGTTTTCCTCCGGTAAACGGGAGTTGCATAATCTCATAGTCATAGGAACATGTATAAGTCACGAAGAAAGCAATAGCAACATACTAAACGATCGGGTGCTAAGCTAATGGAATGGGTCATGTCAATCAGATCATTCAACTAATGATGTGACCTCGTTAATCAAATAACAACTCTTTGTTCATGGTTAGGAAACATAACCATCTTTGATTAACGAGCTAGTCAAGTAGAGGCATACTAGTGACACTCTGTTTGTTTATATATTCACACATGTATTATGTTTCCGGCTAATACAATTCTAGCATGAATAATAAACATTTATCATGATATATGAGGAAATAAATAATAACTTTATTATTGCCTCTAGGGCATATTTCCTTCACCGACGTCGCGCGCCGCGCCCATGTCGCTCGGCTTTCCTCCACCCAGGCACGACGGCCAGACCCGTTTCTTGGCGTCGCCGGGCGTGGGGTTGTTCGCACCGTCCACACCACGCCCCGCGGCTGTCATCGACCTCAACGTGACGCCTGGGTCCAACAGCGGTGGGCGGCCTTCCGTCGAGATGCAAAGAAAGCAGGCGCGTGCACCGTTCACGGGCACCATGCCGGCCCCCCGCGTGTTGTTTGACGAAATGCCAAACTCAACGCCGACGGTGGACGACCCCTTCTACAACCAGTACATGGAGGACGTGATCTTCCAGGGTGGGCATGGCCGTGCCTACGACCCCGATGAGACCCAAAGTCAGGATGGCCGCACCCAGTATGTGCCCGATGAAGAGGCCGACGACCGTGCTGAGTACGACCATGGTGATTCGTGGCATGAAGACGATGACATCTATGTCGAAGGTGAAGATGAAGATGAAGCCAATGATGTTGATATTAGTGGCGCTCCATTGTTCATAGACGAGCTCACCCAAAGAGCGGAAGCACAAAAGAAGCGGAAGAGCATTCGCACCGGTTCATATACACAAGATGAGGACAAGTTGATTTGCCAAAGTTGGATGGAGATAAGCCAAGATCCAAGGACCTGCGCGCAACAAAGGGGCATTGTTTTTTGGACGAGAGTCCACAAAACATTCCATGAAAGGAAGATGTTTGAGCCCTACCAATTTACAAGCAACCGTGGCATCGGTTCAATTCAAAAAAGATGGTTGTTCATCCAACAAGAGTGCAACAAATATTGTGCCGCATTAGAGAGCATTGAAGCACGACCCGTGAGTGGTCTCGGCGTTGGAGACATGGTATGCTCTTCTCTTTCTAGCCCTTGCTACGGCCATGAGACTTCGGCCGTGTATATGTTTGCATGTTCACTTGTTGTTGATCATGTGGTGTAGGCATTTCAATCTTTGGAGGCATTCAAGGCCCGACACAATGACAAGACATTCACTCTTACGCATTGTTGGACGATCATCAACAATTGCCCTAAGTTCAAGGATCAATACCGTGAACTTCAAAGGAAGAGAGGCAAGAAGACGGCCAAGTTCGCCGGAGGTGGGGATGGCGAGGCGTTGAAGAGGCCGAGGGGCAAGACCAACTCCAAGGTGGACGACATACATGACGCCTCATCCATGGCCTTGCATGAGACTTTGCATGGCATGATGTCACATAAGGATGTGAGGGACGAGAAGAAGCGGCAAAGCAAGGACGAGCAAATGAAGCAATACCTAGACATCCAACGACAGAAGCTTGAGATGGAGGAGGCGGCCAAGAAGAGGAAGATAGACATGGAGGAGGCGGCCCGGCAAAGGCAGCTCGACATGGAAGAGGCCTCTCGGCAAAGGCAGCTCGACATCGAGGCCGACAACGTCAAGGCCAGGCAGAGGCAGCTCGACATCGAGGCCACCAATGCCGCCACCAAAGCAAAGGAGGTGGCCCTTGCGATCATGAGCGTGGACTTGTCGAAGATGAGCGACAAGACGAGGGCTTGGTTCGAGGCCAGGCAGAAGGAGATGCTCGACGCCGAAGGCCTGAACTAGGTCGTCCGATCGGCGTGGCCGTTCTTTTTGGAGGCTGGCATGGGTGCCGCCTGCCCGCTGGGCCGCTGACAGTGTGCCGGCGAAAAAACATTCACTTTGGAGGCCGGCTGTGTTGCCGGCCGCTGGCTGTGTTGCCGGCGAGGACAACTATTCATTTTGGAGGCTGGCTGTGTTGCCGGCCACTGGCTGTGTTGCCGGCGATGGTCGTGTAGGCCGCTGGCTTTGTTGCCGGCGTGATGAACTCGGGTCGTGAACTGGGGCTTGGCATTTCAAACATCCTTTTTTTAATAGACGCGGACAGGATGGGTCAAAAGGATGCGGCCGTGCGCTGGGCGCACGGCCACCGCATCCCAGGACAGGCCCGGACACGGCCCCAAATCCCTACCCAAACGGACAGAATCCGGACAAAACGGACGTCCGTTTGGGGTCGCGCGGTGGAGTTGGCCTACCTGTTCACTCGCTACGAGAAGACGAACATGCTGCTGTACATGCCCAAAGCTCCCGACCGCGCACTTCCTAGCCAGCCATGTTCTGCTTCTCGGGCTTGGACCCGAGGCCAACGTGACACGGCTCGAACCCCGTGCAAAGCCTTGACAAAGCTCCGCTTAGGCCAACTCCACCGCGCGACCTTATCCTGTCCCGCCCCGTCCGTTTGGGGTAAAAGGGACAAAAAAGGCGGCCCAACGCGCGGGAGCAAACGGACTTTTGTCCGCTTTCGACCCATCCCCGGCCCAAACTTGCGCCGGTTTTGGGGTGAAACGGACAGCGCGCGGACGGGGGGGACGCGCGCGCTTGTCCTCCCCTGGCCCGCCTGTCAGTGGGAGAAACCAAAAACCCCCCGACGGCCATTTGGCGCCATTTCCCCCAAACCCTCCCACGTCCCTCCCGCCGCCCCCCCTCTCCCCTGTCCATGGCCGACGCCCCGCCGAGTTCCGGCGGCCTGGCCGTCGACCCGACCGCAAAGGTGAAGAAGAAGGCGCCAAGGAAGCCGCGGTCCGAGTACACGCCGGAGGAGATCGCCAAGTTGGACGCGGAATCGGCGAAGAGGAGGGAACGGAGAGCGGCCGTCAAGATGAATGCCGCCGCGGCCAAGTTCTCCGCCCAGCGCGAGGAGCTGGAGGCCGCGCGGCGCAAGGCCGCTGCCGACGAGAAGGAGGACCTCGTCAACAAAGCGCACGCCATCCTCATGCTTGGCATGGGCCGTCCGGCGGGGTTCCATGCAGCGGCCGTCGGCCCGGCGAGCACAGCCTCGTCGGTCGCCCGGCCTACGCACTACCAGTCGCCGACGTCGCGCGTTGCGCCCATGTCGCCTGACTTTCCTCCACCCAGGCACGACGGCCAGACCCGTTTCTCGGTGTCGCCGGACGTGGGCTTGTTCTAACCGTCCACACCACGCCCCGCGGCCGTCATCGACCTCAACGTGAAGCCTGGGTCCAACAGCGGGGGGAGGCCTTCCGTTGAGATGCAAAGAAAGCACGCGCGTGCAGCGTTCACGGGCACCATGCCGCCCCCCGCGTGTTGTTTGACAAAATGCCAAACTCAACGTCGACGGTGGACGACCCCTTCTACAACCAGTACATGGAGGACGTGATCTTCCAGGGTGGGCATGGCCGTGCCTACGACCCCGATGAGACCCAAAGTCAGGATGGCCGCGCCAAGTATGTGCCCGATGAAGAGGCCGACGACCGTGCTGAGTACGACCATGGTGATTCGTGGCATGAAGACGATGGCATCTATGTCAAAGGTGAAGATGAAGATGAAGCCAATGATGTTGATATTAGTGGCGCTCCATTGTTCATAGACGAGCTCACCCAAAGAGCGGAAGCACAAAAGAAGCGGAAGAGCATTCGCACCGGTTCATATACACAAGATGAGGACAAGTTGATTTGCCAAAGTTGGATGGAGATAAGCCAAGATCCAAGGACCGGCGCGCAACAAAGGGGCATTGTTTTTTGGACGAGAGTCCACAAAACATTCCATGAAAGGAAGATGTTTGAGCCCTACCAATTTACAAGCAACCGTGGCATCGGTTCGATTCAAAAAAGATGGTTGTTCATCCAACAAGAGTGCAACAAATATTGTGCCGCATTAGAGAGCGTTGGAGCACGGCCCATGAGTGGTCTCGGCGTTGGAGGCATGGTATGCTCTTCTCTTTCTAGCCCTTGCTACGGCCATGAGACTTCAGCCGTGTATATGTTTGCATGTTCACTTGTTGTTGATCATGTGGTGTGGGCATTTCAATCTTTGGAGGCATTCAAGGCCCGGCACAATGACAAGCCATTCACTCTTACGCATTGTTGGACGATCATCAACAATTGCCCTAAGTTCAAGGATCAATACTGTAAACTTCAAAGGAAGAGAGGCAAGAAGATGACCAAGTTCGCCGGAGTTGGGGATGGCGAGGCGTTGAAGAGGCCGAGAGGCAAGACCAACTCCAAGGTAGACGACATACGTGACGCCTCATCCATGGCCTTGCATGAGACTTTGCATGGCATGATGTCACATAAGGATGTGAGGGACGAGAAGAAGTGGCAAAGCAAAGACGAGCAAATGAAGCAATACCTAGACATCCAACGACAGAAGCTTGAGATGGAGGAGGCGGCCAAGAAGAGGAAGATAGACATGGAGGAGGCGGCCCGGCAAAGGCAGCTCGACATGGAAGAGGCCTCCCGGCAAAGGCAGCTCGACATCGAGGCCGACAACGTCAAGGCCAGGCAGAGGCAGCTCGACATCAAGGCCACCAATGCCGCCACCAAAGCGAAGGAGGTGGCCCTTGCCATCATGAGCGTGGACTTGTCAAAGATGAGCGACAAGACGAGGGCCTGGTTCGAGGCCAGGCAGAAGGAGATGCTCGACGCCGAAGGCCTGAACTAGGTCGTCCGATCGGCGTGGCCGTTCTTTTTGGAGGCTGGCATGGGTGTCGCCCGCCCGCTGGGCCGCTGGCAGTGTGCCGGCGAAAAAACATTCACTTTGGAGGCCGGCTGTGTTGCCGGCGAGGACAACTATTCATTTTGGAGGCTGGCTGTGTTGCCGGCGATGGTCCTGTAGGCCGCTGGCTTTGTTGCCGGTGTGATGAACTCGGGTCGTGAACTGGGGCTTGACATTTCAAACGTCCTTTTTTTTAATAGACGCGGACAGGATGGGGCAAAAGGATGCGGCCACGCGCTGGGCGCACGGCCACCGCATCCCAGGATAGGCCCGGACACGGCCCCAAATCCCGGGAGATTGGATCTTTTGCCCCACTTTACATGGGGTTTGATGATTTGCCTCATCATTGTCTCAATGGCAAGTGGCCCTGGCCCCACCCGACAGCCTCTCAGGGGGGGGGGCAAATTATCAAATGGACTGTGCTAACGATTAGTCGACTGGTCGTTAGCAATAGATCCGCACGATCGATCTCGACCTCCACCTCGCTCCAGCGACTAGAGCATGCACCTCATTAATCATGCATGTAGTGCAAACTCCTTCACATGCGTATATAGACTCCACCTGTTGTATAATAGTTGCATGCAAAAAAAGAGAAAAGCTGATGTCATCAAAGATTTCATCTAAAAATTTATATTCAAAACGTTTTGTAGCTCAAACCGTCGCTCTGGTTGAAAAACTGTTTTCACATAAAAGATTCGTCACGACGAGACCTTCGAAACTAGATCCCATGTTAATATGTTCCGATGACTTTTTTTCGGGTCAAAAGTTACCAGACTCGCACTAAGTAAGTTATCATATATATGATACATAAGTTACCATCTTATTTATATATAAATTACCGGGGCATAAAAAGTGGTCCTCCAATTCTCCCCCGTGCAAATGATTTAGAAGACCGAAAAGTTAATGTCATCCTTGATTCCCCCTTATTTTCAAACTTCAAAATGTTTTATAGCTCAAATCTTCGGTCCGATCAAAAAATCGTTTTCATAAAAAAAACACCGCGAAGATGGCATCAAAACTAGATCCTATGTTGATATGTTCCGACGACTTTTATTTCGGATCAAAAGTTACCAGTCCTGGGCTAAGTAATTTATCACACATGTGCTACATATATTACCGCGTTGTTTACACAGATATTACCGGGGCATAAAGATTCTAACCTTCTTATCAGCTTGGGTTAAAATTACGGTGGTGATTGTGCATGTGTTATCACGTATATGATGTGTATAGTACCAAAAAATTACTCGAAAGCTGTCGGGGTATGTTATTAAACAACTCCCTTGCCAATGTTATCAGGACCGAGGCACATAAGTTATAGGTCTGAGATGTGTGAGTTATCATGCTATTCACACAAAAGTTACCGAGGAGATATTTCATCAACCCCTCCCCCCATGCCAAAGTTATCAGGACCGAGATACACAAGTTAGCAGGTCTGTGAGTGATATGTGAGTTACCATGCTATTCACATAAAAGTTACCGGGGGTATTTCATCAACCCCCCCCCCCCACACACACACCCCATGCCAAAGTTATCAAGAACCGGATACATAAATTATCAGGTGTGCGATGTGTGAGTTATCATGCTATTCACACAAAAGGTTAACGGTGCTATATTTCATCAACCACCCCAGCCCTCCCCACCCGCCCCCCACCGGCGGCAAAGTTACCAGGACCAGGGTACATAAGTTATCAGGTTTGCGATGAGTGAGTTACCGTGCTATTAACATTAAAGTTGCCGTGGGTACATTTTATCACCCCCTCGCCAAAGTTATCAACACCGAGGCACATAAGTTATCGCCGCCCTTTTTCTTGGGAGGTGCCGCCCCCACTTGGTGTTCAGTGAAATGCCGGGACGGACTTCTCACCAGGTGGAGCAGCACCGTTGGGTTTAATGGCTCTGTCCGGACGCGTACGTCGGTCCGGTCTCCATTTTAGTGACCCAAACATACAAAACGCGAACAAAAAGGAAAAGATTTGTGTTTCCTGATTGGAGTTGCCATGTACAAAAAACCATGACTAGTACTTTATTCATCCCATTTTACTGGTTCCAAAGACCAAAACACGTAGTAATTAGCCTTATTAAATGGCCCTGGTTATCCATCTACACATAGAGAAAAATGACTTACCTGTGCATGGGCTCATGGAGCCGCATACAACATGCATGCATGCCCACATAAAAAAGGCCAGCTCATGCAGTACCATGCAAACATGCATGTATGGTGCATCCCTGAAAAAGGTCATGTCATCTCATCCATCTCTCACGTCTCCCTCTCTCTCTCTCACTCTACAACCAGGCAGTCTGTCACACGGGGAGAGAGACCGCACTTGCATTCACATGGAGAGGGGGTGGGGACCAATGGCCAACATGCAGGTGGTAGAAAGGTCACATAGTTAATTTTCATTTACAGGACATCAAATGAGGTTTGATGAGTTGGTTGTTCGCTTCAAATAAATACCAGTCGGGCCGGGTACGATCCCCACTAAAAAAAGGCGGGAGGAGCGACAGGACCAGAAAGAAAGATCGAAGGGAGCGAAGCAGGCAGGCGGGAGCGATCGTATGTGCCTATTGCTAATTGCCAGTCGGCAGAAAAATAGTTTTTCTCTTATCAAATTGAGAAGTAAAGTGTGGCAAAAGATTCAATTTCTCCCCAAATCCCTACCCAAACGGACAGAATCCGGACCAAACGAACATCCATTTAGGGTCGCGGTGGAGTTGGCCTTAGCACTCGCAGCAGGCTCCCCGGCGCACAAACACGAGCCTACGACGCCACACGCGACTTCCGAAGCCGCGGGCCTGCGGCCACGCACGCACGCACGCATGTGGACGTGGGCACACGCGGCTCCGCGACGGTGGCACGCACGTGCGCGCCCACCGGTATGGGTATGGGCAGCAGCATTTGAACTGACGGCGCCCTGCGTCGATCCGTGCAGCCGCAACGTGCCCTGTCTTTCCGATTTGTCTTTGCTCGTTTCTCGTTTGCGTCGACGGGAGAAGCCGAGGGGCCAACTTATCCCTTGTCTGCACGCCATGGAGGAGGATAGATATAGATCCGTTGAACCTGCTGCATGCACGATGCCAGAATCTGCGTACAAAGTAACATGCATGTGCCAAAGCCTTTCCGTCACTCCGTGTATACCGTGGAAGCCTGGAAGGTGTACGAAATGATAGTGGCAAGAAACCAGAGACCGGAATTATGGCACGTCAGCTGGCCGCACCTTTATTCCGGTAACCCCAAAGCTATCAAGACAAAGCTCGGTCGAGACTAGTGAACAGTGCTATCTGCACATCACCAATGATCTGCACGACGTCCTATATAGTGGTACAGCAAAATGGACCTGAACTAGTGCTACCAGCTTCTGAAACTACATTTGCACTCATAGCGAGCTCAGCCGCCCGGTGGATTCCGACCTTGTGAACCGGCCAACCTTTAGGCTGCGTTTGGTTGCTCAGTATTTTTGGAATTTTAGAAGAATACTATGATTTTTCTAGAAACTTTGGTTTTAAATACTTTAACGTGTTTGGCTTCGAATAATACTGCAGTTTTACAAACCATAGTATATATAAAACCATAGTTTTTTTTGCTGTATTTGAAAAAGAGCTCCCAACCTCTTTTTTCTAAACTGAGAAACGCTCGCCCGAGTCCATCTTTCTGGAGTCATCATCTTCCATTCCTCCATCTCGTCCACAACCACCAAATCAAAATTACCACATGGGGCCGTTGATCTCTTCTATCATTGACTATTGTGCTAGTGCATCAAGGGGCAGCCTGTAGGTTAGACCGTGCTAGATGTTCGATCCTATCGGATGGTGCACGTACACATACGAAACGATTCAGCGCCAACTGGGAACACACTCACGCGTGCGAAGGCTTAGATCATGGGGTAGATTGATTGATACTTGGAACACAGTTGTACATAGCAGGCTAAACTAGCTAGCCAATCGATTTTCTGCAGCCGAAGGTACAACATAACTCTGATCCTAACGCCTAGGAGAGAGGACGTGTGCGTGCATGACAAGGCTACATGCAAGTGACAGCCGTTAATTAACACAACTTGATCACATCGTTGTATAACTATTTGTGTATAGCACAGTTCAGTTCAGCTAGCTATGATTATCCATGCAACGAGTAGTCAAAACAAGAAAACCGAGAAAAACTACACTTGCCAAACACCTTCGTAGTTTTGCCAAAACTGAGAAAATTTATGGTTTTTAGAAACCAAAGTATTCATTGCCCTCACATTGAAATACTGAGGTTTTCAATTACTATGGTTTTGAAAAAACTATGTTGCCAAACTAGGCCTTAAAGGTATCATCAAACTGAAGAATCTCACAGTGATTGCAAGCCGTGGACATGGCAACCGACCTCCGCGCATGTCGTGCGCATCAGAAACGGACAATGGGATTGGGAGCAGGGGAGGCTTTGGTGCCGTCCATGCATCAGATCAGATATAAAGCTGGCGCCACAGCATCATGATGATGAGCAACAAGGCGGTTAGGCATCCTTCGCATCCCGGCTCCCATGCTCTGTCTATGTCTATGCTCGGTGGGCGGCCATCTCGATCGCTCCACCACGCATTGCATGTGTGCGCCGGCCTCTCCGGTGCGCATGAGAGAGAGAGAGCATCTTGCATCCCCTGGCTTGCCCACGATCCGGATAGGGTTCGGGATTTGACATAACATGGAGCACAGAAGACATGCATGTTGTCCCTGGAGCACGAGCACCTTTGCACTTTGCAGCATGGATGGACAGTGCAGGTGATCTCCCGAGCTTTGTGATCAATACTACAATCTTGGTTGGAGCCACTCCCCGTGGGATGGTTTCCCGGTTCTAAGGCCAACTCCACCGCGCGACACCATCCTGTCCGCGCGCGTTCGTTTGGGGGTAAAACGGACTTTTTTCGTTTTCTGTCCGCTTTCGACCCATCCCCGGTCCAAGTTTGCGTCTTTTTTGGGGTGAAACGGACATCACACGGACGCGCGGGTTGTCTGCGCGTGTCCTTCCCTGGCCCGCCCGTCGGTGGCACAGGGGCGCCTTTTTCTATCCGCCCCCACTCTCCCTCCGGCCGCACGCCCTTCATTCTTCTCCACTCTTCCCTCGCCGCTGCCACCACTGTCATTGTAGCTGTGCAGCTCGGACGCGCGCTCGCCCAGCCCCTTCCCCTCAGCGCCCCCAAGCTACCCAACCACGGCCACCTGTTTTGCGCACCCCGCCGGTCATATTTGGGGCGGATCCGGTCGGTCTTGAGCTCGCCCGGCTGTGGGAGGCCGCGCCGCGCCAAGGACTGGCCGGGTGCCGGACCGGAAGACCGTGGCAGGGCCGCAAGGCCACATGCAGGCAGTGGCTCCTCCTCTAGCCTCTCGGATCTACACTGTGTGTGGCCTGCCGACAGATACACGAATGGCGGTCGGTCGGGCTAGGTGCTAGCTCAAAAGCTCGTCGGTGCACCGTTGTCTCTCATCAAGTGCGACCAATGCCCAAAGAAGGTCGTGCGCAGCGTGTCTACAGCGCCGGAACATCCCGAATGGATGTTCATCAAGTGCTTAAACGATGGGGTATGTGCTCTTTTGAGCTTCGGTTTTGTGCTCTAGATTTGACTAGTTGTGCTAACTTCAAATTTTGTTGTGTAGAATGGATGCAAGTTTTGGTATTGGGAAGAAGAGTACATCGATATATTGATAGAGCGCAATTTAGTAGATGTTCGTGCACTTTTAGCTAGCATAGAGGCTGTAGATGAGGCAGGTGCACTTGTTACTAGATTAGAGGCTAGACACTAGACTAGATGCGAGAAAGCAACCTCTACTTCTTTAGACTCAAGAAGAAAGAAACACGCAAGATGAAGGCGGCTCCTCCGCAGATCAACAATGAATGCATCGAGAAGGCACTAATCCAACTTACAGGAGCACTTATGGAAGTTGGATTGTAGCGACCAGACCTCAAACAGTCTGATCTCTGTGCTTTAGTATCATCCCTGGATCAGTAATGCTGACATGCACAGTACTTTAAGGATTTATAGAAGAGTATCAATCACACACTTATTACATCGAATGTCTCAAAAGTGAACTTATTACAATAAATATGGCTTAAGGCCATCTAATAACGATAACAACAAAAGGCTTGGAAGATAAGTGAGTCCATCAACTCCAACGGCATCACTGAGTATAGAACCACGACCTAAAGGCACCTTACTCGTCGTCTGAAAAGTCTGCAACATGAATGTTCCAGCTCGAAAACGGGTCAGCACATGGAATATGCTGGCAATGTAACACATAGAGAGTAATGAAAGAATAAAGCTATACTACATGCATATATGGCTGGTGGAAAGCTCTATGGTTACAGTTTTGCGTAAAGCCAATTTTTCCTTACTGCAAAGGAACAAATTTTATTTAACTATCATGGTGGTTGTTAAACATTGAGAGCGTTGACACCATCTCAATCCCAATTAAGCATCATCAATAAAACCCAACAATATTAATTAAAGTAACATGATGAGATTCACATGATAATTCAAGTACTAGATACTCAAGACGTCCATAACCGGGGACACGGTTAACCATGATTAGTTTATACACTCTGCAGAGGTTGCGCACTTTTCCCCACAAGACTCGATCTCCTCCGTTGGGATTCTCGCACTACATGATGTTTGAGAAACGGATGACCGAGACATAGCCTTTCAGAAGCGCTAGCACCTTACGATCGGGTAGACAGTACCAACCTACATCCCCTACATCTGCTAGTCTACCACTGTAAGAGTTCGCATGACTTAATCAACTATGCTAGAGCCCATAGTAGCTTGTGGCTGCACACGAAAGTTTCTAGTATGAATAATCTCGTGATCCCTTTGATCTTGGGTGGTGGTCCATAAAGAAAAACAGGTAATCGCTGGAATACCTAGCTGACTCAATCCACCCAGATGTGTGTTTAAGTTGCCACCTTAAATAAACCATTAATTTAACAATCTCACATCTGTCATGGATACACTCACCCAATCCACGTCTACTAGTATAACATGGCATAACAAGCAAACATAGAAGTAACTCCCAAGGGTTTGATAATAAAAGAGGAATAGGTACTACCTCATCTACTTTCCAAAACCCACATATTAATCAGATCCTAATATGCAATTGTTTGAGGATTGATCTAATGCAATAAAAACTGGGTAGTAAAGAGGTATGATCAAAGTGTTACTTGCCTTGCTGATGATCCGCGAAACCTAGAGATTCAAAGTAGCAAGCGGCGCACTCCGGGTACTCTATCGCAAACAAGAAAGCATATAATAAGTACTCATCAAATGCTCGGGTAAAACTCAATTAAGAGATCTAACCAGAAAGTTCAACTTAAGAACTCCAGTTTGCAAAAAGAATCAAATCGAACGAAGCAACGAAAGTCAAATGGCGAAAGAAACAAACTTCGTTTACTAATCTGGATCTAAGTCAAATTTTACAGAAGCAAAATCTTGTTTGAGTAGGTTAAACGGAAATAGGGTTTCGAGACGAAACTTCAGGCGCTTGAATCGCCTGATTCCGATAAACGAGCGAAAATTTATACTAGAACCAAAATCGGATCAGAAATCGCGATCAGAAATAATCACGGAAAATCCGAGAAAAAGAAAAACGACGAACAGGCTAACGAACGAACGTTCGTTTACTGCGGCTAAACGACGAGAACCGTTCATTGAAACGAACGTATGGACAAACGTCCGCTAAATAAAATAAATCGTAAAATAAACTGAACCGGATCTAAAAAAACGGATCTAGGTTTTCGAAAAAAAATCGATCGGTTTTCTTCGCGAAAACCGAGGCAACGACGGCTACCTCGGGCGGCTCCGGTGAGACAATGGCGGCGGCGGCACGGCTCCGGTGCGGTGGCGCGGGGCGGCGGGTGGCGGCGGCGGCTCCGGCGGCGGTGGGCGGCGAGGCGAGGGGCGGCGGCGGCTGGCGGCGCGCGGATCAAGGGCGGCGGCGGCTAGGGTTTCGGGGGCTGGGGCGGCTGCGCCTCGGGCCCTCGTGGCTTTAAAGGCCGGCCGGGCCAAGTGCCTAGTCGGACATGGCCCGATTAGGTCGGTTCTTTTTTTAAATAAATAATTACGCACAAAAAAACAAATAAAAGAAATACTAAACGGACTCCAAAAATCCCGAAATAAATTTTCCCCGGCTTCTAAAATCAAGCCGAACAAGATGAACATTTATTTGGGGCCTAAATGTAATTTTGAGAAACACGCATTTTTCCTAAATTCAAATAAAATAGCAATAAAATCCAAAATAAAATCTTATTTGATTTTATTATTAAATCCTCAATATTTCTTAATTTCGGGAAAGTCATTTTATTCCCTCTCTCATATTTTTATAATTGAAATAATTGAAGATAAAATAATTAAAATCAAATTATCCTATTTTCAAAATTTGAGAAAACTAAAATATGAAAATAACGAAATCCCCAACTCTCTCCGAGGGTCCTTGAGTTGCGTACAATTTCTAGGATCAAACCAAAAGCAAATAAAATATGATATGCAGTGATGATCTAATGTATAACATTCCAAATTGAAAATTTGGGATGTTACAAACCTACCCCCCCTTAAGATGAATCTCGCCCTCGAGATTCGGGTTGGCTAGAAAATAAGTGAGGGTGGTCCTTCAGCAGATCTTCCTCTCGCTCCCAGGTGGCTTCATCCTCGGTGTGGTGGCTCCACTGAACTTTGCAAAACTTGATAACCTTGCTGCGGTTTACTCGGCTGGCATAATCGAGAATCTTAACTGGTTTCTCCTCATAGGTCAAATCACTGTCCAACTGAATCGCTTCCAGCGGCACTGTATCTCTCAGCGGTATATCCGCTATCTCTGCGTGGCACTTCTTCAACTGAGAAACATGGAATACATCATGAACTCCTGACAATCCTTCGGGCAATTCCAATTTGTAGGCTACTTCTCCCATACGCTCCAAAACCTTGTATGGTCCTACAAAACGTGGTGCTAACTTTCCCTTAACTCCAAAGGCTTAACTCCTCGAAGTGGAGATACTCGAAGATAAACTCGGTCTCCGACTTCATAAACTGTCTCCTTGCGTTTAGAATCTGCGTAGCTCCTCTGCCTGGACTGGGCTACGTTGAGCCTATCGCGAATCAATTTCAACTTCTGTTCACTCCTTAATCAAATCCGGTCCAAACAACTGGCGGTCTCCAACTTCATCCCACGACAACGGGGTCCTGCACCTCCTTCCGTACAAGGCTTCAAAAGGGGAGATCTTCAAACTGGATTTATAACTGTTGTTGTAAGAGAACTCTGCATATGGCAAATTGTTTTCCCAACTAGATCCGTAATCTAGCGCACAAGCTCTCAGCATATCCTCCAAAATCTGATTGACTCTCTCGGTCTGTCCATCTGTCTGTGGATGAAAAGATGTACTGAACTCTAGCCTGGTACCCAAGGTTTCGTGCAACTGATTCCAGAACTTTGAGGTAAACTGGGTTCCTCTATCTGATACAATGCTCCTTGGAACTCCATGCAGACATATGATCCTGGTCATGTATATCTTTGCCAACTTAGCACTGGTGTAAGTGGTCTTTACTGGGATGAAATGAGCTACCTTCGTCAAACGATCGACTACAACCCAAATTGAGTCATAGCCTGAACGAGTTCTGGGCAATCCCGCAATAAAATCCATGCCTAGCTTATCCCACTTCCATTAAGGTATTGGCAATGGCTGTAACAATCCTGCTGGCTTCTGATGCTCTGCCTTTACTCTCTGACATACATCACAAACTGCTACATACTCCGCAATATCCTTCTTCATTCCGGTCCACCATAAAGTATCCTTCAAATCCAAATACATCTTGGTATTTCCTGGGTGAATCGAATATGGTGAATCATGGGCCTCCTGCAGAATCAACTTCCTGATCTCCGGGTTGTTAGGCACATAAACACGGTCTTCAAACCATAGGGTATCGTGCTCATCCTCACGAAATCCTTTAACTTTTCCTTTGATCATCTTCTCCTTTATAGAGGCAACCTCCTTGTCAGTCTTCTGAGCTTCTCTGATCTTATCCATCAAAGTAGACTGAATCTCCAATGCTGCTACATAGCCTCTCGGAACTATCTCCAAACATAGCTCATGAAGATCCTCGGCTAACTCCTTCAGTAAATCTCCCGTCATTAGTGTGTTGACATGGCTCTTATGGCTCAGCGCATCAGCTACTACGTTAGCCTTTCCGGGATGATAATGCAATCTCATGTCATAATCCTTGATGAGCTCCAACCATCTCCTTTGCCAAAGATTTAGCTCCTTCTGCGTGAAAATATACTTCAAACTCTTGTGATCCGTGTACACTTCACAATGGTTTCCAATGAGAAAATGTCTCCAAGTCTTTAATGCATGCACTACGGCTGCTAACTCCAAATCATGCGTGGCATAATTCAACTCATGAGGTTTCAGCTGTCGTGAAGCGTACGAAACAACTCTTCCCTCCTGCATAAGCACTGCTCCAAGTCCTCGACGTGAATCGTCCCAATACACCTCATAATCCTTGCTCTGATCTGGCAGAATGAACACTGGTGATGTAACCAAATGTTTCTTCAACTCCTGGAAACTGGCCTCACATTCTTCAGTCCATTTGAACTTGGTATCCTTCTTCAACTACTCCGTCATAGGCTTCGCAATTTTTGAGAAATTATCAAAGAATCTCCGGTAGTATCCTGCAAGTCCAAGAAAACTCTGGATCTCTCCAACTGTTGTTGGTGCTTCCCAATTTTTCACAGTGACAACCTTGGTGGGATCTACTGTTATACCTTCTCCGGATATAACGTGTCCGAGGAATCCAACTTCCTTCAACCAAAACTCACATTTGCTGAACTTGGCATATAACTGATGTTCTCTGAGCTTCTCAAGTACCAAACGCAAATGCTCCTTATGCTCCTCTTCATTCTTTGAGTAGACCGAAATATCATCAATGAACACCATGACGAACTTATCCAAAAACTCCATAAACACCTTGTTCATCATGTTCATGAAATATGCAGGTGCGTTAGTCAGACCAAATGACATAACGGTATACTCGTACAGCCCATACCTGGTGGTAAAAGCCGTCTTAGGTATATCCTGTTCTCGAATCTTCAACTGATGGTATCCTGATCGCAGATCAATCACCTTAGCTCGTTGCAATCGATCCAACAGATCATTGATCATCGGTAGTGGGTATTTGTTCTTGATTGTTACTTCATTCAATCCTCGATAATCAACAACCATCCTTAACGATCCATCCTTCTTCTCCACTAGAAGTACTGGCGATCCCCAAGGCGAAGAACTTGGGCGAATATAACCTTTATCCAGTAACTCTTTAATATGCTTCTTAATCTCCTCCAAATCTTTTGCGAGCATCCTGTATGGTCTCTTAGATATTGGCCCTGTGCCTGGCAAAAGCTCAATCAAAAACTAAATATCTCTATCCGGTGGCATGCCTGGCAACTCCTCTGGAAATACGTCAGGGAAATCCTTCACCACTGGTACTTCCTCCTGCACAACTCCTGATAAGGAATTTACTTGAGTCCTCTTCGGCACATGCCGGGATACATACTTGATCCTTATTCCTTCTGGCGTCGTAAGCAAAATTGACTTACTGGCGCATTCAATGTTCCCTTCATACTTCGATAACCAATCCATGCCTAATATCACATCCAATCCTTGAGATTCCAATACTATTAGGTCCGAAGGAAATACATAGTTACCAATCCTTAATGGTAACCGATCACACCATAGACTAGCCATATACTCTGCTCCAGGCGAGGTTACTAACATGGGTGATCTAAGGGCTTGGGTTGGCATTTTATACTTATCCACAAATCCCCTTGAGATGTATGAATGCGATGCACCAATATAAAAAAGAACGAGTGCAGTAAATGACTTAACCAAAAACTTACCTATTACTGCATCTGGCTGAGCTTCAACCTCCTCCACGTTAACGTGGTTCACCTGTCCCCTATTGAAAGGGTTCGGCTTCTTCCCATAGCTGACATTGCCATTTCCATTCTGGGCTTCAGGACATTCATTGGCGTAATGTGCAGTCTTCTGGCACTTATAGCAAGTGACTTGGCTCAAGTCTCTCTTGGCTGGTGTTGATGGGTTGGTACGGTTCTGGCCGTTGCTTCCTCCATTCCCATTACCATTTTTGGGGCCATTATGATTGCGCGAGCTACCTCCTCCATGGGTATGCTGAAAAGGTCCTCCCGGTTTAGGGGTAAAACACGGCTTCTGCTGAGCTCCAGAATTGTATTTCCCTTGTCCATACTTCCTCTTGCAGTTTTCAATCTGCTGCTGCTTCCCTTCAATCATAAGAGCGTGATCTACCAACTCCTGGTAGTTGTTGAAGCTTGCTACCATCAACTGCATGCTCAGCTCATCATTCAGTCCTTCCAGAAACTTCTCCTGCTTAGCTGCATCCGTAGCAACGTCATCTGGGGCATAACATGCTATCTTACTAAAGTCAATGACATACTGGCTAACTGTGCGTCCTCCTTGGCGCAAGTTGCTAAACTCACGCTTCTTCATGGCCATAGCTCCTCCTGAAACATGGGCAGTACGGAAAGCCCGCTGAAACTGATCCCATGTGACAGTGTCGATAGGGTAAGTGGCTGTGAAATTCTCCCACCATGATGTTGCGGGTCCTTCAAGCTGATGTGCGGCAAAATGCACCCTCTCCGCATTTGTGCATCCTGTCGTGGTCAATTCCCATGCTGTCTTGCGGAGCCAATCATCTGCAACTATCGGCTCGGTGCTACTGGAGAACACCGGCGTTGTTGTTGTTGTTGTTGTTGTTGTTGTTGTTGTTGTTGTTGTTGTTGTTGTTGTTGTTGTTGTTGTTGTTGTTGTTGTTGTTGTTGTTGTTGTTGTTGTTGTTGTTGTTGTTGTTGTTGTTGTTGTTGTTGTTGTTGTTGTTGTTGTTGTTGTTGTTGTTGTTGTTGTTGTTGTTGTTGTTGTTGTTGTTGCTGCTGCTGCTGCTGCTGCTGCTGTTGTTGCTGCTGCTGCTGTTGCTGCTGCTGCTGCTGCTGCTGCTGCTGCTGCTGCTGGTGCTGGTGCTGTTGCTGTTGTTGTTGTTGTTGTTGTTGTTGTTGTTGTTGTTGTTGTTGTTGTTGTTGTTGTTGTTGTTGTTGTTGTTGTTGTTGTTGTTGTTGTTGTTGTTGTTGTTGTTGTTGTTGTTGTTGTTGTTGTTGTTGTTGTTGTTGTTGTTGTTGTTGTTGTTGTTCTTCCCCTGATTCTGATTCTGGACTAGCAACTGCATCAAGGCATTCTGCTGTTGTTGTTGTTGTTGTTGTTGTTGTTGTTGTTGTTGTTGTTGTTGTTCTTCCCCTGATTCTGATTCTGGACTAGCAACTGCATCAAGGCATTCTGCTGTTGGATCAACTGAGTGAGCCCCGGTGGGAAAGCAAATCCATTGTCACGTCTCGGAGGCATATGAGGGTTTAGAAAATATGAGAATTAAGAATAGATTGAGGTCTAGAGAGGAAACACTACCCATATGCACATGAGGCAAATGCAAACAAAATCACTTGATTCAATTCAAACAAGGGCATACAATCGGTCTAGAACTATCGTTATAAAAGTGCTTGGACTATGCTATACATGGTGGAACACTACTACTGTTATGGTGGTCTATTAGAAAAACTGCTCCGATGAAGACTCCATGATATCCGCTCCAGCTTCATCAACATAGTCATCATCGCTGTCGTCTGGATCCGAGTCGGTGTCGTCGATGGTGATGTAGTTCCCCGGGCAAGTGGAATCGTCATCTTCTCCTCCTGACGCGGGATCTCCCATGAGAACTCCTAGCTTCTTGGTCAGGTCATCATTCTTATCCACTAATACTTCAATTTCCTCCATATAATCTTCGCATGTATCCTTGAGTTCTTTCTCCAGCTCCGTGATTCTTATCATCGCCTTCTTTATATCTATCATGCCTGCACACATCTGGTTCTCCTGGCATCAAATGTGCTGGTTTAATTCCTGGATGCAAGCTGCAATTGATCTATCCTTCCTGGTGCTGATCATCTCCCATTGCTCATCTCGGCGCCCACAAATCTGGTAGATAGTATCCTTGAGATCCTTGTGGTAGACTTCTCCAATGCGTCCCATAGTGATGTGGGCTGCCATGCTCTTTCCTAGATTCCAGGTTGGTGCATCAAAGGAAAACTCTATGGGCTCAGTGACAGGCATAAACGTCCTTCCTGGAACTTGAACTTGAATCATCCAGCGCTCCTCTTCAGGTAAAGTGGCGTTGTAGGTTCCGGTGAAGCTTGGTACTCCGATGTTCAGATACTTAGTGACTTCCTTCAGGTGGCGTCCAAAGGGTGTATCTTCATCCGGTTGCGTGAACTTGTTCCTTGCATCCGCCATCCTAAAAGAGTAGAAAAGATGAGGAGTCAGAAATGAGAAGAGTGAGTAGTGATCTAGGGCTTTAGCTTAGTGGTCGTGTCCTACAGTCAGCGTGTGCTCTGATACCATCTTGTAGCGACCAGACCTCAAACAGTCTGATCTTTGTGCTTTAGTGTCATCCCTGGATCAGTAATGCTGACACGCACAATACTTGAAGGATTTATAACAGAGTAGCAATCGCACACTTATTACATCGAATGTCTCAAAAGAGAACTTATTACAATAAATATGGCTTAAGGCCATCTAATAACGATAACAGCGGAAGGCTTGGAAGATAAGTGAGTCCATCAACTCCAACGGCATCACTGAGTATAGAACACTGACCTAAAGGCACCTTACTCGTCGTCTGAAAAGTCTGCAACATGAACGTTGCAGGCCGAAAACGGTTCAGCACATGGAATATGCCGACAATGTAACACATAGAGAGTAATGAAAGAATAAAGCTATACTACATGCATATATGGCTGGTGGAAAGCTCTATGGTTACAGTTTTGCGTAAAGCCAATTTTTCCCTACTGCAAAGGAATAAATTTTATTTAACTATCATGGTGGTTGTTAAAAATTGAGAGCGTTGACACCCTCTCGATCCCAATTAAGCATCATCATTAAAACCCAACAATATTAATTAAAGTAACATGATGAAATTCACAGGATAATCCAAGTACTAGATACTCAAGACGTCCATAACCGGGGACACGACTAACCATGATTAGTTTATACACTCTGTAGAGGTTTGCGCACTTTTCCCCACAAGACTCGATCTCCTCCGTTGGGATTCTTGCACTACATGATGTTTGAGAAACAGATGACAGAGACATAGTCTTTTAGAAGCGCTAGCACCTTACGATCGGGTAGACAATACCAACCTACATCCCCTACATCTGCTAGTCTACCACTTTAAGAGTTCGCACGATTTAGTCAACTATGCTAGAGCCCATAGTAGCTTGTGGCTGCACACGTAAGTTTCTAGTATGAATAATCTCATGATCCCTTTGAGCCTGGGTGGTGGTCCATAAAGAAAAACAGGCAATCGCTGGAATACCCAGGTGCCTCAATCCACCCAGATGTGTGTTTAAGTTGCCACCTTAAATAAACCATTAATTTAACAATCTCACATCTGTCATGGATACACTCACCCGATCCACGTCTACTAGCATAGCATGGCATAACAAGCAAACATAGAAGTAACTCCCAAGGGTTTGATAATAAAACAGGAATAGGTACTACCTCATCTACTTTCCAAAACCCACATATTAATCAGATCCTAATCATGCAATTGTTTGAGGATTGATCTAATGCAATAAAAACTGGGTAGTAAAGAGGTATGATCAAAGTGTTACTTGCCTTGCTGATGATCCACGAAACCTAGAGATTCAAAGTAGCAAGCGGCGCACTCCGGGTACTCTATCGCAAACAAACAAGCATATAATAAGTACTCATCAAATGCTCGGGTAAAACTCAATTAAGAGATCTAACCAGAAAGTTCAACTTAAGAACTCCGGTTTGGAAAAGAATCAAATCGAGATGAAAGAGGGTTAAACGGAAAGAGGGTTTCGATACGAAACCCCAGGCGCTTGAATCGCCTGATTCTGATAAACGAGCGAAAAGTTATACTAGAACGAAAACCGGATCAGAAATCGCGATCAGAAATAATTGCGCAAAATCCAAGAAAAAGAAAAACAACGAACAGGCTAACGAACGAACGTTCATTTACTGCGGCTAAACGACGAAAACCGTTCGTTGAAACAAATGTACGGACAAACGTCCGCTAAATAAAATAAACCGTAAAATAAACCGAACCGGTTCTAAAAAAGGGATCTAGGTTTTCGAAAAAAAACGATCGGTTTTTTTCGCGAAAACCAAGGCAACGGCAGCTACCTCGGGCGGCTCCGGCGAGATGATGGCGGCGGCAGCACGGCTCCGGTGCGGCGGCGCAGGGCGGCGGGTGGCGGCGGCGGCTCCGGCGGCGGCGACGGGCGGCGGCGGCGGACTCGCATGGCGGCGGCGGCTGGCGGCGTGCGGATCGAGGGCGGCGGCTAGGGTTTCGGGGGCTGGGGCGGCTGCGGCTCGGGCCCTCTCGGCTTTAAAGGCCGGCCGGGCCAAGTGTCCTAGTCGGACACAGCCCGGTTAGGTCGGTTCGTTTTTTTTAAATAAATAATTATGCGCAGAAAAAGAAATAAAAGAAATACTAAACGGACTCCAAAAATCCCGAAATAAATTTTCCCTGACTTCTAAAATCAAGCCGGACAAGATGAACATTTAGTTGGGGCCTAAATGTAATTTCGGAAAACTCGTATTTTTCCTAAATTCAAATAAAATAGCAATAAAATCCAAAATAAAATCTTATTTGATTTTATTATTAAATCCTGAATATTTATTTATTTTGGGAAATTCATTTTATTCCCTCTCTCATATTTTTATAATAGAAATAATTGAAGATAAAATAATTAAAATCAAATGATCATATTTTCAAAATTTAGAAAACTCAAATATGAAAATAACGAAATCCCAACTCTCTCCGAGGGTCCTTGAGTTGTGTAGAATTTTTAGGATCAAACCAAAAGCAAATAAAATATGATATGCTGTGATGATCTAATGTATAACATTCCAAATTGAAAATTTGGGATGTTACATGGATATCTTCTAAAATGTATTCTTGTGGTTGTTGTTTTCTTTGGTCTTGCTTTTCTAGTCAAAATTTGATGATGTATTCCCATGTACCAAGAATGAATAATGAAAAAAAGTTTAAGGGCTTGCAAAGAAAAAAGTGCGCCGACAGGATGCGGCCGGGATGCGTCCGCGCATTGGGCGCGCGGCCACCGCATCCCAGAAACGGCCCGGACACGACCCCATTGCACTACTCAAACGGACAGAATCCGGGAAAAACGGACGTCTGTTTGGGGTCGTGTGGTGGAGTTGGCCTAAGGGGACATGAAATGACTCTACTGCTTATATTAAAGGGTTTTAAGGCCGGTGTTATGAACGCAAGGATTGCCCTGGGTAAGATCATCTAGCCGAACTTGGCAAATTCGGTCCCCAAACACCCGCGGAAGCGTCCGGGTGGGCGCATCCGCGGACAGTGACCAGTCACTTCTCAAATCGCGTTGTCCACATTTGTGTCTCTAATATCCGAACCCCTATATTCATACTATACCATGCAACATCAATGAAACTACGTAAATCAGCTTCAGACATAGAAATAGCACAATAGTTCACCAAAAGATCCACCAAAGTTTGCATAAACAATAGAAAACTTTATAATACATCTAAAACCTGAAATTAAAATCAACTTCACCACTTTCGGGCCGACCCTTTCCCCTTCTGGTCACTGGCGTAGTTGTACCCCGCGGCTGCTGGTGGAGGATCGTCCGATTCGTCAGAGGAGTCGTGGTCGTTGTTGGAGGAGGAGTCGATGATGGCGAGGCCCTTGAGGCGCTGGACGACCCGGTCCTGTTGGCGCCTGAGCTTGGCCAGCCGAGCTTCCTCCTTGGCCTTCTCCAACGCCTCATGTTCGGACTGCTCGATGACAAGCCGAAGAGCCTTGGCGTTCTTCCGGCGGAGCCGCCGAGCGTCCTTCTTCGCCGACGTAAGCGACCAGCGGTAGACTGATACATCTCTATCGTATCTACTTTTCCAAACTTTTTTGCCCTTATTTTGGACTCTAATTTGCATGGTTTGAATGGAACTAACCTGGACTGGTGCTGTTTTCAACAAAATTGTCATGGTGTTATTTTCATGCAGAAATATAAGTTCTCGGAATGACCTGAAAATCCACGGAGAATATTTTTGGAATATATAAAAAATATTGGCGGAAGAATCAACGGAGGGGGACCCACCACCTGTCCACAAGGGTGGGGGCGCCCCTGGCTTATGGGTACCACGAAGTTCCACCGATCTCAACTCCAACTTCATTTATTCACGTTCGGGGAGAAAAAAGTCAGAGAGAAGGATTCATCACATTTTACGATACGGAGCCGCCGCCACCTCCTGTTCTTCCTCGGGAGGGCAGATCTGGAGTATGTTCGAGGCTCCGGAGAGGGGAAATCATCGCCATCGTCATCATCAACCATCCTCCATCACCAATTTCATGATGCTCACTGCCCTCGTGAGTAATCCCATCATATGCTTGCTGGACGATGATGGGTTGGATGAGATTTATCATGTAATCGAGTTAGTTTTGTTAGGGTTTGATCCCTAATATCCATTATGTTCTAAGATTGATGTTGCTATGACTTTGCCATGCTTAATGCTTGTCACTAGGGTCCGAGTACCATGATTTCAGATCTAAACCTATTATGTTTTCATGAATATATTTGTGTTCTTGATCATATCTTGCAAGTTATGGGCATCTACTACGGTGTTATGATCCGGCAACTCCAAAGTGATAATAGTCGGGACACTTCTCGGTGACGACCGTAGTTTGAGGAGTTCATGTATTCTCTAAGTGCTAGTGCTTTGGTCTGGTTATCTATTAAAAAGAGGCCTTAATATCCCTTAGTTTCTATTAGGACTCCGCTGCCACGGGAGGGTAGAACAAAAGATGTCATGCAAGGTCTTTTTCATAAGCACGTATCACTATATACGGAATACATGCCTACATTATATTGATGAATTGAAACTAGTTCTGTGTCACCCTAGGTTGTAACTGTTGCATGATGAATTCCATCCGACATAATTATCCATCATTGATCCATTGCCTACAAGTTCGTTTCATATTAATCTTTACTAAGTTACTTTTCTGTTGCCACTACTACGATTGCTATAAAACTGCTACTGTTACTTTTGCCACCATTACCGTTACTTCCATACTACTTCCTCTGTTCCTTGATATAAGGTGTATAGATTTTAAAGAAAAAAATCTGAAATATAAGGTGTATTGCGTTGCACCACTCATTTGCATAATTATTTTAGGGATTTGATTACATTTCTTTATATGAGGCAAGCTCCTCTATTTTCTCATGTCAATTAGTCAGGTGTAATCTCGTCCAAAACTTGTGAAATTTTTCCTCCACATGCGTTCTTTAATTTCCATGCCAAATTATACACCCTACATTTAGGAATAGAGGGAGTACTTTACAACTAAATACTTTGCTGCAGATATTAAGTCTTTCAGGTGTGGTTGAACTGATAACTCAGCTGCTAATACTTGAGAGCATTCTTTGGCTCCCCTTGTGTCGAATCAATAAATTTGGGTTGAATATTCTACTCTCGAAAACTGTTGCGATCCTATGTACTTGTGGGTTATAATAGACCCACGCGAGGAGCCGCTGGTCCTCGTCGGGCTCCGCCGGTAACCCACGCCAGCCGAGGACAGAGCTCTCCACAGCCTCCCTCTCCCTTTCCCGCTGCCTCCCGCGATGGGTGGCGAGCGCCTCCGACTCTGGCGTGCGCATCCGGGACGGCGGGCGAGCACAAACACCCACCGCTGCCCATGAAGGGGTGCAGTAGCCGGCGGGGCGAGGGGACGGCGTGGGGAAGCAGCAATCGATGAGGCGAGGGGACGGCGTAGGGGAGGCGCCGATTGCATTGGGCGCTTGTCGGAGTTTCCCATGGGTCGGGAGGGGCCAGCGCCGGCATCCGAGATGCGCCGACGGGGAAGCTGCGGCTGCGGCGAGGCTGCAGATCCAGAACTGCCCCCGATCTCCACTTTGGACCGCTCCAAGGCAAAGCGGAGGGTAAGCTCATACTCCGGATCCTCCTCGTCGTCGGAGTCGCTACCGGAGCTCGACATTGCGGTGGATTCGATCGGAATCGGTGAGGGAAGAGGAGAATGAGTGAGCTAGTGTTTCGGAACGACGAGGCCAATGGGATTTTTTGTTAGACATCCGTGGGGTCGGTAGTGGGCCGGGCTTGTCACCCGGACGCGTCCAGGCATGACCGGGCCACCCCATATCCGTCCCATATTTGGACTGGATATGGGGGTGCCGGTTAGTCCCGGCGTTTGAGGCCCGTTTAAGGCGTCCGTCTGGGCCAATAAAACGTGACCGGGCAACCCCTCCGGGCGTATGAGACGGCTTTGAGAGGTCGAGTTGTAAATGCTCTAAATTGGACGAATTAGCGGGAATGTAGCTGGACTCACTGAGCAAGGGGATGTCTCTCGATTCGTCCTCCGTCCATCCATCCTTTGCAATCCTCAGACCCAAAGCATGCATGCGATGGTGCAATTAGGATCTCATTGTTTTCTGACGGAAATGAGGATCTCATTTCACTGTCTCCAATGTTGAAATGACAATTTCTCCCTAGACTGTTGAACCAGATCGTTTTCAGTTGCGGTGTTCGTGGATGGTGTACCGTAAAACCAAATTCCTCGCCGTTGGTCGAACGAAAGCAACATCTGGGGCTTGGATACGCAGAGACTCTTGTCCGAACATGGCATCATGACGGGACAAGTGTACCGTTTTCCTTACCTGCAGTACGTATGTTGACCCCGGCCGATCTAGAGCAACAACTAGCTGCTGCCCTTCCAAAACTCAACGCCCAACGGTATAGAGTACATGCCTCCGGTATAAATACTCCTACCGTGATCTTTCTTTTGGAGGGGGACTCGTAGCGTACCATGTATGCATTATAAATCCCTACAAAAGTGTGCGTACTATGGAGCTGGCATGGCTTTTTTTATGGTCACTAGTAGAAAAAGGGGCTATCGTTCGGGCCTGGCCAACCCATTAGTCCCGATTCTGCCATGAACCGGGACCAATGGAGGCATTTGTCCCGGTTCGTGAGCCCAGGGGGCCGGCCGGGGCCTCGTGGGCATTGGTCCTGGCTCGTCTGGGCCCATTTGTCCCGGTTCTTGGCACAAACCGCGACCAATGGGCCTCGCTCCTGGCCCACAACCATTGGTCCCGGTTCGTGGCAGGAACCGGGACAGAAGGTTGGCCTTTAGTCTCGGTTCCAGCCATGAACCGGGACAAATGAGTTGCCTATATATACCCCATCGCCAGCGAGCAAAGCACTCCATAGTGCTCTGTCTTTTGCTGGACGGCGAGGGGGAGGGCATTGGGTGCTCTAGCTCACCTCCTATGCACATGAGGTGTTCGATGAAATGCCCGAGCCACACTAGTTAAGCTTTCTCCTCTCGAAACTCGACCTCCGAGCTCCATTTTTTCTGAGATTTGTCTAGGTTTAGCGGTCCGTCACCCCCTGTCCTTGTCTTCACCGCTGTCGATCGCCCGCGCCGATCTCGTCGCCGGCACCACCGTGGTGAGCCTCTTGTTCTTATCTTCTTTCTGAAAGAAAAAAAACTTACTTTAGATAGATACTTGTCTAATTTTCTTACTTTTGACACACATAATTATATATGATGCACGAAGATGAACCGGCAATGGATGTACGGTGACTGACACACCTCTGAGTACATTAAGGGCGTGCATAATTTTTTTGAAGTGGCTGAGGCAAACAAGCAGAATGGTTTTATGTGTTGTCCATGCCCTAATTGTGGGAATACGAGGTCTTACTCTGACAAGAAAATCCTTCACACCCACCTGCTTTATAAGGGTTTCATGCCACACTATAATGTTTGGACGAAGCACGGAGAAATAGGGGTTATGATGGAAGACAGCAAAGAAGAGGAGGACGATGACAACTATGTGCCCCCTGAATACGGTGATGCTGCAACGGGAGAAGCTGAAGATCAAGAGGAAGCTGAGGATCCAGAGGAACCAGACGATGTGCCCGATGATGATCTCCGCCGGGTCATTGTTGATGCAAGGGAAAAGTGCGAAAGTGAAGAAGCTGAAGTTCGATCGCATGTTAGAGGATCACAAAAAGGGTTGTACCCCAATTGCGAAGATGGCAACACAAAGCTCGGTACTGTACTAGAATTGCTGCAGTGGAAGGCAGAGAATGCTATGCCTGACAAAGGATTTGAGAAGCTACTAAAAATATTGAAGAAGAAGCTTCCAAAGGATAACGAATTGCCCGACAGTACGTATGCAACAAAGAAGGTCGTATGCCCTCTAGGATTGGAGGTGGAGAAGATACATGCGTGCCCTAATGACTGCATCCTCTACAGCGGTGCGTACAAGGATTTGAACGCATGCCCGGTATGCGGTGCATTGTGGTATAAGATCAGACAAGATGACCCTGGTGATGTTGAGGGCGAGCCCCGCAGGAAGAGGGTTCCTGCGAAGGTGATGTGGTATGCTCCTATAATACCACGGTTGAAACGACTGTTCAGAAACAAAGAGCATGCCAAGTTGATGCGATGGCACAGTGAGGACCGTAAGAAAGACATGAAGTTGAGAGCACCCGCTGACGGGTCTCAGTGGAGAAAAAATCGAGAGAAAGTGGGCTGAGTTTGCAAGTGACCCAAGGAACGTATGGTTTGCTTTAAGCGCGGATGGCATTAATCCTTTCGGGGAGCAGAGTAGCAATCACAGCACCTGGCCCGTGACTCTATGTATGTGTAACCTTCCTCCTTGGACGTGCATGAAGCGAAAGTTCATTATGATGCCAATTATCATCCAAGGCCCTAAGCAACCCGGCAACGACATTGATGTGTACCTAAGGCCATTAGTTGAAGAACTCTTACAGCTGTGGAATGGAATAGGTGTACGTGCGTGGGATGAGCACATGGGGGAAGAATTTGACCTAAAGACGTTGCTCTTCGTGACCATCAATGATTGGCCCGCTCTCAGTAACCTTTCAGGACAGACAAACAAGGGATACCACGCATGCACGCATTGTCACTACAAGAAATATGTCAACTTGTGACCTTCTGTCAGTGACCCTGGAAGAATTGGTCATAGATCTATGACCATTTCAGACCAATTGGTCAAAAGCTGTTCGGGGGGCTCCAAACCCTAAACCATTGCGACCATTTTGGTTAGAAAGGTCGTAATTTCCTTACACGAAATGGTCATAAAGCAAACAGCGCTAGTCCGCTGCCTTATTTCTAGTTGTTAACGACCAATATAGATGGTCATAGCCTTGTAAATTGTGGTGGGTTGCTATGACTAGGCGCCACCTCACTAGTTTTTCCTATGTGTCATGTCCATGTGGCAGTTTTTGCCCTAGGTTGTGAAGCAACCTATATTTCTGTCATTTCCAAAATTCCCAAAAAATAGCATAAATTCTTTGGGTCATATCTTCGTCAAATATGTAAAAACCTTCCTTGCCTAGTTCAAAAATAATTCAAAAATATTCATTTTCCTATTCTGTTCAGAGTAACAGTTTGTGAAGGAAGTACCACTTTGGCATGTCCAAATAGTATCCATTTTCTACAATGCTTTCCTATGCCCAAATAACCATCCTCCACCAAATGCCAGATCAATCCATTCATTATTTTGAGCCGAGCTTCAACATTCGTATTTATGTCCAGTGTGGTGGTTTGCAAAGCAAGTACCACCTAGGCTCCTCCTTTTGAGCTGAAAATTTGTGAAGACGGTCTTCTTAGTAACTGATCATCCTTAGAAAAAACGCACGCCCATTAGCCATGTACATTTCCCGTACCGCTAATCAAACACTTGGCTGCTTATTCATGTTTGAGCATCGATCGGTCTCCTCGTGAGAATCTTATGTTGTGATTTTCTTCCTGGCACCTACCTGGGGAGTGCCCAACCCACTAGACATGCCTAGGCCGCCCAGAACACATGGCTACGCCACAGTCACGCGGTGACCACGCGGCGGGCATGCAATCTTACGCGCTCTAGAGTTGGGGCCCTCGGCCACCGTCCAAACCTCGATGTCTTTCCATCAAATCATGTATTTCTGATTAAATAGATACGTATTTCTGATTAAATAGATACTTATTTACCTAGAAATGATTTTTGAAAAAAATAAAGAGCAAACTATGATGCAGCTGCAGTTCAAATTTGACCCGCTTCCAGCTGTATCGGCGGGAATTTTTCTTTTTCACCAGAGGTGGATCAAAAATTTTGACACCCAACCATTTTGTCAATCGTGCATTAAATATGGCCTAGTATTTTAGAAAATTGATTAGGTCCAATTTTGCAACAAATATATGGTAGGTCCTTCACAAAAAAACCTCATTTCAGGCACTCGAAAAATGGAAAATGGTTTTTTTGTCCAAAGAAAATGAAAACTTCCTTAGGCAATATTATTTGCCATTTCAATATGCACCCTTGTGCACAATATGAGATCATTTGAACAAACTATGCCATGAATGTGGCCATAAGATTGATCATTTGACTTGAAAGCCATGAATCTTCACGCATGATAGCTCATTTCTGAGAACACGTTTTTAAAATAATTACCGTATTACAAGTTTATTATTTTTCCTGGAAACTTGGTCACATATAATGACACAATGCGAAGGTTTTCCAATTTTTTGATTTTTTTTGAAATTTTTATGCCCGTTTCAAAATGCGGTCAAAACGGCGGGCTTGACCGTTCCTAGCTAGCGGTTGAATCTTGGAATGTTTTTGGTGTTTCTCTGATTAAATAGATACTTATGTACCTAGAAATGATTTTTGGAAAAAATAAATAGCAAACTATGAGGCAGATGCAGTTCAAATTTGACCCGCTTCCAACTGAATCGGCGGGAATTTGTCTTTTTCACCAGAGGTGGATTGAATCTTTTGACACCCAACCATTTGGTCAACTGTGCATTAAATATGGCCTAGTATTTTAGAAAAGTGATTTGGTCCAATTTTGCAACAATTATTTGGTAGGTTCTTCACAAAAAAACCTCATTTGGGGCAATCGAAAAATGGAAAATGGTTTTTTCGTGCACAGAAAATGAAAACTTCCTGAGGAAACATTGTTTGCCATTCCAAGATGCACCCTTTTGCACAATATAAGATCATTTGAACAAACTATGCCAAGAATATGGCCATAAGATTGATCATTTGGCTTGATAGCCATGAATCTTCGCACGTGATAGCTCGTTTCTGAGAACACTTTTTTAAAATAATTGCCGTATTGCAAGTTTGTTATTTTTCCTGGGAACTTGGCCACATATAATGACACAATGCGAAGGTTTCCCAATTATTTGATTTTTTTTGAATTTTTTATGCCCGTTTCAAAATGCGGTCAAAAAAGCGGGAATGATCGTTCCTAGCTAGTGGTTGAATCTTGAAATTTTTTTGGTGTTTCTATGATTATTTAGATACCTATGTACCTAGAAATCATTTTTGGAAAAAATAAAGAGCAAACTACAAGGTAGCTACAGTTCAAATTTGACCCGCTTCCTACTGAATCGGCGGGAATTTGTCTTTTTCACCAGAGCTGGATCAAAACTTTTGACACCCAACTATTTTGTCAATTGTGCATTATATATGGCCTAGTACTTTATAAAAATGATTTGGTCCAATTTTGCAACAAATATATGGTAGGTCCTTCACAAAAAAAACTCATTTTGGGCACTCGGAGAAATGGAAAATGGTTTTTTCGTCCAACGAAAATGAAAACTTCCTTAGGCAACATTGTTTGCCATTCCAATATGCATCCTTGTGCACAATATGATATCATTTGAACAAACTATGCCATGAATGTGGCCATAAGATTGATCATTTGGCTTGAAAGCCATGAATCTTCACACATGATAGCTCATTTCTGAGAACACTTTTTTAAAATAATTATCGTATTACAAGTTTATTATATTTTCCGGAAACTTGGTCACATATAATGACACAATGCGAAGGTTTTCCAATTTTTTGTTTTTTTGAATTTTTTATGCCCATTTCAAAATGTGGTCAAAACGGCTGGAATGACCGTTCCTAGCTAGTGGTTAAATCTTGGAACTTTTTTGGTGTTTCTCTGATTAAATAGATACTTATGTAACTAGAAATGATTTTTGGAAAAAATAAATAGCAAACTATGAGGCAGAACCGCGGGCCCAAACTTTGGGCCGGTCGGCTCAGAGCCGTTCGAGGTGTACCCGCAGAACCGCGGGCAGGTGGATGATGGACGCTCGCCGCAGGAGCTGCAAGGGGTGTGCTCTGATTTGGGGGAGAAATTGTTGTGTTGACTGAGCGATGGGATAAGGAAGATGCTGCAAATGGTTTGCAGGCCCACGAGGAGACGCGTGGGGGAAGACGTGGCACACCCACGATCGTACGCTGCGTGCGTCGCCCGGCGCAATGTTCGGCCGACGCACCGGATACAACGATTTCCCTTCACAAAATAACACTAGCTTTAGCACTTGGAAACTATTTTAAATCACTGATTTTCTGAACCAATCAGAAATCTTCCCACGGATCGATGACATGGCGCCCATCCATACATCCATCCATGTCTCCATCCCACATCCATCCATCCATCTATTTACAGAAAAAAAACAAAAGAAGAATAAAAAGAGATACCCCACCCGCAGCCCAAACCCTAGCTCAGATCCCCCCATCGCACCCCTCCTCTCTCTTCCACATCTCCCCTCGTCTCCCACATCGCCGCCGCCACCCACCCGCCGTCCCTCCCCAACCGCGCCTCCGTACCTGCCACCTCAAGCGGATCCCCCCACCTCCTCTCCTCCGTGCTTACCTCTAGCAACCCCTCTCTCTCCCGGGACACATCTGCGCCGCCAGAGACGCCGCACCTCCCATGATTCAATCCAACCCTCTCCCCTGATCCCACCTGTCGGCGGCGACCTCCTCTCAACCAGCTCCGCCACCGGCCTCCAGATCCAACCCAACAGCTACCAGCTGAGGCCTAACCCCTACCCCGCGGCCATGGCCATGGCAGGGCGAGCCCGAATCCCTACCCCGTGGTGGCTAGGGTTTCGGTCGCCTCCAACCCGATCTGGCGCTGCTCCGGTGAATCCCGAGCCCTCAAGCACCGATCCATCTCCTGGATGCGTTGATCTACTCGAGGACGACCATTTCTTCGTCAACCTGCAAGGACGCACGCCGGTAGCAGGCAATCTCCTTTCCGACGAGCCCACCCATGGCGACCAGGATGGTCTCCCCCTCCCAAATCTAGCACGGTCTCCCAAATCTCCCTCTGCTACTCAAGGTCCGACCCTAGTGATTCTTACCCTGGTTTTGATTTGGTTAGGAACTGGAGTAACTTTTATTCGATGCTTCTTGTTTCCAAGCAGAGCACGGATCTGGGGTGCCCATCAGGGGACGAGTCTGGGCGAAGGTCGGTGGTTCGTTCGAGCAAGATCGCGTCGGGGTGGGTGCCGCGTGAGCTTCTCCTCGTCAGGTGCCCTTCTGATGCGGTTGGCGACCAGTAATATTACTCTACTGTATTTTTTGTTTCTAGCAGAATGAGACCATTGGTTGTTCGCTTCTGTGGCTGCCTGTTTCATGCTTCAGACTTGTATCTTGCAGGGTGTGGAGGAGGGCAGAGTTGATTTTCTCAAGATTCTGAAGAGTGCCAACTCCATTTTTCGCCATGCAGTGCTAGGGAGCACCATTCTTGCCCTGCTGTACCCACCTTCATTTACATGGTTCACAACCAGGTCGGTCTTGCAATATTTTCGCTGCTTGCTTTGATTTTCTCAAGATTCTGAAGAGTGCCAACTCCGTTTACATGGTTCACAACTGAATGAAAGAACGGCTCAGAAACATTTGAACTTATTAAAACTGAATCTAACTAAGTCCGACGAGTCTTCAGGTAAAACTAGTCAAGAAACAGCTGCATTCCACAAGTACAACTGAAATACTCCACGAACAAGCAAACCCCACATCCAGTAGCTCAAAACACACGTTGGTAGCATGCTTGACGCAATAGAATCAGCGTTGTGCTAGTGCATGTCGTTTTTGCATTTTTATATTAGTGTGACTGTTTGCTAATAACCTGGCAGATAGTATGCACCGGCATTGGGGTTCTTGATGTTTGCTGTAGGTGTCAATTCAAGTGTTAAGGACTTCATTGAAGCAATTCAAATGTTAAGTACTTCATTTCAAGCAGTAATGCAGTAGCCTACTTTGTAAACTGATGATTTGTATGTGTTATGTTTTCAACCCCGGCAACCCCACTATGGTCACTTGCCGGGGTTAGCATGGAACAATTACTACTCCTACTAATTAATGAAGGAAGCACACTTGTTCACATAAATGAAGATATGTCTATGTTAGTATTAGTGTTCTTGATCTTACCTGATAGACTTGTTTTTACTAATATAAACAAATAAAATCAGATTGTTTGCATAGAATCGAATCATTCTCACTTTTAGTTGAGTTCTAAGTACGTAGTGTCTTTAGTTCTTTGCTTATATTATAGTCAGAGTTATACCGTGTGACTGAATCATGTGTTATTTAGTTAGCTGAGCAGCATCTTTAGTTTTCTAATGATTGCTCAACTCTCAATTCTGAATAAATAAGTAGCCGACCCTATTGGTTCTTTCTTTTTTCAGGGCTATGAGTTGATGGCCACGCTGCTGTTTTGCCCTGCTTGATAATTCTTTTACTGTCCGGTCTGCTCTGCATAGTTTCTAGTTGATTATAAAACAATAAAACAATGGTGATGTGAGGTCCGACAATGGTTTGTAATTTTGGTTACATCCCCAACCTCTCCAGCTAGCTTCTTCTTCACATCATATCATATTTGCACCTGCTGCTACATCATGGATTGGATGGTCACCTACTAGCTAAGTAGATTAGCTTGTATTGCCATCAAATTAGTCAATACTGTTTCACTTTGCTTGTTTCTTGTACTAGGTCTGTCAGTTACAACATAAACAAACAAATTGCTTAGCTCTCAACTATGAATACATAGCTAGCTAAAACTGTTCTTTCTTTCTCTCTTCAGAGCTATGAGTTATATGGGTCAAGCTGTTGTTTTTCTGTGCTCGATGATACTATTGCTGCCTGTATACTGATACATGTAGTGATATTTACCTGAACTGAAGTTGTCAATGTACCATTATTTTTCTGCTCACAAGCATATGCACCTGCACGTCTAGTCTGTTGTAATTTTTTTTAGTCCGTGGTGGATCTCTCCAACTCTTGCATGCTCTGGTTGATCTTGGCTGGAACATTTGGCCATTTGCTATTATAGTTTGTAACTTGTAAATTATCTTGTTGTTCACACTAGTCTAATTGCCCTATGCATTACACAACTTAATCATCAACATGAATTGTTTGTGGAAATGCTTGTGTCATTGTCCAACTGTCTTATAAGTGTATTAGTGTGGATGAGGTGTGCTGTATGTTATCAATTGGCCTCTAAATTAGTTCATCTTCCCACTTCCCTACCTACTATAATGTGCTTGCAAGCTCAAAATTTGTGCTTCTATTACTACATGCTATAATGTGTCTGCGTGCTTAAATTGTATGCTTCTATTGCTATGGGCCGGTCTTTTGCGGTAAAATAATGATGTTAGATGTCTGTTGGTTGCTGTATATGGGGAAGACGAATTGAATCCTACAGTGTACTTGTCAAATACATTGCTGTTTTTCGATCCTGTTCTAATTAATGTGTATAGTTCAAGCCTTTGTTTCTATCTAAATATGTTCACTGATGTTTAGTTGCCTTCTGAAAAATTATTGGTGCATTTTTTGTTTCTCAAATACAAAATAGCTTGCTCATTACAGCTATGGCATCCCTACTGTTAGCTTTCATATTGTTTCTCTATTTTCTTGTATGAGAGTTTCATTTTAACTATCTGGAGAACAAAAAGCATGGTACTAGCTCAATTTGTGTTATCATTCTAAATAACTATCCTTTTCTTGAATGGTCTGTTCATAATATATTTGCCCCAGTTTTTTTGATCCTTCTCTACTGATTCATGTAACAGGGCAACCGAGGAAGGCATGTTGTCTGTTTTCTAGAAGGCCGTTTTGTTTGTTCCCGGCCCTAACTATGGTTGTCCAGCTAGTTCGGCATGTTGTTCATCTTACTATGGTAGTCCAACGAGTTTGGCATGTTTTGAGTTTGGCATGTTCATGACGGGAGCAGGTGCCAGTTTGTGATTGCTTGTAAGGATCTTGTAAAGCTTGTAAAGTACTGTATTACACTTGTAACTCATTACTGTGATTGCCACTGGATTACACTTGTAAGGATCTGGCTGCTCTCATCTGAACTATCATATGTGTTTTCTATGTCTGCCAATTTAAATACTAGTTGAAATATGAAGACTATGAGCCTCATAAATGGGACCCACTTACTAGAACATGGCAAATGGGACCTAGTTACTAGAACCTGACAACAGGGACCCACATGACCCATTTTATGAAAATCAAAAAATGAAACTGCTAAGACAAAAAGGCCATGACCCAAAATTAAAAAGGCTGCAATGTTGGGCTTGGCCCATGAAGCCAATCAAAAATTGATAGAAAAAATACATTAAAAAGGCCGAATTGTTGGGCTAGGCCCATGTAGAAAACCGAATTGGACCGGGCTGAATCTTGTGCCACATCAGCTTGCCACGCTGGATGCCTACGTGGCCTGGGGAGGTTGCTAGTGACCAAAACGCCACAGTAGACGTATTTTGGTCATAAACATCTTCGACCATTCCAGAAGAAAGGTCGCTATAGTCAGTTTACGACCGCCAGCTTTTGACCTTCTGTTTTTGGTCACAAAAAGGTCGCAAATGAAAAACTATGACCTTTCAGTGACCAATAGTGGTGGTCACAAGTTGACATATTTCTTGTAGTGTGTTTAGATGACACCGAAAGTATATACCTGGACAGATGCAGGAAGAATGTGTACCTGAGCCATCATCGATTTCTCCCGATCAACCATCAATGTCGAAAGAAAGGCAAGCATTTCAAAGGCGAGGCAGATCACTGGAAGAAGCCCGCCATGCGTACCGGTGATCACGTACTTGCTATGGTCTCTAATTTACACGTAATATTTGGAAAGGGTCCCGGCGGACTAGCTGTTCCGAATGACACTGAGGGACGCGCACCCATGTGGAAGAAGAAATCTATATTTTGGGACCTACCCTACTGGAAAGAGCTAGAGGTACGCTCTTCAATCGACGTGATGCACGTGACGAAGAACCTTTCCATGAACCTGTTTGGCTGCTTGGGCGTGTATGGGAAGACAAAAGATACACCTGAGGCACGGGAGGACCTGCAACGTTTGCACGAAAAAGACGGCATGCCTCCAAAGCAGTATGAAGGTCCTGCCAGCTATGCTCTTACCAAAGAAGAGAAGGAAATCTTTTTTGAATGCCTGCTCAGTATGAAGGTCCCAACTGGCTTCTCGTCGAATATAAAGGGAATAATAAATATTCCAGAGAAAAAGTTCTAGAACCTAAAGTCTCATGACTGCCACGTGATTATGACGCAACTGCTTCCGGTTGCATTGAGGGGGCTTCTACCAGAAAACGTCCGATTAGCCATTGTGAAGCTATGTGCATTCCTCCATGCAATCTCTTAGAAGGTGATCGATTCAGAAATCATACAAAGGCTAAGGAGTGATGTGGCGCAATGTCTTGTCAGTTTCGAGCTGGTGTTCCCACCATCCTTCTTCAATATCATGACGCACATCCTAGTTCATCTAGTCGACGCGATTATCATTCTGGGCCCCGTATTTCTACACAATATGTTCCCCTTTGAGAGGTTCATGGAAGTCCTAAATAAATATGTCCGTAACCGTGCTAGGACAGAAGGAAGCATCTCCATGGGACATCAAACATGGGGTGTCATTGGGTTTTGTGTTGACTTCATTCCTGGCCTTAAGAAGATAGGTCTCCCTAAATCGCGGTATGATGGGAGACTGACTGGAAAAGACACGCTAGGAGCGGTAGCAATAATATGCAGGGACGGGCATTTTTGGTCTCAAGCACACTACACAGTTCTACAGAACTCTACCTTGGTGACCCCATATGTCGATGGACACAAGAACAGTCTGCGCTCCAAACACCCGGAGCAGTGTGACGACTGGATTACATGTGAACACATCAGGACTTTCAGCAGTTGGTTGGAAACACGTCTCAGAGGTGACAACACTGTTTGTGATGAGCTGTACTCGTTGTCCAGGGGACCATCTTCAACTGTATTAACTTACAAAGGATACGAGATAAATAGGAATACATTTTACACGATCGCCCAAGATCAAAAGAGCACCAACCAAAACAGCGGTGTCTGCTTTGATGTAGCAACCGAGAGGGGAAAGGACACATATTATGGTTACATAATGGACATATGGGAACTTGACTACGGACATGATTTTAAGGTCTCTTTGTTTAAGTGCAAATGGGTCAATCTGTCAGGAAGCGGGGTACAAGTAGACCCACCGTACGGAATGACAACAATGAATCTGAACAATCTTGGGTACACTGACGAACCATTCGTCCTAGCCAATGATGTGGCAAGGATAATGAAGGAGGTTTTTTTCTAAGTGTTGAACATTGACATGAACAAGTTCACATTAACCTGGGGCCTAATGTTGGGGATATAGCTATTGAGTATAAACCGCCCAGGAGGGGCCGGGTTATACTCATAGTGATTTACCCATATTGGAAGCCCATGAAGACATGGAAGATGGCGCTTTACGAAGGAGGCTCAATAGTAAGGCCCAAAGCCCACAGGCGGATTAGGGCCCAAAGATGTAAACCGCCGTAAGATGTATAACTTGTTTTGTAAGATAGGAAAGAGTAGATACCGAACCGAACACGTTTATGTGCCGGCCGTGAATCTGTAGACCGCCGGGTGTCAACCTGTGTATACAAAGGGACGACCCGACGGCGGTTTAGGGACAAGAAACAACAACCCGAGAGTCAGGCAAAGCGTATTCGCTCCCTGGTCATCGAAACCCTAACAATACCACCTCAAACTGGATTAGGCCTTTACCTTCACCGCAAGGGGCCGAACCAGTATAAACTCCCCGTGTCATTTGTCCTGTTTAACCCCTTTAAGCTAACCTCGTCGCAATGGCTCCACAACTAAGTCCTTCCATGAGGACATCTGTCGTGACAAAACCACGACAGTTGGCGCCCACCGCGGGGCCAGCGCATAGTGGTTTCGAGTTCTTAAAGGGCAGCTTCGAAGGGATCAAAGGATACGCCGTGGGCCGGATGACCAAGAGTCGTCGTGGCAAGCTCTACATCGACGATGCAGGCTGGGGCCCCGAGGCCGGCTCAATTGAGTATGGGTACCGGGTCCCCTTTGGTGGAATTCATGTCTTCATCGGCAAGATCGGCAAACTGCGCCCTAAGCCGGACATCTGCACCGACATCGTCGGGACGGCTCAGCGTGCAAGACCCGCCCGATTTCAGCCTGCCATGAAGCGTGCCTTCGTGGGATTCATCCATGGAGCGGAACCTGAGGATGGAGTGGCATCTGGTGATGAGACGGTCGTCTATTCTGATGGCGAGTCATCCACCGGTGAGACCGAGTCATTGTATCAACTGCAAGACGGTCGACTTGGGGGCTGTTCCGATGGCGACAATATTCCGGATCCCTTTGAGCGGCCGAACCGGATTGCGATCTTCATGGCCGTACACAACCAGTACAACACTCATCAACTGCAGCAGCAATGGCGTCCGGATCAGCAACGGCCATGGCTGCCGGGGCGGGAGGCCCTGTGCGCCCGTCGGCTCAGGTCGTAACCGATCTGTTGGATAAGCTAACTGCGTTGTTGACAGCCATGGTTAGCCCGGCGGATCAAGATCAGCATAACGCGGCAATTGCCACGTTACGGGATGAGATAGCATAGGCTAAGGAGGAGCTGAACACGGAAAACACTAGGATGGCCGTGGAGTGGGCTGCGTTGGATTTTCAGGCGCAGTGGATCCAATCAGAGTCTTTTCGACTTATGCTAGATCAGAACGCTTCGAATGAAGTCATGAGGAGGAGGCATCAGAGTCGTCTGCCGCCGGTTTACGAGGTGAGGAATCTCTTTAGCACACTAGGAGCAGGAACCAGTAACCCGCCAGCAGTAAACCGGGTCGAAGCGCCTGGGACGGGAGCGCTGGTTCAACCGTGCACCATGGACCCACCTCGTCAGGACAATACCCCACCGCAATACATGCCGACTCCGCCAGGTCATTATTCCAACCCCTTGGATAACATGGTTGGTGTCGCTTCACGACTGGTGGCTCTCCCAGTTGAAGGCGAATCCCCAGTAGTGGTTGAGATGCGGAGGGCTAGAGAGCTTCTTTAGACAGCTTTGGTTCAGCAGCAGGCTTACTCTTATAGCCATGAGAGGATTCATTCCACCCCCCGCCCAAGCCAGAGTTACAATAGGCATATTGATGAGCCGGTTGTGTCAAGCAGCAAGCGGAACCATAACCCGGCTCGTGGGCATAACCCGGCGGGCGGTGCTGATGCTCAGAACATGGTGGATCAAGGAAGGGCACGTCGGGAAGCCGAGTTAGCAGCACAGTATGCGGCCCGTCAACTTACTCCGGTTCGTCCAACAACTTCGGTGGAGCCAGGTGTAACTTTCATGACTTTGGATGTACCGTGTCTAGCCCCGTCTCTACGTAACGTACAATTGGCCAAGGATTTCACAGGTCCCCGTAAGGTGCCCAACTACACTGCCGATTTATCCCCCGAAGCGTGGGTTGAGAGTTATGAGATGGCAATGGAGATGCTAGACGTTGATGACGCTGCATGTGCTAAGTACTTTACCATGATGTTGGAAGGGATGGCTCGTACGTGGTTGAAGTGATTGCCAGCCAACTCCATTGGGTCATGGGCTGAGTTAAAAGCCCGGTTTATCCAGAATTTTAAGGATACATGCAAGCAGCCCATGTCAATTGTGGATTTGGCTGCCCGTGTCCAAGAAGAAGGAGAATCGACAACGCATTGGGTGTGCAGGGTCTCAACCATCCTGCACTCGTCGGATCGCATCAATGCCAATTCAGCAGTCTTAACGTTGGAAAAAAAATTGCCGGTTTATGCCCCTGAAGCAGAAGTTAGGGCGGCTCAAACGTAACTGCAATGACATGGGGACGCTCATGGCGGCTTTGGTGAAGTACGCTGACTCTGATGGTACCAAGGACCCCGAGTCTGATGATGAAAAGCCGGGAAAGGGAAAGAAGAGCGGCAGCACCAGAGGACAGCAGCATAACCCGACGGGTCATGGAAACAACGGCAAGCGCAAGGCTTACAATAGTTTGGACTTTGTGGCTAACACCACTATGCAGAATAATGCCCAGCGTCGTAAGGGTAAACCGCCCTGCAGACCGGTGGATCAGGTGTCAATCTTGAGTACCTGCTAAACCGGCCCTGCCCAAGACATGGTACACGAGAAAGACCATCTAGTCACCTCTGGAAGGATTGCTTCATTATGAAGGAGTACAAAAATTCCAATTTGTTTCAAGGCAACCATGGACCGGGCGGCGGTTCGGGACCCGGATCCCACGAACCGGGTTATGGTGGTGGTGGTTCAAGTTCTGGATTCCAGGGCAATCAAGGCAGTCAGGGTAGTTATAATCAGCAGAATAATCATGGGAGTCAACAGCAGCAACAGTCGGGTTATCAGAGCAACCCGAAGCTGTTGAATAGTGGAGAATATCATGTTTTCACCACTAGCTTATGCAAGTGCGACCAGAAGCTTCATAAAAGGGCGGTGAACTCCGTTGAGCCGGCAGTTCCCTGTTATTTGTGCTGGTCTGAGCAACCCATCGTGTGGAGTGATACGTCTTCAACGTATCTATAATTTTTGATTGTTCCATGCTATTATATTATCCATCTTGGATGTTTTATGGGCTTTACTATGCAATTTTATATTACTTTTGGGACTAACCTATTGACCCAGAGCCCACTGTCAGTTTCTGTTTTTTCCCTTGTTTTAGTGTTTCGCAGAAAAGGAATATCAAACGCTGTCCAAATAGAATGAAACCTTCGTAAAAGTTATTTTTTTAGAAAGAAAGCAATCTGGGAGACTTGGAGTGCACGTCAAGGGATCAACGAGGAAGGCACGAGGAAGGGGGGCGCCCATGCCCTGGGCGCGCCCTCCACCCTCGTGGCTCCCCTTACGTATTTCTTCCTCCTATATATACCAATATACCCTAAAACCTTCGGGGAGCAGAATAGATCGGGAGTTCCGCCGCCGCAAGCCTTTGTAGCCACCAAAAACCAATTGGGACCCTGTTCTGTCACCCTGCCATAGGGGGGAACCCTCACCGGTGGCCATCTTCATCATCCCGGCGATCTCCGTGACGAGGAGGGAGTAGTTCACCCTCGGGGCTGAGGGTATATATGTAACAGTAGCTATGTGTTTGATCTGTCTCTCTCTCGTGTTCTTGAGGTGATACGATCTTGATGTATCGCGAGCTTTGCTATTGTAGTTGGATCTTATGATGTTTCTCCCCCTCTACTCTCTTGTAATGGATTGAGTTTTCCCTTTGAAGTTATCTTATCGGATTGAGTCTTTAAGGATTAGAGAACACTTGATGTATGTCTTGCATGTGCTTATCTGTGGTGACAATGGGATATCACGTGATTCACTTGATGTATGTTTTGGTGATCAACTTGCGGGTTGTAAGGGCACTTTTGTGCCTAAGTAGTTTTGGTGATTGATGACAATGCCTTTGCGGACTAATCGTGTGTATTGAGTTTTTCAGATTCATCACGACTAAACAAAAGACGATTTGATGCCCCTCGAAGATTATTGAAGATGGCGTTTCTCTATGGTTCGGTTCGGTGGAGTTGAGTCATAGGAGAGCCGTACTATTAAGAGGGGGTCCGCATTGGAAAGGTTTGGGTGGAATCTCACGTACACATTCCCGTTTGCACTGCCTTTCCTCGAGCTCCTTGGAGTGTTCCTCCGTCTCACCTTGTCTCTGCGATCTGAAGGCCTCCGCCTTGCTCTTCTCTGGCTAGCGGTAGTACTGCTCATCTGAGCGGTACTACCGCAGGAGCCAGCGGTAGTACCGTAGGCTCCCACGGTAGTACCGCTCCTCAGAGGGGTAGTACCGCGAGCTCTGGTCTGGCGTCGCTGCTCGAGCGGTGGTTCGCGCGGATGTAATTTTTTACATCCGCGCTCCCCGCGGTAGTACCGTGCTGCTGCGCGGTAGTACCGTCACGCCATGCCAGGTTCAGTAGCAAGTGTGGAGGTAAGGGCAGATGTAATTTTTTTACATCCGCACCTTTCACGGTAGTACCGCACCCTGGATCGTGGTAGTTCCGTGTCAGATGTTTGCACGACATTTTCCTAAGCGGAGGTAGTCACGGATGTAATTTTTTACATCTGTGCCTACCGAGCCTGGCCTGCGGCTGTCTTGCGGAAGTACCGTATGGTGTTGCGGTAGTACCGCTTCTACGGATCTACTGTGCCCTATTGGTGCTCCCTTTTGCCAGGTCTGGTCCCCGCTGTGCCCATGGTAGTACCGCGGTCCGCCGCGGTAGTACCGCAGGCTCGTGCGGTAGTTCCGTGGGTCGCGGGCTGAGTGGTGGGTAACGGTTGGAAATGTCCCCCCACTATAAAAGGGGGTCTTCTTCCCCAAGAAGACTCACCTCTTCCAACCCTAAACTCCATTGTTGCTCCAAGCTCCATTTTCGCCCGATCTCTCGCCCTAGCCAATCAAACTTGTTGATTTGCTCGGGATTGGTTGAGAAGGCCCCGATCTACACTTCCAACAAGAGAAAATTTGATTCCCCCACTAATCCCTTGCGGATCTTGTTACTCTTGGGTGTTTGAGCACCCTAGATGGTTGAGGTCACCGCGGAGCCATATTCCATTGTGGTGAAACTTCGTGGTGTCGTTGGGAGCCTCCAATTAAGTTGTGGAGATTGCCCCAACCTTGTTTGTAAAGGTTTGGTTGCCGCCTTCAAGGGCACCAATAGTGGAATCACGGCATCTCGCATTGTGTGAGGGCGTGAGGAGAATACGGTGGCCCTAGTGGCTTCTTGGGTAGCATTGTGCCTCCACACCGCTCTAACGGAGACGTACTTCCCTTTAAAAGGAAGGAACTTCGGTAACACATCCTCGTCTCCACCGGTTCCACTCTTGGTTATCTCTTACCTTTACTTGGGCATGCTTACTTGTGTTATATCTCTTGCTTGCTTGTGTGCCTATCATTGTTGCATCATATAGGTTACCCACTTAGTTGCATATCTAGACAACCTACTTTGATGCAAAGTTTAAATTGTTAAAGAAAAGCTAAAAATTGTTAGTTGCCTATTCACCCCCCTCTAGTCAACTATATCGATCCTTTCAATTGGTATCAGAGCTTCGTCTCTTTTTAAGGACTTTACCGTCCGAAGAGTATGGTTGACATCGAAGAAGATGTGGGAGAGCACTCCGGTGCGAATCCGAGATCGTCTTCGGGAGATGGGGCTACCTTGGTGTCTCGTGAGGAGTTCAATGTGGCGTTGGACACAGTGAAAAACTCTATGACGACTGAGGTCAAAGGCATGTTTAAGGAATTCTTAGAAGGGCTTAAACTTCCCACCGCACCATTGCAATTGGGTGATCCCGCCAACAAGGTGACGGATGCTATCTCCGACAAGGGGGAAGCTACTAGCGAGAAAGCCCTTCCCTCTAGTGGTAAAAGTGGCACCGGCATCTTTGCCCATGTGGAACCTCCACCTATCTATGGTGGATCGCTTCCATCTACTCACTTGAATCATGCCGGTCCTCCTCCCAAGATTGATAAAAAGGAGGACTTTGATTCTTGGATTTATCGTTTGAAGTGTCATTTAAATCATGTGAACACTAATCTTTGGAGAATTATTGAAGAAGGTTTCTATCCGCATGACCGAAGCAACTTCACTCCTAGAGAAGTCGTGGACCATCAATTCAATGAGAATGCTCTCTTCATCATTCAAGAAGCTATCCCACCCGAAGATCTTCCTCATCTCCGGCCCTACTCATTTGCCAAAGATGCTTGGCTCAAAGTGGTCTCCCTCTATCGGGGAAGCGCAAGCATTCAATGCTCCAACTATGAAGTGGTGCAAGATGAAGCCGATGAGTTTGCTATGAAAGAAGATGAAGAACCCCGTGAGCTCTTTCGGAGGGTAACCAAACTCGCAGTCTCTCTCCGAGATCATGGAAGCAAGGACATGGATGACAATTTGATCAAGCGCAAATTCCTCAAGGCAATGATGCCCTACCACAAAGCCATGTCCTCCGTCATTCGTCAAAGGCCGGACTTCCACACATTATCCTCAAATGATGTGTTGGATGAGTTCGTTGCGATGAGCATCTTGGACAAGACCGCCGACAATGCGATTCTTCGCTCTCAAAGAGGAAAGAAACCCAACCTTGCTCTAAATGCCAAGGTTAGTATGGAGGAAGAGGATGAAGAGGAAGAAGAGGACAGCAACCTCGAAGACACGAAGTATGACTATCATGAACACACGGCCCTTGCTTCAAGACAATTTTGGAGCAAGAAGAACTCAAGGCCCAACTTCAACAAGAACAATTCAAGTGGCGCAAAGGGCAAGCAATGAGTGAGGACTTGTTTCAATTGTGGCAATGTGAGCCACTTTGTTGCGGAGTGCCCGTATGAGAAGAGGGAAGACAACGGTGGCAAGCTCATTCGAAAGGACAAGGCCAAGTCTTACCCCAACAAGAGCAACTTCACCAAGAAGTCTCCCCACAAGGCGTTGGTGGTACAAGAAGAGTACAATGAGGATGACGACGATGATGAAGATGGTGACACGGTTGCCATGGCCTCCGTGGCCATTGCTACGACTCCGCGTGTGTCTCTCTTTGACTCCCCTAATGAAAGCATCACCGCCAAGTGCCTCATGGCTAAAGCCACCAACAAGGTAACCCCCAACATCAAAACTACCATCACTAATCATCCTTCTTCAATGGATTGCATTGATAAACATGAGGTAACTAATGTGGAGGAGAATGAGTTTGAGACCTTTATGGGTAAACTCAAGGGCAAGTCCAAGAAGCACTTTGTTGCTCTCTTGGAACAACTTGGTCAAGCCAATGACATGATCGATGCTCACGAAGATACCATCTCTAAGATGGAAGGGCATAGTCGTGACTATGCCGATGAGATTTTGGATCTTTCCAATGCTCTTGAGGAAGAGCGTGGTCATCGTTTGGCTCTTGAGGAGTCACACAACGAAGATCATGCTAAATTAAAGAAAGATCTTGATCATGCTCTTGTTGTGTCTCGTGTGCTAAATTCCAAGAAGGCTAAACTTGGGGTTGATCTTGCTAGACTCAAAGAGGAGTTTGATATACTTGACAAGGCCCACAAGGCCTTGAAGGGTATTCACGCTAGTCTCAAGGAATCTCATGATCAACTCCAAGTGAAGCTAACTAAGGAGAAAGCCACATTTCCTCATATGGTTTTAATTGATAATGCAAATGCTACTAACCCGTGTTGTGAGCATATACATCTTGTTGAGGAAAATGCTAAGTTGAAGGAGCAGCTTGAGAAAGGCCTTGTGTCATGCATACAAGGTGAAAAGAACCTCAACGACCTTTTGAGTAGTCAAAGGGAAGTCATGGCCAAGGAAGGGATTGGGTACGCACCCAAGCCCAAGAACAAGAAGAAGAATGACAAGGCCAAACGACCTCCCCCTCTCAAGCAAACTTTTGTGAAGGAGGGAGAGGGTGCATCCAAGGAGAAGAAGAACGATGCGAAGGGTGGCGGTGCCAAGAAGGGCAATGCCACCCCTCCAAACAAAGCCGCCGACTTTAATCCTTCTTATATGTTATGCCGTGCTAGTGATGGGCATGTTTATGCCAAATTTGTTGGTTCTCCCTATGAATACATTGAATGGTCTATTTGGGTTCCTAAGACCCTTGTTACTAACATCAAAGGACCCATTACAAAATGGGTACCTAAAACCAAGCATTGATCTCTTGTAGGTGTTTGCTTCCGGTGGGGGATCATGGTTGCTCGATAGTGGAGCTACAAATCATATGACTCAAAGCAAGGACTTGGTGGTGGACGTGCACAAGATTTCCTCTATGCCCACCAATGTCGAGTGGGGTGATGCCTCGTCCTCTAAGGTATTGGGACTCGGCAAGGTGGTCATTTCTCATGATCTCACGATCGAGAAGGTCATGCTTGTAGAGTCCCTTGCATACAATTTACTTTCCGTTCGTCAACTTGTAATCATGGGCTTTTCCACCATCTTTGATATTAATACCGTGGCCCTCTTGTGGAGCAAGACTCTTAAAGTAGCCTTTGTTGGGCATGTTGAGAACGGTCTATATGTGATTAACTTTTTGGAGCGACCCACTAAGACCGCGACATGCCTAATGGCTAAAGTTGATGTGGGATGGCTTTGGCATCGCCGTTTAGCCCATGTCAATATGAGATCTTTGCAAAGTCTTCTCAAGGGGGACCATGTCCGTGGACTAACAAATGTTAGTTTTGCTAAAGATCGTGCTTGCAGTGCCTGCATCAAAGGAAAGCTTCATGAAACGGCTCACCCTCCCACGACTATCATCTACTCAAAGAGGCCTTTGGAGCTCCTTCACTTGGATATCTTTGGGCCTCCATCATTTGATAGTCTTGGGGGTAGGAAGTATTGCTTGGTGATTGTGGATGACTATTCAAGATACACTTGGGTGTATTTCTTCAAGAGGAAGAGTGAGACCCAACAAACCGTCATTGACTTTGCAAATGAAGCTAAACGTCAACACAATGCAAATATCTTGACAATAAGAAGTGACAACGACACCGAGTTCAAGAACTACACTTTGGACGAGTTTCTTAGTGATGAGGGGATCAAGCATCAATATTCCGCACCATACACCCCTCAACAAAACGGTGTTGCGGAGAGGAAGAACCGGACGTTGATGGATGCGGCAAGGACCATGATGGCGGAGTTCAAGTCTCCATACAACTTTTGGGCCGAAGCCATCAACACCGCATGTCATGCGTCCAATCGGCTCTACCTCCGCAAGGGCTTGAACAAGACTCCATATGAGATACTTACCGGTAACAAGCCCAACCTCAAGTACTTTCGGGTGTTCGGGTGTAAGTGTTTCATTCTCAAGAAAGGTGCTCGGTTGTCTAAATTTGAGACTAGAGCTCATGAGGGCATTTTTGTTGGTTATGCTACAAACTCTCATGCTTACTGTGTCCTCAATAAATCCACGGGACTTATTGAGGAGACGTGTAACGTGGATTTTGATGAGAACTCCCAAGTGGAGCAAAGTGGCACTTGTGATGTAGGTGATGAAATTCCTCCTCAAGCCATAAGAAGAATGGGTGTTGGTTTTATCCTACCCATGGAGGAACCCCTTGTGGCCGAAGGAGAAGGACAATGCTCCACTCAAGTGGAGCCATCACCAACCCAAGGCCCACACGCTTCCGAAGAACAAAGTGAAAGCCCTCAACATCATGAACAAGACCAAGGGCAAGATCATACACAATACGGTGTTGACACACCAAGTGATGCCCAAGGTCAAGTTCTCTCCCCCGAGCAAGTTCAAGATCAAGAACAAGTTCAAGATCAAGAACAAGTTCATGACGGCGCTCAAGATGATCAAGTAACTGCTCCTCAACTCACCACCGAGGAGGAATTAGAGCGTTGTGCCGCCAAGATTGCATCCAAGCTCTCCACCAAGGGTCATCTCATGAAAAATGTGCTTGGAAGCATTCAAAAGTGGGTAAGCACTCGTAGACAATTGGCAAACTATTGTGAACATCACGCGTTTGTCTCTTGTGTTGAATCCAAAAAGGTATATGAAGCACTCGAAGATCTAGATTGGCTTAATGCCATGCATGAAGAACTCAACAACTTCGAGTACAACAAGGTGTGGAGGTTGGTGCCAAGGCCAACGGGGAACCACAATGTCATTGGAACCAAGTGGATATTCAAAAACAAGCAAGATGCTCATGGAACTATCATTCGAGCAAGGCGCACTTGGTAGCACAAGGCTACTCCCAAGTCGAGGGTATCGACTATGATGAAACCTTTGCTCCCGTTTCTCGCCTTGAGTCCATTCGCATGCTTATTGCCTATGCTTCTCATCATAACTTTAAATTGCAACAAATGGATGTGAAGAGTGCTTTTCTTAATGGTCCCATTAATGAGTTGGTTTACGTTAAGCAACCCCCCGGGTTCGAGGATCCCTACTTTCCCGATCATGTGTATCAACTCGATAAGGCACTCTATGGCCTTAAACAAGCCCCACGTGCATGGTATGACCACCTTACCGAGTTGTTACAAGATCGTGGATTTGAAGTTGGGCTCATCGACCCCACTCTTTTTACTAAGAAGGTCAAAGGGGAGTTGTTTGTGTGCCAACTATATGTTGATGACATTATTTTTGGTTCCCCTAACAAAGCTTTCAATGAGGAATTTGCCGCACTAATGACCTCCAAGTTCAAGATGTCTTCCATGGGAGAGTTGAAGTTCTTTTTAGGTTTCGAAGTGAAGCAAAGAAGAGAAGGTACCTTCATCAACCAAGCCAAATACACTCAAGACATGCTCCAGAGATTCAAGCTAAGTGATGTTAAGCCGGCCTCCACTCCAATGCCTACCAAGTGCCAACTTGACATTGATCCCAATGGTAAAGCGGTGGATCAAAAGGTATATCGCTCCATGATTGGATCCTTGCTTTACCTTTGTGCATCTAGACCGGACATCATGTTGAGTGTGGGAATTTGTGCACGGTTTCAGGCCGCACCTAAGGAAAGCCACTTTGTGACGGTCAAGCGAATCTTTCGATATTTGGCTCATACCCCAAACTTTGGCTTATGGTACCCAAGAGGAGAAAATTTCAAGCTTGTAGGATATTCGGATTCCGATTGGGCGGGAGACAAAGTGGATAGGAAGTCCACTTCCGGAGGGTGCCAATTCCTTGGTTGCTCTTTGGTAAGTTGGTCTTCTAAGAAGCAAAGTTGTGTGTCTCTCTCGTCCACCGAAGCGGAGTATGTGGCGGCCGGTAGTTGTTGTGCACAACTCTTATGGATGAGGAAAACTTTAAAGGATTACGGTGTCATTTGTGACAAAGTGCCTCTTTGGTGTGACAATGAAAGTGCCATCAAGATTTCACTCAACCCGATGCAACACTTCAAGACGAAGCATATTGAGATTCGGTATCACTTCATCCGGGATCACATTAGGCGAGGAGAGATCGAACTCAACTACGTCAACACTCATGATAAGCTTGCAGATATCTTCACGAAGCCTTTGGATGAAGAAAGATTTCGCGAGTTAAGGCATGAGCTAAATATCATTGATTCGAGCAATGTGGCTTGTACTCTTGCACACCCCACCATACTCAACTTGTTATCTTGTTTAGGTGTAGGCATGGACATAGGGGGAGTGTTGTTCTCTCAATGAACACTCCCTCCCCCCATTATGCATAAATCGATCATCTCTTTCACATTAGCCATTTTTGATGGTACTTGTGCTTCAAAGACGAGTTTTGGTCATGGGCCCGAGGATAATTCTTCGCGGTGCCATACCAATTGACTCAAACATAGGTGGCTCCGGCCACCGCTCTCCTCGCGGAGAAGTTGTGTCTCGTAGTTGGTCTCGCTCGTCGTGTGTGTTCATTTCTTAGTTGGTTGGTGTCTCTTCTGGAGTTGGTTGGTGCCTTTTTCTCTCTTCTCTCTTGTGTGTTCTTACACTTTCTTGGTTTTATGGTACTACCGTGGTGAGCCACGGTACTACCGCAGGAGTTGGTGGCTCTACGTTTTGTGCGTGGCCCTCCAGGGGTACAGTACTACCACTACCTCCGCGGCAGTAATTTTTTTATTGCCGCTGAACGAGCGGTACTACCGCCCAGCGTGCGGTACTTCTGCCCTGGCAGTACTACAGCGATGACTCGCGGTACTTCCGAGCCCCCGCGAGCGGGTGGGGGTTATGAGCGGGACAGGGGGAGTTTAACTCCCCCATACCCATTCATCTCCATTCCCCACCTCGTCTCTCTCTCTCTCTCTCTCTCTCTCTCTCTCTCTCTCTCCTGACCAAGAACGGCACCGGAGGCCTTCGCCGGATCTCCGTCTCCGGCCGCTCTGACCGGTGGGATCGTTCCCCACCTCGCCCTCTTGCCATGGGCCCAGGTTTTTCCCCAAGTGCCTCTTCTTTTTTTCCTTCCTTGTGCTTTTAGGTTTTGCGGAGATGCATGCGGTGTTCTTGAGATTTTTGGCTAAATCTGTGCAGGTGGGATTCGTTGTAGAGGGGTAGTGTAGCCCCATGCTCTTTGGATAGTCAATTTAGTTCCGTTTGATCAATGGTAGTACCGAAGTTGTCGTGCGGAGGTTCCAGATCTAGATCCGCGTCCTCTGTGGTGGTTTTCAAACCGTGCGGTACTACCGCTCCTCCTGGAGTGGTACTACCGCAGCCTCACCTGGATCTGGCGCTCAGCGGTCCTTCCGCACCTCGGTGCGGTACTTCCGCACCTTGGTGCGGTACTACCGCTTGTCGTCCGGAAGTAAAAAATTACTTCTGCCCCAAGCGCGGTACTACCGTGCTACCCCAGCACGGTACTACCAGCGGATGTAATTTATTACTTCCACAACCCAGCCCGGTACTACCGTAGATTCATCCTATGCTCATTTGCTTCGTCCAAATTGCATGTTTTGTGTTTCTCTCGGTTTGGTTTTGATCCGTGTTGTTCCCTTGCGTGTCTTTCTGTCTTTGTGTTTAGGTGGTGGCTCCAGTTTTGCTCGTCGCTCAAATCCCAGCCGAGACACAGGGTCAAAGCGTCTGCGCAACCCAAATGATGTTCCCGAGGCTTCCTCTGTTGCTCCCCAACGCAGGACCAAGACTACCGCCAACAAACAGAAGGAGCCTGTCATGGGCATGGATGTGATGCCCCAGGCCAAGTTTGTCATTCGAAGGAAGCTCAATCCCTATGTGAATCCCCGGGCTAGCACGCGAGGCAATGAACTCTTCTGGAACAAGGAGCAGAATCTGATTTACATGGATGTGATCAAGGCCAAGCAAATCACTATGTTGAAGTTCACTACATTGACATGCATCTTATGAGGTTGAAGTTCACTACATTGACATGCATCTTATGAGGCAGGACAAGCACCGTGAGTATTTTGGAGAGGCCTTGGATCTAGTCGAGCAGTTTGCCATTGAGCACTTGCTCACCTTCCAGAAGGATTTTGATCCAGAGATCATCGCTCAGTTCTTTGCTTCCGTCCATTTCGGCACTGATGATGCAAGGACCCTGACTTGGATGACTAATGGTCACCGTTTGTCTGCTACTTGGAAGGAGTTCATGGAGTTGCTTAACGTTCTAGATGAAGGGCTCGACACGCCAGTTGGAGTTCGCCCTCATGCCAACTCTGACTCATCCAACAAGAACAAGCTCCTGCCATTCCTTGTTCCGAAGACTCTTGCCAACAAGAAGACTGCATGGGTGCTTAATCCCTTACTTGACATCATGCATTGGCACTTTCTGGACACCCTCTTCCTACGCATTGAGGACATGGGCCAGGTACATGCTTACCTCGTTGACATGATGCTTATCCGCGAGGAGGCCCGTAAGGCTCAGACTCAACCCCTTGATGTCTCACATATCATGTGGTGTGTGTCGGATTTCGGGTTCCGGCAGACCCTTGAGGTTCGAACTCTGGGGTGCGCCCGGAGATTACGCTTCCTACCTACCTGTACCCCTCCGCCTCGCAAGGATCTAAGCTATGGAAAACACAACACAAGAGACACAGAGTTTATACTGGTTCGGGCCACCGATGTGGTGTAATACCCTACTCTAGTGTGGTGGTGTGGTGGATTGCCTCTTGGGTTGATGATGAACAACACAAGGAAGAACATCCTCGCGAGGGTCTGTTCTTGGCTGGGGCGATGAACTGCTAGTGGGGTTCAGTTGCCTTTCTCTCTCTCTTTGGGTGCCTCTCAATCTCTTGATCTCTAGATCGCTCGCTGGATCGATGCTCTAGATGCCTCTACCCCGGGGGTGGCTAGTCTTATTTATAGGCAAAGGCCCTGGGCCTCCTCCCAAATATTGAGCGGGAAGGGCGCCAAAAATTGGCCATTTTGAAGGGGAACATCTGGTACACTTATCCTGACTAAAGTTGGTCTTCGCCTGCCAAAGGCTCTGGTGATGACGCCGGCTTGGGCTCCATAGTGACTTCTTCCTTGTCGCGGAGTTGGTCTTGGTCTCGTTGCACCGAAATGGGTGCCTTTGGTTGATCCTCCCGCCTGCGCTTGCTCCCTTTGCACCAAAGAGGAATGGGAGGACACTCTGCTGGCTGGCGCCCGCCTGGCGCCCTTGGTCGTCATGGCTTGCGTCATGGGCACCTCATGAGGTACCCCGCCTTGATCTCTCCGCCTCCTCGCGAGCCAGCCTGATGAGGCCGTGCCTGAGGAAGCTCCGTGTCGTCCGTCCCGCGAGGCTTGGCCCCTCGCGAGGGTCTTGAGTCTGCGTTGATGAAGATGGGCCGTGCTGGGCCCCCTTTGAGCCACGCCGCAGGCCGCAGGCGGGCAAGTCTGGGGACCCCCTGTCGGCGTTCTGGGAACGGGGGTTCCCAGACTTGCCTGCCTGCGGCCTGTGCCATGGCTCAAAGGAGGCCCAGCACGACCCATCTTCATCAACACAAGACCCAAGACCCTCACGAGGGGCCAAGCCTCGCGGGCCGGACGACACAGAGCTTCCAAGCACGGCCTCATCAGGCTGGCTCACGAGGAGGCGGAGAGATCAAGGCGGGGTACCTCACGAGGCGCCCATGACGTAAGCCATGACGACCACGGGCGCCAAGCGGGCGCCAGCCCGCGCAGTGTCCTCCTTTCCTCTTTGGTGCAAAGGGGGCAAGCGCAGGCAAGAGGATCAAGCAAAGGCATCCACTTCGGTGCAATGAGACCAAGACCAGCTCCGCGACAAGGAGGAGGTCATCGTGGAGCCCAAGCCAGCGTCATCACCAGAGCCTTTGGCAGGCGAGGACCGACTTTAGTCAGGATAAGCGTACCAGATGTTCCCCTTCAAAATGGCCAACTGTTGGCGCCCTTCCCGCTCAATATTTGGGAAGAGGCCCAGGGCCTTTGCCTATAAATAGGACTAGCCAACCCAAGGTGGAGGGGAGGAAGGAAATCAAACCAAGAGAAGCGAAGAAAGGAGGGAGGTCGACGAATCAAAGTATAGGCAATCAGACAGAAAGAGAGAGAGAGAAGGGCGACTGAACCCGTCTAGCAGTTCATCGCCCCAGCTAAGAACAGACCCTCGCGAGGCTGTTCTTCCTTGTATTGTTCATCCTCATCAGCCCAAGAACCAGTATAAACCTTGTGTCTCTTGTGTTGTTCTTTTAGTAGTTTAGAGAGGTAGAGAGCATAATCTCCGCGCGCACCCCAGAGTTCGAACCTCAAGGTTCTGCCGGAACCCGAAATCCGACATTTGGCACGCTAGGTAGGGGTGCGCCGGAATTTGTTCTCCACCGCTTCGCTCTCCTCCGACCGTCGCATCCATGTCCGACGCCCGCAAGGCCCGCGTCGAGCGCCGGGCCGCCATCGCTTCCCGCGTCGCCCAGACGGCCCCCGTCGGCGGGCGTCCCCATCGTTCCCCGTCGCCCGCCGTCAACGCCGCCACCGGCCCGGCGGGGAACGAGCAGCAAGCGTCGTCTCAACATCCGTCCGTGCGGCAAGACGGCCGTACCGCCACTCCGTCGCTCACACCCACTGGTTCTTCGTCCCGCGCGCTCCGCGCGCCCTTGGAGGCCCGAGCTACGCTCATCGCGGCGAACGAGCTCCTGCGCTACCGTCCCGTCGATGATGTCTATGAAGAGTGGCTCGACCGCATCGCCGAGCTCGTCCGCGCCGCAGGGGGCTCTCCCGAGCTGTCCGTTCTGCTGCGCCGCGCCCCGTCCCGCACGGGCAACGAAGCTCCGGGGGCGTACCAGCCGCCTCCCCTTGAAGAAGATGTCATGGCTCCAAGGCGCGCGGCCCCTGGCAGGAACCTGCTCCGTCAGGCGCCGGCGCGATAAGAGCAGAGCTGCCAAGAAGTCCGTCGCCCACGAGAAGCTGCCCAGGCGCTCCCTGCTCCGGCACGTCGCGGCCATGCTCCTACTCCCGCGCCTCAAGACCCCGTGCTGCTCCCAGCCGCAGCGCATGGGGACCCGCAAGACCAAGCTCTCCCTCGCCCGAAGATTCCCGTGACCACCACAGGCTGCCGAGCCTACACCACCGAGCTGCGCAGCGTCGCATGGCCCGGCAAGTTCAAGCCGGAACTGCCTCCTCGTTACGACGGCACGACCGACCCTGCAGAGTTCCTCCAGCTCTATGAGCTGGGCATCAAAGCTGCCAGTGGGGACGAGAAGGTCATGGCGAACTGGATCCCCATGGCGCTCAAGGAAGGAGCTCGCGCCTGGATCCTGAATCTGGCTCCAGGCACGATCTCTTCCTGGGACCAGATGCGCACCCGCTTCATCGCCAACTTCCAAGGCACTCGCGACCGGCCGCCTGCCGTGAGTGACATGCGCCGCATCAAGCAACAACCTAGTGAGACCGTGCAAAAGTACATCCAGTGCTTCAACAGTGCGCGCCTCAAGATCCCTAGGGTGTCCGAGGAGGCCATCATCTCAGCCTTCTCCGATGGTGTGCGCGACGTCAAAATGAAGGAGGAGCTGGCGATGCATGAAGACCTGTGCACCTCCCTGAAGCTGTTCAACTTGGCGACCAAGTGCGCCAGGCCCGAGGAAGGCCGCCTCTCCCTCCTCGAGCTGCCTGCCGCAGACCCAGAAGAGAAGAAGCCCAAGGCGAAGGACGTAAAGCGCAAGGGGGCTGCCGTGCTTGCGGCAGAACCAGACACCAAAAGGGGCAAAGATCTGCCTGAATCCTCCAGGGGCAGCCGGTACTGTGTGTACCATGACCTCCACACCCACAACACCAACAAATGCCAAGAACTCCGCGCCGTGCGAGAAGGAAGGATCGGCCGTCGCCCCGACCGTGCTGACCGGGGCTATGGCCGAGGCGGAGGAAGAAACGCAGGACGCTGGGAAGACCGTGGTCCACACCCAGGATGGCGTGATCAACCTCGCGAGGATCACTGGCGTGACCTGCCTCGCGAGGGAGATTGGAGGGATCAGCCTCATGAGGATCGCCCACAAGGCAACGCAGTCCTCCCTCCACTGCCGCCTCAGCCAAGGAGGAACGAGAACCGCCGTCAAGACGAAGGGGCTGGGGGCTTCCAGGAGCCACGCGCAATCGCTTGCATCCTGGGCGGAGCTCAAGCCCCAGCCTCCCCACGCATCTTCAAGCAGTTTGCCCGCGAAGTGAATGCAGTCTTGCCCAAGCTCGAAGCGACGCGCCCTCTCAGGTGGTCGGCATGCACCATCACGTTCAGCTCAGCGCACCAGCTCAAATGTGCGGCCACAGCCGGAGTCCTCCCGATGCTGTGTTCCCCAGTCATCAGCAACGTACTGGTCACCAGGACCCTCATCGATGGTGGGGCAGGGCTCAACGTCCTGTCCATGGAAACATTCAACAATCTCCAAGTACCCTATGATCAGCTTCAGCCAACCAAGCCTTTCTCCGGGGTCACCGACGGCTCCACCGTCCCGATTGGGCAAGTCCGCCTCCCTGTCACCTTCGGAGCACGCAACAACTACTGCACCGAGCTCATCGACTTCGACGTCGCTCACATCCGCCTGCCGTACAATGCCATCCTTGGGTACCCAGCGCTGGCCAAGTTCATGGCCGTAACTCACCATGGCTACAACGTCCTCAAGATGCCTGGAAGCGGCGGAGTCATCACGGTGCCCTGTGAAGAGAAAGACGCGGTGTGTTCCCTGGAATGAGCTTTTCAGGCCGCATCATTGGAAGACCCGGATCACGGAAGCAGGAGGCTTCCCGAGACCACCCCCAAGAAGAAGAAGACATCGTCAGGTTCGGCCCCTCAGGAGGCAGGTCCCTCAGGGCATGTGCCTGCCCGGGGGGATCCTCCCTCCATCGCATAGGAAAGCGTGCCCGGCGCCCTCCTCAGGCAGGGCTCGGGGGCTATCCCCTGGAGGGCCACCGACCTAGCCAAGGTCATGAGGGAGGCGCTTGGGCACCACGTGGAGGCGTGTTTCAAAGCACGTTTCCCTCAAGAAGGAGCAAGGCCAGGAAGGTCAGACTAGCCGGAGTTCGTCAACGGGGCCATTCAAGAACTATAGGAATCGAGAATCATGAGAGGCTGCCGCCGTCTACCGGCTGTGGCTCCCCATCCAAGCGAGGATGGTGGGCTGCGTGTCTGCATCGACATACCAGGGCTCAACCAGGTCGCCACGTATCAGCGCCTCATGAGGGGCATCCTGGAAGCTCAAGAGGCCAGGCGTTCCGCAGCCTTGGCGGAGATGGAGATGATTCACGAGGAGCGACCAGCGCCTCCGGAGCCTCCCGAGGCCCCTGGGCCTGGGGGCTCGTGAGGACCGGCTTCCGCAGCCCGCCGAGTCTGCTGCACCAACACCCCTTCATCCTCGACATCTTCAGGTGACATCTTTCAAGTTTCATTTCCAGTTGGGAGCACCCCCCCAGGGCTGCATTATTCCCAGGCCGCATGGGTCCGTCCCTGCGGCATGTATCCCCTTTATTCCGTGTTGTTAGCTTGCTCTGTTGGGAGCGCCCCTCGGGCTGCATCACCCCCAAGCCGCTCGGGCCAGACCCAGTGGCATGTATCCCTTTTTACATCTACCTGTGGCCATGCGTTCAACCCACCATGCTTGATTATTTGATGCCGGTCCACGGCACATTTTTCTCCTCCATGTCGACCACTTGCACGTTAAAGGGGGGGGGGTACCTGAGCATCGCGACTCAGGGCTCTTACCGGCGCTCCAGCCCTCACTCTCTGGCCTTGTCCACGGCATCGCGACCTGGCATACCAGCGACGGCTGAGACCAGCTCGAGGGCCGGGACCCGAGGACGTAGAGTATAGGCATCTAACCCAACTTGCAGGAACACATCACAAGATGAGGCCCAGTGCTAGGCGCAACCCGCCTAGAGGTAGGGCCCCGTGAGTCCTGCGCTGGCTCGCGGGTGCCCAGATACACCTCGTCAAGCCCTCAGTGCCTCGCCGCCCCTCGGAAGCAACTAACGGCTGACTAATAATTATCATGGCAACCCCTTGTTCCTTCTGTGATGAGTTTACAGGATCCCCAAAGGGAGTTGCGCCAGGCAAGGCCCTCGCTGCGTCCCTTTCACCCTCGTCCACGCGAACCGCTTGCATGTTAAAGGGGTGGTGCTTGAGCATCGCGACTCAGGGCTCTTACTGGCTCTCCAGCCCTCACCCTCTGGCCTTGACCACGGCATCACGACCTGGCATACCAGCGACGGCTGGGACTCGCTCGAGGGCCGGGACCCGAGGACGTAGAGCAGAAGGGGGAGCAAAGGCGAGGGAGAAGGGGCACGCGAGGACCTCGCCAAGCGACTCCGCTCCTGCTGACGCGCGGACCCGACGATGCATCAGGAATAATCCCCGGTTCACGAAGATAAGTCATCACCCAAAAGCACCTGCTACCATGGCACTACCCCCGCACCTAATGCAATTCTGTGTTAGCGACGCCGCTCTCCTTTCTCGCCAAACAACGGCTGCTTGGGCGCCAAAAGGGACCTCCTGAGCATCACGACTCAGGGGCTCTTACCGGACCCCGGGTCGCTCACCTCCCGGCCTTGACCACGGCATCGCGACCTGGCATACCAGCGACGGCTGACGCCGCCTTGGGACTGGGACCTATCGGCGCAGAGCACCAAGCCCTCGCGAGGTTCGAAAGGGAGAACTGAGCTAAGACGGAATCGGCAATTCACACAGCTCTGTAGCAAGGGTTATATATTGCCAAACAGGATCACAGGCACCTTACATGCCCCCGCGGGGCGCGACTTTGATTCCTCGCAGGGAGCGGATCCTAGAGGACGCTAACTACACTCTGCAAAAGACGCCATCATCAACAGTGGGCCGTCCAGCGCCGGCGCCAACCCCATCCAGATCAGGATCGGCGACGACCAGACGAGCCCGCCTTGCTCCAGGAGCGACGCCGGCTCGTGGGCTCGTAGCTGTCATCGCTCGTCTCCGGAGTCACGAAGAGTTCGCCGGAGTCGCTGGATCCCCCGACGGCTCCGTCGCCCGAAGAGCCGCCAAGGGGGCGGCCGGCGGGCCCGACCCTCGCCGTGGCAAGGTCTCGACCACCTCTCCTGGGGCAGCACTCCAGCCAGCGTCCGTTCGCGTCAAAGACCTTGAAGAACATCACCGAGGCACCATCGTACTCCAAGTGGACCATGAGGGCTCCCCTCGCTCTGCAACCACGGGCGATCTCGCCCCAGCCTCGAGTCATGAAGACCTCGCCCGAGGCAACGACCGTAACCTCTGCCTCGGTCGCGGGAGTGCTGCAGCCGGCGTGCTGCAGCCATAGCTCCAGGGGCCTCCCCTGCAGGATAACGGAGGCGAAAAAGGGAGGAAGGCGAATCCAGGACTGAGGAGGCATGGCGGCGCGGAGCACGAACTCTCCGGAGGAGCCCTCGGCGTGGACCCGCGGGGGGTGGGGGGGGGGGTGGGGGGGGGGGGACGACCCACACCTTCGTGATCCGTCGGCGCCGACGACGGCGTCGCCCATGGCGATCGGCATCAACCCCGTCAGAGCCCTTGATGTGGGCGTACAAGGGGAGCGGGAACCCCGGCGGTGCCCGCTCGCCCCAAGGCCTCGACACTTCCTGAAGAGTCCCCTCATCGCAGCGGCGGAGGGCGAGCCGTTTCTTCGGTGGGAGCAGGTCTGGTTCCTCTCGAGGGGCCTTTCCCTTCTCCACAGCAGAGAACCGGCGGATCAGAGCCATCACTGCAAGGCGGAGCAAGGATCGGGAAGAAGGAGAAGCAAGAAGAGATGGACTGGAAGGGCGCGTGCCGTTCCGTACTTATAGACGGCGAAGGCCAATCATCGACCTCCACGATCACAGGTAATCATGACACGATTTGCATGCAGGGACTTGTCCAATCCACGCGATCATCGAGGCGTCGTGGGGAAGCGGAGGCGCCCACGTCCCATCAACCGCCACGCGGCGCCCAAGGCCGCAGGCTGTTAGGGCCCGCGGCGCTTCGCCCTTGCCCTTTCGCCTCTCGCCACGGCCAAGTCCGGGCGCGCCTTGGGCCCGGGGGCTACTGTTGGCGTTCTGGGAATGGGGGTCCCCAGACTTGCCTGCCTGCGGCCTGCGGCGTGGCTCAAAGGAGGCCCAGCACGGCCTATCTTCATCAACACAAGACCCAAGACCCTCGCGAGGGGCCAAGCCTCGCGGGGCGGACGACACAGAGCTTCCTCAAGCACGGCCTCATCAGGCTGGCTCACGAGGAGGCGGAGAGATCAAGGCGGGGTACCTCACGAGGCGCCCATGACGTAAGCCATGACGACCACGGGCGCCAGGCGGGCGCCAGCCCACGCAGTGTCCTCCTTTCCTCTTTGGTGCAAATGGGGCAAGCGCAGGCGAGAGGATCAAGCAAAGGCATCCACTTCGGTGCAACGAGACCAAGACCAGATCCGCGACAAGGAGGAGGTCATCGTGGAGCCCAAGCCAGCGTCATCACCAGAGCCTTTGGCAGGCGAGGACCGACTTTAGTCAGGATAAGTGTACCAGATGTTCCCTTTCAAAATGGCCAACTGTTGGCGCCCTTCCCGCTCAATATTTGGAAAGAGGCCCAGGGCCTTTGCCTATAAATTGGACTAGCCAACCCAAGGTAGAGGGGAGGAAGGAAATCAAACCAAGAGAAGCGAAGAAAGGAGGGAGGTTGACGAATCAAAGTAGAGGCAATCAGACAGAAAGAGAGAGAGAGAGAGAGAGAAGGGCGACTGAACCCCTCTAGCAGTTCATCGCCCTAGCTAAGAACAGACCCTCGCGAGGCTGTTTTTCCTTGTATTATTCATCCTCATCAGCCCAAGAGGCAATCCACCACACCACACTGGAGTAGGGTATTACACCACATCGGTGGCCCGAATCAGTATAAACCTTGTGTCTCTTGTGTTGTTCTTTCAGTAGTTTAGATCTTTGCGAGACGGAGAGGTAGAGAGAGTAATCTCCGTGCGCACCCCAGAGTTCGAACCTCAAAGGTCTGCCGGAACCCGAAATCCGACACCCCCGTTCCCAGAACGCCGACAGTAGCCCCCGGGCCCAAGGCGCGCCCGGACTTGGCCGTGCAGGGAGGCGAAAGGGCAAGGGCGAAGCGCCGCGGGCCCTAACAGCCTGCGGCCTTGGGCACCGCGTGGCGGTTGATTGGACGTGGGCGTCTCCGCAACCGCGCAAGTTGATAAAGGAGCGGCATCTACCCAGGTTTTGCTCTTTCTGCTTTCTCCGGTTGCTGCTCAGATCCCCTTTCTTGCGCCTCTCCTTCCTTCCTCCAAATCTCCAGATCTTCTTTGACCGCATGATCCAGAAGCCATGGCGCCTCGTCAGTCCCCGGCCGGAGCTTGGTATTTGTCCGCCTTGGAGTCGCCAAACGTGTCGGAAGCCAGCCTCGCCCGGTTGCGCCGGATGGCGGCGGCGCAGGGTATCGACGGGGCGAGGGTGTTCAAGGCCGGCTCCGCCACCCCTGAGGGTCGAGGGAGCACCCTTTATCCGCTCTTCGTAAGCTCTATTACTGCTGACCTGGTGCCTCCCTTCTCCGAGTTCTTCTTCTCTGTCCTCCGCCCTTACAACTTACAAGCTCTACATCTCCATCCCAACTCCGTCCTCCTCCTGGCGATCTTCGCCTATTACTGCGAGGCTCACGTAGGGGTGCAGCCCTTAGTGGCCTTGCTACGCCACTACTTCTCCCTCCGGGTCTCTCGCGGTTCTCTTTCCGCGTGCACGAGCTTCATTGCGTACAATGACGCCATTGCCATTTCGAAGCCAGGGAAGAGGATTGAGGACTTCAGGAGCAAGTGGGTCGTGGCTGACGCTAGGCACATCCACCCCCGGCTGATTTTGCCCACGGAGCTGCCCACGAGCTCTGGTGATTGGGATCGAGCGGAGCTCACGGACCCCCGCGCGAAACCGGTGTTGGAGAAGATGGACGCGGATCTGAGGCCGGCCAGCATGGCGGCGGCGAAGCTGACCGGCGCGTCGCTGCTGAGGGAATTCCTAGAGCACCAGCTGGCTCCACTTCGGCAGTACTCACCTCCGATGTGGAGGCCTCATCTGAGCCCCGCGGCCTTGGGTGACGAAGATCTGGCCGCGGTGCTCCAATCTCTGTTCGAGGGCGATGTGGCGAGGTTGGAGGGCGCTCCTACGCCCTTGTTCCTCCACGACGACTGGGAGCAGGTAGTGGAGTCCATGTCCGTCTTCAATGGAGACGGGCCCTTGCCCGCTGAAGCCCTCGAGGAACCAGTGGACGTGTCCTCCAACGACTCCAGCGAAGAGGAGGACGGAGAGGAACGGGGGAAGGGTGTCAGATCACGGGTTCCGGCAGACCCTTAAGGTTCGAACTCTGGGGTGCGCACGGAGATCGTGCCCTCTACCTCTCCGTCTCGCAAAGAACTAACTACGAGAAGAACAACACAAGAGACACAGGGTTTATACTAGTTCGGGCCACCATTGTGGTGTAATACCCTACTCTAGTTTGTGGTGGGTGGATTGCCTCTTGGGCTAATGAGGAAGAACAGTACAAGAGAGAACGACCTCGTGAGGGCCTGTTCTTGGCTAGGGGATGAACTGCTAGGGGGAGTTCGATCGCCCTTCTTGCTCTCTGAGTGCGTTGCTACGTTCTAGCTGGTTTCTCGATGCCCTACTGGTTTCTTGGTACTCGATCAGATGCCTCTACCCTGGGGGATGGCTAGTCCTATTTATAGGCAAAGGCCCTGGGCCTCTTCCCAAATATTGAGCGGGAAGGGCGCCAACAATTGGCCATTTTGAAGGGGAACATCTAGCATACTTATCCTGACTAAAGTTGGTCTTCGCCTGCCAAAGGCCCTGTGGTGACGCCGTCCTGGGCTCCATGGTGACCTCCTTCCCACCGTTGGACTGGTCTTGTTCTCGTTGCACCGAAACGGGTACCTTTGCTTGATCCTCTCGCCTGCGCTTGCCCCCTTTGCACTAAAGAGGAAAGGGAGACGCTGCGCGGGCTGGCGCCCGCCTGGCACCCTTGGTCGTCATGGCTTGCGTCATGGGCACCTCATGAGGTACCCTACCTTGATCTCTCCACCTCCTCGCGAGCCAGCCTGAGGAGGCCGTGCTTGAGGAAGCGCCATGTCGTCCGCCTCGCGAGGCTTGGCCCCTCGCGAGGGTCTTGAGCCTTGTGTTGATGAAGATGGGCCACGCTGGGCCCCCTTTTGAGCCACGCCGCAGGCCGCAGGCAGGCAAGTCTGGGGACCCCCGTTCCCAGAACATCGACAGTAGCCCCCGGGCCCAAGGCGTGCATGGACTTGGCCGTGCCGAGAGGTGAAAGGGCAAGGGCAAAGCGCCGCGGGCCCTAACAGCCTGCGGGCTAGGGCGCCGCATGGCGGTTTGACAGGACGTGGGCGTCTCTGCTTCCCCACGACGCCTTGGCAACTGCGTGACTTGACTAGTCCCTGCATGCGTAGATACGGGTCATTATTACCTGCGATCGTGGTGCTCGACGGTTGGCCTCTTCTGGCTATAAGTGCGAGGCCGCACAAGCTCCGCCAGTCCACCCCTTCCCGCTTCTCTTCTTCTCCCTCTCCTTCGCCGCCGCCGCTCGCATGGCTCCGAAGAGGTTCTCAGCCGCGGAGAAGGGGAAGGCTAGTCGGGCAGGGCCCGACTCCCCTCCGGCCAAGCGCGGCCGGGGTCGTCCCCGCAAGCATCCCGCGGTCCCCGTTGTGGCTCCCCGTGGGCACAGGGGTGGTTCTCCGCGTGGTGGTGAGTGCTCGGCTGCCAAGGGGAGGCAGGCTGTGGCTGCGCGGCCCCCAAGGCCGCGCTTTTGCTCGGCGGAGGTGCTGCCGGAGTTCGTCGTGTGGTCGGCGGACCCGACCAACACCTGGCTCTAGCTTCCTCGCTTCTTCATCAGCGAGCTGCCGGCCAGCGCCCGGTGCGGCTTCTGGCTTCAGGCTGACGGTTGCTGCAGGTGGGCCTCCTGGGTTTCGCTCGAGGTTTCCCCTTCTGGGAATGGGGCCCTGACCCGCGGCTGGCAAACGTTTGCCCGCACGCGCGGCCTGGGCCAGCGGTGCACTCTGCACTTCAAGTTCGACGGCGACGGCACCCTCTATGTGAGGGTGTTTGGGGAAGATGGTCGCCGCGCAGGATGCTGCCCCGAGGATGACGACCGTGGCCAGGGGCCTCGCTCCGACGACGATGGAGGAGACAACGCCCACTCTGATGGCGGCGACCGATGCTTCCCAAGCTCCACCAACTCTTCTTCGGGCGGCTCCTCCAGCGGTGGCCGCAGCCAGCCCCCTCGCCGCCGTGCTTGCTTGGAGGGTGGCTGTTCATCCGCCCGTCGCCGCGCCCCGGTGAAGTGCGAGAGGGAGTCCGCCTGAGCTCCGGAGGCATCCGGTGTCTCCGAAAGTATTTGTTGGGTTGGCGTATTTCGAGATTAGGATTTGTCACTCCGAATGTCGGAGAGGTATCTCAGGGCCTTCTCGGTAATGCACATCACATAAAGCCTTGCAAGCATTGCAACCAATGAGTTAGTTGCGAGATGATGTATTACGGAACGAGTAAAGAGACTTGCCGTTAACGAGATTGAACTAGGTATTGGATACCGACGATCGAATCTCGGGCAAGTAACATACCGATGACAAAGGGCACAAACGTATGTTCTTATGCGGTCTGACCGATAAAGATCTTCGTAGAATATGTAGGAGCCAATATGGGCATCCAGGTCCCGCTATTGGTTATTGACCGGCGACGTGTCTCGGTCATGTCTACATTGTTCTCGAACCGTAGGGTCCGCACGCTTAACGTTACGATGACAGTTATTATGAGTTTATGCATTTTGATGTACCGAAGGAGTTCGGAGTCCCGGATGTGATCACGGACATGACGAGGAGTCTCGAAATGGTCGAGACATAAAGAATGATATATTGGAAGCCTATGTTTGGACATCGGATGTGTTCCAGGTGAAATCAGGATTTTACCGGAATACCGGGAGGGTTACCGGAACCCCCCGGGAGCATAATGGGCCAACATGGGCCTTGGTGGAGAGGTGAGAGGGCTGCCCTCATGGGCTGCGCGCCTCCCCCCTTCCCCTAGTCCTATTAGGACTAGGAGAGGTGGCCGGCCCCCCTCTCTCTCTCTCCCCCTTGGAGAATCCTAGTCCAACTAGGATTGGGGGGGGGGGAATCCTACTCCCAGAGGGAGTAGGACTCTCCTGGCGCGCCAGGCTTGGCCGGCCAGCCCCTCCCCCTTGGCTCCTTTATATACGGGGGCAGGGGGCACCCCATAGACACACAATTGATCATTGAGATCTTTCCTTAGCCGTGTGCGGTGCCCCCTTCCACCAAATTCCACCTCGGTCATATCGTTGCAGTGCTTAGGCGAAGCCCTGCGCCGGTAACACATCAAGATCGTCACCACGCCGTCGTGCTGACGGAACTCTTCCCCGACGCTTTGCTGGATCGGAGCCCGGGGATCGTCATCGAGCTGAACGTGTGCCAAGAACTCGGAGGTGCCGGAGTAACGGTGCTGTGATCGGTTGGATCGCGAGGAGAACGTACGACTACTTCCCCTACGTTGCGTCAACGCTTCTGCTTCGGTCTACGAGGGTACGTAGACAACACTCTCCCCTCTCGTTGCTATGCATCACCATGATCTTGCGTGTGCGTAGGAATTTTTTTGAAATTACTACGTTCCCCAACAGTGGCATCCGAGCCTAGGTTTTTATGGTTTGATGTTATTTGCACGAGTAGAACACAAGTGAGTTGTGGACGATACAAGTCATACTGCCTACCAGCATGTCATATTTTGGTTCAGCGGTATTGTTGGACGAGACGATCCGGACCAACCTTACGCGTACTCTTACGCGAGACCGGTTCCCTCGATGTGCTTTGCACATAGATGGCTTGCGGAAGACTGTCTCTCCAACTTTAGTTGAACCAAGTGTGGCTTCGCCCGGTCCTTGAGAAGGTTAAAACGGAGTCTATTTGACAAACTATCGTTGTGGTTTTGATGCGTAGGTAAGATGAGTTCTTGCTTAAGCCCGTAGCAGCCACGTAAAACTTGCAACAACAAAGTAGAGGACGTCTAACTTGTTTTTGCAGGGCATGTTGTGATGTGATATGGTCAAGACATGATGCTAAATTTTATTGTATGAGATGATCATGTTTTGTAACCGAGTTATCGGCAACTAGCAGGAGCCATATGGTTGTCGGTTTATTGTATGCAATGCAATCGCGATGTAATGCTTTACTTTATTACTAAGCGGTAGTGATAGTCGTGGAAGCATAAGATTGGCGAGACGACAACGATGCTACGATGGAGATCAAGGTGTCGCGCCGGTGACGATGGTGATCATGACGGTGCTTCGAAGATGGAGATCACAAGCACGAGATGATGATGGCCATATCATATCACTTATATTGATTGCATGTGATGTTTATCTTTTATGCATCTTATCTTGCTTTGATTGACGGTAGCATTATAAGATGATCTCTCACTAATTATCAAGAAGTGTTCTCCCTGAGTATGCACCGTTGCGAAAGTTCTTCGTGCTGAGACACCGCGTGATGATCGGGTGTGATAGGCTCTACGTTCAAATACAACGGGTGCAAAACAGTTGCACACGCGGAATACTCAGGTTTAACTTGACGAGCCTAGCATATAACAGATATGGCCTCGGAACACGGAGACCGAAAGGTCGAGCGTGAATCATATAGTAGATATGATCAACATAGTGATGTTCACCATTGAAACTACTCCATCTCACGTGATGATCGGACATGGTTTAGTTGATTTGGATCACGTGATCACTTAGAAGATTAGAGGGATGTCTATCTAAGTGGGAGTTCTTAAGTAATATGATTAATTGAACTTAAAATTATCATGAACTTAGTACCTGATAGTATCTTGCTTGTCTATGTTGTGTAGATAGATGGCTCGTGCTGTTGTTCCGTTGAATTTTAATGCGTTCCTTGAGAAAGCAAAGTTGAAAGATGATGGTAGCAATTACACGGACTGGGTCCGTAACTTGAGGATTATCCTCATTGCTGCACAGAAGAATTACGTCCTGGAAGCACCGCTAGGTGCCAGGCCTGGTGCAAGAGCTACGCCAGATGTTGTGAACGTTTGGCAAAGCAAAGCTGATGACTACTCTATAGTTCAGTGTGCCATGCTTTACGGCTTAGAACCGGGACTTCAACGACGTTTTGAACACCATGGAGCATATGAGATGTTCCAGGAGTTGAAGTTAATATTTCAAGCAAATGCCCAGATTGAGAGATATGAAGTCTCCAATAAGTTCTATAGCTGTAAGATGGAGGAGAACGGTTCTGTCAGTGAGCATATACTCAGAATGTCTGGGTATAACAATCACTTGATTCAACTGGGATTTAATCTTCCGGATGATTGCGTCATTGACAGAATTCTCCAATCACTGCCACCAAGCTACAAGAGCTTCGTGATGAACTATAATATGCAAGGGATGACCAAAACTATGCCCGAGCTCTTCGCGATGTTGAAAGCCGTGGAGGTAGAAATCAAAAAGGAGCATCAAGTGTTGATGGTTAACAAAACCACTAGTTTCAATAAAAAGGGCAAAGGGAAGAAAAAGGGGAACTTCAAAAAGAACAGCAAGCAAGTTGCTAATCAAGAGAAGAAACCCAAGTCTGGACCTAAGCCTGAAACTGAGTGCTTCTATTGCAAGCAGACTGGTCACTGGAAGCGGAACTGCCCCAAGTATTTGGCGGATAAGAAGGATGGCAAGGTTAACAAAGGTATATATGATATACATGTTATTGATGTATACCTTACTAATTCTCACAGTAGCACCTGGGTATTTGATACTGGTTCTGTTGCTAATATTTGCAACTCAAAACAGGGGCTACGGATTAAGGGAAGATTGGCTAAGGACGAGGTGACGATGCGCGTGGGAAATGGTTCCAAAGTCGATGTGATCGCGGTCGGCACGCTACCTCTACATCTACCTTTGGGATTAATATTAGATCTAAATAATTGTTATTTAGTACCAACGTTGAGCATGAACATTATATCTGGATCTTGTTTGATGCGAGACGGTTATTCATTTAAATCAGAGAATAATGGTTGTTCTATTTATATGAGTAATATCTTTTATGGTCATGCACCATTAAAGAATGGTTTGTTCTTACTTAATCTCGATAGTAGTGATACACATATTCATAATGTCGAAGCCAAAAGTTGCAGAGTTGATAATGATAGTGCAACTTATTTGTGGCACTGCCGTTTAGGTCATATCGGTGTAAAACGCATGAAGAAACTCCATACTGATGGACTTTTGGAGTCACTTGATTATGAATCACTTGGCACTTGCGAACCGTGCCTTATGGGCAAGATGACTAAAACACCGTTCTCCGGTACTATGGAGAGAGCAACAGATTTATTGGAAATCATACATACTGATGTATGTGGTCCAATGAATGTTGAGGCTCGTGGCAGATATCGTTATTTTCTCACCTTCACTGATGATTTAAGCAGATATGGGTATATCTACTTAATGAAACACAAGTCTGAAACATTTGAAAAGTTCAAAGAATTTCAGAGTGAAGTGGAAAATCATCATAACAAGAAAATAAAGTTTCTACGATCTGATCATGGAGGAGAATATTTGAGTTACGAGTTTGGTCTACATTTGAAACAATGCGGAATAGTTTCGCAACTCACGCCACCCGGAACACCACAACGTAATGGTGTGTCCGAACGTCGTAATCGTACTTTATTGGATATGGTGCGATCTATGATGTCTCTTACCGATTTACCACTATCATTTTGGGGTTATGCTTTAGAGACGGCCGCATTCACGTTAAATAGGGCACCATCAAAATCCGTTGAGACGACGCCTTATGAACTGTGGTTTGGCAAGAAACCAAAGTTGTCGTTTCTTAAAGTTTGGGGCAGCGATGCTTATGTGAAAAAGCTTCAACCTGATAAGCTCGAACCCAAATCGGAAAAATGTGTTTTCATAGGATACCCAAAGGAGGCTGTTGGGTACACCTTCTATCACAGATCCGAAGGCAAGATTTTTGTTGCTAAATTCGGAAACTTTCTAGAGAAGGAGTTTCTCTCGAAAGAAGTGAGTGGGAGGAAAGTAGAACTTGATGAGATAACTGTATCTACTCCCTTATTGAGAAGTAGTACGTCATAGAAATCAGTTTCTGTGACACTTACACCAAATAGGGAGGAAGCTAATGATAATGATCATGAAACTTCAGATCAAGATTCTACTGAACTTCGTAGATCAACCAGAGTAAGAGCCGCACCAGAGTGGTACGGTAATCCTATTTTGGAAGTCATGTTACTAGACCATGATGAACCTACGAACTATGAAGAAGCGATGGTGAGCCCAGATTCCGCAAAGTGGCTTGAGGCCATGAAATCTGAGATGGGATCCATGTATGAGAACAAAGTGTGGACTTTGGTTGACTTGCCCGATGATCGGCAAGCAATTGAGAATAAATGGATTTTTAAGAAGAAGATTGACGCTGATGGTAATGTTACTGTCTATAAAGCTCGACTTGTTGCAAAAGGTTTTCGACAAGTTCAAGGGATTGACTACGATGAGACTTTCTCACCCGTAGCGATGCTTAAGTCTGTCCGAATCATGTTAGCAGTTGCCGCATTTTATGATTATGAAATTTGGCAAATGGATGTCAAAACTGCATTCCTGAATGGATTTCTGGAAGAAGAGTTGTATATGATGCAACCAGAAGGTTTTGTCGATCCAAAGGGAGCTAACAAAGTGTGCAAGCTCCAGCGATCCATTTATGGACTGGTGCGAGCCTCTCGGAGTTGGAATAAACGCTTTGATAGTGTGATCAAAGCATTTGGTTTTATACATACTTTTGGAGAAGCCTGTATTTACAAGAAAGTGAGTGGGAGCTCTGTAGCATTTCTGATATTATATGTGGATGACATATTACTGATCGGAAATAATATAGAATTTCTGGATAGCATAAAGGGATACTTTAATAAGAGTTTTTCAATGAAAGACCTCGGTGAAGCTGCTTACATATTGGGCATTAAGATCTATAGAGATAGATCAAGACGCTTAATAGGACTTTCACAAAGCACATACCTTGACAAAGTTTTGAAGAAGTTCAAAATGGATCAGGCAAAGAAAGGGTTCTTGCCTGTGTTACAAGGTGTGAAGTTGAGTAAGACTCAATGCCCGACCACCGCAGAACATAGAGAGAAAATGAAAAATGTTCCCTATGCTTCAGCCATAGGCTCTATCATGTATGCAATGCTGTGTACCAGACCTGATGTGTGCCTTGCTGTAAGTTTAGCAGGCAGGTACCAAAGTAATCCAGGAGTGGATCACTGGACAGCGGTCAAGAACATCCTTAAGTACTTGAGAAGGACTAAGGATATGTTTCTCATTTATGGAGGTGACAAAGAGCTCGTCGTAAACGGTTACGTTGATGCAAGCTTTGACACTGATTCGGACGATTCTAAATCGCAAACCGGATACGTATTTACATTAAACGGTGGAGCTGTCAGTTGGTGCAGTTCTAAACAAAGCGTCGTGGCGGGATCTACATGTGAAGCTGAGTACATAGCCGCTTCGGAAGCAGCTAATGAAGGAGTCTGGATGAAGGAGTTCATATCCGATCTAGGTGTTGTACCTAGCGTATCGGGTCCAATGAAAATCTTTTGTGACAATACTGGTGCAATTGCCTTGGCAAAGGAATCCAGATTTCACAAAAGAACCAAACACATCAAAAGACGCTTCAACTCCATCCGGGATTTGGTCCAGGTGGGAGACATAGAGATATGCAAGATACATACGGATCTGAATGTTGCAGACCCATTGACTAAGCCTCTTCCACGAGCAAAACATGGTCAGCACCAAGACTCCATGGGTGTTAGAATCATTACTTTGTAATCTAGATTATTGACTCTAGTGCAAGTGGGAGACTGAAGGAAATATGCCCTAGAGGCAATAATAAAGTTATTATTTATTTCCTTACATATCATGATAAATGTTTATTATTCATGCTAGAATTGTATTAACTGGAAACATAATACATGTGTGAATACATAGACAAATAGAGTGTCACTAGTATGCCTCTACTTGACTAGCTCATTAATCAAAGATGGTTATGTTTCCTAACCATGAACAAAGAGTTGTTATTTGATTAACGAGATCACATCATTAGTTGAATGATCTGATTGACATGACCCATTCCATTAGCATAGCACCCGATCGTTTAGTATGTTGCTATTGCTTTTATCCATGACTTATACATGTTCCTTTAACTATGAGATTATGCAACTCCCGTTTTACCGTAGGAACACTTTGTGTGCTACCAAACGTCACAACGTAACTGAGTGATTATAAAGGTGCTCTACAGGTGTCTCCGAAAGTATTTGTTGGGTTGGCGTATTTCGAGATTAGGATTTGTCACTCCGAATGTCGGAGAGGTATCTCAGGGCCTTCTCGGTAATGCACATCACATAAAGCCTTGCAAGCATTGCAACCAATGAGTTAGTTGCGAGATGATGTATTACGGAACGAGTAAAGAGACTTGCCGTTAACGAGATTGAACTAGGTATTGGATACCGACGATCGAATCTCGGGCAAGTAACATACCGATGACAAAGGGAACAAACGTATGTTGTTATGCGGTCTGACCGATAAAGATCTTCGTAGAATATGTAGGAGCCAATATGGGCATCCAGGTCCCGCTATTGGTTATTGACCGGAGACGTGTCTCGGTCATGTCTACATTGTTCTCGAACCGTAGGGTCCGCACGCTTAACATTACGATGACAGTTATTATGAGTTTATGCATTTTGATGTACCGAAGGAGTTCGGAGTCCCGGATGTGATCACGGACATGACGAGGAGTCTCGAAATGGTCGAGACGTAAAGAATGATATATTGGAAGCCTATGTTTGGACATCGGATGTGTTCCAGGTGAAATCAGGATTTTACCGGAATACCGGGAGGGTTACCGGAACCCCCCGGGAGCATAATGGGCCAACATGGGCCTTGGTGGAGAGGTGAGAGGGCTGCCCTCATGGGCTGCACGCCTCCCCCCTTCCCCTAGTCCTATTAGGACTAGGAGAGGTGGCCGGCCCCCCTCTCTCTCTCTCCCCCTTGGAGAATCCTAGTCCAACTAGGATTGGGGGGGGAATCCTACTCCCAGAGGGAGTAGGACTCTCCTGGCGCGCCAGGCTTGGCCGGCCAGCCCCTCCCCCTTGGCTCCTTTATATACGGGGGCAGGGGGCACCCCATAGACACACAATTGATCATTGAGATCTTTCCTTAGCCGTGTGCGGTGCCCCCTTCCACCAAATTCCACCTCGGTCATATCGTTGCAGTGCTTAGGCGAAGCCCTGCGCCGGTAACACATCAAGATCGTCACCACGCTGTCGTGCTGACGGAACTCTTCCCCGACGCTTTGCTGGATCGGAGCCCGGGGATCGTCATCGAGCTGAACGTGTGCCAAGAACTCGGAGGTGCCGGAGTAACGGTGCTGTGATCGGTTGGATCGCGAGGAAAACGTACGACTACTTCCCCTATGTTGCGTCAACGCTTCCGCTTCGGTCTACGAGGGTACGTAGACAACACTCTCCCCTCTCGTTGCTATGCATCACCATGATCTTGCGTGTGCATAGGAAATTTTTTGAAATTACTACGTTCCCCAACACGTATGCTTCAACATTCTTCCCGAGCTGCGGGCCCAAGGTGATGTGCACCAGCCGCTGAAAAGTTGCCCCTGCGTTGCGCAGTCCAAATGGCATGCATGTATAGCAGTATACCCCGCACGGGGTCAAGAAGGCGGTCTTCTCAACGTCTTCTATCGCCATCTTGATCTGGTGATATCTGGAGAAGGCATCCAAAACGCACAGCAGGTCGCACTCGGCGGTGGAATCGACGATCTGGTCGATGTGAGGGAGCGGGAACGGATCTTGCGGGCATGCCTTGTTGAGGTTGGTGAAGTCGACACACATGCGTTCCTTCCCCCTTTCTTGGGCACAACGACAGGATTGGCCAACCAATCTGGGTACCGGACCTCGCGAATGACTCCAGCGGCTTCTAACTTGCGGGTCTCTTGGACGATGAAGGCCTGCTTCTCTGCGGACTGCCGCCTGGCCTTCTGCTTCATGGGGCGCACATTTGGGCACACGTTGAGGTGGTGCTCGATGACGTCCCTGGGGATCCCTGCCAACTGATCGGGCTCCCAAGCAAACACTTTCTTGTTTGCACGCAGGAACTTGACCAGGGCCTCCTCCTGCTCAGGCCCCAGGTTGGCGCCAATGGTGAAAGTGGCGCTGGAGGACCCATCCTCGTCGACGGGTATCTGCTTGGTTTCTGCCTTGTCCTGGGTGAACAACTGCTTCTTCTCGGTGGGCGCAGCCCCCTTGGGCTCAGGGGTCCCCGCGTCGGCGGGCTGTGCCGATGCCGCCGTCTTGAAGGCGAGCTTGAGTACTCGCAGGGCGTCCCCGGTGTCTCCGTGCACGGTGAGGGTACCGTTGCTCCCGGGCATCTTCATGAGATTGTATGCCGGGTGCGTGGCGGCCATGAACTGAGCCAGTGCCGGGTAGCCGAGGATGGCGTTGTAAGGGAGGCCGATGGGGGCGATGTCGAAGTCGACCATCTCCGTGCGGAAGTTGTCGTAGGTGCCGAAGGTTACCGGGAGCCGGATTTGTCCCAAGGAGTCGGACGACCCGCCCCCGACGCCCGAGAAGGATCGGCTGGGTTGCAGCCGCTCCCGGGGTATGCAGAGGAGGTTGAAGGTCTCGACCGAAAGCACGCTGAGGCCCTCGCCACCATCGACGAGGGTTCTGGTGACAACCACCTGGCAGATGGTGGGGGTGCATAACAGGGGGAGCGCGCCCGAGCCGGCCAAGTTAGCGGGGTGGTCCTCCGAGCTGAAGGTCAGACCAACCTTGCGCACCGCCCGGTCCGGGGGAGCCCCCTGCCACGCGGAAACGGCGCTGATCTGGCGGGCAAACGGCTTGACGTGGCGGCTCGTGGGTGGCGCAGCGAGCCGCCCAGGAGGGCCGCAACGACCGGGAGCGTCGACGTCGTGGTGCAGCCGCCCTGTCGCATAGGCAGACGCCGGGGTGGTGCTTGCTGCTCGCCTCCCGCCGGGCCGGTGGCGGTGTTGACGGCGGGCGACGGGAAACGGCGAGGACGTCCGCCAACGAGGGTCGCTGGCGTGACGCGAGCTCGACGTGCGCCGTACATGGATGCGGCAGCTGGGGGAGGACGGAGCGGTGGAAGGCAGATTCCGACGCACCCCTACCTGGCGCGCCAAATGTCGGATCACGGGTTCCGACAGACCCTTAAGGTTCAAACTCTGGCGTGCGCGCGGAGATCGTGCCCTCTACCTCTCCGTCTCGCAAAGAACTAACTACGAGAAGAACAACACAAGAGACACAGGGTTTATACTAGTTCGGGCCACCATTGTGGTGTAATACCCTACTCTAGTTTGTGGTGGGTGGATTGCCTCTTGGGCTAATGAGGAAGAACAGTACAAGAGAGAACGACCTCGTGAGGGCCTGTTCTTGGCTAGGGGATGAACTGCTAGGGGGAGTTCGATCGCCCTTCTTGCTCTCTGAGTGCGTTGCCACGTTCTAGCTGGTTTCTCGATGCCCTACTGGTTTCTTGGTACTCGATCAGATGCCTCTACCCTGGGGGGTGGCTAGTCCTATTTATAGGCAAAGGCCCTGGGCCTCTTCCCAAATATTGAGCGGGAAGGGCGCCAACAATTGGCCATTTTGAAGGGGAACATCTAGTACACTTATCCTGACTAAAGTTGGTCTTCGCCTACCAAAGGCCCTGTGGTGATGCCGTCCTGAGCTCCATGGTGACCTCCTTCCCGCCGTTGGACTGGTCTTGGTCTCGTTGCACCGAAACGGGTGCCTTTGCTTGATCCTCTTGCCTGCGCTTGCCCCCTTTGCACCAAAGAGGAAAGGGAGACGCTGCGCGGGCTAGCGCCCGCCTGGCACCCTTGGTCGTCATGGCTTGCGTCATGGGCACCTCGTGAGATACCCCACCTTGATCTCTCCGCCTCCTCGCGAGCCAGCCTAAGGAGGCCGTGCTTGAGGAAGCGCCATGTCGTCCGCCTCGCGAGGCTTGGCCCCTCGCGAGGGTCTTGAGCCTTGTGTTGATGAAGATGGGCCACGCTGGGCCCCCATTTGAGCCATGCCGCAGGCCGCAGGCAGGCAAGTCTGGGGACCCCTGTTCCCAGAACGCCGACAAAGGGGCCTGACTCCGAGGCGAATGACAGAGAGTCGAGGGCCCCCCTCTCCCGGCGCAGGCCCCGCGCTCTCCACCTCTCTCCGAGCGATGACGACGAGGATGATGACGTGCTGGGCAGCGGGAGCTCGCCCCCGATCCCGAAGAAGGACAGGACCGGGCTGATCCCCCGCGGGTCCGCCCCGACTCCGGGGCGATCTGCAGACGCGCCTTCTGCTTTCGAGGTTGATCCCTCCAACCGGCTTTCAGGCTTCAAGTTTGGCCGGAGGCAGCTTGAGCTCGCCGGCGACGACCCGTAAGTGCTTGACTCTTTTCCTTGTTTCTTGTTCTGCTGCTGAGGTCTGACGTCCGCGTCTCTTTGATAGGCTGGCGCCCGCGACGAAGAAGCTGAAGGGGGCTCCTGAGGTTCCACCCACGGCAGCGCCTCTGCCAGCGGAGGAAGGTGCCCACGATGCACGGGCCTCTCCTGCCCGGTCGTCCTCGCGAGGTCTGGCCGAGCTGGCTGGGGCGAACCCAGCCCCCATGGCCCAAGTGACTCCCGAGGTGCCTTTGCCTGCCGCCACCGCCACAGTCGCCGGGGCGCAGCAGGCCCCATCTCAGGGTGCTGTGGTCGTGCCGCCGCCTTCTCCTCCTACTCCACCGACTGCTATCTCTCCGGCTCCTCCCGCCGTTCTGGATCGTGTTGCTGCCGAGCTGGATCGGCTCCGGCAGGATCTTGTTGGCGCCGACCCTCTCTTGGTGGCCGGGCGCTTGGAGCTGGCTTCAGGGTGGATTCGCTCTGACGCTTCGGTTCGGGCGGCGCTGGTCCAGGCCTCAACGGCTTGTGACGAGGAGAGGCAGGCCGCCCTTGAGGCGAAGGCTGCTCGTGACGCGGCCCAAGGGGAGGCGGCCGACGTCCGTGGTCGCTGCAAGGTGCTGGAGGGCAAGATGCAAGGCCTGTGGGACCAGCTCGCGAAAGAGGCCCGCCTTCGCCAAGAGCAAGAAGAGGGCGTGAAGGCTCGCGAGGCCGCCGTCGAGGTCCAGGAGGCCAAGCTCAAGAAACGCCGCGACCGCCTACGCGTGCTGGAGCAGGAGTTGGGGGCGAGGAAGGTCGAGCTAGACGACAAGGCTCGGGTTCTTGCCAAGGACCGCGTGGCCATCGCAGACATGGAGAAGGCTCGTGCTTCACTGAAGATGCTCTACGCCAGCGGCCTAGAGAGCCCGCTAGCCGGCGCCGAGGACGGCCCCGCCAAGCTGCTTCCCTTCCTGGTTCGTGCTCTTGAGGATGTCGCCCTTGGCCTTGGCCCCATGGCCGAGGCCGAGGCGCATGTCCTGTCTTCTGCAGCGCTGACGCGGGTCTTCACCCACATCCACCTTTGCAACCCCAGCGTCGACCTCGACAACCTGCTGGAGCCAGTGAGCGGCGAGCGTGCTGCTGCCGCTGCCGAGGTCGTGAAGGGTCACGCGGAGGCCCTACCGGGGAAGTTCCGGGCCTTCAACACCAAGCCGAAGCCAGGCGGTGACGACCCTGCTGCTCCATGAGGTGAAGCCACTCCGCGCTGCTCCGCCGTCGTCTGGCGATTCCGTCGTGGCTCCTGTCCTGTTTTCAATTCCTGCACATGTATCATGCCTCGGGGAGGCGTTTAAACTTGCGTTTGGCGTCGAGATAACAGTATGGACTGTAATATTTGCTTCTGAATTCTTTGAATTTTACGCTATTCCTTCCTACTTGCTTATGTTCTACGCCGGCAGAGCCCGGCCCCGCGCGTACCTCACCCAGCATTAGCCCTGACCGGAAACCAGGACGGGACCAAAGGAGTGAGGGGCTACAGGGCAAGTTAGGCTCCTAAGTCGCGATGCTCAGGAGTCCCCCTTGGTGCACGAACAGCAAGTAGGGAGGCGATCCTTGAAGTTTACGCTTTTCCTTCCTACTTACTTAGATTCTACGCCGGCAGAGCCCGGCCCCGCGCGTACCTCACCCAGCAATAGCCTTTCGGAACTAAGGAGTGAGGGGCTACAGGACCAGTTAGGTTCCTGAGTCGCGATGCTCAGGAGTCCCCCTTGGCGCTCGAACAGCAAGTAGGGAGGTGAGATGTGGGTGGATCTACCGTTCTACGTCTGCAGAGCCTGGCCCCGCGCGTACCTCACCCAGCGTTAGCCTTTCAGAACTAAGGAGTGAGAGGCTACGGGACCAGTTAGGCTCCTGAGTCACGATGCTCAGGAGTCCCCCTTGACGCTCAAACGGCCTTCGTACCTTGGCTCCGCTCGGGGAGAGGCGCGCGACGAACTAGGCCCGGGGGGCCTGGCTGGGTGGCGTGCGCCTGGGCGTGACCCAGGCGCAGCCCCCGTGCCCAGCCCCCTCACGCGGCACTCCCGGGGGGAGGCGTTACGATGAGGTTGGCCACTGAGCTCTGGGCTCCCTGAGGTTGATGCGTCCCGGGGGCCACCCTCGGTTGTTTATCACCAGCACGGAGCATAGCGCTTCTGTATGTGTACGGGCATAGCCGCTCCTCGGCAGTGTCGTCAGCCAACGCGGAGCATGGTGCTTCCACTGGTACGTGGGAGGGGACTCCCCTCCGGGAGGAGCCCCCGGGGCGTGTACAGCCCCGCCCTGACACGTGGCTAGCACAGTAGGGCCTGGTGAGGTGTATCTGGGCACCCGTGAGCCAGCGCGGGACTCACGGGGCCCTACCTCTAGGCGGGTTGCGCCTGGCACTGGGCCTTATCTTGTGATGTGTTCCTGCAAATTGGGTTAGATGCCTACACTCTACGTCCTCGGGTCCCGGCCCTCGAGCTGGTCTCAGCCGTCGCTGGTATGCCAGGTCGCGATGCCATGGACAAGGCCAGAGGGTGAGGGCTGGAGAGCCAGTAAGAGCCCTGAGTCATGATGCTCAGGCACCCCCTTTAACGTGCAAGTGGTCGACATGGAGAAGAAGGGGTGCCATGGTCCGGCATCAAATAATCAAGCATGGTGTGTTGAATGCATAGCCGGAAGTAAACGCGAAAGGGATACATGTCGCTGGGTCTGGCCCGAGCGACTTGGGGATGATGTAGCCCGAGGGGCGCCCTCAACAAAGTAAGCTAACGACACGAAATAAAAGGATACATGCCACTGGGACGGACCCACGCGACCTAGGAATAATGCAGCCCTGGGGGGCGCTCCCAACTGGAAATGAAACTTGAAAGATGTCACCTGATGATGTTGGGGACGAAGCAGTGTTGGTGCAGCAGACTCGATGGGCTGCGGGAGCCGATCCTCACGAGCCCCCAGGCCCTGGGGCCTCGGGAGGCTCCGGAGGCGCAGGTGGCTCCTCGCGGACCGTCTCCATCTCCGCCAGGGCTGCGGAACGCCTGGCCTCTTGAGCTTCCATGATGCCCCTCATGAGGCGCTGGTACGTGGCAGCCGCGTTTGGCAAGCCGTAAGGCATGCGAACGTAGCTGTGGGGTGGACTCTCGCAGCGCCCCACTCACGAGGGCCAGAGGCGCTCTAGCGAGGCGACCCGGTTGAGCCCTGGTACATCGACGCAGACGCGCAGCCCACCATCCTCGCCTGGATGGGGGACCACAGCTGGTAGGCGGCGGCCGCCTCTCATGACTCTTGACTCTTGTAGCTCCTGAATGGCTTCGCTGACGAGCTCCTGTGGGTCTGACCCTCCTTGCTTCACTCCTTCTTGAGGGAAACGTGCTTCGAAACACGCCTCCATGTGGTGCCCAAGTGCCTCCCTCGTGACCTTGGCCAGGTCGGTGGCCCTCCAGGGGAGAGCCCCCGAGACCTGCCTGAGGAGGGCGCCGAACGCGCTTTCCTATGCGATGGAGGGAGGATCCCCCTGGGCAGGCGCGGGCCCTGAGGGGCCTGCCTCCTGAGGGACCAGGCTGGACGGTTTCTTCTTCTTCTTGGGGGTGGTCTCGAGAAGCCTCCTGCTTTCGCGATCCGGGTCTTCCAGTGATGCGGCCTGAAAGGCTCGTTCCAGGGAACACACCGCGTCCTTCTCTTCACAGGGCACCGTGATGACTCCGCCGCTCCCTGGCATCTTGAGGACGTTGTAGCCATGGTGAGTCACGGCCATGAACTTGGCCAGCGCCGGGTACCCAAGGATGGCGTTGTACGGCAGGCGAATGTGAGCGACGTCAAAGTTGATGAGCTCGGTGCGGTAGTTGTCGCGTGCTCCGAAGGTGACAGGGAGGCGGACCTGCCCGATCGGGACCGTGGAGCCGTCAGTGACTCGGGAGAAGCTGGTTGTAGGGCACTTGGAGATTGTTGAATGTATCCACGGACAGGACGTTGAGCCCTGCCCCGCCGTCGACGAGGGTCCTGGTGACCACCACGTTGCTGACGATTGGGGAACAAAGCATCGGGAGGACCCTGGCTGTGGCTGCACACTTGAGCTGATCCGCTGAGCTGAACGTGATGGCGCATGATGACCACCTGAGAGGACGTGTGGCTTCGAGCTTGGGGAGGACTGCATTCACTTCGCGGGCGAACTGCTTGAAGATGCGCTGAGAGGCTGGGTCTTGAGCTCCGCCCAGGATGCAGGCGATTGCGTGTGGCTCCTGGAAGCCCCCGGCCTCTTCATCCCGGTGGCGGTCCTTGTTTCTTCTTGGATGCGGCGGCAGTGGAGGGAGGCTTGCGTTACCTTGTGGGCGATCCTCGCGAGGCTGATCCCTCCAGTCTCCCTCGCGAGGCGGGTCTTGTCAGCGGTCCTCGCGAGGTCTGTCGCGCCACCCCTAGCGTGGGTCGCGGTCTTCCCAGCGTCCAGCGCTCCTTCCTCCTCCTCGACCATAGCCCCGGTCGACACGGTCGGGGCGGCGGCCGATCCTTCCTTCTCGCACGGCTCGGAGCTCTTGGCATTCGTTGGTGTTGTGGGTTTGGAGGTCATGGTACACACAGTAGCGACTGCCCTTGGAAGAGTCGGGCTAATATCTGCCCCGCTTGGTGTCCGGTTCTGCCGCGAGCACGGCAGCCCCCTTGCGCTTCACATCCTTGGCCTTGGACTTCTTCTCTTCTTGGTCTGCGGCAGGCAGCTCGAGGAGGGAGAGACGCCCTTCCTCAGCCCTGGTGCACTTGGTCGCCAAGTTGAACAGCTCCAAGGAAGTGCACAGGTCTTCATGCATCGCCAGCTCCTCCTTCATCTTGACGTCGCGCACGCCGTCGGAGAAAGCTGAGATGATGGCCTCCTCGGATACCCTGGGAATCTTGAGGCGTGCGTTGTTGAAGCGCTGGACGTACTTTTGGAGGGTCTCTCCCAGCTGCTGCTTGATGCGGCGCATGTCGCTCACGGCGGGTGGCCGATCGCGAGTACCATGAAAGTTGGCGATGAAGTGGGTGCGCGTCTCGTCCCATGAGGAGATCGTGCCTGGGGCCAGGGGAGCCATGTGCGGGCCCCGTCCTTGAGCACCATGGGAAACCAGTTCGCCATGACCTTCTCATCTCCGTTGGCAGCTTCGATGCCCAGCTCATAGAGCTGGAGGAACTCCGCAGGGTCGGCCGTGCCGTCGTAGCGAGGAGGCAAGTCTGGCTTGAACTTGCCGGGCCACGCAATCCTGCGCAGCTCAGTGGTGAAGGCGCGGCAGCCCGTCGTGGCCACGGGAGGCCTTGGGTGACGGAGAGCTTGGTCTTGAAGGTCCCCGCGCGCTGCAGCTGGGAGCAGCGCAGGGTCTTGACGTGCGGGAGTAGGAGCGTGGCCGCGACGTGCCGGAGCATGGAGCGCCCAGGCAGCTTCTTGCGGGCGAGGGACTTCTTGGCAACTCTGCTCTTGCCGCGCTGGTGCCTGGCAGAGCGGGTTCCAGCCAGGGGCCACGCGCCTTGCGGCGGGGGCGTCTTCTTGGTGAGGAGGCGGCTAGGGCGCCCCCGGAGCTTCGTCGCCCGCGCGGGGCGGGGTGCGGTGTAGCGGAACGGACGGTGCGGGAGAGCCCCCCGCGGCGCGGACGAGATCGGCGACGCGGTCGAGCCACTCTTCATAGACGTCGCCGACGGGACGGTAGCGCAGGAGCTCGTTTGCCACGTTGAGCGCAGCTCGAGCCTCCATGGGTGTGCGGAGCGCGCGGGACGAAGAACCAGCGGGGGTGAGCGAGGGAGTGGCGGTGCGGCCGTCTTGCCGCACGGAAGGATGCAGAGACGACGCTTGCTGCTCGTTCCCCGCCGGGCCGGTGGCGGCGTTGACGGCAGGCGACGGGGAACGGCGAGGACGCCCGCCGACGGGGGCCGTCTGGGCGACATGGGAAGCGAGAGCGGCTCGACGCTCGGCGCGGGCCCGACGAGCGTCAGACATGGACGCGATGGTCGGGGGAGAAACGGGCGGTGGAAGACGAATTCCGGCGCACCCCTACCTGGCGCGCCAAATGGCGGATTTCGGGTTCCGGCAGACCCTTGAGGTTCGAACTCTGGGGTGCGCGCGGAGATTACGCTTCCTACCTACCTGTACCCCTCTGCCTCGCAAGGATCTAAGCTATGGAAACACAACACAAGAGACACAGAGTTTATACTGATTTGGGCCACCGATGTCGTGTAATACCCTACTCCAGTGTGGTGGTGTGGTGGATTGCCTCTTGGGCTGATGATGAACAATACAAGGAAGAACAGCCTCGCGAGGGTCTGTTCTTGGCTGGGGCGATGAACTACTAGTGGGGTTCAGTCGCCCTTCTCTCTCTCTTTGGGTGCCTCTCAATCTCTTGATCTCTAGATCGCTCGATGGATCGATGCTCTAGATGCCTCTACCCCGGGGGTGGCTAGTCCTATTTATAGGCAAAGGCCCTGGGCCTCCTCCCAAATATTGAGCGGGAAGGGCGCCAACAATTGGCCATTTTGAAGGGGAACATCTGGTACACTTATCCTGACTAAAGTTGGTATTCGCCTGCCAAAGGCTCTGGTGATGACGCCGGCTTGGGCTCCATAGTGACTTATTCCTTGTCGCGGAGTTGGTCTTGGTCTTGTTGCACCGAAATGGGTGCCTTTGCTTGATCCTCCCGCCTGCGCTTGCTCCCTTTGCACCAAAGAGGAAAGGGAGGACACTGCGTTGGCTGGCGCCCGCCTGGTGCCCTTGGTCATCATGGCTTGCATCATGGGCACCTCGTGAGGTACCCCGCCTTGATCTCTCTGCCTCCTCGCGAGCCAGCCTGTTGAGGCCGCGCCTGAGGAAGCTCCGTGTCGTCCGCCCCGCGAGGCTTGGCCCCTCGCGAGGGTCTTGAATCTGCGTTGATGAAGATGGGTCGTGCTGGGGCCCCTTTGAGCCACGCCGCAGGCTGCAGGCGGGCAAGTCTGGGGACCCCCGTTCCCAGAACGCCGACAGTGTGAGCTTCAATTCACCGTGTTCAACCATAAGGTCCCCATCTATGGGCCTTACCTGTTCCACTTGATCTCCACGACATGGGAGAGGTTGTTTCCCCAGGATGAGTTTGAAGCTCCAGGGTGGATTCGTCATGAGTCCATCAGGCTCCGCATCAAGACACAGTGGGCTAACACCACCACTTCTGCTGAGGCTGCCAGGCAGGCTGTGGATGAGGAGGAACTTTGGGGGGGTAAGAAGTTGCTGCTGACCGTTCTGCTTTCTCGCCTCCCTCTGATGAGCCCTCTTGGGCAAAGAAGCTGAAGAACAAGATGAAGAGGCTGTTCTGCATGCAGGTTTAGGGTTAGTACAAGACCCATGTTGCTCAGAAGGAGAGTCGCCGTCGCGACATCAGGATCTTGAGGGCTTGCGGGGAGGATGTGGCCAGCGGTTCTGAGAAGCACATCACCCCAGAGACTGCCTGGATGGAGAAGCAGGGCTACAAGTGGACCGATTCAGAGGAGGAGGCCGTTCCTGCTGCCGAGTCTGAAGACGAGGAGCCCTTTTCCGCCTGAGCTACAACCTCTGTTGTAGCTGACCTCTCTGCCTTTTTGGTGTCTCGATGCCAAAGGGAGAGAGAGTGTAGGATTTTGCGTGCGTGTCGTGTGTTTCGTCGTTTGCTTTGTTTTCCGTCGTTGAACTTGTTTGCTTTGTCGTTGAACTTGCTTGCTTTGTCTTGGTTGTGCTTGTGAGACTAAGTTTATCATATGGTGTAAGACATATGCACTCTATCATACCTTATCATCTTATTGAGCTTGTGCATTATCATGCTATTCATGTTATGCTCTTATCTACTATCTTGCTTAGTGTCAGCCTTACCATTGAAAGATATGCTTTGTTTCTAAAATATAGGGGGAGTGGTGATCCTAGTATTTGTGTCGTGCAGTCCAAAGCACCTTACTCTCTATCACGAATCTAGGGGGAGCTCATCCATATTTTAGAGTTGTGGGGTTTGCTTGTGCTTTTTTCATCTCCTTTGTGCAAATCCCGTATTGTCATCAATCCACCAAAATGGGGGAGATTGTAAGGGCACTTTTGTCCCTAAGTAGTTTTGGTGATTGATGACAATGCCTTTGCAGACTAATCGTGTGTATTGAGTTTTTTAGATTCATCACGACTAAACAAAAGACGATTTGATGCCCCTCGAAGATTATTGAAGACGGCATTTCTCTACGGTTCGGTTCGGTGGAGTTGAGTCTTAGGAGAGCCGTACTATTAAGAGGGGGTCCGCATTGGAAAGGTTTGGGTGGAATCTGACATACACATTCCCGTTTGCAGCGCCTTTCCTCGAGCTCCTTGGAGTGTTCCTCCGTCTCACCTTGTCTCTGCGATCTGAAGGCCTCCGCCTTGCTCTTCTCAGGCTAGCGGTAGTACTGCTCGTCTGAGCGGTACTACCGCAGGAGCCAGCGGTAGTACCGTAGGCTCCCACAGTAGTACCGCTCCTTAGAGCGGTAGTACCACGAGCTCTGGTCTGGCGTCGCTGCTCGAGCGGTGGTTCGCGCGGATGTAATTTTTTACATCCACGCTCCCCGCGGTAGTACCGTGTTGCGGTGCGGTAGTACCGTGACGCCAGGCCAGGTTCAGTAGCAAGTGCGGAGGTAAGGGCGGATGTAATTTTTTTTACATCCGCACCTTTCACGGTAGTACCGCACCCTGGATCGCGGTAGTTCCGTGTCGGATGTTTGCACGACATTTTCCCAAGCGGAGGTAGTCACGGATGTAATTTTTTACATATGTGCCTATCGAGCCTGGCCTGCGGCTGTCTTGCGGAGGTACCGTATGGTGTCGCGGTAGTACCGCTTCTGCGGATCTACCGCGCCCTGTTGGTGCTCCCTTTTGCCAGGTCTGGTCTCCGCTGTGCCCACGGTAGTACCGCGGTCCGCCGCGGTAGTACCGCAGGCTCGTTCGGTAGTACTGCGCCTGTGGTGCGGTAGTTCCGTGGGTCGCGGGCTGAGTGGTGGGTAACGGTTGGAAATGTCCCCCCACTATAAAAGGGGGTCGAAGTTTTATAAGCATAATGTTGATCCGGCCGATATGACTTCTTTGAAAAAGCCAACTACAGAGCATGATCCAGCATTGAACTTTAAATCGGCTGATGAGACTAAGCTAGTCAATTTCGTTCCTAGCGATTCATCCAAGCAGTTTAGCATCAGCGCTAATCTGGATTCGAAATAGGAAAGCGCGCTCATCGAGTTCATTCGTGAGAACCGAGACATCTTTGCATGGAAACCTTATGATGTGCTAGGTGTACCGAGGGAACTCGCTGAGCACACTCTTAATATGGATCCCAAGTTTAAACCGGTCAAGCAATTTCTTCGTCGTCTTAATGAAGAAAGGCGCAAGGCCATTGGTGAGGAGGGAGCCCGGCTCTTGGCGGCTGGGTTTATAGTTGAAGTTTTTCATCCTGAGTGGTTGGCAAATCCGGTTCTCGTACTTAAGAAGAACGGCACGTGGCGTATGTGTGTGGACTACATGGATTTAAACAAGGCTTGTCCGGCTGATCCTTTTGCTCTCCCCCGTATTGATCAGATTATCGATGCTACGGCGGGTTGCGAGTGTTTAAGTTTTTTGGATGCTTACTCTGGTTATCATCAGATCAAGATGGCAGTTAAGGACCAGGAGAAAACAGCTTTCATAACTCCCTTTGGAGCCTTCTGCTATGTGTCTATGCCTTTTGGGCTCAAGAGTGCCCAGGCGACTTATCAGCGATGTGTGCAAAATTGCCTTCAGAATCAGATTGGGCGCAATGTTCATGCCTATGTAGATGACATTGTGGTGAAGTCAAGAGAGAAGGGGACCCTGATTGATGATTTGAAGGAGACATTTGACAATCTCCGGATCTACAAAATGATGCTTAATCCGACCAAGTGTGTTTTTGGTGTACCGGCAGGCAGGCTTTTGGGTTTTTTGGTGTCTAACAGAGGCATTAAAGCTAATCCGGAGAAGATCAAGGCCATCACTTCTCTGGCTAAACCAGCATGTATCAATGTGAAGGAAATATGCCCTAGAGGCAATAATAAAGTTATTATTTATTTCCTTATATCATGATAAATGTTTATTATTCATGCTAGAATTGTATTAAACGGAAACATGATACATGTGTGAATACATAGACAAACAGAGTGTCACTAGTATGCCTCTACTTGACTAGCTCGTTAATCAAAGATGGTTATGTTTCATGGCCATAGACATTAGGAGAATGATGTGATTGACTTGACCCATTCCGTTAGCTTAGCACTTGATCGTTTAGTATATTGCTATTGATTTCTTCATGACTTATACATGTTCCTATGACTATGAGATTATGAATCTCCCGTTTATCAGAGGAACACTTTGTGTGCAACCAAACGTCACAACGTAACTGGGTGATTATAAAGGTGCTCTACAGGTGTCTCCGAAGGTACTTGTTGGGTTGGCGTATTTCGTGATTAGGATTTGTCACTCCGATTGTCGGAGAGGTATCTCTGGGCCCACTCGGTAATGCACATCACTATAAGCCTTGCAAGCATTGCAACTAATGAGTTAGTTGCGGGATGATGTATTACGGAACGAGTAAAGAGACTTGCCGGTAACGAGATTGAACTAGGTATTGAGATACCGACGATCGAATCTCGGGCAAGTAACATACTGATGACAAAGGGAACAACGTATGTTGTTATGCGGTTTGACCGATAAAGATCTTCGTAGAATATGTGGGAGCCAATATGAGAATCCAGGTTCCACTATTGGTTATTGACCGGAGACGTGTCTCGGTCATGTTTACATAGTTCTCGAACCCATAGGGTCCGCACGCTTAAAGTTTGGTGACGGTTATATTCTGAATTTATGTGTTTTGATGTAGCGAAGGTACTTCGGAGTCCCGGATGTGATCACGGACATGACGAGGAGTCTCGAAATAGTCGAGACATAAAGATCGATATATTGGATGACTATGTTCGGACACCGGAATGGTTTTGGGGAGTTTTGGCATATACCGGAGTACTAGGGGGTTACCGGAACCCCCCGGGGAGACTAATGGGCCTATTGGGCCCTAGTGGAGAAGAGGAGGGGCGGCCAAGGGCAGCCGCGCGCCCCCTTCCCCCCCAGTCCGAATTGGACAAGGAGGGGGCGCCTCCTTTCCTTTCCCCCTCTCTCTCCTTCCCTCTCCTCTCCTACTCCCACTTGGAAGGGGGAGTCCTACTCCCGGCGGGAGTAGGACTCCTCATGGGGCGTGCCTAGGGGGGCCGGCCCCTCCCCCTCCTCCACTCCTTTATATACGGGGAGGGAGGCACCCCTTGGAGACACAACAATTGATCCCTTGGATCTCTTAGCCGTGTGCGGTGCCCCCCTCCACCATAATCCACCTCGGTAATATCGTAGCGGTGCTTAGGCGAAGCCCTCCGTCAGTAGAACATCCTCATCGTCACCATGCCGTCGTGCTAACGGGCTCTCCCTCAAAGCTCGGCTGGATCGTAGTTCGAGGGATGCCATCGAGTTGAACGTGTGCTGAACTCGGAGGTGTCGTGCGTTCGGTACTTGATCGGTCGGATCGTGAAGACGTACGACTACGTCAACCGTGTTGTGCTAACGCTTCCGCTTTCGGTCTACGAGGGTACATGGACACACTCTCCCCTCTTGTTGCTATGCATCACCATGATCTTGCGTGTGCATAGGAATTTTTTTGAAATTACTACGTTCCCCAACGGTGGTATCAGAGCCAAGTTTTTATGCGTTGATGTATATGCACGAGTAGTACACAAGTGAGTTGTGGGCGATACAAGTCATACTGCTTACCAGGATGTCACACTTTGGTTCGGCGGTATTGTTGGATGAAGTGGCCCGGACCGACATTACGCGTACGCTTACGCGAGACTAGTTCTACCGACGTGCTTTGCACACAGGTGGCTGGCGGGTGTCAGTTTCTCCAACTTTAGTTGAACCGAGTGTGGCTACGCCCGGTCCTTGAGAAGGTTAAAACAACACTAACTTGACGAACTATCGTTGTGGTTTTTATGCGTAGGTAAGAACGATTCTTGCTCAGCCCGTAGCAGCCACGTAAACCTTGCAACAACAAAGTAGAGGACGTCTAACTTGTTTTCGCAGGACATGTTGTGATGTGATATGGTCAAGGCATGATGCTATATTTTATTGTATGAGATGATCATGTTTTGCAACTGAGTTATCGGCAACTGGCAGGAGCCATATGGTTGTCGCTTTATTATATGCAATGCAATTGCCCTGTAATTGCTTTACTTTATCACTAAGGGGTAGCGATAGTCGTAGAAGCAATAGTTGGTGAGACGATAACGATGCTACGATGGAGATCAAGGTGTAGCGCTGGTGACGATGGTGATCATGACGGTGCTTCGGAGATGGAGATCACAAGCACAAGATGATGATGGCCATATCATATCACTTATATTGATTGCATGTGATGTTTATCTTTTATCCATCTTACTTTGTTTTGATTGACGGTAGCATTATAAGATGATCTCTTACTAAATTTCAAGACAAAAGTGTTCTCCCTGATTATGCACTGTTGCCAAAGGTCTTCGTGCCCAGACACCACATGATGATCGGGTGTGATAAGCTCTACGTCCATCTACAACGGGTGCAAGCCAGTTTGGGAAAACTTTGTTTTTACCACTCTAGTTTTTGCCCACTTTGCTTATGCCACTCTAGAATTCAACATTTCACTTCTGCCACTCTTATCTTTTGACAATATATCACTTTTGCCATTCAGTGGCAAAAGCAAAAAATTCAGAGTGGCAATTGTGATACATTGTCCAAAGCTAAGAGTGGCAAAAGTGAAATAAAAAATAATCGGTTTTGCAACGGTATGGCATTTGTGATGTATTGCCAAAAGCAAAGAGTGGCAAAAGTGAGATGTCAAATTCTAGAGTGGCATAAGAAAAATTGGCAAAAGCTAGAGTGGCAAAAACAAAGTTTTCCCAGCCAGTTTTGCAGACGCAGAATACTCGGGTTAAACTTGACGAGCCTAGCATATGCAGATATGGCGTCGGAACACTGAGACCGAAAGGTCGAGCGTGAATCATATAGAAGATATGATCAACATAGTGATGTTCACCACTGAAAACTACTCCATTTCACGTGATGATCGGTTATGGTTTAGTTGATTTGGATCACGTGATCACTTAGATGATTAGAGGGATGTCTATCTAAGTGGGAGTTCTTAAGTAATATGATTAATTGAACTTGAATTTATCATGAACTTAGTACCTGATAGTATTTTGCATGTCTATGTTGTCGTAGATAGATGGCTCGTGTTGTTATTCCGTTGAATTTTAATGCGTTCCTTGAGAAAGCAAAGTTGAAAGATGATGGTAGCAATTACACGGACTGGGTCCGTAACTTGAGGATTCTCCTCATTGCTGCACAGAAGAATTACGTCCTGGGAGCACCTCTAGGTGCCAAACCTGCTGCAGGAGCAACACCAGATGTTATGAACGTCTGGCAGAGCAAAGCTGATGACTGCTCGATAGTTTAGTGTGCATGCTTTACGGCTTAGAAACAGGACTTCAATGACGTTTTGAACGTCATGGAGCATATGAGATGTTCCAGGAGTTGAAGTTAATATTTCAAGCAAATGCCCGGATTGAGAGATACGAAGTCTCCCATAAGTTCTACAGCTGCAAGATGGAGGAGAATGGTTCTATCAGTGAGCATATACTCGGAATGTCTGGGTATAACAATCACTTGATTCAACTAGGAGTTAATCTTCTGTATGATAGCGTCATTGACAGAATTCTTCAATCACTGCCACCAAGCTACAAGAGCTTCGTGATGAACTATAACATGCAAGGGATGGATACGATGATTCCCGAGCTCTTCGCAATGCTAAAGGCTGCGGAGGTAGAAATCAAGAAGGAGCATCAAGTGTTGATGGTCAATAAGACCACCAGTTTCAAGAAAAAGGGCAAAGGGAAGAAGAAGGGGAACTTCAAGAAGAATAGCAAACAAGTTGTTGCTCAAGAGAAGAAACCCAAGTCTGGACCTAAGCCTGAGACTGAGTGCTTCTACTGCAAGCAGACTGGTCACTGGAAGCGGAACTGCCCCAAGTATTTGGCGGATAAGAAGGATGGCAAGGTGAACAAAGGTATATGTGATATACATGTTATTGATGTTTACCCTACCAGAGCTCGCAGTAGCACTTGGGTATTTGATATTGGTTCTGTTGCTAACATTTGCAACTCGAAATAGGTACTACGGATTAAGCGAACACTCTCTAAGGACGAGGTGACGATATGCGTGGGAAATGGTTCCAAAGTCGATGTGATCACCGTCGGCACACTACCTCTACATCTACCTTCGGGATTAGTTTTAGACCTAAATAATTGTTATTTTGGGCCAGCGTTGAGCATGAACATTATATCTGGATCTTGTTTGATGTGAGACGGTTATTCATTTAAATCTGAGAATAAAGGTTGTTCTATTTATATGAGTAATATCTTTTATGGTCATGCACCCTTAAAGAGTGGTCTATTTTTGATGAATCTCGATAGTAGTGATACACATATTCATAATGTTGAAACCAAAAGATGCAGAGTTGATAATGATAGTGCAAATTATTTGTGGCACTGCCGTTTGGGTCATATTGGTGTAAAGCGCATGAAGAAACTCCATACTGATGGAATTTTGGAATCACTTGGTACTTGCGAACCATGCCTCATGGGCAAGATGACTAAAACGCCGTTCTCTGGAACTATGGAGCAAGCAACTGATTTGTTGGAGATCATACATACTGATGTATGTGGTCCAATGAATGTTGACACTCGCGGCGGGTATCATTATTTTCTCACCTTCACAGATGATTTAAGCGGATTTGGGTATATCTACTTAATGAAACATAAGTCTGAAACATTTGAGAAGTTCAAAGAATTTCAGAGTGAAGTTGAAAATCATCGTAACAAGAAAATAAAATTTCTATGATCTAATCGTGGAGGAGAATATTTGAGTTACGAGTTTGGTCTACATTTGAAAAAATGCAGAATAGTTTCGCAACTCACGCCACCCGGAACACCACAGCGTAATGGTGTATCCGAACGTCGTAATCGTACTTTACTAGATATGGTGCGATCTATGATGTCTCTTACTAATTTACGGCTATCGTTTTGGTGTTATGCTTTAGAGACGGCCGCATTCACGTTAAATAGGGCACCATCAAAATCCGTTGAGACAACGCCTTATGAACTATGGTTTGGCAAGAAACCAAAGTTGTCGTTTCTTAAAGTTTGGGGCTGTGATGCTTGTGTGAAAAAGCTTCAACCTGGTAAGCTCGAACCCAAATCGAAGAATTTTCATAGGATACCCAAAGGAAACTGTTGGGTACACCTTCTATCATAGATCCGAAGGCAAGACATTCATTGCCAAGAATGGATCCTTTCTAGAGACGGAGTTTCTCTCGAAAGAAGTGAGTGGGAGGAAAGTAGAACTTGATGAGGTAACTATACCTACTACCTTATTGGAAAATAGTTCATCATAGAAACCGGTTCCCACTAGGAGCCGAACGATATAGGAGACGAACAAGAACCAGCGCCCACAGGGCACTGGACAGCCACCTCATCCCACGATGTATACATGGTGGACACACCCAACGGAAACGACGGCGAGGAACAGGAGGATGCAACGAAGGATCGTTCCTCCGAAAAGCAGTCAAAGCGGCGGCGTAAGCACCGCTCCAAACCCTGCCTCGACAGAGATAGCGGTCATACAGACCCAACCACAGAGCAGGGCGAGCTGGCGGACGATGAACAGGGCATCGAGCAACCGTCCGAACAAGGCAACTTGGATAACCAAACCAAACAACCCGTCCCCGGCGAAGATGACAGTCCGGATGACCTCACGGCGAACAAGTTCGTGGAGCAGAAGAACCTCCATAAAAGGCTCATTGCCACTGTGCGTAGCCTAAAAGGCAGAAGCGGAAGCTCAAGACGGTGGAAGATGCACTCAGAATCAGATGGAGCAAGGTATTCAGCACCGTAGACAAATATGGCGGCGGCCGCCACACAAAGAGCTACCCGAAGCAAAAGCTACTGCCCGAATTTGATGAGGAGGCCTTAGAGCCCCCGCAATCAAAAAACAAATCAGCCATCCGGCTGGATAGACGACCTCATGGCCAACATAGAGCGGCAAATGGCGCCGCACACAAGCCAGCACGCGGTCCACACGAGGACTCGCATCAAAAAGATGGCCCAACTAGATCTATCTACGGGCTAAGAAAGCACACTCTAGCGAGCAATGCAACTCAAAAAATATCCGAACAACACGACACAACCAAATACAGGGGTGCCGCACACCCCCTATGTTTCACCGATGAGGTGCTGGACCATGAATTCCCAGCGGGATTTAAACCCGTAAACATAGAGGCATATGACGGAACTACAGACCCGGGGGTCTGGATTGAGGATTATATCCTCCACATCCACATGGCTCGAGGAGATGACCTCCACGCCATCAAATACTTACCCCTCAAGCTCAAAGGGCCAGCCCGGCATTAGCTTAAAGGCCTCCCCGAAAACACCATTGGAAGTTGGGAAGAGCTCGAGGACACTTTTCGGGCAAATTTTCAAGGGACCTATGTCCGACCGCCGGATGCAGACGACTTAAGTCATATAACTCAACAACACGGAGAGTCAGCCCGGAAGCTCTGGAACAGATTTCTTACTAAAAAGAACCAAATAGTCGACTGTCCGGACGCTGAAGCCTTAGCAGCTTTCAAACATAGCGTCCGAGACGAATGGATCGCCAGACACCTCGGCCAAGAAAAGCCAAGAACAATGACCACATTAACAAGCCTCATGACCCGCTTTTGCGCGGGCGAGGACAGCTGGTTGGCAAGATGCAGCACTAGCGATCTGAGTACATCCAAAGTTAGGGATGGGAACGGGAAGCCACGACGCAGCAAAGACCAGCGCCGGAATAAGGGAAACAGCTTGAAGAGCACGGCTGTTAACGCCGGATTCAAAAGCTCCAGGCAGGGTCGGCAAAAGATGCCCCTCAAAGATAATAGGGACGAACTGTCTAACCTAAACAAAATCCTGGACAAGATATGTCAAATCCACAGCACCCCTGGGAAGCCTGCAAATCATACCCACAGAGAATGTTGGGTCTTCAAGCAATCCGGCAAACTCAACGCTGAACACAAGGGGCTGGACATACCAAGTGAAGACGATGATGAACCCCACAAACAAAGCAGTGGGGAACAAAAGAAATTCCCACAAGAAGTCAAAACAGTGAACGTACTACACGTGACAAAAGGGAAAACGAAGTGGCGCCCACAGAGATACGTGCCATGCGGCCTATCACAAAGGAGTTCCGCCACTGGTTGTCAAAACCGATCACCTTCGACCATCGGGATTACTCCGGAAGTATTCGGCACGCAGGCTGGGCTGCCTTGGTATTAGACCCGATAATCGACGGATACCACTTCACGCGAGTCCTGATGGACGGTGGCAGCAGTTTAAACCTGATATATCAGGACACAATTCGCGACATGGGGATAGACCCAACAAAAATCAGCCATAGCAATACTTCCTTTAAAGGAGTTACACCAGGCCCAGGGGCTCATTGCACGGGCTCCCTCCTACTAAAAGTTACGTTCGGTTCACCCGACAACTTCCGTAGCGAAAAGCTGACCTTCCACATCGCTCCATTTAAAAGTGGTTGTCAAGCACTACTGGGACGCGAAGCTTTCGCTCGCTTTAATGCAATACCGCACTATGTGTCCCTCACGCTTAAGATGTCCGGTCCACAAGGCATCATTTTAGTAAAGGGAAATATTGAGCGCTCCTTGCACACGGAAGACTATGCGGCTGCCTTGACAGCCGCACACTAAACTACCCCACAAACCAGAGCGCATAATGGGTCGTTAAGACCACGGACACGGCTGGACGAGTCCGGCGTAACCATAAAATTACTAACGGTTTGATGGTTATACATCCCAACATGAGGGGCTCCGCACACGTAAACAAGCAGCAACAAAACTCAATTCCTCCCACCTTGAATCATACTTCGTTTATTTATTATAACATGCATTTTGCATGACTAGTTTTTCAACTAAGTTCCTCCCTTTTACAGATGAACATTGTGCTACACCCGTCCAGGACACGGCACAACGGAGACACAGGCGCAGACGTGAAGTAGGGACCCGTTCCAAGGATTCTTTTTAGATTAGACCCTGCGTAAACCTTTTTTACTGTCTCTTGTTGATACATATCCCCCAGAATCTCCGTACAACCGAGAAGGGGGCTGACGTCTTGGCATGTGGCCACGTCAGAATATTGCACGTACTTGGACTCTATGGGCTTATTACAAAGGGCACTGTTCAGCCCGTTTACAATCATAAAGACCGAATACCTTAGGGAGTGTTCGGCGTCGCGAGTTTGGCCTTATATGCATCAGCTCCAAATCATGTCTTTGGTCAAATGTTGGGTTTGCTCGGCTCCTGTGTTTTTCTACCTTACGTTCCGCTCTATCGGCTAAGGCGGCATGAGAAGAACTACTGCGATTGTGCCCCGGTTCAGCCAGGCGAGCACCTCAGTAGAGAAAGCCGAAAACTGACTGTCATGATGTAGCGCGAGACTGGTGAACCACTCGATGACCTATCGGAATCTTCGGGATTCCTCCGCATTGACGAAGGGCCATTTCTCGGCCAGGCACACACGCGCCCCGAATCCGGGAGAGCGCGGCGCCACCAGGGGCTATATAATAGCCCCACTGTCAAACTCCTATGGCTAAGTGAATGTGATAAAGCATTATAGTCTCGTTGCCTAGTTCGCTGCGCTACCACCTCCTTAATGGACCAAGACGTTGGATCAAGTGTGATGATGCGCCTTCCGCGAACACCCCCGCATTATATGCGTGGGGGCTGAAGCCGACGACTGCCATCTTTCAGGATATATATATATATATATATATATATATATATATATATATATATATATATACATATACGTAAACGGCCGCACATGAGGTATTATAATTCTTGCAGGCACAAGTATAAAAAGCTTCTACATTTCAGCGAAATATTGTTTTCAATACGAATACATGTTATTTGAACATAATATCCTTCGAGCACTGCGTCTCTATTAAACGAGCGCCCTCCAGGACTTCTTGAAAGTAGTGCTCGGCAGGCACTCGGCTTTCGCCCGAATTTTGGGCTGCAACAGTGGTGGCCTCCATCTCCGCCCAGTATGTCTTGACACGGGCAAGGGCCATCCGTGCACCCTCCACGCATGCTGACCTCTTCATCGCGTTGATATACGGCACCGCACCAAGGACCTGTTGCACCAAGCTAAAGCAACTGTTCGGCTTTGGCCTTTCCGGCCATAGATGATCCACGACATACCTCATGGCAAGTTCGGGCAACCTATTGAGCTCGGCCCATTCGGCCAAACAATCGGTCAATGGAAGCGGACACTCTGGATTGTTGAACTGTGACCAGAATAACTTTTCCACTTTGCGATCCTTCTGATCTCGGAAGTGTTCGGCCGCATCAGCAGCACTCGCCGCTAAATCCAGATACGCGTCAGCCGAACTCCACATCCGGTCCAACGGAGCATATTTAGGATCTCCAAACTTCATCCGCAGCATGAAGGGCTTCCCAGCCGTGATATCTCCGGCCTGACGCAGCTCCTCCTTCATCGCTCTCATCGCAGAACGAGCATCCTTGGCCACTGTAGTGGCCTTCTCCAGGTCTGTTCGCTCTGCCCGGTCTTCCTTTTCAAGAAGCTTACAGCGGTCGGCAGCGTTCTTCAACTTCACAGCCATATCGACCATTTCCTCCTTGCTTCGGCAGTGAGCAGCCTGTTCGGCCTTTAGCTCCTCGGTCGCCTTTAGGGCAGCCGCGTCACTTTTCCTGGCTTGTTCTTTAGCTCGGGCAAGCTCTACCCGAAGGTTCTCCACAGCAACAGCCCCATCTGCGTTAAGCACACACGTTATATGATACTGGCGTCAAGCCCCTCTTAAGAGGCGTCTCCGAAGAAATCACGTACCTTGTGACTCGTCAAGCCGCTTGTTGACAAGCGCGATGTCGGCATCTGCCACGTCAAGTTGCCACTTTAGTTTGGCAAATTCATCAGTCCGGCTGGCCATCGGACACTTCACCACCTGCATATCAAGGCGGCAAAATTAAACATGGGACTATGATCCTCTGCGCGCCGTCGTCTGTGACGACACCCAGAGTCTCAGGGGCTACTATCTACACAGGGCGCATCATAAAGTATGCGGTACTTTCCAGAAGGCACATCATTTCACGTACCTCAAAGCCCGTTAGTAGACTCACGATAGCTTCATGCAACCCGCCTTCCGCGGACGAAATCCTTTCAATTACCGCACCCATCAGCGCACGATGCTCTTCTGAGATAGACGCCCGCCCCAGCAGATCCTTTAGTACCTCCGATCGTCCACCGGGCGGTGCCGGACTCATCTGATTACCTCTCCAAGAGGCCGGACACAGAGGGCTTCGGGTGGCCATATTACTACCTTCCGGCCTTACCGGATCAGGAGAAACCCTCCATGACAACACCTCGGGGTTGCCCGCCTCATAAGGCGGTATGGCAGGGGGAGGCGTTCCGCTCTCCATCATCTCCGGAAGAAGGTCCCCCGAAGACGAGCTCTGCTGAGAAGGGTTAAGATCCGAACTACAAGGTAAATTTTCGGTTATTTTCCTCAGAAGTGAAGCAAGAATTTCTCTCATTTTTAAACACCCTTTTTACTTACGGCTCGGTGGAGGGCTGACCCCCTTGAGGGCACAGTACGGCCGGGGTATCCCCTGGCATAGGACCCTCTGGCGAAGACTTCTTCCCCCGCTTTGAGATCATTGTCTCCGGGTCTTAAGAGGCGGTCCTATTCTTCCCCGGAGGAGAGGAATTTTTTATTTCTTCCTTCCGGGCAACCTCCTCCGCGGAGGCAGGATCTTCCTTGTTCCCCCCTTCGTTCTCTTCCAAAGGCGCGATCTCCAGCATCCTAAATAACACGGGATCTGGCGAGGTCTCAGGAAGGGGGGCCGGACACCTGATCAGCTTCGCCTTCGCTATCCACTCCTGGTTCAAGAATGGCTCCTTTTTAAGGGCAATATTGCGATAAATGAACAGATAGCGTGTCCGGGCACAGGGCTACTTACTTGAGTATCCGGACGATTGCAGCTCAGGCCTGCGTCCTCAGTCAAATCCGGACACACTGCTTGTGGTTCGAAGAACAACTTGTACATCTCCACGGGCGTCATGCCAAGAAAATGTTGGAGAGCTCAGGGTCCCTCCGGATTGAACTCCCACAGGCGGAGGGGGCGACATTTGCAAGGCAGGACTCGGCGAATCAACATGACCTGCGTCACCGCGACCAGACTGACATCTCTCTCCAGGAGATCGTGGATGCGGCTCTGCAATAGGGGCACATCCTTTGTTGGCCCCCAGTCCAGCCCCTTATTGACCCATGACGTTAGTCGGGGCGGGGGACCCGAGCGAAAAGCAGCCGGCGCCACCCACTTGGTACCCCTGGGAGCTGTGATATAAAACCCCTCTTGTTGCCATAAGCTGAACTCCTCTTGAAAAGAGCGCTCGGGCCACGGAGCTTTAGCATCCTTGCTTATTACAGCACCTCCGCACTCTACGTGCTCTCCCTCGATCATCTTCGGCTCTACTTTGAAGGTCTTAAGCCACAGTCCGAGGTGAGGAGTAATATGGAGGAAGGCTTCGCACACGACGATGAACAATGAGATGTGGAGGATAGATTCCGGAGCTAGGTCATGGAATTCCAGCCCATAATAGAACATGAGCCCCCTCACGAAGGGATCCATCGCCTAGCCCTTGGAGGAAGTGAGATACAAACACAACACTCTCACCAGGCTTGGGAGTGGGAATAACCTGCCCTTGAGCAGGCAGCCTATGCGGGATTTCGCCGATCAAATACCTGGCCTCTCTTAGCTTTAGGACGTCTTCCTTCGTGACGGAGGAAGGCATACATCGGCCTCGAAGGTTGGAGCCGAACAGCCTCGAAGGTCCGAAGCGCCTAAATCTAGAGCCTTGGGTGCTGAAACTCGGGGCGGGAGGCGGATTCGATTGAGATCGAAAGAAAGGAGTAAAGCCTTGGTCTCTTTATGAGAGGTTGAATACCAAGAGCCCTCCCCGCGACCGTTTGGGACTTACCTTTGATCAAGGGGATATACCAACGGACACGATTGGGTTACCCACGTCCGTAATGATGAGGATCCCGTGAATAAAGGGGACACGATCTCTACTTCGACAAGACGTGCCAAGGAAACCGCCTCGCGAAACGTGCTGAGGTGCGAAACAAGGAAAAATGAATAAGGGCTTGGCTGTGGTGTGATGTCGCACTACAGAATACGTCAGTAGATTAGATTTGTGGAAATCTTACTCTCTCTCTCTCTCTATGGTGGTATGTGGAACTTGTTTTGCAGAGCCGGACACGATCCTCGTGTTCAAAATCTTCTATGAAGTATTCGGAGGAGGAATCCGCCTTGCAATGCCGAAGACAATCTGCGCGCCGAACTCGTCGTCATTGAAGCCTGGTTCAGGGGCTACTGAGGGAGTCCTGGATTAGGGGGTGTCCGGATAGCCGGACTCTAACCTTTGGCCGGACTGTTGGACTATGAAGATACAAGATTGAAGACTTCGTCCCGTATCCGGATGGGACTTTCCTTGGCGTGGAAGACAAGCTTGGCAATACGGATATGTAGATCTCCTCCCATTGTAACCGACTCTGTGTAACCCTAGCCCCCTCCGGTGTCTATATAAACCGGAGGGTTTAGTCCGTAGGACAGAAGAACAATAACAATCATACCATAGGCTAGCTTCTAGGGTTTAGCCTCTCTGATCTCATGGTAGATCTACTCTTGTACTACCCATATCATCAATATTAATCAAGCAGGAGTAGGGTTTTACCTCCATCGAGAGGGCCTGAACCTAGGTGGAAACATCGTGTCCCTTGTCTCCTGTTACCATCCGCCTAGATGCACAGTTCGGGACCCCCTACCCGAGATCCGCCGGTTTTGACACCGACAGACGTCTATACCAATTAGTGAGGCAGTTAATGATGATGATCATGAACTTCAGATCGATTTGTTACTGAACCTCGTTGGTCAACCAGAGTAAGATCCGCACCAGAGTGGTACGGTAATCCTGTTCTGGAGGTTATGTTACTAGACCATGACGAACCTATGAACTATGAAGAAGCGATGGTGAGCCCAGATTCCGCAAAATGGCTTGAGGCCATGAAATCTGAGATGGGATCCATGTATGAGAACAAAGTGTGGACTTTGGTTGACTTGCCTTATGATCGGCAGGCCATCGAGAATAAATGGATCTTCAAGAAGAAGACTGACGCTGACGATAATGTTACTATCTATAAAGCTCGACTTGTTGCAAAAGGTTTTCGACAAGTTCAAGGAGTTGACTACGATGAGACTTTCTCACCCGTAACAATGCTGAAGTCTGTCCGAATCATGTTAGCAATTGCCACATTTTATGATTATGAAATTTGGCAAATGGATGTCAAAATTGCATTCCTGAATGGATTTTTGGAAGAAGAGTTGTATATGATGCAACCAGAAGGTTTTGTCGATCCAAAGGGAGCTAACAAAGTGTGCAAGCTCCAGCGATCCATTTATGGACTGGTGCAAGCCTCTCAGAGTTGGAATAAACATTTTGATAGTGTGATCAACGCATATGGTTTTGTACAGACTTTTGGAGAAGCCTATACTCACAAGAAAGTGAGTGAGAGCTCTGTAGCATTTCTGATATTATATGTGGATGACATATTATTGATTGGAAATGATATAGAATTTCTGGATAGCATAAAGGGATATTTGAATAAGAGTTTTTCAATGAAAGACCTCGGTGAAGCTGCTTATATATTGGGCATCAAGATCTATATAGATATATCACGACGCTTAATTGGACTTTCACAAAGCACATACCTTGACAAAGTTTTGAAGAAGTTCAAAATGGATCAAGCAAAGAAAGGGTTCTTGCCTGTGTTACAAGGTGTGAAGTTGAGTAAGACTCAATGCCCGACCACTGCAGAAGATAGAGAGAAAACAAAAGATGTTCCCTATACTTCAGCCATAGGCTCTATCATGTATGCAATGCTGTGTACTAGACCTGATATGTGCCTTGCTATTAGTTTAGCAGGGAGGTACCAAAGTAATCCAGCAGTGGATCACTAGACAGCGGTCAAGAACATCCTGAAATACCTGAAAAGGACTAAGGATATGTTTCTTGTTTATGGAGGTGACAAAGAGCTCATCGTAAATGGTTACGTCGATGCAAGCTTTGACACTGATCCGGACGATTCTAAATTGCAAACCGGATACGTGTTTATATTGAACGGTGGAGCTGTCAGTTGGTGCAGTTCTAAACAAAGCGTCATAGCAGGATCTACATGTGAAGCGGAGTACATAGCTGCTTCGGAAGCAGCAAATTAAGGAGTCTGGATGAAGGAGTTCATATCCGATCTAGGTGTCATACCTAGTGCATCGGGTCCAATGAAAATCTTTTGTGATAATACTGGTGCAATTGCTTTGGCAAAGGAATCCAGATTTCACAAGAGAACCAAGCACATCAAGAAACGCTTCAACTCCATACGGGATCAAGTCCAGGTGGGAGACATAGAGATTTGTAAAATACATACGGATCTCAATGTTGCAGACCCGTTGACTAAGCCTCTTCCACGAGCAAAACATGATCAGTACCAAGGCTCCATGGGTGTTAGAATCATTACCGTGTAATCTAGATTATTGACTCTACTGCAAGTGGGAGACTGAAGGAAATATGCCCTAGAGGCAATAATAAAGTTATTATTTATTTCCTTATATCATGATAAATGTTTATTATTCATGCTAGAATTGTATTAACCGGAAACATGATACATGTGTGAATACATAGACAAACATAGTGTCACTAGTATGCCTCTACTTGACTAGCTCGTTAATTAAAATGGTTATGTTTCTTGGCCATAGACAAAGAGTTGTCATTTGATTAACGGGGTCACATCATTAGGAGAATGATGTGATTGACTTGACCCATTCCGTTAGCTTAGCACTTGATTGTTTACTATGTTTCTATTGCTTTCTTCATGACTTATACATGTTCCTATGACTATGAGATTATGCAACACCCGTTTACAGGAGGAACACTTTGTGTGCTACCAAACGTCACAACATTTCGAGATTAGGATTTGTCACTCCGATTGTCGGAGAGGTATCTCTAGGCCCACTCGGTAATGCGCGTCACTATAAGCCTTGCAAGCATTGCAACTAATGAGTTAGTTGCGGGATGATGTATTACAGAACGAGTAAAGAGACTTGCCGGTAACGAGATTGAACTAGGTATTGAGATACCAACGATCGAATCTCGGGAAAATAACATACCGATGACAAAGGGAACAACATATGTTGTTATGCGGTTTGACCGATAAAGATCTTCGTAGAATATGTGGGAGCCAATATGAGCATCCAAGTTCGGCTATTGGTTATTAACCGAAGACGTGTCTCGGTCATGTCTACATAGTTCTCGAACCCGTAGGGTCCGCACGCTTAAAGTTCGATGATGGTTATATTATGAGTTTATGTGTTTTGATGTACCGAAGGTAGTTCGGAGTCCCGGATGTGATCACGGACATGACGAGGAGTCTCGAAATGGTCGAGACATAAAGATCGATATATTGGACGACTATGTTCGGACACCGGAATGGTTTCGGGGAGTTTTGGGCATATACCGGAGTACTGGGGGGTTACCGGAACCCCCCAGGGAGACTAATGGGCCTATTGGGCCCTAGTGGAGAAGAGGAGGGGCGGCCAAGGGCAGCCACGCGCCCCCTTCCCCCCAGTCCGAATTGGTCAAGGAGGGGGGCGGCTCCCCCTTTCCTTTCCCCCTCTCTCTCCTTCCCTCTCCTCTCCTACTCCCACTTGGAAGGGGGGAGACCTACTCCTGGTGGGAATAGGACTCCTCATGGGGCGCGCCTAGGGTGGCCGGACCCTCCCCCTCCTCCACTCCTTTATATACGGGGAGGGAGGCACCCCTTGGAGACACAACAATTGATCCCTTGGATCTCTTAGCCGTGTGCGGTGCCCCCCTCCACCATAATCCACCTATGTAATATCGTAGCGGTGCTTAGATGAAGCCCTACGTCGGTAGAACATCATCATCGTCACCACGTCGTCGTGCTAACGGAACTCTCCCTCAAATCTCGGCTGGATCGGAGTTCGAGGGACGTCATCGAGTTGAACGTGTGCTGAACTCAGAGGTGCCGTGCGTTCGGTACATGATCGGTCGGATTGTGAAGACGTACGACTACATCAACCGCGTTGTGCTAATGCTTCAGCTTTCGGTCTACGAGGGTACGTGTACGCACTCTCCCCTCTCGTTGCTATGCATCACCATGATCTTGCGTGTGCGTAGGAATTTTTTTGAAATTACTACGTTCCCCAACACAATGACGTCCAACGTCTGGCAGGTCGTATTGCGGCGCTAAGCCGGTTTATAAGCCGGTTGGGAGAGAAGGCTATTCCTTTATATCAGATGATGAAAAAGACGGATGATTTTGTTTGGAGCGATGCCGCTAATGCGGCGTTTGAGGACTTGAAGAAACAGTTGGCTGAGCCGCCCGTTCTTGCAGGTCCTATTGATAAAGAGCCGTTGTTGTTATATGTGGCTGCCAATGCCCGGGCTATTAGCATAGCTATTGTGGTGGAACGGAAGGAGGCAGGCAAGGAGTGCCCTGTTCAGAGGCTGGTTTACTACATCAGTGAGGTGCTTATTCAGTCCAAACAGAGATATCCGCACTGGCAGAAACTTGTATATGGGGTTTTCATGGCAAGTCCGAAGCTTAAACAATATTTTCAGGGTCATCCCATCACTGTGGTTAGCTCTGCTCCTCTGGGAGATATCATCCAAAACAGGGAGGCAACTGGCCGGGTTGCTAAGTGGGCCATTGAGCTTGGCCCGCACGGTTTAAAGTATGTGCCTCATACGGCCGTCAGGTCCCAAGCAGTTGTGGATTTCATCAATGACTGGACGGAGTTGTAGGCACCGGAGGAAAAGCCAGATAACACGTATTGGACTATTCACTTTGATGGGTCCAGGCAATTGGAAGGCTCGGGGGCTGGAGTCGTGTTAGCTTCCGCTCGAGGTGATAAATTTTGTTATGTTGTCTGTTTGATGTTCCCTTGCACTAACAGTGCGGCTGAATATGAGGCCTTATTACATGGTCTTCGAATGGCTAAGAAGATGAGCTTAAGCCGGGTAAGGTGCTTTGGTGACTCAGACTTGGTGGCTCAGCAAGTCTCTGGTACTTGGGATTCTAAGGATCCCCTCACGGCGGCTTATCGACGAGAGGTGGATGTCATTGCTGGTCATTTCAAGGGTTATCAAGTCGAGCACACTGATCAGAGAAAAAATGAAACGACTGATACTTTAAGCCGGCTAGGTTCTCAATGTAAACCGGTGCCACCTAACGTCTTTCTTGATGTTTTGCATAACCCGTCAGTCAAGTTACCTACGGAGGAAGATTTGTCCGGAAGCTCAGTTAGTGGCAGCTCTTCATGCAATTCTGGATTGGACAGTTCCTTATTTGGCTTATATGACCCGGGGCGAGTTACCTGAGGATGAAACCTTAGCCAGACAGATAACCCGGCGGTCTAAGTCAATGACAATAGTCAATGGCGAGTTACACCATTGTAGTGTTACTGGGGCTTTTCAAAGATGTGTTTCTCCAGAAGAGGGCCCTGAGATTCTTCATGAGATTCATGAAGGGGATTGTGGTCATCACGCCGGATCTAAGTCTCTTGTGGCTAAGGCTTTCCGTCATCACTTTTATTGGCTAACGGCTCATGCTGATGCAGAGGACCTGGTCAGTAAGTGTGATGGTTTTCAAAAGTTTTCTCGGCGCGCCCATGTGCCGGCTCAAGAATTGAGGATGATTACAATTACTTGGCTATTTGCAGTATGGGGGCTTGACATGGTTGGGCCTTTTAAGAGGTCCAAAGAAAAGAAGACCCACCTCCTAGTGGCGGTTGACAAGTTCACTAAATGGGTAGAGGCAGAGCCAGTGAGTAAGTCTGATGCAGCAACGGCGGTTCAATTCATGAAGAAGGTGATCTTCCGCTTTGGTTTTCCACACAACATTATAACAGACAATGGCACTAACCTCTCCAAGGGTGCTATGAAGGTCTTTTGTCGGCGTGAGCACATCTGGCTTGATGTGTCATCAGTGGCTCACCCCTAATCTAATGGTCAAGCTGAGAGAGCCAATCAAGAGATCCTGAGAGGCATCAAGCCCCGGCTTATGGTTCCCCTGCAGAGGACGCCGGGTTGTTGGGTGGAGGAGTTACCTTCCGTGTTATGGAGCATTAATACCACCCCAACAGATCTATGGGTTACATGCCTTTCTTCATGGTTTACGGAGCAGAGGCGGTTCTCCCTAGTGATATCCGTCATGACTCACCTCGCGTGGCGGCTTATGTTGAAGCTGATAATGAAAAGGAACGTCAGGAAGCACTTGACCTGTTGGATGAGGAGCGTGACATTGCAGCGGCTCGTTCGGCGATTTATCAGCAGGATCTGCACTGTTACCACAGCCGCTGGGTTAAAACCAGAACTTTCCAAGAAGGCGATATAGTGCTCCGGCTTATTCAGGATCAGACTGATATGCACAAGTTATCCCCACCTTGGGAAGGACCCTTTGTGGTTAGCAAGAATCCGAACAACAGGTCATACTACCTTACCGATGTTCGAGAGCACAAAGACTCACGCAAATCGGAGGAGGAGACCCACCGGCCGTGGAATATTGCTCATCTTCGGCCTTACTACACCTGAGCCACAGGCTCTCCTTATGTACATATTCTAGAAAATTTATATATTATGGTTAATATAATAAACCGGCATCCCTGCTAAAGCAGGGCCTCTGTCGTTTTTCTCTTCATGAATTTTTGGTTACTTGGGGGCTTTCGGTTTATGTGCAAAGTTATGATTCCCTTTGAACAGGCTTATAAGCCAAATTGAAAAAAAATTAACTTGGGGGCTGCCCACCCAGGTTAAAGGGACCAAAGAGAGTCTGTTGCCAAAGCAACATCTCAAACATAGGTGCCCCTTGAGCACAGCTCACAATATTACCTCGGGGCTCTTTTGTTCTAAAGAACATATGTTGCTATAACCCTTGTGATAGGCTTAAAAGCCAGGCTTGGAAGCCAGGTGTATTCACCTAAAACCCCGGGTTATCCTGCCTGTATGCCAGATGCTTCTCCATCAGGTAATCCTGATTGATCCGGCAAACTCTTAACAATCAATCTTTTCCACAAGACCCTGAACTTGTTAAGGTTAAAACGCCGGTTTATCATGAGAGGGCACGGTTTACGGATAGCAAGGAGAAGCTCAGGCTGATAAAGCCGCTTTCCTTGAAACTTGGATAAATCGTCCTGTGATGCATGATGCTACTCTGGCCCCGCGTACTCCTGATAAGTCTATCTTTAAATAAGAACTGAACTTATCTGGGTTAAAATGTTGATTGGGTAATGTGAGTGCCGGCTCACGGAAAGCGCGTACCTTCCAGTGGCTAACGCTAGTTTCATTGAAGAAGATATTTTGGCTTGGCGGCCTATGAAAGCCTTGGATTTTTTTCTCTTGATTTGATTTTAATGTCTTCTTGCGATTTTTCTCTTATGACATCACAGTACATGGTTGCAAATCAACAAGGCTTATAAAGCCTCATGAGTCATATATGACATCAATATCCGGTGTTTATTAACCCGGCCTGGTTTTTGACTATAAGTTGCCAATATGAGATAACATAATATCCAGTGTTTATTAACCCGACCCTGGCTCTCTTCATAAGCTGGCAGTATATGGTCAATTACCGATATTTAAATTTGGGTTTTCACCCTTATCACATTGGCTTGGTAAACCGGTCGTGCAAGTACACATCACAGGTATGATATATGTGTATTTTTAAATCCATATTTGGTTATAAGGTAGGCTGTTTTCCCCATAAGTTTATGTTGGGTATGATAACCCGTCTAGCGGTAAACTGCCGAGACGCTTGTTATCTGTTATATGGAGGAACAAATTAAACATTGCTAATATCATAAGCATACGTGGCATATTTTAAATATAGTAACTCATAAGTGTCATGCAAAAACAACATATGCGCGATGGCATAGCAGATCGAGAGTTTGAACTAGCCTATTACAAGGCGTTTGATGCCCAAAAGAATGATTGTTTTCAACAAGACTTGCAGAAAGCAGAAGCTAATCCGGCTCTGGTTTATGAGTCTTGGCCGGGCTGACTGAAAGGTTGCCGATCATCCTGCACCGGTTCATCATCCTCGTCTCTACCCAGTGGCTGGAATTCAACGGTTGTCCAGTCGATCCCAGTTAAAGCTTTGAATACAACTTCATCACTTATAAGGGTGGAGGGGTCAATATCAGGGGCATAAGTATGCTTATGGATTGGAGGAGTAAGGTTTGGAGCATCATAACTTGGCACACTAACTTTCTTGTTGTTGGCATCATAAATCTACTGATAATATGAAAGATCAGTCTCCTCACCCAATTTCCTAGCCAATGGACGCATTTCCCTTGTTATGGCCCTAAGGTCTTCATTATCAAATTCTGACCCGTCCTCCTTTATGCTCGGGTAGCCATTTCCAACATCGGCCGGATCAAGATCAGATATCCATGCCTTGGCCCAAGTTAATGCAGTCAGAGCACCGGCCCTAGCAGCTGATTTCTTCAATTCTTCAAATCGGGCAGGCATCATAGCCAGCCTTTCCAATGTCTCCTTGATCAAGATTGGGGGTGGTTTGTTATGTGAGGCTGTGCAGATGACTTGTTGTACACCGGTATATAACTGCTCTATAAGTGTATAGGCAGCTTTCAGTTTCTGGCGCATATCCGAGCCAAGATGGGTAACGCGACTTCCTGCATTATCAACAATGTCGGTAAACCAGTAGTTTCATGGATATTACATGTTTTAAGCTTAGGAAGAGGTTCTTTACCAAAAATAGCAGAGGTCATGGCATTGATTTGTCGTTTTAAGCCAGTCAGCTCCTCTGATACCGGTTTAAGGACTGTTTCAGCATCCTCAGCCCTCTTTAGCAGAGTTGTTTTTTTGAGTCCCAGTCTGCCCGCTTGTTTTTGAAGTCTTCCTTCAATTTCTCCATGGCTGCTAAAGCGCTGGACAATTCTTCCTTGGCCTTGGAAGTTTCTTCCTGTTGAGACTTGATATTTTCTTGCAGGTCGGTGATTTGAGATTCCTTTTTGCTAAGATCAGCCTGCAAAAGACATTCAGTTTATGAGTTGGCAATACATATTTGAAGTCCCAAGCACATAACAAGTTATACACTTGGCACTTGGGGGCTAATGCCTATTGCTTCTTATCAAACGTTATTACAAGTCCCAAGCACATAACAGGTTATACACTTGGCACTTGGGGGATAATGCATATTTATGAAGAGTTAACAATATTTACCTCATATCGCTCCTTCATCATGTTCATTAAACCGGCTTCATAGTCAAGGCTTGTGTACAAACGGTTTAAATACCCAGAATGGATGTCTTGGGCGTTGAGGTGGGCATAACTCTCCAAATATGATTTCCATTTGCCTTTGTCAACAGCAGAGTTTTCTTCTTTGGCACTGTGTTTTGACAGAGAAATAGGGTTGCCAGGGGGTGTGAAGCCAAAGCCAGTAACTACAACATCATCCATTTTATCATCAGCAGCTTTGACTGGGCTTGGCGGTTTATCAGTAACTTGGACTGGGCTTGGCGGATTACCAGCATGACCCGTCGGATCAATTTCCATCTGCTCAACAAAGCTTTCATGATCTTGCGGTGGCGGATCATCAAGAATGGTTTCGGTATTTGGATGAGTTTGTTCTGGATTTTTTTCCAGATCTGGTGGAGTACTATCATCAGCCAGTTTATTCAGCTTTGCCTTCTTGCTGGGCCTGGCCTAGTGATACGTCTCCGTCGTATCTATAAGTTTTGATTGTTCCATGCCAATATTCTACAACTTTAATATACTTTTTGGCAACTTCTTATACTATTTTTGGGACTAACATATTAATCCAGTGCCCAGTGTCAGTTCCTGTTTGTTGCATGTTTTATGTTTCGAAGAACCCCGTATCAAACGGAATCCAAACGGGATAAAAATGGACGGAGAATATTTTTGGAATATTTGGAAAACATGGGGGGAAGAATCAACGCGAGACGGTGCCCGAGGGGGGCACGAGGCAGGGGGGCGTACCTGCCCCCCTCGTGGGTCCCCCGTAAGGCAGTTGCTACTCTTCTTTGGCCGCAAGAAAGCTAATTTTCGGAAAAAATCTCGGCGAAGGTTTCAATCCAATAGGAGTTACGGATCTCCATATATATACGAAACGGTGAAAGGGCATAATACGAGAACGCAGAAACAGAGAGACAAATCCAATCTCGGAGGGCTCTCGCCGCTCCCATGCCATGGAGGCCAAGGACCAGAGGGGAAACCCTTCTCCCATCTAGGGAGGAGGTCAAGGAAGAAGAAGAAGAAGTAGGAGCCCCCTCTCCCCTTCTCTTCATGTGGCGCCGAAACGCTGTCGTGGCCACCATCGTCATCACCACGATCTTCACCAACACCTCCGCCATCTTCACCAACATCTCCATAACCTTCCCCCCCCCCTCTATGTACAGCGGTCCACTCTCCCGCAACCCGCTGTACCCTCTACTTGAACATGGTGCTTTATGCTTCATATTATTATCCAATGATGTGTTGCCATCCTATGATGTCTGAGTAGATTTTCGTTGTCCTATCGGTGGTTGATGAATTGCTATGATTGATTTAATTTGCTTGTGGTTATTTTGTTGTCCTTTGGTGCCCATCATATGAGCGCGCGCGTGGATCACACCATAGGGTTAGTTGTATATTGATAGGACTATGTATTGGAGGGCAAGAGTGACAGAAGCTTCAACCTAGCATAGAAACTGATGCATGCGGGATTGAAGGGGGACCAATATATCTTAATGCTATGGTTGGGTTTTACCTTAATGAATGTTAGTAGTTGCGGACGCTTGCTAATAGTTCCAATCGTAAGTGCATAGAATTCCAAGTCAGGGATGACATGCTAGCAGTGGCCTCTCCCACATAAAACTTGCTATCGGTCTAGTAAAGTAGTCAATTGCGTAGGCACAATTTCGCAACTCCTACCACCCCTTTTCCACACTCGCTATATTTACTTTATTGTGTCTTTATCTAAACAGCCCCTAGTTTTTATTTACGCGCTCTTTATTTTCTTCCAAACCTATCCAAAAACACCTACAAAGTACTTCTAGTTTCATACTTGTTCTAGGTAAAGCGAACGTTAAGTGTGCGTAGAGTTGTATCGGTGGTCGATAGAACTTGAGGGAATATTTGTTCTACCTTTAGCTCCTCGCTGGGTTCGACACTCTTACTTATCGAAAGAGGCTACAATTGATCCCCTATACTTGTGGGTTATCAAGACCTTTTTCTGGCGCCGTTCCCGGGGAGTCATAGCATGGGGTGAATATTCTCGTGTGTGCTTGTTTTCTTTATCACTAAGTAATTTTTATTTGCTATTCTTAGTTGTTTTCTATCTTTAGTTATGGGTAGGAAACGCAAAATACCAAAAAAAAATTAGTTGTACCTACTGAACCAATGGTTGAAGAACTACTCAAAATCTATCACACTCCTGAAGCTTATTACTTGGATCATCTTCGATCCCTATGTGCTCGTGCTGAAACCCCAACTAGCTTAGTTGAGGGCAAATCTTTAGATGAGCATGCTTGTTATGTGCGACACCGTATATCTGAAAAAGGGAAACGTTGACTAGATCAAATTCATCGTTTGCAATGCTATGCTTGGAATTTATGTGAAATATATGATGTTACTGGTTGTTCTGAAAACCCTAGGAAACATCTTCCCTACCAATGTGAGTTTATCGATTATGGAATCGTATCTTCGTATGCTAAGGGTGTTTATAGTTACTATGATGTTCAACAAATTGAAGAATTTGTTGCTTTTAAGGGTGCTTATGAAATTGCTTCTTTGATTGAAACATATGATGCTACTCTTTACAAATCTGAAATTTTTGCCGTACTTGAATATTGTTATGAGAATTATGCTTCTAATGCCTATGTTAAACCATATATCGAGGTCTCCTCCGCTGTCCAAAAAGAGATTAATTTTTTGCAGGAGTCTATGGAAAAAGAAATTGATGAAACTGTGAGCTCATTGGATGAAAAAGATGATGAGGAGAGCGAAGAACAAAAGGAGGAAGAGCAGATTAGCTACCCGTGCCCACCTTCTAATGAGAGTAACTCTTCAACTCATACATTGTTTAATTTCCCTTCGTGCTTACCGAATGATGATTGTTATGATCCCGTTGATTCTCTTGAAATATCCCTTTTTGATGATGCTTGCTATGCTTGTGGCCAAGATGCCAATATGAATTATGCTTATGGAGATGAACTTGCTATAGTTCCTTATGTTAAACATGAAATTGTTGCTATTGCGCCCACGCATGATAGTCCTATTATCTTTTTGAATTCTCCCGATTACACTATATCGGAGAAGTTTGCCCTTATTAAGGATCATATTGATGGGTTGCCTTTTACCGTTGCACATGATGATTTTGATAGATATAATATGCATGTGCTTGCTGCTCCTACTTGCAATTATTATGAGAGAGGAACTATATCTCCACCTCTCTATGTTTCCAACATGATAAAATTGCAAGAAACTGCTTATACTATGCATTGGCCTTTACTATGTGTGCATGAATTGTTCTTTTATGACATGCCAATGCATAGGAAGAGAGTTAGACTTCGTCATTACTTGATATATGTTGCTTTGTGCTCACTACTAAATGCCAAATCATTGCTAATTAAAATTGGCTTTGATATACCTTGGGATCCGGGTGGATCCATTACTTGAGCACTATATGCCTACCTTAATGGCCTTAAAGAAAGTGATGCCAGGGAGACAACCCGGAAGTTTTAGAGAGTAATTTATTTATGTTGAGTTCTTTCATATAGTTTAAAAACAAAAAAATAAATAAAGAGGGGAATCTAAAACTTTTTCAAAAATGGAAAGTGAAAGTGAGAAAGACGAGCATTGTTAAAGTGGGAGCTAGCCTTGAACTTTGTTCATGCTCACGGAAACTTTGTGAATCTTGATTACAGAAACTTTACAACAAACATAATTATCCCCTTTTAAAATTAAATTGTATTATAAAAATAATGTGCCAAGATTTGCCTTTAGGATGTTTACAATGCTTGTTGGTTTGTACGGTGCAAGACAGAAACTTTGGCTTTAGTACGCGATTTTTCATTTTTTAATGGAACGTAAAACGGTTCTGAAACTTTTTGCACTGTCTTTCTATACAAATTGTTTATTGTTCCTAATTTTGGAAGAAGTTTTCAAGTACCATAAGTATGGTTAATGTTCAGATTGCTACAGACTGTTCTGTTTTAGACAAATTCTGTTTTGATGCATAGTTTGCTTGTTTTGATGAAACTATCAATTCCCTATCAGTGGATTAAGCCATGGAAAAGTTATATTCCAGTAGCTATAATGCAAAAACAAAATATGAATTGGTTTGCAAAAGTACTTAGAGTAGTGATTTGCTTTATTATACTAACGGATCTTACCGAGTTTTCTGTTGAAGTTTTGTGTGGATGAAGTGTTCGATGATCGAGAAGGTCTTGATGTGAGGATAAGAAGGAGAGGCAAGAGATCAAGCTTGGGGATGCCCAAGGCACCCCAAGTAAATATTCAAGGAGACTCAAGCGTTTAAGCTTGGGGATGCCCCAGAAGGCATCCCCTGTTTCTTCAACAAGTATCGGTATGTTTTCGGATTCGTTTCGTTCATGCGATATGTGTAAATCTTGGAGCATCTTCTGCATTTAGTTTTCACTTTTATTTTATGCACCATGCTGGTATGAGATAATCCTTGGTTTATTTATATAATGCTCTATGCACTTCACTTATATCTTTTGAGTATGGCTTTATAGAATGCTTCATGTGCTTCACTTATATTTTTTGAAGTTTGGATTGCATGTTTCTCTTCACATAGAAAACCGCCGTTTGTAGAATGCTCTTTTGCTTCACTTATATTTGTTAGAGCGTGGGTATATCTTTTGTAGAAAGAATTAAAACTCTCTTGCTTCACTTATATCTATTTAGAGAGATGACAGGAACTGGTCATTCCCATGGTTAGTCACAAAATCCTACATAAAACTTGTACATCACTGAATATGATATGTTTGATTCCTTGCAATAGTTTTGCGATATAAAGGTGGTGATATTAGAGTCGTGCTAGTTGATTAATTGTGAAATTGAGAAATACTTGTGTTGAGGTTTGCAAATCCCGTAGCATGCACGTATGGTGAACCGTTATGTAACAAAGTTGGAGAATGAGGTGTTCTTTGATTGCTTTCCTTATGAGTGGCGGTCGGGGACGAGCGACGGTATTTTCCTACCAATCTATCCCCCTAGGGGCATGCGTAGTAGTACTTCGCTTCGAGGGCTAATAAACTATTGCAATAAGTATATGAGTTCTTTATGACTAATGTGAGTCCATGGATTATACGTGCAGGAAATATGCCCTAGAGGCAATAATAAAGTTATTATTTATTTCCTTATTTCATGATAAATGTTTATTATTCATGCTAGAATTGTATTAACCGGAAACATAATACATGTGTGAATACATAGACAAACAGAGTGTCACTAGTATGCCTCTACTTGACTAGGTCGTTAATCAAAAATGGTTATATTTCCTAACCATGGACAAAGAGTTGTTATTTGATTAACGGGATCACATCATTAGGTGAATGATCTAATTGACATGACCCATTCGTTAGCTTAGCACCCGATCGTTTAGTATGTTGCTATTGCTTTCTTCATGACTTATACATGTTCCAATGACTATGAGATTATGCAACTCCCGTTTACCAGAGGAACACTTTGTGTGCTACCAAACGTCACAACGTAACTGGGTGATTATAAAGGTGCTCTACAGGTGTCTCCGAAGGTACTTGTTGGGTTGGCGTATTTCGAGATTAGGATTTGTCACTCCGAATGTCGGAGAGGTATCTCTGGGCCCTCTCAATGCACATCACTTAAGCCTTGCAAGCAATACAACTAGTGAGTTAGTTGTGAGATGATGTATTACGGAACGAGTAAAGAGACTTGCCGGTTACGAGATTGAACTAGGTATTGGATACCGATGATCGAATCTCAGGCAAGTAACATACCGATGACAAAGGGAACAAACGTATGTTGTTATGCGGTCTGACCGATAAAGATCTTCGTAGAATATGTGGGAGCCAATATGAGCATCCAGGTTCCGCTATTGGTTATTGACCGAGAAATGTTCTAGGTCATGTCTACATAGTTCTCGAACCCGTAGGGTCCGCACGCTTAACGTTACGATGACAGTTTTATTATGAGTTTATGTTTTGATGTACCGAAGGTTGTTCGGAGTCCCGGATGTGATCATTGACATAACGAGGAGTCTCGAAATGGTCGAGACATAAAGATCGATATATTGGAAGCCTATATTTGGACATCGGAATCGTTCCGGGTGAAATCGGGATTTACCGGAGTACCGGGGGTTACCGGAACCCCTCCCCCAGGGGGGTTATTGGGCCTACATGGGCCTTAAGGGAGAATAGGAGGGCCGGCCAGGGCAGGCCGCGCGCCCCCTCCCCCCTAGTCCGAATAGGACAAGGAAGGGGGGGCGGCGCCCCCCTTTCCTCTTCCCCTTCCCCCTTTCCTTCTCCAACAAGGCAAGAGGGGGGAGTCCTACTCCCGGTGGGAGTAGGACTCCTCCAGGCGCACCCCAAAGGGGCCGGCCGCACCTCCCCCTCCCTCCTTTATATACGGGGGCAGGGGGCAACCTAGAACACACAAGTTGATCTTCATGATCGTTCCTTAGCCCTGTGCGGTGCCCCCCTCCACCATATTCCACCTCGGTCATATCGTTGCGGTGCTTAGGCGAACATCATCATCGTCACCATGCCGTCGTGCTGACGGAACTCATCCCCGAAACCCTGCTGGATCGCAGTCCGGGGATCGTCATCGAGCTGAACGTGTGCTGAACTCGGAGGTGCCGTCCGTTCGGTGCTTGGATCGGTCGGATCGGGAAGACGTACGACTACTTCCTCTACGTTGTGTCAACGCTTCCTCTTCGGTCTATGAGGGTACGTAGACAACACTCTCCCCTCTCGTTGCTATGCATCACCAAGATCTTGCGTGTCCGTAGGAATTTTTTTGAAATTACTACGTTCCCCAACAGTAGCATCCGAGCCTAGGTTTTATGGTTTGATGTTATATGCACGAGTAGAACACAAGTGAGTTGTGGGCGATATAAGTCATACTGCTTACCAGCATGTCATACTTTGGTTCGGCGGTACTGTTGGATGAAGCGGCCCGGACCGACATTACGCGTACGCTTACGCGAGGCTGGTTCTACCGCCGTGCTTTGCACACAGGTGGCTGGCGGGTGTCAGTTTCTCCAACTTTAGTTGAACCGAGTGTGGCTACGCCCAGTCCTTGCGAAGGTTAAAACAGCACCAACTTGACAAACTATCGTTGTAGTTTTGATGCGTAGGTAAGAACGGTTCTTGCTAAGCCCAGTAGCAGCCACGTAAAACTTGCAACAACAAAGTAGAGGACGTCTAACTTGTTTTTGCAGGGGCATGTTGTGATGTGATATGGTCAAGACGTGATGCGATATAAGTTGTTGTATGAGATGATCATGTTTTGTTGAAATTATCGACAACTGGCAAAAGCCTCATGGTTGTCTCTCTATTGCATAAGATGCAAGCACCAAATAATTGCTTTACTTTATCGCTATGCGATAGCAATAGTTGCAAGAGCAATTGTTGGCGAGACGACCATGTGACGACACATTGATATAGATCAAGATTATGGAGATCATGGTGTCATGCCGGTGACGATAGAGATCATGACAGTGCTTTGGAGATGGAGATCAAAGGCACAAGATGATGATGGCCATATCATGTCACATATTATGATTGCATGTGATGTTTATCTTTTATACATCTTATCTTGCTTTGTTTCACGGTAGCTTTATAAGATGATCTCTCACTAAATTTCAAGGTATAAGTGTTCTCCCTGAGTATGCACCATTGCCAAAGTTCGTCGTGCCCAGACACCACGTGATGATAGGGTGTGATAAGCTCTACGTCCATCTACAACGGGTGCAAGACAGTTTTTCACACGCGGAATACTCAAGTTAAACTTGACGAGCCTAGCATATGCAGATATGGCCTCAGAACACTAAGACCGAAAGGTCGAGCGTGAATCATATAGTAGATATGATCAACATAATGATGTTCACCACTGAAACTACTCCATCTCACGTGATGATCGGACATGGTTTAGTTGATATGGATCACGTGATCACTTAGAGGATTAGAGGGATGTCTTTCTAAGTGGGAGTTCTTAAGTAATATGATTAATTGAACTTTAATTTATCATGAACTTAGTCCTGGTAGTATTAGCATATCTATATTGTAGATCAATAGCTCGCATTATTGCTTTCATATGTTTATTTTGATATGTTCCTAGAGAAAATTGTGTTCAAAGATGTTAGTAGCAATGATGCGGATTGGATCCGTGATCTGAGGTTTATCCTCATTGCTGCACAGAAGAATTATGTCCTTGATGCACCGCTAGGTGACAGACCTATTGCAGGAGCAGATGCAGACGTTATGAACATTTGGCTAGCTCAATATGATGACTACTTGATAGTTTAAGTGCACCATGCTTAACAGCTTAGAATCGAGACTTCAAAGATGTTTTGAACGTCATGGAGCATATGAGATGTTCCAGGAGTTGAAGTTAATATTTCAAGCAAATACCCGAGTTGAGAGATATGAAGACTCCAACAAGTTCTATAGCTAAAAGATGGAGGAGAATCGCTCAACTAGTGAGCATGTGCTCAGATTGTCTGGGTACTACAATCACTTGAATCAAGTGGGAGTTAATCTTCCAGATAAGATAGTGATTGACATGATTCTCTAGTCACCATCACCAAGTTAGTAGAACTTCGTGATGAACTATAATATGCAAGGGATAACGGAAACAATTCCCAAGCTCTTCGTGATGCTGAAATCGACGAAGGTAGAAATCAAGAAAAACATAAAGTGTTGATGGTTAACAAGACCACTAGTTTCAAGAAAAGGGCAAAGGGAAGAAGGGGAACTTCAAGAAGAACGGCAAGCAAGTTGCTGCTCAAGTGAAGAAGCCCAAGTCTGGACCTAAGCCTGAGACTGAGTGCTTCTACTGCAAAGGGACTGGTCACTGGAAGCGGAACTTCCCCAAGTATTTGGCGGATAAGAAGGATGGAAAGTGAACAAAGGTATATTTGATATACAGATTATTGATGTGTATTGTACTAGTGTTCATAGCAACCCCTCGGTATTTGATACTGGTTCAGTTGCTAAGATTAGTAACTCGAAACGGGAGTTGCGGAATGAACAGAGACTAGTTAAGGGTGAAGTGACGATGTGTGTTGGAAGTGGTTCCAAAATTGATATGATCATCATCGCACACTCCCTATACTTTCGGGATTAGTGTTGAACCTAAATAAGTGTTATTTGGTGTTTGCGTTGAGCATGAATATGATTTGATCATGTTTATTGCAATACGGTTATTCATTTAAGTAAGAGAATAAATTGATGTTCTGTTTACATGAATAAAACCTTAGATGGTTACACACCCAATGAAAATGGTTCATTGGATCTCGATCGTAGTGATACACATATTCATAATATTGAAACCAAAAGATGCAAAGTTAATAATGATAGTGCAACTTATTTGTGGCACTGCCGTTTAGGTCATATTGGTGTAAAGCACATGAAGAAACTCCATGCTGATGGGCTTTCGGAATCACTTGATTATGAATCACTTGATGCCTGTGAACCATGCCTTATGGGCAAGATGACTAAAACCCCATTCTCCGGAACAATGGAGCAAGCAACTGACTTATTGGAAATAATACATACTGATGTATGCGATCTGATGAGTGTTAAGGCTCACGGCAAGTATCGTTATTTTCTGACCTTCACAGATGATTTGAGCAGATATGGGTATATCTACTTAATGAAGCATAAATCTGAAACATTTGAAAAGTTCAAAGAATTTCAGAGTGAAGTGGAAAATCATCGTAACAAGAAAATAAAGTTTCCGCGATCTGATCGTGGAGGAGAATATTTGAGTTACGAGTTTGGTCTACATTTGAAACAATGCGGAATAGTTTCGCAACTCACGCCACCCGGAACACCACAGCGTAATGGTGTGTCCGAACGTCGTAATCGTACTTTACTTGATATGGTGCGATCTATGATGTCTCTTACCGATTTACCACTATCGTTTTGGGGTTATGCATTAGAGACAGCTGCATTCACGTTAAATAGGGCACCATCTAAATCCGTTGAGACGACACTATATGAACTGTGGTTTAGCAAGAAACCAAAGTTGTCGTTTCTTAAAGTTTGGGGTTGTGATGCTTATATGAAAAAGTTTCATCCTGATAAGCTCAAACCAAAATCGGATAAATATGTCTTCATAGGATACCCAAAGGAGATTGATGGGTACACCTTCTATCACAGATCCGAAGGCAAGACATTCGTTGCTAAGAATGGATCCTTTCTAGAGAAGGAGTTTCTCTCGAAAGAAGTGAGTGGGAGGAAAGTAGAAAACTTGATAAGGTAATTGTACCTTCTCCTTTATTGGAAAGTAGTTCATCACAGAAATCTGTTCTTGTGACTACTACACCAATTAGTGAGGAAGCTAATGATGATGATCATGTAACTTCAAATCAAGTTACTACCGAATCTCATAGGTAAACCAGAGTGAGATCCGCACCAGAGTGGTATGGTAATCCTGTTCTGGAAGTCATGTTACTAGATCATGATGAACTTGCGAACTATGAGGAAGTGATGATGAGCCCAAATTCCGCGAAATGGTTTGAGGCCATGAAATCTGAGATATGATCCATGTATGAGAACAAAGTATGGACTTTGATGGATTTGCCTGATGATCGGCAAGCCATAGAAAATAAATGGATCTTCAAGAGGAAGACAGACGCTGATAGTAGTGTTACTATCTACAAAGCTAGAATTGTCGCAAAAAGGTTTTCGACAAGTTCAAGGTGTTGACTACGATGAGAGTTTCTCACTCGTATCTATGCTTAAGTCTGTCCGAATCATGTTAGCAATTGCCGCATTTTTGAAATCCGGCAAATGGATAAACAAAACTGCATTCCTTAATGGATTTATTAAAGAAGAGTTGTATACGATGCAACTAGAAGGTTTTGTCGATCCTAAAGGTGTTAACAAAATATGCAAGATCCAGCGATCCATCTATGGACTGGTGCAAGCATCTCGGAGTTGGAATATACGCTTTGATAAGTTGATCAAAGCATATAGTTTTATACAGACTTGCGGTGAAGCCTGTATTTACAAGAAAATGAGTGGGAGCACTACAACATTTCTGATAAGTATATGTAAATGACATATTGTTGATCGGAAATAATGTAGAATTATTCTGCGAAGCATAAAGGAGTATTTGAAAGGAGTTTTTCGAAGAAGGACCTCGGTGAAGCTGCTTACATATTAAGCATCAAGATCTATAGAGATAGATCAAGACGCTTGATAAGTTTTCAATGAGTACATACCTTGACAAGATTTTGAAGTAGTTCAAAATGGAACAGTCAAAGAAAGAGTTCTTGCCTGTGTTACAAGGTGTGAAATTGAGTAAGACTCAAAACCCGACCACGGCAGAAGATAGAAAGAGAATGAAAGTCATTCCCTATGCCTTGGCCATAGGTTCTATAAAGTATGCCATGCTGTGTACCAGATCTATTGTATACCCTACACTGTGTTTAGCAAGGGAGTACAATAGTGATCTAGGAGTAGATCACTGGACAGCGGTCAAAATTATCCTTAGTGGAATAAGGATATGTTTCTCGATTATGGAGGTGACAAAAGGTTCGTCGTAAAGGGTTACGTCGATGCAAGTTTTGACACTAATCTAGATGACTCTAAGTCTCGGTCTAGATACATATTGAAAGTGGGAGCAATTAGCTAGAGTAGCCCCGTGCAGAGTATTGTTGACATAGAAATTTGCAAAATACTTACGGATCTGAATATGACAGACCAGTTGACTAAAATTATCTCACAAGCAAAACATGATCACACCTTAGTACTCTTTGGGTGTTAATCACATAGCGATGTGAACTAGATTACTGACTCTAGTAAACCTTTTTGTTGTTGGTCACATATCGATGTGAACTATGGGTGTTAATCACATGGTGATGTGAACTATTGCTATTAAATCACATGGCGATGTGAACTAGATTATTGACTCTAGTGCAAGTGGGAGACTGAAGGAAATATGCCCTAGAGGCAATAATAAAGTTATTATTTATTTCCTTATTTCATGATAAATGTTTATTATTCATGCTAGAATTGTATTAACCGGAAACATAATACATGTGTGAATACATAGACAAACAGAGTGTCACTAGTATGCCTCTACTTGACTAGCTCATTAATCAAAGATGGTTATGTTTCCTAACCATGGACAAAGAGTTTTTATTTGATTAATGGGATCACATCATTAGGTGAATGATCTGATTGACATGACCCATTCGTTAGCTTAGCACCCCGATCGTTTAGTATGTTGCTATTGCTTTCTTCATGACTTGTACATGTTCCTATGACTATGAGATTATGCAACTCCCGTTTACCGGAGGAACACTTTGTGTGCTACCAAACATCACAACGTAACTGGGTGATTATAAAGGTGCTCTACAGGTGTCTCCGAAGGTACTTGTTGGGTTGGTGTATTTCGAGATTAGGATTTGTCACTCCGAATGTCAGAGAGGTATCTCTGGGCCCTCTCGGACTCTCGGTAATGCACATCACTTAAGCCTTGCAAGCAATACAACTAATGAGTTAGTCGTGAGATGATGTATTACGGAACGAGTAAAGAGACTTGCCGGTTACGAGATTGAACTAGGTATTGGATACCGACGATCGAATCTCGGGCAAGTAACATCCGATGACAAAGGGAACAAACGTATGTTGTTATGCGGTCTGACCGATAAAGATCTTCGTAGAATATGTGGGAGCCAATATGAGCATCCAGGTTCCGCTATTGGTTATTGACCGAGAATGGTTCTAGGTCATGTCTACATAGTTCTCGAACCCGTAGGGTCCGCACGCTTAACGTTACGATGACAGTTTTATTATGAGTTTATGTTTTGATGTACCGAAGGTTGTTCGGAGTCCCGGATGTGATCATGGACATGACGAGGAGTCTCGAAATGGTCGAGACATAAAGATCAATATATTGGAAGCCTATATTTGGACATCGGAATCGTTACGGGTGAAATCGGGATTTCCCGGAGTACCGGGGGTTACCGGAACCCCCCCGGGGGGTTATTGGGCCTACATGGGCCTTAAGGGAGAAGAGGAGGGCCGGCCAGGGCAGGCCGTGCGCCCCCTCCCCCCCTAGTCCGAATAGGACAAGGAAGGGGGGTGGCGCCCCCCTTTCCTCTTCCCCTTCCCCCTTTCCTTCTCCAACAAGGCAAGAGGGGGGAGTCCTACTCCCGGTGGGAGTATGACTCCTCCAGGCGCACCCCAAAGGGGCCGGCCGCACCTCCCCCTCCCCCCTTTATATACAGGGGCAGGGGGCACCCTAGAACACACAAGTTGATCTTCATGATCGTTCCTTAGCCGTGTGCGGTGCCCCCCTCCACCATATTCCACCTCGGTCATATCGTTGCGGTGCTTAGGTGAAGGCCTGCGTCGGTAGAACATCATCATCGTCACCACGCCGTCGTGCTGACGGAACTCATCCCCGACACCCTGCTGGATCGGAGTCCGGGGATCGTCATCGAGCTGAACGTGTGCTGAACTCGGAGGTGTCGTCCGTTCGGTGCTTGGATCGGTCGTATCGGGAAGACGTATGACTACTTCCTCTACGTTGTGTCAACGCTTCTGCTTCGGTCTACGAGGGTATGTAGACAACACTCTCCCCTCTCGTTGCTATGCATCACCATGATCTTGCATGTGCGTAGGAATTTTTTTGAAATTAATACGTTCCCCAACAATACGCACTCTCACCCTTCCATCATTGCTATCCTCTTTGGTATCGTGCATTGCCCTTTCTCACCTCGAGAGTTGGTGCAAACTTCGCCGGTGCATCCAAACCCCGTGATATGATACGCCCTATCACACATAAACCTCCTTATATCTTCCTCAAAACAGCCACCATACCTACCTATCATGGCATTTCTATAGCCATTCCGAGATATATTGCCATGCAACTTCCATCATCATCATATACATGACTTGAGCATTTATTGTCATATTGCTTTGCATGATCGTAAGATAGCTAGCATGATGTTTTCATGGCTTGTCCGTTTTTTGATGTCATTGCTACTCTAGATCATTGCACATCCCGGTACACCGCCGGTGGCATTGATATAGAGTCATATCTTTGATCTAGACATCGAGTTGTAATATTGAGTTGTAAGTAAATAAAAGTGTGATGATCATCATTATTAGAGCATTGCCCCAGTGAGGAAAGGATGATGGAGACTATGATTCCCCCACAAGTCGGGATGAGACTCCGGACTTTAAAAATAAATAAAAGAGGCCAAAGAAGCCCACCAAAACAAAAAAAAGAAGAAAAAAGAAAAAAAAATAAGAGAAAAAGAGAGAAGGGGCAATGTTACTATCCTCTTACCACACTTGTGCTTCAGACTAGCACCATGTTCTTCATATAGAGAGTCTCTTGAGTTAGCACTTTCATATACTAGTGGGAATTTTCATTATAGAACTTGGCTTGTATATTCCAACGATGGGCTTCCTCAAATGCCCTAGGTCTTCATGAGCAAGCAAGTTGGATCCACACCCACTTAGTTTCCAGTTTGAGCTTTCATACACTTATAGCTCTAGTGCATCCGTTGCATGGCAACCCCTACTCCTCACATTGACATCAATTGATGGGCATCTCCATAGCCCATTGATTAGCCGCATCGATGTGAGACTTTCTCCTTTTTGTCTTCTCACACAAACCTCCATCATCATATGCTATTCCACCTATAGTGCTATATCCATGGCTTGCGCTCATGTATTGCGCGAGGGTTGAAAAGGCTGAAGCGTGTTAAAAAAGTATGAACCAATTGCTCGGCTTGTCATCGGGGTTGTGCATGATTTGAATGCTTTGTGTGGTGAAGATGGATCATAGCCAGACTATGTGATTTTGTAGGGATGAGCTTTCTTTGGCTATGTTATTTCAATAAGACATAATTGCTTGGTTGGTATGCTTGAAGTATTATTGTTTTTATGTCAAAAGATAGACTATTGCTTTGAATCGCTCGTGTCTTAATATTCATGCCATGATTAGATACATGATCAAGATTATGCTAGGTAGCATTCCACATCAAAAATTATCTTTTTTATCATTTACCTACTCAAGGATGAGTAGGAATTAAGCTTGCGGATGCTGATACGTCTCCATCGTATCTATAATTTTTTATTGTTCCATGCCAACATTCTACAACTTTCATATACTTTTTGGCAACTTTTTATACTATTTTTGGGACTAACATATTGATCCAGTGCCCAGTGTCGGTTCTTGTTTGTTGCATGTTTTATGTTTCGCAGAAACCCCATATCAAACGGAATCCAAACGGGATAAAAACGGACGGAGAATATTTTTGGAATATTTGGAAAATATGGGAGGAAGAATCAACGCGAGAAGGTGCCCGAGGGGGGAACGAGGCAGGGGGCGTGCCTGCCCCCCTCGTGGGCCCCCCGTAAGGCGGTTGCTGCTCTTTTTTGGCCGCAAGAAAGCTAATTTTCGAGGGAAAAAATCTCGGCGAAGGTTTCAATCCAATCGGAGTTACGGATCTCCATATATATACGAAACGGTGAAAGGGCAGAATACGAGAACGCAGAAACAGAGAGAGACAGAGAGACAGATCCAATCTCGGAGGGGCTCTCGCCCCTCCCATGCCATGGAGGCCAAGGACCAGAGGGGAAACCCTTCTCCCATTTAGGGAGGAGGTCAAGGAAGAAGAAGAAGAAGAAGAAGGGGCCCCCTCTCCCCTTTTCTTCCGATGGCGCCGGAACGCTGCCGTGGCCACCATCGTCATCACCGCGATTTTCAACAACACCTCCGCCATCTTCACCAACATCTCCATCACCTTCCCCCTCTATCTACAGCGGTCCACTCTCCCGCAACCCACTGTACCCTCTACTTGAACATGGTGTTTTATGCTTCATATTATTATCCAATGATGTGTTGTCATCCTATGATGTCTGAGTAGATTTTCGTTGTCCTATCGGTGGTTGATGAATTGCTATGATTGATTTAATTTGCTTGTGGTTATGTTGCTGTCCTTTGGTGCCCATCATATGAGCGCGCGCGTGGATCACACCATAGGGTTAGTTGTATGTTGATAGGAATATGTATTGGAGGGCAAGAGTGACAGAAGCTTCAACCTAGCATAGAAATTGATGCATACGGGATTGAAGGGGGACCAATATATCTTAATGCTATGGTTGAGTTTTACCTTAATGAACGTTAGTAGTTGTGGACACTTGCTAATAGTTTCAATCATAAGTGCATAGAATTTCAAGTCAGGGATGACACGCTAGCAGTGGCCTCTCCCACATAAAACTTGCTATCGGTCTAGTAAAGTAGTCAGTTGCGTAGGGACAATTTCGCAACTCCTACCACCACTTTTTCACACTCGCTATATTTATTTTATTGTGTCTTTATCTAAACAGCCCCTAGTTTTTATTTACGCGCTCTTTATTTTCTTTCAAACCTATCCAAAAACACCTACAAAGTACTTCTACTTTCATACTTGTTCTAGGTAAAGCGAACGTTAAGCGTGCGTAGAGTTGTATCGGTGGTCGATAGAATTTGAGGGAATATTTATTCTACCTTTAGATCCTCATTGGGTTCGACACTCTTACTTATCGAAAGAGGCTACAATTGATCCCCTATACTTGTGGGTTATCACCTGGGCTCTGAAGATAAGATGCAAGTAGCAGGTTAAGTGCAATGGTCAATCATAAGGCATGAAGGGTTAATTAAGTATGCTCACCCCGGGACAGTTCTGAGGACTACAATTTTTGTTCCAGTTGACTCGCCAGAGGAAGAAGTTCGCTGATAATTTGAATTAGACGGATTAAGAGGTTGTTGGAAATAACCCGCCTTGGGATAACATGTGTCAGCAGTATAAGAGACCTCTGGGCGACGTTTACGAACCGGCGTATTAGGTAAACCGGAAGAAGTTACCACCTAGCCGCTAAGACGGGTTGTGCGGTGAGCTTCATGTTGCTGTTTCTTCAAAAGAAAGTTTGGATCCAAGTGAGCTAGAGGGCAAGAAATTCTTACTTTCCAGCTTGCTTGATGGGTTTTCTGTGTTGGCTGAGGGTGTGAGTCGGAAGAAAGAATAATTACCTCTGCGTCCCCAGCATGGCTAGCTTCTGCGTCACCCTGATAATAATCATTGTCAATGAGGTGTATGAAAAAGGAGCCAAGTGAATCAAGTTCTACCTCTGACTCATCATTATCATCATCGTCATCAATGTTTAACTCGGTGGACTCAGCGGTTTTCTTCTTGGCAGGCTTCTTGTTGGCCTTGGTTTTGACACGGGGTGTTTTGGCCGGTTTATCTTGCGTTTTCTTCTTCCAGAACGGATCATCACCCTGTTAAAGATTGAAACAATTATCAGGGGGGTTTGAGAATATGGATTAACGCAAGGAATAGGGCGCTCTTACAGCTGGCGGTTTATTTGAAGCATAGAACAGACTAACCCTGTTTTATTGCAGTCGGCCACCGGTTCATCCAGCATCGTCTTGAAAGATTCAGTAATTTCAGCATCAGTCAGCTGAATATCAATATGCCGTTGAGGATCTTCACATCCCCTATGTACTCACACATTAAACCGGGGCGACGGCTTAAAGGTAAAATGCTCCAAGACACCCAGCAGCGGACGAAGTCAATGCCTATTAAACCGTTGGCTACAAAGGCCCTGAGCTTTGAAAGCTACGATGCATATTTGGCATGTTCCTTTGCAGTCAGCCTTTGAGGGAGTGGATGTGTGCTAGTAAGCCGGTGAGCACGGTAACCCGGCAGAGGATTTTCACCAGATGGAGATGTATCCCAGCAATAGAACCAAGTTTGGTTCCAATCTTTCGGGTGGCTATGATGCTTAGCATGAGGGAAGCTGGCGTCTTTCCTTTTCTGAATTGACATCCCGCCAAGTTCACTGTTGGGTCCATCCATAAATTCGGTACGGCGGTTTAAATAGAAGAGATCTCTGAATAATTCAACCGTGGGCTCTTCTTGCAGATAAGCTTCGCAAAACACTTGAAAGTTGCGAATATTGGACACATAGTTAGGTCCAATATCTTGAGGGTGAAGTTGGAAGCAATGGAGCACATCACGGAAGAATTTTGATCCGGGGGGGATGAAACCTCGACTATGATGATCGACAAAAATGATCACTTCCCCATCCTTGGGCTCAGGAGGATTTTCTGGACCGGGGGCTCTCCAGTGGATGTCTTCCTTTTTCGCTAAAGCGTCAGTTGCAACACATCCGTTCAGTTGCTCTTCTGTAATCCGGGATTAAACCCAGTTACACGCATAAAAGGACTTGGCCATTATTTGATGACCTGGAAGAAAGATTTGTGTTGGTTTAAGGTTCATGGATAATCCACCAAAGGTTAAAAGACAGAAAGTGTTGAAGCATGCATAAGTGTTAAACCGGAGATTGGGATTCTCAAGGTTACAAAGATGAGCGCGTGGCGGTTTAAGAGAGGGCTAATGGTACTTGGCGGGTTATTATTTTCTAACAGTTAAACCGCCTACACAGGTATTGGCAATATAGATCTGAAGTTGGAAATAAGGCTAGTGATGAAAAACAGGTTTCACAGATTTATATCACAATTGTGGATCTGCCGCGGGTCAGAAAAGGAAAACATATTCAGATTTAAAATAGGTGCTTGAGCAGTTCATCAGATTCAGATGGGATTTTTCTGTACAAAAGGAGATGTTCTAGTGATGAAAAAGGGAGCTATAGTTACTACCATATAAGAAAATATCAAGTTTCAATTCACCATTTACGCTACGGAGAAGAACGGGGGAAGAACAGCACTGAACTTCCATGAACTCGCTGAAACCCTAATGGGATCTATGGGAAGAAGAAGGAGAGAATCACTAGGGCTGTTGAACAGGGGAGGTGTGCGGACGAGAATCTGGCCAGATCAGGTTGATGCAGCGACCGTTGTTGGGGCAGAGGCGAAGATCGACGGCGGCGGCAGCACTCGAGCACTGGGGCGACGCGAGGTGGAAGAAAGACGAAGAGGCAAAGGGGGAAAAGGAAAGGGACCCTCGGCCCTATTTATAAAGGTGAATGGACAAGTGGCAAGCGCAGGAATCGAGGAGGTCGAAAACGGATATGTAACAGGGCGGACGCCTCGATTTTCGGGGATTCATTAAAAATAAGGAGATACAGTAAAGATTTTGGTTCTGCGTAAAATTAATGACAGGTGACGTCATGACGGGTTATCATGATTCCAGAAGATAACGTCATGGCGATTTACAAGCGTCGCAAGGATAATGAAGGAGGTTTTTTTCTAAATGTTGAAGATTGACATGAACAAGTTCAAATTAACCTGGGGCCTAATGTTGGGGATATAACTATTGAGTATAAACCGCCCAGGAGTGGCCGGGTTATACTCATAGTGATTTACCCATATTGGAGGCCCATGAAGACATGGAAGATGGCGCTTTACGAAGGAGGCTCAATAGTAAGGCCCAAAGCCCAAAGGCGGATTAGGGCCCAAAGATGTAAACCGCCGTAAGATGTATAACTTGTATTGTAAGATAGGAAAGAGTAGATACCGAACCGGACACGTTTATGAGTCGGTCGTGAATCTGTAGGCCGCCGGGTGTCAACCTGTGTATATAAAGGGACGACCCGACGGCGGTTTAGGGACAAGAAACAACAACCCGAGAGCCAGGCAAAGCGTATTCGCTCCCTGGTCATCGAAACCCTAACAATACCACCTCAAACTGTATTAGGCCTTTACCTTCACCGCAAGGGGCCGAACCAGTATAAACTCACCGTGTCATTTGTCCTGTTTAACACATTTAAGCTAACCTCGTCGCAATGGCTCCACAACTAAGTCCTTTCATGAGGACATCTGTCGTGACAAAACCACGACATGACCTTTGCCAAAAATATAGGATATTGAACACATAGTCGACCACGTGCCATAATTAGACATAAATCTTCTCCGCACTTAATTAAGTTTACATGTTCCTTGGTAAATAAAATGGAGACAAATTATGGACAACCTATATGGTAATAAATTATCTTATTTCCATTTAATATATGGCATGGTCATTTAACATAATGATATTCTGTCGAGCTATCGAGCTAAAATCGAGCGAGCCAACATTGGCTCAAGATCGGCTCGTTTCTCGGTCGAGCTACATAAAGTGTTCAAACTCAGCTTGTTTCTTTTCGAGTCGATCTCGAGTCGAGTAAAAAAACGAGTCGATCTCGAGCGGCTCACGAGCCTCGAGCTTTTCTTGCAGCCATAACTGTAACCTACATTATACAATAATATTCAACACAATGTAACAAAAAGATGAGTTTATATTCATATGTATATGTTTTTTTAGACAAATACATATGTATATGTATATGCGCGTGCGTGTGTTGAAAAAAAAAGTTCAACATACAGGACCGGCCTATGCAAGCTTTTCTTTTGACGGGCCGGCCTACTACATGCTAGCTAAATCGACACTGGTCGCCGGCCCGAACGAGCGAGACCCACCGGATTTTGCGTGTCCCGCAGAATACCTAAGGTCAGATCTCGATTAGGTTTCAGAAAACGGTCAAAACACAAAATTTAGCCCCGTGTTGAGTGATGGCATGCCCCATCTATGGATCTCATTCATTCATGTCCAGGCAGCTCGAGGAGGCTCCTTTCCATGGCCATGGGTGCGCAGTGCGCTCGTCAAATCATGGGGGCCGCGGAGTACGGAGCCGAGGTTGCTTCGTATCGCTTCAATCGCATCGCGCGTCGCCATGCCTTTTAGCATGGAACGCACTCGTGAGATGCGTCGCATTTTGATTTTGATTTTGTTCGCCGACGTGCGTGTGTGCGTGCATGCTCTTGTGTTGTGCCGGGCTGGCCGCTGGACGCATGGTATTCGTTTCAACGCCAGGTTGCGATGATGCACGAGTGAACGAGCGTTTCATTCTGTCATGTCCGCGCGGGCACGGAGCCGATAGACTCTTGGGAGGTGTTTGTTTGCAGATCGGTAACGGCAACGTAAGCGTAATGGATTTACACCGTTAATGTAAACGGTATGGGCATAAATCGAAATCTGGTTGGCTATCAGATGTAATGGTAAGAGGAAAAGCAGGGAAGAAAACAGAAACTCATCGGCCATGGCGCAGGAAAGAAAACAGGAACCCGTCGGCCATGGCGCAGAGAAAAGCACGCTGGGTTCCAGATATGTAGAACTAAGGCCACCGCCGGCCGCTGCTCCTGGCGTGTCGCCGCTGCTGCATGCTGAAGAGGGGAAGCTCGGGACCTTGGCAACCAGGGCCGACGGCAACTCGGTGGAGGAGGGTGGGTGAGGACCGGAGGAAGAGATCTGTCGCCGCCACTAGCGCCGCAACTCGCGGAGGATCGGTGGGCGGCAAGAGATTTTCTGTGTTGGGGACGGGGGTTGACTCGGTTTGCTCCCTGTAACGTACTAATTCGTCTACGCGGGGGTGTGGGCGGTATCCTGCTAAAACTGCGCTGGGATCTGTTTATACTTTATACTCTCTCTGTCTAGATGTGTAAGTCATATTACGAAAATCAAATAATCCAAAAACACTTAGGCGCGGTGCATTAACTTCTATCTCGTTTCTTGTTTCTTGACATATCAATCAATAAGAGATATGGAGTGTGCATGTTTTTAATGACTTGAAACTATCAAACACGATATGCAGTGGTTAGTTCATTGCATGCAATGCTATTAATTAGCAAATAAACATTAAGTTCTCTCGTTTTCCCCTCTTTTGTTCACGGTGCACAACCTAAGATGACTTATTCACCTAGACGGAGTGAGTACAAAGAAAGAAAACCAAACATGGGTAACGGTAAGAGGTTACATTGTAATCGGATACCGGACGAAAAACTGCGAACCAAACACCTCCTAATATTTGTATATATGAGCTAGACTTTGTCGCCACCGGTGGCGGAGGCGGGAGTGGGAGTGGGAGTGGCGGGGGCGGCGGCGGCGGCCGCGGTGGCCATGGCGCCGATGGTGTCGGTAAGGGCGCTCTCAAAGATGAAGCTCTTGTCTTGGGGACTCTCGGGAACATATACGGCGTACATCTTCTTGACGGCGGACTCGATGGCGGGGACGAACTTGTAGTCCTTGTATGCATCCCCCATGGTCTCCTTGATGGCCTTGCTGAAGGCGGAGTCGAAGACGGTGGACTTGTCCTTGGCCGGGGCAGCGTCGGCGGCAGTGGCTGCAGTCCTGAAGGCGGTGTCGATCTGGTCAATGGCCTTGAGCTCGCCGGCAGGGATCGCCCCCTTGACTTCCTCGCGGGCGGGCTTGACAGCGTGGACCTCTAGGATGCCGGCGATGATGCGGAGCGACTCGCCAAAGATGGCCACGAAGGAGTCATACTTGGCCTCCGGGGTAGCGCCCTGGGCGTTCGTGGCGGCTGCCACCTGAGCTAAGACGACCCTAGTGCTGATACTGGCATTGGCGCTGGACACGTTGGCTAACCCTTCGAGTGTCCAGTTGCCAAAGTTGTTGACGAAGGTGGTCTCAAAATACTTGGGCTTGTCCGCTGGAGGGACCACGGCTGCAGCCGCCACGGCCGCCTTGAAGGCGTTGTTGGCCTTCTCAATTAGCTTCTGCTCCTCAGTTGTGGCCTTGGGTTGTGCCCCGGCCGGGGCGCGGCCGGCTTCGGCAGCGTACGAGACGGCTGGCCCGGCCACGAGGGCGACGGCCATGAAGAGCGCCACCGTGCATTGCTGCACTGCCATTGTTGATGCTCTTGTCTTGCGTTGGTTGGTTTGCACAGTATGTAGGAGGAGAGATTGTGGTGTGGTATGAGGATGAAGGAGCTTAGCTCTATATATACATGCCCAAATTAGCAATCTCCTCCTCTCCTCTCCCTTTTTAGCCAAACTAATTATATCTATGAGCTCGTCATCCCAACCAATCAATTAGATCGCTAAATACCGGTTGACCTGGTGGGGTAATAACCTTCCCATCCGAACTGAACAGAAGATCAGCAAGGACCACAAGTAGCTTCTTCTGCAAACTGTGGCTAGTAAATTTATTGAACTATTAAAGATAAGGCGGATACTTGGACATATGATCAGATGGCCGAGTTGGTCTAAGGCGCCAAATTAAGGCTCTGGTCAAATACAATTTTTTCTTTCTCCAGAAACAAAAAGAAACCGGACCTACTTATTTTTTTCCCTGATAAACTGCATAAAACAGTCAGCTACTGCCAATTGTATTTTAAAAAAATGTTCTTTTTTTGAAATATTCATAAAAGTAAAAAAATAATTACTATTTTAAAAAATGTCGATAAATTTTGAAGATGCTCTGAACTTGTAAAAATGTTCATGAATTTTTAGAATATTATAGAGTTCTACAAAAATTATAAATTTTCGAAATTGTTTCTGAATTTTTCAAATAAATCAAGAATTCTAGAAATTTTTGAAAATAAAAGGAAAGACCAGACATACTTATTGTTTCCTAAACTGCATAAAAGGGTCGTCTACTGAAATTATTTTTATAAAATGATGACCTTATTATTAAAAAATATTCTAGAAATTAAATTTTCAGGAATTATTTTTTAAAATGGTAAATTTCAAAGATGCTCTGACATTTTAAAAAGGTTCAAGATTTTTAGAATATTCTAAATTTTAAAGGTTTCTGATTTTTTTTACAAAAACCACAAATTTGAAAATATTCCTGGATTTATTGAACATTCATGAATTCATAAAATTATGTGAATTTCAAAAATATAAATAAAACATTAAACCAAAAATGTAAACACCAGAATAATACAGACAATAGGAAAAAAGGAAAATAGAAAATAAATGGTGAAGGGTTATTAGTCTAGGTCCAAATCCCACTCTGGTCAAATACATTTTTTCTTTCTCCAAAATAAAAAAGAAACCGGACCTAGTTATCTTTTTCCCTGATAAACTGCATAAAAGAGTCGGCTACTGCCATTTTTTTGGAAAAAAAATGTTCATTTTTTAAAATATTCATAAAAGAAAAAAAATAATAACTACTTTAAAAAATGTCGATAAATTTTAAAGATGCTCTGAACTTGTAAAAATGTTCATGAATTTTTAGAATATTCTAGAGTTGACAAAAATTCTCAACTTTCGAAATTGTTTCTGAATTTTTCAAATAAATCAAGAATTCTAGAAATTTTCGAAAATAAAAGGAAGACCAGACATACTTATTGTTTCCTAAACTGCATAAAAGGGTCGTCTACTGCAATTATTTTTATAAAATGACCTTATTTTTAAAAAACATTCTAGAAATTAAATTTTCAGGAATTTTTTTAATGGTAAAATTCAAAGATGCTCTGACATTTTAAAAAGGTTCAAGATTTTTAGAATATTCTAAATTTTAAAGGTTTCCAAGTTTTTTACGAAAACCACAAATTTTGAAAATATTCCTGGATTTATTGAACATTCATGAATTCATAAAATTATGTGAATTTCAAAAATATAAATAAAACATTAAACCAAAAATGTAAACACCAGGATAAGACAGACAATAGGAAAAAAGGAAAATAGAAAATAAATGGTGAAGGGTTATTAGTCTAGGTTCTAGAACATTCCAGAACCCCGGGCGAGTAGACACTTAACATCTCGAGTGGATCGGCCCATTACCGTGTGGAGGGTGGGAGAGTGCGTGTTTGGTAGCTACACCCAACTTATGTGCGGACAAGGATTTGCCTTACGTAGTACTCCCTCCGTCTCAAAATTCTTGTCTTAGATTTGTCAAGATACGGATGTATCTAATACTAAAATGTGAGTTGGTACATTCGTATTTAGACAAATCTAAGACAAGAATTTTGGGATGGAGGGGGTATGTATTAGTTTTTTGGTCCAAAATTGTAAATCAAAGCCGGACCTACTGTAAACTGCCCAAGAATTGTACTGCATAAGTTTTAAAAACTGCTCTGAAATGTAAAAACATTCACAATGGTATTTTGAAAAGGTATTATTAAAATACTATTTAGAAATTTTTTAAATGTTTATGTTTACTATTAAAACATTCTAATTTTTTTAAAAAAATCACAAATTCTCCAAAAAAATTAAAGAATTTTAAAAATATTAACATATTTATTAACATTCATAATTTTTTTAAGAAAGAGGCATAACATAAACCAAAAATGTAAACACCAGAATAAAAACGACAGTAGAAAACAAAGAAAATAGAAAATAAATCGGGGAAAGATTTTAGAACCTTCGAAAATTGATTGGGGGCGGGGGGGGGGGGGTGGGGATTTGAACATCACGAGTGGATTGGCCCATTGCCGCGTGGGTGGTGGGAGGGTATGCATTTGGTTGCTACCCCCGACTTGCGCGCGAACTAGGATTTGTTGATTTTTATTTTCAAAAAACTATGTAGTAGCTTTCGTGTGTGTTTACTTTTGAGAATCTATGTTCTGCCTACTAGGGAAAATAATTTCACCAGAAAAAGTTAGGGGAAACAATTCCCTGTTGCCTGTAAACAGACTAGTGTGGAAAACAACTTGTACGACACTGGCTTAAAATAAAATGTACCGTACTCCCTTCATTAGTGAATTAGCGTACATCTAGGTTTTGTTTTAAGTCAAAGTTTTAAAATTTTGACCAACTTTATAGAAAAAAGGGTAGTACCATATATGATAACAAATTGGTACATTATGAAACTATATTTTAAAACGAATCTAGTGATATTAATTTAGTGCCATAAATGCTGCTACTTTTCTCTATAAAGTTGATCAAAATTTTAAACATCTTTGCTAAGTCTCCGTCGATTAAGACTTCGTTATGTCTCAGTCGATGCTATATGCCTTAGGTATTTCATGGAGACTCGTACAGAAAATTCCTTTTTAGTTTTTTTTCCTTTTTCTTCTTATATACTACTCCCTTCGTCCCATAATATAAGGACGTTTTTGATACTAGTGTAGTCTTAAAAACGTTCTTATATTTTGGGACAGAGGGGTACAGTATATCACTTGACATGGCATAGCTCGGTCGCCTCGTCCTTGAACCGTTCGCTCCTTAGGAGAAGTCGGACGGACATGCTCTACCTCTACGTGCCCAAAGTTTCCGGCCGCACGCTTCCCTGGCCTGAGCCCATGTTCCGCTTCTCGGGCTTGAACCCGAGGCCAACGTGACACGGCTCGAACCCCGTGCAAGCGCCTTGACAAACCTCAGCTCGACACGCACAAACACGAGAGCCCACGCGACACGCGACTTTCCAAGCACGCACGCACGCATGTGGACGTGGGCACACGAGGCTTTGCGACGGTGGCACGCACGTGCGCGCCCACCCACCGGTATGGTATGGGCAGCGGGCAGCGGCATTTGAACTGACGGCGCCCTTCGTCGATCCGTGCAGTGCAGCTGCAACGTGCCCTGTCTTTCTGATTTGTCTTTGCTCGTTTCTCGTTTGCGTCGACGGGAGAAGCCGAGGGGCCAGCTTATCCCTCGTCTGCACGCCACGCCATGGAGGAGGATAGATAGATCCGCTGAAACTGCTGCATGCACGATGCCAAAAATGTCCGTACAGGGCAATATGCATGTGCCAAAAGCCTTTTCGTCAGTCGGTGTATATACCGTGGAAGATGTACGAAATGACGGTGGCCACTGGCCAGAAATCAGAGGCCGGAATTATGGCACGTTCGCTGGCCGCACCTTTATTCCGGTAGCCCCAAAGCTATCAAGATAAGGTATTGTCTAGTCTAGAAGAAAAAAGAGAAAAGGTATTACCACCTCAACTCGATCCAGACCGGTGAACAGTTCTATCAAAATCAGGAGGAAGATTCTTTGATCTTGAAATATTAGTCTAAATGAATTTATTCATCTAAATCTCCACATGCAATTGTTAATTCAGTTTTGCTAAAGCACATCTAGATGTGCCATAAGTGTTGCACATCTAAGTCATATGTCATTGATCTTACATTGAGATTCGTATGGATATTTTTTTATTTTTATTTTTCTCTTTATGCTTGACTCACTCACTTAGATGTGCAATAACTAGAGCACATCTATATGTGACCTAGAGATACCCTTGTTAGTTTTAGAGGAATTCAACCTGTGTACCTACCTGCTGTTTGGAATGTCAGAGTGCCTCCTAAAACCCAGGGTTTCCTGTGGCTGTTTTCACAAAATAAGATGATGACCTGCGATAATCTTAGAAAACAGGGTATAGCCAAACCCCTAGAATGTGTCCATTGTAAAGAAATAGAATCAGTTTATCATCTGTTCTTTGAGTGTATTGTGGCTAGGGTCATCTGGCAAGAAGTGGAACATGTTTTCCAAATCTTTGTTAATAATTTTGAGAACATTGGAAGAACTGTCTTTGCAATAAGAAGTTCTTACATTTGAATGTTGTAAGATCGGCAGTCCTGTGGGGACTATGGAACTCTAGAAATTCAATAATTATTTATAGATGCTCCTGAATATCTGTGAAACATGTCTTGGCTCGGGTGTTTCGATACTTAAAAGACTGGACCAAGTTGTTCCAGGATCTCCAAGGAGGTCTGATGCAAGAGTTTCAAACTTGCTTTGGAAACACTTGAAGGGCCCTCTGACTCTAGAACCAGGATGAACAACTGCCACAACTTTTTTTAGAAAAGGAGGATGACCCCCGGCCTCTGCATCTTGGCGATGCATGCGGCCATTTAATTAATTATTCTCACAAGACCTTACAAAGTCATACAACAGTAAGACTAAAGCCACCTTCTAAGGAACAACTGTCGCTACACCTATCCAATTGATGAAGGGCGCTGATTGCCTGGGCCTAATACCAAACAGACATCGCAGCCAAACCAAAACATCTAAGACCTGAGGTCCCAACCAGGATGCCTGCCGGGTATGGGGCACCTACCAGTCCGGCGCACTCCTCAACCAGGACGTTTGCCGGGTATGAGGCCGTCGCAGCCACCTGCCACCAATCCATCTTCAGAGCTGTACTGTTGCATCAACTGTGCCAGGTCTCTCTTCCATCGACACCACCACGACGCCAGACAACGTCGTCCTCCTGCACGAGTCCATCCTCGCACATCGAACTCTGAATCTGCACTGCGCCACGCCATCGAGATCCGTCGCCATCAATGTGTAGGATGAAGCACCGCTCCACCAAAGATGTCGTCCGCTGGTCCCGCGAAGCCGAGTGCACCTCCAAGAATGCCGCCCCCAAGGGGGTAACGACACATGATTGCCGCCAACATCCGACCAGCTGAACTAAGGGTTTCCCCCAGAGGTATTGAGTGGAGTTGGGAGCTTCACCTTGATACGTCCATTTTGCATTATGCTTTTATATCGATATTTATTGCATTATGGGCTATTATTACACGTTATGTCACAATACTTATGCCTATTCTCTCTTATTTTACAAGGTTTACATGAAGAGGGAGAATGCCGGCAGCTGGAATTCTAGGCTGGAAAAGGAGCAAATATTAGAGACCTATTCTGCACAACTCCGAAAGTCCTGAAAGTCCACGGAAGTTATTTTTTGAATTAATAAAAAATACTAGAGAAAGAATCCACAAGAGGGGGCCCACACCCTGGCCACGAGGGTGGGGGCGCGCCCTACCCCCCTAGGCGCGCCCCCTGCCTCGTGGGCCCCCTGGCAGGCCTCCGGTGCCCATCTTCTGCTATATGAAGTCTTTCGTCCGAGAAAAAATCATAAGCAAGCTTTCGGGAAGAAACTCCGCCGCCACGAGGCGGAACCTTGGTGGAACCAATCTAGGGCTCCGGCAGAGCTGTTCTGCCGGGGAAACTTCCCTCCGGGAGGGGGAAATCATCGCCACCGTCATCACCAAAGATCCTCTCATCGGGAGGGGGTCAATCTCCATCAACATCTTCACCAGCACCATCTCCTCTAAAACCCTAGTTCATTTCTTGTATCCAATCTTTGTCCCAAAGCCTCAGATTGGTACCAGTGGGTTGCTAGTAGTGTTGATTACTCCTTGTAGTTAATACTAGTTGGTTTATTTGGTGGAAGATCATATGTTCAGATCCTTTATGCATATTAATACCCCTCTGATTATGAACATGAATATGATTTGTGAGTAGTTACGTTTGTTCCTGAGGACATGGGAGAAGTCTTGCTATAAGTAGTCATGTGAATTTGGTATTCGTTCGATATTTTGATGAGATGTATGTTGTCTCTCCTCTAGTGGTGTTATGTGAACGTCGACTACATGACACTTCACCATTGTTTGGGCCTAGAGGAAGGCATTGGGAAGTAATAAGTAGATGATGGGTTGCTAGAGTGACAGAAGCTTAAACCCTAGTTTATGAGTTGCTTCGTAAGGGGCTGATTTGGATCCATATGTTTCATGCTATGGTTAGGTTTACCTTAATACTTCCCTTGTAGTTGCAGATGCTTGCAATAAGTGGGATGCTTGTCCAAGAAAGGACATCACCCAAGCACCGGTTCACCCACATACCAAATTATCAAAGTAACGAACGCGAATCATATGAGCATGATGAAAACTAGCTTGACTATAATTCCTATGTGTCCTCGGGAGCGCTTTTGTCTATATAAGAGTTTGTCCAGGCTTTTCCCTTGCTACAAAAAGGATTGGGCCATGTTGCTGCACCTTATTTACTTTCATTACTTGTTACCCGTTAAAAATTACCTTATCACAAAACTATCTGTTACCTATAATTTCTGTGCTTGCAAAGAATACCTTACTGAAAAGCGCTTGTCATTTCCTTCTGCTCCTCGTTGGGTTCGACACTCTTACTTATTGAAAGGACTACGATAGATCCCCTATACTTGTGGGTCATCAAGACTCTTTTCTGGAGTCGTTGCCGGGGAGTGAAGCTCCTTTGGTAGGTGGAATTTGGTAAGGAAAAATTTATATAGTGTGCTGAAATTTACTGTCACTTGTTACTATGGAAAATAATCCTTTGAGGGGCTTGTTCGGGGTATCTTCACCCCGACCAGTAGAGCAAAGAGTTGCTCCTCAACCTACTGAACCTACTGAAAATGTTTACTTTGAAATTCCTTCGGGTATGATAGAGAAACTGCTAGCTAATCCTTTTACAGGAGATGGAACATTACATCCCGATCTGCACCTAATCTATGTGGATGAAGTTTGTGGATTGTTTAAGCTTGCAGGTATGCCCGAGGATGTTATCAATAAGAAGGTCTTCCCTTTATCTTTGAAGGGAGAGGCATTGACATGGTTTAGGCTATGTGATGATATGGGATCATGGAACTACAACCGATTGAAATTGAAATTTCATCAGAAGGTTTATCCTATGCATCTTGTTCATCGTGATCGTAATTATATATATAATTTTTGGCCTCGCAAAGGAGAAAGCATCGCTCAAGCTTGGGGGAGGCTTAAGTCAATATTATATTCATGCCCCAATCATGAGCTCTCAACATAACTCATTATTCAAAAAAATTATGCACGGCTTTCTCTCAATAATCGCTCCATGCTCGATACTTCTTGTACTGGCTCTTTTATGATGAAGACTATTGAATTCAGATGGGATTTATTGGAAAAAAATTAAACGCAACTATGAAGATTGGGAACTCAACAAAGGTAAGGAGTCAGGTATAACTACTAAGTTTGATTGTGTTAAATCTTTTATGGATACCGATGTTTTTCGTGAATTTAGCACTAAATATGGACTTGACTCTAAGATAGTAGCTTCTTTCTGTGAATCCTTTGCTACTCATGTTGATCTCCCTAAGGATAAGTGGTTTAAATATAATCCTCCCGTTGAAGTAAAAGTAGTTACACCTATTAAAGTTGTAGAAAAGACTATCACTTATGATGATCATGTTGTTCCTACTGCTTATATTGAGAAACCACCTTTCCCTATTAGAATAAAAGATCATGCTAAAGCTTCAACTATGGTCAACAAAAGTAACATTAAGACACCCAAACCTCGTGAGCAAATTAAAGTTGAACCTAGTGTTTCTATGGTTAAAGATCTCTTGGCTGATAATATTGATGGGCATGTTATTTACTTCTGTGATGAAGCTGCTAGAATTGATGGACCTGATACTAAAAATAAACATAGATCTGTAGGCATGCCTGTTATTTCTGTTAAAATATGAGATCATTGTTATCATGGCTTGTGTGATATGGGTGCTAGTGCAAGTGCAATACCTCATTCCTTATACAAAGAAATTATGCATGAGATTGCACCTGCTGAGTTTGAGGGAATTGATGTTACAATTAAGCTTGCCAATAGAGACACTATTTCACCAGTTGGGATTGTTAGAGATGTTGAAGTCTTGTGTGGGAAAGTTAAATATCCTGCTGATTTTCTTGTCCTTGGTTCCCCATAAGATAACTTTTGTCCCATTATATTTGGTAGACCCTTCTTGGATACTGTTAATGCTAAGGTAGACTGCAAAAAGGATGTTGTTACTATTGGTTTGGGGGATATGTCTCATGAGTTTAACTTTGCTAAATTTCGTAGACAACCCCGTGATGAGGAATTGCCTAGTAAAGATGAAATTATTGGTCTTGCTTCTATTGCCGTGCCTCCTAATGATCCTTTAGAACAATATTTGCTAGACCATGAAAATGATATGTTTATGAATGAAAGAAGGGAAATAGATGAAGTATTCTTTAAACAGGGACCTATTTTGAAATACAACTTACATGTTGAAATCCTAGAGGATCCTCCTCCACCCAAGGGTGATCCCGTGTTTGAGCTTAAACCATTACCTGATACTCTTAAATATGCTTATCTTGATGAAAAGGAGATATATCATGTTATTATTAGTGCTAACCTTTCAGAGCATGAAGAAAAGAGATTATTGAAAACTCTGAAGAAGCACTGTGCTGCTATTGGATATACTCTTGATGATCTTAAGGGCATTAGTTCCACTCTATGCCAACACAAAATAAAATTGGAGAAAGACGCTAAACTAGTTGTTGATCACCAACGACGGTTAAATCCTAAGATGAAAGAAGTGGTAAGAAAAGAAATACTAAAGCTTCTGGAGGCATGTATAATTTATCCCGTTGCTGATAGTCAGTGGGTAAGTCCTATCCATTGTGTCCCCAAGAAGGGAGGTATTACTGTTGTTCCTAATGATAAAGATGAATTGATCCCACAAAGAATTATTACAGGTTATAGAATGGTAATTGATTTCCGCAAATTAAATAAAGCTACTAAAAAGGATCATTACCCTTTACCTTTTATTGATCAAATGCCAGAAAGATTATCCAAACATACACATTTTTGCTTTCTAGATGCTTATTATGGTTTCTCTCAAATACCTGTGTCAAAAGAGGATCAAGAAAAGACCACGTTTACTTGCCCTTTCGGTACCTTTGCTTATAGACATATGCCTTTTGGTTTATGTAATGCACCTGCTACCTTTCAAAGATGCATGATGGCTATATTATCTGATTTTTGTGAAAAGATTGTTGAGGTTTTCATGGATGATTTCTCCGTATATGGAACTTCTTTTGATGATTGCTTGATCAACCTTGATCGAGTTTTGCAGAGATGTGAAGAAACTAACCTTGTCTTGAATTGGGAGAAGTGCCACTTTATGGTTAATGAAGGTATTGACTTAGGGCATAAAATTTCTGAAAGAGGTATTGAAGTTGATAAAGCCAAAGTTGATGCTATTGAAAAGATGTCGTGTCCCAAGGACATTAAAGGTATAAGAAGTTTCCTTGGTCATGCCGGTTTTTATCGGAGGTTCATTAAGGACTTCTCTAAAATCTCTAGGCCTCTGACTAATCTCTTACAAAATATATTCCTTTTGTCTTTGATGATGACTCTGTAGAAGCATTTGAAATACTTAAGAAAGCATTGATTTCTGCACCAATTGTTCAGCCACCTGATTGGAATTTACCCTTTGAAATTATGTGTGATGCTAGTGATTATGTTGTAGGTGCTGTTCTAGGACAAAGAGTTGATAATAAATTAAATGTTATCCAATATGCTAGTAAAACTCTAGGCAATGCCCAGAGAAATTATGCTACTACTGAAAAAGAATTTTTAGCAGTTATATTTGCTTGTGATAAGTTCAGACCTTATATTGTTGATTCTAAAGTAACTGTTCACACTGATCATGCTGCTATTAAATATCTTATGGAAAAGAAAGATGCTAAACCAAGACTTATTAGATGGGTTCTCTTGTTACAAGAATTTGATTTGCATATTATTGATAGAAAGGGAGCTGAGAACCCCGTTGCAGACAACTTGTCTAGGTTAGAGAATGTTCTTGATGACCCACTACCTATTGATGATAGCTTTCCTGGTGAACAATTAAATGTCATTAATGCTTCTCGTACAGCTCCATGGTATGCTGATTATGCTAATTATATTGTTGCTAAATTTATACCACCTAGTTTCACATACCAGCAAAAGAAAAAGTTTTTCTATGATTTAAAACATTACTTTTAGGATGACCCACACCTTTATAAATAAGGAGTAGATGGTGTTATTAGACGTTGTATACCTGAGCATGAACAGGAACAGATCCTACGCAAGTGTCACTCCGAAGCTTATGGAGGACACCACGCTGGAGATAGAATTTCACATAAGGTATTGCAATCCGGTTTTTATTGGCCTACTCTCTTCAAAGATGCTCGTAAGTTTGTCTTATCTTGTGATGAATGTCAAAGAATTGGTAATATTAGTAGACATCAAGAAATGCCTATGAATTATTCACTTGTTATTGAACCATTTGATGTTTGGGGCTTTGATTATATAGGACCGTTTCCTTCCTATAACGGGTATACACATATTTTAGTTGTTGTTGATTACGTTACTAAGTGGGTAGACGCTATTCCAACTAGTAGTGCTGATCATAACAACACCGGTGGCGCCGGAACGCTGCCGTGGCCACCATCGTCGTCACCGCGATTTTCAACAACACCTCCGCCATCTTCACCAACATCTCCATCACCTTCCCCCTCTATCTACAGCGGTCCACTCTCCCGCAACCCACTGTACCCTCTACTTGAACATGGTGTTTTATGCTTCATATTATTATCCAATGATGTGTTGTCATCCTATGATGTCTGAGTAGATTTTCGTTGTCCTATCGGTGGTTGATGAATTGCTATGATTGATTTAATTTGCTTGTGGTTATGTTGCTGTCCTTTGGTGCCCATCATATGAGCGCGCGCGTGGATCACACCATAGGGTTAGTTGTATGTTGATAGGAATATGTATTGGAGGGCAAGAGTGACAGAAGCTTCAACCTAGCATAGAAATTGATGCATACGGGATTGAAGGGGGACCAATATATCTTAATGCTATGGTTGAGTTTTACCTTAATGAACGTTAGTAGTTGTGGACACTTGCTAATAGTTTCAATCATAAGTGCATAGAATTTCAAGTCATGGATGACACGCTAGCAGTGGCCTCTCCCACATAAAACTTGCTATCGGTCTAGTAAAGTAGTCAGTTGCATAGGGACAATTTCGCAACTCCTACCACCACTTTTTCACACTCGCTATATTTATTTTATTGTGTCTTTATCTAAACAGCCCCTAGTTTTTATTTACGCGCTCTTTATTTTCTGTCAAACCTATCCAAAAACACCTACAAAGTACTTCTACTTTCATACTTGTTCTAGGTAAAGCGAACGTTAAGCGTGCGTAGAGTTGTATCGGTGGTCGATAGAATTTGAGGGAATATTTATTCTACCTTTAGATCCTCATTGGGTTCGACACTCTTACTTATCGAAAGAGGCTACAATTGATCCCCTATACTTGTGGGTTATCACCTGGGCTCTGAAGATAAGATGCAAGTAGCAGGTTAAGTGCAATGGTCAATCATAAGGCATGAAGGGTTAATTAAGTATGCTCACCCCGGGACAGTTTTGAGGACTACAATTTTTGTTCCTGTTGACTCGCCAGAGGAAGAAGTTCGCTGATAATTTGAATTAGACGGATTAAGAGGTTATTGGAAATAACCCGCCTTGGGATAACATGTGTCAGCAGTATAAGAGACCTCTGGGCGACGTTTACGAACCGGCGTATTAGGTAAACCGGAAGAAGTTACCACCTAGCCGCTAAGACGGGTTGTGCGGTGAGCTTCATGTTGCTGTTTCTTCAAAAGAAAGTTTGGATCCAAGTGAGCTAGAGGGCAAGAAATTCTTACTTTCCAGCTTGCTTGATGGGTTTTCTGTGTTGGCTGAGGGTGTGAGTCGGAAGAAAGAATAATTACCTCTGCGTCCCCAGCATGGCTAGCTTCTGCGTCACCCTGATAATAATCATTGTCAATGAGGTGTATGAAAAAGGAGCCAAGTGAATCAAGTTCTACCTCTGACTCATGATTATCATCATCGTCATCAATGTTTAACTCGGTGGACTCGGCGGTTTTCTTCTTGGCAGGCTTCTTGTTGGCCTTGGTTTTGACACGGGGTGTTTTGGCCGGTTTATCTTGCGTTTTCTTCTTCCAGAACGGATCATCACCCTGTTAAAGATTGAAACGATTATCAGGGGGGTTTGAGAATATGGATTAAAGCAAGGAATAGGGCGCTCTTACAGCTGGCGGTTTATTTGAAGCATAGAACAGACTAACCCTGTTTTATTGCAGTCGGCCACCGGTTCATCCAGCATCATCTTGAAAGATTCAGTAATTTCAGCATCAGTCAGCTGAATATCAATATGCCGTTGAGGATCTTTCACATCCCCTGTGTACTCACACATTAAACCGGGGCGACGGCTTAAAGGTAAAATGCTCCAAGACACCCAGCAGCGGACGAAGTCAATGCCTATTAAACCGTTGGCTACAAAGGCCCTGAGCTTTGAAAGCTACGATGCATATTTGGCATGTTCCTTTGCAGTCAGCCTTTGAGGGAGTGGATGTGTGCTAGTAAGCCGGTGAGCACGGTAACCCGGCAGAGGATTTTCACCAGATGGAGATGTATCCCAGCAATAGAACCAAATTTGGTTCCAATCTTTCGGGTGGCTATGATGCTTAGCATGAGGGAAGCTGGCGTCTTTACTTTTCTGAATTGACATCCCGCCAAGTTCAGTGTTGGGTCCATCCATAAATTCGGTACGGCGGTTTAAATAGAAGAGATCTCTGAATAATTCAACCGTGGGCTCTTCTTGCAGATAAGCTTCGCAAAACACTTGAAAGTTGCGAATATTGGACACATAGTTAGGTCCAATATCTTGAGGGTGAAGTTGGAAGCAATGGAGCACATCACGGAAGAATTTTGATCCGGGGGGGATGAAACCTCGACTATGATGATCGACAAAAATGATCACTTCCCCATCCTTGGGCTCAGGAGGATTTTCTGGACCGGGGGCTCTCCAGTGGATGTCTTCCTTTTTCGCTAAAGCGTCAGTTGCAACACATCCGTTCAGTTGCTCTTCTGTAATCCGGGATTAAACCCAGTTACACGCATAAAAGGACTTGGCCATTATTTGATGACCTGGAAGAAAGATTTGTGTTGGTTTAAGGTTCATGGATAATCCACCAAAGGTTAAAAGACAGAAAGTGTTGAAGCATGCATAAGTGTTAAACCGGAGATTGGGATTCTCAAGGTTACAAAGATGAGCGCGTGGCGGTTTAAGAGAGGGCTAATGGTACTTGGCGGGTTATTATTTTCTAACAGTTAAACCGCCTACACAGGTATTGGCAATATAGATCTGAAGTTGGAAATAAGGCTAGTGATGAAAAACAGGTTTCACAGATTTATATCACAATTGTGGATCTGCCGCGGGTCAGAAAAGGAAAACATATTCAGATTTAAAATAGGTGCTTGAGCAGTTCATCAGATTCAGATGGGATTTTTCTGTACAAAAGGAGATGTTCTAGTGATGAAAAAGGGAGCTATAGTTACTACCATATAAGAAAATATCAAGTTTCAATTCACCATTTACGCTACGGAGAAGAACGGGGGAAGAACAGCACTGAACTTCCATGAACTCGCTGAAACCCTAATGGGATCTATGGGAAGAAGAAGGAGAGAATCACTAGGGCTGTTGAACAGGGGAGGTGTGCGGACGAGAATCTGGCCAGATCAGGTTGATGCAGCGACCGTTGTTGGGGCAGAGGCGAAGATCGACGGCGGCGGCAGCACTCGAGCACTGGGGCGACGCGAGGTGGAAGAAAGACGAAGAGGCAAAGGGGGAAAAGGAAAGGGACCCTCGGCCCTATTTATAAAGGTGAATGGATAAGTGGCAAGCGCAGGAATCGAGGAGGTCGAAAACGGATATGTAACAGGGCGGACGCCTCGATTTTCGGGGATTCATTAAAAATAAGGAGATACAGTAAAGATTTTGGTTCTGCGTAAAATTAATGACAGGTGACGTCATGACGGGTTATCATGATTCCAGAAGATAACGTCATGGCGATTTACAAGCGTCGCAAGGATAATGAAGGAGGTTTTTTTCTAAATGTTGAAGATTGACATGAACAAGTTCAAATTAACCTGGGGCCTAATGTTGGGGATATAACTATTGAGTATAAACCGCCCAGGAGTGGCCGGGTTATACTCATAGTGATTTACCCATATTGGAGGCCCATGAAGACATGGAAGATGGCGCTTTACGAAGGAGGCTCAATAGTAAGGCCCAAAGCCCAAAGGCGGATTAGGGCCCAAAGATGTAAACCGCCGTAAGATGTATAACTTGTATTGTAAGATAGGAAAGAGTAGATACCGAACCGGACACGTTTATGAGTCGGTCGTGAATCTGTAGGCCGCCGGGTGTCAACCTGTGTATACAAAGGGACGACCCGACGGCGGTTTAGGGACAAGAAACAACAACCCGAGAGCCAGGCAAAGCGTATTCGCTCCCTGGTCATCGAAACCCTAACAATACCACCTCAAACTGTATTAGGCCTTTACCTTCACCGCAAGGGGCCGAACCAGTATAAACTCACCGTGTCATTTGTCCTGTTTAACACATTTAAGCTAACCTCGTCGCAATGGCTCCACAACTAAGTCCTTTCATGAGGACATCTGTCGTGACAAAACCACGACATGACCTTTGCCAAAAATATAGGATATTGAACACATAGTCGACCACGTGCCATAATTAGACATAAATCTTCTCCGCACTTAATTAAGTTTACATGTTCCTTGGTAAATAAAATGGAGACAAATTATGGACAACCTATATGGTAATAAATTATCTTATTTCCATTTAATATATGGCATGGTCATTTAACATAATGATATTCTGTCGAGCTATCGAGCTAAAATCGAGCGAGCCAACATTGGCTCAAGATCGGCTCGTTTCTCGGTCGAGCTACATAAAGTGTTCAAACTCAGCTTGTTTCTTTTCGAGTCGATCTCGAGTCGAGTAAAAAAACGAGTCGATCTCGAGCGGCTCACGAGCCTCGAGCTTTTCTTGCAGCCATAACTGTAACCTACATTATACAATAATATTCAACACAATGTAACAAAAAGATGAGTTTATATTCATATGTATATGTTTTTTTAGACAAATACATATGTATATGTATATGCGCGTGCGTGTGTTGAAAAAAAAAGTTCAACATACAGGACCGGCCTATGCAAGCTTTTCTTTTGACGGGCCGGCCTACTACATGCTAGCTAAATCGACACTGGTCGCCGGCCCGAACGAGCGAGACCCACCGGATTTTGCGTGTCCCGCAGAATACCTAAGGTCAGATCTCGATTAGGTTTCAGAAAACGGTCAAAACACAAAATTTAGCCCCGTGTTGAGTGATGGCACGCCCCATCTATGGATCTCATTCATTCATGTCCAGGCAGCTCGAGGAGGCTCCTTTCCATGGCCATGGGTGCGCAGTGCGCTCGTCAAATCATGGGGGCCGCGGAGTACGGAGCCAAGGTTGCTTCGTATCGCTTCAATCGCATCGCGCGTCGCCATGCCTTTTAGCATGGAACGCACTCGTGAGATGCGTCGCATTTTGATTTTGATTTTGTTCGCCGACGTGCGTGTGTGCGTGCATGCTCTTGTGTTGTGCCGGGCTGGCCGCTGGACGCATGGTATTCGTTTCAACGCCAGGTTGCGATGATGCACGAGTGAACGAGCGTTTCATTCTGTCATGTCCGCGCGGGCACGGAGCCGATAGACTCTTGGGAGGTGTTTGTTTGCAGATCGGTAACGGCAACGTAAACGTAATGGATTTACACCGTTAATGTAAACGGTATGGGCATAAATCAAAATCTGGTTGGCTATCAGATGTAATGGTAAGAGGAAAAGCAGGGAAGAAAACAGAAACTCATCGGCCATGGCGCAGGGAAGAAAACAGGAACCCGTCGGCCATGGCGCAGAGAAAAGCACGCTGGGTTCCAGATATGTAGAACTAAGGCCACCGCCGGCCGCTGCTCCTGGCGTGTCGCCGCCGCTGCATGCTGAAGAGGGGAAGCTCGGGACCTTGGCAACCAGGGCCGACGGCAACTCGGTGGAGGAGGGTGGGTGAGGACCGGAGGAAGAGATCTGTCGCCGCCACTAGCGCCGCAACTCGCGGAGGATCGGTGGGCGGCAAGAGATTTTCTGTGTTGGGGACGGGGGTTGACTCGGTTTGCTCCCTGTAACGTACTAATTCGTCTATGCGGGGGTGTGGGCGGTATCCTGCTAAAACTGCGCTGGGATCTGTTTATACTTTATACTCTCTCTGTCTAGATGTGTAAGTCATATTACGAAAATCAAATAATCCAAAAACACTTAGGCGCGGTGCATTAACTTCTATCTCGTTTCTTGTTTCTTGACATATCAATCAATAAGAGATATGGAGTGTGCATGTTTTTAATGACTTGAAACTATCAAACACGATATGCAGTGGTTAGTTCATTGCATGCAATGCTATTAATTAGCAAATAAACATTAAGTTCTCTCGTTTTCCCCTCTTTTTGTTCACGGTGCACAACCTAAGATGACTTATTCACCTAGACGGAGTGAGTACAAAGAAAGAAAACCAAACATGGGTAACGGTAAGAGGTTACATTGTAATCGGATACCGGACGAAAAACTGCGAACCAAACACCTCCTAATATTTGTATATATGAGCTAGACTTTGTCGCCACCGGTGGCGGAGGCGGGAGTGGGAGTGGGAGTGGCGGGGGCGGCGGCGGCGGCCGCGGTGGCCATGGCGCCGATGGTGTCGGTAAGGGCGCTCTCAAAGATGAAGCTCTTGTCTTGGGGACTCTCGGGAACATATACGGCGTACATCTTCTTGACGGCGGACTCGATGGCGGGGACGAACTTGTAGTCCTTGTATGCATCCCCCATGGTCTCCTTGATGGCCTTGCTGAAGGCGGAGTCGAAGACGGTGGACTTGTCCTTGGCCGGGGCAGCGTCGGCGGCAGTGGCTGCAGTCCTGAAGGCGGTGTCGATCTGGTCAATGGCCTTGAGCTCGCCGGCAGGGATCGCCCCCTTGACTTCCTCGCGGGCGGGCTTGACAGCGTGGACCTCTAGGATGCCGGCGATGATGCGGAGCGACTCGCCAAAGATGGCCACGAAGGAGTCATACTTGGCCTCCGGGGTAGCGCCCTGGGCGTTCGTGGCGGCTGCCACCTGAGCTAAGACGACCCTAGTGCTGATACTGGCATTGGCGCTGGACACGTTGGCTAACCCTTCGAGTGTCCAGTTGCCAAAGTTGTTGACGAAGGTGGTCTCAAAATACTTGGGCTTGTCCGCTGGAGGGACCACGGCTGCAGCCGCCACGGCCGCCTTGAAGGCGTTGTTGGCCTTCTCAATTAGCTTCTGCTCCTCGGTTGTGGCCTTGGGTTGTGCCCCGGCCGGGGCGCGGCCGGCTTCGGCAGCGTACGAGACGGCTGGCCCGGCCACGAGGGCGACGGCCATGAAGAGCGCCACCGTGCATTGCTGCACTGCCATTGTTGATGCTCTTGTCTTGCGTTGGTTGGTTTGCACAGTATGTAGGAGGAGAGATTGTGGTGTGGTATGAGGATGAAGGAGCTTAGCTCTATATATACATGCCAAAATTAGCAATCTCCTCCTCTCCTCTCCCTTTTTAGCCAAACAAATTATATCTATGAGCTCGTCATCCCAACCAATCAATTAGATCGCTAAATACCGGTTGACCTGGTGGGGTAATAACCTTCCCATCCGAACTGAACAGAAGATCAGCAAGGACCACAAGTAGCTTCTTCTGCAAACTGTGGCTAGTAAATTTATTGAACTATTAAAGATAAGGCGGATACTTGGACATATGATCAGATGGCCGAGTTGGTCTAAGGCGCCAGATTAAGGCTCTGGTCAAATACAATTTTTTCTTTCTACAGAAACAAAAAGAAACCGGACCTACTTATTTTTTTCCCTGATAAACTGCATAAAACAGTCAGCTACTGCCAATTGTATTTTAAAAAAATGTTCTTTTTTTGAAATATTCATAAAAGTAAAAAAATAATTACTATTTTAAAAAATGTCGATAAATTTTGAAGATGCTCTGAACTTGTAAAAATGTTCATGAATTTTTAGAATATTATAGAGTTCTACAAAAATTATAAATTTTCGAAATTGTTTCTGAATTTTTCAAATAAATCAAGAATTCTAGAAATTTTCGAAAATAAAAGGAAAGACCAGACATACTTATTGTTTCCTAAACTGCATAAAAGGGTCGTCTACTGAAATTATTTTTATAAAATGATGACCTTATTATTAAAAAATATTCTAGAAATTAAATTTTCAGGAATTATTTTTTTAAATGGTAAATTTCAAAGATGCTCTGACATTTTAAAAAGGTTCAAGATTTTTAGAATATTCTAAATTTTAAAGGTTTCTGATTTTTTTTACAAAAACCACAAATTTGAAAATATTCCTGGATTTATTGAACATTCATGAATTCATAAAATTATGTGAATTTCAAAAATATAAATAAAACATTAAACCAAAAATGTAAACACCAGAATAATACAGACAATAGGAAAAAAGGAAAATAGAAAATAAATGGTGAAGGGTTATTAGTCTAGGTCCAAATCCCACTCTGGTCAAATACATTTTTTCTTTCTCCAAAATAAAAAAGAAACCGGACCTAGTTATCTTTTTCCCTGATAAACTGCATAAAAGAGTCGGCTACTGCCATTTTTTTGGAAAAAAAATGTTCATTTTTTAAAATATTCATAAAAGAAAAAAATAATAACTACTTTAAAAAATGTCGATAAATTTTAAAGATGCTCTGAACTTGTAAAAATGTTCATGAATTTTTAGAATATTCTAGAGTTTGACAAAAATTCTCAATTTTCGAAATTGTTTCTGAATTTTTCAAATAAATCAAGAATTCTAGAAATTTTCGAAAATAAAAGGAAGACCAGACATACTTATTGTTTCCTAAACTGCATAAAAGGGTCGTCTACTGCAATTATTTTTATAAAATGACCTTATTTTTAAAAAACATTCTAGAAATTAAATTTTCAGGAATTTTTTTAATGGTAAAATTCAAAGATGCTCTGACATTTTAAAAAGGTTCAAGATTTTTAGAATATTCTAAATTTTAAAGGTTTCCAAGTTTTTTACGAAAACCACAAATTTTGAAAATATTCCTGGATTTATTGAACATTCATGAATTCATAAAATTATGTGAATTTCAAAAATATAAATAAAACATTAAACCAAAAATGTAAACACCAGGATAAGACAGACAATAGGAAAAAAGGAAAATAGAAAATAAATGGTGAAGGGTTATTAGTCTAGGTTCTAGAACATTCCAGAACCCCGGGCGAGTAGACACTTAACATCTCGAGTGGATCGGGCCATTACCGTGTGGAGGGTGGGAGAGTGCGTGTTTGGTAGCTACACCCAACTTATGTGCGGACAAGGATTTGCCTTACGTAGTACTCCCTCCGTCTCAAAATTCTTGTCTTAGATTTGTCAAGATACGGATGTATCTAATACTAAAATGTGAGTTGGTACATTCGTATTTAGACAAATCTAAGACAAGAATTTTGGGACGGAGGGGGTATGTATTAGTTTTTTGGTCCAAAATTGTAAATCAAAGCCGGACCTACTGTAAACTGCCCAAGAATTGTACTGCATAAGTTTTAAAAACTGCTCTGAAATGTAAAAACATTCACAATGGTATTTTGAAAAGGTATTATTAAAATACTATTAAGAAATTTTTTAAATGTTTATGTTTACTATTAAAACATTCTAAATTTTTTAAAAAAATCATAAATTCTCCAAAAAAAATTAAAGAATTTTAAAAATATTAACATATTTATTAACATTCATAATTTTTTTAAGAAAGAGGCATAACATAAACCAAAAATGTAAACACCAGAATAAAAACGACAGTAGAAAACAAAGAAAATAGAAAATAAATCGGGGAAAGATTTTAGAACCTTCGAAAATTGATTGGGGGCGGGGGGGGGGGTGGTGGTGGTGGTGGGGATTTGAACATCACGAGTGGATTGGCCCATTGCCGCGTGGGTGGTGGGAGGGTATGCATTTGGTTGCTACCCCCGACTTGCGCGCGAACTAGGATTCGTTGATTTTTTTATTTTCAAAAAACTATGTAGTAGCTTTCGTGTGTGTTTACTTTTGAGAATCTATGTTCTGCCTACTAGGGAAAATAATTTCACCAGAAAAAGTTAGGGGAAACAATTCCCTGTTGCCTGTAAACAGACTAGTGTGGAAAACAACTTGTACGACACTGGCTTAAAATAAAATGTACCGTACTCCCTTCATTAGTGAATTAGCGTACATCTAGGTTTTGTTTTAAGTCAAAGTTTTAAAATTTTGACCAACTTTATAGAAAAAAGAGTAGTACCATATATGATAACAAATTGGTACATTATGAAACTATATTTTAAAACGAATCTAGTGATATTAATTTAGTGCCATAAATGCTGCTACTTTTCTCTATAAAGTTGATCAAAATTTTAAACATCTTTGCTAAGTCTCCGTCGATTAAGACTTCGTTATGTCTCAGTCGATGCTATATGCCTTAGGTATTTCATGGAGACTCGTACAGAAAATTCCTTTTTAGTTTTTTTCCCTTTTTCTTCTTATATACTACTCCCTTCGTCCCATAATATAAGGACGTTTTTGATACTAGTGTAGTCTTAAAAACGTTCTTATATTTTGGGACAGAGGGGTACAGTATATCACTTGACATGGCATAGCTCGGTCGCCTCGTCCTTGAACCGTTCGCTCCTTAGGAGAAGTCGGACGGACATGCTCTACCTCTACGTGCCCAAAGTTTCCGGCCGCACGCTTCCCTGGCCTGAGCCCATGTTCCGCTTCTCGGGCTTGAACCCGAGGCCAACGTGACACGGCTCGAACCCCGTGCAAGCGCCTTGACAAACCTCAGCTCGACACGCACAAACACGAGAGCCCACGCGACACGCGACTTTCCAAGCACGCACGCACGCATGTGGACGTGGGCACACGAGGCTTTGCGATGGTGGCACGCACGTGCGCGCCCACCCACCGGTATGGTATGGGCAGCGGGCAGCGGCATTTGAACTGACGGCGCCCTTCGTCGATCCGTGCAGTGCAGCTGCAACGTGCCCTGTCTTTCTGATTTGTCTTTGCTCGTTTCTCGTTTGCGTCGACGGGAGAAGCCGAGGGGCCAGCTTATCCCTCGTCTGCACGCCACGCCATGGAGGAGGATAGATAGATCCGCTGAAACTGCTGCATGCACGATGCCAAAAATGTCCGTACAGGGCAACATGCATGTGCCAAAAGCCTTTCCGTCAGTCGGTGTATATACCGTGGAAGATGTACGAAATGACGGTGGCCACTGGCCAGAAAGCAGAGGCCGGAATTATGGCACGTTCGCTGGCCGCACCTTTATTCCGGTAGCCCCAAAGCTATCAAGATAAGGTATTGTCTAGTCTAGAAGAAAAAAGAGAAAAGGTATTACCACCTCAACTCGATCCAGACCGGTGAACAGTTCTATCAAAATCAGGAGGAAGATTCTTTGATCTTGAAATATTAGTCTAAATGAATTTATTCATCTAAATCTCCACATGCAATTGTTAATTCAGTTTTGCTAAAGCACATCTAGATGTGCCATAAGTGTTGCACATCTAAGTCATATGTCATTGATCTTACATTGAGATTCGTATGGATATTTTTTTATTTTTATTTTTCTCTTTATGCTTGACTCACTCACTTAGATGTGCAATAACTAGAGCACATCTAGATGTGACCTAGAGATACCCTTGTTAGTTTTAGAGGAATTCAACCTGTGTACCTACCTGCTGTTTGGAATGTCAGAGTGCCTCCTAAAATCCAGGGTTTCCTGTGGCTGTTTTCACAAAATAAGATGATGACCTGCGATAATCTTAGAAAACAGGGTATAGCCAAACCCCTAGAATGTGTCCATTGTAAAGAAATAGAATCAGTTTATCATCTGTTCTTTGAGTGTATTGTGGCTAGGGTCATCTGGCAAGAAGTGGAACATGTTTTCCAAATCTTTGTTAATAATTTTGAGAACATTGGAAGAACTGTCTTTGCAATAAGAAGTTCTTGCATTTGAATGTTGTAAGATCGGCAGTCCTGTGGGGACTATGGAACTCTAGAAATTCAATAATTATTTATAGATGCTCCTGAATATCTGTGAAACATGTCTTGGCTCGGGTGTTTCGATACTTAAAAGACTGGACCAAGTTGTTCCAGGATCTCCAAGGAGGTCTGATGCAAGAGTTTCAAACTTGCTTTGGAAACACTTGAAGGGCCCTCTGACTCTAGAACCAGGATGAACAGCTGCCACAACTTTTTTTAGAAAAGGAGGATGACCCCCGGCCTCTGCATCTGGGCGATGCATGCGGCCATTTAATTAATTATTCTCACAAGACCTTACAAAGTCATACAACAGTAAGACTAAAGCCACCTTCTAAGGAACAACTGTCGCTACACCTATCCAATTGATTAAGGGCGCTGATTGCCTGGGCCTAATACCAAACAGACATCGCAGCCAAACCAAAACATCTAAGACCTGAGGTCCCAACCAGGATGCCTGCCGGGTATGGGGCACCTACCAGTCCGGCGCAATCCTCAACCAGGACGTTTGCCGGGTATGAGGCCGTCGCAGCCACCTGCCACCAATCCATCTTCAGAGCTGTACTGTTGCATCAACTGTGCCAGGTCTCTCTTCCATCGACACCACCACGACGCCAGACAACGTCGTCCTCCTGCACGAGTCCATCCTCGCACATCGAACTCTGAATTTGCACTGCGCCACGCCATCGAGATCCGTCGCCATCAATGTGTAGGATGAAGCACCGCTCCACCAAAGATGCCGTCCGCTGGTCCCGCGAAGCCGAGTGCACCTCCAAGAATGCCGCCCCCAAGGGGGTAACGACACATGATTGCCGCCAACATCCGACCAGCTGAACTAAGGGTTTCCCCCAGAGGTATTGAGTGGAGTTGGGAGCTTCACCTTGATACGTCCATTTTGCATTATGCTTTTATATCGATATTTATTGCATTATGGGCTATTATTACACGTTATGTCACAATACTTATGCCTATTCTCTCTTATTTTACAAGGTTTACATGAAGAGGGAGAATGCCGGCAGCTGGAATTCTAGGCTGGAAAAGGAGCAAATATTAGAGACCTATTCTGCACAACTCCGAAAGTCCTGAAAGTCCACGGAAGTTATTTTTTGAATTAATAAAAAATACTAGAGAAAGAATCCACAAGAGGGGGCCCACACCCTGGCCACGAGGGTGGGGGCGCGCCCTACCCCCCTAGGCGCGCCCCCTGCCTCGTGGGCCCCCTGGCAGGCCTCCGGTGCCCATCTTCTGCTATATGAAGTCTTTCGTCCGAGAAAAAATCATAAGCAAGCTTTCGGGAAGAAACTCCGCCGCCACGAGGCGGAACCTTGGTGGAACCAATCTAGGGCTCCGGCAGAGCTGTTCTGCCGGGGAAACTTCCCTCCGGGAGGGGGAAATCATCGCCACCGTCATCACCAAAGATCCTCTCATCGGGAGGGGGTCAATCTCCATCAACATCTTCACTAGCACCATCTCCTCTAAAACCCTAGTTCATTTCTTGTATCCAATCTTTGTCCCAAAGCCTCAGATTGGTACCAGTGGGTTGCTAGTAGTGTTGATTACTCCTTGTAGTTAATACTAGTTGGTTTATTTGGTGGAAGATCATATGTTCAGATCCTTTATGCATATTAATACCCCTCTGATTATGAACATGAATATGATTTGTGAGTAGTTACGTTTGTTCCTGAGGACATGGGAGAAGTCTTGCTATAAGTAGTCATGTGAATTTGGTATTCGTTCGATATTTTGATGAGATGTATGTTGTCTCTCCTCTAGTGGTGTTATGTGAACGTCGACTACATGACACTTCACCATTGTTTGGGCCTAGAGGAAGGCATTGGGAAGTAATAAGTAGATGATGGGTTGCTAGAGTGACAGAAGCTTAAACCCTAGTTTATGAGTTGCTTCGTAAGGGGCTGATTTGGATCCATATGTTTCATGCTATGGTTAGGTTTACCTTAATACTTCCCTTGTAGTTGCGGATGCTTGCAATAGGGGTTAATCATAAGTGGGATGCTTGTCCAAGAAAGGACATCACCCAAGCACCGGTTCACCCACATACCAAATTATCAAAGTAACGAACGCGAATCATATGAGCATGATGAAAACTAGCTTGACTATAATTCCTATGTGTCCTCGGGAGCGCTTTTGTCTATATAAGAGTTTGTCCAGGCTTTTCCCTTGCTACAAAAAGGATTGGGCCATGTTGCTGCACCTTATTTACTTTCATTACTTGTTACCCGTTAAAAATTACCTTATCACAAAACTATCTGTTACCTATAATTTCTGTGCTTGCAAAGAATACCTTACTGAAAAGCGCTTGTCATTTCCTTCTGCTCCTCGTTGGGTTCGACACTCTTACTTATTGAAAGGACTACGATAGATCCCCTATACTTGTGGGTCATCAAGACTCTTTTCTGGCGTCGTTGTCGGGGAGTGAAGCTCCTTTGGTAGGTGGAATTTGGTAAGGAAAAATTTATATAGTGTGCTGAAATTTACTGTCACTTGTTACTATGGAAAATAATCCTTTGAGGGGCTTGTTCGGGGTATCTTCACCCCGACCAGTAGAGCAAAGAGTTGCTCCTCAACCTACTGAACCTACTGAAAATGTTTACTTTGAAATTCCTTCGGGTATGATAGAGAAACTGCTAGCTAATCCTTTTACAGGAGATGGAACATTACATCCCGATCTGCACCTAATCTATGTGGATGAAGTTTGTGGATTGTTTAAGCTTGCAGGTATGCCCGAGGATGTTATCAATAAGAAGGTCTTCCCTTTATCTTTGAAGGGAGAGGCATTGACATGGTTTAGGCTATGTGATGATATGGGATCATGGAACTACAACCGATTGAAATTGAAATTTCATCAGAAGGTTTATCCTATGCATCTTGTTCATCGTGATCGTAATTATATATATAATTTTTGGCCTCGCAAAGGAGAAAGCATCGCTCAAGCTTGGGGGAGGCTTAAGTCAATATTATATTCATGCCCCAATCATGAGCTCTCAAGATAACTCATTATTCAAAAAAATTATGCACGGCTTTCTCTCAATAATCGCTCCATGCTCGATACTTCTTGTACTGGCTCTTTTATGATGAAGACTATTGAATTCAGATGGGATTTATTGGAAAAAATTAAACGCAACTATGAAGATTGGGAACTCAACAAAGGTAAGGAGTCAGGTATAACTACTAAGTTTGATTGTGTTAAATCTTTTATGGATACCGATGTTTTTCGTGAATTTAGCACTAAATATGGACTTGACTCTGAGATAGTAGCTTCTTTCTGTGAATCCTTTGCTACTCATGTTGATCTCCCTAAGGATAAGTGGTTTAAATATAATCCTCCCGTTGAAGTAAAAGTAGTTACACCTATTAAAGTTGTAGAAAAGACTATCACTTATGATGATCATGTTGTTCCTACTGCTTATATTGAGAAACCACCTTTCCCTATTAGAATAAAAGATCATGCTAAAGCTTCAACTATGGTCAACAAAAGTAACATTAAGACACCCAAACCTCGTGAGCAAATTAAAGTTGAACCTAGTGTTTCTATGGTTAAAGATCTCTTGGCTGATAATATTGATGGGCATGTTATTTACTTCTGTGATGAAGCTGCTAGAATTGATGGACCTGATACTAAAAATAAACATAGATCTGTAGGCATGCCTGTTATTTCTGTTAAAATATGAGATCATTGTTATCATGGCTTGTGTGATATGGGTGCTAGTGCAAGTGCAATACCTCATTCCTTATACAAAGAAATTATGCATGAGATTGCACCTGCTGAGTTTGAGGGAATTGATGTTACAATTAAGCTTGCCAATAGAGACACTATTTCACCAGTTGGGATTGTTAGAGATGTTGAAGTCTTGTGTGGGAAAGTTAAATATCCTGCTGATTTTCTTGTCCTTGGTTCCCCATAAGATAACTTTTGTCCCATTATATTTGGTAGACCCTTCTTGGATACTGTTAATGCTAAGGTAGACTGCAAAAAGGATGTTGTTACTATTGGTTTGGGGGATATGTCTCATGAGTTTAACTTTGCTAAATTTCGTAGACAACCCCGTGATGAGGAATTGCCTAGTAAAGATGAAATTATTGGTCTTGCTTCTATTGCCGTGCCTCCTAATGATCCTTTAGAACAATATTTGCTAGACCATGAAAATGATATGTTTATGAATGAAAGAAGGGAAATAGATGAAGTATTCTTTAAACAGGGACCTATTTTGAAACACAACTTACATGTTGAAATCCTAGCGGATCCTCCTCCACCCAAGGGTGATCCCGTGTTTGAGCTTAAACCATTACCTGATACTCTTAAATATGCTTATCTTGATGAAAAGGAGATATATCCTTTTATATTAGTGCTAACCTTTCAGAGCATGAAGAAAAGAGATTATTGAAAACTCTGAAGAAGCACTGTGCTGCTATTGGATATACTCTTGATGATCTTAAGGGCATTAGTCCCACTCTATGCCAACACAAAATAAAATTGGAGAAAGACGCTAAACTAGTTGTTGATCACCAACGACGGTTAAATCCTAAGATGAAAGAAGTGGTAAGAAAAGAAATACTAAAGCTTCTGGAGGCATGTATAATTTATCCCGTTGCTGATAGTCAGTGGGTAAGTCCTATCCATTGTGTCCCCAAGAAGGGAGGTATTACAGTTGTTCCTAATGATAAAGATGAATTGATCCCACAAAGAATTATTACAGGTTATAGAATGGTAATTGATTTCCGCAAATTAAATAAAGCTACTAAAAAGGATCATTACCCTTTACCTTTTATTGATCAAATGCCAGAAAGATTATCCAAACATACACATTTTTGCTTTCTAGATGCTTATTATGGTTTCTCTCAAATACCTGTGTCAAAAGAGGATCAAGAAAAGACCACGTTTACTTGCCCTTTCGGTACCTTTGCTTATAGACATATGCCTTTTGGTTTATGTAATGCACCTGCTACCTTTCAAAGATGCATGATGGCTATATTATCTGATTTTTGTGAAAAGATTGTTGAGGTTTTCATGGATGATTTCTCCGTATATGGAACTTCTTTTGATGATTGCTTGAGCAACCTTGATCGAGTTTTGCAGAGATGTGAAGAAACTAACCTTGTCTTGAATTGGGAGAAGTGCCACTTTATGGTTAATGAAGGTATTGACTTAGGGCATAAAATTTCTGAAAGAGGTATTGAAGTTGATAAAGCCAAAGTTGATGCTATTGAAAAGATGTCGTGTCCCAAGAACATTAAAGGTATAAGAAGTTTCCTTGGTCATGCCGGTTTTTATCGGAGGTTCATTAAGGACTTCTCTAAAATCTCTAGGCCTCTGACTAATCTCTTACAAAATATATTCCTTTTGTCTTTGATGATGACTCTGTAGAAGCATTTGAAATACTTAAGAAAGCATTGATTTCTGCACCAATTGTTCAGCCACCTGATTGGAATTTACCGTTTGAAATTATGTGTGATGCTAGTGATTATGTTGTAGGTGCTGTTCTAGGACAAAGAGTTGATAATAAATTAAATGTTATCCAATATGCTAGTAAAACTCTAGGCAATGCCCAGAGAAATTATGCTACTACTGAAAAACAATTTTTAGCAGTTATATTTGCTTGTGATAAGTTCAGACCTTATATTGTTGATTCTAAAGTAACTGTTCACACTGATCATGCTGCTATTAAATATCTTATGGAAAATAAAGATGCTAAACCAAGACTTATTAGATGGGTTCTCTTGTTACAAGAATTTGATTTGCATATTATTGATAGAAAGGGAGCTGAGAACCCCGTTGCAGACAACTTGTCTAGGTTAGAGAATGTTCTTGATGACCCACTACCTATTGATGATAGCTTTCCTGGTGAACAATTAAATGTCATTAATGCTTCTCGTACAGCTTCATGGTATGCTGATTATGCTAATTATATTGTTGCTAAATTTATACCACCTAGTTTCACATACCAGCAAAAGAAAAAGTTTTTCTATGATTTAAAACATTACTTTTAGGATGACCCACACCTTTATAAATAAGGAGTAGATGGTGTTATTAGACGTTGTATACCTGAGCATGAACAGGAACAGATCCTACGCAAGTGTCACTCCGAAGCTTATGGAGGACACCACGCTGGAGATAGAATTTCACATAAGGTATTGCAATCCGGTTTTTATTGGCCTACTCTCTTCAAAGATGCTCGTAAGTTTGTCTTATCTTGTGATGAATGTCAAAGAATTGGTAATATTAGTAGACATCAAGAAATGCCTATGAATTATTCACTTGTTATTGAACCATTTGATGTTTGGGGCTTTGATTATATGGGACCGTTTCCTTCCTATAACGGGTATACACATATTTTAGTTGTTGTTGATTACGTTACTAAGTGGGTAGACGCTATTCCAACTAGTAGTGCTGATCATAACAACACCGGTGGCGCCGGAACGCTGCCGTGGCCACCATCGTCGTCACCGCGATTTTCAACAACACCTCCGCCATCTTCACCAACATCTCCATCACCTTCCCCCTCTATCTACAGCGGTCCACTCTCCCGCAACCCACTGTACCCTCTACTTGAACATGGTGTTTTATGCTTCATATTATTATCCAATGATGTGTTGTCATCCTATGATGTCTGAGTAGATTTTCGTTGTCCTATCGGTGGTTGATGAATTGCTATGATTGATTTAATTTGCTTGTGGTTATGTTGCTGTCCTTTGGTGCCCATCATATGAGCGCGCGCGTGGATCACACCATAGGGTTAGTTGTATGTTGATAGGAATATGTATTGGAGGGCAAGAGTGACAGAAGCTTCAACCTAGCATAGAAATTGATGCATACGGGATTGAAGGGGGACCAATATATCTTAATGCTATGGTTGAGTTTTACCTTAATGAACGTTAGTAGTTGTGGACACTTGCTAATAGTTTCAATCATAAGTGCATAGAATTTCAAGTCAGGGATGACACGCTAGCAGTGGCCTCTCCCACATAAAACTTGCTATCGGTCTAGTAAAGTAGTCAGTTGCGTAGGGACAATTTCGCAACTCCTACCACCACTTTTTCACACTCGCTATATTTATTTTATTGTGTCTTTATCTAAACAGCCCCTAGTTTTTATTTACGCGCTCTTTATTTTCTTTCAAACCTATCCAAAAACACCTACAAAGTACTTCTACTTTCATACTTGTTCTAGGTAAAGCGAACGTTAAGCGTGCGTAGAGTTGTATCGGTGGTCGATAGAATTTGAGGGAATATTTATTCTACCTTTAGATCCTCATTGGGTTCGACACTCTTACTTATCGAAAGAGGCTACAATTGATCCCCTATACTTGTGGGTTATCACCTGGGCTCTGAAGATAAGATGCAAGTAGCAGGTTAAGTGCAATGGTCAATCATAAGGCATGAAGGGTTAATTAAGTATGCTCACCCCGGGACAGTTTTGAGGACTACAATTTTTGTTCCTGTTGACTCGCCAGAGGAAGAAGTTCGCTGATAATTTGAATTAGACGGATTAAGAGGTTGTTGGAAATAACCCGCCTTGGGATAACATGTGTCAGCAGTATAAGAGACCTCTGGGCGACGTTTACGGACCGGCGTATTAGGTAAACCGGAAGAAGTTACCACCTAGCCGCTAAGACGGGTTGTGCGGTGAGCTTCATGTTGCTGTTTCTTCAAAAGAAAGTTTGGATCCAAGTGAGCTAGAGGGCAAGAAATTCTTACTTTCCAGCTTGCTTGATGGGTTTTCTGTGTTGGCTGAGGGTGTGAGTCGGAAGAAAGAATAATTACCTCTGCGTCCCCAGCATGGCTAGCTTCTGCGTCACCCTGATAATAATCATTGTCAATGAGGTGTATGAAAAAGGAGCCAAGTGAATCAAGTTCTACCTCTGACTCATGATTATCATCATCGTCATCAATGTTTAACTCGGTGGACTCGGCGGTTTTCTTCTTGGCAGGCTTCTTGTTGGCCTTGGTTTTGACACGGGGTGTTTTGGCCGGTTTATCTTGCGTTTTCTTCTTCCAGAACGGATCATCACCCTGTTAAAGATTGAAATGATTATCAGGGGGGTTTGAGAATATGGATTAAAGCAAGGAATAGGGCGCTCTTACAGCTGGCGGTTTATTTGAAGCATAGAACAGACTAACCCTGTTTTATTGCAGTCGGCCACCGGTTCATCCAGCATCTTCTTGAAAGATTCAGTAATTTCAGCATCAGTCAGCTGAATATCAATATGCCGTTGAGGATCTTTCACATCCCCTGTGTACTCACACATTAAACCGGGGCGATGGCTTAAAGGTAAAATGCTCCAAGACACCCAGCAGCGGACGAAGTCAATGCCTATTAAACCGTTGGCTACAAAGGCCCTGAGCTTTGAAAGCTACGATGCATATTTGGCATGTTCCTTTGCAGTCAGCCTTTGAGGGAGTGGATGTGTGCTAGTAAGCCGGTGAGCACGGTAACCCGGCAGAGGATTTTCACCAGATGGAGATGTATCCCAGCAATAGAACCAAGTTTGGTTCCAATCTTTCGGGTGGCTATGATGCTTAGCATGAGGGAAGCTGGCGTCTTTCCTTTTCTGAATTGACATCCCGCCAAGTTCAGTGTTGGGTCCATCCATAAATTCGGTACGGCGGTTTAAATAGAAGAGATCTCTGAATAATTCAACCGTGGGCTCTTCTTGCAGATAAGCTTCGCAAAACACTTGAAAGTTGCGAATATTGGACACATAGTTAGGTCCAATATCTTGAGGGTGAAGTTGGAAGCAATGGAGCACATCACGGAAGAATTTTGATCCGGGGGGATGAAACCTCGACTATGATGATCGACAAAAATGATCACTTCCCCATCCTTGGGCTCAGGAGGATTTTCTGGACCGGGGGCTCTCCAGTGGATGTCTTCCTTTTTCGCTAAAGCGTCGGTTGCAACACATCCGTTCAGTTGCTCTTCTGTAATCCGGGATTAAACCCAGTTACACGCATAAAAGGACTTGGCCATTATTTGATGACCTGGAAGAAAGATTTGTGTTGGTTTAAGGTTCATGGATAATCCACCAAAGGTTAAAAGACAGAAAGTGTTGAAGCATGCATAAGTGTTAAACCGGAGATTGGGATTCTCAAGGTTACAAAGATGAGCGCGTGGCGGTTTAAGAGAGGGCTAATGGTACTTGGCGGGTTATTATTTTCTAACAGTTAAACCGCCTACACATGTATTGGCAATATAGATCTGAAGTTGGAAATAAGGCTAGTGATGAAAAACAGGTTTCACAGATTTATATCACAATTGTGGATCTGCCGCGGGTCAGAAAAGGAAAACATATTCAGATTTAAAATAGGTGCTTGAGCAGTTCATCAGATTCAGATGGGATTTTTCTGTACAAAAGGAGATGTTCTAGTGATGAAAAAGGGAGCTATAGTTACTACCATATAAGAAAATATCAAGTTTCAATTCACCATTTACGCTACGGAGAAGAACGGGGGAAGAACAGCACTGAACTTCCATGAACTCGCTGAAACCCTAATGGGATCTATGGGAAGAAGAAGGAGAGAATCACTAGGGCTGTTGAACAGGGGAGGTGTGCGGACGAGAATCTGGCCAGATCAGGTTGATGCAGCGACCGTTGTTGGGGCAGAGGCGAAGATCGACGGCGGCGGCAGCACTCGAGCACTGGGGCGACGCGAGGTGGAAGAAAGACGAAGAGGCAAAGGGGGAAAAGGAAAGGGACCCTCGGCCCTATTTATAAAGGTGAATGGATAAGTGGCAAGCGCAGGAATCGAGGAGGTCGAAAACGGATATGTAACAGGGCGGACGCCTCGATTTTCGGGGATTCATTAAAAATAAGGAGATACGGTAAAGATTTTGGTTCTGCGTAAAATTAATGACAGGTGACGTCATGACGGGTTATCATGATTCCAGAAGATAACGTCATGGCGATTTACAAGCGTCGCAAGGATAATGAAGGAGGTTTTTTTCTAAATGTTGAAGATTGACATGAACAAGTTCAAATTAACCTGGGGCCTAATGTTGGGGATATAACTATTGAGTATAAACCGCCCAGGAGTGGCCGGGTTATACTCATAGTGATTTACCCATATTGGAAGCCCATGAAGACATGGAAGATGGCGCTTTACGAAGGAGGCTCAATAGTAAGGCCCAAAGCCCAAAGGCGGATTAGGGCCCAAAGATGTAAACCGCCGTAAAATGTATAACTTGTATTGTAAGATAGGAAAGAGTAGATACCGAACCGGACACGTTTATGAGTCGGCCGTGAATCTATAGGCCGCCGGGTGTCAACCTGTGTATACAAAGGGACGACCCGACGGCGGTTTAGGGACAAGAAACAACAACCCGAGAGCCAGGCAAAGCGTATTCGCTCCCTGGTCATCGAAACCCTAACAATACCACCTCAAACTGTATTAGGCCTTTACCTTCACCGCAAGGGGCCGAACCAGTATAAACTCACCGTGTCATTTGTCCTATTTAACACATTTAAGCTAACCTCGTCGCAATGGCTCCACAACTAAGTCCTTTCATGAGGACATCTGTCGTGACAAAACCACGACATGACCTTTGCCAAAAATATAGGATATTGAACACATAGTCGACCACGTGCCATAATTAGACATAAATCTTCTCCGCACTTAATTAAGTTTACATGTTCCTTGGTAAATAAAATGGAGACAAATTATGGACAACCTATATGGTAATAAATTATCTTATTTCCATTTAATATATGGCATGGTCATTTAACATAATGATATTCTGTCGAGCTATCGAGCTAAAATCGAGCGAGCCAACATTGGCTCAAGATCGGCTCGTTTCTCGGTCGAGCTACATAAAGTGTTCAAACTCAGCTTGTTTCTTTTCGAGTCGATCTCGAGTCGAGTAAAAAAACGAGTCGATCTCGAGCGGCTCATGAGCCTCGAGCTTTTCTTGCAGCCATAACTGTAACCTACATTATACAATAATATTCAACACAATGTAACAAAAAGATGAGTTTATATTCATATGTATATGTTTTTTTAGACAAATACATATGTATATGTATATGCGCGTGCGTGTGTTGAAAAAAAAAGTTCAACATACAAGACCGGCCTATGCAAGCTTTTCTTTTGACGGGCCGGCCTACTACATGCTAGCTAAATCGACACTGGTCGCCGGCCCGAACGAGCGAGACCCACCGGATTTTGCGTGTCCCGCAGAATACCTAAGGTCAGATCTCGATTAGGTTTCAGAAAACGGTCAAAACACAAAATTTAGCCCCGTGTTGAGTGATGGCACGCCCCATCTATGGATCTCATTCATTCATGTCCAGGCAGCTCGAGGAGGCTCCTTTCCATGGCCATGGGTGCACAGTGCGCTCGTCAAATCATGGGGGCCGCGGAGTACGGAGCCGAGGTTGCTTCGTATCGCTTCAATCGCATCGCGCGTCGCCATGCCTTTTAGCATGGAACGCACTCGTGAGATGCGTCGCATTTTGATTTTGATTTTGTTCGCCGACGTGCGTGTGTGCGTGCATGCTCTTGTGTTGTGCCGGGCTGGCCGCTGGACGCATGGTATTCGTTTCAACGCCAGGTTGCGATGATGCACGAGTGAACGAGCGTTTCATTCTGTCATGTCCGCGCGGGCACGGAGCCGATAGACTCTTGGGAGGTGTTTGTTTGCAGATCGGTAACGGCAACGTAAACGTAATGGATTTACACCGTTAATGTAAACGGTATGGGCATAAATCGAAATCTGGTTGGCTATCAGATGTAATGGTAAGAGGAAAAGCAGGGAAGAAAACAGAAACTCATCGGCCATGGCGCAGGGAAGAAAACAGGAACCCGTCGGCCATGGCGCAGAGAAAAGCACGTTGGGTTCCAGATATGTAGAACTAAGGCCACCGCCGGCCGCTGCTCCTGGCGTGTCGCCGCCGCTGCATGCTGAAGAGGGGAAGCTCGGGACCTTGGCAACCAGGGCCGACGGCAACTCGGTGGAGGAGGGTGGGTGAGGACCGGAGGAAGAGATCTGCCGCCGCCACTAGCGCCGCAACTCGCGGAGGATCGGTGGGCGGCAAGAGATTTTCTGTGTTGGGGACGGGGGTTGACTCGGTTTGCTCCCTGTAACGTACTAATTCGTCTACGCGGGGGTGTGGGCGGTATCCTGCTAAAACTGCGCTGGGATCTGTTTATACTTTATACTCTCTCTGTCTAGATGTGTAAGTCATATTACGAAAATCAAATAATCCAAAAACACTTAGGCGCGGTGCATTAACTTCTATCTCGTTTCTTGTTTCTTGACATATCAATCAATAAGAGATATGTAGTGTGCATGTTTTTAATGACTTGAAACTATCAAACACGATATGCAGTGGTTAGTTCATTGCATGCAATGCTATTAATTAGCAAATAAACATTAAGTTCTCTCGTTTTCCCCTCTTTTTGTTCACGGTGCACAACCTAAGATGACTTATTCACCTAGACGGAGTGAGTACAAAGAAAGAAAACCAAACATGGGTAACGGTAAGAGGTTACATTGTAATCGGATACCGAACGAAAAACTGCGAACCAAACACCTCCTAATATTTGTATATATGAGCTAGACTTTGTCGCCACCGGTGGCGGAGGCGGGAGTGGGAGTGGGAGTGGCGGGGGCGGCGGCGGCGGCCGCGGTGGCCATGGCGCCGATGGTGTCGGTAAGGGCGCTCTCAAAGATGAAGCTCTTGTCTTGGGGACTCTCGGGAACATATACGGCGTACATCTTCTTGACGGCGGACTCGATGGCGGGGACGAACTTGTAGTCCTTGTATGCATCCCCCATGGTCTCCTTGATGGCCTTGCTGAAGGCGGAGTCGAAGACGGTGGACTTGTCCTTGGCCGGGGCAGCGTCGGCGGCAGTGGCTGCAGTCCTGAAGGCGGTGTCGATCTGGTCAATGGCCTTGAGCTCGCCGGCAGGGATCGCCCCCTTGACTTCCTCGCGGGCGGGCTTGACAGCGTGGACCTCTAGGATGCCGGCGATGATGCGGAGCGACTCGCCAAAGATGGCCACGAAGGAGTCATACTTGGCCTCCGGGGTAGCGCCCTGGGCGTTCGTGGCGGCTGCCACCTGAGCTAAGACGACCCTAGTGCTGATACTGGCATTGGCGCTGGACACGTTGGCTAACCCTTCGAGTGTCCAGTTGCCAAAGTTGTTGACGAAGGTGGTCTCAAAATACTTGGGCTTGTCCGCTGGAGGGACCACGGCTGCAGCCGCCACGGCCGCCTTGAAGGCGTTGTTGGCCTTCTCAATTAGCTTCTGCTCCTCGGTTATGGCCTTGGGTTGTGCCCCGGCCGGGGCGCGGCCGGCTTCGGCAGCGTACGAGACGGCTGGCCCGGCCACGAGGGCGACGGCCATGAAGAGCGCCACCGTGCATTGCTGCACTGCCATTGTTGATGCTCTTGTCTTGCGTTGGTTGGTTTGCACAGTATGTAGGAGGAGAGATTGTGGTGTGGTATGAGGATGAAGGAGCTTAGCTCTATATATACATGCCCAAATTAGCAATCTCCTCCTCTCCTCTCCCTTTTTAGCCAAACAAATTATATCTATGAGCTCGTCATCCCAACCAATCAATTAGATCGCTAAATACCGGTTGACCTGGTGGGGTAATAACCTTCCCATCCGAACTGAACAGAAGATCAGCAAGGACCACAAGTAGCTTCTTCTGCAAACTGTGGCTAGTAAATTTATTGAACTATTAAAGATAAGGCGGATACTTGGACATATGATCAGATGGCCGAGTTGGTCTAAGGCGCCAGATTAAGGCTCTGGTCAAATACAATTTTTTCTTTCTACAGAAACAAAAAGAAACCGGACCTACTTATTTTTTTCCCTGATAAACTGCATAAAACAGTCAGCTACTGCCAATTGTATTTTAAAAAAATGTTCTTTTTTTGAAATATTCATAAAAGTAAAAAAATAATTACTATTTTAAAAAATGTCGATAAATTTTGAAGATGCTCTGAACTTGTAAAAATGTTCATGAATTTTTAGAATATTATAGAGTTCTACAAAAATTATAAATTTTCGAAATTGTTTCTGAATTTTTCAAATAAATCAAGAATTCTAGAAATTTTCGAAAATAAAAGGAAAGACCAGACATACTTATTGTTTCCTAAACTGCATAAAAGGGTCGTCTACTGAAATTATTTTTATAAAATGATGACCTTATTATTAAAAAATATTCTAGAAATTAAATTTTCAGGAATTATTTTTTTAAATGGTAAATTTCAAAGATGCTCTGACATTTTAAAAAGGTTCAAGATTTTTAGAATATTCTAAATTTTAAAGGTTTCTGATTTTTTTTACAAAAACCACAAATTTGAAAATATTCCTGGATTTATTGAACATTCATGAATTCATAAAATTATGTGAATTTCAAAAATATAAATAAAACATTAAACCAAAAATGTAAACACCAGAATAATACAGACAATAGGAAAAAAGGAAAATAGAAAATAAATGGTGAAGGGTTATTAGTCTAGGTCCAAATCCCACTCTGGTCAAATACATTTTTTCTTTCTCCAAAATAAAAAAGAAACCGGACCTAGTTATCTTTTTCCCTGATAAACTGCATAAAAGAGTCGGCTACTGCCATTTTTTTGGAAAAAAAATGTTCATTTTTTAAAATATTCATAAAAGAAAAAAATAATAACTACTTTAAAAAATGTCGATAAATTTTAAAGATGCTCTGAACTTGTAAAAATGTTCATGAATTTTTAGAATATTCTAGAGTTTGACAAAAATTCTCAATTTTCGAAATTGTTTCTGAATTTTTCAAATAAATCAAGAATTCTAGAAATTTTCGAAAATAAAAGGAAGACCAGACATACTTATTGTTTCCTAAACTGCATAAAAGGGTCGTCTACTGCAATTATTTTTATAAAATGACCTTATTTTTAAAAAACATTCTAGAAATTAAATTTTCAGGAATTTTTTTAATGGTAAAATTCAAAGATGCTCTGACATTTTAAAAAGGTTCAAGATTTTTAGAATATTCTAAATTTTAAAGGTTTCCAAGTTTTTTACGAAAACCACAAATTTTGAAAATATTCCTGGATTTATTGAACATTCATGAATTCATAAAATTATGTGAATTTCAAAAATATAAATAAAACATTAAACCAAAAATGTAAACACCAGGATAAGACAGACAATAGGAAAAAAGGAAAATAGAAAATAAATGGTGAAGGGTTATTAGTCTAGGTTCTAGAACATTCCAGAACCCCGGGCGAGTAGACACTTAACATCTCGAGTGGATCGGGCCATTACCGTGTGGAGGGTGGGAGAGTGCGTGTTTGGTAGCTACACCCAACTTATGTGCGGACAAGGATTTGCCTTACGTAGTACTCCCTCCGTCTCAAAATTCTTGTCTTAGATTTGTCAAGATACGGATGTATCTAATACTAAAATGTGAGTTGGTACATTCGTATTTAGACAAATCTAAGACAAGAATTTTGGGACGGAGGGGGTATGTATTAGTTTTTTGGTCCAAAATTGTAAATCAAAGCCGGACCTACTGTAAACTGCCCAAGAATTGTACTGCATAAGTTTTAAAAACTGCTCTGAAATGTAAAAACATTCACAATGGTATTTTGAAAAGGTATTATTAAAATACTATTAAGAAATTTTTTAAATGTTTATGTTTACTATTAAAACATTCTAAATTTTTTAAAAAAATCATAAATTCTCCAAAAAAAATTAAAGAATTTTAAAAATATTAACATATTTATTAACATTCATAATTTTTTTAAGAAAGAGGCATAACATAAACCAAAAATGTAAACACCAGAATAAAAACGACAGTAGAAAACAAAGAAAATAGAAAATAAATCGGGGAAAGATTTTAGAACCTTCGAAAATTGATTGGGGGCGGGGGGGGGGGGGATTTGAACATCACGAGTGGATTGGCCCATTGCCGCGTGGGTGGTGGGAGGGTATGCATTTGGTTGCTACCCCCGACTTGCGCGCGAACTAGGAGTCGTTGATTTTTTTTATTTTCAAAAAACTATGTAGTAGCTTTCGTGTGTGTTTACTTTTGAGAATCTATGTTCTGCCTACTAGGGAAAATAATTTCACCAGAAAAAGTTAGGGGAAACAATTCCCTGTTGCCTGTAAACAGACTAGTGTGGAAAACAACTTGTACGACACTGGCTTAAAATAAAATGTACCGTACTCCCTTCATTAGTGAATTAGCGTACATCTAGGTTTTGTTTTAAGTCAAAGTTTTAAAATTTTGACCAACTTTATAGAAAAAAGAGTAGTACCATATATGATAACAAATTGGTACATTATGAAACTATATTTTAAAACGAATCTAGTGATATTAATTTAGTGCCATAAATGCTGCTACTTTTCTCTATAAAGTTGATCAAAAGTTTAAACATCTTTGCTAAGTCTCCGTGGATTAAGACTTCGTTATGTCTCAGTCGATGCTATATGCCTTAGGTATTTCATGGAGACTCGTACAGAAAATTCCTTTTTAGTTTTTTTTCCTTTTTCTTCTTATATACTACTCCCTTCGTCCCATAATATAAGGACGTTTTTGATACTAGTGTAGTCTTAAAAACGTTCTTATATTTTGGGACAGAGGGGTACAGTATATCACTTGACATGGCATAGCTCGGTCGCCTCGTCCTTGAACCGTTCGCTCCTTAGGAGAAGTCGGACGGACATGCTCTACCTCTATGTGCCCAAAGTTTCCGGCCGCACGCTTCCCTGGCCTGAGCCCATGTTCCGCTTCTCGGGCTTGAACCCGAGGCCAACGTGACACGGCTCGAACCCCGTGCAAGCGCCTTGACAAACCTCAGCTCGACACGCACAAACACGAGAGCCCACGCGACACGCGACTTTCCAAGCACGCACGCACGCATGTGGACGTGGGCACACGAGGCTTTGCGACGGTGGCACGCACGTGCGCGCCCACCCACCGGTATGGTATGGGCAGCGGGCAGCGGCATTTGAACTGACGGCGCCCTTCGTGGATCCGTGCAGTGCAGCTGCAACGTGCCCTGTCTTTCTGATTTGTCTTTGCTCGTTTCTCGTTTGCGTCGACGGGAGAAGCCGAGGGGCCAGCTTATCCCTCGTCTGCACGCCACGCCATGGAGGAGGATAGATAGATCCGCTGAAACTGCTGCATGCACGATGCCAAAAATCTCCGTACAGGGCAACATGCATGTGCCAAAAGCCTTTCCGTCAGTCGGTGTATATACCATGGAAGATGTACGAAATGACGGTGGCCACTGGCCAGAAATCAGAGGCCGGAATTATGGCACGTTCGCTGGCCGCACCTTTATTCCGGTAGCCCCAAAGCTATCAAGATAAGGTATTGTCTAGTCTAGAAGAAAAAAGAGAAAAGGTATTACCACCTCAACTCGATCCAGACCGGTGAACAGTTCTATCAAAATCAGGAGGAAGATTCTTTGATCTTGAAATATTAGTCTAAATGAATTTATTCATCTAAATCTTCACATGCAATTGTTAATTCAGTTTTGCTAAAGCACATCTAGATGTGCCATAAGTGTTGCACATCTAAGTCATATGTCATTGATCTTACATTGAGATTCGTATGGATATTTTTTTATTTTTATTTTTCTCTTTATGCTTGACTCACTCACTTAGATGTGCAATAACTAGAGCACATCTAGATGTGACCTAGAGATACCCTTGTTAGTTTTAGAGGAATTCAACCTGTGTACCTACCTGCTGTTTGGAATGTCAGAGTGCCTCCTAAAATCCAGGGTTTCCTGTGGCTGTTTTCACAAAATAAGATGATGACCTGCGATAATCTTAGAAAACAGGGTATAGCCAAACCCCTAGAATGTGTCCATTGTAAAGAAATAGAATCAGTTTATCATCTGTTCTTTGAGTGTATTGTGGCTAGGGTCATCTGGCAAGAAGTGGAACATGTTTTCCAAATCTTTGTTAATAATTTTGAGAACATTGGAAGAACTGTCTTTGCAATAAGAAGTTCTTACATTTGAATGTTGTAAGATCGGCAGTCCTGTGGGGACTATGGAACTCTAGAAATTCAATAATTATTTATAGATGCTCCTGAATATCTGTGAAACATGTCTTGGCTCGGGTGTTTTGATACTTAAAAGACTGGACCAAGTTGTTCCAGGATCTCCAAGGAGGTCTGATGCAAGAGTTTCAAACTTGCTTTGGAAACACTTGAAGGGCCCTCTGACTCTAGAACCAGGATGAACAGCTGCCACAACTTTTTTTAGAAAAGGAGGATGACCCCCGGCCTCTGCATCTGGGCGATGCATGCGGCCATTTAATTAATTATTCTCACAAGACCTTACAAAGTCATACAACAGTAAGACTAAAGCCACCTTCTAAGGAACAACTGTCGCTACACCTATCCAATTGATGAAGGGCGCTGATTGCCTGGGCCTAATACCAAACAGACATCGCAGCCAAACCAAAACATCTAAGACCTGAGGTCCCAACCAGGATGCCTGCCGGGTATGGGGCACCTACCAGTCCGGCGCACTCCTCAACCAGGACGTTTGCCGGGTATGAGGCCGTCGCAGCCACCTGCCACCAATCCATCTTCAGAGCTGTACTGTTGCATCAACTGTGCCAGGTCTCTCTTCCATCGACACCACCACGACGCCAGACAACGTCGTCCTCCTGCACGAGTCCATCCTCGCACATCGAACTCTGAATCTGCACTGCGCCACGCCATCGAGATCCGTCGCCATCAATGTGTAGGATGAAGCACCGCTCCACCAAAGATGCCGTCCGCTGGTCCCGCGAAGCCGAGTGCACCTCCAAGAATGCCGCCCCCAAGGGGGTAACGACACATGATTGCCGCCAACATCCGACCAGCTGAACTAAGGGTTTCCCCCAGAGGTATTGAGTGGAGTTGGGAGCTTCACCTTGATACGTCCATTTTGCATTATGCTTTTATATCGATATTTATTGCATTATGGGCTATTATTACACGTTATGTCACAATACTTATGCCTATTCTCTCTTATTTTACAAGGTTTACATGAAGAGGGAGAATGCCGGCAGCTGGAATTCTAGGCTGGAAAAGGAGCAAATATTAGAGACCTATTCTGCACAACTCCGAAAGTCCTGAAAGTCCACGGAAGTTATTTTTTGAATTAATAAAAAATACTAGAGAAAGAATCCACAAGAGGGGGCCCACACCCTGGCCACGAGGGTGGGGGCGCGCCCTACCCCCCTAGGCGCGCCCCCTGCCTCGTGGGCCCCCTGGCAGGCCTCCGGTGCCCATCTTCTGCTATATGAAGTCTTTCGTCCGAGAAAAAATCATAAGCAAGCTTTCGGGAAGAAACTCCGCCGCCACGAGGCGGAACCTTGGTGGAACCAATCTAGGGCTCCGGCAGAGCTGTTCTGCCGGGGAAACTTCCCTCCGGGAGGGGGAAATCATCGCCACCGTCATCACCAAAGATCCTCTCATCGGGAGGGGGTCAATCTCCATCAACATCTTCACTAGCACCATCTCCTCTAAAACCCTAGTTCATTTCTTGTATCCAATCTTTGTCCCAAAGCCTCAGATTGGTACCAGTGGGTTGCTAGTAGTGTTGATTACTCCTTGTAGTTAATACTAGTTGGTTTATTTGGTGGAAGATCATATGTTCAGATCCTTTATGCATATTAATACCCCTCTGATTATGAACATGAATATGATTTGTGAGTAGTTACGTTTGTTCCTGAGGACATGGGAGAAGTCTTGCTATAAGTAGTCATGTGAATTTGGTATTCGTTCGATATTTTGATGAGATGTATGTTGTCTCTCCTCTAGTGGTGTTATGTGAACGTCGACTACATGACACTTCACCATTGTTTGGGCCTAGAGGAAGGCATTGGGAAGTAATAAGTAGATGATGGGTTGCTAGAGTGACAGAAGCTTAAACCCTAGTTTATGAGTTGCTTCGTAAGGGGCTGATTTGGATCCATATGTTTCATGCTATGGTTAGGTTTACCTTAATACTTCCCTTGTAGTTGCGGATGCTTGCAATAGGGGTTAATCATAAGTGGGATGCTTGTCCAAGAAAGGACATCACCCAAGCACCGGTCCACCCACATACCAAATTATCAAAGTAACGAACGCGAATCATATGAGCATGATGAAAACTAGCTTGACTATAATTCCTATGTGTCCTCGGGAGCGCTTTTGTCTATATAAGAGTTTGTCCAGGCTTTTCCCTTGCTACAAAAAGGATTGGGCCATGTTGCTGCACCTTATTTACTTTCATTACTTGTTACCCGTTAAAAATTACCTTATCACAAAACTATCTGTTACCTATAATTTCTGTGCTTGCAAAGAATACCTTACTGAAAAGCGCTTGTCATTTCCTTCTGCTCCTCGTTGGGTTCGACACTCTTACTTATTGAAAGGACTACGATAGATCCCCTATACTTGTGGGTCATCAAGACTCTTTTCTGGCGTCGTTGCCGGGGAGTGAAGCTCCTTTGGTAGGTGGAATTTGGTAAGGAAAAATTTATATAGTGTGCTGAAATTTACTGTCACTTGTTACTATGGAAAGTAATCCTTTGAGGGGCTTGTTTGGGGTATCTTCACCCCGACCAGTAGAGCAAAGAGTTGCTCCTCAACCTACTGAACCTACTGAAAATGTTTACTTTGAAATTCCTTCGGGTATGATAGAGAAACTGCTAGCTAATCCTTTTACAGGAGATGGAACATTACATCCCGATCTGCACCTAATCTATGTGGATGAAGTTTGTGGATTGTTTAAGCTTGCAGGTATGCCCGAGGATGTTATCAATAAGAAGGTCTTCCCTTTATCTTTGAAGGGAGAGGCATTGACATGGTTTAGGCTATGTGATGATATGGGATCATGGAACTACAACCGATTGAAATTGAAATTTCATCAGAAGGTTTATCCTATGCATCTTGTTCATCGTGATCGTAATTATATATATAATTTTTGGCCTCGCAAAGGAGAAAGCATCGCTCAAGCTTGGGGGAGGCTTAAGTCAATATTATATTCATGCCCCAATCATGAGCTCTCAAGATAACTCATTATTCAAAAAAATTATGCACGGCTTTCTCTCAATAATCGCTCCATGCTCGATACTTCTTGTACTGGCTCTTTTATGATGAAGACTATTGAATTCAGATGGGATTTATTGGAAAAAATTAAACGCAACTATGAAGATTGGGAACTCAACAAAGGTAAGGAGTCAGGTATAACTACTAAGTTTGATTGTGTTAAATCTTTTATGGATACCGATGTTTTTCGTGAATTTAGCACTAAATATGGACTTGACTCTGAGATAGTAGCTTCTTTCTGTGAATCCTTTGCTACTCATGTTGATCTCCCTAAGGATAAGTGGTTTAAATATAATCCTCCCGTTGAAGTAAAAGTAGTTACACCTATTAAAGTTGTAGAAAAGACTATCACTTATGATGATCATGTTGTTCCTACTGCTTATATTGAGAAACCACCTTTCCCTATTAGAATAAAAGATCATGCTAAAGCTTCAACTATGGTCAACAAAAGTAACATTAAGACACCCAAACCTCGTGAGCAAATTAAAGTTGAACCTAGTGTTTCTATGGTTAAAGATCTCTTGGCTGATAATATTGATGGGCATGTTATTTACTTCTGTGATGAAGCTGCTAGAATTGATGGACCTGATACTAAAAATAAACATAGATCTGTAGGCATGCCTGTTATTTCTGTTAAAATATGAGATCATTGTTATCATGGCTTGTGTGATATGGGTGCTAGTGCAAGTGCAATACCTCATTCCTTATACAAAGAAATTATGCATGAGATTGCACCTGCTGAGTTTGAGGGAATTGATGTTACAATTAAGCTTGCCAATAGAGACACTATTTCACCAGTTGGGATTGTTAGAGATGTTGAAGTCTTGTGTGGGAAAGTTAAATATCCTGCTGATTTTCTTGTCCTTGGTTCCCCATAAGATAACTTTTGTCCCATTATATTTGGTAGACCCTTCTTGGATACTGTTAATGCTAAGGTAGACTGCAAAAAGGATGTTGTTACTATTGGTTTGGGGGATATGTCTCATGAGTTTAACTTTGCTAAATTTCGTAGACAACCCCGTGATGAGGAATTGCCTAGTAAAGATGAAATTATTGGTCTTGCTTCTATTGCCGTGCCTCCTAATGATCCTTTAGAACAATATTTGCTAGACCATGAAAATGATATGTTTATGAATGAAAGAAGGGAAATAGATGAAGTATTCTTTAAACAGGGACCTATTTTGAAACACAACTTACATGTTGAAATCCTAGAGGATCCTCCTCCACCCAAGGGTGATCCCGTGTTTGAGCTTAAACCATTACCTGATACTCTTAAATATGCTTATCTTGATGAAAAGGAGATATATCCTGTTATTATTAGTGCTAACCTTTCAGAGCATGAAGAAAAGAGATTATTGAAAACTCTGAAGAAGCACTGTGCTGCTATTGGATATACTCTTGATGATCTTAAGGGCATTAGTCCCACTCTATGCCAACACAAAATAAAATTGGAGAAAGACGCTAAACTAGTTGTTGATCACCAACGACGGTTAAATCCTAAGATGAAAGAAGTGGTAAGAAAAGAAATACTAAAGCTTCTGGAGGCATGTATAATTTATCCCGTTGCTGATAGTCAGTGGGTAAGTCCTATCCATTGTGTCCCCAAGAAGGGAGGTATTACTGTTGTTCCTAATGATAAAGATGAATTGATCCCACAAAGAATTATTACAGGTTATAGAATGGTAATTGATTTCCGCAAATTAAATAAAGCTACTAAAAAGGATCATTACCCTTTACCTTTTATTGATCAAATGCCAGAAAGATTATCCAAACATACACATTTTTGCTTTCTAGATGCTTATTATGGTTTCTCTCAAATACCTGTGTCAAAAGAGGATCAAGAAAAGACCACGTTTACTTGCCCTTTCGGTACCTTTGCTTATAGACATATGCCTTTTGGTTTATGTAATGCACCTGCTACCTTTCAAAGATGCATGATGGCTATATTATCTGATTTTTGTGAAAAGATTGTTGAGGTTTTCATGGATGATTTCTCCGTATATGGAACTTCTTTTGATGATTGCTTGAGCAACCTTGATCGAGTTTTGCAGAGATGTGAAGAAACTAACCTTGTCTTTAATTGGGAGAAGTGCCACTTTATGGTTAATGAAGGTATTGACTTAGGGCATAAAATTTTTGAAAGAGGTATTGAAGTTGATAAAGCCAAAGTTGATGCTATTGAAAAGATGTCGTGTCCCAAGGACATTAAAGGTATAAGAAGTTTCCTTGGTCATGCCGGTTTTTATCGGAGGTTCATTAAGGACTTCTCTAAACTCTCTAGGCCTCTGACTAATCTCTTACAAAATATATTCCTTTTGTCTTTGATGATGACTCTGTAGAAGCATTTGAAATACTTAAGAAAGCATTGATTTCTGCACCAATTGTTCAGCCACCTGATTGGAATTTACCCTTTGAAATTATGTGTGATGCTAGTGATTATGTTGTAGGTGCTGTTCTAGGACAAAGAGTTGATAATAAATTAAATGTTATCCAATATGCTAGTAAAACTCTAGGCAATGCCTAGAGAAATTATGCTACTACTGAAAAAGAATTTTTAGCAGTTATATTTGCTTGTGATAAGTTCAGACCTTATATTGTTGATTCTAAAGTAACTGTTCACACTGATCATGCTGCTATTAAATATCTTATGGAAAAGAAAGATGCTAAACCAAGACTTATTAGATGGGTTCTCTTGTTACAAGAATTTGATTTGCATATTATTGATAGAAAGGGAGCTGAGAACCCCGTTGCAGACAACTTGTCTAGGTTAGAGAATGTTCTTGATGACCCACTACCTATTGATGATAGCTTTCCTGGTGAACAATTAAATGTCATTAACGCTTCTCATACAGCTCCATGGTATGCTGATTATGCTAATTATATTGTTGCTAAATTTATACCACCTAGTTTCACATGCCAGCAAAAGAAAAAGTTTTTCTATGATTTAAAACATTACTTTTGGGATGACCCACACCTTTATAAATAAGGAGTAGATGGTGTTATTAGACGTTGTATACCTGAGCATGAACAGGAACAGATCCTACGCAAGTGTCACTCCGAAGCTTATGGAGGACACCACGCTGGAGATAGGATTTCACATAAGGTATTGCAATCCAGTTTTTATTGGCCTACTCTCTTCAAAGATGCTCGTAAGTTTGTCTTATCTTGTGATGAATGTCAAAGAATTGGTAATATTAGTAGACATCAAGAAATGCCTATGAATTATTCACTTGTTATTGAACCATTTGATGTTTGGGGCTTTGATTATATGGGACCGTTTACTTCCTATAACGGGTATACACATATTTTAGTTGTTGTTGATTACGTTACTAAGTGGGTAGACGCTATTCCAACTAGTAGTGCTGATCATAACACCTCTATTAAGATGCTTAAAGAAGTTATTTTTCCGAGGTTTGGAGTCCCTAGATATTTTGTGACGACCAAACCTCGAAGGATTTGAGTCTCTGTGCTTACCGTGCTAGTCCCTGGATCGAACTCGCTAGCACACACAGTATAGATGAATACCAGAATAGCAAGTGCATCATTTATTACAACGTATGATCCAGAGTATATAAAATAAAACAAACTGCATAGCACTTGGCTAGCTTTATTCAATCAAACAGCGGAAAGTAGCAGAAAATAACGATGAGTCACATCATAGCCCACTGGCGATGCTGAGTGCAGACTCGCGACCCTAACGGTACCTTACTCTTCGTCTGAATATCCTGCAACATGAGACGTTGCAGCCATATAGGTCAATACTTTGAATGTATTGGCAAGTTACATAGGAGTAATAATATAGCAGACCTACATGTATATGCATAGTACAACAAAGGAAGGCTTGAGGGTTTATTTTTGCAGAAAGCTGATTTTATCCTAATAACTACCTAATAGTCAAATTTTTATTTAGTTCTTTTATTACTACAATTATATACACAAGGTTGAGTTGGCAAAATCAACTCCAACCTACCCTTTTATTAAGTTGCCCACAAATATTATTAAGTGTCACATCTGTCAAGATCATCCAACAACTGTAATGGCATAGTGGCTCAAAGTTACCCATAACCGGGGGCACGGCTAATCATGATTAGTTTTAATACTCTGCAGAGTTTTGTACGCTTTACCCACTGGACCCAATCCGAAGATTGAGACAAAGTCTTTCAGAAGAGGTTCCCTTAACCACCTGACGGCCACATCCCACCTACATATGCTACATCTGTCAACACTGTCTGGGCCAGGGTTCCAACAACTGATCAACTAAGCCAGAGCCCATATAGCCAGTGGCCGCACATGGAAGCAACTAGTCACTAAGTCTATCTGATCTTTTTGAACCTGGGCGGCATTCCACTTAGGGTGCACTCTCATGGGCGCATGGCCTTAGAAAAGGTGCAAGACCCCATGATGCCTTCCCTCAACACCAAGCAATACCACTTTCGCCCAGAGGTGAGTTAAATCCTGAGTTACTACTCAATTTGTTAAATATATAATCCTCACATAAACTCAATGAATACACGAACCACCCCCGTCTACAAAGCATAGCAAACTACAACTACCACGATTTGCAAAAACGGGAAGATAGCTCAACAGCATAGCAAAATAATATAGTATTCCTATACATGCATATATTCATAGTGTGATATAACTACATGCATAGAAAACAATAGGTAAAGAATGATCAACATGTAACTTGCCTTGGTTCTAGTTCAGAAAGTCACACTCCTGACAATAGCTCGCGTCGCACTCCGGACAATCTACACGTTTCACACAATTCAACAAATCAATCATTGGAACACGAAAAGAACCAAAACAAAACCAACAGCAATAAAATGATTTTTAAAACTCAACAACAGAAGCTTAACAGCACCTAAAATGCCCTACGGTCACAACGCAAAAATAATCAATTGATTCCGATGAACGGTTTGAGAGTTATGGCCTCCCGAAGATTTAATTGGAATTTGAACGAATTCAAATTTAAAGAGTGCAAACATGAGAAATTTTGGTACTGTCATAATGTACTGATTTTTGTGAGTGCATAGGAAAAAGAATCAACAAATTTGGATTTATGGATTAGGAGTTATAGCTACTGGAAGTTTTGAGTGAAAAACTGAAAAATAAATAAAACAGCAACAGAATTCTCCTGGTCCTGTAGCGAACTCCTGTAGATGCTGCTGTAGTGACGCCACGTGGTGGCGCATGATTGGCTCAGGTGGTGCTGTGCGCGCGTGTGCTCACCCGAACAGGGGACGGCGGCGGCGGTTCGGGCGTCGGCGGCGGCGCTACTCCGGTTGGTTCCCGGCGAAGGCGAGGTGACGGGCGGATGCAGAGTGGCACGATGGTGGTAAGGGTGGTGAAAACGGCGACGAGGAACTCCTCTGCGGGCGGTGGTGACGACGCTAACTCCGGCGGCGTCGGGTGTGCTCCAGCGGCTCGCTCCGGTGTCTTCCTGCCTAGGAAACCGTGTCAAACGGGACCGCAATCGAGCGCAGGTTATATATATAGAGAGAGCGGCGCGACTGCGGTGAGCTTACGGCGGCGAAAACCACCGGCGAACGGCGGCGGCAGCAGAGCTTCGCGGCGAGATGCGTTTCGCCCTCGCTCGAGCGTGCGGCAACGGGAGAGGTCGAGGAGGGGATGCGGGGGTTCGTCGGGGTCTTGGGCTCGCGTTCGGTGTCCCTGGAGCGCACGGAATCAAGCAGGGCGCACGAGCTCGATCCGGCTCGGCGTCGGGTGCGCGGGCGGTGCGGCGGCGTCCAGCTCGGGGAAGGGATGAACAGGCGCGGGTCGGGTCAGGTGCGGGTCGGGCGATGCGATGCGGCTGTGCGTACCGCTTCGGTGGGGCTGGGGAGGCGCGAGGGACTGGGCCGCGGCTGGCTTGCTGGGCCCCGGTGCGGCGCTGCGCTGTGGCACTGGCAGGCGGGCTGGCTGGGCCGCGCAGTGTTGCATTTTTTTAACAAAAACTACAGCAGTAAACTAAAAATAAATAAAATAAAATACACAGTATAAAATCTAAATAAAAATACCTAGACACACAGTAAAAATAGCCCTATAGCTATAAACTACAGGAACACTAGTTCCAATAGTAATGCAATTTTGAAAAATAATTTTGATGCAATAGGACACTCAAACAGCAATAAAACAATCAAATAAAATATTTTGAAGATTGCAAAAATTACCAGAACATACCAGATGAACTGGAAATAATATTCTGCACATTATGAACATTTTTAAAATAGGGGAGAAGTCATGTTATCTCCACTCCAAATAAATTGCTTTTTGTTGCATAATGATTTGAATATTTCAGAAAAGCAAATAATGCAATAAAAATATGATATGCATATGAATGATCTATTAACATCCTAATTTAGGAAAATTGGGATGTTACAAACCTACCCCCCTTAAGATGAATCTCGCCCTCGAGATTCGGGCTGGCTAGCAAATAGGTGTGGGTGATCCTGCCTGAGATCTTCCTCTCGTTCCCAGGTAGCTTCCTCCTCTGTATGATGATCCCACTGAACCTTGCAAAACTTGATTGTCTTGGTGCGAGTAACTCTCTCTGCTATCTCCAGAATCTTAACAGGTTTCTCCTCATATGTCAAATCACTCTCCAACTGAATTGCCTCAAGTGGCACTGTGTCCCTCAATGGAACATCCATCATCTCTGCATGGCACTTCTTCAACTGAGATACATGAAACACATTATGAACTCCTGACAAGGATTCTGGCAACTCCACCTGATAAGCTACCTCTCCTCTACGCTCCAAGATCTTGTAAGGCCCCACAAAACGTGGTGCTAACTTACCTTTGATTCCAAACCTCTTAATTCCACGAAGTGGTGAAACTCTAAGGTATGCACGGTCTCCTACCTCATATGTCACCTCCTTACGCTTTGCATCTGCATAACTCTTCTGTCTGGACTGTGCTATCTTCAGCCTGTCACGAATCAACTTGACCTTCTCCTCAGCATCTCTGATCAAGTCTAGTCCAAAGAACTGACGTTCTCCAACCTCATCCCACATCAACGGTGTCCTGCACTTCCTACCATACAATACCTCAAATGGTGCCATATTCAGACTAGCCTGATAACTGTTATTATATGAGAACTCTGCATAAGGTAAATTATCATCCCAACTGGACCCATAGTCCAAAGCACAAGCTCTCAACATATCCTCCAAAATCTGATTTACCCTCTTTGTCTGCCCATTTGTCTGTGGATGGAAAGCAGTACTGAACTCCAGCCTGGTGCCCAAGGATTCATGCAACTGACGCCAAAATTTAGATGTGAACTGAGTACCTCTATCAGACACTACCTTCCTTGGAACTCCATGCAGACAAACAATCTTAGACATATAAATTTTTGCTAGCTGAGCACTGGTATAAGTTGTCTTTACTGGGATGAAGTCAGCAACTTTAGTCAAACGATCAACAACTACCCAAATAGAATCATAACCTGACCGAGTCCTGGGTAGACCTGTAATGAAATCCATACCAATCTCATCCCACTTCCAATCAGGTATAGGCAATGGCTGTAACAAACCTGCTGGTCTCTGATGTTCTGCTTTAACCCTTTGGCACACATCACATGTTGCAATATATCCAGAAATTTCCCTCTTCAGGCTAGGCCACCAAAATCTTTCCCTCAAATCCAAATACATATTAGTATTACCTGGGTGAATAGAATAAGGTGAATCATGTGCCTCCTGAAGAATCAACTTCCTGATATCTGCATCTTGAGGTACACAAATACGCTTCTCAAACCATATGGCTCCATGTTCATCCTCATGGAAACCTTCTGCCTTACCTTTAGCCATATTCTCTTTTATCTCAGCAATCTCCTTATCACCCTTTTGAGCTTCTCTGATCTTGTCAAGCAACGTAGGCTTTACCTCAAGTGTTGCTAAATATCCCTTAGGAACTATCTCCAACCTGAGATTCCTGAACTGTTCACATAACTCGGGTGGCATATTATCAACATTAATTGCATTAGCATGGCTCCTACGACTCAATGCATCAACAACAACATTAGCCTTACCAGGATGATACTGCACATTCAAATCATAATCCTTAATAAGCTCCAACCATCTTCTCTGTCTGAGGTTCAAATCCTTTTGGGTAAAAATATACTTCAAGCTCTTATGATCAGTAAATATATCACAATGATTACCAATAAGATATGGCCTCCAAGTTTTCAATGCATGCACAACTGAGGCTAACTCCAAATCATGTGTAGGATAATTATGCTCATGATTCTTAAGCTGACGTGAAGCATATGAAACAACTTTACCTTCCTGCATCAAAACACTCCCAAGTCCTTGACGAGAAGCATCACAATATACCTGGAAGTCCTTATGTATATCTGGTAGAGTTAAAACTGGTGCTGTAACCAAACGCTGCTTCAACTCCTGAAAACTAGCTTCACATTCATCAGTCCAAACAAACTTCTTCTCCTTCTTCAACAATTCATTCATAGGCTTTGCAATTTTGGAAAAGTTCTCAATAAACCTCCTGTAATAACCTGCAAGGCCCAAAAAGCTGCGGATCTCTCCAACTGTCGCGGGTGTCTCCCACTCTGTAACTGCAGCAACCTTAGATGGATCAAATGCAACTCCATTACCCGACACAACATGTCCAAGGAAAGCTACCTCATCCAGCCAAAACTCACATTTGCTGAACTTGGCATACAACTGATGTTCCCTCAATTTCTCCAATACCAAACGCAAATGCACCTCATGCTCTTGCTTATTCTTGGAGAACACCAATATATCATCAATGAAAACAACCACAAATTTATCCAAGAACTCCATAAACACCTTGTTCATCATATTCATGAAGTATGCAGGGGCGTTAGTCAACCCAAATGACATAACAGTATATTCATACAACCCATACCTCATAGTAAAAGCAGTCTTTGGAATATCTTGCTCACGAATCTTTAATTGATGATAACCAGAACGAAGATCAATCTTAGAAAACACAGTAGCTCCCTCCAACTGGTCAAATAGATCATTTAGCATAGGCAAAGGATACTTATTCTTAATGGTTACCTCATTCAGAGAACGATAATCAACACACATCCTCAAAGTCCCATCCTTCTTCTCCACAAACAAAACTGGAGCTCCCCAAGGTGATGAACTTGGGCGAATAAATCCTTGTGCCTGCAATTCTCTTATTTGCTTCTTCAATTCCTCCAACTCTTGAGGAGGCATTCTATATGGTCTCTTTGCAATAGGTCCAGTGCCTGGTATTAAATCAATAAGAAACTCAATATCTCTATCTGGTGGCATACCTGGCAACTCCTCTGGAAACACATCTGGATAATCTCTCACAACTGGCACCTCTTCCAGACTACCCCCTTAAGAGAGTTCACCTGCACCTGATTATGCTTATACTTACACACATATTTGATCCTCTTCCCTCCTGGTGCGCTGAGAGTAATAGATCGACTGGCACAATCAATAGGACCTTTATATAATCTCCAATTGGATGTAAGTTAGCATGAATTACTATTGTTGAGATTACCCCTGAGGTAAAAGGTTTGGAGGCAAAACTATAAGCGCCTATCTTTCTCTATGCCCGATTAAAACTCCATACCCATAAGTATTGCATGAGTGCTAGCAATTGTGAAAGACTATATGATAGTTGATTATGTAGACTTGTTGAAAACCTCTTATATTTACTCTTTTCGATGTTATGATAAATTGCAATTGTTTCAATGACCGAGATTATAGTTTGTTGGTTCTCAATGAAGTTTCTGATTCATACTTTACATTGTGAATAGATTATTACTTGAGCATAAGAGATCATATGACAATATCCAAATATGTTGTTGTTATAAGAATGATCATGATGCCCTCATGTCTGTATTTTATTTTTATCTACACCTCTATCTCTAAACATGTGGACATATATTTTGTTATCGGCTTCCGCTTGAGGACAAGCGAGGTCTAAGCTTGGGGGAGTTGATACGTCCATTTTGCATCATGCTTTTATATCGATATTTATTGCATTATGGGCTGTTATTACACATTATGTCACAATACTTATGCCTATTCTCTCTTATTTTACAAGGTTTACATGAAGAGGGAGAATGCCGACAATTGGGATTCTGGGCTAGAAAAGGAGCAAATATTAGAGACCTATTCTGCACAACTCCAGAAGTCATTACTTGTTACCCGTTACAAATTACCTTATCACAAGATTATCTGTTACCGATAATTTCAGTGCTTGCAGAGAATACCTTACTGAAAACCATTTGTCATTTCCTTCTGCTCCTCGTTGGGTTCGACACTCTTACTTATTGAAAGGACTACGATAGATCCCATATACTTGTGGGTCATCACACCTCGATGATGCCGTCATGAAGGAAACGATGATAAGGGCACTGTCATCACCGGCTCTGGCCATCGACCGAAGACCAGGTTTTGACCCGGATCCATCCCAAGAACTCCACCCAACAGTCTGTGCACCGTCTCGACTGCCTTCAAGGCCCCAGATCCAGCCGCGTAGATCTGGCGACCAACCGCAACAGCAGTGCCACCGTGGGAGCCTTGGCGCACCAGCCACTGCCTAAGTGTGCCACCACTGAAGCCTAGGAGGAGGGCTCCCACCCCGCCTCACCAAGCAGCGAGAGCCGCTATGGGACTCCTGGATTAGGGGTGTTTGGATAGCCGGACTATACCTTCAGCCGGACTCCTGGACTATGAAGATACAAGATTGAAGACTTCGTCCCGTGTCTGATGGGACTTTCCTTGGCGTGGAAGGCAAGCTTGGCGATGCGGATATTCAAGATCTCCTACCATTGTAACCGAGTTTGTGTAACCCTAACCCTATCCGGTGTCTATATAAACTGGAGGGTTCTAGTCCGTAGGACAACTTCATCATACAACAATCATACCATAGGCTAGCTTCTAGGGTTTAGCCTCCTTGATCTCGTGGTAGATCTACTATTGTACTACCCATATCATCAATATTAATCAAGCAGGAGTAGGGTTTTACCTCCATCGAGAGGGCCCAAACCTGGGTAAACTTCGTGTCCCTTGTCTCCTGTTACCATCCGGCCTAGACGCACAGTTCGGGACCCCCTACCCGAGATCCGCCGGTTTTGACACCGACATTGGTGCTTTCATTGAGAGTTCCTCTGTGTCGTCACTTTTGGGCCCGATGGCTCCTTTGATCATCAACGACGAGGTGGTCAAGGGTGAGACTTTTCTCCCCGGACAGATCTTCGTCTTCGGCGGCTTCGCACTGCGGGCCAATTCGCTTGGCAACCTGGAGCAGATCGAAAGCTACACCCCTCGCCATCAGGTCAGGTTTGGAAGCTTAAACTACACGACAGATATCCGCGGGGATTTGATCTTCGACGGGTTCGAGCCACAGCCAAGTGCGCCGCACTGTCTCGATGGGCATGATCTAGCTCTTCCACCGAACAGTGCCCTGGAGGCCGCACACGCACCGGTTCCGACCCTTAATTTGGAGCCCATTGCGCCAAGCGAGGATAAGCGGTTGGACGTCACCTTGGGGGCTGCGATCTCAAAGGCGATCGAGCCGAACGCCAGCCCCGCACTCTGCATGACCCGTGACTCCGAGGATCCGGATTCCTCTCCGGACTCTGAATCCCCCGCGCCCCTGCCGATCGAATCTGATTGGGCGCCGATCATGGAGTTCACCGCTGCGGACATCTTTCAGCACTCGCCCTTCGATGACATCCTGAACTCACTAAAGTCTCTCTCTTTATCGGGAGAGCCCTGGCCGGACTATGGTCAGCAAGGATGGGATACGGACGATGAAGAAATTCCAAGCCCAGCCACCACCCACTTCGTAGCCACTGTCGACGAATTAACTGACATGCTCGACTTCGACTCCGAAGACATCGACGGTATGGACGACGATGCGGGAGATGAACAGGAACCAACACTTGTAGGGCGCTGGAAGGCCACCTCGTCGTATGACATATATATGGTGGATGCTCCAAAAGATGGAGATGGTGATGTAAAAGCGGGAGATGATACTTCTAAGAAACACCCCAAATGCCGACGTCAGCGGCGCCGCTCTAAATCCCGCCAAAGCAAAAACGGTGATTTCAGCACCGGAGATAATACTACTCCGGATAGCGCCGAAGAACACCCCCTCCAACAAGGTTCGGCACAGGAAGATGGAGAAGCCAGCCCTCATGGGAGGGCGGCAGACCGAGAGGTTGAGGACGATAACTATATGCCTCCCTCCGAAGACGAGGCAAGCCTCGACAACGACGAATTCGTCGTACCATCGGACCCCGCCGAAGAAGAGCGTTTCAAACGCAGGCTTTTAGCCACGGCAAGCAGCCTCAAGAAAAAGCAACAACAGCTTAGAGCTGATCAAGATTTGCTAGCTGACAGATGGACTGATGTCCTTGCGGCCGAAGAGTATGAACTCGAACGCCCCTCTAAGCGTTACCAAAAACGCAGGCTGCTACCCCGATTAGAGGAGGAAGCACCTACATCACCAGCGCATGACATGGCCGACCGGCCACCTCGTGGCCGCGACAGAGAGGCCTCTATGCCCCCCACTCAAGCCATGCCCCGACGCCGCTCAAAACATGCTAAGGCATGGGAAAACGCGCCAGACATGCGAGATATACTGGAGGACAAAGCAAGGCAAACAAGATCGATCTACAGATCGCGCGGGCGCCCCACAGCACGTGACGGTGATCGTCACTCCGGATACGATAAATCCGGCCGGGCTGAACACAATGGACAAAGCTCTTCCGAGCTGCGCCGTGATATAGCCCAGTATAGAGGCGCCGCACACCCACTATGCTTCACAGATGAAGTAATGGATCATAAAATCCCTGAGGGCTTCAAACCCATAAACATCGAATCATACGATGGCACAACAGATCCTGCGGTATAGATCGAGGATTATCTCCTTCATATCCACATGGCCCGCGGTGATGATCTACATGCCATCAAATACCTCCCACTCAAACTTAAGGGACCGGCCCGGCATTGGCTCAACAGCTTGCCAGCAGACTCAATCGGTTCTTGGGAGGACCTGGAAGCCGCATTCCTCGGCAACTTCCAGGGCACTTATGTACGACCACCGGATGCCGATGACCTAAGCCACATAATTCAGCAGCCAGAGGAATCGGCCAGGCAATTCTGGACACGATTCCTAAGAAAGAAAAACCAGATAGTCGACTGTCCGGACACTGAGGCCCTAGCAGCCTTCAAGCATAATATCCGCGACGAGTGGCTTGCCCAGCACCTGGGACAGGAAAAGCCGAAATCTATGGCAGCCCTCACGACACTCATGACCCGCTTTTGCGCGGGAGAAGATAGTTGGCTTGCTCGCAGCAACAACTTAACCAAGAACCTTGGCAATTCGGATACCAAGGACAAAAGTGGTAGGTCGCGCCGGAACAAGCAAAAGCGTCACGTTAACAGCGACAGCAACGAGGACACGGAAGTAAATGCCGGATTCAGAGGCTATAAATCCGGTCAGCGGAAAAAGCCATTCAAAAAGAATACTCAGGGCCCGTCCAGTTTGGACCGAATACTCGACCACTTGTGCCAGATACATGGCACCCCCGAAAGGCCAGCAAATCACACCAACAGGGATTGTTGGGTGTTCAAGCAGGCACACAAGTTAAGAGCCGAAAACAGAGACAAGGGGCTGCATAGCGATGACGAGGAGGAGCCCAGGCCGCCGAACAGCAGTGGACAGAAGGGTTTTCCCCCACAAGTGCGGACGGTGAACATGATATACGCAACCCACATTCCCAAGAGGGAGCGGAAGCGTGCGCTACGAGACGTATACGCGCTGGAGCCAGTAGCTCCGACGTTCAACCCATGGTCCTCCTGCCCGATCACCTTTGATCGAAGGGACCATCCCACTAGCATCCGTCATGGCGGGTTTGCCGCATTGGTTCTTGACCCAATTATTGATGGATTTCATCTCACAAGAATCCTCATGGACGGCGGCAGCAGCCTGAACCTGCTTTGCCAGGATACAGTGCGGAAAATGGGCATCGACCCCTCGAGGATCAAGCCCACAAAAACGACCTTGAAAGGCGTTATACTAGGTGTAGAGGCCAGTTGCACAGGCTCAATAACACTTGAAGTGGTCTTCGGATCTCCAGACAATTTCCGAAGCGAAGAGTTAATCTTCGATATAGTCCCGTTTCGCAGTGGCTATCACGCCCTGCTCGGGCGAACCGCATTTGCAAAGTTCAATGCGGTGCCGCACTACGCATATCTCAAGCTCAAGATTCCAGGCCCTCGAGGAATAATTACGGTCAATGGAAACACCGAGCGCTCCCTCCGAACGGAGGAACACAAGGCGGCCCTCGCAGCAGAAGTACAAAGCAGCCTTCTTAGGCAATTCTCCAGTCCGGGCGTTAAAAAGCCAGACACTGCCAAGCGCGCCCGGAGTAACATACAACAAGGCCGCCTGGCACGTTCTGAGCAGGCGTAGCAGTGCGGCCCCAACCCCAGCCCTCGCGACATAGCGAAACCAGTGCTTCGCGTACATAACTACGCTCTTGAAATACCATGGGCGCAGGGGAAGGGGCACAATAATGGCAAACCCAAAATACGGCCTAAAACGTACTAGGGGCTGCCGAATTTTTTTCTCTTACTTTCAGGACTCCATACTTCAGACGACTTGCTCGGCAATTCGACTGCCGCACAAACGATACAAGACCCAGGGAAGCAGACAAGCCATGCCGCACTATGGAACCCCCAGGTGGTCTCTGTTACGAGCAGTATACCTATTTTGAATATAATTCCGCGGCATGCCCCTGGCCAGGACATGTTAAATAGTCTAATACCTTTCGCTTACCGCACTATTTGTATCGTTCTGCTTTGATAGCAGCCTCTTTATAAACAACGCATAGCTTTTTGTCTATTTTTGCATTACCCTCTTTTTTTATATATGTTCATTAATGACATGTGGCACCCGTACACTGTGGTACGGCAAATACACAAGGGGCTTCAATACCCCTTAATATGGTGTAAGAAGTCCGAACACTTCATAAGTGCGGCACCCCGAACTTATAGCACTATATGCATCGGCTCCGAATCATGATTTGGGTCAATAGTTGGGTTTGCCCGGCTCCTATGTTTTGGTGCCTTACGTTCCGCTATATCGGCTAAGGTAGCACTAGGAGAACCACTGTGATTGTGCCTCAGTTGAGCTGGGCTGAGCACCTCAGTGGAGAAAGCTAAAACTGACTGTCATGATGAGGCGAGAGACCGGTCGCTGTTCAAGAGGTTTTTCGAGTCCCTAAAGACTTATGCCGCTTCGAGCGAGGAGCCGGCTTTGTCCGGCCAAGGCGTGGATAGCGCCCCGAACTCGGTCTTCCGAACTAGGGGCTTCGCCGAAATTTAAAATTATAAAGTTCTATGGCTAAGTGAGAGTGTCCAAGCATTATAGTCTGATTGCCTGGTTCGCTGTGCTGAGCGCCTCCCTCGAAGGACCCAAACATGGGAAAAGAGCGCTCAGGTTTATCCCGAACACCCCAGCACTAGTGGCATGGGGGCGGAAGCCGACGACTGGCCATCTCTCAATTTTTTGATAAACGGCCGCACAGAAAATAATATTTTAAATTCAACAAGCATTGCTTAAGCGTGTATGAACAAGTTTTCAGCGCACAGGATAAACACGAGCGAGTTCATTCAAATATTACATCTTTGGTACATTCATCCGCCACAAGGCGGGCACCAGCAAGAACATCCTTGTAATAGTTCTCGGGCTTGCGATGCTCCTTCCCCGGCGGCGGCCCGTCCCTCACAAGCTTCTCACCGTCCAACTTACCCCAGTGCACCTTTGCATGGGCAAGGGCCCTACGGGCACCTTCGATGCAGACAGAGCGCTTGATGACCTCGAACCTTGGACATGCCTCCACCAACCGCCACACCAGTCCGAAGTAGCTCCCAGGCAGGGCCTCTCCAGGCCATAGCCGAACTATGAAGCCCTTCATAGCCTGTTCGGCCGCCTTGTGGAGCTCGACCAGCTGCTTCAGCTGGTCGCTCAAGGGCACAGGGTGTCCGGCCTCAGCGTACTGAGACCAGAACACCTTCTCTGTCGAGCTGCCCTCTTTGGATCGGTAGAATGCGGCGGCATCGGATACGCTGCGGCGAAGATCTGCGAATGCCCCTGGAGAGCTCCGGATTCGGGTAAGTAACAAGTAGTTTACTTTTATATTTCTGCTTTGCATAAAGAATGCCTTACCCACCGCTATCTTTTTCACCTCCTCCAACTCTTGGAGGGCCTTCTTAGCTTCGGCCTTGGCAGACTCGGCAGTCTTGACGGCCGCAGCAAGCTCGGACGCTCGCGTTTTAGAGTCAAGCTCCAAACTCTCATGTTTTTTCATGAGAGTCTGAAGCTCTTACTGCGCCTCGCCGACCTGCGCCTCAAATTTCTCTCGCCCGGTGCGCTCCGTGGCTGCTCTCTTCTCGGCCTTGGACAGCGCCTGCTTGAGGGTCGCCACCTCAGTCGTGGCCCCTACAACAAGCATTACAATCCTGTCATTTTTTGCAATTGCGTCTTTTTATAAACACTTTTTTCTGTAAGGTATCTCTTACCTTCTTTCTCCTCGAGCTGCCGCTTGGCAAGGCCGAGCTCTTGCTCGGTCCGCTCGAGGCCCTGTTTTAGGGCACCACCTCCGCAGTCAGTGCGGCGGTGGCTAGCAGCGAAGCCTGCATACGCATATTGACTTTTTTTATTAGACTCCTGTGAATTTTGATAGATCCTCTATTCGGCTTTTCTTTTCCGAACGCCAAACAGAGCATCAAGGGCTACTGTCTATGTGGTAATATTTTTACATATTTTTACTCACCTCGAAGCCTGTTAGAAGGCTAGCGCAAGCTTCACTCAGTCTGCTCTTGGCGGACTGAACCTTCTGGATCACCGTACTCATAATAGTACGGTGCTCCTCGTCGATGGAGGCGCCGTCAAGCACCTCCAGCAGATTGTCCGGCACCTCCGGTTGGACGGAGGCTGCCGGCTCAGAAGGCTTGCTCCTCTTGGAAGGAGTTCGCCTGCCGCGGTCTGGAACCGTTGAAGATTCCGGCGCGGTGTCCGTCTCAAATCTCGACTTGGAGCCCTGGGGGGTCTTGTCCCCTTTACTCCTAGGGTCCGGGAGGTCGCCTTGCGGCTCCTCCAGGACCACCTCCTCCTGCCCCGGAGCTTGTCGTGACGCCACTTCGGCGTCGTCTGCAGTGCAGGGGGAGACAGCGGGCGGAACTGAGTTCACGTCCGATGAATCCAGGGAGCCGCTCGACGACTCGTCGAGTCCGGCCCGGGGCGGGCTGCATAATTATGTTCGACATTAGGGAAAGCTGTGTAACAAAGGAACGTCATGAGTTACTCTGATATCCAAATACTTACGATTTTGCCGGATGCTTGGCCCTGTTTGGCCACTCCTCTTTGTCCTCTTCAGCGTCGGGGGAGTAGTTCGGCAGAGGGGTCTTCCTCTTCTTGGACCCTTCGGCCTCCCCCGTTGGGGCGGCCTTCCTTTTCTTTCCTCCCCCCGCTGGAGGGGGAGAGGCTTCTTCTTCCTCCTTCTCGTTCTCACGGGAGGAGAGCGTCTCGGACTCGTCGGATGATGAGTCCGACACTACCACATTACGGGCACTCTTTCGAGTCCCCGTGGCCTTCTTCTTCTTGGCCTTCTTCTCCGGCACCACATAAGGTGCCGGAACCAGCAGCTTCACTAAGCGAGCAGGGGCTGGGTCTTCGGGCAAGGGAGCCGGACATTTAATCGGTCCGGATATTGCCTGCCAAGCCTGTCAAAGGTAAGGGAGTTTAGATCCCGCATAGGGTCAAACTATGAAAAAACTTAAACATCCTGTAAAAGGTGAAAATAGCTTACCTCGCTAGCGTGACGCTGCGAGCTGTATCCGCGATCCTCGGAAGCGGATGCGGGAGCCTCGATGCCTTTGGTTAGCCCTTCCAGACGTCTTCATACGTCATGTCGAAGAGCCTGTTAAGGGTTTGGTGCTGCGCCGGGTCGAACTCCCACAGAGTAAAGTCCCGTTGTTGACACGGGAGGATCCGGCGGACGAGCATAACCTGGACTACATTGACAAGCTTGATCGGCTTGTTCACCAGGGACTGGATGCATGTTTGCAGTCCGTTCACCTCTTTTTCGTCACCCCACGACAGGCCCGTCTCTTTCTAGGACATAAGCCGCGTGGGGGGTCCGGATCGGAACTCGGGGGCTGCGGTCCATTTCGGATCGCGTGGCTCGGTGATGTAAAACCACCCGGATTGCCACCCCTTTAGGGTCTCCACGAAGGAGCCCTCGAGACACAGGATGTTGGCCATCTTGCCCGCCATGGCACCTCCGCACTCCGCCTGGCTGTCGCGCACCACCTTGGGCTTGACGTTGAAGGTCTTGAGCCAGAGGCCGAAATGGGGATGGACGCGGAGGAAAGCCTCGCACACGACGATAAATGCCGAGATGTTGAGGACGAAGTTCGGGGCCAGATCGTGGAAATCCAGGCCGTAGTAGAACATGAGCCCCCAGACAAATGGGTGGAGTGGAAAACTCAGTCCGCGGAGGAAGTGGGGAAGGAAAACTACCCTCTCATGGGGCCTTGGGGTGGGGAGGAGCTGCCCCTCCTCGGGAAGCCGGTGCGCGATGTCTTTGGACAAGTATCCGGCCTTCCTTAGCTTTTTGACATGGCCCTCCGTGACGGAGGAGACCATCCACTTGCCTCCCGCTCCGGACATTGCTGGAGAAGGTTGAGGTGGGAAGTGCGGGCCTGGGCGCTGGAGCTCAGGTGCGCAGAAGATGGATAGGCAAAGGAGGAGGAAGGCATAGGTAAAAAGGCGGATCCTTATCCCCTTATATGGGCGGATGCGGCTATGCGTCCCCACTAGCCTAGTAAAACTCGCTTGCCTCCCAAGCGCCGTGATAAATGGCATGGTTGGGCTACCCACGTCCGTATTGATGAGAATCCCGTAAATGGGGGACACGATCTCTGCTTTGACAAGAAGTGCCAAGGAAACCGCCTCGCAAAACACGTTGAGGTGGAAGAGTAAAAACGATTCGAATAAGGGCTTGGCTGTAGTGTGATGTCGCGCTACGGAATACGTCAGTAGATTAGATTTGTGTTAATATTATTCCCTCTATGGCAATATGTGGAAACTTATTTTGCAGAGTCGGACACTATCCTTGGTGTTTAAAATCTTCTTGAAGAACTTGGAGGAGGAACCCGCCTTGAAATGCCGAAGACAATTTGCGCGCCGGACTCATCGTCATTGAAGACTGGTTCAAGGGCTACTGAGGGAGTCCTGGATTAAGGGGTGTTCGGATAGCCAGACTATACCTTCAGCCGGACTCCTGGACTATGAAGATACAAGATTGAAGACTTCGTCCCGTGTCCGATGGGACTTTCCTTGGCGTGGAAGGCAAGCTTGGCGATGCGGATATTCAAGATCTCCTACCATTGTAACCGACTTTGTGTAACCCTAACCCTATCTGGTGTCTATATAAACCGGAGGGTTCTAGTCCGTAGGACAACTTCATCATACAACAATCATACCATAGGCTAGCTTCTAGGGGTTTAGCCTCCTTGATCTCGTGGTAGATCTACTCTTGTATTACCCATATCATCAATATTAATCAAGCAGGAGTAGGGTTTTACCTCCATCGAGACGGCCCGAACCTGGGTAAACTTCGTGTCCCTTGTCTCCTGTTACCATCCGGCCTAGACGCACAATTCGGGACCCCCTACTCGAGATCCGCCGGTTTTGACACCGACAGCCGCCGAGAAGGATTCCATGCGCTCATCACCGTCTCTGATCCGAACCAATCCATACAGATCACCGTCATAGATCCGCCTTGGACAGGGACTGCGCCACGCCATGCCGCCGCGGGATGCCCTAGCTTCACCAGCCGCCACCCTCCAGGGTTGCCGCCCCAGGATCCAGACAGAACATTGCCGCTGCCACCGGCCATGTTCCGTCGCCACCGGCCACCGCGACCTCCACCGCCATGACCAAGCATGCCCACTGAGCAGCTGGCACCATCAGATCTTCCATGAAGCCCGCCACTCCGCCACCTCCTCCCATCACCACGCCGCCAAGGCGCCGTCGATGGACTCAGATCAGCCGCGCCGCCACGACCACGGCTCAGATCGGGGAGGAGGGCCCCGTGCCCCGGGTGACCCGCCTCACCCAAAGGAACACGGGAGGGAAGGGAGCCTCCGCCGCCGCCGTCAGCCGCCCGGGGCTTTGTCCGGTGACCTCCTCCAACGGCGGCGGAGGGGAGGGGAGGGAGGGGTTGGGAGCCCGGCGGCGGTGGGGGTAGGGTTCCGCCCGAGCCGCCCTAGCGGGGGGCGACACGGGAGATATATAAGACTTGGCTTGAAGATGATTCTTGGAAGACGGCAGTAAAGGACGCCGAGCATGGAGGGAGAACCACGCTGGAGTACTAGAAGATGCACCCTCAGGAAGCTGATAGCACACATGTGCTGTTCTCCAGCTGTTGATCCGCCTCCTGGTCCTGATGTGGAACGTGTGTTATGTGATTTCACCGTTTTAGCTTTCCCTAGCCCTATTCTGTAATAAATTGAATTATCAGAGTCGCTCGGTGCAGTACTATTTTGATTCTGAACTTTTTTTTCTGAACTTGAACTGTAGAACTCGTGGTTTCTTTCTATATGAAACGGAACCGGGGGTTTTGGCCCCTGATCATCGAAAAAAAAACAGTTATATCTGCACAACACCAATGATCTGCACAACGTCCGATATAGCAGTACAGAAAATGAACCTGAAGTGGTGCTACCAGCTTCTGAAACTAGTAGTAAGTACGTATGCACTCATAGCGATTCCGACCTTGTGAACCGGCTAACCTTGAATCCCACAGTGATTGCAAGCCGTGGACATGGCAACCAAGCCCTTTTTTGTGCTCTGCGCATGTCGTGCGCATCAGAAACGGATAATGGGATTGGGAGCAGGGGAGGCTTTGGTGCCGTCCATACCTCAGATCAGATAAAGTTGGCACCACAGCGTGATGATGATCCAGGCGGTTAGGCATCCTTCGCATCCCGCCTCCCATCCCATGCTCTGCCTACGCTCGTTGGCCGGCCATCTCGATCGCTCCACCACGCATTGCATGTGTGCGCCGGCCTCTCGAGTGCACATGAGAGAGATGATCTTGCATTCCCTGCCGTGCCCACGATCCGGATAGGGTTTGAGATTTGACATAACATGGAGCACAGAAGACATGCATGTTGTCCCTGGAGCACGAGCACGAGCACTTTGCAGCATGGGTGGACAGTACAGGTGATCTCCCGAGCTTTGTGATCAATACTACAATCTTGGTTGGAGCCACTCCCCGTGGGATGGTTTCCCGGTTCTAGGGGACACGAAATGACTATGCGGCCTAATTAAAGGGTTTTAGGGCCGGTGTTATGAACGCAAGGATTGCCTCCCTAGGATGGAGCCAACGCTTTCAGTCAACTGAGTTTTAAGTTTTGCGTCAGTCGTTTCCTGGGCCGTTGGATCATGCTTTGAGATGCGTGTTTTTTTTGTTTTGACTGCGTTTTGTTGTAGTTGGGCCAGCTAGCGTCGACTAACCGGTGTTTTGGGTCAGTCGATATCGCTACAAGGGCGCGGCCTGGCTCGGGTGGGGCGGGGCGCCCGTTAAGCAGCCCGACCCGTTATCGGGAACGCTGATCGTCGCCTAGTTCCTCGCCTTATCCTCTCGCCTGTTCTGTCAGTCACTTGCCCCCTTCTCTTCCTCAGTGTCGGTCTTCTGCTCTTCCATCCCTGGAGCTAGGGTTCGTGCTATTCTCTCCTCCTTCATCTCACAGCAGATGAAGCTACACGTAATCTGTTTTCTTTCTTTTGCTAGATCCTCTGATCTGTTGTTTCTCTCTGTGGATATGAGTTTGCAGGAGTTCCAATCTGGGGTTCGTTGTTTGCTTCAGGATTTTGCTCTTGGTGCATCTCATCCTCATCCAGGTAATCTCTTGTTCTCTTGGAGGTTTCTTTTGCTTAGTTCATTTTGTGCTTTCCCCGTTCTTTGTTTTCATCTGTGGAGTTAGGGTTCTTGTAGTTTCATGATAGATCCGGTCTTTTTTTTGTGCTTAATCTACTCGTAGATGCGTGCTTGACTCTGTTATTTTATTTGATAGATCTGCTTTCTAATTAGCTTTTCTTTTTTATCTTTTTGTTATCTCTTTGCATGATTGTGGGCCTGTCGACGGATTGACATCGATGCCTCTCAAGGATTTTCAGGTAACTGGACGCCCCTTATTTCTTTAATCTTTTTTGTTTTGTCTGGTTGTAATGAATGCAGTTTGTCTAGGGCTTGTAGGTGTGGAGTGATTTTGTTTTGGGGATTTGTTTTAGATTCAGGTTGTATTAGGGTTTTGTAGTGGGTATTTTAGTATGTCATGTATGTCCTTCAAAGATGCAATCTTTTTCTGTATATATGTGGTTATTTGTGTGTACGCCTATGATTCCCACTAGATTTATTGTCTTGGTACTTCATTTGTGCCTTTTTCGAGTCTGTTTAGATGTGATTCTGAAGTGTGGTTGGGTTGGTTGCTGTGGTTTAACTGACCGAGATGGTGATGTGTGATGTGATTATGAAATATGCCCATGTGTGCTAGTTTGAAATTTGGAGTGGATGGGTCGCTCTACTATATGTTCATTTACTAGATTTTTTGTTGACAAGTGATGTGTTTGGATGCTATGTTTTTGGCTAGTGATATGATACTGTGAATGAATCTTGTGCTGGAATTTTTCTGGATGTGATTGTTAATCTGCTGTATTAGAAATTGTGGTTGACAATTACAGTATAGACTACTATTTTTTTATTTGATCCTTTTCAGTAGTATCCATTTAATCTTACAGGTTAACAATATATAGTAGAAACCAATATATATTAGGGCACACTTAATATAAAGCTATTTTTTGTGTATCATTCACCCCAGCTGTTAACTGACAGAATGAGATTTTTGGTGTGAGCCAGACAGTCTCTGACTACACTTTGTGCTGTTATCTGACAGTTGGATGGTATTTTTCCGAGTTAACTTTGTTGTGTGTTCATGCCATGGGGTCACAGCTGGCAAACTTTTGAAAGATCGGAAGGTGGCTACGAGTAGGATCCACTATGATATTGTTTACTCAGCTCACATAGTTTCCCTTCACTCCCTTGCTGGTGCCACTATGGCTATTATTAGAGTTTGATTTTGAAATATGCGAGCAAGTTTACTATTTTTTGAACATGCATTTTTTAATACTTATTTTGTAGCATCTTGCTATTTGGCAACAAGTGCAAGTCTAGTTCTATTGATGTGCAATTTTAGTTTGTTTTTGTTTTTAGAATTTTGCATTTTTCACGGTGGCATTCTGCACTTAATTGTAGTTTAACTAATAATAGCACCAAGAACATGAACCAATTACAAGGAATGGTAGTAGTACTTGCTTTTGAATAAGGACTGCTAGTTTTTTTTTCTGACCGTGCAAATTTTTGTTTTGACGAATATTAGAAGGATTTTTTGTTTTTACTTACAGGCTGAGTTGCACAGCAAAAATGTGTGCAAGTTTAGTATTTTTGAACATGAATTTTTTAATACATTTTTTTGTAGCATGTTTGCAATTCGGTAACAAGTGCAAGTCTAGTTCTATGGATGTGCAAATTTAGTTTGTTTTGTTTTTTAGAAATTTGCATTTTCACGGTGGTGTTATGCACTTGACTGTAGTTTAACTAATAATAGTTCCAAGAACATGAAGCAATTACAAGGAATGCTATAGTACTTGCTTTTGAAGAAGGAATGATGGTATATTTTTGTGACTGTGCAAATTTTATTTTGAGGAATTTTAGGAGGTTTTTTTGTTTTTACTTATGGCCTGAGTTGCACTTCAAAAATGTGTGCAAGTTTGGTATTTTTTTAACATGAATTTTTAAATACATTTTTTTGTAGCAGGTTTGCAATTCGACAACAAGTGCAAGTCTAGTTCTATGGATGTGCAAATTTAGTTTGTTTTGTTTTTATAAATTTCCATTTTCACGGTGGTGTTCTGCACTTGACTGTAGTTTAACTAATAATAGTTCCAAGAACATGAAGCAATTACAAGGAATGCTAGTAGTACTTGCTTTTGAACAAGGAATGCTAGTATATCAAGAGTATGATGAGTATGCAAGTTCATATAGCTATTTATAGTTTTTACTGCAAATCGAGTTTTAGGTAATCTCTTTCTAAATATATCTTGCTGTTGTGAAGGTGTGCAAGCTTAGTTTGGTATAGATGCAAGTTTAGTTAGTTAACATGTAATTCTAATTTTTTAGGAATGTTTCTTTGATGCAGATAAGAATGCATCCTTTTGATGTTGTAAAAGGTGTGCACGTTTAATTCAGTGATCTATTTGTGCATTTTACTTTTAGGTTGATTTCTGTTGTTCTTATCACTATAATATTTTTTTTCATTTAATGCTTTTTTGTATATCATCCTGTCGTGTAATGCGTGCAAGATTCAGCACCCTAAACTTGTAACTTTTTTAGTTTTTAGAGTTTGAATTGTAGTTCATTAATGCTTTTTTGGTATATCATCCCGTCGTGTAATGCGTGCAAGATTGAGCACCCTAAACTTGTAACTTTTTTAGTTTTTAGAGTTTGAACTGTAGATACTAGGAAATAGTTGAATTTTTTTATGAGCAGATGATAATCTTTTTTAATCATTTTTGCAAATTCAGTGTTATATTGAAATATTTCACGCAGCTTTAAATACGTTTCATATATATCAAGCGTTTTTTGGTGTTGTGAAAGGTCTGCAATTTGAGAATGATGAGCATGCAAGTTCAATGTTCTATACACATATATTATTTTTATTTAATGAACATACTATAATTCCTCCCCTCTCTTGTAATGTCTGCAACTTTATTATAATTAAGATGCAAGTTTTAAGTTGCAACATTTTTTGTTTTTTTCCATCACTTTTATTTTAATAATTGAGTGCTAGTTGTGTCTTTTTGTTTTTTTCAATATAACTCATGTTAATTTCATATTTTAAGGAGGTTGTTAATTTCATATTTTTTTCATTTTTTCAGTTATCCACTTTTGTAATAAACCATATGTTTTTTTACAGCATGGTTTGCCCCGTTTGCCGTTGTCCTGGCGCTCCATGCATTCCATTCGTGCCAGGCAATGAGGAGCCTGAAGTTTTCGATGTTGTCGTTGACGAGTATTGCTTTAGGAGGACGGTGAGTTTTATTGATATTATCACCTTTATTATTTATTTTTTGTTCTCCTATTATGAGGTTGGAATTTATATTCTGTTTTTAATAGGTAATTTTTTCAAACCGATGTTTCTGGAAATGTGTGTAGTACGTGTTTATATGCTGTTTTCACTTTGTTAATTTTGAATTTTGTGGATCACTTTTGTCTGTATAATTAATAATAGTCAGTTAGGTTACCATTTTTTGCACTTTAAATGCCTTATAAATTAATCAACACATGTACCTCACTAAACAGTAAATTACATTAAAGACCATGTATAATATCAGTAGTTTCATGTTTGTAAAATGTGTGCATTTTTTTACCGTAATGAATGTGCATTTTTTAACAGTTTTTGTTTTTGATCTTATTATAACAGTTTTTGTTTTTGTTTTTACCGTAATATCAGTAGTTTTCTCAGTGCACTTTTATAGCTGTATGTATGTAGCCATAGTAATAAATAATTCTACCCCCCGAGTGTGTATTACATTACAGTATCAGTTTTTATGGTTTATATATATATATATATATATATATATATATATATATATATATATGTTTATATATATATATATATATATATATATATATAAAGTTTTGTCTTATAATTCATCTTCAAGACTATTATTTGTGAGGATTCAAATATTTTTGCAGTTAATTGTTGTGTTTTAATCCACTTTTTTTGCAAAACCTGAATCAAGATATCAATTAGATCGATATTGGTCTTGTTTTGCTGCTTTGTATGATGTCTGAATTTTTAGTATGATGCATGTGCAATCTTCATTTTGATGTGATTTTTACTTTGTGTTGGCTTTGTTTCATGTCTTCTTTTTTCAGTACATCCCATGCAATGTCAGGGGTTTCTCAGCTGATTACATTGAGGAGCACAGGAATGTTGCAACAACTTCCAAACACAAGAGGACCGAGCCTGCCATTTTAACTTATGAGAATAGGTCTTATGCTTCAGAGTTTAAGAATCGAGGAAACTACTCAAAGTTTTGTGGTGATGCTTGGTTTGAGTTCAGCAATGACTATGCTCTTTGCGCTGGAGATCGTCTGGTTTTTATTTTGGATCACTCCTGCTTTGATGTGAAAGTAGAGACTTTCCGTGATGGTGAAAGGATTCTCCCTTTACCTTCTGATGGTGAGTTTCTCATTGTTTTTACAAGTGTTATTTATTTATTTTTATAATATTTTTTTAAGTTGCATTGATTTGATTTATGTTAACTAAGTCTGGTCATCTTTTTTGGTTTATGTAGCTTTTGAAAACCTCAGTGACCGTAAGTACGAGCTAGTTTGTTCTGCTGTCATGCCTCGTGGCTTGGAATTCGACTACCACACCAATCGCGCCTTTGTGCGTTCACTTTTCCGAACTGCAAGCTTCCTGCGCTGCGTTTCGTCCGTGCATGTCTTGATTGCCACAAACACTGTGAAGTTTCTGATGGTAAGTTTTCTACTGTACTGTTTCATTACATTTTTCTTTTATATGTTTAGTTTGTTTTGTTTTGCTTGATGATTTGTTCGTGGGAGTTCATTTTTGAGCTAATATTTTTAAGGTTATGAATTACTGATCCATACTTTTTTCAATTTCATTGTAACAGAAAATTCCAAAGGTCGTTGTCGCCAGCTTGAGGAGTTTTGTTGATATGCCAACCAGCGCTAAGGTGTCTCTAGAAGCTTTATTGGGGGATACACATGTTATGATGCCATCATCATTCACCATATGCAAGCAAGATGGGAGGATGATCATCAAGAAGACAAGCTTGAGTGATTTCATATCAGCAACTTCCTTTGCAAAAGACAGTGTTGTGCTTATGACTTTCAACGAGTCTTCTTATGATCGATCAGTTTCGATTATCTTCCAGCGACTAGCATAGATGCAACCATTGAGAGATGTTAGTTTTGTAAGTTGTAGTGGGTTTGCATGGTGGACTTGTGTTCTCTTTTGGCACTTTTAAATCATAACTATAGATTATGGTTAGTTAAGTTGATGTTCGAAGGAAAGACCTCTTTATCTTTTGTAATGCGTGAAGTATGACTGAACTATGTTAAACTCTTTTTTTATGAGACTATCATGAAAATGTGCCATGTTATTAATTCTATATATTTTTTCTTTTTTGTGTCAGGTTTTTAAATTCGTTTTTGGGTATTTTTGCAAGTTTGTATTTGATTTTAGTCACTTGGGGTGCTCAACAAATTTTGTTGATTGCTCTTTTCATTATAGATCATATCAATTGTTGATTGAAAGTCACCCAAGATTTGTTTGTGTTTTTTGCTTTTTGAGTGACAAATTAAACTTTTTTTCTTTTGTTGATCTCACACCTTGTGATTTTACTTGTCCCGATGAACTTTGTTTGTTCTACCTTTTTTGGGTTTTCTAATGTGTGATAAATGAGTTTTGTGATGTAGTCCACCTTTTTTTCATTTTGTACATTATTTTATACATTCTTTATTAGTTTATTAATCATTTGATGTAAAATTAAATGTGTGCACTGTTTCATCCTATAAGAAGTTTTTAAAAGTATTTAAAGATTCATTATTAAAGCACTTACAGTCTCTTATTTATGTGAAAATCACCACCCACACAGTCACGTTATGCATTTACAGTTTTGAAAGGAGCCTTTCATTATTTTTGCTTTAAGATTGGTGTTTCTAATCTTTTTAGTCTTTTCCCCTCTTCTCTGCGCACACGAGTTGGTTCCCTTACGTGCTGGTGATGTCACTTCTTATTTTCAAAATCACTTGCCCGTTCCTTTTCAGCGTGGGCGCTTGTCTTCTCGAGAGAGTTCTCCTCTCGTCTCCCTCCTCTCCGGCGACGAAGGCCACCGTCTCTGCGCTCGTGCTCCAGCAGATTGGCGGTCTGCTCGCACCAACTGAGAGCACCCCTCGTTCTGCCTCTGTTTCAGGTTCGTTCTCCCCGCCATGCTTTCTCCCTTCCCTTCAATTTCCGAATCCCTTCCTCGAAACCCTAGATTTTCACAAAATTGCTTGCGCGAGCTCATAGATTCAGATGATTAGGTTGATTCGCCCAGGGGGTATGGAATTGCGCTGCTGTTTCTATGGTTAATATGGTCATGTTTTATATTTCACTTAAGTTCCTGGCGTGAGAGCAGTCCGCTACGTGATGCCATGCATGCTAATTTAGTTGCGTTTTCAAGGAACTCAGACTAAAATTGATAGTCTCCCAGCACTAGAGTTGAAATTTTACGCAGTTTAGGCTTGGAATGCAGCAGTTCTGAGCCCCCAGCGGACTGATGCTTTTATGAGTCTGAAATTCAGAGATGGGATGGTCCAATCTGAATTTGTAATTGCTTGTACGTGGTTGTGTACGATGGGAGGCAATTTAATGTATTTTTGTCATAAATTTTGCACATTAGCTACTTGTTTTTTTTTATTTGTAGTTTGAGACATTTTGCTTCCTCTGCATTGTTAATATGTGCATATTCAGATCTATTTTCATGGCTAGAAGACATTCAGGCAGAGTTTTCTGCGACTAGTCAATTTTGTACCTACTAGTTGTTATGCATTTAGATTATAGTCATGGTATCAATTTATTTATCAAAGCATGTGACGTTTGTTTCATGTCTACTAATGAATATATCTAATATGAAACTAGTTTTGTGCATTTGTTTGGTTTTACTGCTGTTCATAAAGAGTAACATTTTTTTGGTTAAGTGTTTTGTGCTAATGATTGCATTATTGATTTAACTTCAGTCAATTTATATAATTGTTTGTAGCTTGCTGGTGTATCATTTGATCTAATATAATTTCTGATGTCTTTTTCTGTTCTCAGGTGATGGCAAGTGATACTAATGACTTGGAAGATAGTGAAGCTTTATACTGTGATGATGAAATGGAACAATTGTCTCTCAAACACAATATGAAGATGGACGGACGCAATTACTCGATGTACTGTTTTGTGTTTATAATTTATCTAGTTTGCTTTAGTTTTCAGTGTACTCTTTCTAGTAGTACTTCAATTGAGTGATGTGAAGTTTTATCAAGTTTATGGTGTTTTTGCAGGTTGGTGGTGGAGATCCGTAGTTTGATGTAGAAAAATTTATGAATAATCTGAAGAACCTGGTAATTAACTGTTTTGTTGATGATTTTTTTACATTTTCTCTTATTTTGTATTGTTTTTAGACCTCGGAAAAGGTAACAATCTGACGTTCTACCAATGATTGCAATTTTACTCTTCCAATGGGAATGCTCAATCTTCAAAGAATACTTCTGTAAGTTCATTGCTTATCTGTTATAACATGCGTACACATTGATGTCAAAAGTAATCAGTCAGTCTTTATATTTCCTGTTTTGTTGTTTTTGTCTCAACAATCTTTTTTGTATATGCACTACAGTGTTATAGAAGTGTCTGCATTTTTTACCAGTATGATGTTCCGCTTTTATCGAAAGATTGTGCAAGTTTAGATTTTATGATTATGCATGTTTTTTATTTTTTCATCATATGTCCTTATTAATGGTTGTGTACTTTTTGTAGGAGTATGTGATGCTTTAGCGCATCTCTTATAATGATTCCCCAAAATACTTAGGTTAGATAACATGGTTTTGCTGTTGTAAAATGTATGCTTGACATGCTTTTAGTTGCCATGAACAGTTCATCTAGGGTATCCATTTTTGTTGCTTGACACTATAACTGTCCATTATGAAACAAGTATACTGTGCTATCATATTAACTATGATACGATGTATGGTTAGTTTTCCAATTTTACTGCTTGTGTTCATAATTGTACTTGAGTATGCATTTAATACAACCTGTTATATAATGATTTCTTATGACACTTTATAATTTTTGGCAGTTGCTTCCTTAGCATATTTTTTAAGTGCGTAGTCTATAGTGTTTCATCATGACAACTCTGCTATCATGGTGAAACTGTGCTATTATGTTAACTTTTTGAACATGCTTTAATATGACTTTCAGATCTTAATTTTTTTTCCATAGTTTTAACTTTCTACATTTATATTCACAACTTTTTTGTTACTATATGTAATATAGTGTTTTTACAGTTTATCTATTTTTCTCAGCATGCCCTCTCCCACCAAAGAAAGCTACTAGCAGATGCAACCATGATTACTTTACTAACCTTTTAAAGAAAATGTCACCTGGAAGAGATGACGTTGTTGGAGACTACGGTTTTGATTTTCTGCTAGATTTTGATTGTAGCTCTGTTCCTAGAGGGTTTGCCCAGTGGGTGGCTGGGAGAGTGTATCCTGCAACTGGTGATATCATTTTGGATGACAAGGTCATTCCAATGAGCCCATAATCATTCCATATGATCTTTGGTCTTCCATTAGGTGGAAGGAAGGTCCTTTTCGACACTGATATGACAAAATCTGCTTTCTTAAACATCATTGGTGAACCTACATTGCCAAACATCAAGTGGTTCGGCCGTGAAATGCTTAAGCCTGATATATCTAGGAATGAATTCATGAGGTGTTTTCTTCTAGTTGCTTTTTCAACTGTTCTGTGTCCTAATTCAAATATCTTCCCAAGCACGAAATATCTATGAAATCCCATGGAAGCCAGGCACTATGATTTGTCTTAGTTTGTCTTTGATTGGTTGATGGCATACATAAGGAAGTTTCAGAAAGAACCAAAAAAGCCTGGAAAAGAAGATGGATTCACCACATTGGGTGGTTGCATATATGGCCTTTGTGTAAGACCTTTTGCACTCCATTTCTTGTTGAAATCTTAATAGGTTTGAAATCTGAGTTTAAATGTTTTTTATGTGTCTAATGACTGCTTTTTATATAGACAGTGCTACTACTTAGACTTCCTTGACTTTGGTTTACGCCGAGTGCCCCATGGACTACCTAGGGTGAAAGCATGGAAAAATTCTCTAGTGAAAGAATTTGCTAATCTAGACTGCAAAGCTCGAAGAGAATACGAACTTCGGCCTGTAAGTTTGTTTTGTATGTTGCTAATGTGATGTTTTCTTTTTATGTTGTTGACGTGTTCAATGCTAATGATATTTTTTGAAAAATGATGTATTCAGGTGAAGAATATTTCTCAAACTGTTTACTCAATGGGCAGTATTGGTTGTTGCGATGTTCATAAAGATTCTAGTCATGAATCTGTCAAGTTTAGATCAGCTCTAGATAAAACTGTTGGTGGTTTACTTCCAAGCTCGGTACTACCCTCTTTCTTTTAATGTTTTTCTCCAAACTTGTCATGACTTTTTATTTTTTCGTCATCTTTGTGAACCTTACTTTTACAAAATTCCGCATGAGCTTATTTTGCCCAAATTTCTGTAGGTGAAAGATCAACTATCTCTGCTAGCTAGGCGTTTCCGTGAAACTGCTGATGACAAGTCTGTTGAAGGAGCTCAAAATATGTTGGTTGATTCGTTGAATTGTATTGTTCTTGCTAGTGGAACAGATAATGAGGAAAATGATTCTGATACAAATTCTAGACATGATACGAGTAATAACATGGCAAATCTTGACAACTCAACAGTCAAAACCTATGGTAATTTACTTCATTATTCATTCATCATTGTACTATATCAATAGTGATACTTAGTTTCTTTTCTTTCTTTATATGATTCATATTTCTCTTTTCTTTAACTGATAACACGTCAGGATCTAATGCCAATTCTTGAAAGTGCGTTATATCGACTAGAGGGGGGTGAATAGGCGATTTTTATGAATTCTTCACCGGGGAATTCGCTGGTGAGGAAATTCCTTAGCGAAGAACTACTAGCAGCGGAATAAGTACTCAAAAGTAAACATAATAGAACACAAGCATGGTCATCATGATGAAATGAATACAAGCACAGATTATAGAAAGCGTAATCACAGGATAACAAAGGATGAAGACAAACAGACTGAGAAACTGAACTGAGGAAATTGGGAAAGTCTTCAGTCAAATTCTTCAAACACAGATATGAACAAGTGCACAACACAGTTATGAGGAAATGAAAGAGTTGAGGAAACAGAACCAGTATGCTTGGTGAAGACAATGATTTGGTAGACCAGTTCCAACTGCTGTCTCAGTTGTACATCTGGTTGGAGCGGCTAGGTATTTAAACCTGAGGGCACACAGTCCCGGACACGCAGTCCTCACCGTATTCTCCTTGAGCTAAGGTCACACAGACCTCGCCCAATCACTCGTGATAAGTCTTCAGGTGACTTCCGAACCTTCACAAACTCGGTCACTCGGCAATCCACAATTCTACTTGGATGCTCTAGACCTTGACGCCTAACCGTCTGGAAGAAACACAGTCTTCAAAGGTAACAAGCGTCGGATCCACGCAGGATCAATCTCTTCAGTGATGCTCAATCACTTTGGGTTTGTAGGTGTCTGAGTTTGGGTTTTCCTCACTTGATGATTTTTCGCTCAAAGTCCTCGGAGGATGGGATGCTCTCAAATGACAAGTGTCAGTTTCTCTCGGAGCATCCAACAAGCTAGTGGTTGTAGGGGGTGGCTATTTATAGCCTAGGGAGCAGCCCGACATGATAAGACATAAATGCCCTTCAATGATATGACCGTTAGGTGGATAAGATATTTTGGGACAACTGGCACATAGCACAGCAACGGTCGGAAATTTGAGTATCAAATTCCTCAGGGCTATCATGTTCCTCACTGTGTAGGCAATCCGCACTAGCGAATTCCTAACTCCTCAGTTAGAACAAATTCCTTAGAGACCAGAAGAACTTTGTCTCTGTCACTGAAGAATATGACTGAACTTTATGGGATTTCCAATGGCTTCACTCGAAGGGATTGGTAGGTGTAGGATTTTGAGTTGAGCATCACATGGAAATCTTTCCTTAGTATTTCCTCGACCCCCTTTAACAGTACGGTGTTTCCTATGACTCAAGAAAGAGAAAATGAAACTACGAAAACAAATGTCTTCATGATTCATGTTCCTCGAATAAATACCAAGTCTTCAAGGTCACACCAATTTCTTCACTTTCAAAGTCTTCAGAAATCCAAAGTCTTCAGTCGAATAACTTCATTTTTAGGGGTTGACTTTCTCTGTAAATATCAAACTCCTCATAGACTTATAGACCTATGTACACTCATAAACACATTAGTCCATGATGAAATATGGTGACTGATGTAATTCAGCATGCATGCATTAACATTAGTGAGGAATAAGCATGCAAAAAATCACAGCAAAAGTATCAGGCCACCATAGAGTTTAAGTTTACAACTCGATCCAGCAAAGTCTTCAGAAGAATGAGAGTTGTAACTTAGTAAAAAAACACCCATATAGATTGACCTGCTTGAAGACTAACTCAAATTTCTCCCACTTTGTCATTGAATGACCAAAAGGTTCAAAAATGAGGACTAACGCCCCTGAGAATATCAAGTTGATGAAGGAGTGCCAGCGTTGTTGGGGTCCTTTGTTGATGTTGGGCCTGCCGTAGTGTCGTCCAAGTCTTCATGCTCGTCGGTGTCGCGCGATGAAGAATAAGAGCTGGCCACCAAGGAAGGAACCTTGACCTTCTTGTATTTCTTCGGTGGAGGTGCAGACCAGTCAAAATCTTCCTTGAGACCCATTTTCTTCAGATCTTCTGCGCTGTAAACATGAGACAGAACAGCCCAGGTACGGTTGAAGGTTTCATGGAGGTAGTAGTGGTTTTTCTTCACTGCATTGTGGGTAGCAGTCATGTTGTGAAGAATTGAACCAAACTGACGCTTGACCCATTTGTGATTGCGATCAACCTTCTGATGAAGACTGAGGAGTAGCTCATGATCAGTCATCACACTAGGTGCTGTGCCTTGAGGATTTTGCTTGGTTGTGTTGGCGGCAGAGTCATGAGTGGTAGAGTCGTCATTGGTGGAGTAGGATGCAGCCTTGCAAAATTGACCATCCAATGGACGAATGCCTTCATCTATAACAGCAGCGGCCTTGCCCTTGTCATCAGCTGAGGAATATGTCCATTTGAGGACTTCAATCGGGGGCAAGTAGCTGCAGTGGTTCAGTGTATCAGCTTTGTAGTTGAGTGAAGACCTTGTTCTAATGAATCTCATAATCCAAGGTGCATAAGGCTTCAACTCAAACGGTGACATAGCGACATTGGCCAGAGTCCACATGAAGAAATCATGGAATTTGACGGGAACACCATGAATGATATTGAAAAGCAGATTCTACATGATGCCAACGACTTCTTCTTCATTCGAGCCGTGGCCCTTGATAGGACTCAATGTCTTCGTCAAAATGCGATAGACAGTCCGAGGCACATATAGCAATTCCTTCACAAGGAATTTTGTTCTTGGAGCCTGGCCTGGCTTCAATGGCTTCATCAGCACTTGCATGTAGTGATCTGTAAGCTCAGGTTCACTGTAGATGCAACGAGCAGCTTCAAGGGTAGGACTGAGAGGTAAAGCACGAAGCAATTCAGAAGCTGGTGCCTTGTAGTGAGTGTTTTCAGTCATCCAGTCCAGCACCCATGAATTCACATCTTCAGAGTCTCCGGTGATGTGCAGCGTTGCATAAAATTGAAGAATGAGTTCTTCATTCCAATCACAGATATCAGTGCAGAAATTTAACAGTCCAGCGTCATGAAGAACACTAAGGACTGGCACGAAGCACGACAGAGATTCCATATCCACGTGAGGAATGTGCTCATGATCGAAGACTTTGTCTTTGTTGAACACCACTGAGGAATAGAAATTGGCCTAGCTAGCAGTCCAGAAACGCCTCTTCCGTATGCGAGCAGAGTCATAGGGGTTGTAGTTAGTGAAGAATACATGCTCGCCGAAGAAATCATTAGCCTTGAATTTTTGCTTCCTGGAGAATGGATCCTTTGGCTTGGGCAGAGGAGTGACAGTGAGTTGCATCACAACCTGAGGAATCGCAATCTCAGGTTCTTCAGGCTGAGGAATTTCTGGTTCCTCTTCAGTGGCAGTCTGCGTCTTCATATGTTCAGCAGCAGCAGTTTCTTCAGCACTAGTGGCTGGAATTTCTTCACGTACAGACGGAGTGGGTTGAGGTTCTTCAGAGCCCAATGGAACAGTTTGTGCTGGGGACTGAGGGATTTGTTGTAGTGGCGTGAATAGACGAGAGTTGGGATGCTTACTTTTCCAAAAGTCATCATTCATCAATGGAGTAGTACACCCAATGTCCATGTTAGAATTGTGTTCATCTAATTCTTCAACGCTGGCCTCTTCAGCTGTGAACTGAGGCATGGGCGAGGATACAGCTGGAGTTGAAGGAATTGCGTCCGCTTCAATTTCTTCATCCATCTGCTTTGAGGAAGCAGCAGAGGGAATGTCTTCATCGGATTCACTGGGAATCACATAATCTTAATCGAAAGGGACAATTTCCTTTGATGGCATGGTTTAGAGAGGAACATCATCAATAGGATTTGCAAATGAGCTGGTCAATGGCTTCATCTTATTTGGAGCTGAAGAATCTGATGAAGCGGATGCTTTCCTTTTCCTCACTGATGCACGCTCTGTAGCCTTGGTCTTCTTCACATCTGATGCAGATGGAAGGATTGAAGTTGGGGTAGGTGCAGGAGGAGCAGAGGAATTTGGTTGAGTTTCTTCAGGCACAACTGATGCAGGTGCCCTGACTTCTTCATTTTCTTCAGGCGCACCACTAGTGGATGCCCTGGCAATTTCTTCAGCGGCTGGAATGCAGTCATCAGCCCTGGAACTCACATTTTCTTCAGTAGCCTGATTGTCATCAGCGGTGCTGGCATTTTCTTCAGTAGGCTAAGCACATGCTGCAGCCTGAGGATTTTCTTGTTGCGATGGAGCTGCAACCTTAGAAGTGAACTTCTCTGTCGGTTTTACAAACCTGACCTTGGCTCCTTGCCAATCAACATAGTAAGCATTGTAGTCATCACTAAGGCCTTTGATTTCAGCCTGGATCTTCACTAGATCTTCATTTGTCATAGAGATAATGTTTTTCTTCAGGAAGCGCTCCTTCCTATACTGAGATTTCTTCAGCTGCCCGACCTTCTCAAATTTCCATTTTTCTTCTTGGATGAAGGCAGTCAAAACATGACTTTGTCCAGGAGTCAGCTTGAAATCAGGCATATGGGTGTTTGGGTCCTTGTGCCAGAGATCAATAAAGTCTAGGATCAACTTCGGATCATAAAGCAGTGGCACATTGCTTCCTTTGGCACTAGCAGCCTTGGCTTGTTTATCTCTGATGATTTCAGCTAGTTCTTCATCATCAGCCTCATCATCATCAGAGGGCACTTGGAAGGCGACCTGCTTCTTGTGAGGACTTGGTCAAGGACCTCGTCCAGCAGTAGACTTTTTCTCCAGCAGAGAGGGCCAGCTGAGGAACTTGGAGCAGCTGAGGAACTAGCAGAGGCTCCTGAGGCAATAGATATGCCTGCGGTCCTTTGGCACGTGGCGAGATGCACATGTGATACGTCCATTTTGCATCATGCTTTTATATCGATATTTATTGCATTATGGGCTGTTATTACACATTATGTCACAATACTTATGGCTATTTCTCTCTAATTTTACAAGGTTTACATAAGGAGGGAGAATGCCGGCAGCTGGAATTCTGGGCTGGAAAAGGAGCAAATATTAGAGACTTATTCTGCGCAACTCCAAAAGTCCTGAAACTCCACGGAATATCTTATAAAAAATAATAAAAAATACCTGCCAAAGATGAATGCCAGGGGGCCCACACCCTGTCCACGAGGGTGGGGGGCGCGCCCCCTACCTCATGGGCCCCCTGGTGGCTCCCCGGTGCCCATCTTCTGCTATATGAAGTCTTTCGTCGAGAAAAAATAGAGAAGCAACCTTTCAGGATGAGACTCCGCCGCCACGAGACGGAACCTTGGCGGAACCAATCTAGAGCTTCGGCAGAGCTATTCTGCCGGGGATACTTCCCTCCGGGAGGGGGAAATCATCACCAACGCTCCTCTCATCGGGAGAGGGCAATCTCCATCAACATCTTCACCAGCACCATCTCATCTCCAAACCCTAGTTCATCTCTTGTATTCAATTCTTGTCTCCATGTCCGGGATTGGTGCTAGTAGGTTGATAGTAGTGTCGATTACTCCTTGTAGTTGATGCTAGTTGGTATATTTGGTGGAAGATCATATGTTCAAATACTTTATGCATATTATTACCCCTCTGATTATGAACATGAATATGCTTTGTGAGTAGTTACGTTTGTTCCTGAGGACAAGGGAGAAGTCTTGCTATTAGTAGTCATGTGAACGTCTAATGGTGTTATGTGAACGTCAACTACATAACACTTCACCATTATTTGGTCCTAGAGGAAGGCATTGGGAAGTAATAAGTAGATGATGGGTTGCTAGAGTGACAGAAGCTTAAACCCTAGTTTATGCGTTGCTTCATAAGGGTCTGATTTGGATCCATATGTTTCATGCTATGGTTAGGTTTACCTTAATACTTTTGTTGTAGTTGCGGATGCTTGCAATAGAGGTTAATCATAACAAGGATGCTTGTTCAAGTAAGAACAGAACCCAAGCACTGGTCCACCCACATATCAAATTATCAAAGTACCGCACGCGAATCATATGAACGAGATGAAAACTAGCTTGATGATATTCCCATGTGTCCTCCGAAGCGCTTTTCCTTATATAAGAGTTTGTTCCGGCTTGTCCTTTGCTACAAAAAGGATTGGGCCACCTTGCTGCACTTTATTTACTTTTGTTACTTGTTGCTCGTTACAATTTACCCTATCACAAAACTATCTGTTACCACTTATTTCAGTACTTGCAGAGAATACCTTGCTGAAAACCGCTTATCATTTCCTTCTGCTCCTCGTTGGGTTCGACACTCTTACTTATCGAAAGGACTAAGATAGACCCCCTATACTTGTGGGTCATCAACAGGTGCTGAGGATTTTGTTGGAGCGGCCGAAGACTTCGGCGGAGGAGCTGAGGACTTTGGTGGAGCGAGAGCAGCATGAGGAATTGGCCATGAAGGCTTTGATGGTTCTGGCCGTGAGGGCATTGAAGAAGAAGCACCTGACTTGTGAGCAGGCTTGTTTGACATGGCCTTCTTCGGCTTGACAGCAGAGGCAGCAGCAGCAGCAGTAGAGTCCTCGTTGAATTTCCTCACTGCTTCTCTGGCTTGTCTAGCCAGCTTGGCGTGGCGCTTGGCCCATTCATCAGGATAGTCCTCACCGCGCTTGAGGCTAGTGGGATCTGCTTCTTGGCCAGGTGCCAATGAAGGTCTTGGACATGGAGGATTGAGTGCGAATTTCTTCATGTATTTTGGAGTTACATATCTGTACTCCCTCCACTCTCTTGCCCATCTCCTCTCTATCCTCTAGATGCGCACCTTGCGCTGATTTTTGTCCTCTTTTCTAAACTTGGCCTCATCAGGAGTGCAATAATCTGCATATATGTCATCAGGGATTTCAAAAGCAGTATTGACCGCGGGACTCTTTCCTCCTTTCTGTGGCTTCTTTCCATCAGCCATTTTCTTCAGTTGAGGAATTTGAACAATTGAATTCTCTAAAGAAGTATGCAACTTTTCTTCGAGGAACGCTGCAAATGAGTTAAGTTGAGGAGAACCTAGTGATTCAGCAGCGGACATGAGTACCTGTGAATAGAGTATAGTTGCGAGGAATTTGGATAGGTCATATGCGTTCTCAGAAGGTTTTGTAAAATGAACAAGTTTGAAGAATTTGACCAGGTGAGTCTTGAAGAATTTCACTAAGCGTTCTTGTCTTAGGTTCCAAAGTTGTATAGATCAAAGATCCACACAATTGAGGAATCTTGAAGAAAAAATGTTGCTTAGAGAAACGAATCAAGAACAGATGACATAAGAGGTGTTCAGTGTGTGAGTATTTGAAGAAAAACACCTTTGAAGATTTTGTAGAAATCATTCGAATCAAAGAGGGTAGTAAAAGTAACTTTTAATTACCCTAGACGAAGAACACGACGAACTGTGAGGTGGTGACGTGAAGTTCGTCAGTGCAGATCTTCCACGCCCTAACTCGGCGGAGGGAAGAAGTCCGCAGCCGGTGCGAGTACGACGGCGACAAGGTCGAGGCAGTGAAGCTCTTCCTCACCGACGACGATGAAGTAGCAGCGGCGCTAGGGTTTGAGAAGCTCGAGCTGGAGAGAGCAGTCGAGCGGAGTAAAGGAAGCGAGGAAGGAAATGGGGTATTTATAGCCACGGTGAAAAAACTGTTCGCCCGAAGAATTAGGACGAACGTGCCCCTGACCCTTCTCATTCGCTTGACATCTGTCACCCACGTACTATGAAGTGGAGATCGTGTTAGATCGTGGGTGAATAGATAAGCGTTTTCGTGGGAAGCGGAACAGTTTGAGCGGCAAAACCAAAGTTTTGGATAAGATAAGTTCTAATGTTTCGTTCGCAAATTTCTTTAGCTGACAAGGACACAATGAAGATTTTGAACGAGTTTCAAATAGAACACACATGAAGAATTTTTGAATAGATTGAGTTGAGTTTAGCATAGAGGGGGAAGGGTCTGATCACATTCACTTAGCAGAAAACACAACTTGAAGAATTAGCCATAAGTGAATGCTGTAGAGGACATAAACTCATATATATATAGCCAATGAAGAAAAAAATGACGGAAACAGTGAAGACAATGTAAAGTTGAAGAACATGAACAACTGAGGAATTTCAAAACTGAGGAAAAACTCAATTAGAAGATTTTCAACTTTGGTGGTGGCATGACCCACCGTATAAGAATGATGATTTCAGATACTGCGTACAATTGTCGTAGGGTTCTGAGAATCAAATTCTTCGTTAATTTCTTCACACTTAGAGTGTTATTCTTCATTGATCGAAGAAAAACGTTTCTTCATGTGTAGCACATCTAAGTCATCAATTTTGCATAAGTGTTAGGATGAGTGTCCTTTTCAAAGAACATTCGAAGATTCTAAGATATTTAGCTCACACCGCAACTTGCTATATCTCTTCTCATCCAAGGGCTTTGTGAAGATATCGACTAGATGTTCTTCAGTCTTCACATGCTCAATAGAAATGTCACCCTTCAACACATGATCATGAAGAAAATGATGACGAATCTGAACGTGCTTTGTCTTCGAGTGCTGAACTGGGTTATGAGCAATCTTGATGGCACTCTCATTGCCGCAGAAGAGAGGCACATTCTTCACGTTGACGCCATAGTCCTTGAGAGTTTTCTTCATCCATAGCAATTGAGCACAGCAAGAACCAGCAGCAATGTACTCAACTTCAATAGTAGACAGTGATACGCAGTTCTGTTTCTTCGAGGACCAACAGACCAAAGATCGTCCGAGGAAATGACATGTACCAGATGTTGACTTGCTATCCACACAATCACCAGCATAGTCAGAGTCTGAATATCCAATGAGATCAAAAGCCGAGCCCTTGGGGTACCATAATCCAAGTGTTGGTGTGTGAGCTAGATATCAAAGAATATGCTTCACAGCCTTATGGTGTGATTCCTTCGGTGTAGCTTGAAATCGGGCACACATGCAAACACTAAGCATAATATCTGGCCTAGATGCACATAAGTACAATAAAGAACCAATCATGGAGCGGTATACCTTATGATCGAAGTCAATACCATTTTCATTAGTGCACAGATGGCCATTTGTGGGCATTGGAATTTTGACGCCTTTGCAATCTTGCATGCCGAATTTCCACAGTACATCCCTTGAGGTATTTCTCCTGAGATATGAATATGCCATTGCATTATTGACGAATTTGAAGACCTAAGAAGAATTTCAATTCTCCCATCATAGACATTTGATATTCTTCACTCATCATATAGGCAAATTCATCACTATAACGTTGGTCAGTACAGCCAAAGATAATATCATCAACATATATTTGGCACACAAACAGTTCACCATGATAAGATTTAGTGAAAAGAAGAGGGTCGAGTGAACCGGGTTTGAAGCCTTTCTTCATGAGGAATTCCTTCAAAGTATCATACCATGCCCGAGGGGCCTTCTTGAGGCCATAGAGGGCCTTATTGAGTCTGAAGACTTTGTCAGGATTCTTTGGATCTTCAAAACCTGGGGGTTGAGCAACATATACTTCTTCCTCAAGCTTACCATTGAGGTGTGCACTTTTCACATCCATTTGATATAGAATGATATCATGATGGTTAGCATAAGCAAGTATTATCCGAATAGCCTCAAGTCTAGCAACATGTGCACAAGTTTCATCGAAGTCAATTCCTTCAACCTGTGTGTAGCCTTGAGCTACAATCCATGCCTTATTCCTCACCACAAGGCCATTTTCATATTGCTTGTTGCGGTAGATCCTCTTTGTGCCAATGATATTGTGCTTGCGAGGATCTGGACATTTGACCACTTCCCAGACATTGTTGAGCTCGAACTAATGTAATTCTTCTTGCATGGCCTGAATCCACTCAGGCTCTAGAAATGCTTCATCTACCTTAGTGGGCTCTATGATAGAGACAAAAGCATAGTGCCCACAAAAGTTAGATAAATGTGAAGCTCTTGAGCATGTGACAGGACCTGGTGCTTCAATGTCATCGATGATCTTCTCAATTTGAACTTCTTTTGCAACGCGAGGATGAGCTGGTTGTCGTCGAGGAATTTGATCAGCATTTTCTTCAGCACCATTTTCTTCAGGTGCATTAGCTCGACGTTCTTCATGTTCTGGAATGAATTCTTCAGCAGATTCTTCGGTCAGAATGACATCCTCAGTAGCCTTGAACTTGATTGATTCCTCAGGTGTTGGTTCATCTATCACAGAAGGTAGGTGCTCTCTTTGCGAGCCATTAGTTTCATCGAACCGCACATCTACAGTTTCAACAACCTTGTGAAGAACGTTGTTGAAGACTCTGTAGGTGTGCGAGTCCTTTCCGTAACCAAGCATAAAACCTTCATGTGCTTTCGGTGCAAATTTTGAGTTGTGATGAGGATCTCTAATCCAACATTTAGCACCGAAGACTTTGAAATAACTCACATTGGGTTTCTTGTCAGTGAGGAGTTCATAGGAAATCTTCTTGAAGAATTTGTGAAGATATACTCTGTTGATGATGTGGCACGCAGTATCAATTGCATCAATCCAGAAACGACGAGGAGTTTTGTATTCATCAAGCATAGTGCAAGCCATCTCAACAAGAGTCCTGTTCTTGCTGAGGAGTATAAGGAGCAGATAACTCATGAGTAATACCAGGTTCATCAAGATTTCGAAACCAGAATTCTTGAACTCAGTTCCATTATCACTTCTGATGTGCTTGATCTTCACACCAAAGTTGGTTGAAACCCTCGAGGAAAATCGTTTGAAGACTTCCTGCACTTCATGTTTGTAAGTAACAATGTGTACCCATGTGTAACGAGAGTAATCATCAACAATAACAAAGCCATATTGAGATGCATCATTCGAAACTACAGAATAATGGTTAGGACCAAAGAGGTCCATGTGAAGCAATTCAAATGGCCGAGTAGTGGTCATGATAGTCTTCGCTAGATGCTTAGCCTTTGTCATCTTCCTAGCTTCACAGGCTCCGCATAAGTGATCCTTGAGGAATTTGACATTCTCAATGCCAATGACATGCTTCTTCTTTGCAAGTGTGTGCAAATTCCTCATGCCTGCATGACCAAGTCGTCGATGCCATAGCCAGCCTTCTGAAGCTTTTGCAAGTAGGCACACGGCTGGTTGCGTTCCTGTAGAGAAATCAACAATATACAAGTCTCCTCTCCTAAAGCCTTCGAAGACTTTGGAATTGTCAGCTTCCATAACCACAACACAACGATACTTGCCAAAGACAACAACCATATCAAGATCACAAAGCATTGAGACAGACATGAGGTTGTATCCTAAGGACTCGACAAGCATGACTTTGTCCATGTGTCGATCCTTTGTGATCGCAACCTTACCTAGACCCAATACTTGACTTTTGCCTTTGTCAGTGAAGATGATATGCTTCAGATGCGATGGTGATAAGGGAGCATCCATCAATAGATTCTTGTCACCAGTCATGTGATTTGTACATCCACTATCAAGGACCCACTTAGTGGCTTTGGGTTGATCATCCTGCAGATGAATTAGTGCAACTTACGAACTTCATATACTTCATTAGTCAAGAATATGACATCAATTCATCAGATCAATTTCGTCAAGCGATAGAACAGATAAAGCAGTATGAGGACATGTGTCGTGGAATTGTCACGACAGATGTCCTCATGAAAGTACTTAGTCGTGAAGCCATCGCAGCTAGGAAGCTTAAAGGGGTTAAAGTGGGACAAAGGACACGGGAGTTTATACTAGTTTGGCCCCTTACGTAGAAGGTAAAAGCCTACGTCTAGTTGGGTTGGTATTGCTAGGGTTTCGACGACCGGGGAGCAAGATATGCTATTCCCGGCTCTCGATTGGATGTTCCTTGCCCTAAGCCACCGGCGGGTCGTCCCCTTATATACACGGGTTGACGCCCTGCGACCTACAGAGTCCCGACCGGCTCATAAACAATGTCCGGCTCTGTGACTAGTTAATCTTGCCTTACAACACAAGTCATGCCATTATGGCGGTTTATCACTACGGGCCTTAAATCGCCTGTGGGCTCTAGGCCCTTTATTGAACCGCCATCTTCAAGCTTGATCTTGGGCTTCATATGATGAATCGTCTTTGCGTAACCCGGCCCCTCCTGGGCGGTTTACACAAATAGTTATATCCCCAACATTAGGCCCCATATTGATTTGAACTGGTTCATGTCAATCTTCAATACCTTAAGAGAAAGACGTCTGTCTTCTGTCTGTGCCAAAGTCATGACCCTCCATGACATCATCTTCTGGATTCACGATAACCCGCCATGACGTCATCTTCCATTAAATTCATATTTTATTCTGTCACACCCCAACGGATCTTTATCTTAATGACCATTCCGAAAATCGAGGCATCGGAGTAGCTGGATAACCACGTCTGGTCTCCTCGTTTCTCGCACCCTCTCTGTCAGTCCTTCCTCATAAATAGGCATAACCCTCAGGTATTTTCCATTCTCCCTCTTTCTGTCGTCTTCTTCCTCTCGCGACTCCGCTGCTGCTCGAGCTCCGCCGCCGCCACCGTAGCAGAGCACTTCATCTTCGTCGACCTTGGCCGCTGCATCAACCTGAACACGACTAGAGATCAACGGCGAACTTTCGTAACAAGTCTGCATCCGCAAGTTCCTTCCACTCCATACCTTAGATCCCATTAGAGTTTTCGAGTTCCTCGGTGTTTGTCATGAACCCTTGATAGATTTCACCACCATAGCCTTTTTGATCTTAAGGTAGTATAAAACTGATGCGGTAGCTGTTTCGCACCCATATTCGAATGCAAATAGATCCCTTTCCTTTGTACAGAGGCTTCATTAGAACTTATGAACTCATTTGTACTGGTTTCTAGGTCTAGAATAATTTTCTTTTTTGTACACCCGTTTGATCCAAAATAATATCTGCCAGCTGCAAAACTTGTTTGTGCGACACTTAGGTAAAAATTTGTTTCTGTCAGATCCATTTAGCCACGGCGACTCTCACCGCCGGCTTAAAAAGAACAATACTCGATTGATAACTCTGACCACTCCTGGCGGTTTAAAACAATTTAACTGCTTCTCAAGCCCATGGCGGCTTTGAATAACCGGATATAATTATCCATATGCCATTAGGCCCCTTCGTAAGCCGCCATCTAGAATATGAATTTGAAATGTTCTCCTCCGGTTTAAATTTGAACCAGAAAACTTTTTTATTTTGTCATAGGCTTTCGACTGCACAATGGCACCCAGGGCTCCTAAAGCATCCGTGACCTGCAATTGGGTCAAATCCATCGTTACTAAGAGCACTCTGAATGATTTCGTGAAGGCCGGTTATTTGCCCAAGAAGGAAATTATGTCCTATCGTGCTCCTAATCCGGCCGAGGAGAAACCTCACCCCAAGGAAGGGGAAGTCATCGTATTCACTGATCACATGAACCGGGGCTTTTCTCCACCCGGCTCAAAAATTTTCAGAGAAGTTTTGCACTTTTTTGATCTTCGTCCTCAAGACATTGGGCCCAACTCCATATCAAATATGTGCAACTTTCAAGTGTTTTGTGAAGTGTATCTTGGAGAAGAACCCAATCTACTGCTTTTCTGAGAGCTGTTTTATTTAAACCGCCAGAACGAACGTACCAACGGACCCAGTTTGGAACTTGGTGGTATTTCCATTCAGCGACGGAGGGATTACCTTTTCCCGTATGCTGAACCGCCGAGTCACCCCAAGGACTGTAACCATACGTGGTTCTACTGTCAGGATACTTCTCCGGGTAATGAGAATCCTCTGCCCGGCTTTCGCTCCCTGTGCCTTGAATCCAACCATCCACTGCAAGATAAGCTGTCTGCCGCAGAACGTCAAAAACTTGCCCCCACCATAAAAAAGATCAGGGCTCTTCTAGGGAACGGTTTAAATGGCATTGACTTGGTCCGAGTTGGGTCTCCTGGCGGGTTATTCCATTAAGCCGTCGCCCCAGCCTGATGTGCAATTATACAGGCGAGAGAAATGATCCACTGCGGCATAGCCCCGATAATCTGCCTGATGATATAGTTGAAACCATGACAAAGTCTCTTCTGAAAGAGGGCTCGGTGGACTCCAGCACTGTCGGCTTGAGTCCATTCTGCAAGACTAACCCAGCCCCAGCTGTATGTCACCAGTCTAGATACCTTTACTTTCACTTTAAAACACTTTGTTCTTACTCATAACCCTTTGTTGTTATTCAAAGGCAAATGATAAATTTTGGAAGGTCCAGTATGACCATGAGGCCGCTAAGCAGGCCAGGGCGGCTAAGAAAGCCGAGAGGAAAGCCGCCAAAGCCGTAACTCAAAGGAAAAAGAAACCAAGCACCTCAGATTTACTTAAGTTGGATGACACGTCGGATGATGATGAAGAAGAGGTAACCTTGATCTCCCTTGGTTCTTTTTTCCGATTATCTTATTGACTTTTAGTTCCTTTCAGGATGATATAGGAACTAGCCAGGCAGTTGAGGAAGAGGTAATATCTATTTCCTCCGACTCAAAACCATTGCCAAGATCGAAATTCCGACAAGTAACCCGGAAAGTAAGGTTTTCACACCCTTTAGCTTATTTGGACCCTCACTTTCTTTTGAAGCAACAACAGCATGAAAGCCGCCGCCAAACCCGGACTAGTGGGGGCGACGATCTGTCCTCCGGGTTACCTAACACTCCTTCACGGAAGCGCCGGACTGAGGTTTTGTCTCTTAACTGCTCTTATATCAGGTTGTATATTATCTTCTAATCTTTTATCTTCCTTTGAACAGGAAATTGCCCGTTCTTCCTCTGGTGACTCATAGCAAACAGCCCTGCCAGCTTTCAAGACCGTCCCTGGGTAAACGCAATTTCGACTCTTTCTCCTATCATTCCTATGCCCTCATATATATCTAACTTGTCATAATCCATGTAGTGGGCAGGCAAAGCCTAATAAGAAGGCAAGAGCGAATAAACCAATTGAACCGTCGAAGGCGGTTGAACCGGAGGCACGAATCCCTGCTCCTGATATCTCAGAGCAACAACCAGTAGAACCTGTCATCAATACCCCTCCTGAGATTCTGGATCTTACCAAAGATGTCCCAGATGCCAACCCCTCAACTTCTATTCCCTTCAGCCAATTTAAGCCGTCTGAAACTGCTGATGATGATGTACTGATTACTGGCACCGGCTTTGTTAAGCCGGGGAATCCCTTAATTCTTGCCCAACACACTGCCAAGCAAGAAGCTGTTGAGAAGCGGAAACAGAAGTTTGACGTTTCTCATTACTCTCAGTTGAGCAGCAATGAAATCATGTCCAGCTATCTAAATCAGGTCCATTCGAGCCGTGACCTTGAAGTTGACATGGTTAGACAAATGTATCAAAAATTTGAGCTATGAGCTTTTTACCTTTTTATGTACTGTATTTATCACACCAGCCCCCAACTCTAATGCTTATGATGAATATGTTGTAGACTTTTAGAACAAAAACACAAAACATGTAATATGATGTAAATAAACCTTATGACAAAATCCAGCTCATACTATTTCCTTCGACGGCCGGCTTATAAATAAGTCGGGCCCTTTAAATAGTCGAATTAAATAATCTTTGCATAAACATAACCGCAATATACATTAGTCCCCAAGTACGAAGTACTCTTGCTTGCAAAGTGCTTGGTACTTAAATTTATAAGCTAGCATGTAAACATAATGTTTATTGAGATATTAGCCCCCAAGTACCAAGTGGTCTTGCTGGCAAAGTGGTTGGTACTTGATTATGTAAAGAACCATTAGTTTGGCAAATACAGTTCATTGAGGTACATTAGCCCCCAAGTACCAAGTGTTTTTGCTTGCAAACGACTTGGGACTTTGAAATTAGGACAAACGTAATCTTATGTAATTTAGTATTTGTCAACAGGCTGCCACTGCAGATCTGGAGTCACAATTGACTGATGTGAAAACCCGGATGATTACTCAAGAAACTTAGACTCAGAAGGCAACATCAAAATTTGACTTTATGGTAACAGAAAAAGAGAAATTGAAAGCTAAATTCGAAGCAGAGAAGAAAACCTGGGCGGATCAAAAGACGGCTTTGACAGAATGTGCTGAAAAAGCCGAAAAAACCCTTGAAGAAGTAACCACTAAATTGACCGGCTTAAAGACCCGTGTGAATCAGATGGTGTCAGCTATCTTTGGTAAGCTGCCATACCAAATCATTAAAGTTGATGTATTATACTGATCACATAACCCGTTGCTTACTCATGATGCACCATATTCAGGTTCCAGAAGCAGCAACCTTAAGGGAGATATGATGCTGAAACTGAAGGCTGTGTATACCCTTGTTGAACAGTTGTATACGGGGACGCAACGCACCTTAGCTTCCATCTCTCCAACAGGTCAAACAACCACTTTATTGCAAGATGTCCTGAAAAAGCTATCTGTGCTGCCCGTGAGATTTGAAGAAATCAAGCGATCTGCTGCAAGAGCCAGTGCCGTTACGGCTTTGAGCCGAGCCAAGGCATGGGTACCAGAGCTTGACCTGTCTGAGGTAGCCACTGGTTATCCAAGCCTTCAAGAGGATGGCACTGCTTTTGATCATAAAGCTTTTACAGCCTGTGTGATGGAAATCCGGCCGCTGGCCACTCTTATTGCCAATGAGTCAGATTTGTCTAAATACCAGCCGGCTTTTGATCAAGAGAATAAAAAGTTGCCAACTCCGGCTTATCTAGTGAAGGATTTAATCCCACCAATTAGTAAGCACACTTTTGCTCCTGAAATTGATCCGTCAGAGCTTATAGATGATGAAGCTGAATTTGAAGCTTTATCTGGCATGGATTGGTCTTCACAGCCGGAACCAGAAGACGAAGAGCAGGCGAAGGGTGATACTGAGGGCGTCGAGTAGGAGAGCAGAGACTTTAAACCGCCGAGTGGTTCTAAATGCAATTTTTTTGTAAAAGAAAATTTTATCTCATCCGGCCCTGTGGAGGCATGTAATAGGACAAAATGACCTTGCTTCTACTTATGCCATCGTGCATGCCGCTTAGCACTTAATATCCTTAAACCTCCATCATACGCTACTTTTTCATCTGTTTCCTTTATGCTTATATAAATGTTTGACTTGCCCTGTTCATCGAAGTAAATCATAACACCCTTGGCGGATCACCGCGGTTAACGTAGACAATACAAGACCCGGGTTTAAAATGAATCATATATTACTTGTTCGTCCTAATAGACTAAAACATAGTACAATACCGTACCTGTAATCCTTTAGTTGGTACTACCGGTTTGTGTAACCTAAGCCATAAAGATGACGATCCTGACCCTGTAAAAATGGATATATACAGACAGATGATGATTGGAATATTTGAGAGCCGGCAATTTCGAAAGCCAGCCCGGTTTAAGCATAAACCGCACATATATATTTGAGATGTAATCCCAACAAGGTCTTAAGTCAAGTAGGGTATCGACAGAAATAAAGTATTGTGAGGCTTCTGATTCGGATACGATCAGTAAACCGTTCCAAAGGGGTTAAGCTAAGATTCGAATACGATCATACAGCCCCAGTGGCTTTGGCGATGCCGATCAAGAGGGTATCGATAGCTATGTTCTCTTTGGTTCGAATACGACCTATGTTTGAACAGGAAGCCCCCAAGTGACCTTAAGAGTTGTTTACTGACGCTGATTCGAATACGATCCACGTCAGACCCAAAGGGGTTAAGCTATGATTCAGATATGATCAAGAAGCCCCGTAGTGGGTTTGGCAGTATGCCAATCAAAAGAGTATCGACAGCTATGTTCTCTTTGGTTCGAATGCGACGTATGTTTGAACAGGAAGCCCCCTAGTGACCATGGCTAGATTCAAATATGATCATAAGCCGTACCAAAGGGAAAGCCGAATATGATCCGCTCCCTGTTGGCTGTTTCATCAACATAATAAGGAAGACATACATTTTTTGGGGATGAAAAGGATAGAGGTCCTGCTTTATTGCTTTTCATAATATATACATTCTCAAAATATGTACATCCTGTGAGCCGGTGGCTCAAGTGTAGTAAGGCTGAAGATGAGCGATATTCCACGGCCGGCGGGTCTCGTCCTTCGACTTGCGTGAGTCTTTGTGCTCTCGAACATCGATGAGGTAATATGACCCGTTATTCAGGTTTTTGCTGACCACAAAGGGCCCATCCCAAAGGGGGGATAGCTTGTGCATATCGGATTGTTCCTGGATGAGCCGGAGCACTAAGTCACCTTCCTGAAAGGTTCTGGATCTAACCTGGTGGCTGTGATAACGACGCAGGTCCTGTTGATAAATCGCTCAGCGGGCTATTGCCAAATCTCGCTTCTCATCCAACAAATCAAGTGCATCCTGGCGAGCTAGTTCATTGTCAGCTTCAACGTAAGCCGCCACTCGGGGCGAGTCATGACGGATGTCACTTGGTAGGACCGCCTCTGCTTCGTAAACCATGAAGAAAGGTGTATAACCCGTAGATCTGTTAGGTGTAGTGTTGATGCTCCAAATTTGACGGAGTAATGGGCCACAGGTAGGCTAACCCGAGACCCAGAACCTTTCAAGACATCGGGGCAGGCTTCGCCCCTCAAAGATCCCAAGACAAAGGGCTGACTCTGGGAGTCGGCTGCAGCATCACCGACTACCCACTCACGGCCGAATCCCAGAGACGGCTACGACATAAGCCGACTCCCAGTTGGTGAAGCCGACTATGGGGAGTCGGCCAGTGGCTCCACCGCCCTCTGCCTTCGAGAAGAAGGACGAGACAGGGGATGGCCGGAGTACGGCCCTCCCCTACCCTGATTACCAAGGGCAGGTATGGCCACAGTACGTCGTACCGGAGGAGATCTCCGTCCGGCGCGGCACTGTTGCCATGCTGGCCCTGACGTTCGCCCCGGCGGCGAAACCCTGTTCCCACGATGGACCGCCCTTACGGCCCAGAGACGGCGGGTCCCGCTAGTCAGCGGGGGGAACGAAAGACGGCGAGAGCACCCAAAGACGGACCTCGTGGGAGTCGGCCTCTGAGAGTCGGCCCGCACCTCCCGTGGGGCCTGCACGCCATTAACCAGATAAGACGGGGAGTGGCGACAGTGATCGCCCGCCAGGCGGCGGCACTGTTGCCACGACCCCACGACCAAGCCAGCGTCATCCAAGGCGCGGCTACAGTGACCAAGTCAGTCGACGGGGCCCACCAGCGGCGGGCCCCAGGAGTCGGCGGAGAAGACGGCGACCTGAGAGACAGACGGCTGGGACCCGCGCCCAGCCGGATTACCATTGTACCCCTGGGGGGTAGGCCTATATAAACCCCCCCGGAGCACCCATGCAAAGGGTTCGATCCTTTTACCACTGGACCAGAAGCACAAAAGGGAGAGAGCTAGCCTTGCCCTCTCCTACCTCCAGAACACAGCTCGAGGAGCAACTTTGTACACATATCACCATAGTGATCATGCGGAGACCCCGCAGAGCAGCAATAGGGGTATTATCTCCTCGGAGAGCCCTGAAGCTAGGTAAGATTCGCCGGCGTGCATGTCTACGCCTCATCCCGCTTCCAGGCACCGGCGACGTTCTACTCGCCCCCACTATGATAAGCCATCCTTTGGCATATGTCGCATCCAACCCCCGACATTTGGCGCCAACCGTGGGGCGAGGTGCACCGTCGTCCGGAGATCTTTTCTGGATGGGAACCCTTTTCCTCCCTGGCGAGCGCAGCCAGCCCGGCATGCCAGAGGGAGTTTGCGCCGACGCGCTGCACGGTGCTGAGACCGCCTACGCGGCCAGCTGCCTCGCCGATCTTGTCGGCGAGGTTCGCCTCTCCGACGAGCCTGCATCCGACGCAGGCACCGGAGGCCCCGAGAGCCTCCTCGCCAGCCTCCTCGGCGAACTCCACGTTGCCGGCGAGCCCGCCGCTGACCTGGAGTCCGTAGGCTACACCGACCTGATGCTGGTCGACTCCGACACCGCGTCGCTCGACGCCTTTCCCACGAACATGGTGGTCTACGACAAGCCGCTCCCTCGCGCGGAGAGCGGCGGAAGCACCGTCACAGAGGTGCTCGTCATCGGCCATGGCGAGCACTCCGACGGAAGAAATCACGCCCCGCTTGATGCGGCAATGCAAGACCTGGATGCGCCCATTCCAGAGGACGCCGACGCCGAGACGCTGGAGGCACGCCGCCTCCAGCTCGTCGAAGGCGCAAAGAAGCTGGCAAGCATGAGACGCTTATCGGAGGCCTACCAGCGTGAAATAGATCGCGCTGTGGGCGGCTCGCCGGCCCCAACAGGGCCTAGCCGCCTAGGCGTGGTCCGGCAATGCGGCGCGGACATCGCCAGCATGTTCGGGGCCAATCGCCCCATATACGCCATGCCCGCCGAGAACATTCGAGCTGCCCAGGCGGCAACGGATGAGTTGGACAACCTCGAGGGCGAAGAGCGCCGACTGATGACGGAGCGAGTCCAGCGACTCCTCGACGCGGCTGGCGCGCAGAACGCGGCCGGTTGCCGAACCGAGGGGCCGCAGCAACAGAACGACGACCTGCCACCCCGCCGAGATCAAGGCGCGACGTCTCGGACGCCGATTGGTGGCGTCCGTGGAAGAAAAGACAAGGAGCCGGCTGTGAGCCGCAGTCGGACTCACATCACCATCGAACGCAACCAAGACGGCCGCCCGAGAGCAGTGGAGCGGCGGGACGACTATGTGCCTCCTCCACCCCGCAGAGAAAGACGAGTCTCCCCGCCGCCCGTTGAGCATCCGACTCTCGGAGGCCGCCTCGGCCGCCGAGAGGGAGTCGAAGAGAATGATGTCCGCCACCGGATCGACCGACTCCACCGATCCCTGGCGCTGGAAGAAGAAGACGAGTTGGGGCCGCCGTGCTTCGGCCCCCGCATCCGAGATGAGCCCTTCCCCAAAGGGTTCACTCTCCCTAGAGACACTCCCAAGTACACCGGCTCCGTGAAGCCGGAAGACTGGTTGGTTGACTACTCCACTGCCTTCAGCATAGCAAACGGCAACAAGCGTGTTGCCGTGAAGTACGTTCCACTCATGCTCCAGGGCACGGCCCGGACATGGTTGAACAGCCTGAAACCCCGCAGCATCAACAGCTGGGTCGACTTCACCGAGGCTTTCGTCCGCAACTTCACGAGCACGTACAAGCGACCTCCCAAGCCTCGCCAGCTCTCTTTGTGCGTGCAAGGCCCCAACTAATCGACTCGCGACTACCTCACGTGTTGGGCCGAGCTCCGAAACTCCTGCGAAGGTGTGCACGAGGTGCAGGCCATCGAGTACTTCACCGCCGGGTGCAGAGAAGGCACCCTCCTCAAGCATAAGCTCCTCTGTGATGAGCCAGAGACCCTGGACGAGCTGCTGATCATAGCAGACAAGTACGCCACAGCCGACTCTTCTATGAAGACGGAGATCCAAGTCAGCACGGCCCGCAAAGTGGCCCCTCAAGCTCCTAGAACTCCGGCTGGAGACGCCAGTCGGCGGCAACAACAGAACAATCACAAGCACAAGGCCCCGCAGCCGACTTCCAGTAGCCGGCAGGTCGCAACAGTCGAAGATCAACAGCCGGAGGGACAACCTCCACCCAAGCGGCAGAAGGGCGGCAAGTCCAACTGGTTGCCGGCTTTCTCCTACGAGCAGACTCTAGATGGTCCCTGCAAGTTCCACAGCGGCACGAAGCCGTCTAACCACACCACCAGAAAGTGCCACTAGCTCACCAGGATTGCCAAGGGAGACGGCCTGGCGCCTCCTCCACCTGCTGGGCAGCCGCCTCTGCCTCCACCCCAGCAGCCGGCTGTCAGGCCAGTCGGTGCAGTATAAGACGAGTACCCGGAAGAGAATGGAGCCTACGTGGTGTTCACCAGTGTGACAGATGACAGGCGCAGCAGGCGGCTGCAGCAGCAAGAAGTTAACGTAGTAGCGTCAGATACTCCAGAGTTCATGCACTGGTCCGAGAAGCCTATCAGTTGGGGCAGAGCTGATCACCCAGAGGTGATGCCGAATCCAGGTTCCTATGCCTTGGTCCTGGAAGCCACCTTTGCCACTGATAGGCGGGCAGCTCGCTTCTCGCGAGTTCTGATAGATGGAGGTAGCAGTATCAACATCCTGTATAAGGATACAATGGAGAAGCTGGGATCAAGCAAAGACAGCTCCAGAGCAGCCGGACCGTATTCCATGGGATTGTCCCTGGCCTTTCCTGCTCCCCAATCGGCAAGATTCTGATAGACGTCATTCTCAGAGATAAGGAACATTTCCGCCGAGAGCCAGTCTGGTTTGAAGTGGTGGACCTCGAAAGCCCGTACCATGCGCTGCTTGGCCGACCTGCTTTGGCCAAGTTCATGGCGGTCCCCCACTATGCCTACCTCAAGATGAAGATGCCGAGTTCCAAGGGAATTCTGACTATGGCCGGTGACTACAGGAAGTCGTCCGCTTGCGCGGCCGAGAGCAGTCGGCTGGCCGAGTCCCTGGTTATTGCAGCAGAGAAGCGGCTCCTTGATCGGGTTGTGGCGATGGCCGGCAAGCAGCCTGAGATGTCCCCCAACCCCAAGGAGTCGGAAGCTGAGGGCTCGTTCAAGCCAGCAAAGGAAATGAAGAAGATACCCTTGGACCCAGAGCACCCGGAGAGGTACGTTGTCATAGGTGCAAACCTTGACAGCAAATAGGAAGGCGAGTCGTCGATTTCTGTAGGATCTAGAAGTAGAGTGTCTAGAGGGGGGAGATTAGACACTTAGTGCTAAAGTTGTAGTTTTTAAGCCCTTTTGGTTTGAGTGGAGTTTTAGCCACAATTTCAACATACACAATACATATCAAGCAAGCATGCAAAGAGTATATAGGCAGCGGAAAGTAAAGCATGCAACTTGCAAGAATGTAAAGGGAAGGGTTTGGAGAATTCAAACGCTATTGGAGACACGGATGTTTTTCCCGTGGTTCGGATAGGTGGTGCTATCCTACATCCACGTTAGTGGAGACTTCAACCCACGAAGGGTAACGGTTGCGCGAGTCCACGGAGGGCTCCACCCACGAAGGGTCCACGAAGAAGCAACCTTGTCTATCCCACCATGGCCATCGCCCACGAAGGACTTGCCTCACTAGCGGTAGATCTTCACAAACTAGGCGATCTCCTTGCCCTTACAAACTCCTTGGTTCAACTCCACAATATTGTCGGAGGCTCCCAACTGACACCTAGCCAATCTAGGAGACACCACTCTCTAAGAAGTAACAAATGGTGTGTTGATGATGAACTCCTTGCTCTTGTGCTTCAAATGATAGTCTCCCCAACACTCAACTCTCTCTCACAGGATTTGGATTTGGTGGAAAGAAGATTTGAGTGGAAAGCAACTTGGGAAAGGCTAGAGATCAAGATTCATATGGTAGGAATGGAATATCTTGGTCTCAACACATGAGTAGGTGGTTCTCTCTCAGAACATATGAATTGGAAGTGTAGGTGTGTTCTGATGGCTCTCTCCTCGAATGAAGAGGAGGTGGAGGGGTATATATAGCCTCCACTTAAAACCCAACCGTTACACATAATCTACCAATCTCGGTGGGACCGAATCAACAAACTCGGTCGGACCGAAAAGGTAAACCTAGTGACCGTTAGAGATTTTTGGTGGGACTGACATGCATCTCGGTAGGACCGATGTGGTTAGGGTTTGGGCATAACGTAATCTCGGTGAGACCGATTACACAAACTCGGTGAGACCGATTTGGTAATTAGCTAACCAGAGAGTTGGTCAGGCAAACTCGGTGGGACCGATTTGCTCTTTCGGTGAGACCGAAAAGTTACAAAAGGGAAACAGAGAGTTTGCATTGTAATCTCGATAGTACCGATTGCCTAAACTCGGTGAGACCGATTTTGACAATGGACATACACAGTGAGATTGCAATCCCATCTCGGTGTGACCGAGATCCCTATCGGTGAAACCGATTTGCTAGGGTTTGGCAGTGGCTTATGACATATGAGAAACTCGGTGGCGCCGGATAGAAAGAATCGGTAGGTCCGAGTTTGACTTTGGGTTTAGGTCATATGTGGAAGTGGGAAAGTAGTTGAGGATTTTGGAGCATATCATTAAGCACATAGAGCAAAAGGCTCATTAAGCAACACCTCATCCCTCCTTGATAGTATTGGCTTTTCCTATAGCCTCAATGTGATCTTGGATCACTAAAAGTGTAAAATGAAGAGTCTTGAGCTTGAAGCTTTAGCCAATCCTTTGTCCTTATCATCTGAAGGAGTTCCCACAACCTTTAGTCCATGCCACTCCATTGTTGAACTTATCTGAAACATACTAGATAGAAACATTAGTCCAACAAGAGATATGTTGACATTAATTACCAAAACCACCTGAGGAGCACTTGTGCTTTCAATTTCCTCCGTGAGAATCGGGTCATCTTCGCATGGTCCCCCAAAGATATGCCAGGTGTACCGACGGAATTCGCTGAGCACAAGTTACATGTCCGGTCAGATGTGAAGCCCGTCAGGCAGCCCTTGCGCCGCCTGTCAGAAGAGAAAAGAAGATTTGTTGGTGAAGAGATAGCCCGGCTCCTTGCAGCCGGCTTCATCATGGAAGTATTTTTCCCAGAGTGGCTAGCAAACCCAGTTTTAGTACTGAAGAAGAACAAGCAGTGGCGAATGTGCATTGACTACACAAGCCTCAATAAAGCCTGCCCCAAGGACCCGTTTGCTTTGCCGAGAATCGATCAGGTGATAGACTCCACAGCCGGATGCGAGCTGTTGAGCTTCTTAGATGCCTATTCAGGATATCACCAGATCAAGCTGAACCCGGCAGACAAATTAAAGACCGCCTTCATCGCGCCGTTTGGAGCCTTCTGCTACCTGACCATGACGTTCGGCTTGAGGAACGCCGGCGCCACCTTTCAGCGTTGCATGCAGAAGTGCCTCCTCAAGCAACTCGGCCGAAATGCCCACGTTTACGTGGATGATGTGGTGGTGAAGACGGAAAAGCGCGGAACTCTGCTGGAAGACCTGAAGGAGACCTTTGAGAACCTGCGCTGATTCCAGATCAAGCTTAACCCCGAGAAGTGCATTTTCGGAGTACCAGCCGGCCAGCTACTCGGCTTCCTGGTCTCTGAACGCGGCATAAAGTGCAACCCTATGAAGATCAAGGCCATCGAGAGGATGGAGGTACCTAGCCGACTGTTGGATGTGCAGAAGTTCACTGGCTGTCTGGCATCCATCAGCCGTTTCATCAGTCGGCTGGGCGAGAAAGCTCTCCCTTTGTACCAGCTCATGAAGAAGACCAATTTTTTCGAGTGGAACCACAAGGCGGATGAGGCCTTTCTGCAGCTGAAGAAGATGTTGGTTACTCCCCCTGTGCTGGCGGCTCCGACTCCCAAAGAACCCATGCTCCTGTACATCGCCGCCACCAGCCGAGTGGTCAGCACAGTCATTGTAGTAGAGCGCAAGGAGGAAGGCAAGGCACTACCAGTCCAGAGACCGGTGTATTACCTGAGTGAAGTACTATCGACCTCCAAGCAAAACTACCCCCACTACCAGAAGATGTGTTATGGTGTGCACTTTGCCGCCAAGAAGCTGAAGCCTTACTTCCAAGAACATCCAATCACCATGGTCTGCACGGCCCCATTAGCAGAAATCATTGGAAGCCGAGATGCGTCCGGCCGAGTGGCCAAGTGGGCCATAGATTTGGCGCCCTACACAATCTACTATCAACCCCGCACCGCCATCAAGTCACAAGCACTGGCCGACTTCCTCGTCGACTGGGCCGAGACCCAGTACCTGCCGCCAGCGCCCGACTCCACCCATTGGCGGATGCATTTCGACGGCTCCAAGATGCGCACCGGCTTGGGAGCCGGCGTTGTCCTCACCTCTCCTAAAGGCGACAAGCTCCAGTATGCACTGCAGATCCATTTCGCCGCCTCCAACAACGTCGCTGAATACGAGGCGCTCATTCACGGGCTCCGGCTTGCCAAAGAACTTGGCATTTGCCGGATCCTGTGTTATGGCGACTCCGACTTGGTGGTCCAGCAATCATCTGGCGACTGGGACTCCAAGGACGCAAACATGGCAAGCTACCGCTTCCTCGTGCAGCAACTCAGCGGATATTTTGAGGGGTGCGAGTTCCTCCACGTGCCAAGAAACGACAACAACCTAGCAGATACTTTGGCACGAATCGGCTCCACTCGCCAAGCAATACCATCTGGCGTCGCTCTTCAGTGCCTCCTCAACCCATCCATCAAGCCTTCACCAGAGTCAGACTCCATTTTTGTGCCAGCTCCTCCAGAAGAAGTCGGATCTGGCTCCAAAGCCCAAGCAGACGGCGCAAAAACCCTCGCAGATGACTCCAAGAACGCCGCAGTCAAAGCCGGCCCGGGGACTTCAGAACTCGGCCTGGGGACTGCGGCGACCAGAGACAAGACTCCAAAACTCGGCCCGGGGACTGCACCAGTCGGCCCGGGGACTTCACTGATACAGCAAGCGGCCGCGGACTCCAGCCCGCTGCCTCCCAGCCCAGCCGCCCTCGTCCAAGTCGCGGTTCTGGCAGTCGAAGAGATAGCAGCACCCTCATGGGCCCAGCCCATCCTCAAATTCTTGGTGAAGAAGGAGCTACCAACTGATGAAACCTTAGCTCGGCAAATACAACGCCGAGCGGCAGCATACACCATAATCAATAGAGAGCTGGTCAGGCACAGCGTCACTGGTGTCTACCAGCGCTGCGTCGAGCCAGAGCAATGCCAAGCAATTCTCAGAGACATCCATCAAGGCGAGTGCGGTCACCATGCGGCCTCGAGGGCACTCGTCGCCAAAGCTTTCCGGCATGGGTTCTTCTGGCCGACTGCCCTCGAAGAGGCCAAAGAGTTGGTCCAGAAATGCAAGGGGTACCAGAAGTTCCGCTCCAAGCCACATCAGCCGGCTTCAGCAGTCAAGACTATCCCCATCGCCTGGCCCTTTGCAGTTTGGGGCCTGGATATGGTGGGACCCTTCAAGACGGCACGAGGCGGCCTAACTCATCTACTTGTCGCGGTGGACAAGTTCACCAAGTGGATAGAAGTGAAGCCCATCAAGAAGTTGAATGGTCCGACTGCCGTGACTTTCATCTCAGACATCACAATTCGGTATGGCATACCGCACAGCACCATCACCGACAACGGCACCAACTTTGCCAAATGCGCCTTGGCCCGTTTCTGCGCGACGCAGGGCATCCGACTGGACTTAGCGTCAGTTGCCCATCCGCAGTCAAACGGGCAGGTGGAGCGGGCGAATGGCCTCATCCTGTCCGGCATCAAGCCTCAGTTGGTCGAACCACTGGAGCGTTCGGCCGGCTGTTGGCTTGACGAGTTGCCAGCCGTCCTTTGGAGTCTGCGCATGACTCCAAACAAGTCGACCGGCTTCACACCCTTCTTCCTCGTCTACGGTGCTGAAGCCGTCATCCCAACGGATATAGAGTTCGACTCCCCGCGAGTCATGATGTACACTACGGAAGAGGCAGAAGAAGCACGACAAGGCGGTGTCGATCTGCTGGAAGAGGGCCGGGTGTTGGCACTCAACCGGTCCAGCATCTACCAGCAGAGCCTACGTCACTACTACAACAGAAAGGTCAGGCCGAGATCCTTCCAAGAGGGCGACCTTGTGCTCCGGCTGATCCAGCGAACAGCCGGCCAGCACAAGTTGTCGGCACCTTGGGAAGGCCCCTTCATCATCAGCAAGGTGCTAGGCAACGGCTCCTACTACCTGATCGACGCTCAGAAGCCCCAAGCACGGAAGAGGGACGACTCCAGCAAAGAGACGGAGCGACCATTGAACGCGAATCTTCTTCGAAGATTTTACAGTTAATACAGTATGTACCACGCTACCCCTTTGTATTAAAGTACCAAGACTCTGGGGCCCCCGAGACGGACTCGGGGACTGCCCCTTTTGGATCTGTACGATAAGTATTATGCTTTCGAGTATGCTACTCTTTGTTATGCCGCTTGGCACCGGGCTCGACTAGTCGGCCCGGGGACTCGCCGTCTCGCGCTATGAAAACGCTTCCTACAGCCGGACAAGTAGTGTGTGGTGCCTAAGCTGGCTCCTGTTAGAAGCCGCAGCTCGCAGAGCGACTGCCCAGTGGGCAGGAGTAAGGAAGAATAGGTGCCCACACGAAAAATGGCTAAGGACTCAAAGCACAAACATAGCTCGAGCCGGCTTTCCAGCCGTTCCTCGCAAAACCGACTCCGAGTAGTCGGCTTGCTGTTTTCTATCCGACTTGCTAAAGAAACTCTAGAATGGCTGAGTACTTGCCTTCCCAAAAGTAGCCAAGTATTTGATCCAGCGGCAGTCCGCGGAGCGGCTGTCTGACTGGCAAAGACGACATCTAAGGGAAGGCAGCAAAGGGAAAAAGCCAAAAGAGCAATAAGCAAGAAATGATAGAACCCAGATAAATATTTACATCACAAAGGCCATTGTCCGAATCCTCGAACGGAAGTTCAAAATACACCCGCGGGTGGAATTGTGCGAATTAACAAAGTTCTTCGAGAAACTACTAAGCAGATAAATAAGACAAGGCGACGACCTATGAAGCAGCAGACGGGTTTGGGGGCTCGGAAGAGATGGCGGTGTTGGACGTTGGGGTGGCCGGCTGGGCAGACTCGGCTTGATCACCTCCAGCGGCAATCGGCGCAGTTGGGCGCGGCTCGTTGTTGGAGGCCCGGTCGAGCTGAGGCTGATCGCCCGCTCCGACTTCTGGCGCCTCCATCTCGTCTCCGACCTCCACCTCGCCTCCCTCCTCGACACTGGAGCCGATCACCTCCGCCGAGTCCTCGCCGTAGTTCGGGTTCATCCCAAACCACTCTGGCGGCGCCTCCTCGCCGTTGTCAGCTCGCTCAGGAACAAAGACATTGGGGTCGACGTACTCGGCGATCGCCGCGGCGCGCTTGACAAAGTCGTCCTTCATGGCTGCCAGCTCCGGCTGGGCCTCAGCCTGGAGCGTGGCCAGCTGGTCCAGGCTCAGGTCTGGGTACCACGCCTTGACGAACTCCAAGGCACAACGCGCTCCGGCACGTGCCGAGGAGCCTTTCCAAGCCTCCAGACGGCCCGCTGCGACCTCCAGCCAGTTGGCAGTCCGGCTGGGAGTGCGCAGAATCGGCATCTCTGGCCACAAGGCGGCAATCGCCTGGGCGCCGGCACGTTGAAGCCGGCGCAGCATCCGGTGAGCCGGCCGTAGGCGAGCCTCGATGCTCAGAAGATGTTCATCAAGAGTCCGGGGGGCGTTGGCAGCAACCTCCTCACCGGCCGCCCTCCGCGCCTCGTGATCAGCCTCGATGGCTTGAACGGCAGTTTGCGCATGGCCCAGGAAGAAGTCTACCAAGACGGAAAAATAAGCAAGTCAGAAAAAGCAAGAGTCGGCCCGACCCACAGTCGGCTGCTCAAAGAAAGCGAGTAAAGAAAACTTACCATCAACGATATCTTCAATCTCATGGAAGCCGGAGGTCAGCATCGCCTCCTTATCGGTCCAGGAGGAACGTTCGGCCTCGAACTCGGCTTGGAGTCCAGTCTCTCTCTCCTTCGCCTCCTCCTGCGCCTTCTTGAGCAACTCCTTCTGCTCCGCCAGCTGCACAGCAAGCAGGTCGCGCTCCGTAATGAGCCTGCCGCATTCCACCTCCTTGGCGCGCAAGGCGGTGTTGGTTTCTGAAGAAAGAAGAAAAAGGACGCAAGTCATCAGCTAAGGTTGCCAAGAAGATCCGGCCCGACTGCGCAGCAGTCGGCCCGAATCTCGGGGACTACAGCCGCGGGTGCGCCAACGCGCCCCCGCGAAGAAGGAAACTCACTCCAGCTCTACGACAAATCGGCAGTCCGCTTGCCCAGCTCTTCAACATTACGGTTGAAGACGGTGGCAAGGAGGTTGTGGTAGTCCTACGATAAGCATTTCAAAAAGAATAAGCATTTGGAACTCGCCAATAGAGTTCCAACCCGCATGCTCAGCAGCCGGCTCGGAACTCGGGGACTACACCCAGTGGGTGCGCTGGCGCGCCCCCACAGAGAAGAGCAAGAAAAAACAAAGTCAGAAGAAACATACCTGGACGGCCGCTCGCGACGCCAGATGCGCCTTGGTGCAGTTCTGGAGGGCGCCGCCTTCGGCTCGCAGCTTCGCCTGGACGTCCAGGAGCGCCTGGTTCAGCGGGCCTGTGCCACCTCCTCGCACCCACCCGACGGGCGCGGTGCTCGCCACCTCGATGTCTGGGACGGCCGAGCTGGCTGCTCCGGTCTCCAGAGGGCACGGCGCTGAAGTCGCCTTCTCCAGACGGCGGCGCGTCGGCGAGGCAACTTGGAGAAGCAAATTCGCCATGGCTTCGTCCGTAGTCGGCGGCACCGGCGGGTCCGCCGGCTGTTCATCCCTCGCGCTTCCCGATGGCGGCGGGGGCGGTGGTGGCGGCACCACCGTGTCCAGACCGAGGGTCTCGCCGCTCTCCCTCTCCACGATGGGGTGCTCCCCGCTGACTTCCCCAGACTACTCCGTATAATCCGGAGGCTGCGCCGAGTTCAATGGGACGACGAACAGCGCCGACTAGCGGCGCGTGGCTTCTTTGGCCCGCTCTTTGGCCGCGACGGCGGCTTCGGCTCCCTCCAGCCCTTTCTGGGCGGAGGCGGCCGCCTTCTCGGCCTCCGCCTTCTCCCGGCGGGCGGCTTCGTCCTCGTCGCGCTTCTCCTGCGCGTTCCGCTCTGTCGCTTCCCGGAGGTCGGCAGCAGGGTCAATACGCCGAGTCATGGCGGACGACTCCACCGACCCCCTGATGGAGGCGGCGGCGACCCTCCCAAGGGTGAGAGGAGCTCTGGAACAGGAAAGACGCGTAAGGACCCGGACCAAATCCACCAGAAGATAAAACAAGACAAAGAAGCAGAAACGCTTACCCAGAGAATAGCGTTGGGCCTTCGCGACCGCCTCTTCCCGCTTGGTCGCGGTGGCTGCCCCCTTAAACTTCTTCTCCCGGCCTCCAAGGGAACTCGGCCCGGCCCGGCGCTTCCTCGCGCCGTCTAGCCTTGATTGATGGCGCGGGGCGAATTCCCCGTCTTCGCCGGCAGGCCAGTCGGCGAAGGTGGCCGAGGGCCTGAGGCCGCCTTCCTCTCCTTCGCCGCCTCCTTCGGCGTCGGCCTCCATCGCCGCTGCCCCCAGGTCGGGGTCGTCGATGTCGCTCTCCGGGCGATCGGGGGCGAACTGGCGGGGCGGCCCCACGGCGCCGGACGAGGGCTGAATGAGAGGATTCTGAGTCAGAAAAAAAATAAAGATCAAGAGTCGGATTCGGCTGTAAAGAAGAAGAAGAAGAAGAACAACTTACCACTGGCGGAGGGTTGGCGCGCGAGTACGGCTCCATGCCGAACTGCCAATCCTCCGAGAGGCCGCAGTTCGCGATGTAGTTCACAGTTCGCCACCTCCGCGTGGGGCATGTCCTTGGTGCACATCCGACTGGGGTCCCGGTGGCCGCTCATCTGACAGATCAGATGAGGCCGGCTTTGGAGCGGGAGGACTCGGCGCGCCACGAAGGCGGCCAGCAAGTCGGCCCCGGTCAGACCGGCCGACTGCGTCAACACTCGAAGTCGCGCCACGGCGGCGGCTCCAGCCGGGGTCAGCGTCCTGGCGCGGTAGAACCAGCTGGGCTGCCTCCCAGTCGGTGCGTCGGCTTCGTATGGCGGCAGATTAACCCAGTCACCGTCTGGGGCAACGCTCTTCACATAGAAGTAAGAGCGCTGCCACATCTTCACCGACTTGATTAGTTGGATGGCGGGGAACGGGTTGTCGGCCTCGTCCTCTGTATCGCAATGAAGGCACCGCACTGGGCTGGCACGCCGGCGACATGCGTGCTGAGCTTGGACTGAAAGAACTCTCCCCACAGCTCGATGGTGGGGAGAACACCGAGGAAGCCCTCGCACAAAGCAGTGAAAGCCGCCAGCAGCACCACCGTGTTTGGGGTGAGGTGGTGCGGCTGGAGGCCATGAAACTCCAAGAACAAACGGAAGAACCCGCTCGCCGGTAGCCCCAGGCCGCGCATGAGGTGGGAGCGGAACACGAGCTGCTCGCCCTCCCCCTGGCGACGGCGTCACCTCCGTCGGCGGCAGAGCACGGGCCTGCACGAGGTGCGCGCCGGGGAGGCGACGCGTCTTGCGGAGGAAGTCGATCATGTCGTCGTCGATCTCGGAACCGTCCCACACGCCGGAGCGCACGACGGCGGGCGCGGCGGCGGAGGAAGAGCTCATCGCCGCAAGCGGGGCGCAGTTCGGCGCAAGAACGGTGGGAGAAAGAAGAAAGAAGAAAGAAGCAAAGGAAGCAGAGGAGAACGGGCGCGCGTGCTTCGCCGCCCCGCTCCCTCCGCCTACTTATAGACGGGCGGGCTGAGAAGCCGAGGGGCATCGTGGGATTAACTGCGCCCACGCCCCCACGACCCCCGCGGTTTACCACGGAAGTTACCACGCGCATTTACTGCGCTGAGAAGCTCAACCGCCCACGCGGCCACAACGGATCCGTTCGAAGGCCGAGGCGCGGTAATGGCGGGCCCCACCCGCGGGCCTGTCCCGTCGCGCACGTGGGCTGGCAGACTGGCCCGGCCACGTGGCGTCCCTTGGCAGGTCCGCGGTGGGCGGCGGCCTTGTAGCTTATCAAGCACGCCGTCTGAATCCCGCCAAGACTTTCAAACTCTTTGAAGAGTAAGACGACCTTCGACGAGTCCGGCTTCCCATAGTCGGCTTGTCGGAGACGGCCTGAATAAGATCACCTCCCCATGGTCCACTCGGAGGAAGAAACTGTTGAGGCTCCTCGACATGTCTCCCTCGGCGCCTCACCAGCTTCGGGGACTACTGTCGGAGTAATGGGCCACGGGTAGGCTAACCCGGGACCCAGAACCTTTCAAGACATCGGGGCAGGCTTCGCCCCTCAAAGATCCCAAGACAAAGGGCTGACTCTGGGAGTCGGCTGCAGCATCACCGACTACCCACTCACGGCCGAATCCTAGAGATGGCTACGACATAAGCCGACTCCCAGTTGGTGAAGCCGACTATGGGGAGTCGGCCAGTGACTCCACCGCCCTCTGCCTTCGAGAAGAAGGACGAGACAGGGGATGGCCGGAGTACGGCCCTCCCCTACCCTGTTTACCAAGGGCAGGTATGGCCACAGTACGTCGTACCGGAGGAGATCTCCGTCCGGCGCGGCACTGTTGCCATGCTGGCCCTGACGTTCGCCCCGGCGGCGAAACCCTGTTCCCACAATGGCCCGCCCGTACGGCCCAGAGATGGTGGGTCCCGCTAGTCAGCGGGGGGAACAAAAGACGGCAAGAGCACCTAAAGACGGACCTCGTGGGAGTCGGCCTCCGAGAGTCGGCCCGCACCTCCCCCGGGGCCTGCACGCCATTAACCAGATAAGACAGGGAGTGGCGACAGTGATCGCCCGCCAGGCGGCGGCACTGTTGCCGTAACCCCACGACCAAGCCAGCGTCATCCACGGCGCGGCTACAGTGACCAAGTCAGTCGACGGGGCCCACCAGCAGCGGGCCCCAGGAGTCGGCGGAGAAGACGGCGACCTGAGAGACAGACGGCTGGGACCCGCGCCCAGCCGGATTACCATTGTACCCCCGGGGGGTAGGCCTATATAAACCCCCCGGAGCACCCATGCAAAGGGTTCGATCCTTTTACCACTAGACCAGAAGCACAAAAGAGAGAGAGCTAGCCTTGCCCTCTCCTACCTCCAGAACACAGCTCGAGGAGCAACTTTGTACACATATCACCATAGTGATCATGCGGAGACCCCGCTGAGCAGCAGTAGGGGTATTATCTCCTCGGAGAGCCCTGAAGCTGGGTAAGATTCGCCGGCGTGCATGTCTACGCCTCATCCCGCTTCCAGGCACCGGCGACGTTCTACTCGCCCCCACCATGATAAGCCATCCTTTGGCATATGTCGCATCCAACCCCCGACAAAATTATAGAGGGTAATTCCTCCACCCAACAACCCGCCGTCTGCTGTAAAGGGACCATGAGCCGGGGCTTTATACCTTTCAAAATCTCCTGATTAGCTCTTTCAGCTTGACCATTGGATTGAGGATGAGCTACGGACGACACATCAAGTCGGATATGTTCTCGTTGACAGAACTCTTCCATAGCGCCTTTGGACAGGTTAGTACCATTGTCAGTTATTATGTTGTGTGGAAAACCAAAACGAAAGATCACCTTTTTCATGAACTGAACCGCCGTGGCTGCATCACACTTGCTAACCGGCTCTGCCTCAACCCACTTTGTGAACTTATCAACCGCCACCAGGAGGTGTGTATTTTTATCCTTGGACCTTTTGAAAGGCCCAACAATATCAAGGCCCCAGACTGCAAACGGCCAAGTAATTGGAATCATCCTTAATTCTTGAGCCGGCACATGAACTCGTCGTGAGAACTTTTGACAACCATCACATTTACTGACCAGATCCTCCGCATCAACATGAGCCGATAGCCAATAAAAACCATGACGGAAAGCCTTGGCCACAAGAGATTTTGAGCCGGCATGATGACCGCAATCCCCTTCATGGATCTCACGAAGTATTTCCTAACCTTCTGTAGGTGACACACAACGTTGAAACGCCCAAGTGACACTGCGATGATGCAACTCACCATGAATAATTGTCATGGATTTACACTGCCGGATGACTTGTCTGGCCAAGGTGTCATCCTCACGCAACTATCCCTGGGTCATGTAAGCCAAGTATGGCACTGTCGAATCCGGGATAACATGAAGAGCCGCCACCAGCTGTGCTTCTGGGTCCGGAACAGCTAAGTCTTCCTCTGTGGGTAGCTTGACAGAAGGATTATGCAAAACATCCAAAAAGGTGCTAGGCGGTACCGGCTTACGTTGAGATCCCAGCCAGCTTAAAGCATCAGCCGCCTCGTTCTTCCTTCGATCAATGTGCTCCACTTGATAACCCTTGAAGTGCCCAGCTACAGCAGCAACTTCACGGCGATAAGCTACCATGAGGGGATCCTTAGAGTCCCACTTGCCTGACACCTATTGAGCCACCAGATCTGAGTCGCCCAAGCACCTTACCCGGCTTAAATTCATCTCCTTAGCCATCCGAAGACAATGGAGCAAGGCCTCATACTCAGCTGCATTGTTAGTACAAGGAAACATGAGCCTGAGCACATAACAAAATTTGTCACCTCGAGGGGAAGCTAAAACGACTCCAGCCCCCAAGCCTTCCGACTGCCTGGATCCATCAAAGTGAATAGTCCAATATGTGTTATCCGGCTTCTCCTCAGGCGTCTGCAGCTCTGTCCAATCATTGATGAAGTCCACCAGTGCTTGAGACTTAATAGCAGTGCGTGGCACATACTTCAAACCATGAGGCCCAAGCTTAATGGCCCACTTGGCGACTCGTCCTGTGGCCTCTCTATTCTGGATGATGTCTCCCAAAGGAGAAGAACTTACCACAGTGATGGGGTGACCCTGGAAGTATTGCTTAAGCTTCCGGCTTGCCATGAACACCCCATAAACAAGCTTCTGCCAATGTGGATATCTTTGCTTAGACTCAATAAGCACCTCACTGATGTAGTAAACCGGTCGTTGAATAGGATGCTCCTTGCCAGCCTCCTTGCACTCCACCACAATTGCAACACCGACAGCACGTGAGTTAGCGGCCACGTATAACAATAGCGGCTCCTTATCAATGGGAGCCGCAAGGACCAGCGGCTCAGATAACTGTCTCTTTAAATCTTCAAAGGCAGCATTAGCAGTATCACTCCAGACAAAATTGTCTGTTTTCTTCATCATCTGATATAGCGGTATGGCCTTCTCACCTAACCGGCTTATGAATCGGCTTAAAGCAGCGATACGACCCGACAGTCGCTGAACATCATTGATGCACGCCGGCTTAGCCAAAGAGGTAATCGCCTTGATCTTCTCCGGATTAGCTTCAATGCCTCTGTTAGAGACCAGAAAACCCAAAAGCTTGCCTACTGGCACGCCAAACACACATTTGGCTGGGTTAAGCATCATCTTGTAAACCCGGAGATTGTCAAAGGTTTCCTTCAGATCATCTATCAAGGCTTCCTTCTCTCTGGATTTAACCACTATATCATCCACATAAGCGTGAACATTGCGCCCAATCTGATTGTGGAGACAGTTCTGTACACATCGCTGATAAGTCGCCTGGGCACTCTTGAGCCCAAATGGAATAGATACATAGCAGAAGGCTCCAAACGGAGTGATGAAATCCATCTTCTCCTGGTCCTTAACTGCCATTTTGATCTGAGGATAACCAGAGTAAGCATCCAAGAAGTTCAAACGCTCACAACCCGCCGTAGCATCAATGATTTGATCAATATGGGGAAGAGCAAAAGGATCAGCCGGACAAGCCTTATTTAAGTCCGTGTATTCCACACACATACGCGAGGTGCCGTTCTTTTTAAGTACAAGCACCGGGTTAGCCAACCACTCTGGGTGAAAAACTTCAACAATAAACCCGGCCGCTAAGAGCCGGGCCACCTCCTCACCGATAGCCTTCCGTCTCTCTTCGTTGAGCCGCCGTAGAAATTGCCTGACCGGTTTAAACTTTGGATCAATGTTAAGAGTGTGCTCAACGAGTTCTCTCGGTACACCCGACATGTCAGAAGGTTTCCATGCAAAGATGTCCCGATTCTCACGGATGAACTCGATGAGTGCGCTTTCCTATTTAGGATCCAGATTGGCACTGATACTGAATTGCTTAGACGAGTCGCCTGGAACAAAATCAACAAGCTTGGTTTCATCAACCGACTTAAACTTCATCGCCGGGTCATGCTCTGTGGTTGGCTTCTTCAGAGATGTCATGTCCGCCGGGTCAACGTTATCTTGATAAACTTCAGCTCTTCTGCTGCACAAACAGATTCGGCATAGGCAACATTACCCTCCTCACATTCCAGGGCTATCTTTCGACTCCCATGCACAGTAATGGTTCCCTTGTGACCCGACATTTTGAGCTGCAAATAAACATAACACGGCCATGCCATGAACTTGGCGTAAGCCGGCCGTCCAAATAGAGCGTGATATGGACTCCTGATTTTGACCACCTCAACAGTTAATTTCTCAGCCCTAGAATCATACTCATCTCCAAAGGCTACCTCCAGCTCAATCTTACCGACCGGGTATGCCGACTTACCAGGCACCACTCCATGCAAAACAGTGTTGGACGTATTTAAAATTTTGTCAGTCAACCCCATACGTCGAAAGGTCTCATAATAGAGGATGTTGATGTTGCTACCTCCGTCCATGAGCACCTTAGTGAATTTATATCCACCAACCTGAGGTGCTACCACCAAGGCTAACTGACCCAGATTGTCAACCCGGGGAGGGTTATCTTCCCTACTCCACGCAATAGGCTGCTCTGACCACCTTAAATAACGGGGAACCACCGGCTCAACAGCGTTCACAGCCCTTTTATGAAGCTTCTGGTCTCGTTTGCATAAGCTAGTGGTGAACACATGATACTGTCCACTATTCAGCTGCTTTGGATTGCTCTGATAACCCGACTGCTGCTGCTGCTGACCTCCCTAACCAGACTGCTGCTGATTATAGCCGCCTTGATTTCCTGAAAGCCGGAATTTCAACCGCCACCCGGGCCATGAAAACCGCCGCCACCTGAGCCGCCACCAGACCCATGATTGCCATCGAATGTGTTGGAATTTTTGAAAGCCTTCATGATCGTGCAATCCTTCCATAGGTGGGTGGCCGGCCTTTCCCGAGTGTCGTGTCTCGGACATGGTTCATTAAGCAGTTGCTCAAGAGACGGACCTGACCCGCCAGACCGAGGGGGCGGCCTCCCCTTGCGTCGCTGATTGTTACCCTGTGAATTAGCGTTGGCCACAAACTCCGGGTTACCATCGGCCTTACGCTTATTGCCTCCTTGATTCGCCGGGTTATGCTGCTGACCCTTTCCATTGTCGTTCTTCTTTCCCTTCCCTGTCTTTTCTTCATCAGACGCGGGATCCTTGGTACTATCAGAATCGGCGTATTTGACTAGAGCCGCCATCAGCTGACCCATATCATTACAATCATGCTTGAGTTGCCCCAGCTTCTGTCTCAGCGGTTCAAATCAATAGTTTTTCTCCAACATCAAGACTGCAGAACCGACATCCATCTTGTCAGACGAATGTATTATCTCCTTGACCCGGCACACCCAAGGAGTGGTAGACTCACCCTCCTCTTGCTTACAATTAGTCAAGTTCACAATTGACATGGACTGCTTGCAAGTATCTTTGAAGTTCTGAATGAATCGGGCTTTTAACTCCGCCCATGAGCCAATGGAATTAGGTGGCATCCCCTTTAACCAAGTCCTGGCCGTTCCATCCAACATCATGGTGAAATACTTAGCCATTGCTGCGTCATTGACCTCCAACAGCTCCATGGCCATCTCATAGCTTTCGATCCGCGCCCCGGGCTGTAAATCGACCGTATAATTTGGCACCTTCCGGGGTCCCTTGAAGTCCTTGGGCAAACGCACATTACGCAAAGCCGATACCAAACAAGGAACACCTCCGATTCTGGTGGCCACTCCTGCCTCAACAGAAGTCGTCGGATAATCTGGGAAGGTTTGATGAGCCGCCAGTTGAGCCGCCCACCCGTCCTATTGACGTATCCTGTCCTGCACCGGATTATAACCGTCGGGCTGGTTACGGCGCTGGGCGTTGCTTGACAAGGCCTCCGACTCCATATGTCTGTTGTAACTTGGGTTCCGTCTTGGGCGAGGAGTCGAATGAATCCTGTCTCGACTATAGGAATAGGCCTCCTACTGAGCTAGAGCCGTCTGAACGAGTTCTCTGATCCTTCGGGTCTCCACCGCTGTTGGAGAGTCGTCGTTCACCGGGAAAGCCGCCAAACGTGCCGATGCTGCGATCAGGTTATCCATGGGGTTAGAAAAGTGACCCGGTGGTGTCGGTACGTAGCGGGGCGGGGCCATGTTCACATGAGGAGGTGCCATCACCCGAGGCTGAACCGGTGCCATTGCTCCAGATGTTATGAATTGATTTACCTCTGGCGGGTTACTAGGGCCGGCTCCAGGCGTGGAAAAGAGGTTTCGAGGATCATAAACCGGCGGCAAACGGGATTGAGTTTTCTGGTGTCTCCTCCTCATCACCTCGTTAGATGCGTTCAGGCTCATCGTAAGCTGAAAAGCCTCTGATTGTAGCTGTTGGGCCCGTGCATCCAAAGCCGCCCGCTCTGCGGCCAATCGGGTGTCCTCAGCCGCTAGGGCCTCCTTGGCACGGGCTATCTCCTCACGTACCTGCGCCACCTCTGCACCGTTCTCATCTTGACTCGCAGGAATAACTATGGCGGTTAACAGGGCCGTCAACTTGTCCATGAGATCAATCAGCACCTGAGCAGGCGGGCGCACATGGCCTCCTGCCCTGTCCGCTCCTGACCCGGACGTTATTGCTGCCGCAGCCGTAGAGTTTTGGCCGGGTTGAGTGCCAGCCATGAAGATCCCTACTCTTCTTGGTGGCTCAAAGGGGTCCGGAATACTGCTGCCATCCGAACAGCCCCCGAGCCTGCTGTCTTGCAATTGGTATAACGAATCTGTCTCACCAGTGGACGATTCACCGTCAGAATAGACGGCCGTCTCACCGTCATCCGCAGATCCTTCAGAAAGTTCTCCTCCATGGATGCAACCCACGAAGGCACGCCTCATGGCGGGCTGAGCCCGAGCGTGTCTCGCACGCTGAGCCGTCTCGACGATGTCGGTGCAGACGTCCGGCTCAGGGCCCCACGGTGGGCGCCAACAGTCGTGGAATTCTCACGGCAGATGTCCTCGTGGAAAGGACTTAGTCGTGGATCCATCGCAACTAGGAAGTTTAAAGGGGTTAAAGTGGGACAAAGGACACAGGAGTTTATACTAGTTCGGCCCCTTACGATGAAGGTAAAAGCCTACGTCTAGTTGGGTTGGTATTGCAAGGGTTTCGACGACCGGGGAGCAAGATATGCTATGCCTGGCTCTTGATTGGGTGTTCCTTGCCCTAAGCCGTCGGCGGGCCGTCCCCTTATATACACGGGTTGACGCCCTGCGGCCTACAGAGTCCCGGCCGGCTCATAAACAATGTCTAGCTCGGCGACTAGTTAACCTTGCCTTACAACACAAGCCATGCCATTACGGCGGTTTATCACTACGGGCCTTAAATCGCCCGTGGGCTCTAGGCCCTTTATTGAACCGCCATCTTCAAGCTTGATCTTGGGCTTCATATGATGAATCGTCTTTGCGTAACCCGGCCCCTCCTGGGCGGTTTACACAAATAGTTATATCCCCAACAACGTGAGAAATGAAAGTTCACTTCTTCATGATTAGCCTGCGTCCTTTCAGGCACTTTTCAGGTCTCTAGCAAATTCTTCAGAAGTTTACGCACGTCTGGAGACCTGACCCTGTAGAAGAGATTAGTTCTTTTTCTTCACCACCCACATCTGAAGGGGTGGCAAAGAGTTCATCACTCTGCGAGCTCCATACGAGAAAGGTGGCATATAAGCCAGCCCATTTCGTTTCATATAAGAGGTGTTATGGTAAGCATATGAATAAGCAGAGAAATTCTTCGAGGACTTATGAACATAATGGTTAGAGGAATAATGCTCATATTCATAGTCCTTAGGTCTTCCCTGCGATACAAAGTTGTTAGCACGATGATATTCATATGAGGACTTTGATCCTTTTGAGGAATTTGATCCACGTGAGGAATTTGGTCTGTATGAGGACTTGGATCCATATGAAGAATTTGGTCCAAATGAAGAATTTGATTTGGGGTTCCTATTCTTCACAGGTGGTGTCATGAGGACATTCACCTGAAGACTTTCAAGGCACCGTTTGGGAACCCAGATTTTCTTCATAGGGGAACCGTTCCTGCAGTTAGTGCCAACATATCTAGCAAATACTTCGCCATTCTGATTTTTGAACAGTTTATAGTTGGAGTCAAATGACTTATCAGAAGAATGAGGAGATTCACAAGTAAGCCAGATAGATTAGATGGGTCAACTGGAGGTCCCTTTGCAGCAACCCATGAGGTTTTGGGGTACTGCTCAGGCTTCCAATATGTTCCATCAGCATTGAGTTTCCTCTCAAAGGCAATACCCTCTTTCCTAGGGTTCCTGTTGAGGATCCGCTTTTTAAGCACATCACAAAGAGTCTGATGCCCTTTGAGGCTTTTGTACATGCATGTCATGTACAATTCCTTCAGCCCTGCATCATCAGTGATACTAGCAATGTCCTCAGATGAGGAATCAGTGACAGCAGAGGCAGGTGAAGAATTTGTAACATTAGAAGCATTTGAACATTCAGGTGAAGAATTAGCAGATTCACATTCAATGCACTTCAAACATGGAGGAACAAATTCTTCTTGAGCAACACTGATTTGTTGAGCTAGCAATGAATCACGCTCCTTCTGAAGATCTTCATAACTCACTCTTAGCTTCTCAAGATATTGCTTTCTTTGAAGAAGTTCATAAGAAAGCTTCTCATGATCAGATAAGAGAGTGTTATGATAACCTTGAAGGTTGTCAAACCTAGTCTGAAGTCTTTGAAGACTCTCAGCCAAAGCTTCCGACTGATCCATTTCTTCACCCAACATATCATCGCTCTTATTTATCATGTATTGAACTTTTTCCAAAGCTCTTTGTTGTTTAGTGGCAAGGGAAGAAAGTTTGACATAACTGGGTCCAAATTCATCACCAGATTCATCCTCACTAGACTCGGATAGGTAGCATTCAGTTACCTCAGCACTTTTTGCCATAAGGCATGATGAAGAGGATGATGATTCTGGTTCAAATGTCATCGCTTTGAGAGATTCCTTGAAATCCTCAAACCAAGGATCATGACGAGTTTGATGACCTTCATAGACCTCAGATAGACGGTCCCAGATAAGCTTTGCATGATCAAGATGCATGTTGTTCCTGAACTAATTTTGAGACAGACAGGAGTAGATGACATCCTTCGCCGTGAGATTGAGAAGAGTGTACTTGCGAATGTCATCACCTTCTGCCATCTTGCACAGATCGGTCAGACCAATCTTAGTGGCGGTCCACAGCTTGCTATTCATCACCATGAGGCGCTTCTTCATCATGGCCTTCCACTTGGGATACTCCTGTGGTCGACATAGCTAAAACTCCAGGCGGTTAAACCAAAATCACATAGAATAAGGGAGTACCTTGCTCTGATAGCAATTGAAAGTGCGTTATATCGACTAGAGGGGGGTGAATAGGCGATTTTTATGAATTGTTCACTGAGGAATTTGCCGGTGAGGAAATTCCTTAGCGAAGAACTACTAGCAGCGGAATAAGTACTCAAAAGTAAACATAACAGAACACAAGCATGGTCATCATGATGAAATGAAGACAAGCACATAGTACAGAAAGCGTAATCACAGGATAACACAGGATGAAGACAAATAGACTGAGAAATTGAACTGAGGAAATTGGGAAAGTCTTCACTCAAAGTCTTCAAACACAGATATGAACAAGTGCACAACACAGTTATGAGGAAATGAAAGAGTTGAGGAAATAGAACCAGTATGCTTGGTGAAGACAATGATTTGGTAGACCAGTTCCAACTGTTGTCTCAGTTGTACATCTGGTTGGAGCGGCTAGGTATTTAAACCTGAGGACACACAGTCCTGGACACACTGTCCTCACTGCATTCTCCTTGAGCTAAGGTCACACAGACCTCGCCCAATCACTTGTGGTAAGTCTTCAGGTGACTTTCGAACCTTTAAAAACTCGGTCACTCGGCAATCCACAATTCCTCTTGGATGCTCTAGACCTTGACGCCTAACCGTCTGGAAGAAGCACAGTCCTCAAAGGTAACAAGCCTCGGATCCATGCAGGATCAATCTCTTTAGTGATGCTCAATCACTTTGGGTTTGTAGGTGTTTGAATTTGGGTTTTCCTCACTTGATGATTTTTCGCTCAAAGTCCTCGGAGGATGGGATGCTCTCAGAAGACAAGTGTCAGTTTCTCTCGGAGCAGCCAACCAGCTAGTGGTTGTAGGGGGCGGCTATTTATAGCCTAGGGAGCAGCCCGACATGATAAGACATAAATGCCCTTCAATGATATGACCGTTAGGTGGATAAGACATTTTGGGACAGCTGGCGCGTAGCACAACAACGGTCGGAAACTAAAGTATCAAATTCCTCAGGGCTATCATGTTCCTCACTGTGTAGGCAATCCGCACTGGCGAATTCCTAACTCCTCAGTCAGAACAAATTCCTTAGAGACCAAAAGAACTTTGTCTCTGTCACTGAAGAATATGACTGAACTTTATGAGATTTCCAATGGCTTCACTCGAAGGGATTGATAGGTGTAGGATTTTGAGTTGAGCATCACATGGAAATTTTTCCTTAGTATTTCCTCGACCCTCTTTAACAGTACAGTGTTTCCTATGACTCAAGAAAGAGAAAATGAAACTACGAAAACAAAAGTCTTCACGCTTCATGTTCCTCGAATAAATACCAAGTCTTGAAGGTCACACCAATTTCTTCACTTTCAAAGTCTTCAGAAAGTCTTCAGTCGAATAACTTCATTTTTAGGGGTTGACTTTCTCTGTAAATATCAAACTCCTCATAGACTTATAGACCTGTGTACACTCATATACACATTAGTGCCTTAACCTATAAGTCTTCAATACACCAAAATCACTGAGGGGCACTAGATGCACTTACAATGCTACCAATACTAATGCATCCCAATTCACACGACACTCTCCCTATGGTAATTTTAATTTATTCATTTTTGTACATTAATGTATTAATGTTTGTACCTTCTTTCTTTATTTTTTCTGTGATTTTTTATTTCTCATTTTTCTTGAATATGTAATAATAACAGGACATAATGCCGATCCTCCCAATACAAATGCTTCACCCTTGACCCAACGTTCACCGAATGCGTGTAATCCCAATGTAGATTGGCATGATACTGCAGGTCTGTGTTTTCTAACACTTTCTTTTTATACTAATTTATTCAAACAAGCAATGCAATACCCTAAAAATAAATTTTTAATGTCTTAGCTTCAGTTTCAGGTCTGAAGAGGAAAGCCCAATCACCAGTTGATGAAGATGGTATATTTGTCACCAATAATTGTCCTAAGCCCTGCAAATTACAAAGGCCTGAACGTCTAAATCCAATTTCCATTGTAAGTTTCTTTTTTCTTTGTTAAATCTTCACTCAATTATGATGAATACATTTTTTGTTTTTCCCCAGTGTTTTTTCTAATGTTGAATTTTTTGCTTTCTTTTGTTTTTTGTGTTCATACAAAATGCAGGAGGAAGGAAGAAAGCTTGACTTCAGTAACGTCGACAAGCACCTTGAATCTGTTTTAGAGCTGATGAAAAAACGTATTCCTCCTAAGCATCCAATTACCAGTGAATCTACTGACAAGGGAAAAAGCATCAGTTTTCCACATCTGGTCGGTACAAACCGGAAGTTGCAGGAAATTTAAAAGTCAGATCTATCCAGACCTCATTGAATAATAGTATGACTGTTAGGAAGAAGTCAACTGAGGTTGAAAACCAGCAAAAATGGTATTATTCTTCATCTCTTTTATTTTTTGGTTGAATGCATCGTTGTTCGAAGTTTTTTTCTTTGTTTTGTGCATCCTATTTATGTCTTTTACATTGTCATGTTTTTTTGTTGTCTGAAGATGATTGCATTGTCATTTCCTCACAAAAATCAGTTCATGATCAAGCTGCACTATCTGGCCAACGTCATTTTCAGCACTACGAAGAGGTCCTAATTCATTCTTGCAGCTATGTTCTATATAATTTTTTGTTGCAAGTTCAGCAAAATTTTTCCTGCAAGTATATCCTTGTGTGAAAATTATGCTTATTTTTCTGTATGGTTATGTTTTTTATTAAAAAAATTCCATGCAAGATTTTCTGTATAGTTTTTAAAAGCTTTTTGCAGCTTGTGCAAACCATATTTGTTCATTTTGCTTATGTAATTCTTTTCTTTTATCTTGTATCAGGGATTACAATTTCGAACTCTGATTCAGATGCAGACGTTGCCTTTTAATCCTGTGTCAACTCCTTCAAACAATGTTCTTACTCAGTTATTACTTCTAAATTTCTTTAGTTGACTTAGTTCAGTTAGTTCACCTTCCCTCATGCACTACTTCTAAATATGATTTACAAAGAATTTTATGTTTAGTAACTTTTCCAAAAAAATCCTACTTTAGTTTGCCTTAATGCTTTCTTGTCTTTTTTGCAGAAATCCAATGACACTCCAAGATCATGGTCACTCCCAAAATCTGCTAACAGGAATGAATTTATAGGTGAAACATCTCGACTTCCAGTTCACGTCACTAAGGTTAGATGTCCGATCCTACTTTTTGTAGTATGTTTGTCCTAGTAATGTGTTCAGAGTTTTCTTCTTTTTTATATTCCTTTTTTTCACTTGAGTAATGTTTGCTCATATTTCTTTTTATATTCTTAGATTGATTTAGATCCTCCTGGCTATTGCGATAGCCCCGCAAACTCTCCTGAAGTAGAGATCTTGTACGAACTTAAGAGATCTAATATGGATAACATCTCGCTTGCTAATTCTGAAGAAGTTTACAATGAAAAGATCCATAATCATTCTGCTGGTAACTCTGGAAGAGAGGCAAACAGATATGGACCAAAGAGAATTGTACATCCAAGAAAATACAATGTGTCTCCTTATCTAAATGAAAAATCATCAAAATATCCTGTCAGCACCAGGATGATTCAATTGCATGATGTTATTGTCACCCTGTCTCTTGATGAGAACTTCAAATAGTGAGTACATTTTTTCTGTTCCTTGTGCAAACAGTTGTTATGTTTTACATAAATACATGTACTTTTGTTATCTTATACCTTTTTCTTTTCTTTTTTTTATGTTTTTGATTGCAGCAAACCATGTATTGATTATGGCAAGGTTTCAGTTACGTATTTTTTGTTTGGTACATCTTTTGCAAATGAGGGCCTAGTCGATACATATACTATAAATGCTTGGTGTCGTAAATTGTCTCTGGACAACAAGCCAAAGGAGTCTAAAGTGCATCACTTTTTTCACCTCATTTCTGTGAGTACAATTATAATTCTGCTCTATTATTTCTCTGATTGATGTTCATTTTTTTATACTTTAGCATGAGTTTTCTGTATATTCTTATTACTACACTAACTCTTTTTTTAACAGGAGCATCTTATGAACATGGACTCATATGATACCCAAGAGTTGTACGATCAAAAGTCCAATATGGTAAAGAGATGTTTTTAGTTGGCAAATGGTGCAAGGTTAATCCATACATGCAATGAAGTAAATATACTTGATTCACATTTTTATTTTCTCTATATTTTTGTTTTCATGCATTTTTTGAGTGTTAATTTATTACCAATGTTTTATCTTTTCAGGTGCACTTTCCTACATTATACACTTTCAATCAATGCAAGCATTGGTTTGATTTTGTTGTGTTGCTTCAGCATGAAATGTTTGTTATTTTAGATTCAACATTTGATGAGAAGAGTGACTACCACAAGCATGTGTTGAGAGTTCTGGTAATTCTATAAAGCAAATATTTTTACTCTCATTTTTTGTTTTTTTTCTCCACTTCTGCATGATGTTCTCTGCTGCGCCTGTGCATTCTGATTTTTTAGTTCAATGTAAATTTACACATCCCAAATTACAAGAGGGTCTGGAACATGTTTGGGAGCTCGCGGAATGTTAATTGGAGAAATTGGTCTACACATTTTACTGACATGCCTAAACAATCAAATGCGGAAGTTCTTATTTTATTTTATTTTTTGCATTTTGATGTTCATGTTTTTGTGTTAAATGTTTTGAATTATGCCTTTTAGAATGACGAGGATGCAAGTTATACTTGTATATTTCCCTAATTTTAGCTATTACGCTTTTTTGTGCTGATAGTTATACAAGTGTTTTTTCAGTTGAGTCGTTTTAGTAAGACCTATAACCTATAATGTACCTTTTGTCAAGTATGCTACTGTGTGAACTTTTTGTTGTTTGCATAGCATGTGCATTTTTAAGTATGATAAGAGTGCTAGTACTTACTTTATGTTTTTAGATATCTGGAATTAGGTTTTCGCATTTTTGTTCTTGAGACAATTCTCTGGTTTTTGCATATTTAACATGTTCCTCATTAATTCATAGTCACTCACTGCAATGTCAAGGATTTATATTATATGTTTTCACAATTAGGAACCTTTTTCAATCTTGATTTTTTGTTGCAGTGTTGACTGTGGTATTCATACCGCATTATACTTGAAACACTAGAAGCCTAGGGTCAAGATGCACGACATTATTAAGGATGAAAATATTCCTAATATTAGAGTAAGATTGGCGAACGAGCAGATGTTCACTGACCTCAACATTCTGACTGAGCAGAAGAACTTTGTTCTTGATTTCTGATTGTGCTCCCAAGTAAGCTTGCCATCTTATACATTTTTTACAGCATTTGTACATTTGTTCATTTTTGTGATTACTTGTGCCATATGTTTTATTATTTTTGCCATTTATTTTTGCAAATTTTTACAACCGACCTTATGAATTTGTATTTTTACGAATTTTTATTAGCCCATTTTAATTAGCCATTTATATTTTTAGGAATTTGTATTTTTAGAAATTAAGAAAACGACTTCTAATTAGCCCATTTGTATTTTTAGGAATTTTTATTACAAAATTTTTTATGTAAATAATGTTGACGAACCAATGCAGTTAATCTTTTTTGCCCTCTTTGCCTTCTCATCATCTGAATTTAATGCAATGCTGTCCTTTGTACTTGTAATTTATGAATCAACATAACATATCAGAAACAATTTTTACAATTTGCTATATATTTGTCTATGTTTGAACTCTAAATTACGAAGAAATTTTGTACCTCTCTTGTTAATTTTCTGTGTTGCATTCTCTTCTATAGGCTTACATCCAGTTATCCTGTGACCTTGTTTGCCACACCCAGAGCAAGTCATTTTTTGTTTGGCTATAATTTCCTCAACTATGCTCTTTTTCCTTCCTGTTTTCTTCATTCTCCCTTTTGGTTTTGTGTATACCAGATCCTTTAGTGTGTTCTCAAAATTGCTACCCAAACTTAAAGCAGATGCACTGTCAGATGCTACTTCTGACGAACAACTCTTTGGTTCCTCACCTTCTGGTATGCAAGGTATGCCCATTATTAATTTCTCCAAATTGGTTATCTGCTCACTCATAACTTTCCTCCTTTCAGGATTTTTTGATGCTTCAGAAGCTAACTCAGTGAGCCTTCTAGAGAATGAGAAGAAAGTCATTTGATCATCCAAATCTTCAAGGTTTGTCACTTGTTCACTGAATTGTTCTGATTTCTTCTCTTCGGGTCTCCATCTATCAATGAAATACTTCTCTGCTATCTCATCAATGTTCAATGCTTGGATCACTTTGAGTACATGACAGCATAGTATGTCGTCTTTTTCAAACTTACCACATATGCATGTGAAAGTCTCAAAGTCTATGTCCACCATGACTATGAAAGTTCTGGGCTTATAGTCAAATAGTGCTTGCGTTGGTGATTTGAACACCTCATATTGTTTGTTTCTTTCAACTTCAACCATGTGAAACTTAGTTGAATTCATCAACTCTTGCTAAAATTTGTAAAAAATGACTCTGTTATATAGTGTCGCTGCCTGCTTTTCCAATGCCCAGTCACTCCACATTGTTGGAGAAGTTCTTCGTGTGACAAAATCATTCTCTTTTCTTTTTTCTTCAATTCTTTGTGATACTCTATCAAACTCTATCATGAAAGCAATCACGCTGTGAGTTGAACCTACATTTTCTTTGAATACAGCATTGGTGCCTTCGCTTCTAGCTATTGTCTGGATGAAAGGATAAAAGTGATTCTTGAAGTAGACAGGTACGAATCTCTCCCTGTTTTTTCACATAATTGCAAAGTACTTGATATGCTGAACATTGTGCTGTTGAATCATTTGTGGCCATAATTCCTCAAATTCTTGAACTGTCTGGGAGTTTAGGATTATGTCATGAAATTGAGCATGCAAGTGTTGGTTCTTTCCAACTGTCCTCCTAGCTTTGTTTTGAGCTTTCGTGAGAATGCGGAACAGACATTTCCTATGATTGCAATTTGGAAAGCATTTAGGTATTGCTTTCTTCATAGCTGCGTCTTGATCTGTTATGACAGATTTAGGAGGTTTCCCTCCCATGCATTTCAGAAATGTCTTAAAGAGCCACTCAAATGTTTCTTTCTTCTCATCTTGAATGAAACCACATGCAAAAGGCAGTTTTCTCCATGCCCATTTACTCCCACAAATGGAGCAAATTTCAGGTTGTATTTGTTGGTCATGTAGGTTGTGTCAAAACTGAGAAGATCGCCATACTGCTGATAGTTCCTTATTCCACTGCCATGTGCCCAGAATATATGCATCACATTCTTTTTTGGATCCGTTTTGAATGAGTAGAAGAATAGTGGATCTTCTGACTTTTTCTGTTCAAAAAATGATACTACTTGCATCATATCATTCAGACCATTTTTTCTTCTCATTTTTGTACCCATGTTGCTAATCTGTTTTGGGGTGTAAGGCAATGAAGATAGACCCCTTCCTCAGAAGAATGACATGATTGCCATTATGTGTCTAGTTGGTATATTTACTCTTTTGCAAGTCATGATCAAGTCTTTCTCTTGTTCGGTTATATACTTGTGTGATTTCAGGAACCCGACTTCACCTGGCGGATATAGTTCATGATTGTGCTGAATGATCAGCCTTGTGACGACCCATTGCTCAAGCTCAAATTTCCAGGTAACAACCATTTGAGCCTGACACCCTGTTTTGATTGTGTAATCCCTTCTCCTGTCCATCGTATTCTCAAGGATGGTGGGTGAATTTTTATCACCTTTGTACTTTCTCCTTTTTGCTCCTGCTGCTGTCAGCTTTGTCCTGTTTCTAGGTTTACCAGACCTGTTGCACTTCAAAGTAAATCTCGTTACTTTGTTATTGTGAGCATCTTTCTTTTGGCAGTGATAGTTTGCAGCTTTCTGTGTAGAAAACCCTGCAATAGTTGTGTATTCATTGTAGAATCGGTGTGCATCAGCTTCACTTTCAAATGTCATGTTTAGCGTTGGCATGTGACTTTTTCATCTTCTTGGCTGAGTTTCAATGCTTTCTCTATAACCTCATTCTCTAGGAAAAATTCAATATCTTCTTGAGATAATTTTTCCTTATCTTTGTTTGATCTATTCTTGGCATCATCCTGTTGGTGATCAATGTCTTGGTCGCCTGATTCATGCATGCTTTCATCTTCTTGCTCTGAATCTGGCAACTCATCACTGCTGTCAAGATTAGATTTTTTCATATGTGCTTCTTCATATTCTTGTTGCTCCGTTTCAAACTCTGACTCGTCACTCCCACTTGTGCCATCTGTATCAGTTGTTTCTACATAATCAAGACCTTGCAATTCTGGCTCATTCATTTTTGCTATCTGTTCTTCGCGATTAATCAACATTTCTTGCACATCACTTGAAACAGAGTTGTGCCAATTCTGCTCTTTTGCTGCAACTCTGAATACTCATGATCTACAAACAACTGCTCACAAATCATTGTGTTTTGCTCCAGGTAATCATCCTCTGCATCAGTTTCATTCTCATCACTACTGTAGGCGAGGTAATCTTCACTGTTACTTTCAGAATTATCATCACTAGGTGCACCTTCATCTCGTTCTTCATTATGATAGCTGCTTGATATTGGATCTGTTGTTTCATTATGAACCTGCAATATGAGATTTTGTCATATACAGATTCTCTAACATTTCAACTCCATGGAAAATTTTAAATTTGAGATTTCATTTTTTAAGGAGACATACCTGGTCATCAATGCTTGTTGTCAAGAGCGAAGTGAAACTTGTTATAGGCATAGTCATGTTGTCACTTTGGAGATGACTCATGAGAGTCATTTGTTTCATCAGTTGTGTGTACGACTGCGGAACTCCTTCTGGTGCAAGCAGTTCATTCATCATTTCACAACTCTGTTTTGCAACCTAAACTTCATTTAATTCCTGCAATTCATAATTTTCTCATCAGATCCCTTCACAGAAGTGTGTTTAAATTTCATTTTGCTATTATTTAAGTTCTATGCATTACTGTTATCATTCACCTGTTTTCTAAGTTCTTTGTTTTGTGCAGCATATAGTTGGTCTTCATGTACACCATAGTTGTGCGGAACTACTGGGTTCTGCAGAAGGAAACTGAAATAGGTAAGTTCATTTATCGCTATTTTTTCAATGATCAAATAAAAGAGAAAAAAACACAGTTTACATCAGTTGAATTTCTATCTAATCGTTCTTGTTGACAATGTTGCTTTGAATTTTTGAGCACTTGAAAAAATTCATATGAGTTATTTCTGGAATTAACAATCACTCATAAAATGTGTAATAACATTCACTCATAAATTCAGAAAAAAGTTGCTAACCGTGTTGTCTTTTTGTCTTTCTGCACTGAAATAACATTCTTGGTGGTAAGCATCTTGCTCCAGTAAGTTTACGTGCACATGGAAACTCAGTTTTGCATTTTTTTATCAGAATGAAACACTCTCATGCTTTTAATTCAGGTTGCTATTTTTTTGTTTTAACTGTACAATATGAATTTCATATGTTCAGATGCAAGTAGAGGAGCAAGTATGCAACTATTTTTAGACTACATATTTTACTGTACGCTATCAGACATTCTTTGAAAACACAGATTAATGAGCACATGCACATCATTTCATCATTTAATCTTTTTTTGTGCATGCAGTTTTGTATATGGGGATGTTCTGCATAAACTTTAACAAAACAAAACTTTGCTGAAGTAGTATGTGTAGCATGATTTTTGGCATTATTGAAACTGCATATCTAAATGAACTTTTGCTGCAAGAACTTGAAACATATTGACCGACGAACACACACACAATTATATTATCCATAACAAGCAACTTCAGTTTTCTGAATGTGCAACTTCATTCTAATAAAGGTGATATGATGCCTGAAAAAAGAAATTGTGGGGGGATTATTACTACTACCTTAGAAAATCGAGATTGAACTCCAGGGTTGCCTCTGTTGTGTTTTGCTTTGTTGCTTGACAGATCTGACATGTTAGAATGATATGACAGTTTATCCATTTTTTTCTAGTTCTTCAACTTGGGATCCCTGAGCGTCCTGGCATGAAGAAATGGAAACAAAACATCTACAAAGAGGTATCAGCAGATCAGATCATCAGCTTGGGATCTCTGGGCGTCTGGACAAATAGGTTTGTCCAGAAACCCTCACAATGGTTTTTGACAGGATGAAATGCAAGGAGGAGATCTAGAAAGAAATCACAAGAAATCAGATCATCTGCCTGGGATCTCTGGGCGTCTGGAGGAGAAGTGTTTTAGCAAGAAGAAATGCTAGCAGAAAAATCAACTGAGGACTCAGAAAAGATCATATCAGATCAGTTCTATTTTCCCTTCCATGGCGGCGGCTCAGCGGTGTGGCTAGAGCTACTGGAAGAAAGGGGGAGGAAGAAGACCTAGTAGAGGCGTGCACGTTAGGTGCATGTTGTTTATTGGGTTAGCTTCTTAGCGGGTTCAGGCCCGTTTTTAGACATGGGCTGTGAACGGAAACCACAAACTCGTGGCGCAAGTCATCAGAAAAATAAACAGAACTTTTCCTGGGCTTTTCGACTGAAAGAATTTTGGGTCAGTCAATTCTAACTTCTGAATTAGCTGATGCTTGTTTCAGTCATTCGACTGACCCATTTTTGGAGTCAGTCGATTGACAGGTAGCCGCTCCCAGCGAGAATGTAGCTGAACTCACTGACCAAGGGGATGTGTCTCTCGATTCATCATCTGTCCGTCCATCCATCCTTTGCAATCCTCAGAGCCAAAGCATGCATGCGATGGTGCAGTTAGGATCTCATTGCCTTCTGACGAAAATGAGGATCTCATTTCGCTGCCTCCCATGTTCCAGAGACAAGTTCTCCCTAGACTGTTGAGCCAGATCGTTTTCAGTTGCAGTGTTCGTGGATGGTGTACCGTAAAACCAAATTCCTCGTCGTTAATCGAACGGAAGCAGGCTGGGGCTTGGATTCGCAGAGATTCTTGGCGGAACATCGCATCATGACGGGACAGGAACACCGTTTTCCTTGCCTGCAGTACGTACGTTGACCCCGGTCGGTCTAGTGCAACAGCTAGCTGCTGCCCTTACCCGCAAAAAAAAAAGCTAGCTGCTGCCCTTCCAAAACTCAACGCCCAACGGTATACGTGCCTCCGGTATAAATACTCGTACCGTGATCTTTCTTTTGGAGGGGGGCTCGTAGCGTACCATTCATGCATCATAGTAAATCCCTGCAAAAGTGTACGTACTGTAGGAGCCGGCGTGGTTTTTTACGGTGGATGTTTACGCTGGCTGCCTCTTGGTCTTGGACACGGGCAGCAGCTGCTATCGGCGGAGTTTTTTAACGCATGTAACCGTGTCCCCGGATTCACAGGCAGCGCTCTCATCGACCGTAGGATAAGTCCCGGAGGCGCCAGGAGTGGACCGGCTTTCTCTTGTAGAGGAGCAACGTCAAGGATCACCGAGCACTACACTGATCAGCGTTGGAGGGGGGAACAATGCCACAGTTGGACAGGAACCATGCACGTTACGGTACCTGGCCACCAGCAAAATCTCCACGGAGTTGGTCGTGCGCCACATGGCCATGGGGTGCCTGACGTGAACGGAGCGCGTCCACGTAGGCGACTAGCACTCCACCGGTAGCCTCAGATCCCGGCGCCGCGCGCGGTACGGAGGGAGACCGCGAGTAGTACCCGGTCTCAGACGACGGTCTCTCTCTCGTCTCATCTCATGACTGCTCGTCGCCCGCTGCGTGCGTGCCCGGCTGGCGCACCGTCATCGCGCGCCGGGCGCGAGCAGGCAGCAGTACAGCAGGCCTAGCTGTCGCACGATGGCGACGGCGCCCGCGCCCTGACCGGACATCCTTTCCGGGCCGACGGGGTCGGCGTCCCCGGTTGCGGAAACATCCGTCCGTCCCCGTCCCGTCCCGTCCCACGGCGCCAAAGCCCAACCCGGTGGTATCTCGGCCACCCTGGTTCCGAAAGCGACGGCGGCGGCCATTCTCATGCTCCGTCGTACAGTAGGAACGGATCCGGAGCCGAGAGATATCCCCGTGCTTTGGCCCGCCTGATGCAACGCCGGTGCTGATGCAATGCTAGTGCCACGAGACGATGATGCTCGTGGGCTCGGACGATCGATCCAGTGCGTACGCGTACGTGTAGTGGGATTTGCCTCCACGCCATGGCTTGAGAAGAATCTGAGATTGAGCGGCAGCAATGGCCACTTGGCCAGCGCATGCACCATACAGCAGCTACCGATAATGCAATACGGCCCTTCTCTTCTGTTTGCTTTACTCTATCACTATCCGTGTGTGTGTGTGAGAGAGAGAATGTGTTTGCTTAAATAAATTATTACTGGTGGAACCGTGCGCAGTCAGACACAGGCACTCGCCGCGCACATGCCGTTTTTTGCTGCAATAAAGAATTCAGCAGAGATCTTGCGCCCCTGAACCACATTTTCTGTCGACCAAGACGACGCGCTGCTACTGCTAGTAATCGCTCGCTAGAAAAGCGCTCTGCGCCGTTGATCTGGCTTGGCTTCTTTTTTTTTCTTTTGCGGGTGATCTGGCTTGGCTTCTGGCTGGCTGGCTGGCTGGCTGGCTGGCTGGCTGGCTGGCTGGCTGGGGCCTAATCCGAATTTGAGTGCCCACGTGTGGACGTGCCCTGCGCGCCACTTCCTTTTGTTACCATCAAACACGACAAAACTAAGAGATGCGGTAGCCCGTGGAATCGAAACGAATGTATTCGTCTAGCCAAGCTTTGCTGCTTAGTCCGGTACGTGTAAGGCTGTAAGCTGAAGAGCTACAGATGGTTACCAATTACTTTCTCTGTAAAAAAATATATGAACGTTTACAGAGGGAGTACATTTTTACATTTCCGCATGGTCTCCAAATGCCCTGCTATTAGGCCTTAACTGTTTCCAGTTACTCGGATTTAACCTAGCTCTATGCGATCAAAAGCTAAGCGCGCATGCAGTGAGATTAATGGAGTGGCCTAGTGGGTGGCGATACTTGGTGGACATTGATCGTACGTGTTGCTTGCTCTGAACTTTCGGTTCAAAATATCTAGTTCTAGAAGAGAAGAGAGCAGTAGATGCTTCCATCATCAGCTCAAAGATGGTGGATGGAGCGGTTGACTTCAACGCTTGCAGACCTGAGAGTGAGATAGCTAGGGCGCCATCATGACAGTGCAGCAGACGCATGTGGTGCAAAAAGAGATCTCACACTCGCTTGTTTTTTTTTCCTCTTCTCTCTTTCCCCTCAGGTTTTTGTTTCCCACTGCGCTGACAGCTCAAAAGCGGGGAGCAACGACAGGCACTGCAGCCATAGTGAAGTGAACACAGGACACACGCGGAAAAGCTACTGGCTAGCTAGCAAAACTAATCTGAAAAAAACTCGACCTCAAGACATGAAAAAAAGACCCTCGCAACGCAAACTCATTCTATTCTATCCTAGCTGCCTATCTCCTCCCGGCTTCCAAGAACAGAACGGAGCAGAGCAGCCGCATAACGCCCTACGCCCAGCACCAACAGCGACGGCTTCATTCACCACCTCTCCATCTTGTCACCCCCGTCTCTGCACGCCTGCGGGAGAAGAGAAGAACCAGAAATATTTTGAGCTTCTGATGTAGGAGTACTAAGATTGAAAGGCTGCCGGTGTGCATCAGAGCACGGAAAAGGCCGGAAGAACGGTCACCTGTCTTGTGGGCATCGGCTTGGTGGCAGGGGCAGGGGAGTACTGCGCATGCAGGTAGCTGCCCAGAGGAGATCCGCTCAAGGGAGACTGCAATGGCAGAAGAAGATATGCTATGCGAATTAGCAGCCAGCATAAGCAAGAAATTAGTTATGCGACGTTTAATGCGGCTTGACGTTTGCGCGCACCTCGAAGCCCGCCGGGGAGAAGAAGGTGGAGGAGAAGTCGGCTGCATTGCTGAACTCCATCGTCGACCCGGCCGCGCCGCCGTAGCCGTTGGCCTCCGGCGAGCCCATCACCTGCTGGACGGCTAATGCGTGTCAGAACTCAGGATAAAGGAACGCAGATTGGACTGGGCACGAAGCGTGTCTAGAAGGAACCGAATGGGACTGCACAAGCACGTAGTAATACGTACCTTGGAGTGCCTGAAGAAGGCCGGCGAGCTGGCCGTGTCCTCGAGCAGAGTCGACGCGACGGCGGCGCCCATCTTGCCCTGCCGCCTCGCCGCCGCAGGCTCCGCCGTCCTACGTCTCCTCTCCGCACGCTGTGCATTGGCCAGCGCGGCGGCGCCTTCGTCGGAGCCGGCCGAGTACTGCTGGCGCGGCCCGGAGGAGGCGTCGGAGATCATGGACAGGTCGTCCTCCTCGACCTCCTCGGAGCGGCAGGACGACCGGCACCGCTGCCCCTTGCCGCCGTGGAGCCGCGCGGTGCCGCCGCCGCGGGAGTAGGAGGAGGTGTCGTCGTCCAGGTAGGTGGTCCAGCCGGACTGGCAGCCGCTGCTGCACTCGGAGCTCGCCGCCGCCGCCGCCATGACCGCGTCCTCCCCAATCATCCCGTGCGCTCCTCCTCGCCACGGACGCACATGCAGTGGTGGTGTACGCCGCTCGCTATCTAATACGCTGATGTGATGAGCTGCTCCCGAGCTAGCAGCAGTACGCGAGTGTTAGCGCGTACTAAGTAGAGCGGGCGGAGGGGGGCGGCCCCACGCGTCTGCGACGGGAGTAAACCTTGATCTCGGTGACAGGTGGGGGGAGGTGAGGTCCGGCGTTGGAGACGGAGGGGAGGAGCGGGGCGGGAAGCGAGGGAGGCATCACGTGGAGTACAGCGAGGCGGCAACGGGGGGTGGACGGGACGGGCCGTCATTGCCCGGGCGGCAAATTACTGTTGCGTGGTCCGCGCGGGCGAATCATTCATTCCCGTGACGGGGAGCAAGCGCGACGCGAGCCCCGCGCGCTTCCGCTTGCCGGCTTAAACTCGTATGGCTCCGGCCGGCGGGCCGTCCGCTCTCTGTCCTCCGGTTTCCATCTCTCTCGCCGGCGGACGCACGACGTCCGTCGATCCCTACGCGCCGCGCGTTGTGGGTGGATGCTGAGCTAGGTCGGGCGGCGGGCCGGTTTCCACAGTGCCGATATTGTCAGGCGCCCCACGGAAGCACGGTGGGTGTTGTCTCGTTTCGTCTCACCCGCGCGGACGGGTGCAGACTGGCAACTCGAAAGCTGCGGGCGAAATCACTGTTTTGGCCTTTTGCAAAAGATTAGCACGAATTAACCCCAATTAAAAAACATTTTTACGATTTGTCATTTTTGGTGATTATCCTTCCTCCAGGTCGGATCGGCTACTAACCCTTCCTCGACTCCCCTGAGCGGCGGCACCGCGTCGCATCGGGGCAAGGGCTGCAAACCAGTGGAATTCGACCGAGTTGGACTAGGATCAACTCAACGCATACTAAAAGTCAAGCGAGCTCAAAATGTACGAAGCTCAAGGTCAAGCTACAGAAAGTGGCTCGTACTCAGCTTGTAACGATACTGAGTCGATTTCGAGCTATATAAGATGATTTTCAAAATTATTTTAACGCGATTTATAAAGTAAGATAGGCCACAACAACAAAATCACTATAAAATTTGACTTATTCTTTCTCAACTGAAGATTGGTATTTAATAACAAGAGATCGTGGATAGAAGACAACAAGGGTGCGTCTGCTCTCCAACTTAGGCCAAAATAATAAGATATTGAACACACGGTTGGCCACGTGTCACCTTGAGGCTGAATTTTCTCCACGCTTAATTTTCATGTTTGTTAGTATATAAAATGCAGAAGAAAATCGTACAGAACATATATGGCAATGTGTGATCCTAATTGTTCGTAACAGACATGAAGATTATTTAACATACTTATATGATATCGAGCTGTCGAGCTAAAATCGAGCGAGCCAATGCTGGCTCAAGATCGGCTCAATTCTCCATTGAGCTACATAAAGCATTCATACTTAGCTCATTTCTTTTCAAGTCGAGCTAAAATATGAGTCGGTCTTGCGGCTCACGAGCCTCGAGCTTTTCCTGTAGCCCTACCCCCCCACCAGGCGCTCGAGGGACCCTCCCTTCACCCCCTTCCCCATCACCGGAGGTGTTGCCGGGCAAAGCCCGCGCGACGTGGCGGCGACGGGGCTCCTGCTGGTCGTGGCTAGGCATGGCAGCGGCGGCGGCCGCTTCCACTCCTTCAGCTGCGGTGATGCGTGGCGACGATGGCCAGAGGCGTGGCGGCGGCAGGCGATTGGCAGCGGCAGCAGGGCGGGCCTGATCTAGTCTTCCACGGGCCTGGAGGGCCCTGATCTCGCACCGTGTTGGTTCCTGTGCGTGGCAATGACGCTCTGCGACATTGCGCGCATCACATGGGCACCTGGGCGGGCGGCCCGGAGATGGTGGCGGCAACCTCCTCCTTCCCCCGGAGGTGGGCAGTGGATATGGTGGATCTTGGGATCTCATGTCTCGCAGAATAATATGCCACGCGGTGGCCCTAGTGGTCTTCATGCAAAGTCACCATTCTACATGTGATTGGTCCTCTTTGATCTAGCCATCAGCGAGTTCCGGACTACTCCTTTGAAGGAAAACAAGGACTGGCGCATATGGCATTCTTTGGACACCTTGATTGGATAGGGGTCGGTCATGTGCACTCGCAACAACATAACTAGCTTCACCGGTGTATCGCGACGCTCTATTTTTTTCTAACACCTTGGGACATGTTTGTACCAAGATTTCCAAGGGATCAACACAAACGGAGAATGCCATGGCGTGATTGGAGGATCTGCAAGTGGCGAAGGTGGGGTCTTGGATGCGGTGAAGACTTTGCTTCACAGGTAGTTGTTCAGACTTGGCTTGCGGGATATGTTCCCGTCCATACCGGACACGATTCCTTTGAGCCTGGTGGTATGTGACTTGCAGTAGTGGCCTCCGCAAGTGGGGGCAGCAGCATTGGAGGACTTCTTTGTTGGTGGTGTTCCTCTAAATACCGAGTTGTGATTTCCAGGGTGAAAACCCAAGGTCTGTCCTTTATTGGTTATGCCTGGCAGTGGCCTTGTTGAAGGCATTGTTTTGGAAACGCGGTCTTTCTCAAGGGTGACAACCTAATATCTTTTATCTGGCAACGACAAAGCTTGTGCATTGTTTCCTTCCCGGAGGCGTTGCTTTTGGAGAACCTTCTTTGCAGTTTGGGTGCTGTCTTTGGTGGTGGTTAGAGTGTTGCTACTGCGAGTGATTGATCATCGTCGCGGGGTCCTTTTTCTCCTTTTGTTCTCTTTTTATTGTTTTTTTGGCTATGTGTATCCTGAATATTTTTAGGCATCTTTTTGGTGCAGAGGCTGGGTGTAATTACTATCTGCTTGATATTAATATATTTCTCTTTAAAAATTGGTGACTATCCGAACGCCATGGTTAGCGGCGTTTGGCCCTGGCACACGTGCTCGTCGCCGTTCGTGGACCGTCCAAAGTGGCATCATAGGAAACACTAAGGATCATAGCGTTTCACCCTGCCTAAAAACACCGTAGACCATGGCATTTCGACACTGACGGAGACGCCACGGGCCGCAACGCAACATGACGAAGACGTAATAACCCGCGGTTGGCCGCGTGTGGAGTTGATACGTCTCCAACATATCTATAATTTTCGATTGTTCCATACTATTATATTATCTGTTTTGGATGTTCAATGAGCTTTATTATACATTTTTATATTATTTTCTGGACTAACCTATTAACCAGAGGCCCAGCTCAAATTGCTGTTTTTTTGCCTATTTCAGTGTTTTGAAGGAAAGAAATATCAAACGAAGTCCAAACGGAATGAAATCTCCGGGAACGTGATTTTCGGAACAAACGTGATCTAGAGGACTTGGAGTGGACGTCAAGCAACCAACGAGGAAGCCACGAGGCACGGGGCGCGCCCTCCAACCTCGTGGGCCCCTCGTTGCTCCGCCGACCTACTTCTTCCTCCTATATATACCTACGTACCCTGGAAACATCAGAACAGGAGCCAAAAACCTAATTCTACCATCGCAACCTTCTGTACCCGTGAGATCCCATCTTGCGGCCTTTTCCGACGCTCCGCCGGAGAGGGCATTGATCACAGAGGGATTCTACATCAACACCCTAGCCTCTACGATGATGTGTGAGTAGTTTACCTCAGACTTTTGGGTCCATAGTTATTAGCTAGATGGCTTCTTCTCTCTCTTTGCATCTCAATACAAAGTTCTCCTCGATCTTCTTGGAGATCTATTCGATGTAATCTTCTTTTGCGGTGTGTTTGTCGAGATCCGATGAATTGTGGGTTTATGATCCAGCTTATCTATGAACAATATTTGAATCTTCTCTAAACTCTTTTATGTATGATTGGTTATCTTTGCAAGTCTCTTCGAATTATCAGTTTGGTTTGGCCTACTAGATTGATCTTTCTTGCAATGGGAGAAGTGCTTAGCTTTGGGTTCAATCTTGCGGTGCTCGATCCCAGTGACAGTAGGGGAAACAACACGTATTGTATTGTTGCCATCGAGGATAAAAAGATGGGGTTTATATCATATTGCATGAGTTTATACCTCTACATCATGTCATCTTGCTTAAAGCGTTACTCCGTTCTTATGAACTTAATACTCTAGATGCATGCTGGATGGCGGTCGATGTGTGGAGTAATAGTAGTAGATGCAGTAGGTAGGAGTCGGTCTACTTGTCACGGACGTGATGTCTATATACATGATCATACCTAGATATTCTCATAACTATGCTCAATTCTATCAGTTGCTCGGCAGTAATTTGTTCACCCACTGTAATACTTATGATATCTTGAGAGAAGCCACTAGTGAAACCTATGGCCCCTGGTTCTATTTTCCATCATATAAGTTTCCAATCTACTTTTATTTTGCAATCTTTACTTTTAATCTTTATCATAAAAATACCAAAAATATTATCTTATCATCTCTATCAGATCTCACTTTTGACAACCCCTTTATCGCGTTGGTTGCAAGGTTCTTATTTGTTTGTGTAGGTGCGAGGGACTTGCGTGTGGCCTCCTACTGGATTGATACATTGGTTCTCAAAAACCGAGGGAAATACTTACGCTACTTTGCTGCATCACCCTTTCCTCGTCAAGGGAAAAGCCAAGGCATGCTCAAGAGGTAGCAAGAAGGATTTCTGGCGCCGTTGCCGGGGAGTCTATGCACAAGTCAAGACATACCAAGTACCCACCACAAACTCTTATCCCTCGCATTACATTATTTTCCATTTGCCTCTCGTTTTCCTCTCCCCCACTTCACCCTTGCCGTTTTATTCGCCCTTTTTCTTCACCTTCTTCCCATATGTATCTTTGTTTGTGTTTCCTTGTGCCTTCTATTTGCTTGCATCTTTGCTTGCTAAAAATCTATTGATATGGATCCACTTAAAGTGTTCTACTTGGATCATCTTCGATCCTTATGCGCTCCTGTTGAAACCCCAACTATCCTAGTTGATGGGAAATTTTTAGGTGAGGGTGCTCATTGTGTGTGTCATTGTTTGTCATAAAAGGGGAAGGTCTTATGGTATCAAATAAATAGTTTGCTATGCTATGCTTGGAATCTTTGTGAAATTTATGACTTTACTTGTTGCTCTAAGAACACTAAAAAACACCTTCCCTACCTATGTGAATTTAATGATAATGAAATCTTATCTTCTTATGGAAAAGGTGTTTATAGTTACTATGATATCGAACAAATTGAAGAATTTTTCGTTTTTAAGGGTGCTTATGAAGTTGCTTCTTTGATTGAAAAGTATGATATTACTCTCTACAAATTTGAAAATTTCGACACACTTAAATATTGCCATGAGAACTATGCTCATAATGCCTATGTTAAGGAATTTATTGAGAGAATGACCGTTGCTTTGGAAGAAAATAATGATATGCATCAATCTATAGATAATTATGATTCTGATGATTTGATTGAAATATCCCTTGATGAACATGATGCTTGCTATTCTTGTGGCCAAGATGCCAATATTTATGAAGATGAATTTGCTATAGTTACTTATGTTAAACATGAGATCGTTGCTATTGCACCCATACTTGATAGTTACTTCGATGAAAAGCATGATTGCAATGATGTTATTATAAATTCTATTAATGTAAATAGTGTTAATGATATGCAAAACCCTAAGCTTGGGGATGCTAGTTTTGCTATGTCCACTACTTGTTGCAATGATCATGATTGGGGTGATTCTTCTTACGATCTTGAAAATTTACTTACTCCCATGATCAATATGAGATTGATAATAATGTTTGCAATAATACTGAAAGTGGGTTTGGAAGAGTGTCAACTTTAGATCCCACATATTTGGAGAATGTTCAATCTTATGAAGTGTTTGATAAAAGTGGGTTTGGAGAGGTCATGACTTTAGTTAATGATATTCCCACTACTTTGGAAGAGCGTCAACTTTGCATACATGTGGATCATGTAGAGAAAATTTTATGTGATAGATATATTGTTGAGTTTGAATATGATCCTACATGCAATTATTACGAGACAGGAAAATATGTTTGTAGAAATTTTCATGTTACTAAATTACCTCTCGTCATGTTGAGATTGCTATTGTTTCTTTCCACTTCCTTGCATATGCTAGTTTTTGCTTGGCTTGATATTTGTTTGCCTATAAGATGCCTATGCATAGGAAGTATGTTAGACTTAGATGTGTTTGTCATGTGTTTTATGATGCTCTCTTTGTGCTTCAATCCTTGTCTTTCATGTGAGCATCATTGAATCTATCAATGCCTAGCTAGGGGCGTTAGACAATAGCGTTTGTTGGGAGGCAACCCAATTTTATTTTAGTTTTTGCTTTTTGGTTCTGTTTAGTAAGAAATAATCCATCTAGCTTCTGTTTATATGTGGTTTTATGTTTTAATTAGTGTTTGTGCCAAGTAGAACCTTTGGGAAGACTTGGGGAAAAGTCTTTGCGATCTTGGTGTAAAAAAACAGAAACTTTAGCGCTCATGAGATTAGCTACAACTCTTTACTGGAGAGTGCTATTTAGTTGATTCTTTTTACAGATGATTAATAGATAAATTCCTCACGTCCAGCAATTTATTTCAGAATTTTTGGAGTTCCAGAAGTTTGCGTTAGTTATAGATTACTACAGACTGTTCTGTTTTTGACAGATTCTGTTTTTCGTGTGTTGTTTGCTTATTTTGATGAATCTATGGCTAGTAATGGAGTTTATGAACCTTAGAAAAGTTGGAATACAGTAGGTTTAACACCAATATAAATAAAGAATGAGTTCATTACAGTAACTTGAAGTGGTGTTTTGTTTTCTTTCGCTAACGGAGCTCACGAGATTTTCTGTTATGTTTTGTGTTGTGAAGTTTTCAAGTTTTGGGTAAAGATTTGATGGATTATGGAATAAAGATTGGCAAGATCCTAAGCTTGGGGATTCCCATGGCACCCCAAGGTAAAATTCAAGAACAACCAAAAGCCTAAGCTTGGGGATGCCCCGGAAGGCATCCCCTCTTTCGTCTTTGTCTATCGGTAACTTTACTTAGGGCTATATTTTTATTCACCACATGATATGTGTTTTTCTTGGAACGTCTTGTATGATTTGAGTCTTTGATTTTTAGTTCACCACAATCATCCTTGTTGTACACACCTTTTGAGAGAGACACACATGATTCGGAATTTGTTAGAATACTCGATGTGCTTCACTTATATCTTTTGAGCTATATAGTTTTTGCTCTAGTGCTTCACTTATATATTTTAGAGCACGGTGGTGGTTTTATTTTATAGAAATTATTGATCTCTCATGTTTCACTTATATTATTTTGAGAGTCTTAAACAACATGGTAATTTGCTTTAAATTGTGAAATTAATCCAAATGTGATAGGCATCCAAGGTGAGCATAATAAAAACTTCCATATTGAGTTCATTGAATATCATGAGAAGTTTGATGCTTGATAAGTGTTTTGAGATATAAAGGTGGTAACATTAGAGTGTGCTAGTTGAGTAATTGTGAAATTGAGAAATACTTGTGTTAAGGTTGGCAAGTCCCGTAGCATGCACGTATGGTAAAAGTTGTGTGACAATTTTGACACATAAGGTGTTCTTTTATTGCTTTCCTTATGAGTGGCGGTCGGGGACGGGCGATGGTCTTTTCCTACCAATCTATTCCTCTAGGGGCATGCGTAGTAGTACTTTGCTTCGAGGGCTAATAAACTTTTGCAATAAGTATATGAGTTCTTTATGACTAATGTGAGTCCATGGATTATACGCACTCTCAACCTTCCACAATTTTCTAGCCTCTACGGTTCCGTGCATTGCCCTTTCTTGCCTTGAGAGTTGGTGCAAACTTCGTTGGTGCATCCAAACCCCGTGATATGATACACTCTATCACACATAAACCTCCTTATGTCTTCCTCAAAACAGCCACCATACCTACCTATCATGGCATTTCCATAGCTATTCCGAGATATATTGCCATGAAACTTTCCACCGTTCCGTTTATTGTGACACGCTCCATCATTGTCATATTGCTTTGCATGATCACGTAGTTGACATCGTATTTGTGGCAAAGCCACCATTCATAATTTTTCATCCATGTCACTCTTGGTTCATTGCATATCCCGGTACACCGCCGGAGGCATTCACATATAGTCATATTTTGTTCTAAGTATTGAGTTGTAACTCTTGAGTTGTAAGTAATAAAAGTGTGATGATCTTCATTATTAGAGCATTGTCCCATGTGAGGAAAGGATGATGGAGACTATGATTCCCCCACAAGTCGGGATGAGATTCTGGACTAAAAAAAAGAGGCAAAAAAAAAGAGAAGGCCCAAAAAAAAGAGAAAGACAAAAAGAGAAAAAAATGAGAGAAAAAGAGAGAAGGGACAATGTTACTATCCTTTTTACACACTTGTGCTTCAAAGTAGCACCGTGCTCTTCATGATAGAAGTCTCCTATGTTGTCACTTTCATATACTAGTGGGAATTTTTCATTATAGAACTTGGCTTGTATATTCCACTGATGGGCTTACTCAAAATGCCCTAGGTCTTTGTGAGCAAGCAAGTTGGATGCGCACCCACTTAGTTTCTTTTGTTGAGCTTTCATATATTTATAGCTCTAGTGCATCCGTTGCATGACAATCCCTACCCTCTCATTGGCATCAATTGATGGGCATCTCCACAGCCTATTGATTAGCCGCGTCAATGTGAGACTTTCTACCTTTTTGTCTTCTCACATAACCCCCACCATTATACTTTATTCCACCCATAGTGTTATATCCATGGCTTGCGCTCATGTATTGAGTAAGGGTTGAAAAGGCTGAAGCGCGTTAAAAAGTATGAACCAGTTGCTCGGCTTGTCATCGGGGTTATGCATGATGAGAACGTTTTGTGTGACGAAATTGAAGCATTGTCTAACTATATGATTTTGTAGGGATAAGCTTTCTTTGGCTATGTTATTTTGATAGACATAATTGCTTGGTTAGCAAGTTTGAAGTATTATTGTCTTTATGTCAACATTAAACTTTTATCTTGAATCTTTCGGATCTAAATATTCATGCCACAATAAAAAGAATTACATTGAAAATTATGCAAAGAAGCATTTCACATCAAAAATTCTATTTTTATCATTTACCTACTCGAGGACGAGTAGGAATTAAGCTTGGGGATGCTTGATATGTCTCCAACGTATCTATAATTTTTATTGTTCCATGCTATTATATTATCTGTTTTGGATGTTCAATTGTCTTTATTATACACTTTTATATTATTTTTGGGACTAACCTATTAACCAGGCCCAGCCCAAATTGTTGTTTTTTTGCCTATTTCAGTGTTTCGAAGGAAAGGAATATCAAACGGAGTCCAAACGGAATGAAACCTTCGGGAACGTGATTTTCGGAACAAACGTGATCCAGAGGACTTGGAGTGGACGTCAAGCAACCAACGAGGAAGTGATACGTCCATTTTGCATCATGCTTTTATATCGATATTTATTGCATTATGGGCTATTATTACACATTATGTCACAATACTTATGCCTATTCTCTCTTATTTTACAAGGTTTACATAAGTAGGGAGAATGCCGGCAACTGGAATTCTGGGCTGGAAAAGGAGCAAATATTAGAGACCTATTCTGCGCAACTCCAAAAGTCCTAAAACTCCACGGAAGTTATTTTCAGAATATATAAAAAATATTGAGCGGAAGAAGTTCACCAAAGAGGGCCCCACCTGACCACGAGGGTGGGGGGCGCGCCCTACCCCCCTGGGCGCGCCCCCTGCCTCATGGGCCCCCTGTTGGCCCTCCGATGCCCATCTTCTGCTATATGAGGTCTTTCGTCGTGGAAAAATTGATAAGCAACCTTTCGGGACGAGACTCCGCTGCCACGAGGCGGAACCTTGGCGGAACCAATCTATGGCTTCGGCAGAGCTGTTCTGCCGGGGATACTTCCATCCGGGAGGGGGAAATCATCGCCATCGTCATCACCAACGCTCCTCTCATCGGGAGAGGGCAATCTCCATCAACATCTTCACCAGCACCATCTCTTCTCAAAACCCTAGTTCATCTCTTGTATCCAATTCTTGTCTCCAAGTCCGGGATTGGTACTAGTAGGTTTCTAGTAGTGTTAATTACTCCTTGTAGTTGATGCTAGTTGGTTTATTTGGTGGAAGATCACATGTTCAGATCCTTTATGCATATTATTACTCCTCTGATTATGAACATGAATATGCTTTGTGAGTAGTTACGTTTGTTCCTGAGGACATGGGAGAAGTTTTGCTATTAGTAGTCATGTGAATTTGGTATTCGTTCGATATTTTGATGAGGTGCATGTTGTCTATCCTCTAGTGGTGTTATGTGAACGTCGACTACATAACACTTCACCATTATTTATGCCTAGAGGAAGGCATTGGGAAGTAATAAGTAGATGATGGGTTGCTAGAGTGACAGAAGCTTAAACCCTAGTTTATGCGTTGCTTCGTAAGGGGCTGAATTGGGTCCATATGTTTCATGCTACGGTTAGGTTTACCTTAATACTTTTGTTGTAGTTGCGGATGCTTGCAATAGAGGTTGATCATAAGTGGGATGTTTATTCAAGTAAGAACATCACCCAAGCACCGGTCCACCCACATATCAAATTATCAAAGTACCGAACACGAATCATGTGAACGTGATGAAAACTAGCTTGACGATATTCCCATGTGTCCTCGGGAGCGCTTTTCTCTATATACGAGTTTGTCCAGGCTTGTCCTTTGCTACAAAAAGGATTGGGCCACCTTGCTGCACTTTATTTACTTTTGTTACTTGTTGCTCGTTACAAATTATCCTATCACAAAACTATCGGTTACCACTTATTTCAATACTTTCAGACAATACCTTGCTGAAAACCGCTTATCATTTCCTTCTGCTCCTCATTGGGTTCGACACTCTTACTTATCGAAAGGACTACGATAGATCCCATATACTTGTGGGTCATCAGGAAGCCACGAGGCAGGGGTGCGCCCTCCAACCTCGTGGCCCTTCGTTGCTCCGCCGACCTACTTCTTCCTCCTATATATACCTACGTACCCTGGAAACATCAGAACATGAGCCAAAAACCTAATTCCACCTCGGCAACCTTCTGTACCCGTGAGATCCCATCTTGGGGCCTTTTCCGGCGCTCCGCCGGATGGGGCATTGATCACGGAGGGATTCTACATCAACACCCTAGCCTCTCCGATGATGTGTGAGTAGTTTACCTCAGACCTTCGGGTCCATAATTATTAGCTAGATATATTCTTATCTCTCTTTGGACCTCAATGCAAAGTTCTCCTCGAGCTTCTTGGAGATCTATTCGATGTAATCTTCTTTTGCGGTGTGTTTGTCGAGATCCGATGAATTGTGGGTTTATGATCCAGATTATCTATGAACAATATTTGAATCTTCTCTAAATTCTTTTATGTATGATTGGTTATCTTTGCAGGTCTCTTCGAATTATTAGTTTGGTTTGGCCTACTAGATTGATCTTTCTTGCAATGGGAGAAGTGCTTAGCTTTGGGTTCAATCTTGCGGTGCTCGATCCCAGTGACAGTAGGGGAAACGACACGTATTGTATTGTTGCCATCGAGGATAAAAAGATGGGGTTTATATCATATTGCATGAGTTTATCCCTCTACATCATGTCATCTTGCTTAAAGCATTACTCCGTTCTTATGAACTTAATACTCTAGATGCATGATGGATAGCGGTCGATGTGTGGAGTAATAGTAGTAGATGCAGGCAGGAGTCGGTCTACTTGTCACGGATGTGATGTCTATATACATGATCATATCTAAATATTCTCATAACTATGCTCAATTCTATCAATTGTTTGACAGTAATTTGTTCACCCACCGTAATACTTATGCTATCTTGAGAGAAGCCACTAGTGAAACCTATGGCCCCCGGGTCAATTTTCCATCCTATAAGTTTCCGATCTACTTTTATTTTACAATCTTACTTTTAATCTTTATCATAAAAATACCAAAAATATTATCTTATCATATCTATCAGATCTTACTTTTGCAAGTGGCCGTGAAGGGATTGACAACCCCTTTATCGCGTTGGTTGCAAGGTTCTTATTTGTTTGTGTAGGTGCGAGAGACTTGCGTGTGACCTCCTACTGGATTGATACCTTGGTTCTCAAAAACTGAGGGAAATACTTACGTTACTTTGCTGCATCACCCTTTCCTATTCAAGAGAAAAACCAACGCATGCTCAAGAGGAGCAGGAGTCCAGGCTACTTGCAGCCCCCAATCGGCTGCCTACCCGGGTAGTGAAAAACATAGAGGAGGTCCCTCTCTGCCCGCCTCAAGACCCCATCATATCCCCATAAAATTGAGATTTTTTTCGTGGATCTTTCCGTCCCCTTGTTGCTTGAGGTAGTCTCCACCTTCGGACCACTGGAAGGTCCCGGAAGAATCTGAAATATTCCAAAACCCCAAGAAACAAGTGTGGTCTTAAGACCACGGGCAGCCCGTGGCCTTAAGGTGGAGACTCCCTATTGCAATATTTGTGCCGTCGTCGTCTAAGTGCCCCAGTTTTCATTGTCGAGAGGAGTGATGATTTGGTGTGTTGTACGTTTGGTTTTGCCTTTGTTTGTTATGTTGATGTTGTTCCTCGGTTGGTCAATGAACTATGTATGGGTTGTTTGCCCTTTCCCCCTATTTATGCATTGAACACACAGCTCTCCTGCATGGTTCCAAAAAAAACCATGGTTTCTTCTTTTCTGGGAAAGCCCAAGTCGAATCAAGAATGAGTTTTTATCACAGGGTGACTCCCTAGTTGAAATAAATCCTGAGTTGGAAATGACTACATATTTCATTACTCTGACTAAACAATGTAGTAAAACTCCAACATTTGTTGACAGATGGGGTAATGAACGATGATTGTTTTGCTATGTGTAAATCGAGTGTATTATTTTTTCGGTAAGTCACTTTTTTCATCTACAAGTAATTGATATTTTTTTCGAAAGTACTTTTCTCAGCTCGAGCTCAAATGCTCCTAGTGTGAACGGTAAAATCAAATTAGATACATTTTTTTTCAAAAACATATGATTTTTTTGTGGCAAACTGTAGAGAATGTTTGTGGCGTTCGCAAAGTTTCTTCCATGAAATCACATTGGTGGAAGCCGTGGCAAAAAAAATAGAGTTCCAAAATGCGTTCAAAAGTATCATTTTCGGAGCATCAATTTTTTTTACCACGACTTCCACGTATGTGATTTCATGATGAAAGTTTGCCAGCACTCCAACATTTCTTAATGTCTGCCACAAAAAAGTGAGATCTTTGTAAATATTTTGACCATTTTCTTCAAATTTACTTTTCATCTAACAGCATATGAGCTCGCAAGTAGACACTTCGTGTCCGTATTTCTCTCCCTTTTTTTTTGTTTCAGATTTAGGTGCGGTTGTGTTTGTGTGTGTCGCATGCATGTGCTGGTATTGTGTGTGACTTTGTGTATGGCGTGTGTGCGTGTGTTTGTGTGTTGCAGGCATGTGCGTGTATGTGTGTTGCGTCTGAGTGTGGGTGGAAGACGACACCATCGGTATGAGATACAATCTATTTTGACAAACAAGATATGATTAATCTTTAACTTGAGCACTACAGAAACACATGATGGATGTGTGACAGATGTGTGATGATGGAGGCGCATAGGTAGGTGGCGTTGTCTGGCGCTGTGGTGGTGTCGATGGTAGACCTGGCAAGGCCGGTGCGTCAGTATCTGCTCTGAAGATGAAACGGTGGAAGACGGTGGCGGCGGCCTCTGAGAGTGCGTCGGACCGGTGTGTGCCCTAGACCCGGTAATTCAGCTTGGTTGGAGCCTCCAACTTTAAATGTTAAGCTTTGGTGCGAGGTTTGTTTTGTATTCGGGTCAGATATTCGGCACCCGTCATCAAGGGATAGAAGTAGCGACACATGTTATCGAGATGCTGTCTTTAAACTTATTGATGTATTACTTTGTAAGATCTTTAATATAAATAATTAATGAAATGGATGTATGCATCGCCTATCTGTAAAGGTCGGGGGGTCATCTTCCTTAAAAAACCTGCAGAAACACATAAATATATACATTTCAGTTTGATGCAACCTGTGTACGAGTCATATTGTTACCTGAAATGGCGCTACAATATAGTACTTATTTTTGCATTATGCAACAGTGCGATTCCTGTGCAAATTGTGTGCCATTTCTTTATAAACTTTTTCAAGTTTTTTCACTTTCTCTATTTTTTGGGGCAAAACAAACGCCCCTGATTCATTCTACCTAAGAAAAAAAATCATTTTTATATCTTTTTTTGCTTTGTAGTAGTATTCTTTATTATTGTTTATTAATTTATTTATGTGTATGTGTGAATATTAGGTCTGTGTATAAATGTACACATAGCTAATATACAGTATTTGTGTAAATTATACTATAGTATAAAATTGCACCATTATACGCTTATCTTTGTATTCATCAAATTATGTAATTTCAGTACAAATTGTGTGTATTATTTATCATTTGTTTTAGTTTTATTTCATTTTTAAGGGTAATACTAATGCAACTAATTAATTTCTTCTTAGGATTTTTTCCTGAAAATCTCATTATTATATGCCTATTCCTACATATTATAAAGTCCACAATTTATGCGTATGTGCAAATTTTGTCATTTTGTGTTTTTTTTCTCATTTTCTTTCTTCTAGTAGCATAATACCAATGCCACTAATTTATTATTCCTTAGAAAACTTTGTTATTTTTAATTTGTTATAGTTTTATTTTATTTTTTCCCTTTCTTTACGGGTAATACCAATGCACTAATCCATTCCTTATTACAAGACTACTTCTTTTTTGCAAAAGTTTCTACTATTGTATGTTTATTTTTGCATACAATAAAAGGCACATTTTCTGTCTAATTTGTGTGCAAACTTTATCATTATTTGCTTTAATTTGTTTCCTTCGAGAAGGGTGATCCAGTGCCACTAATTCATTCATGAACATGCAATACGTGGATCAACTAGTGGTGTCACATTTTTCATCTCTCTCACACACACACATATATGCTACACATGCACACACACACACACACACACACACACACACACACACACACACACACACACACACACACACACATAGTTGGTGGCTCACACACACGAGCACACAACACACACCCACAGGCGTGCATATGCGAAAAAAATAGACACACATACGTTGAACTAGCTAGCTATACTGCCACGTAAGAGTATCTACAGCCTCAAGGAGGAAGGCATCTGACTCGTCGTCGGGTCCGTCGGAGTGGCTGCCCATACTGGACATGATAATCGGAGATTGGTAGGGGAAAGGATTGAAGATAAGGGGGGAGAGAGATAGAGAGCGAAGCGAAGTGAAGTGAACTAGGGTTAGCTTTGGGTGGGGATTTTGTGGGGACAAAGTGGGGCTGTGGTGGGCTAGCATGGGCCGGTCTAACCTGGCGGATGTGCCCAGGCACGCCCGGGCGCCCCATATCTACCCTACATTTTGGCTGGATATGAGGGGTGCCCGACTGGGTCTCTTTTCTTTTTAACCGGTTAGCGATCGGTCCGGCCGTCCGGTAATTTAAAGGCGGATTTGAGCCCCCTGCTATAGATGCTCTACCACTAGTGCTCTGGCTATAGCTAGCATGCAGTGCATGCACTCTAAATTTTTTTTGCTGGCCCTAAAACTATTTTTAGGCGACTGGCATATAGCCACGGTCGAAAGATTTTACTTAATCCCGAGTGCTCTCCCGAGTCAACTAGGCCTTGTACAATGCAAGACGCTCAGATAAGGTGCTTAGAGAAATATATAACCGATTAAACATCTCTTATGTAGAAATAGGCACTGATGCTTCAGAAAAAATCGATTTATTTTTTAAGCACCTAGCATTATACAATGTCTTATGGGGTACACAATTGGCAGCTTGCAATAACAAGAATCAGAGAGAAGAGTAAAGTGGTGTGGGGGAATGAACCAGGGCCGGCCTTTAGTTTTGGTCTGGTGGTGCGTCGGTATGAATAAGCTCTAAGCTGTTAGCGAAGCGCGCAGTTGGAGAAAAGCGCACCAACCGGGCTTGATCGCGCAGATTCACTGGCCTGGCCTTGTCTGCGCACGGGAAAGAGAATACGACAGCAGTGGGTGGACAGGTGCCCGCCAAACAGGAAACCGATTGGACCATCTCGGCCCAACCTGCCGCAGGTGTTTATGATCTCTGGACAGCGTTTAGCATTTCGATTCGTCGTCAGAGACAAGCTGCTGTAGCAAACCCGACCTGATGCGCATCAGAATGGCTCAGTTAGGCTAGTCACAGTGGGATAACTTAGTTAGTAACATAGCGCACTTCGAGAAAATCTTGCTTATGTGGCAAGTAATTAACGAGAGATGGTAACATAATATGTTACTGTAACATAGCGCTTTCCAAGACAAGATGAGTCTATGAGCTAATAAATGAAGCTATCTATGATACTATTATTATGTTACTTTGCATTATGAAGGTAGTAACTTAGACTAGTGTCATATGCATGACACTAGTCTAAGTTACTCCCCACTATGACCAGCTCGCCCTAAAGTGCTTATGCCAATCACTTTGACTGGCTGTCCAATCTGCTCTGCTTGCCCAGACACAACGATGAATTAGCATTATGGTGGCATGAAACCATGGCAGTCACAGCACACATGCATCGCTTAATTAGCATGAATGGCTTCTTGCAATCTGCTTCTGCTCTGCGGGCGCCGCGCCGGCCCTGCGCACGGAGTTAGAGTAGCGTAAAGCCTCTGGTTTTCTGAGCCTGAGGGCGGAGTAAAGCCTCTTGATCTGCTACCGGACATGAGACAGCTGTGCGCGCGAGAGCCCCCTCGACCGGAACAGTGGCGCCGATCAAGGCGCGCAGAATCATCAGCAGTCAGGCCGGCCCAGAGCGCGCGGCGCTGGCAACAGACGGGATCGACGAGCGAGAGCACGTCGGTCGCCGCATGTGCGCCCCCGTCGCCGGAGGGCACAGGCGAACAGATGGAGACCAGGCACATGCGCGGTGCATGCACAGCAAACGCTGCGCTGCAGCCGCTTGCCGGTGCCGGTGCCGGTGCCAGCTATAGCTGGACCAGGACGGGTGGCCCGTGGCCGTGGGCGTAGCTGTACTTGTACTTGTACGTGTACACGCGCTCGTCGCCGCGGATACTTGGATGCCCGGCCCGGCGCGGCCGGCAGCGCGCCGGAGAGATCGTCTTCTTGGTCCCGCCGCTGCCATGCATTCATGCGCGCGTTGATGGAGTCGCTTCTGTTCCCATCTGCACCGCATTACACATGCACAGTCGAAAGACTTCATGAGTGAACCCCAGCCTATTATGATTCAAAATCATTACGACGACACACCTGTTTCTCTCTCTCGGAAATTTGAACGTATATACGAGGGAACAGTGGCATGAAAAACTTGGTTGGGTGGGCGGGCCAACGCTGGTACCAGTTACAGATGGATGCCAATCAAGTATCTCTGTTGCATGCACACATGCATCTGATTTCTGATCTGGTGCCTGTGCCTGTGTAACGACAATCGCTCCAGACTTGAGTTGTCCAGCTGTTATACTGCCCGGCGCGCCGGCCGGAGCCACTGTTCACGCGCTAGGGTTAGGGCAGAGCAGCGAGCACCTGGCACGCACGCGACAGCGGAGCCATGCATGCGCTGCCGGCCGCGGGCGCGTAAATCGGCACGGCTCCACATGTTTTGTCTGAGCCGTGGAGGTGGCGGGGAGGCCGAGGGCCCATCGCCATGCATGCGACGCACACGCTCCTTAACTAACACCGATCAGATCGGATCAGGCGGGCATTGAACTTGCACGTGCGACGTCGTACGGCCTGCGTTCATGCACAGCTCCGAGCTGTTGCCGTCGCATGCACGCATGCATGGCGTGGAGCCGGGCCAGCGCCATGGTGCCCCACGCTGGATAGTGTCTCTCTGTGTGTGTGAACCGTTGACACGTGCTTTGACGTCGATCCGGTCTTGGATGTCGCTGCTCTGCTTGACTTGATGGGGAACTTAAGCATACTGTGGGGGGATTGAATTTGAATTAATTGGGAAGAGTACGACCGGTTATGTATGGTGTGTTCACATACACATGCGTGCGTAGAGGCATGTATGTGTTGGATTGGCTCTGTCGTTTAATGGTTGCTATATGTTGATGATACTTGAAAATTAATTTTTACTAAAAGGTAAATTAATTGTGCATGATGATTTCATGTATGATTTCATGTCGTTGATGGTATCAATCATCGAACCTGGTCGATGTAAAGATTAACTTGGCAACCCGGGATCTCAGTTCCCACACAACCACACTCACTCAGGGGCTCCGGCTATAGTCGCTATATCAAAGTATGTTGCATTGTACTTCACTACAGCATGATTTATAAAAATAGAGTATCTGGTACTCTAGAGCTCTTTTGAGGAGCAATATGATCAATATAGGATGATGATGATGCTTGAAGTGCACAGGAAATGGACGCTCGTCCAATTCCGTGTCTTGGAGTCTATGGTAGCATACACTCTTATGTGCATCAGATCAACTAGTAGTTGAGATTCTGCAATATTGCAGTTTTGGGTGTAATCTCATCGTGGAATGCTCTTTACTTTCAATCCTTTTATAGGATTTTTGACTGAATAGTTTCTCAATGGTGAAGGAAAGTGAAGACATGATGAGAAGAAAATATGAATGGAGCACAAAATGGCAAAAGTCATTTCTTGGAGAATGGAAAAGCTAGCAGCTCTGAAGGTTTCCATGGTGTGGTCATATGACTAACATTGAAAAGAAATCTGATACTTTCAAGCATTTGGTGGGTCTGGAAGTGCAACCAATTGGCACGAGCAAAAAGGCTCATGGGAAAAGAGATGTTGGAAGCCATGACCAGACTCGGCAAAACGAAGATCCACTACTTAGTGTCGATGACATGCTATGGACTTCGCTACCAGTGATATACAATGTATGTATTTCTATATGAGTTCAATCATATCTTGAAATTGGTTTCTTTCTCTATAGAAGCCTAACGGAATAATCCAATTGAGAGTAAAATGTGTTAGTAGAAACTAGGTCTACTAACATGATACAAAGAGAGATTAAGTATTTCCAGACTCTTGAGAAGAGTAGTGGAAACATCATGACAATTGTTGGTCGTGATGGGGTAATTGTTGGTTTTGGTCAAGCCATAATTGCACTCCCTAGGGATACTATATGATAATCATGGATGCATTCATGCATGAAGATTCTACTCGTACCTTGCTGAGTTATAAGGATATCCGCAATGGTTTCTAGTTTGAAACTCGTATAGTGAGTGAGGCTGGAAGCCTACTCATGACTCAACAAAAAGATTTAAATGAAATCTTAGAGTAAAGGGCTTCTCTATCTTTTGCATTAATATACAATACATACATTAAATTGGATAGGCATTTGGCGTACAAGATAATTTTCTAGAATCTTGTTAAGTTCAAGATATGGCATGGTTGCCTGGGTCTCCCTGGCATTGGGATGATAAGAAAATTATTGATGGTTCTACTACACATGATCTAATGGTGTGATTTTTTTTCCAAATTCATTGGATTATGTATGCACGATAAGTGTAGACTGGAAAATTGATCACAAGGCCATCATATCTAAAGATAAAGGATGAGCCAGTAGATTTCCTTATACTCGAGATGCATGTGATCCAATTCAACCATTACATGGAATATTGAGATATTTCATACTGCTTTTGGATGCATCGGCAAGATGGTCCAATATGTGTCTTACTTCTATAAGGAACCATGTTTTTACAAAGCTTATTGCTCAAGTCATTAATTTGAGTGCAAATCATCCTGAGCACAGGATAAAATCTATCAGAATGGATAATGCTGCGAAATTTAGTTCGTGATCATTTGATGATTACTGCCTAGATTGAGGAATAACCGTGGAGCATATTAGTACTTTGTGTACATACCAAGATTGGTCTTGCGGAATCACTTATCAAGAGGATAAGTAATTGATAGCAATATTGCTCCTACAGAATTGTAATCTCCCAACATCTAGTTAGCAAGATTGCAGTTTTATGTGCTGCATATAGAAATTCAATGAACTGCATGTTATATGGTCTCCTCATTGCAGTTAGTACGTGGAAATGATTAAGTATTTCCCATCTGCAATAATTCGGTTATGTAGGATACATACCGATTTCACCACCGCAGCGTACGAATATTTGCCCTCATAAAGAAATGGGGATCTATGTGAGGTACGATTCTCCGTCAATCTTAAAGTACCTGTAGTCTCTAAAAGGAGACTTATTTATGGCCTGGTACGCTGGTTGTATTTTGATGAGGACATTTTTCCGGCATTAGGGGGGAGATAAGAACCACATTGAATACCATGAAATAGAACGAGATGTGAAGAGACATCTAGTTCTTAGATCCACGTACGAATGAATCTGAACTGGAGGTTCAGAAGATTGTGAATTTGCAAAGTATCGCAAGTAACCTGCCAGTTGCATTTACTAAGTATATAGGTGTCACGAAGTAAAATGTTCCCATAGTGAATATGTCAGAGGGAGTGGATGTGACCCATAGGTCCACTCGTCCACCGAAGAGGGGGAGGAATCTGGACACAAGAGGACAAGGCTTCATGGAAGCGTCAAACGGGAATGAGGAATCCTCAAACAGTAAATACATGTCAAGTTCATGTTGACATTCAATCTAGGGTTGAAGGATACCTGAAGGATGTTGGACACATCCAGAACCCAGCACGAGTGTGTACACAAATTTTTGTGTTGGGACATCGAAAGACCTTGACTCAACTGTTATGGGAAATCACAAAGAGTCAAAAGGTAATGATGGAATCTCCACTATGGATATAAATTTAGGAGAACCATATAATAAAGACTACATTATGTCGACATTTATTTATCCTCATGAATTACAAAAGACCTTGGATTGGATCTAGAACCTAAGTCCATGCATGGCTGAGTGCCTAAAACGCTCTAGTTGATCCAAAGGAAGGCGGGAATTGAGGACGCGCTCGCTCTACGTGATCAGTAATACCCACTCCTCTGAATTTGTTCCCTGGGGAAGCAAATGAATTTTTGTTCATGTGAGGAACGAAAAACAATGAGGTGGTGAGACATGAAGCGAGGCTTGTAGCATAGGGGTTCACGCAGAGACCCGTCATCGTTTATGATGAAATATGTTATCCTGTTATGAGTGGAATAACGTTCCGATATTTGATATCATTGGCAGTGAATAGTGAATTTTTTTATCGAACTAATGGATGTTGTGACTTCATAGTTGTATGAGTCACTTGATTCAAATATCTCTATGATAATTCCTGATGGAATGAAGATTCTGAATTTATTCACAACATGTATTGTGAAAGCTTCAAAGGTCATTTTATGACTTGAAGTAGTCGGCAAGGATGTGGTATAACCGACCGAGTGACTTCCTTTATTAGAAGGCTACTCAAACATAGATGATTCTTCATGTATGTTCATCAAGAAATCCAAGGAGGGATTTTGTACAATTTATGTGTATGTTGATGATCTAGTATCATTGGAGCTACACAAGAGATACATGATACAATCATATCATCTTAAGATAGAGTGTAAGATATAAGCTTTGAGACCAAACTTTGCTTCAGTTTGCAACTTGAGCGTATTCCTTCGGGAATACTTATTCAAAATACAAAATATTGTTGAAAGTTCAACTTGGATAAGTCATATCTGTCGGTGTCAAAACTGGCAGATCTCGGGTAGGGGCCCCCGAACTATTCGTCTAAGGATCGAGGGTAACATGAGGCAGGGGACATGATGTTTACCCAGGTTTGGGCCCTCTTGATGGAGGTAATAACCTACTTCCTGCTTGATTGACTTTGATGAGTATAGGGGTTACAAGAGTTGATCTACCACGAGATCATAATAGCTAAACCCTAGATGTCTAGCCTGTATGATTATGATTTCCCCTACGGACTAAACCCTCCAGTTTATATAGACACAGGAGGGGGCTAGGATTGTACAGAGTCGGTTCACAGAGAAAGGAATCTTCATATCCGCACGCCAAGCTTGCCTTCCACGCCAAGGAGAGTCCTATCCAGACACGGGGGAAAGTCTTCTGTCTTGTATCCTCACGGCCCACCAGTCCGGCCCATGTCACATAGCCCGGACATCGAAGGACCCCGTAATCCTGGACTCCCTCAGTAGCCCCTGAACCAGTCTTCAATGACGATGTGTCTGGCGCACAGATTGTCTTCGGCATTGCAAGGCGGGTTCCTCCTCAGAATACTTCAAAGCAGTTGACCGCCAGTACTATATCCGGCTCTGTACAATAATCATACCTCTGAATCACAAGGGCAAAATGTGAATAAGTTCTGTCTTCTGAAGATTTTCCTGGCGAGACGTTACGTCCGGCCACTTTATTATTTCAAACCGTTTTTTGGCCTCCCGTTTTGTGTTTCGAGATGCAACCTCCGGCGACACGTCTTGTCAAAGCAGAGATCGTGCCCCCTTATTACGGGATTCTCATCAACACGGGTTTGGAAAACCCAACCGTGCCGATTCGCACGACCCCTTGGGAATAAGCGAGTTTTAAGGCTTGAGGGAGGGGGACGCTCAATATTCGTAGTCCATATAAGTGGATAGAATCCAACTCTTCCGCCCCACGCCTCATTATTTCTCTGCCTCTCTACCCTCGAGCTTCAGCGCCCAAGTTCCAAGCCTTCCTCCCTTCCACAACTCCTCCGACCATGGCTGGCTCTCAAGGCAAGTGGATGGCTCCTCCTTTATGGAGTAGAACATTAAGGAGCTGCGGGAAGCGCGGTATCTAACCGCGGAAATTAAGCACAGGCTTCCCGATCCGGAGCAGGTCATCCCCACTCTGGAGCCCAGTGAGAGGGTGGTGTTCATCCCCCACTTCCTCCGCGGACTCGAATTTGTCCTTCACCCCTTTGTAAGGGGCCTCATGTTCTACTACGGGCTGGATTTTCACGATCTGGCCCCAAATTCATTCCTCCATATCTCGGCGTTTATCGTCGTGTGTGAGGCCTTCCTCCGCGCCCCACCACACTTTGGCCTATGGCTCAAGATTTTTAATGTGAAGCCGAAGGTGGTCGACAGGCAACACGCGGACTGTGGTGGAGCCATGGTGAGCACGCTCCCCAAAGTCAATTGGCCAAAGGGAGTCTTTGTGGACACCGTCAAGATATGACAACAAGAATGGTTCTATATCACAGAACCCCGCGGCTCCAAGTGGGCGACTGCCCCAACCTTTAGATCTGGAGCCCCGCTAGGCTCACATCCTGGACCGACAAGGGTCCGGACTGGGGGTCGGTCCCTGAGGTGCTGCGTTTGTAGAAACGCGTCAAGAGCATGATAACGAAGGATATTACCCTCGCTGATGTAATCGAAGTGATGCTGATCCACCGGGTACTTCCCTGCCAGTGGCGGCCCCTCAAAATGTGGTAGTTTAATCCGGAACGTGAACCCTACAACGGTTCTACGGCACAACACACAAGGGGATTTGGAAGCTGCTTTTTAAGAAGCAAAAATCATGGCCAAAGTCCTTAGACGACACCGACATCGATTGCAACCATCCGGCCTCCGAGGTAAATTCCTAAACCTCCGAACACCAATTGACTTTGTCAACCTAAAAGAGAAGTATTGAGCAGTCCGTCCCCAAATATGTCTGGATTAAGAAGGCGGAGCAAATCTAATGTCCGGCTCCACTTCTCGAAGACCGGACTAGTCCTCTACTAACGAGGATGCTGGTCCCGGCGCCATACCAGGTGCTGGCCAAGAGGTACAAGAAGAAGAAGAGGAAGAAAGAAGAGGGCACTTCGGACACAGCGTCCGGAGAGGTTGATGCCTAGTCCTCTCACGAGGACGACGAGGAGGAGGAGGAGGAAGAAGAAGATCCTCCTTGCAAGGGCAAAAAGAGGGTGGCCTCTGAAGATATAGAAGCCGAAGCGTCCAAGAGGGACAAAATTACTCTCCGCGATAACTCGGAGTCAGACGCCAAGGTCATCCCGAAGCATCATCGCCGGATTAAGCCCCAGGCTGACTCGTAAGTAGTCCGGGATTTACCACATTCATTCGATATTTTACGCACTGTGATAATAACTCTAAGTTCTATCTCTTAGTCCGGCGCGCAATCTCCCCCAACTATCCTCATCCTCAGGGGATCTGCCGCTAGAGATGATGGAGAACGAGTCGCCTCCACTAGCTTCCCCGCCGCCTAGGGCGGATGACGCCGAGGTGTCGTCCCGTAGGCCCTTCCCGGGCCTTGAAGAGGTACGGGGGGCAATGTAACTGCACCGGAGGGCAATACCTTAGCTGCCGAAGGCCTGGTGGGTACGACCGCTCCGAAGACCGGGGACAGTGTCCCCTTTCAATCCGTCCCCCAGCCGAATACTACTCCGGAGACCCACAAGGCTCCAGAGTCTGATGAGCGACCCCTGCAGGAGAAGAGCGCACGGCGACTTCCGCTAACCCGGAGGCGCGGGATACCATGGCGGATGTACTTCAAGGTGCATCCATCCTGGACGAGCGCCGCATCCTGATGGGTACGGTGTCTGAGAAGATTCAGTCCACCAAGAGCGGGCTGAACGAAGCCTTCTCTAGCCTGCTAGCAGGCTTCGAGGTACGCAATGTAATGTTTGATTTTTCTAATCATTTTTGTGAGAAATATGCCTGTAAATAGATAGTAGCCCCTGAGACTTTGTTCGGCTTTTTGAAAGGAAAGCGAGCAGATGATCAATAATCAGTTGTCAGGTGGTAACATGCTATGTTATTTTAAAACAGTCTTCTCTGTTAGCAGCGACCGCCCAGTCAGCGGAAATTTCCGAACTCAAACGGAAACTAGAGCGAGCCGATGAGGATTTAGTCCTTGTTAACACATAGCTCAACCAGGTGCAAGGTATAAGATACATCTTACTGTATGCCTTTTATGCCCGTGCTTTTGTGGAAGTTGAAAAGCTGCAATGTGCATTTTTGTGCAGATGGTGCCGCCGCGGTGGAGACCCTCAGGAGCGAGCTTGCTCAAGCCAAGGAGCAAGCGAGGGTAAGCAAGGCAGCTACTGATAAGGCGGCTGCGGACTTAACGGCCGAACAGGCCGCTCGACGCCGTTTTGAGGATTGGGTGACCGAGATGGAGCAAAAGCTCAAGGACACTGCCGCCAAGTGAGAGTCCTTGGAATCAGAAAATATGGCGAAGGGGACCGAACTCGCCAAGGCCCTTCACGATGCTTCGGAGGCGCGGTCCGAATCCCGTGTAGCGCGCGAGGAAATCCGTCAAGCCGGACAGATAGCGGCTGGTAAGCCCTTTCTTTTACAGGCTAAATTTGGGGACCCGAAGTATGCTATGCTTAATCGACTATGGAGTTCTCCAAACGTATATGTGGATCTGCCGAAGAGTGTTGCAGACGCTACCAACTTCTTCCAGGCCCAGGAGGGGTATGTGACGGAGAGGCTCTTCTGGTCGCAGTTTGTGGGGCAGGAGCGCCCCCTTTTGCTAAATGACGAGATGGCACAATGGGCAGAGCTGCGTAAGACGTCCAGCGCAACCATGAGGGACGTCATAGTCCGGTTGTGGCCGACCGAGGCCATGCCAGATAGCTACTTCAGCTTCGTGCGGCGTCTCGTCGATGCGCTGCCCCGGATTGACACCGTCAAGAGGTGGTCCTGTATAGAAGGGGCGCGTATGGCATTCCCCGTGTCAAGATGCACTGGGTGAGAATGAATGCCGAAAATGTGGAAGTTGAGGGTCCTCGCAAAAGCAAGGCCCACCGCACACCAGAGCGCTATTTTGAGGACGTGCTAAAAGGTGCCCGCCTTGAAGAGGGCCAATGCTCTAAGGATGTAGTGTTCGAATCAACGAGTCCGAACTGTCCCGAGGATTTGTATTATGAACCAAGTATTTTGTAATATATTCATTCCTTGATGAAAAAGTTTTATCCTCATGTGCGGCCGTTTATTATATTTGAGAGTTCCCAGTCGTCGGCTACAGCCCCCATGTAGATACTACTCGGGTGTTCGGAATTGCGCATGACTACACTTAATCCAACGTCTTGGTCCCTGGAGGAGGTGTCAATGCGGCGAACCAGGCAATCAAACTATTCGGTTTTATTGCTCTCACTTAGCTATGTGAGTTTGACAATGGGTCTAATAGGTAGCCCCTGGTATGTACATGGCTACCCTGATGCGGATGCATTACATATGTGACCGGGAAATAGTCCTTCGTGTAATACAGAAAAATCGCTAAGGATTGTAATGAATCGCCGAGTGGTTGACCAGCTCTGGCCGCATCATGACAGTCAGTTTTCGGCTTTCTCTACTGAGGTGCTTAACTGGACGAACCAGAAACACAATCGCAGTAGTTCTCCCTTTACTACCCTAGCGGATCAGACGGAACGTAAGGTAGCAAGCACATGAGTCGGGCAACCCAACTATTGACCAAAGACATGATTCGGAGCCGATGCATATAATGTCAAACTCGAGATGCCGAATTTTGCTGTGAAGTTGTTCGGACTTTTGTTTGACAACACATAGGTTGCCCTATAGAGCCCCTGATAATTTTGTGCCGAGGTGTATGTGTGAGACAATTTAACGGAATAAAGTCTATAAGTAAAGACGATACCGAATAAGAATTTTGGTTCACTGAAATCTGATTGATACGTCAAAACGTAATCTTTACAGAAGGTACCGTAATCACCAAGGCCAGTTTACATGCCGAGGGTCTAGGGCTAAGGGAAAAAGCTCTATACAGGTTTTGGAGTAATGTTGAGGTCTGCAAAATTCTTTGCACCTTCTTGCCGCACGTCTGCGCCACTTTTGCCCAAGTATGGGAGATTCCTTGAGAGGAATGGTTTTCAACTGTTTAGATGGAACCGGGCTCGGAGAGAGTCCTTTTGAGTCCGTAGGGTGAGTAGGTTTTGATTCACCTGTGGTAAAAAAAGATGATTAAAGAAAGGGGAAGGCCGTATAAGGTCTAACCGTGTTATGGGCCTGTCCGTGTATTGCCTCCGCCGATGCCCAAGGTATTTTGAGTGCATAATTGTGCATGCACGGTACAAATTTCGCTAATGTACGTGGCGGTCGACGGAGGCGAAACTGCTAGTCCAGCCCTGGAGTTGCTGGGCTGCCGGCATACAAAACTGACCGGCATTGCGCAATGAAGTCCGGTGGCTTAATGGCCGATGAGGTGTGCGGCTTGACCGGTCCACTTTGTACTTCGGCCGCAATGGCTGCGGTATGCTCCTCAGTACGGAGGGAGCGCTCCATGTTTCCATTGATTGTAATGACGCCACGTGGGCCGGGCATCTTGAGCTTTAGATAGGCGTAGTGTGGGACCGCGTTGAAGTGGGCAAAAGTGGTTCGTCCGAGCAGTGCGTGATAGCCGCTGCGGAAGGGGACGATGTCGAAGATCAAGTCTTCACTTCAGAAGTTGTCTGGCGAACCGAAGACGACTTCCAGCGTGATTGAGCCCGTGCAGCGGGCCTCTACACCAGGTATTACTCCTTTGAAGGTGGTTTTAGTGGGCTTGATTCTTGACGGATCAACGCCCATTTTGCGGACAGTGTCTTGATAAAGTAGATTGAGACTGCTGCCGCCGTCCATGGGGACTCGCGTAAGGTAGTATCTGTCGATGATTAGATCGAGGACCAGAGCTGCCGAACCTCCGTGACGGATACTGGTTGGGTGGTCCTTTCGATCGAAGGTGATCACACAAGATGACCACGGGCCGAATTTGGGGCGACCGGCTCTATGGCGTAGACGTCTCGTAGTACGCGCTTGCGCTCCCTCTTAGGGATGTGTGTGACGTATATCATGTTCACTGTTTTTACCTTGGGGGGAAATTGCTTCTGTCCCCCTGTGTTCGTTTGACTAGGCTCTTGGTCACCGTCGTTGCTTGGCGTCCCTTTTCCTTTGTGTCCGGCGTTAAGATTGCCGGCCTGCTTAAAGACCCAACAATTTCTGTTGGTATGATTGGCAGGTTTATCGAGGGTGCCATAAATCTGGCAAGTCGATCCAGTATTTTGTCTAAACTGGATGGACCATCTATGTTTGCCTTGAATGGCATCTTCCGTTGACCGGGTTTGGAGCTGCTAAATCCGGCGTTGACCGCCGTGTCTTGGGTTCCTTCGTTATTGTTTTGACGCTTGTGCTTATTGCGTCGTGGCTTGCCATTGCCGTCCCTGGCTTTAGAGGTTCCGGGGTCATAGGTGCTATTGCTTCTACGAGCAAGCCATCTATCCTCTCCCGCGCAGAAGCGGGTCATAAGTGCGGTAGGGGCTGCCATGGACTTCGGCTTTTCTTGGCCGAGGTGTGAGGCGAGCCACTCGTCTCAGACGCTATGCTTGAAGGCTGCAAGGGCTTTGGCATCCGGACAATCCACAATCTGGTTCTTCTTGATTAAGAACCTGGTCCAGAGCTGTTGGGCCAATTCCCCGGGTTGCTGGATTATGTGACTAAGGTCGTCGACGTCTGGGGGCCGAACATAGGTGCCTTGGAAGTAATCTTTGAATGCGTCCTCCAAGTCTTCCCATCTACCAATAGAGTTTTCTGGGAGGCTGTTTAACCAGTGCCAAGCTGGCCTCTTGAGTTTTAGAGGAAGGTATTTGATGGCGTGTCGATCATCACCGGGAGCCATGTGAAAGTGGAGAAGAAAGTCTTCAATCCATACTGCGGGATCTGTTGTGCCGTCGTATGATTCTATGTTCAAGGGTTTAAACCCTTCTGGGACTGGTGCTCCATTACCTCATCGGTGAAGCATAGGGGGTGTGCGGTGCCTCTGTATCGAGCCACGCCACGGCGCAGTTCGGACGAAGTCCGGATGCGGTTTTCGGCCCGGGCGTGGTTATCCTTATTGTGCCAGGCTTGATAGCCGTCCTCTCAAGCCGGGGTGCTACCTCTTGAACATGCGTTGGTTTTCCCTTGAAGAGGAAAGGGTGATGCAGCAAAGTACCGTAAGTATTTCCCTCAGTTTTTGAGAACCAAGGTATCAATCCAATAGGAGGTTACACGCAAGTCGCCTCGTACCTGCACAAACAAATAAGAACCTTGCAACCAAAGTGATAAAGGGGTTTTTAATCCCTTCACGGCCACTTGCAAAAGTGAGATCTGATAGAGATAATAAGATAAATATTTTTGGTATCTTTATGATATAGATTGGAAAGTAAAGATTGCAAAATAAAAGAGAAAGAAATAGTAAATTGATAGGAAAATAATATGATGGAAGATAGACCCGGGGGCCATAGGTTTCACTAGTGGCTTCTCTCAAGATAGCATAATTTACGGTGGGCTAACGAATTACTGTCGAGCAATTGATAGAAAATCGCATAGTTATGAGAATATCCAGGCATGATCATGTATATAGGCATCACATCCGCGACAAGTAGACCGAAACGATTCTGCATCTACTACTATTACTCCACACATCGACCGCTATCCAGCATACATCTAGAGTATTAAGTTCATAAGAACAGAGTAACGCATTAGGCAAGATGACATGATGTAGAGGGATAAACTCAAGCAATATGATATAAACCCCATCTTTTTATCATCGATGGCAACAATACAATACGTGCCTTGCTGCCCCTGCTGTCACTGGGAAAGGACACCGCAAGATTGAACCCAAAGGTAAGCACTTCTCCCATTGCAAGAAAGATCAATCTAGTAGGCCAAACCAAACTGATAATTCGAAGAGACTTGCAAAGATATTTAAATCATGCATAAATGAATTCAAAGAATAATCAAATATTCTTCATAGATAATCTTGATCATAAACCCAGAATTCATCAGATCTCGACAAACACACCGCCAAAATAATTACATCAAATAGATCCCCAAGAAGATCGAGGAGAACTTTGTATTGAGATCCAAAGAGAGAGAAGAAGCCATCTAGCTAATAACTATGGACCCGAAGGTCTGTGGTAAACTACTCACACATCATCGGAGAGGCTATGGTGTTGATGTAGAAGCCCTCCGCGATCGATTCCCCTCCGGCGGAGCGCTGGAAAAGGCCCCAAGATGGGATCTCATGGGTACAGAAGGTTGCGGCGGTGGAAATAGGGTTTCATGGTGCTCTCAGATGTTTTGAGGGTATATGAGTATATATATGCGAAAGAAGTAAGTCGGCTGAGCCATGAGGGGCCCACGAGGGTGGGAGGCGCGCCTACACCCTTGGCGCGCCTTCCTGGCTCATGGCTTCCTTGTTGCTTCCTTGACGTCCACTCCAAGTCTCCTGGATTGCGTTTGTTCCAAAAATAACTCTCCCGAAGGTTTCATTCCGTTTGGATTCCATTAGATATTCCTTTTCTGCGAAACACTGAAATAGGCAAAAAAACAGCAATTTACACTGGGCATTCGGTTAATAGGTCAGTCCCAAAAATAATATAGAAGTGCATAGTAAAGCCAATTAAACATCCAAAACAAATAATAGCATGGAACAATAAAAAATTATAGATACGTTGGAGACGTATCACGGGGCACGCCCCCGCGATCCGTAGATTGATCTGGTCTGACATGTTCTATTTTCCAAGTCCTGTCGTAGGTCATATGTGTATCCCCGAGCTGTTGTCTCTCTGCTTTTGTGGCGCGGTGCTACGGGCTGTTGTTCGGCTTGAGTTGTCGTTCTATCCCGGCTACGTAGTGGTCGATCGGGTCCGTCCGCCGCATTACGCACGGGTGGTATAGGCTCTAGTGCCTCATCGTCGAATTGGGGAAGCAGCGTATGCTTCGGGTAACTCTTTGTTGGGCATTTGAGGTCGTATTCTTCGGTTGCAAGGACATTAGTCCATCTGTCGTTGAGAAGATCTTGGTCAGCTTGAAGCTGCCGCTACTTATTTTTTAGGCTTCTTGTCGTGGCTATTAGTCGGCGCTTAAAGCGCTCTTGTTCTAGGGGTTCCTCTGGCATGATAAAATCTTTGTCGCCGAGGCTCTCATCGTCCTCGGAGGGTGGCAAATAGTTGTTGTCCTCCAAGTCTTCATTCCCTGCTTGCTCGTCGGGGTCAACTTGCCCGTCCTCCCGATCATCTTGTTCGGATGTTGGTTTGATGGGGTCTTCTTGGTCTTTGACATTTTTCGGAGTATCATTGTCTCTGTGCCGGTATTGCTATCTTTTCCGCGACGTGATTTAGAGCGGCGCCGCTGACATCGACGCTTCGGTGGTATCTCAGGAGGTTCGTCCTCGACCGGGTTCTCCTCACCATCGTCGTCACCTTCCTTAAGTGTGTCCACCATGTATACGTCGTATGAGGAAGTGGTCGTCCAACATACGGTGAACGACGGGTTTTGGGCCTGCTCCTCGCCGGCATCGTCGTCCATACTGTTGATGTCTTTGGAAGCGTAATCAAGCATGTTGGTAAGATCCTCGACAGTGGCTATGAAGTGGGTGGTGGGTGGGAAGCAAAATTCCCCGTTTTCAGCCCCTAGTCCGGGTTGGGCGCAATTCATAAGCGGTTCCTCTGTGAGGACAAGGGATCACAATACCAAAGCCTCGTTTTAGAGCGAGGTTTGGACGGGGACAGAAGTTTCCGGGCCGAGCTCACATGATGCGGACTTCCAGGTTTCAGAGTTAGTGTACGGAGAAGAGTCCGGCTTTGTAATGATTGCCGGAGACGCTATTCTCTCCGGTTTTCCCGTATTGAGCTCTAAGGCTGCAGAGAGTCCGGCGGGCTCTAGACTCCGGTCTTCGGACTCGGTGACGCACTCTGGATCTAAAGCCGGAGCGGTGGTTAGGGGTGAGCCCTTGGAAGATCAAGTCTCCTTGGATATCAGCGACATAGTTCAGATTTCCAAAACTGATCTGGTGACCAGGGGCGTAGCTGTCGATCTGCTCCAGGTGGCCAACCGAGTTGGCACGCAGTGCAAAGCCGCCGAATACAAAGATCCGACCGGGGAGGAAAATCTCCTTCCCGGCAGCGTTGTTGTAGATGATCGACGGAGCCATCGGGCCTTTCGACGACGACACAGTGGAACTCTCAATGAAAGCACCAATGTCGGTGTCAAAACCGGTAGATCTAGGGTAGGGGGTCCCGAACTGTGCATCTACGGATCAAGGGTAACAGGAGGCACGGGACACGATGTTTACCCAGGTTTGGGCCCTCTTGATGGAGGTAATACCCTATTTCCCGCTTGAGTGACTTTTATGAGTATAGGGGTTACAAGAGTTGATCTACCACGAGATCATAATAGCTAGACCCTAGATGTCTAGCCTGTATGATTATGATTGCCCCTACGGACTAAACCCTCCAGTTTATATAGACACCGGAGGGGGCTAGGATTGTTTAGAGTCGGTTCACAGAGAAAGGAATCTTCATATCCGCACGGCAAGCTTGCCTTCCACGCCAAGGAGAGTCCTATCCGGACACAGGGGAAAGTCTTTCGTCTTGTATCCTCACGGCCCACCAGTCCGGCCCGTGTCAAATAGCCCGGACGCCCGAGGACCCCGTAATCCTGGAATCCCTCAATATCCATTAAAGAACCATGGTTTTGTGATATCTGGATTACTAGATATAAGGATCCATTAAGGCCTAATGATAGTGATGAAGAGATATTTGGACTTGAGTTTCCATATCGCGGTGCAATGAAAGCATGGGTGTATCTAGCAAACTGCACCAGGCCTGGTATGTCATTAGTAGTTAATTTATTAGCTAGATACAATGTATCACTGATTAAAAGGCATTGGGTTGGTGTGAAGAATATTTCTGGATATCTTCTAGGCACCAAAATATTGGTTTGTTTCATGAGAAAAATCAAGATATGACCACGGTTGGATATTGTGATGCCGAGCATATATTGAATGAAATATGCCCTAGAGGCAATAATAAAGTTGTTATTTATATTTCCTTATATCATGATAAATGTTTATTATTCATGCTAGAATTGTATTAACTGGAAACATAGTACATGTGTGAATACATCGACAAATAAAGTGTCCCTAGTATGCCTCTAGTAGACTAGCTCGTTAATCAAAGACTGTTAAGTTTCCTAGCCATAGACATGTGTTGTCATTTGATGAACGGGATCGCATCATTGGAGAATTATGTGATGGACAAGACCCATCCGTTAGCTTAGCACAATGATCGTTTAGTTTATTGCTATTGCTTTCTTCATGACGTATACATATACCTATGACTATGAGATTATGCAACTCCCGAATACCGGAGGAACACATAGTGTGCTATCAAACATCACAGCGTAACTGGGTGATCATAAAGATGCTCTACAGGTGTCTCCAATGGTGTTTGTTGAGTTGGCATAGATCGAGATTAGGATTTGTCACTCCGATTGTCGGAGAGGTATCTCTGGGCCCTCTCTGTATTGCACATTACTATAAGCCTTGCAAGCAATGTGACTAATGAGTTTGTTGCGGGATGGTGCACTACGCAATGAGTAAAGAGACTTGCCGGTAACGAGATTGAACTAGGTATGATGATACCGACGATCGAATCTCGGGCAAGTAACATACCGATGACAAAGGGAACAACGTATGTTGTTCTGCGGTTTGACCAATAAAGATCTTCATAGAATATGTAGGAACCAATATGAGCATCTAGTTTCTGCTATTGGTTATTGACCGGAGAAGTGTCTCGGTCATGTCTACATAGTTCTCGAACCCGTAAGGTTCGCACGCTTAACGTTCGATGACGATTGGTATTATGAGTTTATGTGATTTGATGTACCGAAGGTTGTTTGGAGTCCCGGATGAGATCACGGACATGAAGAGGAGTCTCAAAATGGTCGAGACATAGAGATTTATATATTGGACCATGTTGTTCGGACACCAGAAGTGTTCCGAAGAGTTTCGGATAAAACCGAAGTGCCGGAGGGTTACCGGACCCCCCCGGGAAGTTAATGGGCCACCATGGGCCTTATAGGAGAGAGGGCTAGCCAGGAGGTGGCGCGCACCCCCAGTCTGAATTGGAGAAGGGCTGGTGGCGGCGCCCCCGTCCTTCCTTCTCTCCCCTTCCTCCTTCCTTCCCCTCCTTGTTGGACTAGGAAAGGGGGGAACGTACTCCTAGTAGGAGTAGGATTCCCCCCCTGGGCATGCCACTTGTGGCCGGCTGGCCCCCTCCTCCCCTCCTTTATATACGGGGGAGGGGGCACCCCATAGACACACAAGTTGATTTCTTAGTCGTGTGCGGTGCCCCCCTCTACAGTTTTCCACCTCGGTCATATTGTCGTAGTGCTTAGGCGAAGCCCTGCGTTGGTAACTTCACCATCCCCGTCACCATGCCATCGTGGTGACGAAACTCTCCCTCAGCCTCAGCTAGATCTAGAGTTCGATGGACGTCACCGAGCTGGATGTGTGCAGATCGCGGAGGTGCCGTGCGTTTGGTACTTTATCGGTTGGATCGCGAATACGTTCGACTACATTAACCGCGTTACTAAACACTTCCGCTTTCGGTCTACGAGGGTACGTGGTGTAACACCCCAGAGATCATGCTATGGTAATCTCCCCTTAATGGTGGCCATCTAATCATGATTACTATGCAAATGGTCACTTGACCAAAATCAAAGTCAAATTGAAATTTAAATTGCAAGTGAAACAATTTTTTCTTCGAACGGTAGAACTAAAATGTTCTAATAATCCTATAAATTCCTCTGATCATTGTAATGTTGAAACCAACTTCACTTGACTCGCATATATTCCTAGGAAATTAATAAGTGGTCCAATAATGAATAAAATGGCCTTTCCAAAATAAACTATTAATTATTTAACTCTAATTGCCCCAAACTTTTTGTGCTAACTCAAAATAATCCCTCTTATTTACATGTCAAATTTCATGTTTACCAAAAATCGTTCAGTACAAAAGGAAAATAGAAAACGGTGCCAGAAATATAAAACAAAAAACGATAAAAAGAAATGGGCCTAGAGATCTACTGTGCACATGGGCCCTAGTGGCCTTAGTGCACGCACAACCCAGACCGCCTCCCCTGTCTTCCACCTCCCGCTACAGTGGGAGGCAGCGAGCAGCCGTGGCGCCATCTCCATGGCCGGCGCCACACGTCGAGCATCCCACGGCTCCCCCTTTGGATAAGGTCGTCGCCCGCACCCCTCCCTGCTAACCCTAGCCCCAGATGCCCCTCGCTCGCGCTCTCCCCACAACCTCTCGCTCACCCCTCCCCCCTCTCTGTTTTGACGGCCGGGCAGGACGTCACCACGCCGTCGTCAAGTCCGCGACCACCGGCCACCGCTCGCCACACCGACTAGTCCAGGAGGATCGCCGTCATCGACCTCGTCCATCCAGAGCCTCAAATCGAGACCGGAGCCACTACAACCTCGGCACCGACTGCTTCTTCCCGACGGCTGCCGTCTCCATTGCCAGACAATCTCCTCCCTCAGCGCCTCCCCGACCTCGCCGAGCTCGTCCACGGCCTCCCTGGGGTGAGCCGCACCCGTTCCCCTTCATCTCCGTTGGTTTGTCGCCGTTTAGCCGCCGTCCTCACATTTCGGACGCCATGACCGGTCCGCAGGAGCCCCTGCTCTCGCACGCACTCGCGGCTTTCCCTGGTCGCGCCTAGGCACGTCCCCGCACCCACCTGCGCCGAACCCCGCTCGCGTTCCCCCTGTTGCTGCCGGCGAGCCCGCGCCATGGCCACGCCTCACCCCCGCCTCCCGCAGCCAGCGCCCCGCCTCCGCCCGCGCTGCTCGGCCGCGTGGCCTCCCCACAAGCGCCGCCCGCCGCCGCCTCCCCACTGCCCCGCCCGGCGGGCTTCCCCGTCGCCGGTGGCCTCGCCCCGCGTCCAGGCGGGTTCATCCTCCACGGGCGCCGACGCTCGCCCCGCTTCACTCGCCCGCTAAGGCCTTGTGGGCCACTGACCCAGGGGCCCCACACCACCTTTTTCAAAAAACAATAATAAATAAAAATGATTAGTGATAAAATCAATTAGTTAATTAATTACTTAATTAATTAGTTAAAAAGCTAATTAACTTAATTAACAAAATGTTTAATCTGTAGTTAGAAAATGAGCCAATGACAGGGGGCCCCACCCCCTATTGACCAGTCAAACGTTGACTGGTCAACTGTTCCCCTTGGCCCATGTGTCATCCCCTGGGTGCACTTCTGTGTACCCTGTGCTGGGTGCGCATAGCATTTTTCCAATTAATTTCGAATTAATAATAATTTCAGAATATTGCTAAAACTTTAGAAAATCATATAAAATAAACCATAACTCGAATTAAAATATTTTATACATGAAAGTTGCTCAGAACGACGAGACGTATCCGAATACGCGATCCGTTCGTCTCCCACATGCCCCTAACTACCTAAACATGCAACTTTTCCCCTCCGTTTCATCTGGCCGAAAATGCTAAACCTGGGGAAACATTCCCGGATGTTATTCCCCTTCGCCGGTAACGTGTAGCACCGCGTTAGAACACGTCTAGCTCTGCCTGTTGTCCTGTTATGCTCTTGCTTGCTATGTATTTACTGTTTCTCCCCCTCTTCTCTCCGGTAGACCCCGAGACTACCGCTAATGCCGCTGTGTTCAACTACGTCGATGACGACCCCTCCTTCTTGTCTGAGCAACCAGGCAAGCCCCCCCTTTGATCACCAGATATCGCCTATTCTCTCTCTACTGCTTGCATTAGAGTAGTGTACTATGTTACTACTTTCGGTTAATCCCATTGTGCTGCATAGCCTGTCATTGTTGCTACAATTGTTGATACCTTTACCTGCTATCCTAATGCTTAGTATAGGATGCTAGTGTTCCATCAGTGGCCCTACACTCTTGTCCGTCTGCCATGCTATACTACTGGGCCGTGGTCACTTCGGGAGGTGATCACGGGCATATACTATATACTTTACACTGTTACATTACCTGTGATACTGTTCGGAGATGGGGGCTTAAGGGGCAGGTGGTTCCACCCAGGTAGTGGTGGGCCTGGGTTCCCGACGGCCCCCGACTGTTACTTTGTGGCGAAGCGACAGGGCAGGTTGAGACCACCTAGGAGAGATGTGGGCCTGGCCCTAGTCGGCATTCATGGATACTTAACACGCTTAACGAGATCTGGGTATTTGATCTGAGTCTGGCCACTGGCCTGTACACACTAACCAATTACGTGGGAAAGTTATGGGCACTCGATGTCGTGGTATCAGCTGAAGCCTTCAGGATGTCAGCGACTGAGCGCGCGTAACGCAGCTTCCTTTGAAATGGAGGTTGCTAGGTCTGCTCTCCGGCCGCGTATGCAACGTGCAGGTGTGCAATGGGCGATGGGCCTAGACCCTGCGCGCATAGGATTTAGACCGGCGTGCTGACCTCTCTGTTGTGCCTAGGTGGGGCTGCGACATGTTGCTCCTCCAAGGTCGGGCATGACCCAGGAAAGTGTGTCTGGCCAAATGGGATCGAGCGTGTTGGGAAATGTGGTGCACCCCTGCAGGGAAGTTAATCTATTCAAATAGCCGTGATCTTCGGTAACAGGACGACTTGGAGTTGTACCTTGACCTTATGACAACTAGAACTGGATACTTAATAAAACACACCCTTCCAAGTGCCAGATACAACCCGGTGATCGCTCTCTAACAGGGCAACGAGGAGGGGATTGTTGGGTAGGATTATGCTATGCGATGCTGCTTGGAGGACTTCGGTCTACTCTCTTCTACATGCTGCAAGATGGAGGCTGCCAGAAGCGTAGTATTCGACAGGATTAGCTATCCCCCTCTTATTCTGGCATTCTGCAGTTCAGTCCACTGATATGGCCCCTTTACACATATACCCATGCATATGTAGTGTAGCTCCTTGCTTGCGAGTACTTTGGATGAGTAGTACTCACGGTTGCTTTCTCCTTCTTTTTCCCCTATCCCTTCTACCTGGTTGTCGCAACCAGATGTTGGAGCCCAGGAGCCAGACGCCACCGTCGACGACGAATCCTACTACACTGGAGTTGCCTCTTACTACGTGCAGCCCGCTGACGATGACCAGGAGTAGTTAGGAGGATCCCAGGCAGGAGGCCTGCGCCTCTTTCGATCTGAATCTCAGTTTGTGCTAGCCTTCTTAAGGCAAACTTGTTTAACTTATGTATGTACTCAGATATTGTTGCTTCCGCTGACTCGTCTATGACCGAGCACTTGTATTCGAGCCCTCGAGGCCCCTGGCTTGTATTATGATGCTTGTATGACTTATTTATGTTTTTAGAGTTCTGTTGTGATATCTTCCCGTGAGTCCCTGATCTTGATCGTACACATTTGCGTGCATGATTAGTGTATGATCGAATCGGGGGCGTCACAAGTTGGTATCAAAGCCGACTACCTGTAGGAATCCCCCTTCCACACTCCTTTGCCGAAGTCGAGTCTAGAAATTACAAAACTTTTACTAACATGGCTATGTGCCCATGGGCCCACGTCGCCATTGGGTGGTATTAGGATCTTTTATTCCTTGATCTATACTCTGGGACTCTGATCTCTCTTTTATTCGGGTTAAACGATTTTACTAACTCCAACCCTAGGTTCTCATGAATACTTTCTCCCGGAGAGCCCCTCGGTCCGAACGATCGCTTGGTTCACCAGAAGATTCCGAAGACACCCTACAATGTTCTCTTGAGACTATGTGCCATCGCTTTTACAATTCCCTACCATCCATGTATCCTTATGGATAACTACCTACACTTGTCGTTCATACATTCATCCCCACTTGATCTTGTTATTACAAGGCACACCGAAATTCTCTCTATTGTTCCGAGAATACTTTGTGCCTACTGCCTTGCAGTTCTTTGTCACCTGAATACCCCTACGGATAATTTCTCGCTCTTACCGTGTATCTGCTCATCCCCAGTTGTTCATGTGCTTCACAAAATACTTCGAAATACTATCCGATCTTTCAAGAATCCTCATTAGCCTATGGCTCTTGAAATGCTTGTCTGCCTGCATTTTGGTTAATTCCAAATGACTAGCAATATTCATGGATGTCATTTGCCTTTATCATCTTGGGTCCCTTGATTCAATATGTTGCAAATGTTGCAATCCTTAATCAGATCCTAGAATTCATCCTTTCGGCTCAGACGTCATTTTAAACATGAGTTGGATCTCGACCAATCAAATTGCCATCGATTGTACCCTTAAGCCTACTCAACTTATCCATCGTTGATCAGAGCGTTGCTTCTGATCCCTTGATTTGGAAATCATAATTCTATTGCATTTGAGCTTTGAATTAGTCAGTTATTTCTATAATCTGATCTCCTTGCATTCTTTCTTCCTCTAGTTGAGTACCGATGCTTACATCAGATCTCGTGAGGACCATCGGATCCTTTGTTGGATTTTATCCAACAAGCGTCCTTCATATGCAATAACCTTATGAGCCTTCCCTCAGTTACATAATGCCTTCGGTAAATTGTATCCTCTGCTTTCTCAACCATGCTCAGCTTTCGAGCTGGTGGTATTTACCATTGAAGCTTGTGGTATGTATTTCCACGATACCCTGATGGGTTGAACCTATGCCTTCCTTAATATGTGTGAACTCAAAAGTTTTCATGAGTCATACTCTTCTGGTGCTTCGCCAGATAAAATTTCAACACTGCAACTTCTTCGAAGACGAGAAGTGAATGAAAGGTTGTGCATTAAAGAAGTGGGAGTCGACCTTGAACTTTGTGTTCATGCCCATGGACATGATGTAGATCCTATCATGGAAACTTCTTGTAATAATAACCATTTCCTTGATAAATATCATCTGGTATCTGTCAATTGATCCTTTGCAACTGTGGTTCCGACCATGATTGTTCTCATTTGATTCTATTTCTCGGACAAGTTAAAGTACTTGCCTTCTGCAGATCAGTACGCCTTCCTAGCCTCTATTTTGTTCTAACTTCGAGTATTACCCTCTGGTATCTCGAGGATATCAATCCATTGCACTTCATCTTATGAATTTCTGATGAAGTAGTACCTTTCCCTGTCATAATCACTCCACGGGTTCTGGGTTGTCGTCAATCGAGAATGCCGATAAGTGAATCAATTCCGCACCCTGATTCAATAACTCTAAGTAATCTTCATTGCTTATGAGTTTATTAATCCTTCAAGTCATTCCTAGCCTGATCGGCTATATCATTATCGTGCAACTTTTTAACTGTGCTACCTGGTCCTTCTTCCCGGAGCACAACTTTTCAACGATGAGCTAAGCTTACGTCGACTTTCCTCATCTTATCATTTCTCCTTGTACAACAAGCTTGATTCCGAGTTTGTGACGTACCCATGGTTCCAATAACCTTTTGCTTCATCATTCCTTTGACTTGATGTCATCGACGATCAATTACACCTTCATGAAATCTCTCGACAATTGTGTCATGATGATCATCAACATTTTGAGCTCGTCCAGGATATCAATCAAATTCATGATGGGAAATACCATCCTTGCCCCTCGATGATTTGTGTAATCATCGACAACATTCTTGCCTTCCCCCAACACAAACTTGTTCATGTTTTGTGTTGTACCTTGATTTCCTAGCTATCTAGCTTAGGTTATGTTCTACCTTGTAGTATTACTGTCTTCTATACCAAGAATGTTGTGAGGATTGCTCCACCTCTTAAGAATTCTTGGTATAGTGATGCTTCTCACCATCACCATTCTTTCGTGGTGCTCGTGTTGATTCCAACAGGGGTACCAACAAGTGAACGGTGCTGTTTGAATTCTGCCTTTCTAGCAACCCTATTGCTTTGAAGTAAATGGTCGATATTTCATTCTTAGACCATTGGTTATCGAACCACCATTCTAACATTGATCATGCTACTTAAGCCCATATTTCGGGTGCACCTTTTAACCAATGTTTAACCGAGTATGTTTTCCTCAAGCATACTTCATTATATCATTTGATCTGACTAATGTTATCTCCTTGTGCACATAATTGTGGAAACCCATCTTTTGGAAGTCTCGATGAATTGTCGCTGAGTTTATCAGCTACCTCCTCATCCTCTTCTTGGTTTAATGATGAACTCTTGTGTCGGAACTTGCTCCCATAGTTCATTTCTCGAAAATCTTACATTGTCGCCTCGACAAATTGTTGGCACATTTTTCTTCTCAGGCATCCTGAGTATGAGGTATCCTAACACCGATCAGATCTGAATCTCGGTCAGATATGATGGTTGGAACATTTTTCCAAGCCGGTAAGGTGATGGCATGCCCAGCACACCTGGCCGGAGGACCTACTGTTATAAGTTTCCTTTTTAACAAGGTTATCCATTCTTCCATGAGGAAATTGTAAGACCTATTCTATGAGATGTTCCTGATGGGTCCTTCGTGTATCCAGAGTTTGAACTTTGCTTGAAGACCATGTCAATGCTATCTCGAAGCTTGTCTCTGGTACTCCAATTTTACAATAAGAACATTTGTAGCACAACGCTAAATGTTTCTTGATCAATTATCCAAACACCTTGTATGGGTAATGTCATGAAATTTCTCTCCCCTTTCCTGAAGGGTTTTCTACTTCATATCCTGCCATTGTTCTGTTTAACCTGGTGATCACCTTTTACTTTCCATTGGTTTGTTGACCTTTCTTCTGATCTATATAAGCTAAATAGTAATAATTCACTGCCTATGTAAACACCTCGGTGTACAACTCTATTAGTAAGACCCTGTTACTATTGTTGATGACATTCCGATAACCACCGATGGACGAGAACCTTGCCTACTGGTCCGCCTCGTTCAACGAGCAGGAAAATATTTCGCTTCGTCCCTTGCCCTTGGTACCGATGTTGTTGCCGACATAATTGACAGACTATCCTCTGACATGCCTTGCTTACATGGTCGTGCAAGACGTCAACGCCCGTCCTACTTTTAACCTACATGGTGGGCCCATAACCCACAGTTCCATAGGATCGAAACCTGACTCTCTTGTACGCCTCTGTGGCCAAAGATATTCCTCACACTTGGCTCCATATCTAATTCGTGAGCCACCTTCCTATTGATCTATTCTGGTATCAGACACAAGATTCATTCTTCGACGCTTTGAACCCCTTTCACTCTGTTTCAGACATCGAACCATTGTCTATCTGCTTGGAACTCCTTATTGTACCTTCTTACTTTGCTCCCAATGTCTTTCAGTTGTTCAACTCGAGAGATACTCATCTGTTCATTCATGGGATAACCCCCCAGATGATTACCCCTTATAGCATTCTATCGTTGTTGAGCTGCCCCTTACCTATTCGTAAGTACGATGGAGTTCCCGAAGGAAGGAGGCTGACTTCATCATGATGACCCGAAGCATAGAAATGAAGACATCAACATAAGGGATCAACTTCTTCGAGAAGAGCAAGCAAGACCGAGAAGACCCGATAGATTTGATACCAAACCTTTCCCCTTTACACTACCTCTTAAATCTCGGGACGAGATTTCTTGTAGTGGAGGAGATTTGTAACACCCCAGAGATCATGCTACGGTAATCTCCCTATAATGGTGGCCATCTAATCATGATTACTATGCAAATGGTCACTTGACCAAAATCAAAGTCAAATTGATTTAAATTGCAAGTGAAACAATTATTTCTTCGAATGGTAGAACTAAAATGTCCTAATAATCCTATAAATTCCCCTGATCATTGTAATGTTGAAACCAACTTCACTTGACTCACATATATTCCTAGGAAATTAGTAAGTGGTCCAACAATGAATAAAATGGCCTTTTCAAAATAAACTATTAATTATTCAACTCTAATTGCCCAAAACTTTTTGTGCTAACTCAAAATAATCCCTCTTATTTATATGTCAAATTTCATGTTTACCAAAAATCGTTTGGTACAAAAGGAAAATAGAAAACGGTGCCAGAAATATAAAACAGAAAACGATAAAAAAGAAATGGGCCTAGAGATCTACTGTGCACATGGGCCCTAGTGGCCTTGGTGCACGCACAACCCAGACCGCCTCCCCTGTCTTCCACCTCCCGCCATAGTGGGAGGCAGGGAGCAGCCGTGGCGCCATCTCCATGGCCGACGCCACATGTCGAGCATCCCACGGCTCCCCCTTTGGATAAGGTCGTCGCCCACACCCCTCCCTGCTAACCCTAGCCCTAGATCCCCCTCGCTCGCGCTCTCACCACAACCTCTCGCTCACCCCTCCCCCTCTCTCTGTTTTGACGGCCGGGCGGTACGTCACCATGCCGTCGTCAAGCCCGCGGCCACCGGGCACCGCTCGCTGCACCGACGAGTCCAGGAGGATCGCCGTTGTCGACCTCGTCCATCCAGAGCGTCAAATCGAGACCGGAGCCACTACAACCTCGACACCGACTGCTTCTTCCCGACGGCCGTCGTCTCCATTGCCGGTCGATCTCCTCCCTCAGCGCCTTGATACGTCTCCAACGTATCTATAATTTTTGATTGCTCCATGCTATATTATCTACTGTTTTGGACTATATTGGGCTTTATTTTCCAATTTTATATTATTTTTGGGACTAACCTATTAACCGGAGGCCCAACCCAGAATTGTTGTTTCTTGCCTATTTCAGTGTTTTGGAGAAACAGAATATCAAACGGAGTCCAAACGGAATAAAATCTTCGGGAACGTGATTTTCTCACCGAACGTGATCCAGGAGACTTGGACCCTACTCCAAGAAGTACCGGAGGCGGTCACGAGGGTGGCCCCCCCTACAGGGCGCGCCCCCTGCCTCGTGGGCCCCTCGGTGCTCCACCGACATACTCCTTCCTCCTATATATAGCTACGTACCCCAAAACGATCAGAACAGGAGCCAAAAACCTAATTCCACCGCCGCAACCTTATGTATCCAAGAGATCCCATCTTGGCGCCTGTTCCCGAGCTCCGCCGGAGAGGGCCGTCATCACGGAGGGCTTCTACATCATCATAGCCTCTCCGATGAAGTGTGAGTAGTTTATCTCAGACCTTTGGGTCTATAGTTAGTAGCTAGATGGCTTGTTCTCTCTTTTTGGATCTCAATACAAAGTTCTCCCCCTCTCTTGTGGAGATCTATTTGATGTAATCTTCTTTTTGCGGTGTGTTTGTTGAGACCGATGAATTGTGGGTTTATTATCAAGTCTATCCTTGAATAATATTTGAATCTTCTCTGAATTCTTTTATGTATGATTGGTTATCTTTGCAAGTCTCTTCGAATTATCAGTTTGGTTTGGCCTACTAGATTGGTTCTTCTTGCCATGGGAGAAGTGCTTAGCTTTGGGTTCGATCTTGCGGTGTCCTTTCCCAGTGACAGAAGGGGCAGCAAGGCACGTATTGCATCATTGCCATCGAGGATAACAAGATGGGGTTCATTTCATATTGCATGAATTTATCTCTCTACATCATGTCATCTTGCTTAAAGCGTTACTCTGTTTTTAACTTAATACTCTAGATGCATGCTGGATAGCGGTCGATGAGTGGAGTAATAGTAGTAGATGCAGGCAGGAGTCGGTCTACTTGTCACGGACGTGATGCCTATATACATGATCATACCTTAGATATTCTCATAACTATGCTCAATTCTGTCAATTGCTCAACAACAATTTGTTCACCCACCGTAGAATACTTATGCTCTTGAGAGAAGCCACTAGTGAAACCTATCGCCCCCGGGGTCTATTCTCATCATATCAATCTCCATCACTTTAATCTTTCTTTGCTTTTTTACTTTGCCTTTTACTTTTCACTTTGCATCTCTGTACCAAAAATACCAAAATTCAATTCTCTCAATTCCTCGGCAATCATTATCTATCAGTTCTCACTCTCGTAAGTGACCGTGAAGGGATTGACAACCCCTAATTGCGTTGGTTGCGAGTTGCTATCGATTTGTGCATGTACGAGAGACTTGAGCGTGGCCTCCTACTGGATTGATACCTTGGTTCTCAAAAACTGAGGGAAATACTTATGCTACTCTGCTGCATCATCCTCTCCTCTTCGGGGAAAACCAACGCAAGCTCAAGAGGTTGCACGTCTCCCCGACCTTGCCGAGCTCGTCCACGGCCTCCCCGGGGTGAGCCGCACCCGTTCCCCTTCATCTCCGTGGGTTTGTCGCCGTTTAACCGTTGTCCCCACACTTCGGCCGCCATGACCGGTCCGCGGGATCCCCCTGCTCTCGCACGCACTCGTGGCGTTCCCTGGTCGCGCCTAGGCACGCCCCCGCACCCACCTGTGCCGAACCCCGCTCGCGTTCCCCTTGTTGCTGCTGGCGAGCCCGTGTCCCACCGCGCCATGGCCACGCCTCACCCCGCGCCTCCCGCCGGTGGCCTCGCCCCGCGCCCAGGCGAGTTCGTCCTCCACTGGCGTCGACGCCCGCCCCGCTTCACTCGCCCGCTAAGGCCTTGTGGGCCACTGACCCACGGGCCACACACCTCCTTTTTCAAAAAAAATAATAAATACAAATAATTAGTGATAAAATTAATTATTTAATTAATTACTTAATTAATGATTTAAAAAGCTAATTAACTTAATTAACAAAATGTTTAATCTGTAGTTAGAAAATGAGCCAATGACAGGGGCCCCACCCCCTGTTAACCAGTCAAACATTGACTGGTCAACTCGGTCCCCCTTGGCCCACCTGTCATCCCCTGGGTGCACTTCTGTGTACCCTGTGCTGGGTGCGCATAGCATTTTTCCAATTAATTTCGAATTAATAATAATTTTAGAATATTGCTAAAACTTTAGAAAATCATATAAAATAAACCGTAACTCGGATTAAAATAATTTATATATGAAAGTTGGTCAGAACGACGAGACGTATCCAAATACATGATCCGTTCGTCTGCCACCTGCCCCTAACTACCTGAACATGCAACTTTTCCCCTTCGTTTCATCTGTCCGAAAATGCTAAACCTGGGGAAACATTCCCGGATGTTATTCCCCTTCGCCGGTAACGTGTAGCACCGTGTTAGAACACGTCTAGCTCTGCATGTTGTCCTGTTATGCTCTTACTTGCTATGTATTTACTGTTTCTCCCCCCTCTTCTCTCTCGTAGACCCCGAGACTGCCGCTGATGCCGCAGTGTTCAACTACGTTGACGACGACCCCTCCTTCTTGTCTGAGCAACCAGGCAAGCCCCCCTTTGATCACCAGATATCTCCTATTCTCTCTCTACCGCTTGCATTAGAGTAGTGTATTATGTTACTACTTTCGGTTAATCCTATTCTGCTGCATAGCCTGTCATTGTTGCTACAATTATTGATACCTTTACCTCCTATCCTAATGCTTAGTATAGGATGCTAGTGTTCCATCAGTGGCCCTACACTCTTGTCCGTTTGCCATGCTATACTACTGGGCCGTGATCACATCTGGTGGTGATCACGAGCATATACTATATACTTTACACTGTTACATTACCTGTGATACTGTTCGGAGATGGGGGCTGAAGGGGCAGGTGGTTCCACCCAGGTAGTGGTGGGCCTGGGTTCCCGACGGCCCCGACTGTTACTTTGTGTCGGAGCGACAGGGCAGGTTGAGACCACCTAGGAGAGAGGTGGGCCTGGCCCTGGTCGGCATTCGCGGATACTTAACACGCTTAACGAGATCTGGGTATTTGATCTGAGTCTGGCCACTGGCCTATACACACTAACCAACTACGCGGGAAAGTTATGGGCACTCGACGTCGTGGTATCAGCCGAAGCCTTCGTGATGTCAATGACTGAGCGGCGCGCGCCGGGTTGGACCGCATAACACAACTTCCTTTGAAATGGAGGTTGCTAGGTCTGCTCTCCGGCCGTGTACGCAACGTGCATGTGTGCAATGGGAGATGTGCCCAGACCCCTGCGCGCATAGGATTTAGACCGGCGTGCTGACTTCTCTGTTGTGCCTAGGTGGGGCTGCGACGTGTTGATCCTCCGAGGCCGGGCATGACCCAGGAAAGTGTGTCCGGCCAAATGGGATCAAGCGTGTTGGGAAATGTGGTGCACCCTTGCAGGGAAGTTAATCTATTCAAATAGCCGTGATCTTCGGTAACAGGACGACTTGGAGTTGTACCTTGACCTTATGACAACTAGAACCAGATACTTAATAAAACACACCCTTCCAAGTGCCAGATACAACCCGGTGATCGCTCTCTAACAGGGCGACGAGGAGGGGATTGCCGGGTAGGATTATGCTATGCGATGCTGCTTGGAGGACTTCAGTCTACTCTCTTCTACATGCTGCAAGATGGAGGCTGTCAAAAGCGTAGTCTTCGACAGGATTAGCTATCCCCCTCTTATTCCGGCATTTTGCAGTTCAGTCCACCGATATGGCCCCTTTACACATATACTCATGCATATGTAGTGTAGCTCCTTGCTTGCGAGTACTTTGGATGAGTAGTACTCACGGTTGCTTTCTCCTTCTTTTCCCCCTATCCCTTCTACCTGGTTGTCGCAACCAAATGTTGGAGCCCAGGAGCCAGACGCCACCATCGACGACGACTCCTACTACACTGGAGGTGCCTACTACTACGTGCAGCCCGCTGACGATGACCAGGAGTAGTTAGGAGGATGCCAGGCAGGAGGCCTGCGCCACTTTCGATCTGTATCTCAGTTTGTGCTAGCCTTCTTAAGGCAAACTTGTTTAACTTATGTCTGTACTCAGATATTGTTGCTTCCGCTGATTCGTCTATGATCGAGCACTTGTATTCGAGCCCTCGAGGCCCCTGGCTTGTATTATGATGCTTGTATGATTTAGTTATGTTTTTAGAGTTGTGTTGTGATATCTTCCCGTGAGTCCCTGATCTTGATCGTACACATTTGCGTGCATGATTAGTGTACAATCGAATCGGGGGCGTCAAACGTGGACACACTCTCCCCGCTCATTGCTATGCTTCTCCTAGATAGATCTTGCGTGATTGTAGGATTTTTTTTGAAATACTACGTTCCCCAACAGTGGCATCCAAGCCATGTCTATGCTTAGATGTTATATGCACGAGTAGAACACAAAGAGTTGTGGGCGATAATAGTCATACTGCTTACCAGCATGTCATACTTTGATTCGGTGGTATTCTCGGATGAAGCGGCCCAGACCGACATTACATGACCGCGTTCATGAGACTGGTTCTACTACCGTGCTTCGCACACAGGTGGCTAGTGGGTGTATGTTTCTCCAACTTTAGTTGAATCGAGTGTGACTACGCCCGGTCCTTGTTGAAGGTTAAAACAGCACACTTGACGAAAAATCGTTGTGGTTTTGATGCGTAGGTAGGAACAGTTCTTGCTAGAAACCCGTAGCAGCCGTGTAAAACTTGCAACAACAAAGTAGAGGACGTCTAACTTGTTTTTGCAGGGCATGTTGTGATGTGATATGGTCAAGATGTGATGAGATATAAATTGTTGTATGAGATGATCATGTTTTGTAACTGTTATCGACAACTGGCAGGAGCACTACAAAAAAATGACACATCTGTGACATTTTGGGCCGAACGAATTTTTTTCTTTCATACATATGACACTTCTATGATGATAATTGTGACAAAACCCGGTATCATCATAGATGTGGTGGGCTCCTACTTCTATGACAAACAATCATGACAGAAAATGGGCTTTTCGTCCTGGGCGTGCCAGAGACGCAGTTGCATGACATTCTTTGGGCCGTCCATGACGGAAAAAACCATGGTAGAAGTGAGGGGGGAGGAAAATTTCGGGGAGTTCCCGGTTATGGTGGGAGGTCGGGGGCCGAGTGATGCGCGTTTCTCTCATACACGTACGCGCGTGTGTGTGAGGCGTTGGCTCTAACTGAACCCGAGCGAGGCGTTGGGCTCTAACTGAACCCGAGCGATTGCACTGCACGCTACACGTTACTGAACCCGAGCGATCGATCGACGGCTGTTAACCGAACTCGATCGAGCGATTCCTTTGCTACTGCTCCTAACTGAAGCTGATCGATGCTGCCTCTGGGATGAATAGTGAGCATTGCGGGGAGGGGGGGGGGTTGGATGAACAGTGAGCGCTGGCGTTGCCTCTGGATGAACAGGACCCCATGGTGTGGTGGAGGACTGGATGAACAGTAGACGGTGGAGGGGTGGATGAACAGGACCTCGTGGTGTGGAGGGCTGGATGAACAGTAGACGGTGGAGGGGTGGTTGAACAGGACCCCATGGTGTGGAGGGCTGGATGAACAGTAGACAGTGGAGGGGTGCCCGTGGAGGGGTGGATGAACATGACCTCGTGGTGTGGAGGGCTGGATGAACAGTAGACGGTGGAGGGGTGGTTGAACAGGACTCTGTGGTGTGGAGGGCTGGACGAATAGTAGACGGTGGAAGGGTGCCCATGGAGGGGTGGTTGAACAGGACCCCGTGGTGTGGAGGGCTGGATGAACAGTAGACGGTGGAGGGGTGGTTGAACAGTAGCCGGTGGAGTAGCGCGCGGTGGAGGCTGGATGAACAGGAGCCCGTGGAGGCTGGAGGAGGTCGACGATGGAGATGAACAGTATCTCGTGGAATCCCGTTTTGCGGTACGCCACACCCCTCCCGATGAACAGGACCCCCGTTTCGACCGTAGGAGGTCCGTTTCGTCCGTTTTGCGATACGCCACACCCCTCCCGATCAACAGGACCCCCGTTTCGACCGTAGGAGGTCCGTTTCGTCCGCTTTGCGGTACGCCACACCCCTCCCGATCAACAGGACCCCCGTTTCGACCATAGGAGGTCCGTTTCCTCCGTTTTGCTTTACGCCACACCCCTTCCGATCAACAGGACCCCGTTCCGAACGTAGGAGGTCTATTTTCTCCATTGTGCGGTACGCCAGGCCTCGTTTCCATCGCCTGTTCCGTCCAAGCCCTCCCAATGAACACGACCACGCATTCCGTTCCGATCCAGCCGGTTGGCTCCCACGCGTTCCGTTGCCTCCCGATGAACACGCCGCATTCCGTTGCCTCCCCATGAACACGACGCATTCTGTTGCCTCCCCATGAACACGACGACGACGCTATTTCTCCGTTCCGACCCAGCCATGTCAACGAGCCCTCGCCGTACGTATGCGCGAGTAGGCGTTCGAGATCCTGCCCGTATGTACACATACGTGGCCGTATTTTCTTTCTTGCACCCTGGCCGCTGTACGTACGTGTACATGCTACGTGCGCGCCTCTACTATGACACGTGCGTGCCTCTACTATGACACGTGCGCGCCTCTACATCGACCAGTATGTACGTACATGTTCGCGACCAGAATGACAACGCTACGTACGCTTCGACTAGGTGGGTCCCAACAGTCAGGGGGGCGAATCGTTTTTTTGCCCAAACGCACTTCCTTGCGTGCGAAGGTGTAGCTGCTGGGTCTCAGCAGTCAGGGGGGCGAATCATTTTGATTTTGTTTTTTTTGCTCGGACGCACTTCCTTGCGTGCGAAGGTGTAGCTGCTGGGTCCCAACAGTCAGGGGGCGAATCATTTTTTTTTGACCGGACGCACTTCCTTGCGTGCGAAGGTGTAGCTGGTGGGTCCCAGCAGTCGGGGGGCGAATCATTTTTTTTCGGACGCACTTCCTTGAGTGCGAAAATGTAGCTGGTGGGTCCCAGCAATCAGGGGGGCGAATCATTTTTTTCAAGCGCATTTCCTTGCGTGCGAAGATGTAGCTTGTGGGTCCCAGCAGCCGGGGGCGAATCACTTTTTTCGCGAAATACGGTGGCCCGTCCGGTGGGTCCCCGCTGTCAGGTGGAGGAATAATTATTTTGCGCACAATAAGGAGGCACTTCCTTGCGGCTGCCGTGGACCCAGCTGTCAGCCTCTCCACGTACAGTCCAAGTCCGATGGAAGTCGTTCCTTGACCATGTTGACCATGCCGCGCCGAGAGCACCAGGGCGGTGGACGATGGCGAGGCCTAGGAAGGGGACGACGCGGAGCCGGGGAAGACGCGGCAGTGGATGCACATGCGGAGAGGAGTACGAGGGTTCACTCGTTCGGCTGCGCTGCCGTCGCCGTAGAATAATAGGGGGTGTGGGTGAGTGGAGGGATGGCCTGGCCAGCGGTGGGAGTAGTAGGGGCGGTGAGGCCTCTGAGGCAGTACAGCCGGCCACGGGAGGCAGGAGCAGGCGACACGATTGGCGCTGCTTTGGGCGGCTGGAGCAAGAAGACCAGAGGTTGAGGAAGCACGACAGCTGTTGGATGGACATCGTATGGTCACTGCAGCTAGAATCGTTTATATTGACTAAGTTGACAAAGCCCTTGTTATGTCAACTTAGTAGGCCCACTGGTCAGCTTCCGAAACGGTGCGCGCCAGATGTTAGGGGGAGGAATCATTTTTTGGGCAGGTGAAGCTAGAATATCCGAGATTGAAGAATAAGCACGGCATCCGTTAGATGGACATCCAACGACCACTGCTGCTAGAACCGTGTGTTGACTATAAGTTGACAAAGCCTTGCATACGCGTCAACTCTGTTTTTTTAGGGGACGCGTCAACTTAGTAAGGCGAGAAGTGTGTGGAAAAGAACTTATAGCCCATTTAAGATTTGTAAGAATGTGTAGCCCATTTTTGAATTCTAATGGAATGTACTACAACCCATTTACAGTTTGTTAAAAATACAGCCCATTTGAACCAACCGTTCAAAACAGAATTCAATAAAATTTCCCACATTTTGATGGGATCCGAAATATTTTTATCCCGAAATTTCTAGTCATATTAAATACCATTTCAATATAAATTTATATTATGTAAAAATCCAACGAAACATTGCGCTCGCAACAATTAATGAAATTAAAATTTTCAATATCCAAAAATAATATTTTATAAAGTAATCACGTGTTTGGTGCATTTTTATAGTTAGTGCCCAGTTTTTATAATTACATCCCATTTATTATTTCTTAAAGCCCATTTTCTTGTTAAGCCTAATGCATCTCTCCTAGGAAAGATTTGCAGCCCAGCGGGGCGGAGAATAAGAACTTGACCTTGCGTGTGTATTCCTAAAAAAAGTATAGCTAGGCTAGCCATTTTCAGCTTGAAAAAAATTAATATCTGGGCTGGACATCTGGCCTGGGCTAGACGGGCCACCACAGCCCGCCCAGTTAATACCTGCAGCGATGTTTTCGTTGTTGTTCAGAGGAGAAAAATTAATATCTAGGCTAAACATCGAAAAACTCTGCAGTGCTCACACCTCAAAAACACAAATACTGCTCGAGCTACTTGGTCCCAGTTGTCGGCCGCTTCTTGTGCAATTCTCTCGTTTATTGACTACTACATAGGTTGACAATGGTGTGGGACCGTGATGTCAGGAAACCAGGAGGAAGCAAAATAAATTATAATTATATATATATATATATATATAATAAGGAGACCCTTGCGTACGTGAGGCTATGGACCTGGTGGGTCCCCATTGTCATCCTCTCCAAGTAAAGTCATCTCCTCGCCTGCGCGCGCTTTCCGCCCGAAATAGTCAGCGCCGCCCGCCCCGCTTCCCGGTGCAGGCGATTGCTCCGCCTTCAAATGACACAAGTGCTGTCCGTCCGTCCATCTGCCGCCCACATTAATGATACGCGGTTGCCGAGGCGGCTACTCCGGCGCCACACGTCCGTCCCTCGCCCGCCCACCATTGCTATATCAAGTACTGCACCGGCAAATAGCCGCAGTCATCCGCATCCGTTCCCTTTCTCCTGTCCACACCACTACTGCCCACCATGGCTTCCTCGCGCTCCAGCGCTCTTCGGGACGGGCGGACGACGGACCACAAGGAGATGGCAGCCATTGCTGCCGACCGGCTGGCCGGCAGGCAGCCAGAGGACGACGACGTCCCAATAGAGAACATGGTAGTTGACGATTCGGCGCCAACCCCCTCCTCTGCGCCATCCTCGCCGGTGCATTGCACCATGACCATCGGCGAGGCCCGTGCCCAATATATGGAAAGTGTGAGGCAGATGCGTCAGGAACAGTTCCGGGAGGCGCAGGCCGATGCCGCCTACAACCACCATCTCCTCGAGGAGCACCTGCAGGCGGAGGAGCCGATCGCCGCGGAGCGGGCGGAGCACGAGGCGCTGCTCGACTCGTACCGCTCCACCCGCAAGGGCCGCCTCGAGCGCTGGCGGTACCGCATGCGAGTGGTGGAGGCTGCGGCCGCCTACAATGAGGCTAGCAAATAGGGCGATGAAGTGGGAGAGGCACTGTTTGGCGAGACCGAGGACGAGGCAGACGACAATGCCGGCTCCGACGAGTCCCCGCTCCGCTGGCGTCGACGAGGCCCTGCTCCGCCGAGGCCCCGCGGTGCCAACAACGAGTCAGAGGACACCGTCGGCTCCACCGAGGCCCCACCACGCCAACAATGAGGCAGAGGACATCGTCGGCTCAGCCGAGGCCCCACCCTGCCGGCAACGTGGGGGAGGATTTCCACCGCTCCGCCGAGGCGCCGCCCACCGGAAATGAGACAGAGGACATCGCCGGCTCCGCCGAGGCCCCGCCCCGCTGCCAACGAGGCCGCGCCACACGAAAACGAGGAAGAGTAGAACACGGTAGGTCGCCGCCACTCGGGTCCAAGTAAGGCCACCGCTGCTACCCTCCGATTGAAGCCAAGCTAGGTGGGTTGACCATTGACGACCGGTTAGCTTCTTGGCGGCAACGTGGAGTCGGAGAGCTGCGCTGGAGAAGAACGCTGCTTCTACTTAACTGCTGGTGCAGTTGGCTGACTGACATGTGGGCCCAATAGGCCACATGTCAGTTACGCAACTGCACGTGCAGTTAAGTCGCTGAAGCTTCTGTTCGGCTCAGCGGGACACAGGTGGGTAGCTTCAGTTCATTAATTATACCTCCAGCGCACCCCTTTTTAGTTGAAGAATGTATGAAATGTAATGAAATCCGGCATGTTTATATGAAATCCGACCATGTATGAATGAATTTATTTCGATTAGTTCGAATTCCTGTATCACTGGCATTGGATGAACATGCAAAACAATACGTACTAGCATTATTCCCAGGGTGATCACCTCGTTTGCAGCAGTTTCACATGTACTCCCTCCGGTCCTTTCTAGTCTGCATACAAGTTTTGTGTGCAGCCAAAGTATCTCTACTTTGACCAATCTTATACAAAAAAGTATGCACTTTCACAATGTGTGAAGTAAAAAGGAACTGAAGGAGTACAAAGAGTTTGAGCAACTTTTTGGCATTTCTGTACATTGCAATCAAACACACAGGCCTGGCAATTCATAGAGAACAGTCAAAACAATCGATGATTATGCATCTCAGCGACTCACATGTCGGAGGCAATATTTACTTCACAACTAAAGAATATAGAAAAAAATTGATCGATGCTGCTGATAGCAAAGGGCGTCCCATTCGAAAATATCAAACGCATGTCTTGCTAAAATCAATGAGAAAAATTTGACAAGGTTATCCCATTCCAAAATATCAAATGCCTAAGATTGTGGAATGGGCAGGGTTTGCCATCAGTTCGGACATTGACATGGCACCTCGTGCTAAATAAACCAGCTGTTCTTTTTGTGCTGTTCCACCAAAATCAACCAAATTCGCACGTAGCTTGTATGATTTCGCCCTTATATGTTGCAATGCCTTGAACTTATCGGCACCTCCTTTCTTGTGGTGGAAATGAATGATTCGATGTATTCATGAACATTTTGTGCAGTTCCCATTAAAATCAAGCTGAGCACCCCTGTTTGCACTAATACAAAAAAGTGATTAGTATAAAGCAAATTGTACTATGAATTGACAGTTTCAATAGGCACATACATGGTACGTGTAGAGCACACTTTTAGAAAAATGGAACTCACCAAAAAGAATCCTAGAACAACATTGTACTCGCGCAGCACAGCAAAAAAAAGGAGATTTGTCAGTCCTTCTGAGTTGAAGTTAGTTTGGTCTTGTGGGGAGTAATGTAACCATCCTTCAACTACTCCTTCTAATGAGAAGATAGACAGGGCTTCTTCATCCTGGCATAATCGGAACTAGTCACTTCACGTACTCCTTATTCTTCTTCAGAGGAAGATGATCTTGTTGTGCAAAGACAAGAGGACTACTAAATGCTAGCATCCCTGTTTGCTCGAAAAAAGGAAAGGAAATATTTCAAACAACACAGATGAAGCACTTCTCAAGGACAATACCACTTTTTCATGATAGTATCTTAACAGTAGCACAACACCAATAGAGATGACAAAGCTCAATCATACGGATGAAATCAGTGGGCGAGTACCAACCTTTGTCAGGAGGCTTATTGTGTAGAGCATACAGATGAAGCACTTCTCCGGAACCATCTGTTGCTATCTACGGTGGTGGCCATGCTTACTATATACTCCTCAATTAGTTTAATGTTTCCAACATCTTCTTGTGCAGTTCCACTAAAATATATGGTATCTTCAAAGAAGATCCCTATTTGCACATGTAGAGATAATTACATATTACATTAAGAGTGGCATCAAATCAGTGGCAAAAAAATTGCTCGTTCCAGCCATAGCAATAAATTAAGATGCAAAACTATATCATTACTTGTGTCATCACAGTTCCAATGCTTTATTACAGCACCGGGAGTTGATTTTTGTTTTTCTTCCGCTTGTTCTTCCCCTTCATCACTTGGTTCAATAATAGACAAGCTTCGCCTTCAATGTAAGATTTGGCATGTCAATTAGGGAGCTCAAGTATAGTACTAAACTTAATTTTCTGATGAAAGTGGCAAAATACAGGCCAGCAGTTGTGAAATATCCTTATCTTACCTCAATGGGATATTACGGTGCACATACAGATTGGAAGTCTTGTCTCCATTTGTGCAGTTCACTAAAATCAAGCAACATTATCGTACAAGTAGCACAACATATGAAAGCACACCGCAGAATCATGTGAAAGAAGGCTAGTACTGACCTCTCATGATGCAGAATTCAAACAACTCACAAGAAGAAGATCTGAACCAAATTCGCCTTAACGCATAGGAAGTACGATCTCCTCTTGTGCAGTTACACTAAGATCACGCAATCAAGCAACGTTGTCGGTGTGACATTTTGGTTGAACTGCACAAAACACTCTTAAAACAAAAGGGTTTTGTGCAGTGCAACAAAAGGTCACAATGGCAACGAGGTGAAGTAGATAACCCTGTTTACACAGAGGTGCAAAGGAAACAATTAGTGGTCAATAACGGTGGATGACACAGAAGCCAACAAAAAGAAGCATCTACCTTATCTAAATGGGAAAGAAAGCAAGACAGTAGCATTTCTCATATGGTGGCATTGATTAATATTAACATAGAGATTATATTAACAATAAAATTTGTTATACATGTAATTTGCTTTTAACTGTGGCATTGCATCAATTTTCCAGTGGCATTATTAGAGGGTGTTTGTTTACATGGACATTTTGGTGTAGGGACTAAAAAAACTCCGTGTCAGTCCCATCTAAACCAAATAGGAGGGAGTTTTAGGGACTAAAAGTGGGCATTTGGGACTAAAGAAAGAAGACCCCGAGGGAGTCCTTTTGGGACTTTTTCCAAAAGTTGCCCCTGCCACACATCGCACCTTGTCTCTATTAGTTCATTACTAGGGGTAACAGGGTCTTTTAGCATGTCATTTAATAACCTCTAGTCCATGTTTAGTCCCTGGAACCAAGCAGGTAGGGACTAGGGAGTTTTTAACCAAACAGGGCCTTAGATTAACAACAGCTAATGAGTTGCACGGGACAGTGGACGCACCAGCACCATGTGCATCTACCGATGTACTGTGGTCATGCACAGTCTGTTGCAACAAAGAACAAACAACCAAGGAGCATATTTGTGTTGGTCCCAGTTTTGTTATCTTTAGACACCTTTCCCTATGTGAGCGCAGCAAATCTAGTCCTGCTCAAACTCTACAGCCTTGTCCCTTCCTTTCCTTTTTGAACCACGTCCTAGATTTATGCGATACAACTTTCCCCACTACTTTCCCCCATTCCTTTCCTCTTTGAACCACGTACTAGATTCATGCTATACAACTTTCCCCCTTCATTTCCTCTTTAAACCACGTCCTAGATTCATGCTATATACAACTTTTCCCACTACTTTCCCCCACTCCTTTCCTCTTTGAACCAAGTCCTAGATTCATGGTATAGATGCAGCTAGAGCAATGCATGTGGAGTAAGTAAATTATACCTTAAGGTTCTTGGGGCGTGGTTCAGTGGGCGACGGGACGGCGGCAAAGAAGAAGGGGTCGGAGGCCCTCCCGCGCCGCCGTTGGGTGGAAAGTGAACAGCTGCGCCGGTAGTCCCTCGCCGACGGCAACAGTGTTAAGCCTCCTTCCCTTCCCGGCGGATGGATCCTGCCGGCTCTTTGAGCAGCAGTGAGGGGAGAGAGTGGCCAAGTCTTGTTTAGATCTGGAGAGGGCGAAAGAGTGTGAAGAGAGAAATTACAAGCGCCGAGGCTCCAGCGGGAGAGGGCGAGAGAGTGTGAAGAGAGCAACTACAAGCGCTGAGGCTCCAGCGTGTATATATATACTGGAGAGAGAGTGTGAAGCGTGCAAACCAAGGAAAACATTTTGACCAGTCAAAGAATCCTCCTGGCACAAATTATGCTCAAGTGTAGTTATCGAACCCGAGACCTCAAGTTTGATGAGCGAACAGGCTAACCAGCTACACAACCCTCCCGTTATGTTCAACGAGAGGGAAATAACCTTTTATACATTCATGCATTCATGTGACAAGCATGCCGTGTTTTTTGTGTGTGTGGGAGTCATTGGGATTTCAATCATAATCGTGTCATGTGGCTTTGGTGGTAAGACTATCCACAGTGGTGCAGAAATAATGCAGCCTTAGTCACCTTACCTCACTCCACGTAGTACGTTGGGTGCCACCAGTCAGAGGGTGAAACAAACAAATTAATAAGAAAAAATAAAAGCGCCAGCGGTGTATCTTACCTCACACATCTCGCTACTGCTCGGGAACACTGTCCAATTGATCCCTTTGTTCGCTCACGTACTATTTTAAGTGAATCCTTATTATAACATGCACATAAATTTTGGGCACTTGTATTCGACTTAAGTCAGCGTGCCACCGTATCTCGTATACTTACTACTCCCTCCGTCTAGGTGTAGTGAGTCACGTTAGAAGGTGCAACGGGACCAAGGTGAGTGCGTGTGCGTGTGTGTGTATGTGTGTGTGTGTGTTTAACAGCATGTGTGTGTTAGAGAGAGCGACAGATCGACCTACTCCTACAGAGAGATGTTGTGCAGTGTATGATTTTAGCTGCGAGAGTCGGTGCATCCTCTTGTTTCCGGGCGTGTCCGGTAGGGACATGCGGACAGCTGCCACGCCCGCTCCTGACCAGCCTGGCCCACCCAAAGCCCCTCCATCGCCCGTGTGCGCTTCCCGCCCAAAACGGTCAGCGTAGCTCCAAAGAGTCGGTGCCGCATTCATGCCCGGGCAGAGCAGATGCGACCTCTCACTGGCACAAGAGTGATGGTTGCTTCGTTCGTCCAACTTACTGCTGGGTCTATGTGATTTGATGGCTCATTGGTCTTTATTACTGAGGTGGTAGGACTGCTGGATGTCCCACGCTTTCGGCGAAAGGAGGTAGTACTACTACTAGATTACAATTTTCTCCATTCTTACAGCGGAGGCGTGCAAGAGCAGTGAAAACACGCAGGCTCAGTGATTACATGGCCCACCTCACACTATCACCGTGCGATACCTAACTCTTTATATAGTACTCCCTCCGTTCCTAGATATTACTAGATGAGTCTCCGCGCGTTACCGCGGAACAGCGGTATATCTCTCTGCGCAAAATTATCGATTTCATAGAACTAAAAAAAACTCTGTAACCGCATGACAAATGTGGTAGCCAAACTAAATAAACTCCCATCATCATTTAGATCAGCCCGCGTAAGGAAAAAAGATCAGCCAACTCCTACGGCATAATGGGATTATATTTTTCTTTTTGACATGTTAATGGGACTTAAAAGCTCACTTACATGCATGCTACTAGTGCATGCTTGCATGCATACATGTTGATGTGATTTAAAACCCACTCACATGCATGTGCCACGGTATTTCTGCATGCTTGCATGTGGCTTAGTGCGGAGCCTCTCAACGTCTAGATCGGACGGCTATTATGGACTGATTTACTTCATCTAACGTCTACATCAATTTTGATGATGTGGCCCAAGGAGAGGATAGAGAATTCCTAGTAGTGGGGGCTAGCTATTACTAGTAGATAAGTCTTTGTAGAGATTCCACTACATACGAAACAAAATGAATGAATCTACACTTAAAATGCATCTATATACATCCGCATGTGGTTCAAGGTGAAATCTCTACAAAGACTTACATTTAGGAACGGAGGAAGTACTAGTATAGTACGTACTGTAATTTATCAGCGAGATAAATTTGTACAATGCTATGAAGCTTCCAGCTTCTGTTACATGTATCATGCGTCCAAGGTTGCCTGTTGCAACATTTCATCAAATACAAAGGAGACTAACATGCATGCTATTGCATCTCAATTATTGACAGATCATAGCAAATATGTACTCCCTCCGTTCCAAAATAAGTGTCTCAACTTTGTGCAAACTTTAGTACAAAGTTGTACCACTACTAAAGTTGAAACTTGTTTTGGAACAGAGGCAGCTAAAGAAAAAAACAATCCATGCAGTCCCTAGCCCTTGAACCGTGAACCCTGACCAGGCTTCAATTTGCTGGCAAAGTTCGAGCTTCCTAATAAATGAAGTTTGCAACCTTTTGACCATCGGATCATTTTGTGCAGTTTGACCAAAATCGAGATGAGCATCCCTGTGGCAAAGAAATTGAAGATGCGTGATTAGAATAAGATTACTAGGACTAGTTGATGAGACATAAACTCATCACAAATACAGTACGTAGAAGCCAGTAGAGGTATGTGCGGGGCAAAGAAGTAGAGAAATATCCACAGGGAGTGATGTGGGCAGATGGAGCAGTGGTGCAAGCCGGCTGTAAAGGGAGTTGTACCTGAGGTACGTAGCTCAACCTTGAGGAGGGCGGCGGTAGGCGGAAACTGCCCACGTCGCGGCAGTGAGCAAGGGAAGAAGGCAACCTCACCGGCTTTGTGAGAGAGAACGGCGGGGACCCCTGATCGGGACGTGCCGACAGTGGGTTTTCGCCGTCGGCGACGGCCACCGCATCTACACTAAGCATCCACCCCTTCCCCAAGCGGACGTGATCCGCCGGGATGTTAGAGATGTGGCCACAGTCGTTTTGTGCGAGAGAGTGTGAAGAGAGCAACCCCAGCAAGCAAACGTGTAGGCTGGCCCGTCCTGACTATGTATATAGTGGAGTGGTTTCCTTTTCTCTCCATATGAACCTATCATATTGCGTACGTGCCACTGAAGAAAAAAACTTTATTTATAAATGACGCGGCACCTACTACTCGTTCTCCTATAACCTTGCGCTTGGCATCTCCAAAATATTAACCATGCGATTGGCTCTTCGCCTCTTCGGGAAGTCGAGCAATAATGGTAGTGCAGTATATATCATTCTGGCTATATGAGACCGAATGAATTGCTGCACGTCCACCACGTGGGCGAGGGTCGAGGGGCGAGGGAGAGTGCTAGATACGGGCAAAATGAGTGAATCTACACTCTAAAATACGTCTATATACATCAATGTTTGTAGTATGTACTAGTAGTTCATATTGAAATCTACTAAAGGACATATATATTCCAAACAATATGATATATCTCTATAACCAAGGTAGTAGGGACGAGGAGTAAACGGAGGGAGTAGTAATTTTTTCTCCTCGTCCTACGAGCCACCGCGTGCATGGGCGAGGGAGCGGGCGTAAGGAGGAGCAAGCTTCACCTCATCCTGCGAGCCACCGCGCCCGTGGGCGGAGGAGACGGCGTACTAAGCAAGCTTCTCCTCATTCTGCGAGTTGACGAGACACATCAAAAGTACTCCAGTGTATAGATCCTTGCCTCTAGGGTAGGCCCCACATGGTTTGCCTCTTTTTTTAACATAACACGTCAAGTCACAATTTGTTTGTTCACCCGTGGTAGACGATCCTCCCTCGACCAAGTGGACAACCAGTACAAGTGCCAAATTACCACGTGGGCTGCCTTTTTCGTACAGAAATGAGCTCCACCGTGTACCCGCGCGGGTGTGGTTGGGAAAGAGACGGGAGTACGTGCGCCGTGCGCGCACTTCTTCTCTTCATGCACGTCCCCCACCTACGTGGGTGTGTGTGAGAGATACAAACCGCGTTCGTGAGTGTTTTTTGTTTTGGGGTGGGGGTGGGGTGGGGGTTGATCTCGTGAATTATTTGTAGGAATATGTGTCAATGAAATCTCAAACAAAATTTTGCATGCAATGTGTGTGAAATGGAGGCCTATCCATATCATACATAGAGGGTCGGGCAATCCACGAGAAGAGAGGGAGGGGTCATAGCTATCAATTGAGTCGAAGAGAGCCATCGAAATTGTGTGTGTGTGCAAGTCAAAGATATAGGGCGACTGGCCTACCGGAACATTAGAGGGCACATGTCATGTTTGTGTGTGGCAGGGAGACATGACTAGAGCGCTCGATGTATCGGTGTGTGTGGGAGGGAGGGGGGTGGGGTAGGGGTAGGTAGAGGCCTAACTATAGAGGTAGAACGACTCGTATATGTGTTGAGAAGGAGAGACCCAGCTATGTCTTGAGGGAGATTGGTCGACATCCATACATAACTGAAGGACGGGAAATATGATGGGAGAGAGAGAGAGAGGGAGGGAGAGGGAGGGAGAGGGGTAGAGTGTTGGATGGGTGATGGAGTTGCTTCTCGAAGATGGTGGGAGAGGCCTACTAGACAAACTGAGGGTGGAACTGCAATGTTATCAATAAAAGTGGGGATGTGTTTCTGTGTGTGCCTGTGCGTGATAGATCTGTCGGGACGCATCCATGGATGATGAAGGGGAACCATGTGTTTGGTAAGCAAACCTAACTAGATCGGTAGATCAATTGTTGTTTGTCGGAGGAAGGGAGAGACACAACTAATGAGGTAGATCGATCGACGTGTGGGTAAAAACGAGTTATAAGGACCTAGCTAGCTATATGTATAGCGGGAGATCGGCCGGTGTACGTCCATTTGTTAGAGGCAAATAAGGCCCAGCGAGACGGATAGACAGAGAGAATGGAGCTAGGAGGTGGTGCGAGAGGCCCAACTACTAGCTAGATAGGGGGAGGAGTGTGCGGTTGTGAGATCGATGAAAAGAGGGGCGAGAGTTTACACGTGTGTCTGACCGTATGAGAGACACGAGGCAAAGACACATAAAGGAGGAGATTGAAGGTGTGTGTGTATGTTGTAGGCAGGCATCACTGGAGAGGTTTATCGATCGGTGTGTGTCGGAAAGGAGTTGTGGAGACTCTGGGAGAACGACCTAAAGAAAAAATGAATGTGCCCGGTGGATAGAATGCCGAGGGAGGGGGAGGGTGAGGAGGGCGTGTGCATGCACGAGAGAAAGTTAGTGGTAGCTACAAAGGTTAGAGGATTGTGTGGGTGTAAGAGACTAACAAAGATCATAATTTGATATGAAAGCGGATTAATATATTTGAATAGGAGATCATAGTGTTTTAAACATTGCATGCATGAATATAGCGGTGATACACGTGTTGTGCACATGTTATACCATAATGTGATAATGCATGGCGTTTGCAACTCACAACTAAATGCCGAACAATCTAAACCATACTATACATCAAACAATCTCACATTTTATTTGAATTTGTGATAATGTGTGGCATTTGCAGCTTACAACTAAATATCGAACAATCTAAATAATACTATATATCGAACATTCTCACATTTTATTTGAATTTGTGGTAATGTGTGGTGTTTGCAACTCACATCTAAATACTTGTAGGCATAGGGGGCGGGGCACCATACATAATGTGATAAACACATTATACATATGAGACATGGTTTAGATTATGAAGATCTAGCTAGAGCTATAAATGTAATGTGATTTGAAATCAAAATAAAGTGGATTCAAAAAAATCTAGTTCGAGTTCATATAGTACACATAGTTCATATGTAACTCGAGACTAATCATGTGGTGTGCTGTGAAGATAATACACAAATGATGGTTTAACTTGACAATAATGATGATTGTAGATCTTATTAAAACAGAGAAAGGAATTCAAATGCTTTAACTTCACAAAAATCATTACTGTAGATCTTATTCAAATAGAGAAACGAATTTAAATTTAGTTCATATTGAAGCGGTACTATATACGTTTGGAATGCACTAAAATGTTCATTTGAGTAGTACGTTGGATGCATTATACACGTAGCGAAATATTTTAATTGAACATAAGATGTATTCAAAGTTTTTAATGACATTGGTAGTTCGCATTGATTTGGTGCAGTACACGTTTGGCTTGTCCGGAAATTTCGACCCGCGCCTTGTTAGCCCAAAATATTTAAGATATATATTTGTCTCGTTGTGCTCCGACAACTCCCTCCATCTCAACCCGCGCCTTGCTATTCCGAAATTACAACGCGCGCGAAAACTCCCACCTCCTATGAAATCCCGACACGCAAAATGCCCATGGTACCCCTAAACCGAAAGAACCGCCTCAAATCGGTGGGGGTACTTTCATAACTTACCCCACATTTTGGACAAGCGCGTCTCTAAGCCATGGTTCCCCACTGCCATCCCATCCGCCCACCCATTCGTACACCGAGGCTGCAAAAACCCGCGATGAAACCCCATAGCCTGCTCCGTCCGCCACCCAGCCGGAGCCTCTTCCCCGACGATGTCGTCCACAACAACACCTCGACGTCCCTCACCCACCGTACTGGATGAGGATCCGTCATCGATCTCATCGTCCTGCCGGTTCAGCCACCCTGTCCTCGACCTCCAAGGAGCTGCCCCGATGTTCCCCTCGTCTTTCGCGCCACCTCCATTCCCACACCGACGTCTTCACCTGCACCACCGGAAGAGCATCATCATCACCGTTACCTAGGATGAAGCTGCGGCCTAATCGGCGTCACCAAAGAGGTTGTACACTAATTGCCGCATTTTCTTCTTGATTTGATCTCACGGTGCTGCCGGCGCTCGGTCCCGAGCCGACATGGCGCGGCTTCGTCCACGGCGGCGTCGCCGGCCACTTCCTCCATGGCGTCGCTCCCTCGGCGGCGATGTCCACATCAGTAGGAGCTGCTGCTGCTTTAGCTCTCACTCGCGCTGCTGCTCTGCTCTTGCTCTCGGTCCCCTGCCTGGTCTGCTCTTGCTATTGCTATTGCTCTTGCTCGCGCTGCTGCTCTCGCTCATGCTCTTGCTTGTGATGCTGCTCCGGTTTAGCTACACTTCAGTCGACTGAATCGACTTTTAGGACAGTCTATTTTCAGGGGGTGGGAGGGGCTCGCCGGGGTGAAGGAAGAACCAGCCGCAGCGGGGAGGGGGCTTTCCAGAGAGGTACCCCACTATCTATCTTAGGGTTCAGGATGCGGGCGGTGGTCGCCGGCGGTGGCGTGGCGGTAGCGGGGCGGTGGCGTGGGGATCGCCGGAGAAAAAGCTCGGCACGGGGGGGGGCCTAGAGGGATGGCCGGGGCAGCTGCGGACCAGCAGTGGGGAGTGTTTTCGAGGCGGGCGGGGCGACGCACCGCCGGCCGCAGGCGGCGGGGGGCTGCTGTTTGGCCGGTGGTGGCTGGCGGCTCAGGGGGTGGAGGTTGAAGATGAACCGCAGGCCCTTGATTTCATATCCAACGGCTGCAAAATCGACTGACCAGAGATGAAAAAGTCAGTCGACCGACGTGTAGCCTCACCTTGCTAGTGCGTTCAGTTTCGACAGCAAAATTCAGTTTCGACAGCAAAATTCAGTTTCGATAGCAAAATTTAGTTTCGACAGTTAAGTTCAGTTTCGACAGTTAAGTCCAGAGATGAGCGGCTGATGTATTTTACATCTAGCACTTTGTGGTTATGTATTTTACGTCATGTATTGGAGATGCTATTAGAATTCCACTCAGGTTAATGTTGTTCGTTGTCTCTCTTGTCCTGCTTCAGCCTCGGCGTCGTACAACTCACCGGAGCTGCTCCAACGACGAAACCCTCCATCACAGCGGAGCAGTACCTCGGGCTCCATCTCCAGACGCCTAAGATCTTATTCCCCTCCTCCGACAGCAAAGTCAGCCGGAGCATCCTCACCGGCCAACCCAATCACGCTGAGATCGACATGGCTTCGCCAAAGAGGTTGTACACTTGTTGCATCTCTTTTTTACTCTACATGTTATATATATTGTCCACTGAGCACACAGATTTGTTCCTTTAGTGTCTCCTTGAAAGAAAAATCGTAGGAATTTTAAATTTCACTTGTCCTCCTTTTCAAATTCCTATTCATGAAGCACAAGACTAAGAGATAGTAGCATAATAGCATTATAACCGTACATTTTCTTGTGGTTTGACTTAATCTCACCATGCTTCTTTGCATCCTGTGATCTTCCAATTGTTGTGAATCAAACACCCAGATTGGCAGAAATCCTGTGGTTTTAAATTCTCTGTTTTGCATGTGCATTCCTATCCTATTCCTGTCTATTCGCTATCCCTGCATTGTTGGAATCCTCCAATTCAAACGAGCCCTTACAGAATTAGTTCTCTTACAGATAGTTGTAAAAGAAAACCTTGCGTGGTTTGTCCCGCTCCTGCTGCACCGTCGTCCACCCCAGCTCAGCTGCTCCAATGACAGAAGGGTCCAGCACAACAGGGATCCGACCTCTAGAGTGACTTTCGCCGCCTCAGATCTTCTTCCCCACCGCTGGCAGCCATGAAAACTGCATTACCATCATCAACCGAGCAGATGACCTCGAGGACTACATGGGTCCGCAAGAGAGGTCGCACTCTTTCGTGTCTGCTTACGTTATGCATCGCTTAATATTACATGGTACTTTATCATCCTGTTCACCGATTAGACTCTGAGTCAGCTCCAAACTAATGGTCAAACTTGAGTTTTTAAATGGTTGTGGGGTACATATCGGGGCCGCTATCAATAGTATATATCTACTATCTGGTTAATCTCCGGTGTCTACTATGAGTTTCATGTTGGGTGGGAAACGAACAGTAAAGAAGCCATTATCTGTATTTTTTAATTGAAGCCATTATCTGCCTGCTATTATTGGTTTTGGGTCTATCCACATGTTGCTACCATCACTCTGGATTTCTGCATGCACTCCTTACATAATCTCACTATGTTTTATTCCTATGCATGACAGTTATTGTAAGCAATGGAACTGAACATGTAGAGCAAAAGAGACGAGCCTTGCGTGGCAATAAAATTTCATGCAGACGTCGCTCCATGGTAGGCGCAAAGGCAGCCCCCCTCCATGCATTTTGGATTTTAATCGAGAGGAATATATCTGTTCTGAGGGGGATTCAGAAGGAGAAGACAACTCCTATTTACCCCCTGAGGTCTTCGCAATAACTTGGCATGCTGATGTTGGTTATATCATGCATATGGTGTCTTGCATTGCTTAATTTATACATCAAATATGTCATCTGCTTAGTTTAGACATCCTTTGTGCGAATGCCATCTGTTTAGTTTATTCATCGTTTATGTGAATTATGCAACACCATCTTGTTTAGCCAGGCATCATATATGTGAATTTTGCAATGCCATCCTGCTTAGCCAGTCATCTTATATGTAAATTATATCAGGCCATCCTTTTTTTCGTTACATATTACATTTGTCAACAATGTTAGTACATTCAACTGCTCTTCTTGTGCATCAGCCATTTGACATAGTGATGGCAAATTCTGGAGTGAAAACAAGGTCTCCAGAGCAGACTATGCTATTTGACGAAGCGCATATCTCGCTGGTTACGGATAGCTCCTCAATGGAGGATTCAGAGATAGATGACCAGTCCTATCCCCCCCCCTGAGGTGTATGCTCTAACTTGGCAGGGTTATGTTGCTCATATCGTGCGTATGGTGTCTCGCATTGCTATGTCATTTGATTAGTTTAGACATGCTTTGTGTGAATGCCACATGTTCAGTCTCTAATTACCATATGTGTGAATTATGCATTGCCATCTTGTTGCAAGACATTATATATGTGAATTATACAATGCTATCTTGTTGCAAATGCATTATATATGTGAATTATGCAATGCCATGCTGTTTAGCCAATCATCATGTATGTGAATTATATCATGCTACCATTTTTTTGTATTACGTGTTCCATTTGTCGACAACATTTGTATATTCAACTACTCTTCCTGTGCATCAGCCATTTGAAGCGGTGATGGAAGTATCTGGAGTTAAAACAAGGTATTCAGAGCAGACAATGCTACCTGCTGAAGCAGACATCTGGCTGGTTACAGAGAGCTCCTCAGAGGAGGATTCAGAGACTAATGACCAATCCTATTTCCCCCCTGAGGTCTATGCTCAAACTTGGCAGGTTTATATTACCCATGTCATGCATGTTGTCTTGCATTGCTTAGTTTTTACATCATATATGGATTGCCATCTGCTTACTTGCTTACTACATAAATCATATATTTGAATTATATCATGTCATCATGTTTACATAGTACATACACATTATCTATCTGAATTATGGCATGGCAACCCATTTAATAAAGACATCATATAGTTATATTATCTCATCCTATTTAGTGTTTACAGTCATCATATTTTGAATTATGGCATTCTATCCGTGAATGTATGTGAATTATGGCATGCCAACCTATTTAATAAACACATTATATAGTCATGTCATGTCATCCTGCTAACATAGTCTCATATTTTGAACTATGTCTTTCCATCTTTTTTAGTTAGCCATCATAATGTGAAATTGTGTCATGCTATCCAGTTTAGTTAGCCATCATATATGTGAAATTGTGTCATGCTATCCTGTTTGGTTAGACAACATAAATATGAATTATTTCATGCCCTCTTTTATTCCCCACTATCCATTGCACCTGTCTATCCTACGATGTCTATACTTCCAATTACTTTTCTTGTTTATCAGCCATTTGAATTGGAGAGCATGATGGCAGTATCTAAGGGAGTAACAACACGGTCTTCAGAAAAGATAATGCTACCAGTTGATGCAGATAGAACCACGGTTGTACTTACCCAAGAAACAGATCCACCACACATAACCCAGACTCTCGCAGATTGTACCCCTACCCAGTTGGACAGAGAACCGGCTACACCCCTTCTAACCCCAAGCCCGGCAGGTAGTAACCCAGTTCCAGTTGACACAGCACCGTCTCCACCACAGAGCACCCAAACACGAGCAGTTAGTAAGGGAACTGCAGTGCCCAAAGCACGAGGACCACCACTCTGAATCCCAAGTCAACGCTTAAAGGAGAAGAAGATTTGTTCTCAGGTCAGGTTTTGTAGCTATGGTTCATACTCCTTTGATCTTGCATTACTGTATTTACTCATACCAACTATTTTAAAATTTGAAGGATGGAATTGAAACCCCAATGGCGCAACAGGTATGTTTTAAACCTGTTTCTTTAACTGGTTTGCTGTTGTAACCTGCTCTATGTTGATTTCAGTTTCAATTGAATACACAGTTATGTTCTCATGTCATGCACATTACAAGTGTTGTTATTACTCTATAGTTACCCACACTTATATTCTGTTTATTCTGCTTTGTCTTGAACAAATATTATTTGAACTGTGTCTCTATCTTGATTGGGCAACAAAAACTAGAATGATATAGACCATAAAGTGACCATGGTACATAGATATATGTTTGTTTCATGCTGTTATCCTGTCCACTTTACTACTGAACTCAATTACCAAAATGAGTTTCATGTATAACATGGTAAACATGTGATGTGTCTGCTTGTTTCTCTTTTAGAATGCGGACAAAATATTGGAGAACAGTACCGCGTTATCCAATGGTAAAGGAAGTAATGCAGATAAGGTTCAAGATAGTGAGACATCCCTATTGGTCTCCAAGAAAGCTGATAAAAACTATCTTGACGACAGTGAGGGAACCCAAAAGTCCTGTCTTGATGTAGTGTTCGAGTTACTGGCCACTACTACTGGCACAAGCTCTTCGAACTCGCTGTCTGAATCAGTTCGTCTTCTTGAGTCTCAACTTCAAGTTGAGAGACATCGATCAGATGTGTTGCGATAGGAAGCTGAAGGACTGAGGAAGTCCCTGCAGAATTCAGATGCATATTTTCTGGTGCAACAGCAAGCGCTGGAGGATTTAAGCGCCAAACAAGAGAAAGTTAATAAGCTTGCTAAGCATCTTGCCAGCATTATGGGTACCCAGGATATTGTTTCTTGAGATCTTCTGAAGTGGTTTCAGTTCTGGATTTGTTTTGCTGGGACGTTTATTTGTGCTGGTCGCCAACTTTGACAACCAGTGTATATGATATGCTGCTTTGTTCCCTATATTTGCACTGGTGGCGAACTTTGATGCCCAGTGGATGTAATATGTGTAATAGCCGTGATAGCCTAGCGTTGTGATAGCCTAGCGTTAGTTGCTTGCTTATTTATTTCCTTGTTGTCTTGTTTATTTGTTTGCTTGTAGTCATTGCAGTTCTTTTTCCGCGGTTAGCTAGTGGCTGCAATAACCTATTTTTTAAAACTAGGCCAGAATAACCATGGGCTAATATTTACTGTAGTGACACTGGGCCTCCTACTGGCCGTAGAAACAGTGGGCCTTCTACAGGCCGTAGAAACAATGGGCCTTCTACAGGCCGTAGAAACAATGGGCCTTCTACTGGCCGTATCATCAATGGGCCTTATACGGGTTGTATGATCGATTGGCCAATCATGGGCCAAACAGACCGCATTATGGCCGTAAACGGGCTAGAGTTGGAATCATCCGTTCATGGGCCGACCATAACGGGCCATCGTTAATAGGCCGTATTTGATGACGCTACAAAAACGGCCCAACATATTAACGGACTACATACATGCCGACTGTAAGCACGAGCTGAATTTGGCCCACAAGCAAAAAATGACAGTAACGGGCCGTAAGTAAACGAATGTTGGAAATGAGCCCAAGAATAAATGGGCTCTGAGAAGGCCGAAAGATATCATGGGCTGGATATGGCCCAACGGAATAACGGGCCGTTAATGGGTATAAAGTGATACACTATTCATTACGGGCCAGTTTCACCACGGGCCGTTAATGGGTGTAAAGTGATACACTGTTCATTACGGGCCAGTTTCACCACGGGCCGTTAATAGGCCGAGAGTTACATAGGGCCTCATATGGGCCGAAAGACGTCATGGGCCATACATGGGCCAGAAGTGAAAACGGGATGGAATCATATTGGATGGCCCAGATGACGCTACTGGGCGTAATTCGGATAGGGCGTAATGGGCCTTGGGTTAGCGGGCTGTAAATGGGCTATATGCGAACAGGCCGTTAACAGGCTTTCCATGGGCCGCCCCACTACCTTTTGACCAAGTCAAACGGTCCGACCTTTTCACAAGAATGGGCCTCTGTTGGGCCGTGCCACGTGTCGATGTATCATAGGCGCCTTCTGTCCAGAGTGGATGACATCTGTCCCAACGATGAGCCGACACGTGTTTCCTCCAGCCAATGATGATTTTACACGTGGAAAATCCCCATTGGTCAGGACTGTTAAAGGGTTATCGGATCCAAAACCCGACCCGGTAGCTTAACGGCATTCCGTTAAGGTGGATGCCACGTGTCGGTCACCCTTGACAAAAGCACTTCTGTGACACGCGATTTATCGTCATGGAAGTGCACACTTCCGTGATGATAATTTTGGTAATGTCATGGAACACTTTTACGACAGCACAGGTATGACTATCTTGATTCTGTCATAAAATCATCATGGATGTACATGCATGACAAAAACGCGACCTACTGTGACAAACACGTATCATCACGGAAGTGTATTTTTTTTGTAGTGGAGCCTTATGGTTGTCGCGTTATTGTATGAAATGCAATCGCCATGTAATCCGCCTTGTGTAGTGGAGTGGTTGGGTGGGATCGCCGGCTTGTGACGATCTAACATCAAATATTGTACATATCTTTCTCTCTTCTATAAAGCTAAGGTACGCCTTTGGCGTACTCTCGAAAAAAAGAAATGCAATCGCCACATAATTGGTTTACTTTATCACTAAGCGGTAGGTATAGTCGTAGAAGCAATAGTTGGCGAGACGACAACGATGCTATGATGGAGATCAAGGTGTCAAGCCGGTGACGATGGAAATCATAATGGTGCATTGGAGATGGAGATCAAAGGCACAAGATCATGATGGCCATATCATGTCACATATTTTGATTGCATGTGATGTTTATCCTTTGTGCATCTTATTTTGCTTAGTATGACGGTAGCATTATAAGATGATTCCTCACTAAATTTCAAGGTATAAGTGTTCTCCCTAAGTATGCACCGTTGCTACAGTTCGTCGTGCCGATACACCACGTGATGATCGGGTGTGATAAGCTCTACGTTCACATACAACGGGTGCAAGCCAGTTTTGCACATGCGGAATACTCGGGTTAAACTTGACGAGCCTAGCATATGCAGATATGGCCTGGGAACACTAAGACCGAAAGGTCGAACGTGAATCATATAGTAGATATGATCAACATAGAGATGTTCACCATTGAAAACTACTCCATCTCACGTGATGATCGGACATGGTTTAGTTGATATGGATCACGTGATCATTTAGATGACTAGAAGGATGTCTATCTAGGTGGGAGTTCTTAAGTAATAGGATTAATTGAACTTTAATTTATCATGAACTTACTCTTGATAGTATTTGCATAACTATGTTGTGGATCAATTGCTCACGTATAGCTTCCTCGTTTTATTTATAAGATGTTCCTAGAGAAAACTAAGTTGAAAGTTGATAGTAGCAATGATGCGGACTAGGTCCGTGATCTGAGGATTATCCTCATTGCTACACAGAAGAATTATTTCCTTGATGCACTGCTAGGTGACAGAACTATTGCAGGAGCAGATGCAGACGTTATGAACGTCTGGCAAAGTTCGATATGATGACTACTTGATAGTTTAGTGCACCATGTTTTACGGCTTAGAACTGGGACTTCAAAAATGTTTTGAATGCCACAGAGCATATAAGATGTTCCAAGAGCTGAAATTGGTATTTCAGACTCATGCCCGAGTCGAGAGGTATGAGACATCTGACAAGTATTTTTGCCTACAAGATGGAGGAGAATAGCTCAACAAGTGAGCATGTGCTCAGGATGTCTGAGTACTAAAATTGCTTAAATCAAGAGGGAGTTAATCTGCCAGATAAGATAGTGATTGACAGAGTTCTCTAGTCACTATCACCAAGTTACTGGAACTTCGTGATGAACTATAATATGCAAGGGGTGACCAAAACGATTCCCCGAGCTCTTCGCGATGCTGAAATTGGCAAAGGTAGAAATCAAGAAAAGCATCAAGTGTTGATGGTTGACGAGACCACTAGTTTGAAATAAAAGGGCAAGGGAAAGAAAGGTAAATTCAACAAGAATGACAAGCAAGTTTCCACTCCCATGAAGGAGCCCAAAGCTAGACCTAAGCCTGAAACTGAGTCCTTCTACTGCAAAGGGAATGGTCACTGGAAGCGAAACTACCCCAAATACTTGGCGGATAAGAAGGATGGCAAAGTGAATAAAAGTATATATGATATACATGTTATTGATGTGTACTTTACTAGTATTCATAGTAGCCCCTAGGTATTTCATACTGGTTCAGTTGCTATGATTAGTAACTTGAAACAGGAGTTATAAAATGAACAGAGACTATTTGAGGGCAAGGCGACGATGTGTGTTGGAAGTGATACCAAGGTTGATAAGATCTCCATCGCACACTCCCTTTACCTTCGGGATTAGTGTTGAACCTAAAATAAATGTTATTTGGTGTTTGCGTTCAACATAATATGATTGGATCATGTTTATTGCAATACGGTTATTCATTTAAGTCAAAGAATAATTGTTATTCGGTTTACATGAATAAAGCCTTCTATTGAATCTCGATCGTAGTGATACACATATTCATAATATTGATGACAAAAAATGCAAAGTTGATAATGATAGTGCAACATACTAGTGACATTGTCGTTTAGGTCATATTGGTGTAAAGCGCATGAAGAAACTCCATGCGGATGGACTTTTGGAATCACTTGATTATGAATCATTTGATTCTTGTGAACCATGCCTCATGGGCAAGATGACTAAGACTCCGTTCTCCGGAATAGTGGAGCGAGCCACTGACTTATTGGAAATAATACATACCGATGTATGCAGTCCGATGAGTGTTGAGGCTCGTGGCGGGTATCATTATTTTTTGACCTTCACAGATGTTTTGAGCAGATATGGGTATATGTACTTAATGAAACATAAGTCTAAAACATTTGAAAGTTCAAAGAATTTCAGAGTGAAGTGAAAAATCATCATAACAAGAAAATAAAGTTTCTATGATCTGATCACGGAGGCGAATATTTGAGTTACGAGTTTGGTCTTCATTTGAAATAATGTGGAATAGTTTCACAACTCAAGCCACCTGGAACACCACAACATAATGGTGTGTCCGAACATCGTAACCGTACATTATTAGATATGGTACAATCTATGATATCTCTTACTAGTTTACCACTATCGTTTTGGGGTTTTAGACAGTTGCATTCACGTTAAATAGGGCGCCATCTAAATCCGTTGAGACGGCAACATATGAGCTATGGTTTGGCAAGAAACCTAAGTTGTCGTTTCTTAAAGTTTGGGGCTGCGATGCTTATGTGAAAAAGCATCAACCCGATAAGCTCGAACCCAAATCGGAGAAATGTGTCTTCATAGGATACCCAAAGGAGACTCTTGGGTACACCTTCTATCACAGATCTGAAGGCAAGATATTCGTTGCTAACAATGGATCCTTTCTAGAGAAGGAGTTTCTCTCGAAAGAAGTGAGTGGGAGGAAAGTAGAACTTGATGAGGTACTTGTACCTTCTCCCGAATTGGAAAGAAATACATCACAGAAATTAGTTCTTGTGATTCCTACACCAATCAGTGAGGAAGCTAATGATGATGATCATGAAACTTGAGATCAAGTTAGTACTGAACCTCGTAGGTCAACCAGATTATGGTCTGCACCAGAGTGGTACAGTAATCCTTTCTGGAAGTCATGTTACTATACCATGACGAACCTACGAACTATGAGGAAGCGACGATGAGCCCAAATTCTGCAAAATGGCTTGAGGCCATGAAATCTGAGATGGGATCCATGTATGTGAACAAAGTATGGACTTCAAGAGGAAGACGGACGCTGATAGTAGTGTTATTGTCTACAAAGCTCGAATTGTCGCAAAAAGGTTTTCAACAAAGTTCAAGGTGTTGACTATGATGAGATTTTCTCACTCGTAGCGATGCTTAAGTCTGTCTGAATCATGTTAGCAATTTCCACATTTTATGAAATCTGGCAAATGGACGTAAAAACTCCATTCCTTAATGGATTTATTAAAGAAGAATTGTATATGATACAACAAGAACGTATTGTCAATCCTAAAGGTGCTAACAAAGTGTCCAAGCTCCAGCGATCCATCTATGGACTGGTGCAAGCATCTCGGAGTTAGAATATATGCTTTGATAAGGTGATCAAAGCATATGGTTTTATACAGACTTGCAGTGAAGCCTGTATTTACAAGAAAGTGAGTGGGAGCACTACAACATTTCTGATAAGCATATGTGAATGACATATTGTTGATTGGAAATAATGTAGAATTTTTCTGGAAAGCATAAAGGAGCGTTTGAAAGGAGTTTTTCAAAGAAAGACCTCGGTGAAGCTACTTACATATTGGGCTTCAAGATCTATAGAGATAGATCAAGACGCTTGATAAGATTTTTCAATGAGTACATATCTTGACTAGAGTTTTGAAGTAGCTCAAAATTGAACTGTCAAAGAAGGAGTTCTTGCCTGTATTGCAATGTGTAAAGTTGAGTAAGACTCAAAACACGACCACATGAGAAAATGGAAAGAGAATGAAAGTCATTCCCTATGACTCAGCCATATGTTCTATAAAGTATGCTATGCTCTGTACCAAACCTTTTGTGTACCTTGCCATGAGTTTGGCAAGCTGGTACGATATTTATCCAGGAGTGGATCACTTGACAATGGTCAAAATTATCCTTAGAAGACTAAGGAGATATTTCTCGGTTATGGAGGTGCTACAGAGTTCGTCGTAAAGAGTTACGCTGATGCAAGGTTTTACACTGATCCGGATGACTCTGAGTCTCAATATAGATATATGTTGAAAGTAAGAGCAATTAGCTAGAGTAGCTCCATGCAGAGCATTGTACACATAGAAAATTTGCAAAATACATATGGCTCTGAATGTGGCAGACCCATTGACTAAACTTCTCACACAAGCAAAACATGCTCACTCTTTGGGTGTTAATCACATAGCGATGTGAACTAGATTATTGACTCTAGTAAACCCTTTGGGTATTAGTCACATGGAGATGTGAACTAATCACATAAAGATGTGAACTATTGGTGTTAAATTACATGACGATGTGAACTAGATTATTGACTCTAGTGCAAGTGAGAGACTGAAGGAAATATGCCCTAGAGGCAATAATAAAGTTGTTATTTATATTTCCTTATATCATGATAAATGTTTATTATTGATGCTAGAATTGTATTAACTCGGAACTTAGTACATGTGTGAATACATAGACAAACAGAGTGTCCCTAGTATGCCCCTACTAGACTAGCTCATAAATAAAAGATGGTTAAGTTTCCTAGCCATAGACATGTGTTGTCATTTGATGAACGGGATCACATGATTAGAGAATGATGTGATGGACAAGACCCATGCGTTAGCGTAGCGCTATGATCGTTTGAAATTGCAACAATCCCTGAGTGGTTTTGGTAATGATCAACAACATATAGCTCATTGAACTAATGCCATTACACGATAAATATTTCAGGAAGGTTCAATGATTGACATCGCATGGATAAGGAATGTGGACCCCTCAAAATGCTAAAGACAAAAGATTGGCTCAAGCTGCAAAGTCCAAGACTCTACATTTTACTTATAGTGATCCAAGATCACATTAAGTCCATAGGAAAAGCCAATACTATCAAAAGGGGCTGAGGTGTCCCTTAATGAGTTACTTGCTCAAAATTCTTAGTGATATGCTCCAAAAACCCTCAACTACTTTCTCACATCCACATATGTCCCAAACCAAAAGTCAAACTCGGCCCCACCGAAACTTTCTATCCGGCGCCACCGAGTTCACTTGACACAGCCACTGCCACAAACCCTAGTCACTTCGGTCTCACCGATAGGGATCTCGGTCTCACCGAGATGGATTGCAAATCTCTGTTTCCCTTCATAACATTTCGGTCTAACCGAGATGAGCGATCGGTCCCACCGAGTCTGCAATGCAAACTCTCTGTTTCCTTTTCGTAACGCTTCGGTCCCATCGAGTTTGCCTGACCAACTCTCTGTTTGCTTATTACCAAAATCGGTACCACCGAGTTTGAGTAATCGGTCTAGTCGAGATTACGTTATGCCCTAACCCTAATGAAATCGGTCCCACCGAGTTGACATGTCGGTCCCACCGAAATGGCCTAACGGTCACATATATACTGAATCGGTCCGACCGAGTTTTCTGATTCGGTCCCACCGAGTTTGGTATAATGTGTGTAACAGTTAGATTTTGTATGGAGGATATATATACCCCGACACCCACTCTTCATTCGTGGAGAGAGCCATCAGAACATGCCTACACTTCCAGCATACATTTTCTGAGAAAGAACCACCTACACTTGTGTTGAGATCAAGATATTCCATTCCAACCACATAAATCTAGATCTCTAGCCTTTCCCAAGTTGCTTTCCACTCAAATCATCTTTCTCCAAAGCCAATCCTATGAGAGAGAGTTGTGTGTTGGGGGGACTATCATTTGAAGCACAAGAGCAAGGAGTTCATCATCAACACACCATCTATTACCTTTTGGAGAGTGGTGTCTCCTAGATTGGCTTGGTGTCACTTGGGAGCCTCCGTCAAGATTGTGGAGTTGAACCAAGTAGTTTGTATGGGCAAGGAGATCGCCTACTTCGTGAAGATCTACCCTAGTGAGGCAAGTCCTTCGTGGGCGATGGCCATGGTGGGATAGACAAGGTTGCTTCTTCGTGGGCCCTTCGTGGGTGGAGCCCTCCATGGACTCGCGCAACCGTTACCCTTCATGGGTTGAAGTCTCCATCAATGTGGATGTATGATAGCACCACCTATCGGAACCACGGATAAAAAATCTCCGTGTCTACATTGCGTTTGCTCCGTCCAAACTCCTCCCCTTACCTTCAGATGCAATTTTTTTACATTCCGCTACTATACTCTTAGAATTGCATGTGTAGGTTGCTTACTTGATTTGTGCTAAGTTGCTAAAATCTGCCAAGACTTAAAATTGGGAAAAGGCTAGATTTTTATTTGGTCAAGTAGTCTGATCACCCCCCTCTAGACATACTTTCGATCCTACAATTGGTATGAGAGCTTTGGTCTCCATTTGCTTTGATTTCCATAGCTTTTGGTGATCATAGCCTTGGTTTCACAACCTAGGAGAGTATGGAGTCTAGCGAGGGAAATTACAACCGTAGAGGTCCTTACTTTGATGGTACTAATTTTTCTAGTTGGAAGCATAAGATGAAAATGCATATTCTTGGACATAACCCCGTCATTTGGGTTATTGTGTGTATTGGCTTGCAAGGTGAATTCTTTGATGGGAGAGAACCGAACCGTGAAGCTACCGCGGCAGAGCTGAAGATGCTACAATACAAAGCTCAAGCTTGTGATATTCTCTTCCACGGATTGTGCCCCGAAGAATTCAACAAAATCAGCTGCCTTGAGAATGCAAAGGAAATTTGGGATACTTTGATTGCTATGCACGAAGGTACCGACTCCGTCAAGGAATCCAAATTGGATGTGCTTCAAAGTCAACTTGACAAGTTCAAAATGAAGGATGGTGAAGATGTCGCTGAAATGTACTCTAGGCTTGCTCTCATCACAAATGAGATTGCCGGCTTAGGAAGTGAAGATATGACTGATAGATTCATCATCAAGAAGATCCTAAGAGCCTTGGATGGAAAATATGACACCGTGTGCACATTGATCCAAATGATGCCCAATTACAAAGATCTCAAGCCAACGGAAGTCATTGGAAGAATTGTTGCTCATGAGATGTCACTTAAGGATAAGGAAGAGCTTCACAACAAGTCAAGCGGTGCTTATAAAGCCTCATGTGATGCTCCCACATCATCAAGTGAGAAACAAACCTTCAATGAAGAATTGAGCCTAATGGTGAAGAACTTTAAAAAGTTCTACAATAGTAGAAGCAAGGAAAGAAGTTCCAAGTAAAGGTCCTACAATGACAAGAGATCTTCTAGTCGTGAACGAAATTGCTATAATTGTGGAAGACCCGGACACTACTCCAATGAGTGTGTGGCTCCCTACAAAAGAAGAGAAGATTCTCCCAAGAGAAGAAGTAGAAGAGAAGAATCACCACTAAGAGAGAGAAATAGTAGAGATGATCAATATGAACGCAGACCCTCTCGGAGAAGCAAGGATTAGGAGAGGAAGGATAAATCATCAAGGAGCTACACAAAAAGAAGACATCAAGCTCATGTTGGTGAATGGGTATCCGGCTTCGACTCCAATCATCACTCCGAAAGAAGTTATCACTCTGACTCCGAATATACTCAAGATGAAGGTGTTGCCGGTCTAGCATTTGTGTCAACCAACTCCTATGACATATTTGACTCACCAAATGAAGGAATTGGAAGATGCTTCATGGCTAAAGGTCCAAAGGTAACACACCCCGAGTATTGATTTTAATAGTGATGAAGAAGACTTGCTAGGAGAAGATGATTTACTTGTTGACAACTCTAGTTATGAAAACTATGATGAACTTGCTATTAATCATGATAATCAAGATAAAACGTGACGATGATAAGAAGGAGATTGAGCGTCTAACTAAAGAACTAAACACTCTTAAGTTAGCTCATGAAACTACCTTGGAAGATCATCGAGAACTTTTAAAGACCCATGAGAAGTTACGCCTTGAAAAGCTCAACCTTGAGCAAGAGCATGAGTTTTTGAAGGCAATCAATGATGATCTTCGCAAGAAAAGTTCTTACATCGCCAAGCGTTTACTCTTGTCTACCAACATGCCACAAGTTAAATCTAGCAATAAGAACAAGAAAGATTCTTCTTCCAGTAGTAACAACAATCATGCTAAATCCAACGTTGTTGCTTCTAGTAGCTCTCTTGATTCCACTAATGATTCTCTTAGCCAAGTTACACTTGAGCAAGAAAATAGCTTATTGAAGGGAATTATAGAGAAGGATGTCTACAAGAGCCTTGCCGGGAGTAAGCAATTTGAGGAAATTGTACGCAAGCAAGGAAGGCACCAGAAGAATCAAGGTGTTGATTTTGAACGAAAGTTCAATGCCAATGGAGTTGAGTGGGAAGAAGATCAATATCCCAAAACAAAATTTGTTCCTCAACAAGATAAGTATGATCCTACTTCTTTCCAAGGAACACAAGCTCAAGATGATCTTCCACCACAAGACCACAAGCTAAAAGGCAAGGACAAGCTTCAAGAGGAAATTGATGCATTTGAAGAAGCACCTAAAGCCTTGGTCAAGTGGGTTCCCAAGACTACATCAAGTTCCACTTCATCAAGTATGACTACAACTCCAAGGATTCCCATCAAGATGGTGTGGATCCCTAAGAATAAGAACTAGAGAATTCTTGAGGGTGACTCCGCCAACATACTTCACTTTTATCATTTTGGCAAGGACAAGTGCAAACAACTTCCATATATTGCACTAGTTCAAGGAGTCACAAACCCTCTTGTTGGTAAGACAAGGGACAAGGTAACCTAATGCATTCATGGACATCATCTTATGTGAATATCACTCTATGTCTATGGATATATCCTTGTTTGTTCCTTGTGGGACTAACCCATGAGGTATTGAAAGTGCAACTCACTCCAAAGGATTGCTCCGAATGATCTACATCAACATTGAGCATCTACATCTTCAACACCTACATGAAGTCATCATTGACAAAACCCAAGGTTAGTTCATCCCTCTTAGGGGGGATATCACATCTAGGGGGAGATTTACTGTAATCAACTAAGCTAAAGCAACTCTAATGATGTGAACACAACAATGCTTTATGTAAAAGTGGCAACCCCACTTGTGCTTAAACGATGAGTATGACCTATGGTCAAATGTTCTCATTTGACTCCTAAGTCAATACACTCATATATAGATGACCTAGTCATAGCCAATTGCTTGATAGATGCTAGAGTGATTGTGCACGCTTTGTCACATATTTCATTTTTCATTTTATTGTGTGAGCATGTTGGATGCATATTTTACTCATTCGAGGACATCCATTTGTTGTTTTGTTTGATTGGTTTTTCTTTTGCCAAATGGATGGACACGAATGCCTAAGAACTCCCTCTAGCTATCTATGCTTTTCTCGTCTCAAACTCTATTCATTCTACATCACTAAGTTTGATCAAGTCAGATTCGAACCACTCTGTGTGAGGAGCACTCGGAGTCCCCGATTCGTCATAGACATAAAATTCCAAAACCTCTTTGTGCATTTCGGTCTGACCGAGAAATCCATTTTGGTCAAACCGAGTTCACTAAGTTGATCTAGGTTTCCATCTCGGTCCAACCGAAATGTAGATATCGGTCTCACCGATTCGGCTCAGGCCATTGCACATGCGCTTTTCGGTCTGACTGAAACGTGCAAATCGGTGTGACCGAGTTCAAGATTCTGCGAAACCCTAGCAATCTCGGTGCCACCGAACTGTGAATCGGCCCAACCGAGTTCACTAGTTTAGGTTCCAAGTGTTGCTTCGGTATCACCGAGTTTGTCAATTCGGTAGCTCCGAGATCACTTCTGTAGAGAACTAAAACTAAGATTTTTTGACTCAATTTGTTTTTCAAAATCTCTGTACTTTGTGATGCTCATCTACTATATCTCATCTACAACCTATTCATTGGGTCTGCTGACAGTTTGCTTGCAAGATGTCTGATCAAAGTGACAGTCAGAATAGGTCAGAGGAACATGTGCAGATGAGTGAGGGTTCAGATCCCTCTAGCACATCTGATGATAGCAGCAGAAGTACTCCAAGCAACTTACCAAAGGCAGCCACCAGATTTAGAAAGAAGAAAACCTCAGAATCATAGGATGAGGACTATGTGGCCACTGAAGAGGAAGTAAGCTCCAAGAAGAAGGTGCTAAGGAAGGAGTATGGCACAACTGCTGCAAGTAAGCCAGGGTTGAACAAGAAGGCACCTGCCAGGGGAATTCCTATGTCTAAGGCCAGAGCCTCTACTCAATAGACAATGGAGTTCTCTCTTGAACCCAAAGAAGGAGGTGAAGGCAAGAAGAGGAAAGAAAGGGTCAAGAAGACTATTGCAAAAGTTATTGGGAAGTCATCAATGGTGAGATCAGATGATGAAGAGAAATAGGATGCTGCACCATCGCCCAAAGCACAGAAGCTCATGGGAGATGCTATAAAGTCAGGGGCTGCTGCTAAGCCAAAAACTGCTCCCAAAGCTGCTGCTCCAGCTCCCAAGACTGCACCCAAGAGGAGTACAAGGAACATACCTGTTGAGGAGACGAATAAGGCCCCAATGCCTGATGCTGGAGAAGAACAAGATGATTCTCTTGTTTTGAGGAAGTTGAAGCCAAAGATCCCTGACCATAATGATGCACATCCTGTTGCAGAAGATATGAGGATCAGGAAGGATGCAGGACTGAGATTGTGGAGACAATCAGATCCGTATGCTGTGAGGAGGAGAACAACAGTTGATACAGGTTCCATACAAAGGAACAACAAGATTTCTATGAGACTATCCTTCTTGACAAGAAAACCATAGTGTGTGACATGAGATGGGTGGATTGGGAGTACATCAAGGAAAATGAAGATCACTATCCAGGAGTTTATGACAGCTTCAAGGCTTGTGGAGTAGATAAGTTTGTTGGATAGAAGCTCACGAAATGGAATGATGAGCTGATCATGCAGTTTTACTCCACTTCCCATTTCTATCCAGATGGGAGGATAGTATGGATGTCTGAGGGTACAAGGTACCAGTCCACAGTTGAGGAGTGGGCTAATCTGATAAATGCCCCTGAAGAACATGAAGATGACTTGGATGTGTATGCCACCAAGAAGAAAGACCACAACACAACAACAAACATGTACAAGGAGATCCCAGATAAGGCTTTGGAGACTCACAAACTTGGATTTGTACACTTCTTGTTGTCTGGTCTGCCTACCATCAACTGGATCCTTAGGCACACATTGCTACCCAAGTCAGGAGATCACGGGATGATTAGAGGACATTCTATCAACCTGCTCCAGCTTTTTATTGTCCCTCAGAAGTTCAAGGTTATGAGCTTAAAGGTAGAAACAATCAAGAGGACAACTGCAGATCAGAAGAGGAGCTGTGGGTATGCTCCACACATTCAGGAGCTCATCAACTCCAAGATGGGCATAGATACATACTTGTTCAACAAGGAGCACCTTCCTCTGTATCCTGACTTTGAAGACAATACTATTGTGATGACTGAGGAAGATCCATCATCTGTGCAAGCACATGAGAAGAGAGAGAAGGCAAGGGCAGAGAAAGCTACAAGGATGCCAATTGTTGAAGAGGCGTCTCAAGTATTCTTGAAGAGCAAGCAAGATCAGCTTGGATATCTGATCCAATCCACCTTGAGGATTGAGAAGGGCTTGGCCACCATGACTCAAAACCAGGAGAGCTTGGAGAGGATCATTGAGCAGAAATTCTATGATCTTGATGTCAAGGTAACTGAGATTCAGTCAGTGGTTAAGAAACTTCAGGAGGAAGTGGAGGAGAAGAAGGGCAAGTCTACTACAAATGCTTTCACTAGAGTGCCCAGAAGCCAAAGGTCTCCTGCAGTGCCTGTCCCAGACACAAGAGATACTACATCAGCTCCCGCAGCCACTCCACCAGCTCCAGCTACATCAACAGAAGCTTTCGTCCTTGAAGTCATCTCTACACCACCTCATGAAGACCAAGCTTGAGAGACGCATAGCACTATGCATATTTTTAACTTTTTGGTAACTTGTTGCCAAAGGGGTAGAAATATGTATAAATCATAATCTTCGAGAGAGAGTGTGTTGTTTTTTCCCTCTTTGCATTTTACTTGTTTGAACCTTACTGTGTGTTTGCTTGCTACATTTTGTCTTTTGTGAGATACTTGGATGATCATGTGATTGATCATTTGCTACCTTAATGCTTCTTTGGATGATACTATCTTTTATACCTTATATATGATCATTCACTTTGCTTGGTGATGAGTGCATGTTTTTAATTATTATCATTTTGAGTGCTCCACCAAGATGTATGTTACATGAAAGAGTGACCCATGATCGTAATGTTGGGGAACGTGGTAATTTTAAAAAAATCCTACGCACACGTAGGATCATGGTGATGCATAGCAACGAGAGGGGAAAATGTGTCCACGTACCCTCGTAGACCGAAAGTAGAAGCATTAGCACAACGCAGCTGATGTAGTCGTACGTCTTCACGACCTGACCGATCCAAGTACCAACGAACGGTACCTTCGAGTTCAGCACACGTTCAGCTTGATGACGTCCCGCTAGGAGTAGGACTCCCCTTTCCTACTCCTACTAGGAGGAGGAAAGGAAGGAGGACAAGGAGAAGGAAGGAGAGGGAGGAAAAGGAGGAAAGGGGGGCCGGCCCCCTAGTCCAATTTGGTTTGGGCTAGCGGGCCGCGCGCCCTGCGTCCTCTCTTCCACCACTAGGCCCATGAGGCCCATTGCTTCTTCCTCGTATTCCCGTAACTCCGTGATACCCCCGAAAATACCCGAATCACTCGGAACCTTTCCGATGTCCGAATATAGTCGTCCAATATATCAATATTTACGTCTCGACCATTCCGAGACTCCTCGTCATGTCCCCGATCTCATCCGGGACTCCGAACTACCTTCGGTACATCAAATCACATAAACTCATAATACTGATGGGCACAGAACTTTAAATGTGCGGACCCTACGGGTTCGAGAACTATGTAGACATGACCGAGACACGTCTCCGGTCAATAACCAATAACGGAACCTAGATTCTCATATTGGCTCCCACATATTCTATGAAGATCTTTATCGCTCAAACCGCATAACAACATACGTTGTTCCCTTTGTCATCGGTATGTTACTTGCCCGTGATTTGATCATCGGTATCTCAATACCTAGTTCAATCTCGTTACCGTCAAGTCTCTTTACTCGTTCCATTATACATCATCCCGCAACTAACTCATTAGTTACAATGCTTGCAAGGCTTATAGTCATGTGCATTACCGAGTGGGCCCAGAGATACCTCTCTGACAATCGGAGTGACAAATCCTAATCTCGATATATGCCAACTCAACAAGTACCATCAGAGACACCTGTAGAGCACCTTTATAATCACCCAGTTATGTTCTGATGTTTGGTAGCACACAAAGTGTTTCTCCGGTATTCGGGAGTTGCATAATCTCATAGTCATAGGAACATGTATAGGTCATGAAGAAAGCAATAGCAACATACTAAACGATCAAGTGCTAAGCTAACGGAATGGGTCAAGTCAATCACATCATTCTCTAATGATGTGACCCCGTTAATCAAATGACAACTCATGTCTATGGCTAGGAAACTTAACCATCTTTGATTCAACGAGCTAGTCAAGTAGAGACATACTAGTGACACTCTGTTTGTCTATGTATTCACACATGTACTAAGTTTCCGTTAATAAAATTCTAGCATGAATAATAAACATTTATCATGAAATAAGGAAATAAATAATAAGTTTATTATTGCCTCTAGGGCATATTTCTTCAGTCTCTCACTTGCACTAGAGTCAATAATCTAGTTCACATCGCCATGTGATTTAACACCAATAGTTCACATCACCATGTGATTAACACCCATAGTTCGCATCGTCATGTGACCAACACCCAAAGGGTTTACTAGAGTCAATAATCGAGTTCACATCGCTATGTGATTAACACCCAAAGAGTACTAAGGTGTGATCATGTCTTGCTTGTGAGAGAAGTTTAGTCAACGGGTCTGCCATATTCAGATCCGTATGTATTTTGCAAATTTCTGTGTTAGCAATGCTCTGCATAGAGCTACTCTAGCTAATTGTTCCCACTTTTATTATGTATCCAGATTATGACTTAGACTCATCTGGATCAGTATCAAAATTTGCATCGACGTAACCCTTTACGACGAACCTTTTGTCACCTCCATAATCGAGAAACATATACTTATTCCACTAAGGATAATTTCGACTGCTGTCCAGTGATCTACTCCTAGATCACTATCGTACTCCCTTGCCAAACTTAGTGTAGGGTATACAATAGGTCTGGTACACAGCATGACATACTTTATAGAACCTATGGCTGAGGCATAGGGAATGACTTTCATTCTCTTTCTATCTTCTGCCATGGTCAGGCTTTGAGTCTTTACTCAATTTCACACCTTGCAACACAGGCAAGAACTCTTCCTTTGACTGTTCCATTTTGAACTGCTTCAAAATCTTGTCAAGGTATATACTCATTGAAAAAACTTATCAGGCGTCTTGATCTATCTCTATAGATCTTGATGCTCAATATGTAAGCAGCTTTCACCGAGGTCTTTCTTTGAAAAAACTCCTTCAAATACTCCTTTATGCTTTCCAGGGAATTCTACATTATTTCCGATCAACAATATGTCATTCACATATATACTTATCAGAAATGTTGTAGTGCTCCCACTCACTTTCTTGTAAATACAGGCTTCACCGTAAGTCTGTATAAAAATATATGCTTTGATCAACTCATCAAAGCGTATATTCCAACTCCGAGATGTTTACACCAGTCCATAGATGGATCACTGGAGCTTGCACATTTTATTAGCATCTTTAGGATCGACAAAACCTTCTGTTTGCATCATATAAAACACTTCTTTAAGAAATCCATTAAGGAATGTAGTTTTGACATTCATTTGCCAGATTTCATAAAATGTGGCAATTTGCTAACATGATTCGGACAGACTTAAGCATCGCTACGAGTGAGAAAATCTCATCGTAGTCAACACCTTGAACTTTGTAAAAACTTTTTTCGGCAAGTCTAGCTTTGTAGATAGTAACACTACTATCAGCGTCCGTCTTCCTCTTGAAAATCCATTTATTTTCTATGGCTTGCCGATCATTGGGCAAGTCAACCAAAGTCCATACTTTGTTCTCATACATGGATCCCATCTCAGATTTCATGGCCTCAAGCCATTTCGCGGAATCTGGGCTCATCATCGCTTCCTCATAGTTCGTAGGTTCGTCATGGTCAAGTAACATGAACTCCAGAATAGGATTACCATACCAATCGGGTGCGGAACGTACTCTGGTTGACCTACGAGGTTCGATAGTAACTTGATCCGAAGCTTCATGATCATCATAACTAACTTCCTCACTAATTGGCGTAATCATCATTGGAACTGATTTCGGTGATGAACTACTTTCCAATTCGGGAGAAGGTACAATTACCTTATCAAGTTCTACTTTCCTCCCACTCACTTCTTTCGAGAAAAACTCTTTCTCTAGAAAGGATCCATTCTTAGCAACGAATGTCTTGCCTTCGGATCTATGATAGAAGGTGTACCCAACTGTCTCCTTTGGGTATCCTATGAAGACACATTTCTCCGATTTGGGTTTGAGCTTATCAGGATAAACTTTTTCACATAAGCATCGCAACCCCAAACTTTGAAACGACAGCTTAGGTTTGTTGCTAAACCACAGTTCTCACGTGTGTCGTCTCAACGGATTTAGATGGTGCCCTTTTTTAATGTGAATGCAGCTATCTCTAATGCATAACCCCAAAACGATAGTGGTAAATCGGTAAGAGACATCATAGATTGCACTATATCCAATAAAGTACGGTGATGACGTTCGGACACACCATTACACTGTGGTGTTCCAGGTGGCATGAGTTTGTGAAACTATTCCACATTGTTTTAATTGAAGACCAAACTCGTAACTCAAATATTCGCCTATGCGATCAGATTGTAGAAACTTTTTTTTCTTGTTACGATGATTTTCCACTTCACTCTGAAATTCTTTGAACTTTTCAAATGTTTCTGACATATGTTTCTTCAAGTAGATATACCCATATCTGCTCAAATCATTTGTGAAGGTCAGAAAATAACGATACCCGCCGCGAGCCTCAACACTCATCGGACCTCATACATCGGTATGTATTATATCCAATAAGTCAGTTGCTCGCTCCATTGTTCCGGAGAACGGAGTCTTAGTCATCTTGCCAATGAGGCATGGTTCGCAAGCATCAACTGATTCATAATCAAGTGATTCCAAAAGCCCATCAGCATGGATTTTGTTCATGCGCTTTACACCAACATGACCTAAATGGCAGTGCCACAAATAAGTTGCACTATTATTGTTAACTTTGCGTCTTTTGGCTTCAATATTATGATTATGTGTATCACTACGATCGAGATCCAACAAACCATTTTCATGGGTGTATAACCATAGAAGGTTTTATTCATGCAAACAGAATAACAATTATTCTCTAACTTAAATGAATAATCGTATTGCAATAAACATGATCAAATCATATTCTTGCTTAACGCAAAGACCAAATAACATTTATTTAGGTTCAACACTAATCCCGAAAGTATAGGGAGTGTCCGATGATGATCATATCAATCTTGGAACCACTTCCAACATGCATCGTCACTTCACCCTTAACTAGTCTATGTTTATTCTGCAACTCCCGTTTCGAGTTACTCTTCTTAGCAACTGAACCAGTATCAAATACCAATGGGGTTGCTATAAAGACTAGTAAAGTACACATCAATAACATGTATATCCAATATACCTTTGTTCACTTTGCCATCCTTCTTATCTGCCAAGTATCTAGGGCAGTTCCATTTCCAGTGACCAGTCCCTTTGTAGTAGAAGCACTTAGTCTCAGGATTAGGTCCAGACTTGGGCTTCTTCACTTGAGCAGCAACTTGCTTGCCGTTATTTTGAAGTTCCCCTTCTTCCCTTTGCCTTTTTCTAGAAACTAGTGGTCTTGCCAACCATCAACACTTGATGTTTTTCTTGGTTTCTACCTTCGTCGATTTCAGCATCACGAAGAGCTTGGGAATCGTTTCCGTTATCCCTTGCATATTATAGTTCATCACGAAGTTCTAGTAACTTGGTGATAGTGACTAGAGAACTTTGTCAATCACTATCTTATCTGGAAGATTAACTCCCACTTGGTTCAAGTGATTGTAGTACTCAGACATTCTGTTCACATGCTCACTAGCTGAGCTATTCTCCTCCATCTTGTAGACAAAGTACTTGTCAGAGGTCTCATACCTCTCGACACGGGCATGAGTATGAAATACCAATTTCAACACTTGGAACATCTTATATGCTCCATGGCGTTCAAAACATTTTTGAAGTCCCGGTTCTAAGCCGTAAAGCATGGTGGACTAAACTATCAAGTAGTCATCATACTGAGCTTTGCCAAACGTTCATACCGTCTGCATATGCTCCTGCAATAGGTCCGTCACCTAGTGGTGCATCATGGACATAATTCTTCTGTGCAGCAATGAGGATAATCCTCAGATCACGGACCAAGTCCGCATCATTGCAACTAACAACTTTCAACACAGTTTTTCTCTAGGAACATATCAAAATAAGCGGGGAGCAACATCGCGAGCTATTGATCTACAACATAGTTATGCAAATACTATAAGGACTACAATAAAGCGACAACCATATGGCTCCTGCCAGTTGTCGGTAACTCGGTTACAAAACATGATCATCTCATACAAAAAAATATAGCATCATGCCTTGACCATATCACATCACAACATGCCCTGCAAAAACAAGTTAGACATCCTCTACTTTGTTGTTGCAAGTTTTACGTGGCTGCTATGGGCTGAGCAAGAACCATTCACACCTACGCATCAAAACCACAACGATAGTTTGTCAAGTTAGTGCTTTTTAAAACTTCTCAAGGACCGGGCGTAGACACACTCGGTTCAACTAAAGTTGGAGAAACTGACACCCGTTAGTCACCTGTGTGCAAAGCACGACGGTAAAACCAGTCTCGCGTAAGTGTATGCATAATGTCGGTCCGGGTCGCTTCATCCAACAATACCGCCAAACCGAAGTGTGACATGCTGGTAAGCAGTATGACTTGTATCGCACACAATTCACTTGTGTTATACTCGTGCATATAACATCTATGCATAAACCTGGTCGGATGCCACTGTTGGGGAACGTAGTAATTTCAAAAAAATTCCTACGCACATGCAGGATCATGGTGATGCATAGCAACAGGAGGGGAGAGTGTGTCCACGTACCCTCGTAGACCGAAAGCGGAAGCGTTAGCAGAACGCGGTTGATGTAGTCGTACGTCTTCACGATCCGACCGATCCAAGTACCCAACGCACGGCACCTCCGAGTTCAGCACACGTTCAGCTCAATGACGTCCCGCTAGCTCCGATCCAGCAGAGCTTCGCCGGAGGGTTTCGTCAGCACGACGGCGTGATGACGATGATGATGTTGCTACCGACGCAGGGCTTCGCCTAAGCACCGCTACGATATGATCGAGGTGGATTATGGTGGAGGGGGGCACCGCACACGGTTGGGAGAGATCAATTGATCAACTTGTATGTTCTAGGATGCCCCCTGCCCCCGTATATAAAGGAGCAAGGGGGAGGCTGACCGGCCCCTGCAGGGCGCGCCAGGAGGAGGAGTCCTCCTGACTCCTCTTTCCTACTCCTACTAGGAGGAGGAAAGGAAGGAGGAGAAGGAGAAAGAAGGAGAGGGAGGAAAAGGAGGAAAGGGGGTGGCCCCCTAGTCCAATTCGGTTTGGGCTTGGGGGGCCGCGAGCCCTGCCTCCTCTCTTCCACCACTTGGCCCATGAGGCCCATTGTTTCTTCCTCGTATTCCCTTAACTCCCCGGTACCCCCGAAAATACCCGAATCACTCGGAACCTTTCTGATGTACGAATATAGTCGTCCAATATATTGATCTTTACATCTCGACCATTTTGAGACTCCTCTTCATGTCCCCGATCTCATCTGGGACTTCGAACTACCTCCGGTACATCAAATCACCTAAACTCATAACACCGATCGTCACAGAACTTTAAGCGTGCGGACCCTACGGGTTCGAGAACTATGTAGACATGACTGAGACACGTCTCCGGTCAATAACCAATAGCGGAACCTGTATGCTCATATTGGATCCCACATATTCTACGAAGATCTTTATCTGTCAAACCGCATAACAACATACGTTGTTCCCTTTGTCATCGGTATGTTACTTGCCCGAGATTTGATCGTCGGTATCTTAAAACCTAGTTCAATATCGTTACCGGCAAGTCTCTTTACTTGTTCCGTAATACATCATCCCGCAACTAACTCATTAGTTACAATGCTTGTAAGGCTGTAGGATCGGAAGTATGTCTAGAGGGGGTGATTAGACTACTTTACCAAATAAAAATCTAGCCTTTTCCCAATTTTAGTTCTTGGCAGATTTTAGCTATCTTAGCACAAGTCAAGCAATCTTCACACAATTCAAGCAAGCATGCAAAGAGTATATGAGCAGCGGAAAGTAAAGCATGCAACTTGCAAGAATGTAAAGGGAAGGGTTTGGAGGATTCAAACGCAATTGGAGACACGGATGTTTTTGGCGTGGTTCCGATAGGTGGTGCTATCATACATCCTCGTTGATGGAGACTTCAACCCACGGAGGGTAACGGTTGCGCGAGTCCACGGAGGGCTCCACCCACGAAGGGTCCACGAAGAAGCAACCTTGTCTATTCCATCACGGTCGTCGCCCATTAAGGACTTGCCTCACTAGCGGTAGATCTTCACGAAGTAGGTGATCTCCTTGCCCTTACAAACTCCTTGGTTCAACTCCACAATCTTGTCGGAGGCTCCCAAGTGACACCTAGCCAATCTAGGAGACATCACTCTCCAAGAAGTAACAAATGGTGTGTTGATGATGAACTCCTTGCTCTTGTGCTTCAAATGATAGTCTCCCCAACACTCAACTCTCTCTCACAGGATTTGGATTTGGTGGAAAGAAGATTTGAGTGGAAAGCAACTTGGGAAGGCTAGAGATCAAGATTCATATGGTTGGAATGGAATATCTTGACCTCAACACAAGTGTAGGTGGTTCTCTTTCAGAACATGTGTATGGAAGTGCAGATGTGTTCTGATGGATTTCTCCACGAATGAAGAGTGGGTGGAGGGGTATATATAGCCTCCACACAAAATCTAACCGTTACACACAATCTGCCAAACTCGGTGGGACTGAATAGTTAAACTTGGTCGGACCGATTCGGCAAACCTAGTGACCGTTAGGATTTTCGGTGGGACTGAGATGCCACTCGGTAGGACCGATATGGTTAGGGTTAGGGCATAACATAATCTCGGTGTGACCGATTACACAAACTCGGTGGGACCGATTTTGGTAATAAGCTAACCAGAGAGTTGGTCAGGTAAACTCGGTGGGATCGATTCGCTCTTTTCGGTGAGACCGAAATGTTACGAAAGGGAAACAGAGAGTTTACATTGCAATCTCGGTGGGACCGATCGCTCACTTCGGTTAGACCGAAACGTTACGAAGGGAAACAGAGAAATTGCAATCCCATCTCGGTGAGACCGAGATCCCTATCGGTGAAACCGAATTGCTAGGGTTTATGGCAGTGGCTATGACATGTGAAACTCGGTGGCGCCGGATAGAAAGAATCGGTGGGGCCGAGTTTGACTTTTGGTTTAGGTCATATGTGGATGTAGGAAGATAGTTGAGGGTTTTGGAGCATATCACTAAGCACATGAAGCAAGAGGCTCATTAAACAACACCTCATCCCTCCTTGATAGTATTGGCTTTTCCTATAGACTCAATGTGATCTTGGATCACTAAAATATAAAATGTAGAGTCTTGATCTTGAATCTTGAGCCAATCTTTTGTCCTTATAATTTTGAGGGATCCACTTTCCTCATACATGCCATGCCATTCATTGAGCTTTTACTGAAATATTAATCTTGGAATAATGTTAGCTCAATGAGCTATATGTTGTTAGGAATTACCAAAACCACCCAGGGATAGTTGCACTTTCAAAGGTTTATAGTGATGTGCATTACCGAGTGGGCCCAGAGATACCTTTCCGACAATCGGAGTGACAAATCCTAATCTCGACATATGCCAACTCAACAAGTACCATCAGAGACACCTGTAGAGCACATTTATAATCATCCAGTTACGTTGTGACGTTTGGTAGCACACAAAGTGTTCCTCCGGTATTCGGGAGTTGTATAATCTCATAGTCATAGGAACATGTTTAAGTCATGAAGAAAGCAATAGCAACATATTAAACGATCAAGTGCTAAGCTAACGGAATGGGTCAAGTGAATCACATCATTCTCTAATCATGTGATCCCGTTAATCAAATGAAAACTCATGTCTATGGCTAGGAAACTTAACCATTTTTTATTCAACGAGCTAGTCAAGTAGAGGCATACTAGTGACACTCTGTTTGTCTATGTATTCACACATGTACTAGGTTTCCGGTTAATACAATTCTAGCATGAATAATAAACATTTATTATGAAATAAGGAAATAAATAATAACTTTATTATTGCCTCTAGGGCATATTTCCTTCACCTAACACATTGTGCATTTGCAGTCCAAAGCAAATTTTAAACAATGCACAAATTTAGGGGCAGCTCTTGTTTGTCACATACTTCTCAAAGCGACGAGCTATTTCAATCTTATTATCATTTGTCGAAGCTTTGATCTACATGTTGTCATCAATTACCAAAAAGGGGGAGATTGAAAGTGCAACTATCCCTGGGTGGTTTTGGTAATGATCAACAACATATAGCTCATTGAACTAATGCCATTACAAGATAAATATTTCAGGAAGGTTCAATGATTGGCATGGCATGTATAAGGAATGTGGATCCCTCGAAATGCTAAGGACAAAAGATTGGCTCAAGCTTCAAAGTCCAAGACTCTACATTTTACTTTTAGTGATCCAAGATCACATTGAGTCCATAGGAAAAGCCAATACTATCAAAAGGGGGTGAGCTGTCGCTTAATGAGTTAGTTGCTCAAAATGCTTAGTGATATGCTCCAAAAACCCTCAACTACTTTCTCACATCCATATATGTCCCAAACCAAAAGTCAAACTCGGCCCCGCCGAAACTTTCTATGCGGCGCCACCGAGTTCACTTGACATAGCCACTGCCACAAACCCTAGTCACTTCAGTCTCACCGATAGGATCTCGGTCTCACCGAGATGGGATTGCAAACTCTCTATTTCCCTTCGTAATGTTTCGGTCTAACCGAGATGAGCGATCGGTCCCACCGAGTCTGCAATGCAAACTCTCTGTTTCCTTTTCGTAACGCTTCGGTCCCACCGAGATGAGCGAATCGGTCCCACCGAGTTTGCCTGACCAACTCTCTGTTTTCTTATTACCAAAATCGGTACCATCGAGTTTGAGTAATTGGTCCAACCGAGATTACGTTATGCCCTAACCCTACTGAAATCGGTCCCACCGAGTTGACATGTCGGTCCCACCGAAATGGCCTAACGGTCACATATGTACTGAATCGGTCCGACTGAGTTTTCTTATTCGGTCCCACCAAGTTTGGTATAATGTGTGTAATGGTTAGATTTTGTGTGGAGGCTATATATACCCCTCCACCCACTGTTCATTCGTGGAGAGAGCCATCAGAACATGCCTACACTTCCAACATACATTTTCTGAGAGAGAACCACCTACACTTGTGTTGAGACCAAGATATTCCATTCCAACCACATAATTCTTGATATCTAGCCTTTCCCAAGTTGCTTTCCACTCAAATCATATTTCTACCAAATCCAATCCTATGAGAGAGAGTTGAGTGTTGGGGAGACTATCATTTGAAGCACAAGAGCAAGGAGTTCATCATCAACACACCATCTATTACCTTTTGGAGAGCGGTGTCTCCTAGATTGGCTAGGTGTCACTTGGGAGCCTCCTTCAAGATTGTGGAGTTGAACCAAGGAGTTTGTACGGGCAAGGAGATCGCCTACTTAATGAAGATCTACCCTAGTGAGGCAAGTCCTTCGTGGGAGATGGCCATGGTGGGATAGACAAGGTTGCTTCTTCGTGGACCCTTTCTGGGTGGAGCCCTCCGTGGACTCGCGCAACCGTTACCCTTCGTGGGTTGTAGTCTCCATCAACGTGGATGTACAATAGCACCACCTATCGGAACCAAGGATAAATAATCTTCGTGTCTACATTGTGTTTGCTCCCTCCAAACTCCTTCCTTTACCTTCATATGCAATTGTTTTACATTCCGCTGCTATACTCTTAGAATGGCATGTGTAGGTTGCTTACTTGATTTGTGCTAAGTTGCTAAAATCTGCCAAGACTTAAAATTGGGAAAAGGCTAGATTTTTATTTGGTGAAGTAGTCTAATCACCCCCCCCTTTAGACATACTTTCGATCCTACATCGTTTAGTTTATTGCTATTGCTTTCTTCATGACTTATACATGTTCCTATGACTTTGAGATTATGCAAATCCCGAATGCCAGAGGAACACTTAGTGTGCTATCAAACATCACAACGTAACTGGATGATTATAAAGATGCTCTACAGGTGTCTCCGATGGTGTTTGGTGAGTTGGCATAGATCGGGATTAGGATTTGTCACTCCGATTGTCGGAGAGGTATCTCTGGGCCCTCTCGGTAATGCAGGTCACTATAAGCCTTGCAAGCAATGTGACTAATGAGTTAGTTGCAGGATGTTGCACTACGGAACGAGTAAAGAGACTTGCCGTTAACGAGATTGAACTAGGTATGATGATACCGACGATCGAATCTCGGGCAAGTAACATACCGATGAAAAAGGGAACAACGTATGTTGTTGTGCGGTTTCACCTATAAAGATGTTCGTAGAATATGTAGGAACCAATATGAGCATCCAAGTTCCGTTGTTGGTTATTTACCGGAGAAGTGTCTCGGTCATGTTTACATAGTTCTCGAACCCGTAGGGTCCGCACGCTTAACGTTCGATGACGATTGGTATTATGAGTTTATGTGATTTGATGTACCGAAGGTTGTTCAGAGTCCCAGATGAGATCACCGACATGAAGAGTCTTGAAATGGTTGAGACATGAAGATTTACATATTGGACCATGTTGTTCGGACACTGGAAGTATTCCCGAGAGTTTCGGATAAAACCGGAGTGCCGGAGGGTTACCGAAACCCCCCCTCGGGAAGTTAATGGGCCACCATGGGCCTTAGAGGAGAGAGGGCCGGCCAGGAGGTGGCGCCCCCTGTCGAATTGGACAAGGGGTGGGGGCGGTGCCCCCCTCTTCCTTCTCTCCCCTTTCTCCTTCCTTCCCCTTCTTGTTGGACTAGGAAAGGGGGAACCTACTCCTAGTAGGAGTAGGATTCCCCCCTTGGGCGCGCCCCTTATGGCTGGCCGCTCCCCTCCTCCCCTCCTTTATATACGGGGAAGGGGCAACCCATAGACACACAATTTGATTTCTTAGCCGTGTGTGGTGCCCCCCTCCACAGTTTTCCACCTCGGTCATATTGTCGTAGTGCTTAGGCGAAGCCCTGCGTCGGTAACTTCGTCATCACCGTCAACACGCCGTCGTGCTGAAGAAACTCTCCCTCGGCCTCAGCTGGATCTAGAGTTCGAGGGACGTCACCGAGCTGAACGTGTGCAGATCGCAGAGGTGTCGTGCGTTCGGTACTTGATCGGTTGGATCGCGAAGATGTTCGACTACATCAACCACGTTACTAAACGCTTCTGCTTTCGGTCTACGAGGGTACGTGGAGACACTCTCCCTGTTCGTTGCTATGCTTCTACTAGATAGATCTTGCGTGATCGTAGGAATTTTTTTAAATACTATGTTCCCCAACATATATCATATCCCCATAACCCCAGATCATGGACTGGTTTTGTCTTCTTAAATGGAGGTATTGGAAATCGAGAAGAAAAACTTTAGTGGCTGCATCCACTAGTCATTCTGAAATAATTGATTTGTATGAAGCATCAAGGTTACGTGTGTGACTTCACAGAATGATGAACTTTGTTGAAAGTTCAAGTGGGGTTGATTGGTAGGAACTACCCACTATGATCTATGAAGATAATGTTGTTTGTATTACACAGATGCAGACAAGTTATAAAGAGCAACATTACAATATGTATTGCTTTGAAATTGTTTAGCTCCATGAGTTGCAAAATAATTGGAAGCTACATATCTTGCAAATAAAGTCATGTGATAATCTCAATGATTTGTTCATAAAGTCTTTATCAAGTTCTTCATTCTAGAATTATGTCAATGAAGTTCGTATCATATGACTTTGTGAATGCAAGATATAAGAGGAGTGTACTCCCATATGATAACCTGTTCAAGATCTTTGGATCTTAGATATTGTACTCTTTTCCTTTATGAGTTTTTCCAAATGGTTTCTCATGAAAGTTTTTAATGAGGCAATAGTAATACAAGCATTGCGATATGTCGTTTTCTTCTTATTTTCCCACTGGGTTTTCGGAAGGAGTTTTCATGGCATATTAGGCATATCTCATCATATTTTTCCTACAGGGTTTTTGAAGGAGACTATTTCAAGGATGATCAGTCAGAAGGACAAGCGAGGATTAGGGGGAGTGTTTAATATTGCAATTAATGAGATAATCCTCCCTTGTATAATTGAACGTGTGTTGCCAATCCGGCAAGCGTCACGACGGTTCCCTCGCTCCCCATCGAGTGGACGCACCCCTTCCCTCGCGCCCCCTCTCGTTGTATATAAGGATTGACATCAATGAAATTGATACTGATTGGATTCATTTTGCAATCTATCTACTAACAATAATATTTCTTTCTAGCATAACATTCCTACTACTTGAACTTTAGCTTCGCCAATACATTTCAGCGTCTATGTACGTCCCACGTGCGACACAGGCCCGCCATACTAGCATATCGGGCTCGGCCATGTCTTATTTCTCATTTTGCATGATTGCTTCCGCTCCAAATTTCAATTTTGGCACCATCATAGACATTACTTACCTTCAAATCCTTTTTTACTTTTTATGAGGGAGATTATACACTAACGTCTCGCCAATGTATCGATGTATGCTGGGAAGAGAGCAAGGTCAAGTGGAGCAAACTTGAAGGTTGCAAGCCTAATTGGTTAAGTGGATCTAAGTCTTCAGGAATGCTAGATTAGGGCATCTCCAACGCGGCCCCGCAAAATTCTCTGGTATATGTCCGCTTTTATGTCCGGACATGGTCCACGGTCATGATATCGGAACGAGCCATCCAATGCTAATCACAAGTTATCCGGTTGGGAGGAGAAAAGGTAGGCATGGACCATGCATGTGGTGGGTTATTTGTGGTGTGGTGTCAGGTTGGGGGAGAGAGGAGAGGAGAGTGAGACCATGCATGTGAAGAGAGAGAAAAGAGAGAAGGACCACGCGGAGGCTTTTGGTTGGACAATTGAATGTACGGACTAGTATATCTTCCCCACGTTGGTCTCCAATTTACCGAAAAACAGACGTCCGGACCACTTCGCGAATCGATACAGAACTGCTTTAGATTGCAAAAGTGAACAAAAGTGTTTGATCGGACATAAGCGGAGATTTACGGGTCTCCTTTGAAGATACCCTTAACTAGTTCCTAGAATTAGGATACTGCTAGAAAAATGTTCCTAGTAGTTGGAGGACGGTACACTGAGCCACCTATGTTTTATAGAAAGGTTAAAAATCCAACGTCAATTTTTTAGATATGAAAAATTGAATGTTTTTCATGGTAATTTATATTGGAATGAGGATAGCAAATTTAGTTTGCTAGCACCGCAATTCCCTGTCAAAATATGGACCGGGACGAATTTGCCATACTCGTCAACTAAATTTGCCATCCACGAAAAATACAGCTTGTCATGCCTAAAAATCTGACATTCACTGAATATCCAGATCCATGTTTTATTTCAAATAAAGAAGTATTGCGATATACTCCGTTTGTAAAGAAATATAAATATAAATGTCTATATTTATATTTCTTCACAGAGGGAGTATTTGTTGTGTTCCTGAAAAAGACGTGGAGCGCTCTATTCCCACGTATGCATGCATGCAAATTGCGATGGATTACAAACCCCATGAGTGGCCCATACCGCCATGCTTATCCGGCCCCAAGTGCAAGATTGGCAGCAACGACGATTGCTTGGAAAACCTCATCCACCTATCGCGCAGGATGGTCAGCATAAGGGAAAGAAACATGCATGTGATGATCAATCGGTTGACTAATGTGCACTTGAATGGCGGATTAAAATCAACAAAGAAGCAAGGAGAAAGGGGAAGCACAGGACATATACGATGTTGGCGGTCAGATTCAGATTCACAGTGGAAACTTACCATAACTCATGCACCAACCATGGCTGCATGTCTCAATCGATCGACAGTTCCTGACAATCTTGTCTGTGCATACGTACATAGGGATACGGGCAGTCAGACGTGGGCGTAGTTCGGCGCGGTGCGTACGTACGTATTACGTATATAGGTACAGATAGACCTGCGGTGCTCTGAAGTTTAAAGGGATACATGCACGCATATGCATAGCTGGCTAGCTGTAAGCACGTAACGGATTCCTGGGACCATGCATCTACACTTTGGATCGGGCATGACATGAGTGCACCCTCGCATGTCATGTCGATCGATCGACTGTAACGGCTTCCATGTGCGAGATTTATTTCGTGATGCGATCGATGCAGGCCGCAATACGCCGTCCTGTGGTTTGCATGTTGCCTCCAGCGAAACAGCAGGCACATACGCTGACGGATCGATGCGCTCCCCATCCCGCACGTTGAGCTCTGCTCAGCCATAGGAGGGACGTAAGAGCTAAGGTGCCACGTACAGGGCAGGCTGGAATCGACGCATCCCGAGTAGGCTCCTCACGGGCGGGGTCGAGTGGAGAAGAAGGTGGTGGCATGTAAGTAAATATATCCGAAACATATAAAAGGCAGTTAATCCTGCAGTAAAGGAGGCTATTATTCCAAAAAAGGGCGAATACAACCAACTATTACTAAGGATTTCATCTTTGGACCAGAAGCAAGCAAGAGGTGGAATACCACAAAGAGAAAGTGTGGAGGGCATGAAATGCCGGCGGCGTGTGTGCTAGCCTGCTACGATTTGGAATGGTGCTGGTCTTTTCTAGACCTTTAATATTTCCTCCGTTCCATAATACTTGGCGTGGATTAACTTCAATTAATACTGTAGACAGTGGCGGAGCCACCGTTGTACCGTTGGGTGCAGTTGAACCCAACGAAACTTGTAGCTACGTACGAATCGGCAAGTACTTGGCGTCGCTCCTCTGGGGCGACTCGGGCGGCTCCAACCCTAGCGCCGCCGGCCCCCTTTCCCCTCCCTCCAGATCTCGCCGCCACCAGAGATAGCCGCCGGCAAGCCCGCGCAGCGTCGAGGAAGGTGGCGGCGGGGCTGGCTGCTCCTCGCGCGGAGAGCTTGGTGTGCCGGGGTGGCGGCCCCGGTCAAGGTGGGCGGCGCCTTCCCTGACGGAGGGTGGCTGCGGGTGGGTGGCCGGTCTTCCTCGGCTTGCGTGTGCGGCGAGGACCCGGTGGTGGGATCTCATGGCGGCCGTGATTCCGTCGGCCGGCCGCCAGATCTGGATCGACTTGCGCAAGCTTCATCTCCTTCACCTTATCCCGCTCGATCTGGGCTTCGGTGTGGCCTTGCTCGCTGGATCCGGGAGGCGGGTGGAAATTGGATGGTGGGGCTCTTGGGATCGGGGGAAACCCTTGGCTGGCGACGGCGGCCACAACGACGACGACGCCGCGGTGCCATCCACTCCTTGGAGTCTTCGTTGAGATCCCGGCAGGGATGGCGGCGGCTCGTGCACGAGAGATGGAGGTCTTCGATCAGATCTGGGTGAAACCTGCTATTGGCTATTGCCAAGGCCGGCGATGGCGACGCTGTCTGCGTCGTTCCCTTCCTGAAGGCATCGCCATGGAGAAGTTTAAGCCCACTCTCTGCTACCTCTGGGGGAAACCCTAGATCAGTAGATCGGATGACGGCGGCTCTCTGGTGTCCTTTCCCCCTTGAGGGCGTCATTCTTGGAGGTGCACACGGGCTCGAGGGACCGGAGGACGGCGTCTTTGGTGGAGCGGTGCTTCATCTTCCACATTGATGGTGGCGGTTCTCAGCAGCGTAGCGCTGTGGAGTCTCGGCGTCTAATGCGAGGAGATGGACTTGCGCAGGAGGAGGAAGCTGTCTGGCGTCATGGTGGCGTTGATGGTAGAGAGGCCTGGCAAGGTTGGTGCATCAGTTATGCTCTGAGGATGGACCGAGGGAAGATGGAGGTTACGGCCCTTGCAGCGTGCGGTGCTCACTGGGAGTGTGCCAGACCGGTGTGGGACCCAATCCAGGTAGTGGCTTGGATGGGACACCCGGCTTTAGATGTTAGGCTTTGGTACGATGTCTGTTTGGTATTAGGCCCGGACGTTCGGCAACGCCTTCATCATGGGGATAGGAGTAGCAACGGTGTTACCAAGATGGTAACTTCAGCCTTATTGATGTATCGCCTTGTATGATCTTTGTGAATAATTAATAATATGGCTGCATGCATCGTTCAGATGCAGAGGCCGGGGGTACATCCTCCTTTTCTAGAAAAAAAACGTATCGGCAAGTACTTGGTAGGCCTGAAGCCAGTAAAAAGATTAGTCTGACCCCATCAATCTCGTGAACCGCCTCGGTGGATAGGCTAAAAAGGCCCAAAAGCCCATAAGTAAATTGCCTCGGTGCCCACAACTACCCAGGTCTCTCAATCCTGGGTAGTTGTGGGATCCATTTCTCAAAAAAAAAACCCAGGTCTCTCAATCCTGAACTGTACTCCTACGGTTGCTACGCAGCCGCCGCCGCGCCTTTGCTCGTTCAATTCGCCAATTCACCTCTCGCCTCTCTCCTCTCTCCTCTCGTCTCTTCAGTTCGTCCATCCATCCATCATCGGACCCCAGCGGCAAGCCGTCAATTCAATTCCAAATTGAAGGTACTGATTAGTGAGATCGCATCATCACATTTTCCCTCTTATGTATGTTCTATCTAGCATAATAGTTTAGTATGACAATATTTTTGCCCTAGTTTGCTAAAGTAAATCAGGGACTTTGATTGATCTAGACCATGGAACAATATTTTTCAAAGATAAACCGATCACTACATCAAGACAAAGATGCAGACATGTTAAGATGACATGTTAGATGCAGGCAAAATTTATCAAAGATCATTGTAAGTACTCTTCTCACACCTTGGAGAAATTAATTTAGATCTGTTGCCTAATGATCCGACGGATTTGCAGTGAATTTCATAACACACAAGTAAACCCCATGAGCAAGTTGAGCTTACACTCAAATATTTGACGGCGGGAATTAGAAGCCACCGGCTAAGTTTGATTATCGACAAAGAGAAATTTGAAGATACTCAATGGTGATTTAATGATGTCAAAGAAAAACTGCACAATAAAATGGGTGATCGGTTTATAAATGATTGTCTAATTTGCTATGGGAAGAACTACATGTTTTCTAGCATTTGTAATGATCCAGTGTGTGGTTTTTTTAAGTTAATGAGACAAATAAAAAGGACACACTCTAAAATATGAGCAACTTTGCTTTTTTATTGGCTTGATGGAACTTATATTAAACTTGTCAAACTAACTTGTCTTGTTTTTACTGTTTTCAGAAAGACAAGTGGCTACACCCGAGCTAGGAAGTTATTTGGGTACTACTTTATTTATAGTATGTAAGCAAGTGGTTTTATAATTTCATCCAACTGGTATGTCTTATACTCTTCAACTATTAACATAACTAAATGTGTAGTAGGTACTACCAATGTATCATATTTCTATGTCTTATGTTATGTTTGGGAGCTGTATAATGGTGTAAAATAGCTTTTATGCTTAACTAATTCGTATCAAATCCTCACGAGTCAACAAGTGAACCCAATGACTAAATTTTCTGGCTCCGCCCCTGACTGTAGAGTACATACCAACAAGCATGCTTTGGCTAGGCAGGTATATTTAGTGCCGTTGCTCACCCATTTTACGTCTCTACGTCATGATAGCAGGTGATACCACACCTCACATGCTCCCGTGTTCCAACTTTTGAATTGCCACATTCAAATGTTTTGAAAAAAATCTGATTTTTTTAAATGTTTACAAGACCTGTATCTAGAACCCTAAAACACTTTAGATCCAAATTCGGAATATAAATTGAGAAATAAAAAAGACAAATCTATCATGAATTGTGTCAAAAGAAGATAAAACACAAATAGTGTCAAAAATAATACTATCCACGTTTGGATGTGTCATTTTTTTGTTTCTCAATGTGTATTTCCGAATTGGGTCTGAAATTTTTAGGGTTTGTGGCACGTGTCTTGTGGACATTCTTCTCTTCAGAATTTTGAAACATTTGTATGTGACTTTTCAAATTTTGGAGCATGAAAAGGTGCTGCCAACTGCTGAGGTCCTGCCAACTGCTGACATGGCGGTTGGGTTCCTCCCTGGTGGGCCGGTGGTGGCTGGTCCCGTTACCACCAACAAGCCGTCTGCTGCAGTTGTTATATTGCCCGGCGACGCCCACGATGTGTTGCTCGCTGACGACCGCGCTACGCTGGCCATCGTGGCGGCATCTGAAGACGGGTAGTTTCCTCCAGCTGCTCTGGACACGTTCCTCGACTCCGTCGCCATCTGCGCCGACGCTCCGCTGATGCCCACTCCGGCTCCACGCAAGGCCAAGGCTACTGTCGCGGTTACTCGTCGTAGCGCCCGCCTAGACAAGAAGAAGGCTCTTCTCCCACCGGGCGCCGGCTCAGACGCGGTCCAAGAGATCATTGCCAGGGTCTATGGCGTCCTTGATCCATCTGTTGGCTGCGACGACAAGGCCAAGCAAGCGTACCTAGACATGTTTGCCACTCTGCTAGCCGCTCCTGTGGTCCAGGCGATTGCGGGGCTTGTTTCGCATGCAAGAACCTCACATAAAAGAAGAAGGGCAAGAAAGCAACCGTGGAGGATCAATTTATTGATGTGTAGGTGTCCTAGTAGTTCTAGTGGCCCTTGCGTCCGACGCTCGGCCCGGGAGGTCTCCCATCCCAAGATGTATCGCCTTCTGCTTTCTGTTTTCCGTTTTAGTCTTCGGATGCTGCGCATCGCCGCGGCTTGAGGTTGCCTATCGTCTCACCCCTGGGGTGCTTCATGTTCGTCTGCTATCTTCTACAACATGTGTGTTTGCGTCAACCACCCGTCTACCGGCTTCTTGGCTTTGAGAAGCCGCTCCTGCCGTGATCACTCAAAGTTTCCTTAATGGCACAACCTAATGTTAACATCATCTGTTGGAACGTTCAAGGCCTAAACTCGCGTGCATGCCGGGATGCCATTCGGGACATCGTCCGGGACTCTCATGCCTCCATTGTCTGCCTCCAAGAGACGAAACTCCAGGCTGTTGATGACGCCATCATCCGCGAGATACTCGGCCCGTGTTTCGTCGTGAACTACTATATCCTCCCGGCCTCCCGGCCGACGGCACCCGCGGGGGCTTGAATATGTCCGCGTCGGATCGTTTCTTCACCCTATCCGGCTTCCATGCGACTCCGGGCTCCATCTCCGCCACCGTCACCATGCTCAACGAGCGCGCTTCGTGGACAATCACGGGCGTCTATGGCCCGCAGGGCAAGCAAGACAAGTTTGGCCTTCATTGAGGAGCTTAGGACTCTCAAGACCGTGGCCAGAAGCGAGTGGCTCCTCCTGGGGGATTTCAACCTCATCACTAAAGCGGCGGATAAGAGCAACGCCAACATCAATCGCTGCCTGGTGGGCAAGTTCCGTGGGGCTCTTGATTTCTTGCAGCTAAAGGAGCTTCACCTAGGCGGGCGTCGTTTCACCTGGTCAATGTGCAGGCCAACCCGGTCCTTACCAAGTTTGACCACGTATTCCACTCCGACGATTGGGACATGCTCTTCCCCAATGCGCACCTTCAGGCCATCACCACAGCTTGCTCGGATCCTGCTCCGTTATATCTTCAGGGGTGCGTCGACAACTCGAGAAAGCCTTCCTTTAAATTCGAGAAATTCTGGTTTCGTCTCCCGGGCTTCAAAGACACCGTTGCCTTGGCATGGGGCAAACCTGTTCAGGCCCGGGATGCCATCCGCAAGATCATATGAAGCTCTGTCGGACTGCGAAGGCCCTACGCAAGTGGCAAAAGGAAAAAGTCTGGATGCTTGGCTCCCAGATCGCAGTTGCCAAGGAGATCATCTGGCGCCTGGATGTTGCTGAGGAGGGAAGACCGCTCTCAGACTCGAAGAGGGAATTGCATAAACAACTTCAGGCCTCGTACCTGGGCCTCCTCGCCATTCAGAAAATCAAGCTGAGACAGCGTTCTCGGCTCAACTGGATCTGCCTGGGGGATGCCACCACAAAGCTTTTCCATGCTCGAGCGAACGGAAGAAGGCGTAATAACTTCATTCAGACATTCACCACCACCTCGGGGCTGGCAATTACCAGACAAGACAAGGAATGGGCCCTTCTGGACCACTTTCAGGCTAACATCGGCACACCTGCCATGCGCACCAAGTCCGTTGTCTGGGAGAACATCGGGATGCAGCGCCACGACCTTTCAGCTTTGGACGCTCCATTTGACAAGGCGGATATTAAGGAGGCGGTATTCTACGCCTTCTTCAAATCTTGCTGGGAGATCATCAAAGTGGATGTCGTGGCTATGATGATGCAGCTCGCGAACCTGAGACGCGACTGCGCTGGCCTGATCAATTCTGCCGACATTATTCTGCTCCCGAAAAAAGTCGGCGCATCCTCGATTGGCGACTACCGCCCAATCAGTTTGATACACATCATCAACAAGATCTTCTCCAAGCTGTTGGCTAACCGTCTAGCCCCTCTGCTTCTGTCGCTGGTTTCCAAGTGCCCGAGTGCCTTCGTGCATCCACGATAATTTCCTACATGTGCAAAACTTGATCAAAGAATTGCACCGCTCTTCAACGCCAGGACTTTTCCTCAAGCTCGACATCTCCAAGGCTTTTGACTCTGTGGGTTGGGCCTATCTCCTGGAGGTGCTGCAACAGTTGGGATTTGGACAGCGTTGGCGGGACTGGATCTGCATGACCCTCGCTTCATCTTCCTCTGGGGTGCTGTTAAATGGGGAGCCGGCAACCCCATTCATGCACGGAAAAGGCCTTCATCAGGGTGACCCAGTGTCGCCTATGCTCTTCATTCTGGCCATTGATCCTCTGCGGCTTATGTTCCGGGCGGCTTCCCAAGCCGGGATCCTCAAGCCCATCAGGGCGCGGACGGCCTCCTGCAGGGTTTATCTCTATGCAGACGATGTTGGCATTTTCGCCAACCCGGTCAAAGAAGAGATCAACGCAATCGCTAAGATCCTTGCCTGTTTTGGGGATGCATCGGGCCTCGTCACAAATGTCAGCAAAACTGAGGTGTTCCCCATTCGCTGCCAGGACACTCAATCTCTCGGCAATCCTCTCGGCCTTCCCGGCCAAGCTGGCCTCGTTCCCCGACCGATACCTTGGTCTCCCACTGCATACCAGGCGGGTCAGAAGGGTTGACCTCCAACCTCTTCTAGACAAGGCCATGGGCAGGTTGTCGGGCTGGAAGGGGAAGAACCTGGCGCGAACGGGCAGGGTCTCCCTTGCAAAGTCCATGATGTGCGCCATCGCAAATCATCACCTCACGGCTTTTGCGCTTCCCACTTGGGCAATCCAGAAGCTCAGAAGATCACTCATAACTTTATCTGGAGCGGGAAAGACTCAAAAAACGCATCTGGCGGACACTCTCTGGTCAACTAGAAGACTGTCTGTCGGCCTAAGCCCATGGGGGGCCTGGGAATCACGGACCTCGAGAGATTTGGTCAGGTGCTCCGACTTCACTGGCCTTGGCTTATGTGGACTGATTCTGGCTGCCAATGGATAGGCTCTGCGGTGCCCTGTGATGACACGGATATGGCGCTCTTCAGGGCTTCTACCACCATCTCCTTGGGCAATGGGAGAAAATTCTTATTCTGCCAGGACAACTGGACAGGACGGGGCCCCCTGTCCCGGGCCTTCCCGGAGCTATACAAAATTTCCACCAAGAAGAGGAGAACTGTGATGAAGGAGCTCCAGGAGGAGAACTGGATCCGACCGGTAGTCCGTCTTTCATCGCTTACCCACCTACAGGAGTTCATTGCCCTCGCATCAGGTATCTCTCAGGTTGAATTGAACCTAGACCAGGAGGACTCCATCACTTGGCGGTGGACCCCCAATGGCATATAGTCCACTGCTTCGGCCTACGCGGCCTTGTTCACTGCATCCTATCCCAGGTTCTCCCCAACCAAGATTTCGGAGGCACACGCTGAGCCAAAATGCAAGTTCTTCGCTTGGCTTGTGCTCCCGAAAAAATCCTCACGACCGACATGCTTGTCATTCGTGGATGGCCGCACGTCCCTGGCTGCCCCCCTTTGCCTGGGGGCACCGAAGACGACCACTCATGTTGTAGGGTGGAACCCTAGGTGAAGTTCTTTCATGAATTGGACGGGGAATCCCCAAGAACAAGGGAAAACAAGAGGAACACTCAGGAACAAGTCCAATCACACATCCACTAGACCAACAAACACACAAGATCCACAAGGTACATGAACAATCAAAGGGAAACAAGATACATGGTAGAGTTCATCCCAAATCCTATGAAGGAGATGAGGGCTTGATGATCTAGGTAGATCCTTCCCTCAAGGGGGGTCTTGAGTTTGGTCACTCCAAGAGGAGGTCTTGATCTCCTAGTGGAGTGGTTCCATGGAGCAAAGCTCACAAATGTCTATCATATACTTTGCTATCCCCTCTAATGAGCTAGGTGGGGGTACTTATAGTCTAGGGGTGAAATAAGAGAGGGAGGGGGTTACAAGGGCAAAGTCCCCAACTTGCACGTAGGCCTTTGCGGAGTGGTCCGGGCACCCGGTGCAAAGAGGCCCGGGCACCCAGATGTGGTGCGGCTGTAGGTGGCTGGGCACCCGGGGCCGAAGGGCCGGGCACCCGAGCTGGATAGGACCGGCTGTAGAGGGCCCGGGCACCCGGGGGCGTGCCAGGCGGCTGGGGGCATGGGCCGGGCACCCGGGGGGCCAAGGCCCGGGCACCCAGGGTGGAAGGCAGCAGCTCCAGTGGGAGGGGTCGGGTACCTGGGGCTAGTTGGCCAGGCACCCGGGGCGGCCGGGCACCCGGGGCCTCCTGGCCGGGCACCCGGGGCGGCCAGAACCAGCACATCCGGCGGCCGGGCACCCGGGGACGCAGGGGCTGGGCACCCGGGGTGTCCAGTGGCTCCACTCCTTCGTGCCCATCTTCCTTCTCCTTCCTCCGTGTGTCTCCGGGTGAACTTGGTGTTTCCCTCCGTGCTTCCTCATGACGATCTCCCACGTACCTAAGAATGCACAATGTCTCCGTTTGAGGTAGGATCCGATTCATATGCGATTCCGAACGAGACTCGAAGAGGAAAGAAGTGACCTCGTTGTCGATGTTGCATGCATGTGCTCTTGTCACCGGTCCTCTCGGTGCTTGCGATGGTGATGGTGTGTCCATGTGGATGGATGAGGGATGCTCTGCATCATCTCCCCCTCCTTGGGAGAGATCCGTCCACGAATGATGATCTTCATCGCCATGGGAAAGAGAGGGCGTCGCCGTGTAGAAGTGGACAACCATCAAGCACTTGTCATGTGGAAGCTCGAAATGGGCACTCTCCAATGTCGCACCTTCTTGTAGTTCCTTCAAAAGGAACAAAGATAACAAGCACTTGGAAAAACAAATGTGATTGGCATTAAAGCAAAACCAAGCATTCAAGCAGTGATCCACCCAACAAGTGTTGTCATCAAGCATAGCATATGGTTTGACAAAGAAGTGTGGCATGGAATGTAAGCATCTAAATTGAGCACAATCAAGGACATCATGGATACACACATGCAAATGTGAGGTAGCGATGCAAATATGTTTGACAAGATAGCAAGCATCGTCCTCAAGATCATAGCAAACATGCATAAAGAGCTCGACAAATGGTCTATGGTAGGCATAAGAGTCATTCACAACACCAAAAGAAATGAAATGTCTAAGCACATGGGACCGTAGGAGGTTCGTTTCCTCCGTTTTGCGGTACGTCACACCCCTCCCGATCAACAGGACCCCCGTTTCGACCGTAGGAGGTCTGTTTCCTCCGTTCTGCGGTACGCCAGGCCTCGTTTTCATCGCCTGTTCCGTCCAGGCCCTCCCGATGAACACGACCACGCATTCCGTTCCGACCCAGCCGGTTGGCTCCCACGTGTTTCGTTGCCTCCCGATGAACACGACGCATCCCGTTGCCTCCCCATGAACACGACGCATTCCGTTTCCTCCCCATGAACACGACGCATTCTGTTGCCTCCCCATGAACACGACGCATTCCGTTGCCTCCCCATGAACACGACGACGACGCTGTTTCTCCGTTCTGACCCAACCATGTACACGAGCCCTGGCCGTATGTATGCGCGAGTAGGCGTTCGAGACCCCGCCCGTATGTACACATACATGGCCGTATTTTCTTTCTTGCACCCTGGCCGCTGTACGTACGTGTACATGCTACGTGCGCGCCTCTACTACGACACGTACACGCCTTTACTATGACACGTGCTCGCCTCTTCATCCACCAGTATATATGTACGTACACATTCGCGACCAGAATGAAAATGCTACGTACGCTGTGACCAGGTGGGTCCCGACTGTGAGGCACTTCCTTGCGTGCGAAGAGGTGGCTGGTGGGTCCCAGCAGTCAGGGGGCGAATCGTTTTTTTGCCCGGACGCACTTCCTTGCGTGCGAAGATGTAGCTGGTGAGTCCCAGCAGTCAGGGGGGCGAATCGGCTTTTTGCCCAGACGCACTTCCTTGCATGCGAAGATGTAGCTGGTGGGTCCCAGCAGTCAGGGGGGAACGTTTTTTTCATGAAATACGGTGGCCCGTCCGGTGGGTCCCCGCTGTCAGGTGGAGGAATCATTATTTTGCGCGTAATAAGGAGGCACTTCCTTGCTGCGGCCGTGGACCCAGCTGTCAGCCTCTCCACGTACAGTCCACGTCCGATGGAAGTCGTTCCTTGACCACGTTGACCACGCCGCGCCGAGAGCACCACCGCGGTGGACGACGGCGAGGACTAGGAAGGGGACGACTCGGAGCCAAGGAAGACGCAGCAGTGGATGCCCACGCGAAGAGGAGTATGAGGGTTCACTGGTTCGGCTGCGATGTGAGGCTGCTGTCGCCGTAGAATGACAGGGGGTGTGGGTGAGTAGAGGGATGGCCTGGCCAGCGGTGGGAGTAGTAGGGGCGGTGAGGCCTCCGCGGCATCACAGCCGGCCACGGGAGGCAGGAGCACGCGGCACGATCGGCGCTGGTTTGGGTGGCTGGAACAAGAAGACCAAAGGTTGAAGAAGCACTACGGCCGTTGGATGGACATCGAACGATAATAGGAGCTAGAATCGTTCATATTGACTAAGTTGACAAAGCCCTCCGTCCCCGTCAACTTGGTAGGCCCACAAGACAGCCTCCCACTATGCTGGGTTCCAGCTGGCAGGGGGAATATTCATTTTTTGTGCGTAATAAGGAGGCACTTCCTTGCGTGCGAAGATAGCTTGTGGGTCCGACATGTCAGCGGGGGGCACGTTATTTTCGCGAAATACAGAGGCCCTTCCGGTGGGTCCCAGATTTCAGGTGGAGGAATCATTATTTTGCGCGTAATAAGGAGGCATTTCCTTGTGTGCGGCTGTGGACCCAGCTGTCAGCCTCTCCATGCACAATCTACTTCCGATGGTGTCGTTCTTTGACCACGTTGACCATGCCGTGCCGAGCGAATCCAAGGTGGTGGACGACGGCGAGGCGCCGGTCAGCAACGAGCCGGAGATGGGAAGACGCGGGAGTAGAGTCGCAGACGGAGAGGTGTACGAGGGTTAACTGGTTCTAGTGCGGTGTGGTTCGACAGTCGGTGGAGAAGAACAGGAGGTGTGGAGGGGTGGAGGGATGGCCTGACCAACGATGGAGTAGCGCTTCATAGCGAAGCGTGCTAAGCAAAGCTGCTAGCAGCAGGAGGCGGGAGGTGGTCCCGGCGGCGCTGGAGGAAGAAGACGAGAGATTGAAGATGGATGCCGGTCGTTGGATGTAAATCCAACGGCTAACATGTCACAATCAATTGTTGACTAAATTTACAACGACTTGTGTTGGCTTCAACCTATTGGCCCACATTTCAGCCTCCAAAAATGTGGCACGTATTCAACTCATTTTTTCAGAATTTACAGTCTTTTTTTTGCGCGGTAGAATTTACAGTCAATTTGATCTTTTTTTAATTACACCATTAGCTGGGCTGGGTGAACAAATAATGTAGCGTCCATGCGGCCCATTTATTTTATTTCCTAAAAAATTACAGGACATTTGCACTTTCTCGAAATACACGATTTTGCTGGGCTGATTCTAATTATAATGTTGGGTTGGGCCAGTAATGTTATCAAAAAATAAAAAAGGGTTGAGCATTTTGTTATAAATATATTTAAACAATAAGTGATATTATTACATTCATCCTTAAATCTTACCAAGCTTTTGTACACAATCACTAGGATTTTCGGGCCAAAACAATCCAGGATTTTATTTGTTAAGAAATTATTTTTATAAGTTAATAAGATGTGGGATATTGTTTTCTTACATACGTAAGTATCTGTTAAATATATGATGAAAATAAAAATAATATATAATAACATATAAAATTATTTAAATATATATAATATAGTTAGAAGGGAAACATAAGTTGGACCTGGCGTTCCTATTCTTATATAGAAAAATAGAACAGACCTCTGCGTTTGCTTCAAAAAAAATACATAAATTGGGCTGCCCAAAATAAAACCTCGGATGGGAGGTCCATAGGCCGGTCCTATGGACCTCCCATCCGAGGTCGTGGGCTGCGCATGTTAAAAATGAAAGCCTAGACGGGCAGCCCAAAACCACGTCCAGCACTTGCCAAAACTTCGTCCCTCGTTTTCTCTGTGTTTCGCACACTCGACATTGTGTGGGCATTTTGACTGTGCATCATATGAAGATGTGCTATGCATGAATGTTGATCAACATGATGTTAGCTGGCTGGTAGTTCCATTTTCGACCACGAATAAAACTTCCAACATGATGTTAACCCTGTTTGAAAAGACCCTGTTAATATAAATGCTCTGCCTCTGAAAGTTGCAGTTTCATATCTGAAACTGAACTTGCAGTTTCTTATCTGAAACTGAAACTTGCAGTTTCTTCAATGAGAAGCACATTGTCTGCACTTTTATACTCCTATGAAACTACATTTGTTTAAGTGCTAAAAATAGATCTTTAGAATTCATAAAATACTTCATATGCTCAATACTGCAAATCTGAAATTCAAAAGACATTCATATCTGAAAGTACTCTCAAAATACACAACACAAAACACAATTCACAACCTGCAAATACTGACAAACCTAAGCTCCTCCTAACAATTCACAACATGCCCGTCTATTGGGCTTGGGGGGCAGCCCCCTCCTATTCCTCGGCGGCAGACAGCCGCCCCGTGAGACGATGTGAATGGTGAGGGAGACGATGGCGCTGAAGCGTCTTCGGGCCAACTGCTTTTCTCCTCTTTTAGTTGGGTTCGGTCAACGAAGACTCCACCGGCTCGCTCTGGCAGGACACCCTCACAAACGACACCCTGTAGATGCTCGATCCTTCAATCTCTGGTGGATGCTCCATCTGGGATCGATACTCCCACCACCGCTCCCTCACGATCGGATTCGGTGAATCTGTTTGCTCCATGGCCCAGAGGAGCAGCTCTATGTACTCCTGCGCGACTCCCTCCAGGAGTATCGCCACCTTTTTGCTCTGTTGCGGATATTTGGCCATGGATGTCGCCGTCGCCGCTAGTTGGTCCTTGTTGTCAAACTAGGACTGTATCTCCAACATCCTAGCTAGCTTCAAAGGGTCGCCATCTGCGATCCTCACATATCGGTTGTACTCCTCCATCGATCTACTTCTCCACAGCACCTTCACTCACCGGTGGTGGTTTTTGAATGGAAGAGGAGAGGAGTAGCGCTGGTTTTGGATTAGAACGGGAGAGGAGCGACGCTGGTTTTGGACTAGAACAGGAGAGGAGGGGCGGTGGTTTTGAAATGGAAGAGGAGAGGAGCGGCGCTGCATTTAGATTGGAACAGGAGAGGAGCGGCGGTGGTTTAAGAGGAGAAGAGGAAGAGCGGCGCTGGTCTTGGAAGTATTTTTTTGTTGTTCTGCGTGTTTTGGGTCAAAGTTTGACCACGTACTGTATTTGACAAGCAAAATGTGAATGCATGTCACCAAAAATTGTATCGTTTGGTTCGTATCTGAATGTACTTTCAAATTATATTATTTTTGCAACGTATAACATATATTCTATGTGCGAAAATCATGGTCAATTATGACCCAGAATAAAAGGGAGACTAGTTAATGTGGGGTCGCTTTATTAATTGAAGGGTAAATTGATTTTGATTTTGATCCAGTCACAACGCGTCGGCCCTCTCGTCCAATCCTAAATCGCTGCCGCACGCTCTTCTCCCTCTTCTCCATTGCAAAACCACGTCCTCTCCTCTCCATCATCTCCATTCCAAAACCACCGTCTCGCCTCTGCCTCTTCTGATCTTCTCCATTGCAAAACCACCTTCTCTCCTCTCCATCATCTCCCTTCCAAAACCACCGTCTCGCGTCTCCCTCTTCTGATCTTCTCCATTGCAAAACCACCTCCTCTCCTCTCCATCATCTCCATTGCCCCCAATGACTAGCCCAACTCAGTTGTCGCTGTTTAAACCTCGCACTGATCTGAAGCACATGACACCTAATTTTGCGAGATGACAAGAAACCTTTTTTTAGATTTCTCACCACAACTACAGCCATGTACAACACAGCCTGCATGATATGTAGACGATAGCCAATCCAGGCATGTCTGCTGGAGTCTGGTCACATGCATGGACGAACTGATCTTCCCTGTTTTGCAGGGATCGTCCAGGCACCAACATAGTACAACACTTCTCTAGTACTATCGCTCGTCTCCCTCTTCTATTAAGTCACCTGACTTGCGGGGCCGGGGAGTGTGGCTATGGTCGGTTCTCAATTGTCGTCCCACATGTGTGTGAAAACGCAATATGACGCGCGTTCCATTCGAAGAGCAGCGCGCCAGACCGACCGACCGTCTGGGGTGCGACGCGAACGCGATGGGCGTGATGTATACTCCGTACATGTGTACCGCCGTTTTCTAGATGCTTTGCTCCATGGCGGGGCGCAATCCATGGATACAAAATTAGTATATTGTATACTCACTACAAGAAATATGTCAACTTGCGACCACCACTATTGGTCACTGAAAGGTCATTGTTTTTCATTTGTGACCTTTTTTGACCAAAAACAGAAGGTCAAAAGCTGGCGGTCGTAAACTGAAATTAACGACCTTCTCTGTGATAGGTAAAAGGTCGTTGGTACTTCGACCAAAATTTTGGTCACTAGCAGCCTCCCTAAGCCACGTAGGATCCAGCGTGGCAAGCTGATGTGGTTAAGATTCAGCCCGGTCCGATTAGATGTCTATATGGGCCGACCCATTAATTCAACCCATTTAGTATATTTGTTTTTGTTAAATTTTGTCTGCTACATGGGCCAAGCCCAACTGGTCAGGCCACCATGTTTTATTTTTATGCACGTTTGGCCTTTCAAGAATATATGTACAATTTTGTGCAGCCCATTTCTGGTTTACATTCAACCTTTTTATACATTCAAATATTAATTCAATCCTGGAGTTGGTCCAGTACTCTTTTCATCCCATTCACATATTCGTACATATGATCCACCTTTTCGACAAATTTCGCAAATAATTTCATATTTGAGCACTAATATGTTTACATCACAGGCCATAAAGCCCTACAAAATAGTATCACTTGTTCCTATACAAAACTATCAAATGATACGTACAACAAAACAGAATACAGAAAATTTAGTTCAACAAAAATAGGGTTTCTTCCTCTTCCATCTTCCAGAACACACAACACCTGTGAAAATAAAGATGCCACAACAAAAATGGAAGGATCGGCCACTAGAAGCATATTGAATACAAGGGAAACAATCAAACTAAAGACGAACAGTGAGTGAGTATAACTAAAACAAATGATCGGCACTGTAGGTTCTATAAGCTTAAATTTCAGAGACCTGATTCAATTCAGAAAAGGAGTGGGAGCTTGTTTTAGAGGCAAGTGAGTGAGTGAACATGTTACTAGGATTAATTACCAGGAATTGGAAGAGAACGCTGGTGGAGAAGATGCACGCAAGGCCACCAAGCTAGCTGTAACAGCAGCACGAGCAGCAGTTAATTGGAGGAAACAAACCAAATGGGATAGCTGGTGAATGTGGCAAACAGTCGAACAATGGATGTACTTACACTGTCAAGGCAGAAATTGATCAAGACTAAATTGACAGCAGCAGCATCATCATCCAGGTAGCCAACCAGCAGCAGATACTCCATTTAAGTCAGTTAGTCTAACACTTTGCAATTTGCAGGAGAAGAAAGTCTGAAGAGCCAATCACGCTGCCCCCGACGCAGGACACGAGGTAGATGACGCCGACTCTCACTGCACCGAAATTGACGGGAATAATATCAGTTCAGAATGTTCAGGTAGATGTGCTCCTTTATAGAAGGCTGTTAAAAGCTCATAGGTCCCAAAACGTGCTCCCAAACTTGGTAGTTTACATAATATTGACCATCCAATGCCACTGTAAAGACCTGAAATACATGCAATGATTTAACAAGATATTTTTTGTGCAGAGCAAAGTAACATATGGGCATCAGAAATATGTTACTTTAGAATGCAGAGCAAAGTAAACCTCTCAACTCCACTAGTTATAATTATGTGTACAATGATCCCCTTTGATACCATCATACATGAATTAGAATCTCTAAAGTATGTCAATCAGGGATGATAACATGAAGCAGGCACGGCAACAGAATGAAGTGAAATCTTTATGCAAGCCCATGTATTTTGGTATAAAGATGCATTGAAGCAATTAAAAGCAAGCTTCTAGATCTATGTTTGGACGATAAAAAATTGTACAAGCTGAGTTATTTGATGAAATAATCCAAGCCTTTAGGCTCCTACTGGATATGCTCTTAATGTAGACAGTGCGCAGAACCACTATGGAAAGTTGGACACAATCACAGTAAGATCTTATCTAATGTAGATGTGCTGTCTTTGTCAGGATCACAAGCTATATGGATCATGATGGACTGTTACTAATAGCTGAATGGCAATCTAAGAAGTCAGACCCTACCAGTTCTAGGCTATCAACTCAACAAGCAACATCGCAATCCTCTCAACACCACTAGCTATTATTATGCATCGGCATCAAAGGGGATCGAAGATTTAATCAGTATTCACAGATCACGACAGAACCACCAAACGAAGGAAGATCTCTACTCGTCTAGTAGCAAGCAGGCAAGCAACCAAACACCTGCAGGGGCCACATCAGTTCCGTGGATGAACCGTACCAAATCTAAACTGTTGCTCGAGCCTGAGCCCGACGAGCACGAGGCTGAGCATGTTCACGAGTAGGTGGACGACGCCGGCGTGGAGCCAGATGTAAGTCACGAGTCTCCACCCCTGGTGCTCGTGCACCACCTAGTCCCACACGAGCGCGCCCAGCTTCTTCAATCTAGAGACAACAATATGTGCCCCGGAGCATAAGAGATGATGAATATCTTGTTGAATCGAAAGAACCGAAGCGGCGGATCACTCACGTGGCGGATGAGGGCCCGCATCAGCGGCGTGGGCGCCTGGTCAGCCTTGAGGCGCGTCGTGGCCTCCGGGGACGACGAGGCCGCCATCATCGCCGCGGAGGCAGTCACCCGCGAGGGCGGCCAACAGGCTTGGCCAGGACGTGCTTGACCTTGGAGAGGATCTCTCGCGGCCACCAACGTTGCTGCTGCTGCTGGATCCGAGCTTCGGGGATTGGGGATCTGGGAGACGAAACCCTAGCTGCGGAAGAGAAGGAAGAAGAGCTGGGATCGGGAGTGAGGTTCGGGTGCAGCGCGAGGGAAGGAGGGCGCCGCCGCCGACAATAGGAAGAGAGGGGTGAGGGAGAGGCCGGGACGAGGGGTGGAGGCGTCGATCTGGATCGGGGACAGAGAGAGGGAGGCGGCGGGAGGAAGGAAGGGAGGAGAGGTGAGTGATCTGGGTAGGGTTTGGTGCGGTGGGTTTGTTCAGATGGATGGATGGTTGGATTGCTAGCAATGGATGGATGGATGTCTGCCACGTCATTGATCCGTGTGACAGATGGTTCCACCAATCAGAATCTAGCATATGTGATTGTGTTTTTCCTCTTTTGTTTCTTTTATATTTTTAACACTCTTATTTCGGGTAAACACTCAACATATTAGCCTCATGTTGTATGTTTAAATGACCCAATATTGTGCACACATGTGTATCTTAGGATTTCAAACAATGATGATTTTGTGGTCTTCATTTGCATTGCACACAAAAATCATTTTTCATTTTTCGAGTGCTCAAAATGGGTTTCTTTGTGAAGGACCTACCATACATTTGTTGCAAAATTAGACCGCGCCATTTTTATAAAATACTAGGACATATTTAATGCATAATTGATCAAATGGTTGGGTGTCCAAAGCTTTTATCCACCTCTAGTGAAAAAGACAAATTATCGCTGATTCAGCTGGAAACGGGTCAAGTTTGAACTGCAACTGCCTCATTGTTTGCTCTTTATTTTTTGAAAAAACATTTTTAGGTACTTAAGTATCTATTTAATCAGAGAAACACCAATAAAATTCCAAGATTTGACTACTAGCTAGGAACGGTCATTCCCGTTGTTTTAACCGCAGTTTGAAACGTGCATAGAAAAATCAAAAAAAAAAAAAAAAACCTTTGCATTGTGTCATTATATGTGACCAAGTTACCAGAAAAAATAATAAACTTGTAATACGACAATTATCTAAAAAAGTGTTCTAAAAAATGAGCTATCATGTGTGAAGATTCATGGCTTTCAACCCAAATGTTCAATCTTATAGCCACATTCATGGCATAGTTTGTCCAAATGATCTCATATTGTTTACAAAGGTGCATCTTGAAATGACAAACAATGTTGGCTAAGGAAGTTTTCATTTTCTTTGAACGAAAAAATCATTTTCCATTTTTTGAGTGCCCAAAATGAGTTTTTTTGTGAAGGATCTATAATATATTTGTTGCAAAATTGGAACAAATCAATTTTCTAAAATACTAGGACATATTTAATGCACAATTGAACAAATGTTTGGGTGTCAAAAGATTTGATCCACCTCTCATGAAAAGGACTAATTTCTGCCGATTCAGTTGGAAGCGGGTCAAATTTGAACTGTAGATTCCTCATAGTTTGCTCATTATTTCTCCCAAAAATTATTTCTAGGTACAAAAGTATCTATTGAATCAGAGAACACCAAAAGTTTTCCAAGATTCAACCACTAACTAGGAACGGTCACTGGATATATCGATTGATCGGCTTGTGTGGAAAGCTATGAAAGACCTAGCTATATACAAGCACACATAGAGGAACATCGATCATTGCGCATGCACGCATGAGAGATAAAGAATGCCTGATATGATGGAGAGGGGGATGTGTGTGGGTGTGTGCCTTCATGGGAGACCGACCTGAAGAAAAAGATTGCATGCGTGCGATGGATAATGCCGACTGGTAGTGTGTGTGCATGCATGCACGAGAGAAAGTTAGTGGTACAATTATATAGAGAAGACTACTGTGTGGGTGTAAAAGAATAGGTGAGGTCATAATCAATGTAAAGTTGAATTCAAATATTTGAATAAGAGATCCTGATGTTTGAAACCCATGCATGCATGAATATAACGGAGATCTGCGCGGTGTGGTTTGGAAACGAGCATGTTGTAATGTATACAAATTGAACAAGGTCAGACTGATTTGAATTTGATATACCGATGGCAGACATCATTTGGCCACGTCGCATCCGTGCATGGACACATTATTCTAATTGGAGATGATGGGCGGCTTTCGCATCACATATCTATATCTATACCCCTATATATATATATTATATTTTGTATTTTTTATATTGTGTGCGGGTAACTTTAACTTTGAAAGATGGTCGTTGGATGAGGCGAATCCGATGGTTCAAAGATGGCAAATTTTACCACTACTGGCCGTTGGATATCATCTAGATTCCACCAGATTTTGCCACATGTATAATCTAGAAGACTCCATGGTTGAACTTAAGCATAATGCACAAACATCAAAACACAAGCACTTCTTATTTGTTCTAGAATCTTCCGTATCAGAATTGCCCAAATGTTTTTCTACATGATTTGCCATTATTTGTTTTTACTTTATGTCTTACGATGCACAATTCCATGAACCTTAAAATAGATTAGCTTTCTTATAAAAACTAGATGATTTTGAATGAAATGAACTATAAGAATTAAACAAACATCTACATCATGCATATATGACTCAAAGTTTGCATGCTATAATGTGGTATTTATTCATAATTTGTGAGGGAGTCCTGGATTAGGGGGTATCCGGACAGCCGGACTATAACCTTTGGTCGGGCTGTTGGACTATGAAGATACAAGATTGAAGACTTCGTCCCGTGTCCGGATGGGACTTTCCTTGGTGTGGAAGGCAAGCTTGGCAGTACGGATATGTAGATCTCCTTCCTTGTAACCGACTCTGTGTAACCCTAGGCCCCTCCGGTGTCTATATAAACTGGAGGGTTTAGTCTGTAGGACATAACAACAACAATCATACCATAGGCTAGCTTATAGGGTTTAGCCTCTCTGATCTCGTGGTAGATCCACTCTTGTACTACCCATATCATCAATATTAATCAAGCAGGAGTAGGGTTTTACCTCCATCGAGAGGGCCGAACCTGGGTAAACACCGTGTCCCTTGCCTCCTATTACCATCCGCCTAGACGCACAGTTCGGGACCCCCTACCTGAGATCCGCCGGTTTTGACACCGACATTGGTGCTTTCAGTATCTCCTAAGTACCTAAGTACCTCTCTTTTATAGACAACACCATCGTGCTACACCCGTCCAGGATACGGCACAACGGAGACACAGGCGCAGACGTGCAGCAGGGACCCGTTCCAAGGATTCTTTTTAGATTAAGACCCTGCGTAAACCTTTTTTACTGTCTCTTGTTGATACACATCCCCCGGATTCTCAGTACAACCGAGAAGGAGGCTAGCGTCTTGGCATGTGGCCATGTCAGAGTATTGCACGTACCTGGACACCAGGGGCTTATTACAAAGGGCTCTTTTCAGCCCGTTTAAAATCACAAAGACCGAATACCTTAGGGAGTGTTCAGCGTCGCGTGTTTGGCCTTATATGCATCAGCTCCGAATCATGTCTTTGGTCAAATTTTGGGTTTGGCCGGCTCCTGTGTTTTGCTGCCTTACGTTCCGCTCTATCGGCTAAGGCGACACCAGGATGTCACATCCTAGCTAGTCATGCATTAGAGTGTTGCATCATGTCTATCTTTCATCAGAAACTTGAATTGGGGAAGACAGAACCCCCAGCACCCCCTCTGAAATCAACTAAGGTTTACTAAAAATATTTTCAATGAACCTGAAATGCCCTTGTAAAAAGTTCACCCTCTTTGTCTTGGGTTAGAACCTCTGGCAAAATTGGTGCAGAATTTTCTAGGTCAACAAAAGGTCATTGAATTAAATCATATGTAAATTGCATTTGGGCATTTAAATGCTAGTAAATATTTTGAATTCTCAAATAATTCTTAAAATAAGTTTGGGCTGTTGGAGATACTCTAAACAGAGCCTTTGATTATTTTCAGGATTTTTAGAAGTGCCTAGCTATTTTTAATAAAGCCACAAACTTACAAAAAAATAGAAAAACAGAAATAAAAGAGAGAAGGAGGGATCTAACCTGGCACCACCAACCGGCCCACCTGGCGGCCCAGCACTGTGCTGGCCCATGCCAGCCAGCTGCTTCGTCCCCGCCAGGCAGGCAGGGAGGTGACGCCGGCGAGCACGAGCTCGCCACGGCGCCAGCAGCTTGCCGCTTCACGCGCCTGGACCCTGGGCAGGCTCCACGTTGCCGCCCCGACCCCGTGGACACCTCACTCGCCCCCTGCCTCTCTCCCTCGCTCTCCCGCACCATTGCCGACACACCTGCCGCCGCACCGCCGACGTAGTCGCGTTCTCCATCGTCCTCACGCCATGCCACCGTGTCCAGAAGCTCCGCCGCCCTCCTCTCCTTCGAGCAAGCCGAGCCCCGAGCACTCGCTTGCCCCGCAGGCCGCAGCCTCTGCAACAACCTCGCCCGACTCCGCCTTCGCCGGAGATCCCCTTCGTAGTCATTGCTGCATCAGCTCATCCCCGACCGCGCCGTCTGCTCCTACGTGATCGCCGTGAGCTGCTGCACCTCCCCATCCTCTCCGTTCTCTCCCTCGAGCACCATAGCGACTACACGAGGCTTCACCACACGCGCCGCCGTGGAGCTCGTCGCCGACGATGCTCCGGCCACCCACTGGCCACACCACCATGTCCCACACACTCACCGCACTCGCAGGAACCCGTAGCACCACTCCACGCGCCTCGCCGTGCCCCGTAGCTTTGGGTTCGTCTTCACCTGACTCCAGCGACCGCCAAGCTCGTCGTCGGCGACGTTCCCGGTGAAGGAAATATGCCCTAGAGGCAATAATAAAGTTATTATTTATTTCCTTAAATCATGATAAATGTTTATTATTCATGCTAGAATTGTATTAACAGGAAACATAATACATGTGTGAATACATAGACAAACAGAGTGTCACTAGTATGCCTCTACTTGACTAGCTCATTAATCAAAGATGGTTATGTTTCCTAACCATGAACAAGGAGTTGTTATTTGATTAATGAGGTCACATCATTAGTTGAATGATCTGATTGACATGACCCATTCCATTAGCTTAGCACCCGATCGTTTAGTATGTTGCTATTGCTTTTATCCATGACTTATACATGTTCCTATGACTATGAGATTATGCAACTCCCGTTTGCCGGAGGAACACTTTGGGTGCTACCAAACGTCACAACGTAACTGGGTGATTATAAAGGAGTACTACAGGTGTCACCAAAGGTAGATGTTGGGTTGGCGTATTTCGAGATTAGGATTTGTCACTCCGATTGTCGGAGAGGTATCTCTGGGCCCTCTCGGTAATGCACATCACTTAAGCCTTGCAAGCATTGCAACTAATGAGTTAGTTGCGAGATGATGTATTACGGAACGAGTAAAGAGACTTGCCGGTAACGAGATTGAACTAGGTATTGGATACCGACGATCGAATCTCGGGCAAGTAACATACCGATGACGAAGGGAACAACGTATGTTGTTATGCGGTCTGACCGATAAAGATCTTCGTAGAATATGTAGGAGCCAATATGGGCATCCAGGTCCCGCTATTGGTTATTGACCGGAGACGTGTCTCGGTCATGTCTACATTGTTCTCGAACCGTAGGGTCCGCACGCTTAAGGTTTCGATGACAGTTATATTATGAGTTTATGAGTTTTGATGTACCGAAGGAGTTCGGAGTCCCGGATGAGATCGGGGACATGACGAGGAGTCTCGAAATGGTCGAGACGTAAAGATCGATATATTGGACGACTATATTCGGACATCGGAAAGGTTCTGAGTGATTCGGGTATTTTCGGGAGTACCGGATAGTTACGGGAGAAGCAATGGGCCTTGATGGGCTTTAGTGGGAAGAGAAGAAAGGGCCAAGGGGCTGCTGCGCCCCCCCCTTCCCTCTGGTCCGAATTGGACTAGGGAAAAGGGGGCCGGCCACCTTTCCTTCTCCTCCACTTCCTTCTCCCTTCCTCCCCTCTTGGTGGACTCCTACTAGGACTTGGAGTCCTAGTAGGACTCCACATCCTGGCCGCACCAAGCCTTGGCCGGCCTCCTCCTCCTCCATCCTTTATATACAGGGGCAGGGGGCACCCCATAGACACACAAGTTGATCATTGAGATCGTTCCTTAGCCGTGTGCGGTGCCCCCCTCCACCATATTCCACCTCGGTCATATTGTAGCGGTGCTTAGGCGAAGCCCTGCGACAGTAGAACATCAAGATCGTCACCACGCCGTCGTGCTGACGGAACTCTTCCCCGAAGCTTTGCTGGATCGGAGCCCGGGGAACGTCATCGAGCTGAACGTGTGCCAAGAACTCAGAGGTGCCGGAGTAACGGTGCTTGGATCGGTCGAATAGTGAAGACGTACGACTACATCAACCGCGTTGATATAACGCTTCCGCTTTCGGTCTACGAGGGTATGTAGACAACACTCTCCCCTCTCGTTGCTATGCATCACCATGATCTTGCGTGTGCGTAGAATTTTTTTGAAATTACTACGTTCCCCAACAGTGGTATCAGAGCCTAGGTTTTATGGTTTGATGTTATTTGCATGAGTAGAACACAAGTGAGTTGTGGGCAATATAAGTCATACTGCCTACCAGCATGTCATACTTTGGTTCGGCGGTATTGTTGGACGAGACGATCCGGACCAACCTTACGCGTACTCTTACGCGAGACCGGTTCCCTCGACGTGATTTGCACATAGATGGCTTGCGGAAGACTGTCTCTCCAACTTTAGTTGAACCGAGTATGGCTACGCCCGGTCCTTGAGAAGGTTAAAACGGAGTCTATTTGACAAACTATCGTTGTGGTTTTGATGCGTAGGTAAGATGAGTTCTTGCTTCAGCCCATAGCAGCCACGTAAAATTTGCAACAAACAAAGTAGAGGACGTCTAACTTGTTTTTGCAGGGCATGTTGTGATGTGATATGGTCAAGACATGATGCTAAATTTTATTATATGAGATGATCATGTTTTGTAACCGAGTTATCGGCAACTGGCAGGAGTCATATGGTTGTCGCTTTATTGTATGCAATGCAATCGCGATGTAATGCTTTACTTTATTACTAAGAAGTAGTGATAGTCGTGGAAGCATAAGATTGGCGAGACGACAACGATGCTACGATGGAGATCAAGGTGTCGCGCCGGTGACGATGGTGATCATGATGGTGCTGCAGAGATGGAGATCACGAAGCACAAGATGATGATGACCATATCATATCACTTATATTGATTTGCATGTGATGTTTATCTTTTATGCATCTTATCTTGCTTTGATTGACGGTAGCATTATAAGATGATCTCTCACTAAATTATCAAGAAGTGTTCTCCCTGAGTATGCACCGTTGCAAAAGTTCTTCGTGCTGAGACACCACGTGATGATCGGGTGTGATAGGCTCTACGTTCAAATACAACGGGTGCAAAACAGTTGCACACGCGGAATACTTAGGTTATACTTGACGAGCTATGCATATAAGATATGACCTCGGAACACGGAGACCGAAAGGTCGAGCGTGAATCATATAGTAGATATGATCAACATAATGATGTTCACCATTGAAACTACTCCATCTCACGTGATGATCGGACATGGTTTAGTTGATTTGGATCACGTGATCACTTACAAGATTAGAGAGATGTCTATCTAAGTGGGAGTTCTTAAGTAATATGATTAATTGAACTTTAATTTATCATGAACTTAGTCCTGGTAGTATTAGCATATCTATGTTGTAGATCAATAGCTCGTGTTGTTGCTTTCATATGTTTATTTTGATATGTTCCTAGAGAAAATTATGTTGAAAGATGTTAGTAGCAATGATGCGGATTGGATCCGTAATCTAAGGTTTATCCTCATTGCTGCACAGAAGAATTATGTCCTTGATGCACCGCTAGGTGACAGACCTATTGCAGGAGCAGATGCAGACGTTATGAACGTTTGGCTAGCTCAATATGATGACTACTTAATAGTTTAGTGCACCATGCTTAACGGCTTAGAATCGGGACTTCAAAGACGTTTTGAACGTCATGGACCATATGAGATGTTCCAGGAGTTGAAGTTAATATTTCAAGCAAATACCCGAGTTGAGAGAGATGAAGTCTCCAACAAGTTCTATAGCTAAAAGATGGAGGAGAATCGCTCAACTAGTGAGCATGTGCTCAGATTGTCTGGGTACTACAATCGCTTGAATCAAGTGGGAGTTAATCTTCCAGATAAGATAGTGATTGACAGAATTCTCTAGTCACCATCACCAAGTTAGTAGAACTTTGTGATGAACTATAGTATGCAAGGGATGACGAGAAAGACTCCCGAGTTTTTCATGATGATGAAATCGATGAAGGTAGAAATCAAGAAAGAGCATCAAGTGTTGATGGTTGACAAGATCACTAGTTTCAAGAAAAGGGCAAAGGGAGAAAGGGGAACTTCAAGAAGAACAGCAAGCAAGTTGCTGCTTAAGTGAAGAAGCCCAAATCTTGTCCTAAGCCTGAAACTAAGTGCTTCTACTGCAAAGGGACTGGTCACTGGAAGCGGAACTACCCCAAGTGATTGGCGGATAAGAAGGATGGCAAAGTGAACATAAGTATATTTGATATACATGTTATTGATGTGTACTTTACTAGTGTTTATAGCAACCCCTCAGTATTTGATACTAGTTCAGTTGCTAAGATTAGTAACTCGAAACAGGAGTTGCAGAATAAACAGAAACTAGTTAAGGGTGAAGTGACGATGTATGTTGGAAGTAGTTCCAAGATTGATATGATCATCATCACACACTTCCCTATACTTTCGGGATTAGTGTTGAACCTAAATATGTGTTATTTGGTGTTTGCGTTGAGCATAAATATAATTTGATCATGTTTATTGCAATACGGTTATTCATTTAAATTAGAGAACAATTGTTGTTCTGTTTACATGAATAAAACCTTCTATGGTCATACACACCAACAAAATGGTTTGTTGGATCTCGATCATAGTGATACACATATTCATAATATTGAAGCCAAAAGATGCGAAGTTAATAATGATAGTGCAACTTATTTGTGGCACTGCAGTTTAGGTCATATTGGTGTAAAGCGCATGAAAAAACTCCATGCTAATGGGATTTTGGAATCACTTGATTAGGAATCACTTGATGCTTGCGAACCATGCATTATGGGCAAGATGACTAAAACGCCATTCTCCGGAACAATAAAGCAAGCAACAGATTTGTTGGAAATCATACATACTGATGTATGTGGTCCAATGAATATTAAGGCTTGCAGCGGGTATCATTATTTTCTGACCTTCACAGATGATTTGAGCAGATATGGGTATATCTACTTAATGAAACACAAGTCTGAAACATTTGAAAAGTTCAAAGAATTTCAGAGTGAAGTTGAAAATCATCGTAATAAGAAAATAAAGTTTCTACGATCTGATCGTGGAGGAGAATATTTGAGTTACGAGTTTGGTCTACATTTGAAACAATGCGGAATAGTTTCGCAACTCACGCCACCCGGAACACCACAGCGCAATGGTGTGTCCGAACGTCATAACCGTACTTTATTGGATATAGTACAATCTATGATGTTTCTTACCGATTTACCAATATCATTTTGGGATCATGCATTAGAGACAGTTGCATTCACGTTTAAAAGGGCACCATCTAAGTCCGTTGAGACGACACAATCTGAACAGTGGTTTAGCAAGAAACCAAAGTTGTCGTTTCTTAAAGTTTGGGATTGTGATGCTTATGTGAAAAAGTTTCATCCTGATAAGCTCAAACCTAAATCGGAGAAATATGTCTTCGTAGGATACCCAAAGGAGACAGTTGGGTACACCTTCTATCACAGATCCGAAGGCAAGACATTCGTTGCTGAGAATGGATACTTTCTAGAGAAGGAGTTTCTCTCGAAAGAAGTGAGTGGGAGGAAAGTAGAAAACTTGATAAGGTAATTGTACCTTCTCCCTTATTGGACAGTAGTTCATCACAGAAATCTGTTCTTGTGACTACTACACCAATTAGTGAGGAAGCTAATGATGATGATCATGTAACTTCAGATCAATTTACTACCGAATCTCGTAGGTAAACCAGAGTGAGATCCGCACCAGAGTGGTACGGTAATCCTGTTCTGGAAGTCATGTTACTAGAACATGACGAACTTGCGAACTATGAGGAAGCGATGATGAGCCCAGATTCCGCGAAATGGTTTGAGGCCATGAAATCTGAGATATGATCCATGTATGAGAACAAAGTATGGACTTTGATGAATTTGCCCGATGATCGGCAGGCCATAGAAAATAAATGGATCCTTAAGAGGAAGACGGACGCTGATAGTAGCGTTACTATCTACAAAGATAGAATTGTCACAAAAGGTTTTCGACAAGTTCAAGGTGTTGACTACAATGAGAGTTTCTCACTCGTATCTATGCTTAAGTCTGTCCGAATCATGTTAGCAATTGCCGCATTTTATGAAATCTGGCAAATGGATAACAAAACTACAATCCTTGATGGATTTATTAAAGAAGAGTTGTATATGATGCAACCAGAAGGTTTTGTCAATCCTAAAGGTGCTAACAAAATATGCAAGCTCCAGCGATCCATCTATGGATTGGTGCAAGCATCTCAGAGTTGGATACACGCTTTAATAAGTTGATCAAAGCATATAGTTTTATACAGACTTGCGGTGAAGCCTGTATTTACAAGAAAGTGAGTGGGAGCACTACAGCATTTCTGATAAGTATATGTGAATGACATATTGTTGATCAGAAATAATGTAGAATTATTCTGCAAAGCATAAAGGAGTGTTTGAAAGGAGTTTTTCAAAGAAAGACCTCGGTGAAGCTGCTTACATATTGAGTATCAAGATCTATAGAGATAGATCAAGACGCTTGATAAGTTTTTTCAATGAGTACATACCTTGACAAGATTTTGAATTAGTTCAAAATGGAACAGTCAAAGAAAGAGTTCTTTCCTGTGTTACAAGGTGTGAAATTGAGTAAGACTCAAAGCCCGACCACGACAGAAGATAGAAAGAGAATGAAAGTCATTCCGTATGCCTCGGCCATAGGTTCTATAAAGTATGCCATGCTATGTACCAGATCTATTGTATACCCTACACTGAGTTAAGCAAGGGAGAACAATGGTGATCTAGGAGTAGATCACTGGACAGCGGTCAAAATTATCCTTAGTGGAATAAGGATATGTTTCTCGATTATGGAAGTGACAAAAGGTTTGTCGTAAAGGGTTACGTCGATGCAAGTTTTGACACCGATCTGGATGACTCTAAGTCTCGATCTAGATACATATTTAAAGTGGGAGCAATTAGCTAGAGTAGCTCCGTACAGAGCATTGTAGACATAGAAAATTGCAAAATACATAACGGATCTGAATGTGGCAGACCCGTTGACTAAACTTCTCTCACAAGCAAAACATGATCACACCTTAGTACTCTTTGGGTGTTAATCACATAGCGATGTGAACTAGATTAGTGACTCTAGTAAACCCTTTGAGTGTTGGTCACATATCGATGTGAACTATGGGTGTTAATCACATGGTGATGTGAAACTGGTAAATCACATGGCGATGTGAACTAGATTATTGACTCTAGTGCAAGTGGGAGACTGAAGGAAATATGCCCTAGAGGCAATAATAAAGTTATTATTTATTTCCTTAAATCATGATAAATGTTTATTATTCATGCTAGAATTGTATTAACAGGAAACATAATACATGTGTGAATACATAGACAAACAGAGTGTCACTAGTATGCCTCTACTTGACTAGCTCATTAATCAAAGATGGTTATGTTTCCTAACCATGAACAAGGAGTTGTTATTTGATTAATGAGGTCACATCATTAGTTGAATGATCTGATTGACATGACCCATTCCATTAGCTTAGCACCCGATCATTTAGTATGTTGCTATTGCTTTTATCCATGACTTATACATGTTCCTATGACTATGAGATTATGCAACTCCCGTTTGCCGGAGGAACACTTTGGGTGCTACCAAACGTCACAACGTAATTGGTGATTATAAAGGAGTACTACAGGTGTCACCAAAGGTAGATGTTGGGTTGGCGTATTTCGAGATTAGGATTTGTCACTCCGATTGTCGGAGAGGTATCTCTGGGCCCTCTCGGTAATGCACATCACTTAAGCCTTGCAAGCATTGCAACTAATGAGTTAGTTGCGAGATGATGTATTACGGAACGAGTAAAGAGACTTGCCGGTAATGAGATTGAACTAGGTATTGGATACCGACGATCGAATCTCGGGCAAGTAACATACCGATGACGAAGGGAACAACGTATGTTGTTATGCGGTCTGACCGATAAAGATCTTCGTAGAATATGTAGGAGACAATATGGGCATCCAGGTCCCGCTATTGGTTATTGACCGGAGACGTGTCTCGGTCATGTCTACATTGTTCTCGAACCGTAGGGTCCGCATGCTTAAGGTTTCGATGACAGTTATATTATGAGTTTATGAGTTTTGATGTACCGAAGGAGTTCGGAGTCCCGGATGAGATCGGGGACATGACGAGGAGTCTCGAAATGGTTGAGACGTAAAGATCGATATATTGGATGACTATATTCGGACATCGGAAAGGTTCTGAGTGATTCGGGTATTTTCGGGAGTACCGGGTAGTTACGGGAGAAGCAATGGGCCTTGATGGGCTTTAGTGGGAAGAGAAGAAAGGGCCAAGGGGCTGCTGCGCCCCCCCTTCCCTCTGGTCCGAATTGGACTAGGGAAAAGGGGGCCGGCCACCTTTCCTTCTCCTCCACTTCCTTCTCCCTTCCTCCCCTCTTGGTGGACTCCTACTAGGACTTGGAGTCCTAGTAGGACTCCACATCCTGGCCGCACCAAGCCTTGGCCGGCCTCCTCCTCCTCCATCCTTTATATACAGGGGCAGGGGGCACCCCATAGACACACAAATTGATCATTGAGATCGTTCCTTAGCCGTGTGCGGTGCCCCCCTCCACCATATTCCACCTCGGTCATATTGTAGCGGTGCTTAGGCGAAGCCCGGCGACAGTAGAACATCAAGGTCGTCACCACGCCGTCGTGCTGACGGAACTCTTCCCCGAAGCTTTGCTGGATCGGAGCCCGGGGAACGTCATCGAGCTAAACGTGTGCCAAGAACTCGGAGGTGCCGGAGTAACGGTGCTTGGATCGGTCGAATCATGAAGACGTACGACTACATCAACCGCGTTGATATAACGCTTCCGCTTTCGGTCTACGAGGGTATGTAGACAACACTCTCCCCTCTCGTTGCTATGCATCACCATGATCTTGCGTGTGCGTAGACATTTTTTGAAATTACTACGTTCCCCAACACCCGGCCACCCCGAGCTCAACCACCACCACCAAACGCCGCGGCTTGCTCCCAGCTACGCGTAGATGCCCTCCGCCGCTCATTTGGTCGCCGGAACGCGCTAATGCACTCTCACCGCCGCGTATGGCCTCGCCGGCGGCTAAACTCCGTCGAGTTTGACCCGTTGACCTTGACTGGGTGGGCTCAGGTTGACTCCCCTGAGTCTATGACAATGGGACCCTCTCCGCTAATTAACCAAGATTAGTTTTAACTAAATTTAGTTAGTTTAAATAACTGCTGACACGCGAGACCCACTGGTCAGGTTGACCTGGACGTCCCATTTGACCACTGACGTCACCCTGACGCACTGCTGACGCAATAACTAATTTCTAGATTTATTTTTATATAGGAAATTCCAGAAATTGATGCAAACTTAAAAAATTCATAGAAATTAATCTGTAACTCCAAATGCAAAGATTTATATATGAATTTTGATCAGAAAAATTCAATCTATCCATTGGTAATTGTTTCATGCATGACGAAACAAGTTAACCTTGTTGTTTAAGCAAACTAAGATAATGCTTTATTTTGGCTATGTTAAATGAGCTAACATTTGAATCTTTGATTCAAATGGGTTCATTCCTTTCTATTTTAGCTTGCATTAGGCCAAGACACATTCATATTGCCATGTCATAGCATGCATCATATTTTTGCATATCGTCATGTGTTGATTATGTTCGGTGTGTCTTTCGTGGTAGGTTCTGCCTCCGAGGATAACTCCGAATATCCGTCTGAAGGGCAGTACCCTACTACCACTACATCAGGCAAGCAACCCATTGATCATTCCGATACAAACCGATGTTCTCGCTTCTGCTCTTGTTTACTGCATAAAGACAACGCGATTTTAACTGCTGTGTGTTGCGGTAGTTGAACCCACTTCCTTTGCATGACCTATCATTGCCACAGTAACTAGATGAAACCCACTAGCATGTGTAGGACTTGATTGAGCCATATGTGTGTTTCCTACCATGCTATGCTTGCTATGCTTAGAGTTGTGTTAGGTCTGGCTCATCGGGATGATGAACTAGAGTGAAAGGTTGAGTCGGTAATGAGAGTGAAGTGTTGAATATGATTTGGTAAAGGAATCGATGACAGGACATGTAGGAGTACATGGTGGGTTGTTTCAGTGAGGCTGTCCCTAAGAACTGAGATCTGTGTGCGTGATTTAAGATTCAGCTACTACCACGCATTGGGCCCGAAACCAATGGACCCTCTCGGCTTATTAACCACCCTTGTCCTCTGTCCGGGAGTTGCAAAGTAGTTTCTGGTGTTTGTAGTTTACTGGGGGCCGCAACTTTGCGCTGGCCTTAGTGGTGGGTTGTGTTGTGGTAGGCACGTGGCACGGTGTACCGAGTCGCCCGTTTGGTGTCTCGGGAACACTGCACACATCGTTCGGGGCCGTTAGTGGATACCTCGGCTGGACTCCCTGTGGATGGAACCCGAATAGGCGATAAACCTGGACTAGGGACTCGTGTGTTTAGTCAGGTCGTGGCCGACACCCTCGCTGGGCTTCCGCTTGAAGGTTGACGAGTACACGTCGTGTAGCGGCGTTAAGTGGTGAGAGCTTGTGTGAAGGAGTACACCCCTGCAGGGTATAAAACTATTCGAATAGCCGTGTCCGGGGTAGAGGACTACTTGGTCACCTATGCATTTCATAGACAAGTAAATGGATACTACTAAAAGCCTCAAGATAAGTGTCAGTACCACGGATGGCCCTCTCGTAGGTTGACGAGAGAGGATCCACGGTGGAGTATTGTGTTGGTGATTAGTGGACTTGTGTGCGACAAATGCTTTACAAGTTGTGTCTATCATAGGATAGCTTAGCCATGAGTCGAAGCTGGCTTGCTGCAATAACTCCACTACCTTCTTGAGAATGTGCATGTATAGTAGGATTCTGTTGTAAGACTTGCTGAGTACCTCCGTACTCATGTTGCTTTAATTAATGTTTTCAGACGACAACACCGCCCCTCCGATGGGTTCTATGTAGACCTCAACGTTGACGAGTGGCTAGCCACCCAGGTGGTGATCCAAGACTTGTGAAAGGTCGATGTAGATAGACAGGCTTCGTCAAGCCTTATTTCTTTCTAGTGTCTGTACTCAGACTGGTTTGCTTCCGCATGTGCATGTATGATTGTATGACTTGAGTATCGGGTCATGTGACCCCTACCTGTATGATTATGTTATGTATGGTTCCTCAGAGCCTTTTAAATAAAGTACTTCGAGTTGTAGAGTTTTGTTGTGATGCCATGTTGTATGTACTCATATCGGGCATATTGTGTGTATGATTAAATTGCTTGGTATGAGTGGGATCCGACAATCTAGTTGTTTATCCTTGGCAGCCTCTCATATGGGGAAATGTAGTTTAGTGCCTCCTGAGCGATAGTAGTCCGCTACAGCCTGGTTCACCGGAGTCCTACTAGCCCAGCACTACTGCTCTGGACACTTGACTGGCCGGCATGTGTTTCACTTCGTTCTTGTGCCTGTCCCTTCGGGGAAATGTCACGCGGTGACATCCGGAGTCCTGCCTAGCCTGCTACAGCCCGGTTTACCAGAGTCCTGTTAGCCCAGTGCTACAGCCCGGATTCACACGCTATTGACCGACATGCTCGAAGTTGATTCATGTATGCCTGTCCCCATGGGTTGGTGCCGCTTTGGGTTCACGACTAGCCATGTCGGCCCGGGTTCTCTGTCATATGGATGCTAGCGACACCATCATATACGTGTGCCAAAAGGCGCAAACGGTCCCGGGCCATGGTAAGGCGACACCTGTGGGATTACCATGCGTGAGGCTGCAAAGTGATATGAGGTGTTACCAGCTAGGTCGATGTGACTTGGAATCGGGGTCCTGACACGGGAGAACTACTGCGATTGTGCCCCGGTTCAGCCAGGCGAGCTCCTCATTAGAGAAAGCCGAAAACTGACTGTCATGATATAGCGCGAGACTGGTCAACCACTCAATGAACTAGCGGAATCTTCGGGATTCCTCCGCCTTGACGAAGGGCCGTTTCCCCACTGTGAAACTCCTATGGCTAAGTGAAAGTGATAAAGCATTATAGTCCGGTTGCCTAGTTCGCTGCGCTATCACCACCTTAATGGACCAAGACGTTGGATCAAGTGTGAAAATGCGTCTTCTGCGAACACCCCCGCATTATATGCGTGGGGGCTGAAGCCGACAATTGCCATCTTTCAGGTTATATACATATATACGAAAACGGCCGCACAGGAGGTATTATAATTCTTTCAAGCACAAGTATAAAAATGCTTTTACATTTCAGCAAACTATTGTTCTCAATAAGAATACATGTTATTCGAACATAATATCCTTCGAGCATTGCGTCTCTATCGAACGAGCGCCCTCTAGAACTTCTTGAAAGTAGTGCTCGGTAGGTACTTGGCTTTCGTCCAAATCTTGGGCTGCAACGGCGGTGGCCTCCATCTCTGCCCAGTATGTCTTGACACGGGCAAGGGCCATCCGCGCACCCTCCACGCATGCTGACTTCTTCATCGCGTTGATATGTGGCACCGCACCAAGGAACTGCTAAACCAAACTAAAATAAATGTTCGGTTTTGGCCTCTCCGGCCACAGATGATCCACGACATACCTCATGGCAAGTCGGGACAATCTATTCAGCTCAGCCCATTCGGCCAACCGATCAGTCAATGGAAACAGACGCTCTGGATTGTTGAATTGTGACTAGAACAGCTTTTCCACTTCGCGATCCTTTTGATCTTTGAAGTGTTCGGCCGCATCAGCAGCACTTGCCGCTAAATCTAGATATGCGCCCGCAGAACTCCACATCCGGTCCAAAGGAGCATATTTAGGATCTCTGAACTTCATCCGCAGCAGAAAGGGCTTCCCAGCCGCGATATCTCCGGCTTGACGCAGCTCCTCCCTCATCGCTCTCATTGCCGCCGTCGTGGCCTTCTCCAGGTCTGTCCGCTTTGCCTGGTCTTCCTTTTCAAGAAGCTTGCAACGGTCAGCAGCGTTCTTCAACTTCACAGCCATCTCCTCCTTGCTTTGGCAGTGAGCAGCATGTTCGGCTTTTAGCTCCTCAACCGCCTTTAGGGCAGCCGCATCGCTTTTTCTGGCTTGTTCTTTGACTCGGGCAAGCTCGGCGCGAAGGTTCTCCATTGCCGCAGCTCCATCTGCATTAAGCACACACGTTATAAGATACTGGCATCATGCTCCTCTTACCAGGTGTCTCCGGAGAAATTACATACCTTGCGCCTCCTCAAGCCGCTTGTTGACAAGCACGATGTCGGCATCTGCCACGTCAAGTTGCCGCCTTAACTCGGCAAGTTCATCAGCCCGGCTGGCCACCGGACACTTCGCCACCTACATATGAAGGCGACAAAATTATACCTGGGACTATGATTCTCTGCGTGCCGTCGTCTTCGACAGCACACAGAGTCTCAGGGGCTACTATCTACACAGGGCGCATCTTAAAGTATGCGGTACTGTCAAAAGGTACATCATTTCACGTACCTCAAAACCTGTCAATAAACTCCTGACAGCTTCATGCAACCCTCTTTCCGCAGACGAAATCCTTTCGATTGCCGCACCCATCAACGCACGGTGCTCTTCTGAGATAGACGCCCGCCCTAGCAGATCCTTCAGTCCCTCCGACCGCGCACCAGGCGGTGCCGGACTACTTCGATGGCTCTTTTCAAAAGGCGGACACTGAGGGCTTCGGGTGGCCATAGGACTACCTTCTGGCCTTGCCGGATCAGGAGAAACCCTCCGCGACGACACCTCGGGGTCGCTCGCCTCTTGAGGCGGTATGGCAGGGGGAGGCGTTCCGCTCTCCATCATCTCTGGAAGAGGATCCCCCGAAGACGAGCTCTGCTGTGAGGGGCTAAGATCCGAACTGCAAGATAAATGCTTTGGTTACTTTCCTCAGAAGTAAAGCAAGGATTTCTCTCATTATTAAACACCCTTTTACTTACGGCTTGGTGGAGGGCTGATCCCCTTGAGGGTATAGTACGGCCGGGGTATCCCCCGGTGCAGGACCCTCTGGCGAAGATTTCTTCCCCCGCTTCGAGACCATTGTCTCCGGGTCTTCAGAGGCGGTCCTCTTCTTCCCCTGAGGAAAGGAATTTTCGATTCCTCCCCTCCGGACAACCTCCTCTACGGAGGCAGTAGCTTCCTTGATCCACCTTCGTCTTCTTCTGAAGGTGCGATCCCCGGCATCCGGGTTAACACAGGATCTGGCGAGGTCTCGGGAAGAGGGGCCGAACACCTGATCAACTTTGCCTTCGCTATCCACTCCTGGTTCGAGAACAGCTCTTTTAAGGGCGATGTTGCGATAAATAAACGAATGGCGTGTTCGGACATAGGGCTACTTACTTGGGTATCCGGACGATTGCAGCTCAGGCCTGCATCCTCGGTAGGGTCCGGACACATCATTTGTGGTCCGAAGAACAATTTGTACATCTCCGCGGGCGTCATGCCAAGGAAATGTTGAATAGCTCGCGGTCCCTCCGGATTGAACTCCCACAGGCGGAGCGGATGACGTTTGCAGGGCAGAACTCGGCGAATTAACATGATCTACGTCACCATGACCAGACTAACATCTCTCTCTAGTAGATCTCGGATGCGGCTCTGCAATAGGGGCACATCCTTTACTGGCCCCAAGTCTAGCCCCTTGTTTACCTATGACGTTGGTCGTGGCGGGGGACCCGAGCGAAAAGCAGGCGGAGCCACCACTTGGTACCCCTGGGAGCTGTGATATAAAACCACTCTTGTTGCCATAAGCCGGACTCCTCTTGGAAAGAGCCCTCGGGCCATAGGGCATTAGCATTTTTGCTTATTACAGCGCCTCCGTACTCCGCATTCCGTCCCTCGACCATCTTAGGCTCCACTTTGAAGGTCTTGAGCCACAGTCCGAAGTGCGGGGTAATACAGAGGAAGGCTTCACACACGACGATGAACGATGAGATGTGGAGGATAGACTCCAGAGCTAAATCGTGGAAGTCCAGCCCATAATAAAACATGAGCCCCCTCACGAAGGGATCCGGCATGAAGCCTAGCCCTCGGAGGAAGTGAGATACGAACACGACGCTCTCACCAGGCTTAGGAGTGGGAATAACCTGCCCTTGAGCAGGCAGCCTATGCGAGATTTCGCCCGTCAAGTACCTGGCCTCCCTTAGCTTTAGTATGTCTTCCTCCGTGACGGAGGAAGGCATCCATCTTCCTTGAAGGTTGGATCCGGACATTATCAAAGGTCCGAAGCGCCTAAATCTGAAGCTTCGGGTGCTGGAACTCGAGATGGGAGGCGGATTCGACTGAGATCGAAAGAAAAGAGTAAGGCCTTGGTCTCTTTATAAAGAGGTCGAATACCAAGAGCCCTCCCTGTGACCGTTTGGAACTTACCTTTGATCGAGGGGACATACCAACGGGCACAATTGGGTTACCCACGTCCGTGTTGATGAGAATCCCGTAAATAAGGGGGACACGATCTCTGCTTCGACCAGACGTGCCAAGGAAACCGCCTCGCGAAACGCGCTGAGGTGGGGGGTAAAAAATGATTCGAATAAAGGCTTGGCTATGGTGTGATATCACGCTACGGAATACGTCAGCAGGATAGATTTGTGGAAATATAATTCTCTCCACGGTGGTACGTAGAGCTTGTTTTGCAGAGCCGGACACGATCCTCCTGTTCAAAATCTTCTATGAAGTATTCGGAGGAGGAATCCGCCTTGCAATGCCGAAAACAATCTGCGCACCAGACTCATCATCATTGAATCCTGGTTCAGGGGCTACTGAGGGAGTCCTGGATTAGGGGGTATCCGGATAGCCGGACTATAACCTTTGGCTGGGCTATTGGACTATGAAGATACAAGATTGAAGAATTCGTCCCGTGTCCGGATGGGACTTTCCTTGGCGTGGAAGGCAAGCTTGGCAGTACGGATATGTAGATCTCCTTCCTTGTAACCGACTCTGTGTAACCCTAGCCCCCTCCGGTGTCTATATAAACTGGAGGGTTTAGTCCGTAGGACATAACAACAACAATCATACCATAGGCTAGCTTATAGGGTTTAGCCTCTCTGATCTCGTGGTAGATCCACTATTGTACTACCCATATCATCAATATTAATCAAGAAGGAGTAGGGTTTTACCTCCATCGAGAGGGACCGAACCTGGGTAAACACCGTGTCCCTTGCCTCCTGTTACCATATGCCTAGACGCACAGTTCGGGACCCCCTACCCGAGATCTGCCGATTTCGACACCGACAATTTGGTTGCAAAATCTCATGCGCGCAACGCACGTGTACCTTACTCTAGTCTAAATGGTGTTTGTGTGTGTGTGTGTGTTGTGCGTGTTGAGGTGCAAATTGTCTTTTTTGGGTACATGTTAAGCTTGTTCTTCCGAAATTTCAAGCCGCGCCTTGTTATGCCGAAAATTCAAGCTAGCGTCTCTGTCTATCGTGCTGCGAAACTCCCGCCTCTTCAACCCACGCCTTGTTAGCCCGAAATATTTAAGATATATCTTTGTCTCATTGTGCTCCGACAACTCCCTCCATCTTAACCCGCGCCTTGCTATTCCGAAATTACAACGCGCGCGAAATCTCCCACCTCCTGTGAAATCCCGACACGCGAAATGCCCGTGGTACCCCTCAACCGAAAGAACCGCCTCAAATCGGTGGGGGTACTTTCGTAACTTACCCCACATTTCGGACAAGCGCGTCTCTAAGCCATGGTTCCCCACTACCATCCGATCCGCAAACCCATTCGTACACCGAGGCCGCGAAAACCCGCGACGAGACCCCACACCCTGCTCCGTCTGCCACCCAGCCGGAGCCTCTTCCCCGACGACGTCGTCCACAGCAACACCTCGACGTCCCTCATCCACCGTACCGGATGAGGATCCGTCGTCGATCTCATCGTACCGCCGGTTCAGCCACCCCGTCCTCCACCTCCAAGGATCTGCCCCGACACTCCCCTCGTCTTTCGCGCCACCTCCATTCCCACACCGCCGTCTTCACCTGCACCATCGGAACAGCTTCATCATCACCCTTTCCTCGGATGAAGCTGCGGCCTAATCGGCGCCACCAAAGAGGGTGTACACTAATCGCCGCATTTTCTTCTTGATTCGATCTCACGTTGCTGCCGGCGCTCGGTCCCGAGTCGACACGGCGCGGCTCCATCCACAGCGGCGTCGCCGGCCACTTCCTCCACGACATCGCTCCCTCGGCGGCGACGTCCACATCAGTAGGAGCTGCTGCTGCTTTAGCTCTCACTCGCGTTGCTGCTCTGCTCTTGCTCTTAGTCCCCTGCCTGGTCTGCTCTTGCTATTGCTCTTGCTCGCGCTGCTGCTCTCGCTCTTGCTCTTGCTTGCGATGCTACTCCGATTTGGCTACACTTTAGTCGACTGAATCGACTTTTGGGTCAGTCGATTTTCAGAGGGTGGGGGGCTCGCCGGGGTGAAGGAAGAACCAGCCGCAGCGGGGAGGGGGCTCGCCGTAGAGGTACCCCACTATCTATCTTAGGGTTCAGGATGGGGGCGGTGGTCGCCGGCGGAGGCGGGGCGTTGGCGGGGCGATGGCGTGGGGATCGCCATAGAAAAAGCTCGGCAAGGGGGGGGCTAGAGGGATGGCCGGGGTTGCGGCGCACCGGCGGTGTGGAGTGTTTTCGGGGCGGGCGGGCGGCGCACCGCCGGCTGCGGGCGGCGGGGGGCTGCTATTTGGCCGGTGGTGGCTGGCGGTTCAGTGGGGTGGAGGTTGAAGATGAACCGCGGGCCCTTGATTTCGTATCCAACGGATGCAAAATCGACTGACCAGAGATGAAAAAGTCAGTCAACCGACGTGTAGCCTCACCTTGCTAGTGCGTTCAGTTTCAACAGCAAAATTCAGTTTCGACAGCAAAATTCAGTTTCGACAGTTAAGTTCAGTTTTGACAGTTAAGTTCAGTTTTCACAGTTAAATTCAGTTTCGACAGTTAAATTCAGTTTCGACAGTTAAGATCAAAGATGAGCGGCTGATGTATTTTACATCTAGCACTTTGTGGTTATGTATTTTATGTCATGTATTGGAGATGCTATTAGAATTCCACTCAGGTTAACGTTGTTCGTTGTCTCTCTTGTCCTGCTTCAGCCTCGGCATCGTACAACTCACCAGAGCTGCTCCAACGACGAAACCCTCCATCACAGCGGAGCAGTACCTCGGGCTCCATCTCCAGACGCCTAAGATCTTCTTCCCCTCCTCCGACAGCCAAGTCAGCCGGAGCATCCTCACTGGCCAACCCAATCACGCTGAGATCGACATGGCTTGGCCAAAGAGGTTGTACACTTGTTGCATCTCTTTTTTACTCTACATGTTATATATATTGTCCACTGAGCACTCGTAGTAACGGGAAATACGATTATTTTATCCTACTATATGACAAGCAGTGAGGTACCAGGCAACTTAGCTATCCGTGATGGACTCTCTTGAACGCCATCATTATTTATCTCTGTGCATTTGTCGATGGGCCTGGGAGTTGAGCTAGTATGGCAGTGGCCAGGGTCCAAAGTAATAGAAGTAGCACAAAAACATTTTTTTAGTGTAGGATTTTCCTTGCTCAAGCCTGCCTACTAGAATTGCCAGTGCTTGAAAGGAAAAGTGAATGAAAAACATCGGAATTGGAAAGTTTCCTATGGTACTACTTTTCATGAATTTGGTGCAAAGGAATGGAGCAAAGGAAAACTGTAGGATTTGTTCCTTTAGTGTCTCCTTGCAAGAAAAACCGTTGGAATTCTAATTTCCACTTCTCCTCCTTTTCATATTCCTATTCATCAAGCACAAGACTAAGAGATAGTAGCATAATAGCATTATAACCGTACATTTTCTTGTGGTTTGAATTAATCTCACCATGCTTTTTTGCATCTTGTGATCTTCCAATTGTTGTGAATCAAACACCCAGATTGGCAGAAATCCTGTGTTTTTAAATTCTCTGTTTTGCACGTGCATTCCTATCCTATTCCTGTCTATTTCCTATCCCTGCATTGTTAGAATCCTCAAATTCAAACAAGCCCTTACTCAATTACTTATGTTACAGATTGTTGGGGAACGTTGCAGAAAATTAAAAAATTTCCTACGGTTTCACCAAGATCCATCTATGAGTTCATCTAGCAACGAGTATTCAGATTAGATAGCATCTACATACCACTTTGTAGATCGCAACGGAAGCGTTCGAGTGAACGTGGATGAGGTAGTCGTACTTGCCGTGATCCAATTCACCGATGATCTAGTACCGAACGGACGGCACCTCCGCGTTCAACACACGTACGGGACGGGAGACATCTCCTCCTTCTTGATCCAGCAAGGGGGAAGGAGAGGTTGAGGAAGATCCAGCACGACGGTGTGGTGGTGGATGTAGCAGAACTCCGGCAGGGCTTCGCTAAGCAACTACGGGAGGAGGAGGAGGTGTTGCAGGGAGGAGGGAGGAGCCAGGGCATAGGGTTGGTTTGCTCCTCCTTTTCCCCACTATATATAGGGCCAAGGGAGAGGGGGAGGCGCAGCCCTTGCCCTTTCCTCCAAGGAAGGGTGCGGCCAAGGGTGGAGAGGAGTCCATCCTCCCCAAGGCACCTCGGAGGTGCCTTCCCCTTGTAGGACTCTCCCCTTTTTTTTCTCTCTTGGCGCATGGGCCTCTTGGGGCTGGTTCCCCTTGGCCCAAGCAGGCCAAGGCGCACCCCCTAAGGCCCATGTGGCCCACCAAGGCAGGTGGCCCCACCTGGTGGACCCAGGGACCCCTCCGGTGGTCCCGGTACAATACCGATAACACCGAAACTTGTCCCGATGGCCGAAACAGCACTTCCTATATATAATTCTTTACCTCCGGACCATTCCGGAACTCCTCGTGACGTCCGGGATCTCATCCGGGACTCCGAACAACATTCGGGTTACTGCACATACATATCTTCACAACCCTAGCGTCACCGAACCTTAAGTGTGTAGACCCTACGGGTTCGGGAGACATGCAGACATGACCGAGACGGCTCTCGGGCAATAACCAACAGCGGGATCTGGATACCCATGTTGGCTCCCACATGCTCCACGATGATCTCATCGGATGAACCACGATGTCGAGGATTCAATTAATCCCGTATACGATTCCCTTTGTCAATCGGTATTTTACTTGCCCGAGATTCGGTCGTCGGTATACCAATACCTCGTTCAATCTCGTTACCGGCAAGTCACTTTTCTCGTTCCCGTAATGCATGATCCTTGTGATCAAACACTTTGATCACCTTGAGCTCATATGATGATGCATTACCGAGAGGGCCCGGTGATACCTCTCCGTCAAGCGGAGTGACAAATCCCAGTCTCGATCCATGTAACCCAACAGACACTTTCAGAGATACCCGTAGTATACCTTTATAGTCACCCAGTTACGTTGTGACGTTTGGCACACCCAAAGCACTCCTACGGTATCCGGGAGTTACACGATCTCATGGTCTAAGGAAAGGATACTTGACATTGGATAACTCTAGCAAACGAACTATGCGATCTTATGCTATGTTTAGGATTGGGTCTTGTCCATCACATCATTCTCCTAATGATGTGATCCCGTTATCGATGACATCCAATGTCCATAGTCAGGAAACCATGACTATCCGTCGATCAACGAGCTAGTCAACTAGAGGCTCACTAGGGACATGTTGTTGTCTGTTATTCACACATGTATTACGATTTCCGGATAACACAATTATAGCACGAATAAAGACAATTATCATGAATAAGGAAATATAATAATAATGCTTTTATTATTGCCTCTAGGGCATATTTCCAACAGTCTCCCACTTGCACTAGAGTCAATAATCTAGTTACATTGTGATGAATCGAACACCCATAGATTTCTGGTGCTGATCATGTTTTGCCTTAGGGAGAGGTTTAGTCAACGGATCTGCGACATTCAGATCCGTGTGCACTTTACAAATTTCTATGTCTCCATCTTGAACATTTTCACGAATGGAGTTGAAGCGACGCTTGATGTGCCTAGTCTTCTTGTGAAACCTGGGCTCCTTTGCAAGTGCAATAGCTCCAGTGTTGTCACAGAAGAGCTTGATTGGCCCCGACGCATTGGGTATGACTCCGAGGTCGGTGATGAACTCCTTCACCCAAATTGCTTCATGTGCTGCCTCCGAGGCTGCCATGTACTCCGCTTCACATGTAGATCCCGCCACGACGCTTTGCTTGCAACTGTACCAGCTTACTGCCCCACCATTCAAAATATACACGTATCCGGTTTGTGACTTAGAGTCATCCAGATCTGTGTCGAAGCTAGCGTCGACGTAACCTTTTACGACGAGCTCTTCGTCACCTCCATAAACGAGAAACATTTCCTTGGTCCTTTTCAGGTACTTCAGGATATTCTTGACCGCTGTCCAATGTTCCTTGCCGGGATTACTTTGGTACCTTCCTACCAAACTTACGGCAAGGTTTACATCAGGTCTGGTACACAGCATGGCATACATAATAGAACCTATGGCTGAGGCATAGGGGATGCCGCTCATCTCTTCTATATCTTCTGCCGTGGTCGGGCATTGAGCTGAGCTCAATTTCGCACCTTGTAACACAGGTAAGAACCCTTTCTTAGATTGATCCATATTGAACTTCTTCAATATTTTATCAAGGTATGTGCTTTGTGAAAGACCTATGAGGCGTCTCGATCTATCTCTATAGATCTTGATGCCTAATATATAAGCAGCTTCTCCAAGGTCCTTCATTGAAAACTTTTATTCAAGTAGGCCTTAATGCTATCCAAGAGTTCTATATCATTTCCCATCAAAAGTATGTCGTCTACATATAATATGAGAAACGCTACAGAGCTCCCACTCACTTTCTTGTAAACACAGGCTTCTCCATAAGTCTGTGTAAACCCAAACGATTTGATCATCTCATCAAAGCGAATGTTCCAACTCCGAGATGCTTGCACCAGCCCATAAATCGAGCGTTGGATCTTGCACACCTTGTCAGCATTCTTAGGATCGACAAAACCTTCCGGCTGCATCATATACAATTCTTCCTTAAGGAAACCATTAAGGAATGCCGTTTTGACGTCCATTTGCCATATCTCATAATCATAGTATGCGGCAATTGCTAAAATGATTCGGACGGACTTCAGCTTCGCTACCGGTGAGAAAGTCTCATCGTAGTCAACCCCTTGAACTTGTCGATAACCCTTAGCGACAAGCCGAGCTTTATAGATGGTCACATTACCATCCGCGTCTGTCTTCTTCTTAAAGATCCATTTATTTTCTATGGCTCGCCGTTCAACGGGCAAGTCAGTCAAAGTCCATACTTCGTTTTCATACATGGATCCTATCTCGGATTTCATGGCTTCCAGCCATTTGTCGGAATCCGGGCCCGCCATTGCTTCCTCATAGTTCGAAGGTTCACCGTTGTCCAACAACATGATTTCCAAGACAGGGTTGCCGTACCACTCTGGTGCGGAACGTGTCCTTGTGGACCTTCGAATTTCAGTAGGAGCTTGATCAGAAGTATATTGATCATAATCATTAATTTCCTCTCTAGTCGGTGCAGGCACCTCAGGAACGATTTCTTGAGTTTCGCCATTTTCCAGTTCAAGAGGTAACGCTTCATCAAGTTCTACTTTCCTCCCACTTACTTCTTTCGAGAGAAACTCCTTCTCTAGAAAGGATCCATTCTTGGCAACAAAGATCTTGCCTTCGGATCTGAGGTAGAAGGTATACCCAACAGTTTCTTTAGGGTATCCTATGAAGACGCATTTTTTCGATTTGGGTTCGAGCTTTTCAGGTTGAAGTTTCTTGACATAAGCATCGCATCCCCAAACTTTTAGAAACGACAGCTTAGGTTTCTTCCCAAACCATAATTCATACGGTGTCGTCTCAACGGATTTCGACGGAGCCCTATTTAAAGTGAATGCGGCAGTCTCTAAAGCATAGCCCCAAAAAGATAGCGGTAAGTCGGTAAGAGACATCATAGATCGCACCATATCCAATAGAGTGCGATTACGACGTTCGGACACACCATTACGCTGAGGTGTTCCAGGCGGCGTGAGTTGTGAAACTATTCCACATTTTCTTAAGTGTGTGCCAAAATCGTGACTCAAGTATTCTCCTCCACGATCTGATCGTAGAAACTTGATCTTTCTATCACGTTGATTTTCAACCTCACTCTGAAATTCCTTGAACATTTCAAAGGTCTCAGACTTGTGTTTCATTAAGTAGACATACCCATATCTACTCAAGTCATCAGTGAGGGTGAGAACATAACGATAGCCACCGCGAGCCTCAACACTCATTGGACCGCACACATCGGTATGTATGATTTCCAATAAGTTGGTTGCTCGCTCCATTGTTCCTGAGAACGGAGTCTTGGTCATTTTACCCATGAGGCATGGTTCGCACGTGTCAAATGATTCATAATCAAGAGACTCTAAAAGTCCATCTGTATGGAGCTTCTTCATGCGTTTGACACCTATGTGACCAAGGCGGCAGTGCCACAAATATGTGGGACTATTGTTATCAACTTTAACTCTTTTGGTACTCACACTATGAATATGTGTATCATCATGTACGAGATTCATCAAGAATAAACCATTAACCATCGGAGCATGACCATAAAACATATCTCTCATATAAATAGAACAACCATTATTCTCGGATTTAAATGAGTAGCCATCTCGAATTAAACGAGATCCAGATACAATGTTCATGCTCAAACTTGGCACTAAATAACAATTATTGAGGTTTAAAACTAATCCCGTAGGTAAATGTAGAGGCAGCGTGCCGACGGCGATCACATCGACCTTGGAACCATTCCCGACGCACATCGTCACCTCGTCCTCCGCCAGTCTCCGTTTATTCCGCAGCTCCTGCTTCGAGTTACAAATGTGAGCAACTGCACCGGTATCAAATACCCAAGAGCTACTACGAGTACTGGTAAGGTACACATCAATTACATGTATATCACATATACCTTTGGTTTTGCCGGCCTTCTTGTCCGCTAAGTATTTGGGGCAGTTCCGCTTCCAGTGACCACTTCCCTTGCAATAAAAACACTCAGTCTCGGGCTTGGGTCCATTCTTTGGCTTCTTCCCGGCAACTTGCTTACCGGGCGCGGCAACTTCCTTGCCGTCCTTCTTGAAGTTCTTTTTACCCTTGCCCTTCTTGAACTTAGTGGTTTTATTCACCATCAACACTTGATGTTCTTTCTTGATTTCTACCTCTGCTGATTTGAGCATAGCATATACCTCAGGAATGGTCTTTACCATCCCCTGCATATTGTAGTTCATCACAAAGCTCTTGTAGCTAGGTGGAAGCGACTGGAGGATTCTGTCAATGACCGCTTCATCCGGGAGATTAACTTCCAGTTGAGTCAAGCGGTTGTGCAACCCAGACATTTTGAGTATGTGTTCACTGACAGAACCATTTTCCTCCATCTTACAGCTAAAGAATTTATCGGGGACTTCATATCTCTCGACCCGGGCATGAGCTTGGAAAACCATTTTCAGCTCTTCGAACATCTCATATGCTCCATGTCTCTCAAAACGCTTTTGGAACCCCGGCTCTAAGCTGTAAAGCATGCCGCACTGAACGAGGGAGTAATCATCGCAGCGTGACTGCCAACCGTTCATAACGTCTTGTTCTGCAGGGAGAATAGGTGCGTCACCCAGCGGTGCTCTTAGGACATAATCTTTCTTGGCAGCTATGAGGATAATCCTCAGGTTCCGGACCCAGTCGGTATAGTTACTACCATCGTCTTTCAGCTTGGTTTTCTCTAGGAACGCGTTGAAATTGAGGACTACGTTGGCCATTTGATCTACAAGTCATATTGTAAATATTTAGACTAAGTTCATGATAATAAAGTTCATTTAATCAAATTATTTAATGAACTCCCACTTAGATAGACATCCCTCTACTAGTCATCTAAGTATTACATGATCCGAGTCAACTAGGCCGTGTCCGATCATCACGTGAGACGGACTAGCCAACATCGGTGAACATCTTCATGTTGATCGTATCTTCTATACGACTCATGCTCGACCTTTCGGTCTTCTGTGTTTCGAGGCCATGTCTGTACATGCTAGGCTCGTCAAGTCAACCTAAGTGTTTTGCGTGTGTAAATCTGTCTTACACCCGTTGTATGCGAACGTAAGGACCTATCACACCCGATCATCACGTGGTGCTTCGGAACGACGAACCTTAGCAACGGTGCACAGTTAGGGTGAACACTTTCTTGAAATTATTATGAGGGATCATCTTATTTACTACCGTCGTCCTAAGTAAACAAGATGCAAAACATGATAAACATCACATGCAATCAAATAATAAACGTGACATGATATGGCCAATATCACATAGCTCCTTCGATCTTCATCTTGGGGCTCCATGATCATCTTGTCACCGGCTTGACACCATGATCTTCATCATCATGATCTTCATCATCGTGTCTCCATGAAGTTGCTCGCCAACTATTACTTCTACTACTATGGCTAACGCGTTTAGCAATAAAGTAAAGTAATTTACATGGCGATTCTCAATGACACGCAGGTCATACAAAAAATAAAGACAACTCCTATGGCTCCTGCCGGTTGTCATACTCATCGACATGCAAGTCGTGATTCCTATTACAATAGCATGAACATCTCATACATCACATATAGATCATTCATCATACATCACAACTTTGGCCATATCATATCACAAAGCACTTGCTGCAAAAACAAGTTAGACGTCCTCTAATTGTTGTTGCAAGTTTTACGTGGCTGAATTAGGGTTCTAGCAAGAACGTTTTCTTACCTATGTTCAAACCACAACGTGATTTGTCAATCTCTATTTACCCTTCATAAGGACCCTGTTCATCGAATCCGATCCAACTAAAGTAGGAGAGACAGACACCCGCCAGCCACCTTATGCAACTAGTGCATGTTAGTCGGTGGAACCGGTCTCACGTAAGCGTACGTGTAAGGTTGGTCCGGGCCGCTTCATCCCACAATACCGCTGAATCAAGATTGACTAGTAACGGCAAGAAGAATTGACAACATCTACGCCCACAACAAATTGTGTTCTACTCGCGCAAGAAGAACTACGCATAGACCTAGCTCATGATGCCACTGTTGGGGAACGTTGCAGAAAATTAAAATTTTTCCTACGGTTTCACCAAGATCCATCTATGAGTTCATCTAGCAACGAGTATTCAGATTAGATAGCATCTACATACCACTTTGTAGATCGCAACGGAAGCGTTCGAGTGAACGTGGATGAGGTAGTCGTACTTGCCGTGATCCAATTCACCGATGATCTAGTACCGAACGGACGGCACCTCCGCGTTCAACACACGTACGGGACGGGAGACATCTCCTCCTTCTTGATCCAGCAAGGGGGAAGGAGAGGTTGAGGAAGATCCAGCACGACGGTGTGGTGGTGGATGTAGCAGAACTCCGGCAGGGCTTCGCTAAGCAACTACGGGAGGAGGAGGAGGTGTTGCAGGGAGGAGGGAGGAGCCAGGGCATAGGGTTGGTTTGCTCCTCCTTTTCCCCACTATATATAGGGCCAAGGGAGAGGGGGAGGCGCAGCCCTTGCCCCTTCCTCCAAGGAAGGGTGCGGCCAAGGGTGGAGAGGAGTCCATCCTCCCCAAGGCACCTCGGAGGTGCCTTCCCCTTGTAGGACTCTCCCCTTTTTTTTCTCTCTTGGCGCATGGGCCACTTGGGGCTGGTTCCCCTTGGCCCAAGCAGGCCAAGGCGCACCCCCTAAGGCCCATGTGGCCCACCAAGGCAGGTGGCCCCACCTGGTGGACCCAGGGACCCCTCCGGTGGTCCCGGTACAATACCGATAACACCGAAACTTGTCCCGATGGCCGAAACAGCACTTCCTATATATAATTCTTTACCTCCGGACCATTCCGGAACTCCTCGTGACGTCCGGGATCTCATCCGGGACTCCGAACAACATTCGGGTTACTGCACATACATATCTTCACAACCCTAGCGTCACCGAACCTTAAGTGTGTAGACCCTACGGGTTCGGGAGACATGCAGACATGACCGAGACGGCTCTCGGGCAATAACCAACAGCGGGATCTGGATACCCATGTTGGCTCCCACATGCTCCACGATGATCTCATCGGATGAACCACGATGTCGAGGATTCAATTAATCCCGTATACGATTCCCTTTGTCAATCGGTATTTTACTTGCCCGAGATTCGGTCGTCGGTATACCAATACCTCGTTCAATCTCGTTACCGGCAAGTCACTTTTCTCGTTCCCGTAATGCATGATCCTTGTGATCAAACACTTTGATCACCTTGAGCTCATATGATGATGCATTACCGAGAGGGCCCGGTGATACCTCTCCGTCAAGCGGAGTGACAAATCGCAGTCTCGATCCATGTAACCCAACAGACACTTTCAGAGATACCCGTAGTATACCTTTATAGTCACCCAGTTACGTTGTGACGTTTGGCACACCCAAAGCACTCCTACGGTATCCGGGAGTTACACGATCTCATGGTCTAAGGAAAGGATACTTGACATTGGATAACTCTAGCAAACGAACTATGCGATCTTATGCTATGTTTAGGATTGGGTCTTGTCCATCACATCATTCTCCTAATGATGTGATCCCGTTATCGATGACATCCAATGTCCATAGTCAGGAAACCATGACTATCCGTCGATCAACGAGCTAGTCAACTAGAGGCTCACTAGGGACATGTTGTTGTCTGTTATTCACACATGTATTACGATTTCCGGATAACACAATTATAGCACGAATAAAGACAATTATCATGAATAAGGAAATATAATAATAATGCTTTTATTATTGCCTCTAGGGCATATTTCCAACACAGATATGTGCCAAAGAAAACCTTCTGTGGTTTGTCCTGCTCCTGCGGCGCTGTGTTCCACCCCAGCTCAGCTGCTCCAACGACGGAAGGGTTCACCACAGCAGGGATCCGCTCTCCAGACTATCTTTCGCTGCCTCAGATCTTCTTCCCCGCCGCCGGCAGCCACGGCAACTGCATTACCATCATCTACTGAGCAGATGACCTTGAGGACTACACGGGTCCGCAAGAGAGGTCGCACTCTTCCATGTCTGCTTACGTTATGCGTCGCTTAATATGATGACATGCTACATTATCGTCATGTTCACCTATTAGACTCCAAGTCAGGTCCAAACTAATGCTGAAACTTGAGTTTTTAAATGGTTGTGGGGTACATATTGGGGCAGCAATCAGTACTATCTGTCTACTATCTGGTTAATGTCCGGTGTCTACTATGAGTTTCATGTTGGGTGCAAACAAACATTAAAGGAGCCATTATCTATATTTTTTAACTAAAGCAATTATCTGCCTGCTATCATTGGTTTTGGGTCTATCCACAGTTTGCTACCATCACTCTGGATTTGTGCATGCACTCCTTACATAATCTCACTATGTTTTATTCCTATGCGTGCCAGTTATTGTACACAATGGAACTGATCATGTAGAGCAAAAGAGACGAGCCTTGCGTGGCAATAAAATTTCATGCAGACGTCGTTCCATGGTGGGCGCAAAGGCAGCCCCCTCCACCCATTTCGGATCGTAATCAAGAGGAAGATAACTGTTCTGAGGGGGATTCAGAAGGAGAAGACCACTCCTATTTACCCCATGAGCTCTTCGCTCTAACTTGGCATGTTGATGTTGGTAATATCATGCATATGGTGCCTTGCATTGCTTATTGTATACATTAAAGATGGCATCTGCTTAGTTTAGACATGCTTTGTGTCAATGCCATTTGTTTAGTTTTTTTATCGTATATGTGAATCATGCAATGCCATCTTGTCTAGCCAGGCATCATATATGTGAATTTTGCAATGCCACCCTGGTTAGCCAGTCATCTTATATGTGAATTATATCATGCCATCATTTTTTTATTACATGTTAATTTGTCAACAATTTTAGTACATTCAATTACTCTTCCTGTGCATCAGCCATTCGGCACGGTCATGGAAAAATATGGAGTGAAAACAAGGTCTTCAGAGCAGACAATGCTATTTGACGAAGCGCATGTCTTGCTGGTTACCGATAGCTCCTCAGAGGAGGATTCAGAGACAGATGACTAGTCATATCCCCCCCAAGGTGCATGCCCTAACTTGGTAGGGTTATGTTGCTCATATCGTGCGTATGGTATCTTGCATTGCTATGTCATTTGCTTAGTTTAGACATGCTTTGTGTGAATGCCACCTGTTTAGTGTCTAATTACCATATATGTGAATTATGCAATGCCATCTTGTTGCAAGACATTATATATGTGAATTATGCAATGTTATCTTGTTGCAAGGCATTATGTATGTGAATTATGCAATGCCATGCTATTTAGGCAAGCGTCATATATGTGAATTATATCATGCCGTCCTTTTTTTGTATATTCAACTGCTCTTCCTATGCATCAGCCATTTGAATTGGTGATGGAGAAATCTGGAGTGAAAACAAGGTCTTCAGAGCAGACAATGCTACCTGCTGAAGCAGATATCTTGCTGATTATAGATAGCTCTTCAGAGGAGGATTCAGTGGCAGATGACCAGTTCTATTATCCCCCTGAGGTGTATGCTCAAACTTGGCAGGGTTATATTACTCATATAATGCATATGTTGTATTGCAATGCTTAGTTTTTACATCATATACACAATATTGAATGCCATCTCCTTAGTTGACACATCAAATATGCGATTGCCCTCTGCTCACTTCCTTAGTATATAAATCATATATTTGAATTATGTCATGCCATGATGTTTACATAGATAGCATGTATCTGAATTATGGCATGCCAACCCATTTTCTAAAGACATAATATAGTTATATCATGTCATCCTTTTTACATAGTCATCATATTTTAAATTATGTCATTCTATCCGTGAATTATATCATGCCATCATGTTTCCATCGACGGCATGTTTGTGATTTATGGCATGCAAACTACTTTAATAGACACATCGTATAGTTATATCATGTCATCCTGTTTACATAGTCATCATATTTTGAAGTATGTCATTCTATCCTGTTTAGTTAGCCATCATACATGTGAAATTGTGTCATGCTATCCTGTTGAATTAGCCATCATATATGTGAAATTATGTCCTGCTATTCTGTTTGCTTAGACAACATAAATGTGAATTATTTCATGCCCTATTTTCTTCCCTACTATCCATTGCACCTGTCTATCTTACAATCTATGTACATTCAATTACTTTTCTTGTTTATCAGCCATTTCAATTGGAGGGAGTGATGGCAGTATATGTGGGAGTAAAAACACGGTCTTCAGAAAAGATCGTGCTACCTGTCGATGCAGATAGAACCACGGTTGTACTTGCCCAAGAACCAGCCCCACCACACATAACCCACACTCATGCAGATTGTACCCCCTACCTAGTTGGACAAAGAACCAGCTACACCCCTTCTAACCCCAACCCCAGCAGATAGACACCTAGTTCCCGTTGACATAGCATCGTCTCCACCACAGAGCACCCAAACACGAGCAGTTAGTAAGGCAACTGCAGTGCCCAAATCACGAGGACCACCACTCCGAACCCAAAGTCAACGCTTAAAGCAGAAGAAGAATTGTTCTCAGGTCAGGTTCCGTAACTATGGTTCATACTACTTTGCTCTTGCATCACTGTATTTACTGATACCAGCTAATTTCAAATTTGAAGGATGCAATTGAAACTCCAATGGCGCAACAGGTATGTTTTAAACCTGTTTCTTCAACGTGTTTGGCTGTTTGATGTTGTAACTTGCTCTATGTTGATTTTAGTTTCAATTGAATAAAAAGTTATGTTCTCATGCCATGCACATTACAAGTGTTGTTATTGTTGTATAGTTTCCCACACTTATACTCTGCCTATGCTGCTTTGTCTTAAGTAGATATGATTCGAACTGTATCTATCTTGATTTGGCAACATAAACTAGAATGATATAGACCATACAGTGACCATACTACATAGATATATGTTTGTTTCATGTTGTTATCCTGTCCACCTTACTACTGAACTAGTTTACCAAAATGAGTTTCATATGCTACATTGTAAACCTGAGATGTGTTTGTTTGTTTCTCTTTTAGAACACGGATAAAATATTGGAGAAGAGTACCCTGTTATGCAATGGTAAAGGAAGTAATGAAGATAAGGTTCAAGATAGTGAGACATCCCTGTTGGTCTCCAAGAAAGCTGATAAAAACTATATTGAAGACACTAGGACAACCCCAAAGTCCTGTCTTGATGTAGTGTTCGAGTTACTGGCTACCACTGCTGGCACCAGCTCTTCGAACTCATTGCCTGAATCAGTTCGGCTTCTTGAGTCTCAACTTCAAGTTGAAAGACATCGATCAAATGTTATGCGACAGGAAGCTGAAGGACTAAGGAAGTCCCTGCAGAATTCAGATGCATGCTTTCTGGTGCAACAGCAAGCGCTGGAGGACTTAAGCGCCAAACAAGAGAAAGTTAATAAGCTTGCTAAGCATCTTGCCAGCATTATGGGTACCCAGGATATTGTTTCTTGAGCTCTTCTGAAGTGGTTTTAGTTCTGGACTTGTTTTGCTGTGGCATTTATATGCTGCTGTGTTCCCTATATTTGCACTGGTGGCGAACTTTGATGCCCAGTGGATGTAATATGTGTAATAGCCGTGATAGCCTAATGTAAGTTGCTTGCTTATTTATTTCCTTGTTGTCTTGTTTATTTGTTTGCTTGTAGTCGGTGCAGTTCTTTTTCTGCGGTTTGCTAGTGGCTGCAATAACCTATTTTTTAAAACTAGGCCACAATAACCATAGGCTAATATTTACTGTAGTGACACTGGGCCTCCTACGGGCCGTAGAAACAGTGGGCCTTCTACGGGCCATATAAACAGTGGGCCTTCTACGGGCCATAGAAACAATGGGCCTTCTACGGGTCATAGAAACAATGGGCCTTCTACGGGCCGTATCATCAATGGGCCTTATATGGGCCGTATGATCGATTGGCCAAACAGACCGCATTCTGGCCGTAAATGGGCTAGAGTTGGAATCGTCCGTTCATGGGCCGACCATAACGGGCCATCGTTAATAGGCCATATTTGATGACGCTATGAAAACGGCCCAACGTATTAACGAACCTCAAATGGGCCGACTGTAACCACGGGCTGAATTTGGCCCACAAGCAGAAAATGACAGTAACGGGCCGTAAGTAAACGAATGCTGGAAAATAGGCCAAGAATAAATGGGCTCTGAGAAGGCCGAAAGATAACATAGGCTGGAAACGGCCCAATGGAATAACGGGCCGTTAATGGGTATAAAGTGATACACTGTTCTTTACGGGCCGGTTTCACCACGGGCCGTTAATGAGTGTAAAGTGATACACTGTTCATTACGGGCGAGTTTCACCACGGGCCGTTAATAGGCCAAGAGTTACATAGGGCCTCATATGGGCTGAAAGATGTCATTGGCCATACATGGGCCAGAAGTGAAAACGGGCTGGAATCATATTGGATGGACCAGATGACGCTACTGGGCTAACTTGAATAGGGCGTAACGGGCCTTGGGTTAGCGGGCTGTAAACGGGCTATATGCGAACAGGCCGTTAACAGGCTTTCCATGGGTCGGCCCGCCACCTTTTGACCAAGTCAAACGGGCCAGCCTTTTCACAGGAATGGGCCTCGTTGGGCCGTGCCACGTGTCGACGTATCATAGGCGCCTTCTGTCCAATGAGTGGATGACATCTGTCCCAGCGATGAGCCGACACGTGTTTCCTCCAGCCAATGATGATTTTGCACGTGGAAAATCCCCATTGGTCGGGGCTGTTAACGGGTTATCGGATCCAAAACCCGACCCGATAGCTTAACGGCATTCCGTTACCCGATAGCTTAACGGCATTCCGTTACGGTGGATGGCACGTGTCGGTCACCCTTGACGAAAGCACTTCTATGACGCGCGATTTATCATCATGGAAGTGGACACTTCCGTGATGATAATTTTGGTAATGTCATGGAACACTTCTACGACAACACAGGTATGACTATCTTGATTCTGTCATAAAATTGTCATGGATGTACATGTAACGCCCTCGATGCGGCTATATCTCCCATGTGTCGAAGCACGACTTAGAGGCATAACCGCATTGAAAGCAATGTCGCAAGTGAGGTAATCTTCACACAACCCATGTAATACATAAGGGAAAAGGATACATAGTTGGCTTACAATCGCCACTTCACACAATACATGAGTAAAGCATTACATCATACAGATTACACTCAAGGTCCGACTACGGAACCAAAATAAAAGAAGACTACTCCAAATGCTACACAGATCCCCGATCGTCCCGACTGGGCTCCACTAATGATCAACTGAAACGAAACAACACAACGAACAAGATCTTCTTCGAACTCCCCCTTGAGCTCGGAGGCGTCACCTGCACGGTTTCATCGGCACCTGCAAACTGGTTTTGAAAGTATCTATGAGTCACGGGGACTCAGCAATCTCACACCCGCGAGATCAAGACTATTTAAGCTTATAGGTAGGGTAAAAGGTATGAGGTGGAGCTGCAGCAAGCGACTAGCATATATGGTGGCTAACATACGCAAATGAGAGCGAGAAGAGAAGGCAAAAGCACGGTCGAACAACTATGATCAAGAAGTACTGAAACTACTTACGTCAAGCATAACTCCAACACTGTGTTCACTTCCCGGACCCCGCCGAGAAGAGACCATCACGGTTACACACGCGGTTGATGTATTTTAATTAAGATCAACTTCGGGTTTTTTACAACCGGACATTAACAAATTCCCATCTGCCACATAACTGCGGCACGGCTTTCGAAAGTTCAAACCCTGCAGGGGTGTCCCAACTTAGCCCATGATAAGCTCTCGCGATCAACGAAGGATATTCCTTCTCCCCGGGAAGACCCGATCAGTCTCGGAATCCCGGCTACAAGACATTTCGACGGTAATAAAACAAGTCCAGCAAGACCGCCCGATGCGCCGACATCCCGATAGGAGCTGCACATATCTCGTTCTCAGGGCAACACCGGATGAGCAGTACGTACGGCAACCGACGATACCCCAAGTTGCCTAGGGGCGGCACCACAAGTGGCTCTAGTTTGGACCAACACTTAGACAAGCATTGGCCCCGGGGGCTAAATAAAGATGACCCTTGGGTTAATTACTCCCAAGGGAAAGTAGGTGGTGGTAAGGCAAATGGTAAAACCATGGTTGGGCCTCGCTGGAAAAGTCTTATTCAAAGCGAACTGTCAAGGGGGTCCCATAAATCACCCGACCGCGTTAGGGACGCAAAATCCGGGAACATAACACCGATATGACGGAAACTAGGGCGGCAAGAGTGGAACAAAACACCAGGCATAAGGCTGAGCCTTCCACCCTTTACCAAGTATATAGATGCATTAATTAAATAAGATATATTGAGATATCCCAACAAGTAAACATGTTCCAAACAAGGAACAACCTCTCCATGTTCCAACAAGGAACAAACTTCATCTTCACCTGCAACTAACCACGCTATAAGAGGGGCTGAGCAAAGCGGTAACATAGCCAACCAACGGTTTGCTAGGACAAGGTGGGTTAGAGGCTTGGTTTGACAAAATGGGAGGCATGACAAGCAAGTGGTAGGTATCGCAGCATAGGCATAGCAAAAGAGCGAGCAACTAGCAAGCAAAGATAGAAGTGATTTCGAGGGTATGGTCATCTTGCCTGAGATCCCGCAAGGAAGAAGAATGAGTCCATGAAGAAGACAAATGGACGTAGTCGAACGAATCCTCACAACTCTGGAACGAAACCGAAGCTAACGAGAGAAGCAACCCAGAAAGAAACAAACAACATAGTAAACAACCATCACATACACATGGCATGATGCACAAACAAGTATGATGCGTGTCCGGTTTAAATAGGCATGGCATGACAAAATGCAACAAGCAACACTACAAATTAAGTGGAGCTCAATATGCAACGAATTGCATAATGACAAAACACCACATCAAATATTTAGTTCGATCTTGTTTATGTACCCAACAATATTAAATGTTGATTAACATGGCAAGGGGTGAAGCACAACAAAACTACCTATCTAGACAAGTTTAAATGAGGCCGGAACAACAAACAACAAGTCCGGAAAATCCTCATGTGCACATTTCAAATTTGGTACTGTTCTGCCTAAAACATATTTTAATATTGTTAAACAGCAAAATAAACTACACCGTGATAAACTAGGCATTTTTCTACCCCATTTACATATAAAGTTTATTTAAAACCGAGCTACAGTTATTTAGTTATGAATTAAATCATTTTACCATGGCATTTAAGCAAATTAATGGAAACAACAAATTAACCATACTTGAAGTTGATATCATGATGCAGATGACATGAGCAAGTTTTATGCAATATTTATGAAAATGTTGATAAGAGCATTATATTGAAGCATTTGTCACCGTGGTGGAAAGAAAGCGTGCCACGGCAACGAATCCGAAAATGATGCCACGGCAACATATCGGTTTCCGGTACTCGATTGAGATGCCGGTGCAAAAGGGAAATTGACGAGAGCGTGACATGCGATAGAAGGTGGGGTGATCCCGGTTACCGGGTTCCCACGTGTCGGTGGCAAGGCAAAAGAGGGGCATCGCAAACGACAATTCGATCACGGTGCAAACACGAGCATCTCATACACCACACAACATTCGTTCTCAGAAGGTCTTCTCAGGGTTATACCTTCGACGCGTGCATTTCGGAGTGAATAGAGTTCGTAGAGGAAGTAGTTGTTCTCGTGGCGGTAGTCGTTCATGTTCATGTTACACGGGTTTTCGGCGACGGTCGTCGTACATGGTTCGGAGTCAACGACACGGAACTTGACGTCCTCGGGGTCTTCGAGGGTCGACGGTAGTGGTACTCGGTCGTTTCGAAGAGGTACTTGGGGTCTTCGAACTTGCCGGTCTCGTTCGCTTGACGGCGGTGGACGAACTTGACGGTCCCCGTCGTCCTGGTACTTGGCGTTACCCGGTTCGGTGACCGTTTTCGGCATCGGACGTCGAGGTACTTGGCGGATCCGTGGAGCTCGCGGTCTGTCGTGGTACTTGACGGTCTCGCACGGGGCAGCAACATGGCAGTCTTGGCGGCCAACAAAGGGCTTGAGCTCCTGGCTTCCTGCTGCTGGTCGGAACGGCGAGGGGAAGCAAGGGAGTGGCTTGGGGCGACGACGATGGGTGCAGGCGCGACGCTGAAGGAGGAAGGCCAAGGAGGACGGCGGTGCGGAGGCAGGGACCTTGAGGCGCGGCGCTCCGGCGAGCCGGGGCTTGGCGAGGCCAAGGCAGAGGAGGGACTGCGCGAAACAGGCCCAGAATGGGATGGAGACGGCGGGTCCAAGGCCAAGGTCGCCGGATCTGATGAACAACATGGCCGGAGCGGCGGCGTGGCTCGCCGTTGACGAGTAAGAAGCAAGGCGCCGGACTCGCAGCAGGGGCTGCCAGAGGTTGGGGCTCAGCGGCGGCGGCCATCACCGGAGGCGCCGGTGGAAGGAGGAGGCGGGGCGCGGGACTCTCGCGCCAAGGCGAGGTGGAGGAGGAGCTGAGGACGGGGAGGGCGACGGGAACTGGAGGAGGACGAGCGAGGGGATCGGGCGCAGGGGCTCTCGCCCCTCTCTGGCGGCGCGAGCGGGGGAAGGAGGGAGAGACCAGGGGATCGGCAGGGGGGTTGGGCTAGGGTTAGGAGGGAGCGGATGGGGGCGGCTGGGCCTTAGAGGTTAGACGGGCTGGACTGGTTAGACAGGCCCAAGAGGCCGGCTGGGATTCTCCTCTCTCTCTCCTATTTCCTTTTAACAGAAAGAAATATTAGAGAGAAGAAAAAGAAAGAGAGGGTTAGGAAAAGAATTTGGGCACGCGGATAATCTTCACGGACTCATAAAAATGTGAGGAGTTTAAATAAAATGGCAAGAAGATTTTGGAGAACAATAAATTCGCACATGTTGAATTTAATGCAACGTGTTTGAATTTTGAAACCCATTCGAAAGGACTCTAAATGGGCTGAGATTATAGGGGGGGTGACCCTACACACCAAATGTGATTTATGGGCAGATTTGGAATATTTATGAAGAAGTAAAATTGCAACTCAATTTTACTAAAAGGTCGAAAAGGAAGGATAGAAAGTTGAGTCGGATAAAAGAAGAGTTGAAGAATAATGCAAATGTGTTATGGGTGATCTCCAGTGAATGGAATATTTATTATAGCTCCCTAATAATATTGGGAGTATATGTTCTAAAGAGAAATCACCATTGTGAATATCCCTCGATTTAAATGGACCGAAGATCCATACGGTTTATTTACTTGAGTCTTAAAAAGGGGTGCAAGATGCCATGATGCAATGCACATGAAGCAAAGAGATGAGATGCTAGACATGAACAAAAATGCAAAACAAAAACAAAAAACAACCACGAAGGAATTATCATATCGCATCTCCGGAAAAGGCAAGAGTTGGAGATACGAATATGGAAAGTTGCATCCGGGGCGTTAGAACATGCATGACAAAAAAGTGACCTACTGTGACAAAAATGTATCATCACGGAAGTGTATTTTTTTGTAGTGAGGGGGGCACCGCAGACGGCTAAAAGATCAAATCAATTGTTTTGTCTCTAGGGTGCCCCCTGCCCCCGTATATAAAGGAGCAAGGGGGAAGGTGCGGCCGGCCAGGAGGAGGCGCGCCAAGAGGAGTCCTACTCCCACCGGGAGTAGGACTCCCTCACTTCCTTGTTTGATTAGGAGAAGGGGGGAAAGAGGAGGGAGAGAGGAAGGAAAGGGGGCGCCGCCCCCCTCTCCTTGTCCTATTCGGACTAAAGGGGGAGGGGCGCGCGGCCCTGCCCTAGGCGCCTCTCCTCTTCTCCACTAAGGCCCACTATGGCCCATTAAGCCCCCGGGGGGTTCCGGTAACCCCTCGGTACTCCGGTAAAATCCCGATTTCACCCGGTACACTTCCGATATCCAAATATAGGCTTCCAATATATCAATCTTCATGTCTCGACCATTTTGAGACTCCTCGTCATGTCCATGATCACATCCGGGACTCCGAACAACCTTCGGTACATCAAAACTCATAAACTCATAATATAATCGTCATCAAAACTTTAAGCGTGCGGACCCTACGAGTTCGAGAACTATGTAGACATTACCGAGACACGTCTCCGGTCAATAACCAATAGCGGAACCTGGATGATCATACTGGCTCCTACATATTCTACGAAGATCATTATCAGTCAAACCGCATAACAACATACGTTGTTCCCTTTGTCATCGGTATGTTACTTGCCCGAGATTCGATCGTCGGTATCTCAATACCTAGTTCAATCTCGTTACTGGCAAGTCTCTTTACTCGTTCCGTAATACATCATGCCGCAACTAATTCATTAGTTGCAATGCTTGCAAGGCTTAAGTGATGTGCATTACCGAGTGGGCCCAGAGATACCTCTCCGACGATCGGAGTGAAAAATCCTAATCTCGAAATACGCCAACCCAACAAGTACCTTCGGAGACACATGTAGAGAACCTTTATAATCACCCAGTTATGTTGTGACATTTGGTAGCACACAAAGTGTTCCTCCGGTAAACGGGAGTTGCATAATCTCATAGTCATAGGAACATGTATAAGTCATGAAGAAAGCAATAGCAACATACTAAACGATCGAGTGCTAAGCTAACGGAACAGGTCAAGTCAATCACATCATTCTCCTAATGATGTGATCCCGTTAATCAAATGACAACTCATGTCAATGGCTAGGAAACATAACCATCTTCGATCAACGAGCTAGTCTGGTAGAGGCATACTAGTGACACTCTGTTTGTCTATGTATTCACACAAGTATTATGTTTCCGGTTAATACAATTCTAGCATGAATAATAAACATTTATCATGATATAAGGAAATAAATAATAACTTTATTATTGCCTCTAGGGCATATTTCCTTCATATAGATGGTCACATTTCCATCCGCGTCTATCTTCTTCTTAAAGATCCATTTATTTTCTATGGCTCACCTATCATCGGGCAAGTCTGTCAAAGTCCATACTTTGTTTTCATGCATGGATCCTATCTCGGACTTCATGGCTTCAAGCCATTTGTTGGAATCTGGGCCCTCCATCGCTTCCTCATAGTTCGAAGGTTCACCGTTGTCCAACAACATTATTTCCAGGACAGGGTTGCCATACCACTCTGGTGTGGAACGTGTCCTTGTGGACCTACGAAGTTCAGTAGTAACTTGATCCGAAGTACCTTGATCATCATCATTAACTACCTCTCTATTCGGTGCAGGCACCACAGAAACATTTTCTTGAGATGCTCTAATTTCCGGTTCAAGAGGCAGTACTTCATCAAGTTCTACTTTACTCCCACTTACTTCTTTCGAGAGAAACTCTTTCTCTAGAAAGGATCCATTCTTGGCAACAAAGATCTTGCCTTCGGATCTGAGGTAGAAGGTATACCCAATAGTTTCCTTAGGGTATCCTATGAAGACGCATTTTTCCGACTTGGGTTCGAGCTTTTCAAGTTGAAGTTTCTTGGCATAAGCATCGCATCCCCAAACTTTCAGAAACGACAGCTTAGGTTTCTTCCCAAACCATAATTCATATGGTGTCGTCTCAACGGATTTCGACGGAGCCCTATTTAAAGTGAATGCGGCAGTCTCTAAAGCATAACCCCAAAATGATAGCGGCAGATCGGTAAGAGACATCATAGATCGCACCATATCTAATAACGTGCGATTACGACGTTCGGACACACCATTACGCTGAGGTGTTCCAGGCGGCATGAGTTAATAAACAATTCCACATTTCCTTAAGTGCGTGCCAAATTCGTGACTCAAATATTCCCCTCCACGATCTGATCGTAAGAACTTTATTTTCCTGTCACGTTGATTCTCAACCTCACTCTGAAATTCCTTGAACTTTTCAAAGGTCTCAGACTTGTGTTTCATTAAGTAGACATACCCATATCTACTAAAGTCATCAGTGAGGGTGAGAACATAACGATAACCACCACGAGCCTCAACACTCATTGGACCGCACACATCAGTATGTATGATTTCCAATAAGTTGGTTGCTCGCTCCATTGTTCCGGAGAACGGAGTCTTGGTCATTTTGCCCATGAGGCATGGTTCACATGTGTCAAATGATTCATAATCAAGAGACTCCAACAGTCCATCTGCATGGAGTTTCTTCATGCGTTTGTCACCAATGTGACCAAGGCGGCAGTGCCACAAGTATGTGGGACTATCATTATCAACCTTACATCTTTTGGCATTCACACTATGAATATTTGTAACATCACGTTCGAGATTAAATAAGAATAAACCATTGACCAGCAGGGCATGACCATAAAACATGTCTCTCATATAAATAGAACAACCATTATTCTCAGATTTAAATGAGTAGCCATCTCGCATTAAGCGAGATCCAGATACAATGTTCATGCTCAAAGCTGGCACTAAATAACAATTATTGAGGTTTAAAACTAATCCTGTAGGTAATTGTACAGGTAGCGTGCCGACGGTGATCACATCGACCTTCGAACCATTCCCGACGCGCATCGTCACCTCGTCCTTCGCCAGTCTCCGCTTATTCCGCAGCTCCTGTTTTGAGTTAAAATATGAACAACCGCACCGGTATCAAATACCCAGGAGCTATTACGACCGCTGGTAAGGTACACATCAATAACATGTATATCACATATACCTTTGGTATTGCCGGCTTTCTTATCCCTAAGTACTTGGGGTAGTTCCGCTTCCAGTGACTGGTTCCCTTGCAATAAAAGCACTCAGTCTCAGGCTTGGGTCCATGCTTTGGCTTCTTCCCGGCAACTAGCTTACCGGGCGTGGCAACTCCCTTGCCGTCCTTCTTGAAGTTCTTTTTACCCTTGCCTTTCTTGAACTTAGTGGTTTTATTCACCATCAACACTTGATGTTCCTTTTTATCTCCACCTCCGCTGATTTCAGCATTGAATATACCTCAGGAATGGTCTTTTCCATCCCCTGCATATTGAAGTTCATCACAAAGCTCTTGTAGCTAGGTGGGAGTGACTGAAGGATTCTGTCAACGACAGCGTCATCCGGGAGATTAACTCCCAGCTGAGATAAGAGGTTGTGTAACCCAGACATTTTGAGTATGTGCTCGCTGACAGAACTATTCTCCTCCATCTTACAACTGTAGAACTTGTCGAAGACTTCATATCTCGCGACCCGGGCATGAGCTTGGAAAACTATTTTCAGCTCTTGGAACATCTCATATGCTCCGTGCTGCTCAAAATGCTTTTGGAGCCCCGGTTCTAAGTTGTAAAGCATGCCGCACTGAACCAGGGAGTAATCATCACTACGAGACTGCCAGGCATTCGTAACGTCTTGAGTTGCTGGGAAAACAGGTGCATCACCTAGTGGTGCTTCAAGGACATATGCTTTCTTGGCAGCTATGAGGATAATCCTTAGGTTACGGACCCAGTCCGTGTAGTTGCTACCATCGTCTTTCAGCTTGGTTTTCTCTAGGAACGCGTTGAAGTTGAGGGCAACATTAGCGTGGGCCATTTGATCTACAAGACATATTGCAAAGATTTTTAGACTATGTTCATGATAATTGAGTTCATCTAATCAAATTATTTAATGAACTCCCACTCAAACAGACATCCTCTAGTCATCTAAGTGATACATGATCCGAGTCAACTAGGTCATGCCCGATCATCACGTGAGACGGACTAGTCATCATCGATGAACATCTTCATGTTGATCGTATCTTCTACATGACTCATGTTCGACCTTTCGGTCTTCCATGTTCCGAGGCCATGTTTGTACATGCTAGGCTCGTCAAGTCAATCTAAGTGTATTGCGTGTGTAAATCTGGCTTACACCCGTTGTATGCCAATGTTAGAATCTATCACACCCGATCATCACATGGTGCTTTGGAACAACGGACCTTAGCAATGGTGCACAGTTAGGGGGAACACTTTCTTGAAATTATTGCGAGGGATCATCTTATTTAAGCTACCGTCATTCTAAGCAAATAAGATGCAAAAACATGATAAACATCACATGCAATAAAATAGTGACATGATATGGCCAATATCATTTTGCTCCTTTTGATCTCCATCTTTGGGGCGCCATGATCATCATCATCACCGGCATGACACCATGATCTCCATCATCATGATCTCCATCATCGTGTCTTCATGAAGTTGTCTCGCCAACTATTACTTCTACTACTATGGCTAACGGTTAGCAATAAAGTAAAGTAATTACATGGTGTTTTTAGTGACACGCAGGTCACACAATAACTTAAGACAACTCCTATGGCTCCTACTGGTTGTCATACTCATCGACATGCAAGTCGTGATTCCTATTACAAGAACATGATCAATCTCATACATCACATATATCATTCATCACATCCTTTTGGCCATATCACATCACACGGCATATGCTGCAAGAACAAGTTAGACGTCCTCTAATTGTTGTTGCAAGTTTTTACATGGCTGCTATAGGTTTCTAGCAAGAACGTTTCTTACCTACGCCAAAACCACAACGTGATATGCCAATTTATATTTACCCTTCATAAGGACCCCTTTCATCGAATCCGATCCGATCAAAGTGGGAGAGACTGTCACCCGCTTGCCACCTTATGCAACTAGTGCATGTCAGTCGGTGGAACCTGTCTCATGTAAGCGTACGTGTAAGGTCTGTCTAGGCCGCTTCATCCCATGATGCCGCCGAATCAAGATAAGACTAGTAACGGCAAGTAAATTGACAAAATCGACGCCCACAACAACTTGTGTTCTACTCGTGCATAGAAACTACGCATAGACCTAGCTCATGATGCCACTGTTGGGGATCGTTGCAGAAATTAAAAAAATTCTACGCATCACCAAGATCAATCTATGGAGTTTACTAGCAACAAGAGGGGAGTGCATCTTCATACCTTTGAAGATCGCGACACGGAAGCGTTACACGAACGCGGATGAGGGAGTCGTACTCGTAGCGATTCTGTAACGCCCTCGATGCGGCTATATCTCCCACGTGTCGAGGCACGACTTAGAGGCATAACCGCATTGAAAGCAATGTCGCAAGTGAGGTAATCTTCACACAATCCATGTAATAAATAAAGGGGAAAAGATACATAGTTGGCTTACAATCGCCACTTCACACAAGTACTTAAATAACATCCATCAAACAGATTACACTCAAGGTCCGACTACGGTACCAAAATGAAAGAAGACTACCCCAAATGCTAAACAGATCCCCAGATCACCCGACTGGGCTCCACTACTGATCATCTGGAAAAGAAACATAGTAACGGCCACGTTCCTCGTCGAACTCCCAAGTGAGCTCGGTCGCGTCATCTGCACTGACATCGTTGGTACCTGCAACTGTGGGGATAAATATCTGTGAGTCACGGGGACTCAGCAATCTCACACCCGCGAGATCAAGACTATTTAAGCTTAAAGGTGGGAAAAGGGGTTGTGAGGTGGAGCTGCAGCAAGCGACTAACATATGGTGGCTACAGCGCAAAAGAGAGCGAGAAGAGAAGGCAAGGCACGGTCGAGAAACTAGAAATGATCAAGAAGTGATCCTGAAACAACCTACGTCAAGCATAACTCCAACAACCATGTTCGCTTCCCGGACCCCGCCGAGAAGAGACCATCACGGTTACACACGCGGTTGATGTGTTTTAGTTAAGGTCAACTTCGGGTTTTCTACAACCGGACATCAACAAATTCCCATCTGCCTCATAACCGCGGGCACGGCTTTCGAAAGATAATACCCTGCAGGGGTGTCCCAACTTAGCCCATGATAAGCTCTCACGGTCAACGAAGGATATTCCTTCTACCGGGAAGACCCGATCAATCTCGGAATCCCGGACTACAAGACATTTCAACAGCAATAAAACAAGTCCAGCAAAGCCGCCCGATTGTGCCGACAATCCTGATAGGAGCTGCACATATCTCGGTCTCAGGGCACATCCGGATGAGAAGTCCATACAACTAAAACCAGCCCTCGAGTTGCCCCGAGGTGGCGCTGCAAAGGGCTCTAGTTTGGACCAGCAATCGAAGGAGAACTGGCCCGGGGGTTTAAAATAAAGATGACCCTTGAGTCTGCAGAACCCAAGGGAAAAAAAGGCTAGGTGGCGAATGGTAAAACCAAAGTTGGGCCTTGCTGGAAAAGTCTTATTCAAGGCGAACTGTCAAGGGGGTCCCATAAATCACCCAACCGTGTAAGGAACGCAAACTCCGGGAACATAACACCGGTATGACGGAACTAGGGTGGCAAGAGTGGAACAAAACACCAGGCATAAGGCCGAGCCTTCCACCCTTTACCAAATATATAGATGCATTAATTAAATAAGAGGTATTGTGATATCCCATCAAGTAAACATGTTCCAAACAAGGAACAACAAGTCCATGTTCCAACAAGGAACAAACTTCATCTTCACCTGCAACTAACAACGCTATAAGAGGGGCTGAGCAAAGCAGTAACATAGCCAAACAACGGTTTGCTAGGACATGGATGGTTAGGGGCTGACATGGCAATATAGGAGGCATGATATAGCAAGTGGTAGGTATCGCAGCATAGGCATAGCAAAAGAGCGAGCAATCTAGCAAGCAAAGATAGAAGTGATTTCGAGGGTATGGTCATCTTGCCTGCAAGGTTCTCAGAGTTGTCGAAAGCTTGGTCCTCGTAAGCGTTCTCAACAGGTTCCTCGTTCACGTACTCGTCTCCCGGCTCTACCCAATACAAGAGAACAAGCAAAGGAACCAATATCAACCACGATGCAATGCGCAAGCAACATGATGCAAAACATGGCATGATATGCGAGAGGTGATATGCAATGCGTATGCATGCTCCGGAAGGACAAGGATGAACAGGGCATAATCTTGGCAAACCAAGCATGCCACTGGATATATGAGGTGATTTCGGTTGAAATCGATATAAAGATCACCGGAATCGGATGCACGGTTTGCAAATGGCAAGCAATACATGAATGACATGAAACTGCCATAAACAGCATGATGCTACTTAGCAAGCAACAAATAATTAAGCTATTGCACCCAAACATGGCAACAAAGCATATGACCGTAATCTACTCAAGATGCTCGACAAAAGATGAACACTGAGATACGGCTAATTCACATCATAACAGGTTCAAACAAGCATGGCAAAAGTGCAAACGATAACAAGTTCCCAGACTTAGTGAAATTATCAAAGTAGCAGAAACTAACATCAGGATGACATGTTCAGAGCAACGAAACAACATGCTAATGGTTCAGAACATAGAAAAGAAAGGAATGTCATGAATCTACTCAAGGCACTTGACAAAAGTCCCTTACTGACCATAAGCCAAAAAGGATCAAAGAATATGATTACACCCATGATAATTAAGCAAGTTTCGTTACAGGTTTCAGACTTAGCAGAAAACTGGACATGTCAAAAACAGATAACGACTAGGCATGTTCGTGAGCTCGATGCACTCACTACAGAGCATTTCATGATAAACTAATCATACATACATCAAGAATACATGGCATAGTAACTATACATGGCAAGAATAACATCATATCATGCAAGGATCAACTACACCAAGCTTGGCAAAATCGAATAACACGTAAACAATCTGCCAGCAACATTTTGAAGCAAACGTAGAGCTCGATTGACTCAAGCTATGGCACTCCATAATTGCAAACAAAGGCATGGATGGATAGATCAAATACTCAAGTTCAAAACTCCCTTACTGATCATGCTCAAATTATGCATAGATCTCTCGGAAACAACATGAACACACGGCATAAAAATAACAGCAGTCAGGGACTTAGTGAAATCACCAAGTCTCTGAAATCAGCAACATCAAGTGACCTAGTTTGCATGCTTGTGCTAGTCACCACAAGTATCACAAAAATACATGGCAAAGTCCTATGGATAGGTAACATGGCATATTACAAAACTCATGTAGGACTCAACTTCATAGGAGGTACACATCAATCATGGCAAAAATGACAAAAGTGCATGTTCAGATAAAATCCAACAACTAACATCAACTAGCCCTCTTCTAACAGCATTTCGGGCATCAAGATGACTTCAAATGAAAATGATGCACTGGAGCAAAATGATGTACTCTTCGAGGCGAACAATTTGACATATTATACGCACGCATCGGAGCTACGTATGTAAAGTTACGGCATGATGAACATGGCATAATGATATGAAATCTTGAGACTTAGCAAAAATCGGGGGGGGACGAAAGTCAACCGCTCCGGCGCGGATATCGAGGCGGCGGCGCGCCTCGCCGGAGACGGCGCCGGAGGAGGAGCGGGGAGAGCCGCCGGAGCTCGGGGGCACCGGATCCGGGCGGCGCCGGCCCGGATCTGGGCGCGGGAGGCGGCGCTGGAGCTCGGCGGGCGGGGCGGCGCGCGGCGAGGAGGCGGCAGCCGGCGGAGCTCGGCGAGCGGCGGCCGGAGGCGGGGACGACGGCGGCGGGGCGAGGCCGGCGCGGGAGGCGGCGCTGGGCGGCGGCGGAGCCAGGCGGCGGCGGGGCGGAGCCGGGCCGCGGGGGGCCCCGCACGGGCCCGGCGGGCCCGCGGGTCGGCGGCGAGCTGGGGGACCGCCCTGGACACGTGGCGGCCCCTGGTTGGGCGAGGCGGCGGCGGCGGCTTGTCCGGCGGCGGTGGACACGTCCTCCCGCGCGGATGCGATGAAATTAGGGTTTGGGGGTGTTTTTGACCCGGATTTGGAGGAGGGAGCACATATTTATAGATAGGAGGAGCTAGGAGGCTCCAAACGGAGTGCGGTTTTCGCCCACGCGATCGTGATCGAACGGCGGAGGACATGGGAGTGACTTAAATGGATTATTTGGCTGTTTTGAAGGGGTGTTGGGCTGCAACACACACAAGGCCTTCACGGTTATCCGGTTAACCGTTGGAGTACCAAACGAACTCCGATTGACCCGAAACTTGACAGGCGGTCTACCGGTGCTGTACCAAGGCCACATGTCAAACCTCGGTCCATTCCGAGAATGTTTAATACCCGCTCACGAAGAAATGTAAAAGGGGACGCCGGGGGAGATAGGAGCGCCGGATTGCAAAACGGACAACTGGAAAGATGCTCGGATTTAAGAGACGAACACGTATGCGAATGCGATGCACATGATGACATGATATGAAATGCATGACATGACCAAAATGCAAAACGGAGAGAACCCAACCACGGAGGGAATAACATAACACATAGCCGGAAATGGCAAGAGTTGGATTACAAAATATGGCAAGTTACATCGGGGGCGTTACAACACACCACCACTACGAGAGGATCTCGTCCCGAGATCTAGGACTGAAAGAACTCCGGATACTCGGAACGTAGGTGGTCTTCATGCTCCCAGGTGGCCTCTCGGTCTGAATGATGTGACCATTTCACTTTGAGGAATTTGATTGACTTGTTGCGAGTCTTGCGCTCAGTTGTCTCAAGAATAGCAACTGGATGCTCATGATAGGACAAATCTTCTTGAAGATCAATCTATTCGAAGTTGATGGTGCACTCAGGCGTCTTGAAACACTTGCGAAGCTGTGACACGTGGAAGACATCGTGCACATTTGCAAAGTTGGAGGGAAGCTCAAGTTGATAGGCGAGATCGCCTCGTTTCCCGATGATCTTGAAGGGGCCGACGTATCGCGGGGCAAGTTTCCCCTTGATACCGAAGCGACGAGTTCCTTTCATTGGAGAGACACGGAGGTAAACATGGTCTCCGATCTCGAATGCCACATCACGATGTTTGCTATCGTAATAGCTCTTCTGGCGCGACTGCCCGGCTTTGAGGTTCTCACGAATCACCTTGCACATAGCCTCGGCCTCTGAGATCAAATCATTGCCGAGCAATTGGCGTTCACCGGTTTCAGACCAGTTGAGAGGAGTACGGCACTTCCTGCCATAGAGAATCTCGAATGGGGCTTTGCCCGAGCTGGCTTGGAAACTGTTGTTGTAAGAGAATTCAGCATAAGGAAGACAATCCTCCCACTTCATGCCGAAAGAGATAACACATGCTCTGAGCATATCTTCAAGAATTTGGTTTACACGCTCGACTTGTCCACTAGTCTGAGGGTGGAACGCTGTGCTGAAGCGGATGTTGGTGCCCATGGCCGTCTGAAAAGAATCCCAAAATTTGGAGGTAAAGATACTGCCACGGTCTGAAGAGATCAATTGCGGAATGCCGTGCAACGAGACAATTCTGGAGGTGTAGAGCTCTGCCAGCTGCGCTGCTGTGATAGACTCTTTGATAGGAAGAAAATGAGCCACTTTGGTGAGCTTGTCGATGACGACGAAGATAGCATCATTTCCATGCTTGGACTTAGGAAACCCAGTCACGAAGTCCATTTCGATATGATCGAATTTCCATTCTGGAATAGCAAGAGGTTGGAGAAGACCAGCTGGTCGTTGGTGTTCTGCTTTCACCCTTCTGCAGACATCACACTCATTCACGAATTGAGCGATCTCACGCTTCATTCGAGTCCACCAATACGACTGTTTGAGGTCATGGTACATCTTCGAACTTCCAGGATGAATTGACAGAAGAGAATTGTGCGCTTCGTTCATAATGACTTTACGAAGATCACCCTTTGGAACCACGATCCGGTCCTCGAAGAAAAGAGTATCTCTGTCATCAACTCGATAGCACTTGTATTTGGGGATGCTCTTTTCAATACCACGTTTCACCTTCTTCACCATGGTATCCAACAATTGTGCCTCACGAATTTGATCTTCCAAAGTAGGAGAGACAATGAGGTTGGCAAGAACACCTTGAGGAACAACTTGGAGATTCAACTTGCGGAAAGCCTCACAGAGATCCGGTTGAAATGGCTTGAGGATTAAGCTGTTGCAGTAAGCCTTTCTGCTCAAAGCGTCTGCAACCACATTAGCCTTGCCTGGAGTATATTCAATACTTGGATTATACTCTTGAATCATTTCGACCCATCGAGTCTGTCTGAGGTTGAGATGAGGCTGAGTGAAGATGTACTTGAGACTCTTGTGATCGGTGAAGATGTCCACTTTCCTTCCCAACAGGAGATGTCTCCATGTTATGAGTGCATGGACAACTGCCGCCAACTCAAGATCGTGAGTGGGGTAGTTCCTTTCATTGGGCTTCAACTGGCGAGAGGTATAGGCAACAACCTTCTTCTCTTGCATTAACACAGCACCGAGGCCCTGGAGAGAAGCATCACAGAATACTTCATAAGGCTTGGATTCGTCAGGAGGAGTCAGAACTGGAGCAGTGACAAGTTTCTCTTTGAGAGTGTTGAAAGCAACATCACACTCATGAGACCAGACATATTTCACATGCTTCTGGAGGAGGTTGGAAAGAGGCTTTGCAATCTTGGAGAAATTCTCAACGAATCTTCTGCAATAGCTTGCAAGTCCAAGAAAACTGCGAAGCTGCTTGACATTCTGAGGAGGATTCCAATTCAAAACTGCAGACACCCTTTCTGGATTAACAGCGATGCCCTTGGCAGAGATGATATGACCAAGATAAAGAACTTCATCAAGCCAGAATTCACATTTGGAGAACTTCGCATATAATTGATACTCTCTGAGCTTGTCGAGCACCAATCGCAAATGTTTGGCATGATCCTTCTTATTCTTGGAGAAGACCAAAATATCATCGAGATAGACCAAGACAAATTCGTTGATGTAGGGGTTGAAGATGAAATTCATCAAGCGAGTGAAATATGGAGGAGCATTGACAAGGCCGAAAGACATGACAGTATATTCATAAGAACCAAAGCTTGTTCTGAATGCTGTCTTGGGAATATCTTCTTCACGAATGCGAATCTGATGATAACCCATACGAAGGTCAAGCTTGGAGAACACCTTAGCACCTTTGAGTTGCTCAAATAGCTCATTGATGTTGGGAAGTGGGTACTTGTTCTTGATAGTCTTCTTGTTCAATGGACGGTAATCGACGTAAAGTCGGTCCGTGCCATCCTTCTTCTTGACAAAAAGAACACCACAACCCCAAGGAGAAGAACTCGGTCTGATCAGACCCAGACGTTCTTGTTTATCGAGTTGAATCTTCAATTCCTTGAGCTCATCTGGTCCAAGCTTGTAAGGACGCTTGCAAACGGGTTCCATGCCAGGCTCAAGCTCAATAACGAATTCAACTGGCCGACGGGGAGGCATACCCGGAAGCTCTTCTGGAAAAACATCTTGGTACTCACATACGACTGGAATCTGAGAGATAGCCTCCAATTCATCATTCTCATTGAGAGAAAACAACCGAATGGTATCATCACGAGAAGCATAGATGATCACATCGTTCGAAGTGTGAGTCAATTTGATTTCCCTGGCAGCACACTCAAGCTGAGCCTTGTGCTTAGAAAGCCAGTCCATCCCGAGAATAAGATCAATATCCGAGTCACCAAGCACCATTGGAGAAGACAGAAATTTATAGTCGCCCATCTTGATGGAAACATCCGGAACCGAAACTCGAGAAGTCAATTGCTTACCCAGGGACACAATAGACAAAGGTCTCGGCAAAACTTGAGTAACGAATTCATGCTTAGATGCAAAAGGTCTTGAGATGAAACAATGTGATGCACCAGTATCAAATAAGACTTTGGCAGGAATATCATTAACAGGAAGATTACCCATGATCACTTCAGAAGACTCCTCTGCTTGAGCTGCATTCAACATGTTCACCTTGGCATGCTTAGGATTATGCTTGACCACTGCATTGCTGTTAGATTTCACAGGAGGAGGAGGCGGAAGGCGCCTTTGGTTGAAGCACTTGTTCGCATAGTGACCCTTCTGCTGACATTTGTTACAAGTCACCTCTGAGAGCGGACGATGGTAAGGAGCACTTGGCCTTGGAGTTTGGTTCTGAGACTTGTTCTGATAGCCAGGGTTGGGTGGGTGGTAAGATCCACGACCACTTGAATTCTTCTATTGATAAGGCTGACGGAACGGAGGAGGAGGAGGCAACCAGAACTTCTGTTGCTTAGCTGCCACAAGTGAAGAAGAAGAAGACTGAACTGCGTCTCTGACTCTCTTCTTAGATGCCTCACACTTGAGCTGAGCAGCTTCTTGTTTCAGTGCCATGTTGTAGAATTCATCATACTTTAATGGCTCGAAAAGCACGAGAGCAAGCTGCAGATCTTCTCTGAGACCACGCCTGAATTGGTAGATCATACTCTTCTCATCAGGAATGTCTTGCCTTGCAAAACGAGAGAGCTTCTGGAACTGAGTGTTGTATTGGTAGACAGACATGGTGCCTTGCTTGAGATTGCGGAATTCCTCACGCTTACTCTCAACAACACTTTCTGGAATGTGGTGCGCTTTGAAATCACGACGGAAATCATCCCAAGTGATCACACGACCTCCTCTGGAATCTTTGTATTGCTGGAACCACTCAGCAGCTTGATCTTTGAGTTGAAAAGAGGCAAACTTGACAAAGTCCTCAGGTCTGACATTGCTGCACTCGAAATGCTTGCTGATGTCCACGAGCCAATCATCTGCGTCTGTGGCCTCGACACAGTAGCTGAAGGTCTTTGGCTGATTAGCAAGGAACTGGTTCAGTGAAGCGAAATGCGGCTGATTGTTGCCTTGGCCTTGATTCTCTTGATTAGCTTGCCCTTGGTTGCGATCTTGCAAGAGCTGAATCAGAATCTGAGCATTGGCATTTGTGGCAGTCATCAAGGCCTGCCAAGCTTCCGGAGGCGGAGGTGGTGGCGGAGGGTTAGCCTGATTCCCGTCATTGCGTTCCGGATTCTGACGCGTTGGTGGAGCCATCCTGAAGAGGGTGACATCCATTAGCATCTTGACAGAGATATATTGAAGCTGAATCAAAGGAACGAAATTGCAACATATAGTCTTTACCATTAACATTCGAACGAGAATGAACGAATGAATTCCAATGTAAATTATCACACTTCCAAAGCTGAGAAGCCACTTAGAACATGGTAAGGAATAAAATCAACAAGGTACGGAAGTGAACAAATACTTGGTAAGGATTACCCAATCACAAACCAAATATCTGCGGAAGAAATACTAAAGCTACAAGAATTCCCACTTATAAACTCCCGAAACTTTCTGGTTATGCAATCAAGTGTTGGGGATACAGGGGAAGCATAATATCTCACCCAAACTGGCAAATCCTACAACCAGTTGTATCCATCCTTCAACACATAACCAAGAAACCTTCGGAAATCGTCTACCTCAACCTTCGAAAACACATCCGTTATACAAGTCATGGCAATACCCCTGCACTCGCCACAGTACTGGGCTATCAGGGTTAACTCACCAACAACTGTACAAAAGAGATTTTCGATGTCGGCGTACTAAACTCAGGTATTCCAAAACCGCAACGATAAGATTATGACGACAACACCTCGGAGCTCAACTCCCCGGGACACTGCCACAACCCCTAAATGTCAGGAGGCAACCAAGACAATGTTGTCATCATAAAACCATCGGAACGATTGTAATATACCCGCGTGATCGTAAAAAAAAATTTAGTGAAATTTGAGAAGAGAAGAGTCAAAACTCTACGTCAGGATGCCTTACCAGAAGGTCGAAGGGACTGGGGAGTAAAAAGAATTCCTAAACTCTCCGATATATAATTCCTAGAAGACTCAAAACATTTTTTTCTAGACACAACTCGGCCACTAAAGACGATCAAACAGTGGGGGCTCCTAAGGTCGGGGAAAGGCTCTGATTACCAACTTGTAACGCCCTCGATGCGGCTATATCTCCCACGTGTCGAGGCACGACTTAGAGGCATAACCGCATTGAAAGCAATGTCGCAAGTGAGGTAATCTTCACACAATCCATGTAATAAATAAAGGGGAAAAGATAAATAGTTGGCTTACAATCGCCACTTCACACAAGTACTTAAATAACATCCATCAAACAGATTACACTCAAGGTCCGACTACGGTACCAAAATGAAAGAAGACTACCCCAAATGCTAAACAGATCCCCGGATCACCCGACTGGGCTCCACTACTGATCATCTGGAAAAGAAACATAGTAACGGCCACGTTCCTCGTCGAACTCCCAAGTGAGCTCGGTCGCGTCATCTGCACTGACATCGTTGGTACCTGCAACTGTGGGGATAAATATCTGTGAGTCACGGGGACTCAGCAATCTCACACCCGCGAGATCAAGACTATTTAAGCTTAAAGGTGGGAAAAGGGGTTGTGAGGTGGAGCTGCAGCAAGCGACTAACATATGGTGGCTACAGCGCAAAAGAGAGCGAGAAGAGAAGGCAAGGCACGGTCGAGAAACTAGAAATGATCAAGAAGTGATCCTGAAACAACCTACGTCAGGCATAACTCCAACAACCGTGTTCGCTTCCCGGACCCCGCCGAGAAGAGACCATCACGGTTACACACGCGGTTGATGTGTTTTAGTTAAGGTCAACTTCGGGTTTTCTACAACCGGACATCAACAAATTCCCATCTGCCTCATAACCGCGGGCACGGCTTTCGAAAGATAATACCCTGCAGGGGTGTCCCAACTTAGCCCATGATAAGCTCTCACGGTCAACGAAGGATATTCCTTCTACCGGGAAGACCCGATCAATCTCGGAATCCCGGACTACAAGACATTTCAACAGCAATAAAACAAGTCCAGCAAAGCCGCCCGATTGTGCCGACAATCCTGATAGGAGCTGCACATATCTCGGTCTCAGGGCACATCCGGATGAGCAGTCCGTACAACTAAAACCAGCCCTCGAGTTGCCCCGAGGTGGCGCTGCAAAGGGCTCTAGTTTGGACCAGCAATCGAAGGAGAACTGGCCCGGGGGTTTAAAATAAAGATGACCCTTGAGTCTGCAGAACCCAAGGGAAAAAAAGGCTAGGTGGCGAATGGTAAAACCAAAGTTGGGCCTTGCTGGAAAAGTCTTATTCAAGGCGAATTGTCAAGGGGGTCCCATAAATCACCCAACCGTGTAAGGAACGCAAACTCCGGGAACATAACACCGGTATGACGGAACTAGGGTGGCAAGAGTGGAACAAAACACCAGGCATAAGGCCGAGCCTTCCACCCTTTACCAAATATATAGATGCATTAATTAAATAAGAGGTATTGTGATATCCCATCAAGTAAACATGTTCCAAACAAGGAACAACAAGTCCATGTTCCAACAAGGAACAAACTTCATCTTCACCTGCAACTAACAACGCTATAAGAGGGGCTGAGCAAAGCAGTAACATAGCCAAACAACGGTTTGCTAGGACATGGATGGTTAGGGGCTGACATGGCAATATAGGAGGCATGATATAGCAAGTGGTAGGTATCGCAGCATAGGCATAGCAAAAGAGCGAGCAATCTAGCAAGCAAAGATAGAAGTGATTTCGAGGGTATGGTCATCTTGCCTGCAAGGTTCTCAGAGTTGTCGAAAGCTTGGTCCTCGTAAGCGTTCTCAACAGGTTCCTCGTTCACGTACTCGTCTCCCGGCTCTACCCAAGACAAGAGAATAAGCAAAGGAACCAATATCAACCACGATGCAATGCGCAAGCAACATGATGCAAAACATGGCATGATATGCGAGAGGTGATATGCAATGCGTATGCATGCTCCGGAAGGACAAGGATGAACAGGGCATAATCTTGGCAAACCAAGCATGCCACTGGATAGATGAGGTGATTTCGGTTGAAATCGATATAAAGATCACCGGAATCGGATGCACGGTTTGCAAATGGCAAGCAATACATGAATGACACGAAACTGCCATAAACAGCATGATGCTACTTAGCAAGCAACAAATAATTAAGCTACTGCACCCAAACATGGAAACAAAGCATATGACCGTGATCTACTCAAGATGCTCGACAAAAGATGAACACTGAGCTATGGCTAATTCACATCATAACAGGTTCAAACAAGCATGGCAAAAGTGCAAACGATAACAAGTTCCCAGACTTGGTGAAATTATCTAAGTAGCAGAAACTAACATCAGGATGACATGTTCAGAGCAACGAAACAACATGCTAAAGGTTCAGAACATAGCAAAGAAAGGCATGGCATGAATCTACTCAAGGCACTTGACAAAAGTCCCTTACTGACCATAAGCCAAAAAGGATCAGAGAATATGATTACACCCATGATAATTAAGCAAGTTTCATTACAGGTTTCAGACTTAGCAGAAAACTGGACATGTCAAAAACAGATAACGACTAGGCATGTTCGTGAGCTCGATGCACTCACTACAGAGCATTTCATGATAAACTAATCATACATACATCAAGAATACATGGCATAGTAACTAGACATGGCAAGAATAACATCATATCATGCAAGGATCAACTACGCCAAGCTTGGCAAAATCGAATAACACGTAAACAATCTGCCAGCAACATTTTGAAGCAAACGTAGAGCTCGATTGACTCAAGCTATGGCACTCCATAATTGCAAACAAAGGCATGGATGGATAGATCAAATACTCAAGTTCAAAACTCCCTTACTGATCATGCTCAAATTATGCATAGATCTCTCGGAAACAACATGAACACACGGCATAAAAATAACAGCAGTCAGGGACTTAGTGAAATCACCAAGTCTCTGAAATCAGCAACATCAAGTGACCTAGTTTGCATGCTTGTGCTAGTCACCACAAGTATCACAAAAATACATGGCAAAGTCCTATGGATAGGTAACATGGCATATTACAAAACTCATGTAGGACTCAACTTCATAGGAGGTACACATCAATCATGGCAAAAATGACAAAAGTGCATGTTCAGATAAAATCCAACAACTAACATCAACTAGCCCTCTTCTAACAGCATTTCGGGCATCAAGATGACTTCAAATGAAAATGATGCACTGGAGCAAAATGATGTACTCTTCGAGGCGAACAATTTGACATATTATACGCACGCATCGGAGCTACGTATGTAAAGTTACGGCATGATGAACATGGCATAATGATATGAAATCTTGAGACTTAGCAAAAATCGGGGGGGGACGAAAGTCAACCGCTCCGGCGCGGATATCGAGGCGGCGGCGCGCCTCGCCGGAGACGGCGCCGGAGGAGGAGCGGGGAGAGCCGCCGGAGCTCGGGGGCACCGGATCCGGGCGGCGCCGGCCCGGATCTGGGCGCGGGAGGCGGCGCTGGAGCTCGGCGGGCGGGGCGGCGCGAGGCGAGGAGGCGGCAGCCGGCGGAGCTCGGCGAGCGGCGGCCGGAGGCGGGGACGACGGCGGCGGGGCGAGGCCGGCGCGGGAGTTGGCGCTGGGCGGCGGCGGAGCCAGGCGGCGGCGGGGCGGAGCCGGGCCGCGGGGGGCCCCGCACGGGCCCGGCGGGCCCGCGGGTCGGCGGCGAACTGGGGGACCGCCCTGGACACGTGGCGGCCCCTGGTTGGGCGAGGCGGCGGCGGCGGCTTGTCCGGCGGCGGTGGACACGTCCGCCCGCGCGGATGCGATGAAATTAGGGTTTGGGGGTGTTTTTGACCCGGATTTGGAGGAGGGAGCACATATTTATAGATAGGAGGAGCTAGGAGGCTCCAAACGGAGTGCGGTTTTCGCCCACGCGATCGTGATCGAACGGCGGAGGACATGGGAGTGACTTAAATGGATTATTGGGCTGTTTTGAAGGGGTGTTGGGCTGCAACACACACAAGGCCTTCACGGTTACCCGGTTAACCGTTGGAGTACCAAACGAACTCCGATTGACCCGAAACTTGACAGGCGGTCTACCGGTGCTATACCAAGGCCACATGTCAAACCTCGGTCCATTCCGAGAATGTTTAATACCCGCTCACGAAGAAATGTAAAAGGGGACGCCGGGGGAGATAGGAGCGCCGGATTGCAAAACGGACAACGGGAAAGATGCTCGGATTTAAGAGACGAACACGTATGCGAATGCGATGCACATGATGACATGATATGAAATGCATGACATGACCAAAATGCAAAACGGAGAGAACCCAACCACGGAGGGAATAACATAACACATAGCCGGAAATGGCAAGAGTTGGATTACAAAATATGGCAAGTTACATCGGGGGCGTTACAACACACCACCACTACGAGAGGATCTCGTCCCGAGATCTAGGACTGAACAGCAGACATGACCGAGACATCTCTCTGGCCAATAACCAACAGCGGGATCTGGATACCCATGTTGGCTCCCACATGTTCCACGATGATCTCATCGGATGAACCACGATGTCGTGGATTCAATCAATCCCGTATACAATTCTCTTTGTCAATCGGTACGTTACTTGCCCGAGATTTGATCGTCGGTATCCCAATACCTCGTTCAATCTCGTTACTGGCAAGTCACTTTACTCGTTCCATAACACATCATCCCGTGACCAACCCCTTAGTCACATTGAGCTCATTACGATGATGTCTTACCGAGTGGGCCCAGAGATACCTCTCCGTCATACGGAGTGACAAATCCCAGTCTCGGTTCGTGCCAACCCAACAGATACTTTCGGGGTTACCCGTAGTGCACCTTTATAGCCAACCAGTTACGTTGTGACGTTTGGCACACCCAAAGTACCCCTACGGTATCCGGGAGTTGCACAATCTCATGGTCTAAGGAAAGGATACTTGACATTAGAAAAGCTCTAGCAGACGAACTATACGCTCTTTGTGCTATGCTTAGGATTGGGTCTTGTCCATCACATCATTCTCCTAATGATATGATCCCGTTATCAATGACATCCAATGTCCATGGTTAGGAAACTATAACCATCTATTGATCAACGAGCTAGTCAACTAGAGGCTCACTAGGGACATGTTGTGGTCTATATATTCACACATGTATTACGATTTCCGATTAACACAATTATAGCATGAACAATAGACAATTATCATGAACAAGGAAATATAATAATAACCATTTTATTATAGCCTCCAGGGCATATTTCCAACAACGCCCATGTTGCCCCCTTAGATAGGGATTTCAGACTGGTGGGATTCATTCACCACAAATTTTGCCAAGGATGACAGAAGAAGGCGGAGCGGGCGTTTCCTTTACACCATCTGGAACATCTGGAAGGAGCGAAACCGACGCATCTTCAATGGAACTCGCCTCACGCACCTAGAGGTAGCAGCTATTGCCTTCGACGACATCAAGCAAAGGACTTTTGTAACGCCCTCGATGCGGCTATATCTCCCACGTGTCGAAGCACGACTTAGAGGCATAACCGCATTGAAAGCAATGTCGCAAGTGAGGTAATCTTCACGCAACCCATGTAATACATAAGGGAAAAAGATACATAGTTGGCTTACAATCGCCACTTCACACAAATACATGAATAAAACATTACATCATACAGCTACAATCAGGGCCCGACTACGGAGCCAAAATAAAAGAAGAAACCCCAAAAGCGACAAAGGACCAAGATCGACCCCAACTGGGCTCCACTACTGATCGACTAGAACGAAACAACATAAAGGACAAGATCTTCATCGAACTCCTCCTTGAGCTCGGGTGCGTCACCTGCACGGTCTCATCGGCACCTGCAAACTGGTATTGGAAGTATCTGGTGAGTCACGAGGACTCAGCAATCTCACACCCGCGAGATCAAGACTATTTAAGCTTAAAGGTAGGGTAAAAGGTATGAGGTGGAGCTGCAGCAAACGACTAACATATATGGTGGCTAACAAACGCAAATGAGAGCGAGAAGAGAAGGTAAAAGCACGGTCGAACAACTATGATCAAGAAGTGATCCTGAAACTACTTACGTCAGACATAACTCCAACAATCGTTTTCACTTCCCGGACCCCGCCGAGAAGAGACCATCACGGTTACACACGCGGTTGGTGTATTTTAGTTAAGATCAACTTCGGGTTTTCTACAACCGGACATTAACAAATTCCCATCTGCCCATAACCGCGGGCACGGCTTTCGAAAGTTCAAACCCTGCAGGGGTGTCCCAACTTAGCCCATGATAAGCTCTCGCGATCAACGAAGGATATTCCTTCTCCCCGGGAAGACCCGATCAGTCTCGGAATCCCAGCTACAAGACATTTCGACAGCAATAAAACAAGTCCAGCAAAGCCGCCCGATGCGCCGAAATCCTGATAGGAGCTGCACATATCTCGTTCTCAGGGCAACACCGGATAAGCTAAGCGTACAGGTACCAACATAACCCAAGTTGCCAAGGGACGGTCCCGCACGGTGCTCTAGTTTGGACCAACACTTAGACAAGCATTGGCCCGGGGGGCTAAATAAAGATGACCCTTGGGTTAATTACTCCCAAGGGAAAAGTAGGTGGTGGTGAGGCAAATGGTAAAACCAATGTTGGGCCTCGCTGGAAAAGTCTTATTCAACGCGAACTGTCAAGGGGGTCCCATAAATCACCCGACCGCGTTAGGGACGCAAAATCCGGGAACATAACACCGATATGACGGAAACTAGGGCGGCAAGAGTGGAACAAAACACCAGGCATAAGGCCGAGCCTTCCACCCTTTACCAAGTATATAGATGCATTAATTAAGTAAGATATATTGTGATATCCCAACAAGTAAACATGTTCCAACAAGGAACAACATCTCCATGTTCCAACAAGGAACAAACTTCATCTTCACCTGCAACTAACAACGCTATAAGAGGGGCTGAGCAAAGCGGTAACATAGCCAATCAACGGTTTGCTAGGACATGGATGGTTAGAGGCTGACATGGCAATATGGGTGGCATGATATAACAAGTGGTAGGTATCGCAGCATAGGCATAGCAAAAGAGCGAGCAATCTAGCGAGCAAAGATAGAAGTGATTTCGAGGGTATGGTCATCTTGCCTGAGATCCCGCTAGGAAGAAGAACGAGTCCATGAAGAAGACAAGCGGACGAAGTCGAACGAATCCTCACAACTCCGGAACGCAACCGAAGCTAACGAGAGAAGCAACCCGGAAAGAAGCAAGCAACATAGTAAACAACCAACACATAAACATGGCATGATGCACAAGTATGATGCATGCCCGGTTTAATGATTCATGGCATGGCAAATGCAACAAACAACGCTACAAATTAAGTGGAGCTCAATATGCAACGAGTTGCATATTGACGGGACACCACATCAAATATTTAGTTCGATCTTGTTTAAGTACCCAACATTATTAAATGTTGTTAAATATGGCAAGAGGGTGAAGCAAAATAAAACTACCTATTTAGGCAATTTTAAATGAGGCCGGAAATAACAAACAACAATTCCGGAAAAGCCTCATGAGCATATATTAGATTTGGTACTGCTCTGACCTAAAGCATATTTTAGAGTTGTTAAACAGGAAAATAAAGTGCATCATGTTAATCTATGCATTTTTCTACCCCAGTTACATATATAAATTATTACATTCCGAGTTACGGTTATTTAGTTATGGAATAAATCATTTTGACATGGCATTTAGCAAAATAAATGCAAACAACAATTTTAAGCATTTTAAATGTTGTTCTCGTGATGCGGATGACAATTTCAAGTTTTATGTAATTATTATGAAAATGTTGACAAGAGCATTATGAAGCATTTGTCATCGTGGCGGAAAGAAAGTGTGCCACGGCAACGAATCCGAAAATGGTGCCACGGCAGCGAATCCGAAAATGGTGCCACGGCAACGAATCCGAAAATGGTGCCACGGCAACATATCGGTTCCGGTACCCATGAAGATACCGGTGCAAAAGGAAGCGTGACGGAAGCTAGTTGAGCATGATGGTGGGGTGATCCCGGATACCGGGTTCCCACGGGACGATGGCATGGCAACGAGTGACAATTCAGACACGGTGAAAACACGGGCATATCATATAACACACGCATTCGGTCCACGGCGGTCCACTCGGGGTTATACCTTTCGAAACGTGCGTTATCGGAGGGGAACAAGTTCGGCGGTAGTGGAAGTAGTCGTGCATGGGTCGGCGTAGTGAAATAGTGGTTCACGCGACGGTAGTCGAACTTGACGGTTCCGTTACACGGGTCTTCAGCGACGGTCGTCGTACATGGTTCGGAGGCATTCGAGTCATCGGTAGCGGTACTTGATGAATTCCGGAACGGACTTGGCATCTTCGTGCGTAGGGGTGCTTGGCGTTTCCGGAGACGACGGTAGAGGTACACGGTGTCGGGGTACTTGTCGCATCACCGGGTGTAGTCGTACACGTTCGAAGCGGAACTTGGCGTATCCATGTACTTGGTGTTCCGGTGTAGTAGTCGTTCTCGGGATCGGGGTCCTCGTGCACTTGACAACTCCGGCAGAGGAACTTGGCACCCACGGTTGTTGTGTCCATGGACTGGACGTCAACGGCGCCAGGCAGAGGCGGTATGCGTGCTGTGACGAAGTCAGGAAGCCACACGAGGATAGCAGCAACAGGGAACTTGGCGCGGCCGTGTCTTCACCTTGCAGACGAGGTCGAGGCTGACATGGTGAGGAGGCAGAGGCGGCACCGGACGCGACCGCGGGATGGCGAGGTGGTCGCGGGGGTTCCGGACGGCGCGGAGAAGGCAGGGCCTCGGGTGCTCTGGGCTGAAGGAGCTCGGCGAGGGCTCGGCCATCCATGCGGCGGCGGCTCGGGAGCACGGGAAAGGAGCTGTGCCGAGAGGCAGCGCTCGGTGGTGGGGCCGACGTCGAGGACGAGGCGGAGAAGGAGCTTGGGGAGGCGACGCCAAGGAGGAGAGAGATCCGGCGGGGGTGCGAGGGAGCCGGGCGGCGGCCTGCTGGATCCGGCGGAGGTGCTTGAGCAGGGGCGCACGCGGAGGAGAGGAAGGAGCAGTCCCGCTCCTCTCTCCTCTCTGCAGGAGGCGACACAAGCGAGGGAGAGGGAGAGATTGAGAGGGAGTGGCGGCGGTGTGCGGGGACGAGAGGGAGAGAGCGAGGGGATCGGGCAGGGGGGGTTTCGGGTTAGGGTTAGGTGAGCTAGGTGGGCCTGCGCGGGAGCAAATGGGCCTGCTGGCGCGCGGGGCTAGCTGGGCCAGCCTGGGAGGCCGAGGCCCAGGTAGGTGGCTGCTGCTGGGTTGTACTGCTGCTGCTGCTTTCTTTTCTTTTCCATTTCTTCAGGCAGAAATACAAAAAGGAAAGAGCAGGGGGAAAAGAAGAGGAGCTAGAGAAATATAAAAATATTCTCATGATCCTGAGCATGCTCACTATTTAATAAAAATAGTTTGGAGATTTATAAAGGAAGTAAAATAATTCAAGTTTGAATTAAATTCGAACTTGAACCATTTTAAACCCTAACCAAAACTATTCCGATTGGGATGAAGTTTGGAAGAGAGGCTAGGTACATGGTGTTAGAATTTTGGGGAAAAGATGAGCATTTTTTGGTGGAGGCAAAATGGCACTGCAAGAATGGAAGAAAAGGAAAGGAAGGAGAAGGGAAGGAGCAAAGGTTTGAAGAGGTGACAAGGGTACGCACAAGATGCTCATGGAAACAACATGAATGACAAAATGCAACATGGCAAGCACGAAGCTATACTTGATATGACCAAGATGCAACATAAGATGGCATGATGACATGATGCAATGCAAAATAAAAATAAAAGAGCAAGCACAAAAGAAACACCGGAGATCACGAAAAAAACATGGAAGTCTTCTGAAGCGTCGGTCTCGGGGCGTTACAACACTCCACCACTACGAGAGGATCTCGTCCCGAGATCTAGGATGGCGCCGGATAGAAAACGGAAGAAGAAAGAGGTAAATCTAAGTTGCTTCTTCGACAAACGAGTGAAACCATAAACCTTGGGATGTTGAGAAAAATGAAAGAAAGAAAACAACGAAGATGAGCAAAATTGAGAACACTCTGTTAGAAAAGAGAAACAAAGAACATACTAGAACCTTGAGAGGTTGCAAAGCTTGAAGAAATGACACGACGGAGGTGAAAAAAAATTTAAAACACTCCGTTAGATAAGAGGAACATGGGATACGACGAGAACCAAGAGGTTAAGTGACAAGGTAGATATTGAAAACACTCCGGTTAAAACTAGATAGAGAAGGAATAAGATTGATATAATTTGGGCAGCACTCCGACTGAAAATGGAAGGAAAAGAACAAGAACTTGACAAGATGAGAGGATACTTGATGAAATCAACAACACACTGTCTCCACAACAATTAAACGAATGACACAAGGGGTAAGAATGATTCCAGACAGCACTCCGGTTGAGAAGTGAGGCAAAATTTTATAAGATGAAAAGAACTTAAAGAGATGATACAACACTCCGGTTGACAGAGGAACGATAGACACAACACTCCGGTTAAATGGATAAGCAAGGAAAAGAACAATGCCTTCGGGACAAAAGAAAGAGTGGAATCGAGAGAACAAAGAAGAGAACAACAACTTCTATTACAATTGAATTTGAAAGAGCCTCCTTAAAAAAAGATTGAACGGAGTTGTTTGAAAAACAACAACGGTAAGAATAAGCTTGTAGCGGGCTTATGAAAACATCTCAACATTATGAGGTGAGCTTCTGCCACCAATGGAAACAAATGATTGGATTGATATCAACAAGGAGACGAGAAACTTATTTCACCGGGAGGACAAACGAAGAATTTGGGTCATTGATAAGCACCATAAATAGCAACAATCCTTAGGGAAAGCTTTAGGTGAAATATAACCCAAGATAACTCCAATGAAGAGATTGATGGATTTTAAATACCTCATTCTTGACAACATGTGAGTCATGAGACATGAACTCCAATTATCAAGAATGACATAATACCACCTCGAATGATACGGTTGACAGGATTGCACTTTAAAATGGAAGATAAAGAATACTTGGCTCCTCTGAAAAGAATCTCGATGAACACTTCGAGAAGGAATTAAATCCTTGATGAACCATCATGTAGAGCCTCCATGAAGAACTCCGGTAATAAAAGAATGATCACAAAAAAATGAAGGATGAGAAGAATAAGGTTGAAGCCTTGCAATGATTAGATGGATCTCCGTGGTGATATAATTGCGAGAGCTTGGAACTCCGGAAATGAAAAGATGAAGCATCTCGAACTGAGAACTGTGACAAGATGAACAACTCTGGAAAGAAGAAACTAGACCACTTGGATGAAACAAGAACAAGAATTACATTATGCTTATCCTTCACCAATTTAAATTGATGACAAGCAATGGATTTGGCATACTACTTATTCTCGTAGAAAGGATTAAGATAGATATGGCGCGAACTTGGGAAGGTCTTCCACGAACCACCGGTAGGATTGGAAAGAACGAATTAATCTATATGATAACAAAGGAAGAAGGATCTTGAACGAACCACCGTAAGAATTGAAAATGAACGAAGAAAAGATAAAGAAACACCGGTAAGAATTAGAAAACGAATAAAGATACTTGACAGAATTTTGATACATGAGAACGAAGAGATCATGAACTGATTAGAGTATATTTGAACGATGCACCGGTAAGATTTGGAGAACGATAGACGAAGCTGAGAATGAATAATTCTGAGATGATGGGCTCCGAAGAAACAAACTGAAAAGACTCCTGAAATGCTCCGGATGGTTGAAAAGAATTCTCACAATCGAAAACAATTATGAGAGGGTGGCATCAAGCTAGAACCATGAATCTTGAAGGGAATGGACCAAGATTTAAGAGAAACTCTTCTTCGGTCTTCAAATGTTGAGAATGATGATGAGAAACACCACCATGAATAGTTGAGGCACTCCGGAATGAAAATTAGAAAGGTTGAACCAACAATGAAAAGAATTTGGATGCGATCTTGGAGAAGGCACATGACTGATGAAAAATTCATTCTTACGTCAACTTTGAAAAGAATTTGGGAATAGCTTCGGGATGATTAGAAGAGTCAGGTAAGATCCTGGGGAAAAAAACCTGTGGGTTAGGGCCCACTCAAAAGAAACACCGATGACCGATTTAAAAGAGAGAATGCACCGGTTAGATTTAAATGGCTAGAATGAGATAACAATCTTGAAATAGCTTGAACGGATTAAGAATGGAAACACGAATCTTCAGAGATATCTTCATCACTCTGGAACAATTGAATAGCAAGAAGTGGATGATTAAGAGATACGCCGGCATAAGAAAGCACTTGAAACGAGGAAAAACTATGATTGACAATGCTTGAATTGGAACCACCGAAGAAGAAAAGAATGACGAATGATGAACTTGAAGCTCCTGACCATCTTCATGATAATCACCGGATAAGAACATTAATGAGACGAATGGAGAGGCTTCACATAAATAAGATGGATACTTGATCAAGAAACCTGCGTCCTTGAAGAAATAAGGGTGGGAGGGCGGGAAAACAAAGGCAACTTTGGTCGAATGAAACAAACACCGTTGAGAAAACCAAGAATTGGTCTTGCGAATGTTGAAATGATCGGATTTACTTTGAAGAGGAGCACATCGGTTAGAAAAGAATTGACATGGCACTCTCAGATATCGTGAAGGATTGGTATCCACATAGGAATATGAGAACACCGCTTAGAATAAGGTATGGAATCAACACTTGACATTGAAGCAACTCGAATACCACAAAACAAAAACAAAACAAAGGATTGGCTTGCGGAATAAGCCGGAAACAAACATATGATAGATCCCATATCGTATCATGTGTCTGTTGGAAAGAATTCCTACGTGATACTTGAATTCCCACTTATAAACTCCCAAAACTTTCTGGTTATGCAATCAGGTGTTGGGGATACAGGGGAAGCATAATATCTCACCCAAACTAGCAAATCCTACAACCAGCTGTATCCATCCTTCAACACATAACCAAGAAACCTTCGGAAATCGTCTACCTCAACCTTCGAAAAGCATCCGTTATACGAGTCATGGCAATACTCCCGCACTCGCCACAGTACTGGGCTATCAGGGTTATCTCACCAACAACTGTACAAAAGAGATTTTTGATGTCGGCGTACTAAACTCAGGTATTCCAAAACCGCAACGATAAAATTATGACGACAACACCTCGGAGCTCAACTCCCCGGGACACTGCCACAACCCCTAAATGTCAGGAGGCAACCAAGACAATGTTGTCATCATAAAACCATCGGAACGATTGTAATATACCTGCGTGATCCTAAATTTTTTTTAGTGAAATTTGAGAAGAGAAGAGTCAAAACTCTACGTCAGAAAGCCTTACCAGAAGGTCGAAGGGACTGGGAAGTAAAAAGAATTCCTAAACTCTCCGATATATAATTCCTAAATGACTCGAAACATTTTTCTAGACACAACTCGGCCGCTAAACGATCAATCAGTGGGGGCTCCTAAGGTCGGGGAAGGCTCTGATTACCAACTTGTAACGCCCTCGATGCGGCTATATCTCCCACGTGTCGAAGCACGACTTAGAGGCATAACCGCATTGAAAGCAATGTCGCAAGTGAGGTAATCTTCACGCAACCCATGTAATACATAAGGGGAAAAGATACATAGTTGGCTTACAATCGCCACTTCACACAAATACATGAATAAAACATTACATCATACAGCTACAATCAGGGCCCGACTACGGAGCCAAAATAAAAGAAGAAACCCCAAAAGCGACAAAGGACCAAGATCGACCCCAACTGGGCTCCACTACTGATCGACTAGAACGAAACAACATAAAGGACAAGATCTTCATCGAACTCCTCCTTGAGCTCGGGTGCGTCACCTGCACGGTCTCATCGGCACCTGCAAACTGGTATTGGAAGTATCTGGTGAGTCACGAGGACTCAGCAATCTCACACCCGCGAGATCAAGACTATTTAAGCTTAAAGGTAGGGTAAAAGGTATGAGGTGGAGCTGCAGCAAGCGACTAGCATATATGGTGGCTAACAAACGCAAATGAGAGCGAGAAGAGAAGGTAAAAGCACGGTCGAACAACTATGATCAAGAAGTGATCCTGAAACTACTTACGTCAGACATAACTCCAACAACCGTGTTCACTTCCCGGACCCCGCCGAGAAGAGACCATCACGGTTACACACGCGGTTGGTGTATTTTAGTTAAGATCAACTTCGGGTTTTCTACAACCGGACATTAACAAATTCCCATCTGCCCATAACCGCGGGCACGGCTTTCGAAAGTTCAAACCCTGCAGTGGTGTCCCAACTTAGCCCAAGATAAGCTCTCGCGATCAACGAAGGATATTCCTTCTCCCCGGGAAGACCCGATCAGTCTCGGAATCCCAGCTACAAGACATTTCGACAGCAATAAAACAAGTCCAGCAAAGCCGCCCGATGCGCCGACATCCTGATAGGAGCTGCACATATCTCGTTCTCAGGGCAACACCGGATAAGCTAAGCGTACAGGTACCAACATAACCCAAGTTGCCAAGGGACGGTCCCGCACGGTGCTCTAGTTTGGACCAACACTTAGACAAGCATTGGCCCGGGGGGCTAAATAAAGATGACCCTTGGGTTAATTACTCCCAAGGGAAAAGTAGGTGGTGGTGAGGCAAATGGTAAAACCAATGTTGGGCCTCGCTGGAAAAGTCTTATTCAACGCGAACTGTCAAGGGGGTCCCATAAATCACCCGACCGCGTTAGGGACGCAAAATCCGGGAACATAACACCGATATGACGGAAACTAGGGCGGCAAGAGTGGAACAAAACACCAGGCATAAGGCCGAGCCTTCCACCCTTTACTAAGTATATAGATGCATTAATTAAGTAAGATATATTGTGATATCCCAACAAGTAAACATGTTCCAACAAGGAACAACATCTCCATGTTCCAACAAGGAACAAACTTCATCTTCACCTGCAACTAACAACGCTATAAGAGGGGCTGAGCAAAGCGGTAACATAGCCAATCAACGGTTTGCTAGGACATGGATGGTTAGAGGCTGACATGGCAATATGGGTGGCATGATATAACAAGTGGTAGGTATCGCAGCATAGGCATAGCAAAAGAGCGAGCAATCTAGCGAGCAAAGATAGAAGTGATTTCGAGGGTATGGTCATCTTGCCTGAGATCGCGCTAGGAAGAAGAACGAGTCCATGAAGAAGACAAGCGGACGAAGTCGAACGAATCCTCATAACTCCGGAACGCAACCGAAGCTAACGAGAGAAGCAACCCGGAAAGAAGCAAGCAACATAGTAAACAACCAACACATAAACATGGCATGATGCACAAGTATGATGCATGCCCGGTTTAATGATTCATGGCATGGCAAATGCAACAAACAACGCTACAAATTAAGTGGAGCTCAATATGCAACGAGTTGCATATTGACGGGACACCACATCAAATATTTAGTTCGATCTTGTTTAAGTACCCAACATTATTAAATGTTGTTAAATATGGCAAGAGGGTGAAGCAAAATAAAACTACCTATGTAGGCAATTTTAAATGAGGCCGGAAATAACAAACAACAATTCCGGAAAAGCCTCATGAGCATATATTAGATTTGGTACTGCTCTGACCTAAAGCATATTTTAGAGTTGTTAAACAGGAAAATAAAGTGCATCATGTTAATCTATGCATTTTTCTACCCCAGTTACATATATAAATTATTACATTCCGAGTTACGGTTATTTAGTTATGGAATAAATCATTTTGACATGGCATTTAGCAAAATAAATGCAAACAACAATTTTAAGCATTTTAAATGTTGTTATCGTGATGCGGATGACAATTTCAAGTTTTATGTAATTATTATGAAAATGTTGACAAGAGCATTATGAAGCATTTGTCATCGTGGCGGAAAGAAAGTGTGCCACGGCAACGAATCCGAAAATGGTGCCACGGCAGCGAATCCGAAAATGGTGCCACGGCAACGAATCCGAAAATGGTGCCACGGCAACATATCGGTTCCGGTACCCATGACGGTGCAAAAGGAAGCGTGACGGAAGCGAGTTGAGCATGATGGTGGGGTGATCCCGGATACCGGGTTCCCACGGGACGATGGCATGGCAACGAGTGACAATTCAGACACGGTGAAAACACGGGCATATCATATAACACACGCATTCGGTCCACGGCGGTCGTCTCGGGGTTATACCTTTCGAAACGTGCGTTATCGGAGGGGAACAAGTTCGGCGGTAGTGGAAGTAGTCGTGCACGGGTCGGCCTAGTGAAATAGTGGTTCACGCGACGGTAGTCGAACTTGACGGTTCCGTTACACGGGTCTTCAGCGACGGTCGTCGTACATGGTTCGGAGGCGTTCGAGTCATCGGTAGCGGTACTTGATGAATTCCGGAACGGACTTGGCGTCTTCGTGCGTAGGGGTGCTTGGCGTTTCCGGAGACGACGGTAGAGGTACACGGTGTCGGGGTACTTGTCGCATCACCGGGTGTAGTCGTACACGTTCGAAGCGGAACTTGGCGTATCCATGTACTTGGCGTTCCGGTGTAGTAGTCGTTCTCGGGATCGGGGTCCTCGTGCACTTGACAACTCCGGCAGAGGAACTTGGCACCCACGGTTGTTGTGTCCATGGACTGGACGTCAACGGCGCTAGGCAGAGGCGGTATGCGTGCTGTGACGAAGTCAGGAAGCCACACGAGGATAGCAGCGGCAGGGAACTTGGCGCGGCCGTGTCTTCACCTTGCAGATGAGGTCGAGGCTGACATGGTGAGGAGGCAGAGGCGGCACCGGACGCGACCGCGGGATGGCGAGGTGGTCGCGGGGGTTCCGGACGGCGCGGAGAAGGCAGGGCCTCGGGTGCTCTGGGCTGAAGGAGCTTGGCGAGGGCTCGGCCATCCATGCGGCGGCGGCTCGGGAGCACGGGAAAGGAGCTGTGCCGAGAGGCAGCGCTCGGTGGTGGGGCCGACGTCGAGGACGAGGCGGAGAAGGAGCTTGGAGAGGCGACGCCAAGGAGGAGAGAGATCCGGCGGGGGTGCGAGGGAGCCGAGCGGCGGCCTGCTGGATCCGGCGGAGGTGCTTGAGCAGGGGCGCACACGGAGGAGAGGAAGGAGCAGTCCCGCTCCTCTCTCCTCTCTGCAGGAGGCGACACAAGCGAGGGAGAGGGAGAGATCGAGAGGGAGTGGCGGCGGTGTGCGGGGACGAGAGGGAGAGAGCGAGGGGATCGGGCAGGGGGGTTTTCGGGTTAGGGTTAGGTGAGCTAGGTGGGCCTGCGCGGGAGCAAATGGGCCTGCTGGCGCACAGGGCTAGCTGGGCCAGCCTGGGAGGCCGAGGCCCAGGTAGGTGGCTGCTGCTGGGTTGTACTGCTGCTGCTGCTTTCTTTTCTTTTCCATTTCTTCAGGCAGAAATACAAAAAGGAAAGAGCAGGGGGAAAAGAAGAGGAGCTAGAGAAATATAAAAATATTCTCATGATCCTGAGCATGCTCACTATTTAATAAAAATATTTTGGAGATTTATAAAGGAAGTAAAATAATTCAAGTTTGAATTAAATTCGAACTTGAACCATTTTAAACCCTAACCAAAACTATTTCGATTGGGATGAAGTTTGGAAGAGAGGCTAGGTACATGGTGTTAGAATTTTGGGGAAAAGATGAGCATTTTTTGGTGGAGGCAAAATGGCACTGCAAGAATGGAAGAAAAGGAAAGGAAGGAGAAGGGAAGGGGCAAAGGTTTGAAGAGGTGACAAGGGTACGCACAAGATGCTCATGGAAACAACATGAATGACAAAATGCAACATGGCAAGCACGAAGCTATACTTGATATGACCAAGATGCAACATAAGATGGCATGATGACATGATGCAATGCAAAATAAAAATAAAAGAGCAAGCACAAAAGAAACACCGGAGATCACGAAAAAAACATGGAAGTCTTCTGAAGCGTCGGTCTCGGGGCGTTACAACTTTGTCCTTTGGCCGCGCACAGGTGGCAGCTGGTATCGGTTGATTAGTGCATCGTTCTGTTTTTTCCTAGGGTTTTTTTCCGGTTTCTCTCAAAAAACCAGATCTCTATTGTACATAAACTTTCTTCTTCTTCTTATATGAAAAGGCAGTGCTCCTGCCGGTTCCTCAAAAAAATTGGAGCATGGGAGTGTGTGAGGTGTGGTATCACCTGATACCGCTCCCCCTAGTCCTGCTACACATTGTTGAAGGAAAGGATAATGAAACTGATTAAACTAACCAGGGTATTTTACCAAGGGTAATCGACCGATGTCCTATTTGGCTGACCTAATGGCAAACATTTGTGCTCCTTGCATCGCAAAAACGAAGATCAACCATCAAAAACAAACTAAAAGTCAAACACCGCAGAAAGGTCGAGGCTAGCATCATGCAAGTAGGGCGCCAAAACCCCAACAACAGCCAATTAAAAAACCTAGTGTAAAGCCCGCCTTTCACCACTTGTATTATTAGATACTTTTAGAGCTTCCAATGAGTTTATTTAATATTATTTACATATTAAAATTTGTGTTCATTTACGTATAGAGCTACTATAAGTGCATCTAGTGCCACCCCTAGTTGGTTTTGGAGTATTGACGACAAATTTGGTTGAGGGACTAATGTGTTTGTGAGAATTGCAGGATAACACAGGTAGTGTCCCTCATTGATTCGGTTTACCTACCGGAGATGACCCCTAAAAATGTATGAAGACATTGACGACAATGGTGGTACATGAAGATATTCATATTGAAGACTATGACATGAGAAGACATTCTGTGAAGACTATGGAGCGCGAAGACTTAGTTGTTTTGTTGTTTCCTTTTCTTCTTTGTTGAGTCATAGGAACCACCGTACTGTTAAGTGGGGTCCAAGTGAATACAGTCAGAGTGACAGAAGTGATGCTCAACTCAAATCCTATGTCTTCGAGCGAAGACAATGAGAGCAAATCTTATACAGAGCTGGATAAGTCAGCTTTGCTTGTAGCCCAAGTAAAGTTGCCGCGTGTGTTTGAAATCTGACCGTTGGAACACGTGTCAGTTCCTTAGTGACCCAGGGTCATTTCGGACATATCAGGTCGGGTTGCCTAGTAGCTATAAATAGCCCACCCCCTACACCATAAATTGGTGGCTGCTCAGAGTTAGTACACGGCTTTTGTCGTTTGAGAGCAACCCACCTCGAAGCCTTTGAGAGAGAGAAATCCTTGCGAGGACAAAGCCCAAACACCCAGAGCCAAAGAGTGTTAGGCATCACTGAAGTCTTTCTGTCTGTGTGACCTGAAGACTTATTACACTTGAGGACTGTGAATCGTCCAGCCGGTTAGGCGTCACGTTCTGAGCGTCCAAGAGTCATTGTGGATCGCCGGTGAACGAAGTCTGTGAAGGTTTGGAAGTCTACCTTGAATACTTACCAGAGTGATTGGGCGAGGACTGTGTGTCCTTAGCTCAAGGGGAATAAGGTGAAGACACGGTCTTCTGAGTTGAATCTCAGCCTCCCTAACCAGATGTACAGTTGTCATAGCAACTGGAACTGGTCAAACAAATCATGTGTCTTCATCGAGTGACTGGTTCTATTCTCTCTTCCCTTTACTTACAGTTTGTCTTCGTGAAGTCATTGCCTGCTTGCCATACCTGTTTGACTTCATTGCTTGACTACTATTGTTGTTTGGCTTCATACTATCTTCCACCCTGATCCTTACTACCTAGTTGCCATTAGTCATCGTACACTCACATTATTGCATACTTGACTATGGCTTGCCTTGTGTAGTTTATCTTCCGCTGCATATCAATAGGTTCATTTCTAATGTTTGTCTTTGAAACTTTTATGTTTTGAAGACTTTCATAAAAATCGCCTATTCACCCCCCTCTAGTCGATAACAAGCACTTTCAATTGGTATCAGAGCAAGGTACTCCCTTGTTCTGTGTGATTCGGTTTAACCACCTGGAGTTTTAGCTATGTCGACTGCAGGGATAATCAAAGTCTCCGCTGCTTGCCCCTTGTTCGATGGAACTGAATATCCCTACTGGAAGAATAAGATGCGCATGCATGTTGAAGCCATTGATGTCGACCTCTGGTATGTCGTCAAGAACGGCGTTCCCAAGACTGGTGAAGGTGTCACCCCTGCTGATGTCAAGAAGTTCATTCAACTGGACTCTACTGCCAAGAACATCATCTGTGGTCATCTGACCAAAGGACAGTATGGCCGTGTGAGTGCTCTAGAGACGTCAAAGCTAGTCTGGGGCTGGCTATCCAAGGTCAACGAAGGCGTCTCAACCCAGAGAGATCAAAGGATCAGTGTTCTTCGCAACCTCTTCAACCGCTTCAAGATAAACGACAATGAGAATGTCCATCTCACGTTTGATCGCCTCACTGACATCACAAATGAGCTTCGTGCTCTCGGCGCCACTGAGATTACCAAGCATGAAATCGTCAAGACGCTACTGAGATCACTTGACAGCTCCTTTGACACCCTTGCCCTCATGATACAAGAACGTCCTGACTTCAAGACACTCGATCCGTCTGATATACTTGAGAGGCTCAACGCACATGAGTTCCAGCTATCTGAGAAAAGAGATATCTATGGTCCCAACTATGGCCGAACTCGCGCTTTGAAGGCAAAAGTTGTTTCCTCATCTGAAGAAGAATCTGACTGCAGTTTTGATGATCCTGAAGACATTGGAAAGGAACTTGCTATGATTGTGAAGAAGTTCCAGAAGTTCACTAAGAAGAAAGGCTTCAGAAAGTCTTCACGATCCAGCTCAAGAAATGATGAAGCTTCTACTCATGACTACAAGAAGAGAACATGTCACAAGTGCAAGAAACCTGGACACTACATCTCTGAGTGTCCACTGTGGGAAAACGAGAAGAAGAAGAAGAAGAAGAGCAAGGAATATGATTCTGATGACAAGAAAAAGAAGAAATCTTCAAAGTCTTCTTCCAAGTCCTCATCAAAGTCTTCATCTCACAAGAAGAGCTCATCTGGCAAGGCTCGTGCTTTTGTTGGGAAGGAAATGGATTCAGAGGAGGAGTCTCCTTCTGAGGAGGCGGAGGTGGAGTCTGAGGAGGAGTCCGTGGTGTTGCAAGTCTGGCTCTAGCCACTGCCTATGTTGCCAAGTCCATCTTCAACATTGAAGACAATGACTTCCACGCCAACGCTGAAGCTGATGATAAGGATGACCCTACTCCCACCTACTGCTTCATGGCACGTGGTGCCAAGGTAAAATCATGCGATGCTTACTTTCAAACATCTAGTGAAGATGACTCTGATTGTGGATCCAAGCCTAGCGACAAAACACTTGCTAAAATTGCAACTGAACAACAAAAAGCTATGGAACATACTCAAAAACTGTTAGACAAAAGCGATGACCTGTTGGATGCGGAAATGACTCGTTCACAGTCCTTAGTTGAAGACATAAAAAATCTTCATGCTAAGTACCAAGAACTTGAAATTCGTCATGATACGCTCACAACCACTCATGAAAAGCTCTCCTATGATTATCTTCAAAGGAAGCAAGAGCTTGAGAAGTTGAGAGCTGCTCATGAAGATCTTCAAAAAGAGAATGAGTCACTACGCGCTCAACAGATCAGTCCCGCTCAGGATGGATTTGAACCACCATGTCTAAAATGCATTGAGCGTGATAACGCTACCTCTGTTGCTGGATGTTCCACTACTGCTGTTCTTGCATTGTCTTCAACTACTGTTGTTGTTGCATTGTCTTCAACTACTGATGTGGTAACCAACCCCTTTGCGGAGGATACCACTACTATTGCTGATGAAAATGCTAGGTTGAAGACATTACTTGAAACAGGGATGTATAAAAGCCTGAAAGGGCATCAAACACTTTGCGATGTCCTCAAAAAGCAGATTCTGAACCGAAACCCTAGGAAAGAGGGTGTTGGGTTCGAGAGGAAAATGAATGTTGATGGTTCCTACTAGAAGCCTGAGCAGTATCCCAAAACCACATGGGTTGCTGCAAAGGGACCTTCAGTGGATCCATCCACCTTATCTGGCTTTACCTGTGCTAACCCTGTCATCATTGATGAATCCTTTGATGCAAACTATAAACTGTTCAAGAATCAGAATAGTGAAGTGGTTGCCAGATATATTGGTACTAACTGAAGGAATGGGCCACCTATGAAGAAGATCTGGGTACCCAAAAGCTGTCTTGAGAAGCTTCCGGTGAATGCCATCATGATACCACCTGGGAAGAAGACAAATCCCAGACCTAAGGCTTCATATGGTCCAAAGGCTTCATACAGACAGAGGACTCACCTGAGTCACCCTAATGCCAATGTTTTGCAGGGAAACCGTACTCAAACCTATGAATATGAGCGTGTATCTTCAAACCGCTATGTTCATAAAACTAAGAACTTTTCTACTTATTCATATGAGTATCATTCATCTCCTGCAAGGCTATTTGCTAGGGCTCCAAAGCCTAAGTTCTCAGATGCTGCACTTAGACTCATTGCTTCTAAGCCACCCCTGAAGATGTTGGTGGTTAAGAAGAATTAACTTTCTTTTGCAGGGAAAGGTCTCCAGCCAAAAATCAAAGGCGTCTGATGCTATTGCTGGGGACCTAAAATATCTTGTAGGGCGCAAGATCAAATGCCCAAATGGTCTCACTATGTATTTTGTTCCTGAATCGCTTGCCATTCATCCTATCAGTCCTAATCTTGATCTGAGCTTCCATAATCCTCTTGCCCGTCAAATGTTTATGCTTCACAATACTCTTGGTGAAGCATATCCTCCTAACTGTAATGCAGAGTATGAAACCTCATGCTTCAGAATGGATTATGGACAGCGGATGCACTAATCATATGACTGGTGATCAAAGTCTTCTCATGGACTCAACCTTACGTCCATCTGATAAGAGTCACATCACATTTGCTGACACTGGTAAAAGCAAGGTATTGGGTCTAGGTAGAGTTGCAATTTCAAGGGATCAGCACATGGATAAACTGATGCTTGTTGAATCCCTTGGCTTCAACTTAATGTCTGTCTCAATGCTTTGCGACCTGAACATGGTTGTAATATTTGGAAAGTATCGTTGCCTTGTACTAATGGAATCTGACAAATCTCTAGTCTTTGAAGGGTACAGGAAAGATGATCTGTACATGGTAGATTTCTCAGCAGGTCCACAGCTTGCAAGATGTCTTCTTACAAAAGCTTCGGAATGTTGGCTATGGCATCGGAGGCTGGGGCATGCTGGGATGAGGAACTTACATACGCTCGTCAAGAAGAAGCATGTCATTGGCATTGAAGATGTCAAGTTCAAGAAAGATCATTTGTGCGGTGCCTGCGAAGCTGGAAAGATGACTAGGGCCAAGCATCCCTCGAAGACAATCATGACTACATCTCAACCCTTCTAGCTGCTACACATGGACTTATTTGGCCCTACTCACTACTCTACCCTCACTACGACTGCCTGTCTCTATGGCTTCGTCATTGTTGATGATTACTCAAGATACACATGGGTGCACATAATTCTCTACAAGACCGAAGTGCAAGATGTTTTCAGACGTTGCCAATCGAGCCATGAACAATTATGGTGTCAAGATCAAGCATATCAGAAGTGACAACGGCACTGAGTTCAAGAACACCGGACTTGATCTTTATCTGGATACAATGGGAATCACTCATGAGTTTTCTGCTCCTTACACACCTTAGCAAAATGGCATCGTAGAGCGCAAGAACAGAACCCTCATTGAGATGTCTCGAACGATGCTGGACGAATACAAAACACCAAGAAAGTTCTGGCCTAAAGCTATTGATACAGCATGCCACGTCATCAACCGTGTTTATATCCATAAGCTTCTGAACAAAACATCCTATGAGCTCCTCACTGGCAAGAAGCCAAATGTAAGCTACTTCAGAGTATTTGGAGCACGGTGCTGGATCAAGGATCCCCATCACAAGTCAAAATTTGCACCAAAAGCTCACGAAGGCTTCATGCTCGGTTACAGAAAGGATTCACACTCTTACAGAGTCTTCAACCTCTATCTCTATAAAATCGTCGAAACTGTAGATGTGCGGTTTGATGAAACCAATGGTTCACAAAGAGAGCTTCTGCCAAGTAATCTTGAAGAAGCTCCACCCAGCGAGTCTATCAAGCTAATGGGAACCGGTGAAATCATGCCTGCTGAAGCATAGCCTGAAGAGGAACTTATCATTTCTGCACCCAACCAATCTGAAGACAATCCTCAGCCTGAAGACAATCCTCCCAATGATGACAATGATCAGCAAGAACAAATTCTTCGCCCAGCTCATCCTCGTGTTGCAAGTGAAGTGCAAATTGAGAAGATAATTGATAGCATCAATGCACCTGGTCCACTTACTCATTCAAGAGCAACGCGGTTAGCAAATTTCTGTGGGCACTTTTCTTTTGTGTCAATATCAGAACCCAAGAAAGTTGCTGAAGCCTTTATGGAACCTGAATGGATTCAAGCAATGCAAGAAGAGCTTCAACAGTTCAAGCTGAACAATGTTTGGAAACTTGTCAAGCGTCCTGACCCTCGCAAGCATAACATCATTGGAACAAAATGGATATATCGAAACAAGCAAGATGAGCATGGCCAAGTCGTCAGAAACAAAGCACGTCTCGTTGCACAAGGATATACTCAAGTTGAGGGGATTGACTTCGATGAAACATTTGCTCCTGTGGCTAGACTTGAAGCTATTCGCATATTGCTAGCCTATGCTAACCACAACAATATCCTACTATATCAAATGGATGTGAAGAGTGCATTTCTCAATGGCAATATTGAAGAAGAAGTATACGTTGCACAACCACCCGGCTTTGAAGATCCAAAACATCCTGATATGGTGTACAAACTAAACAAAGCACTGTATGGCCTCAAACAAGCTCTTCACGCTTGGTATGATACAATCAAAGACTTCCTGAAGAGCAAAGGCTTCAAACCTGGATCCCTCGATCCTACACTCTTCACGAAGACATATGATGGTGAACTGTTTGTGTGCCAAATCTATGTGGATGACATTATCTTCGGCTGCACCAACCAGAAGTACAGTGATGAGTTTGGATACATGATGCAAGAGCAATATCAGATGTCCATGATGGGTGAGCTGAAGTTCTTCCTTGGTCTTCAAATTCGTCAGCAAAGGAATGGCATCTTCATATCTCAAGAGAAATACCTCAAAGATTGCATGAAGAAGTTTGGAATGCAAGATTGTAAAGGTTACACGATGCCAATGCCAGCCAAACGTCATCTGGGTCCCGACGAAAATGGTAAAGAGTTCGATCAACAGGTATACCGCTCCATGATTGGTTCTTTACTTTACCTATGTGCATCTAGGCCAGATATTATGCTTAGTGTTTGATTGTGTGCTCGATTCCAAGCGGCACCAAAGGAATCGCATCACCTAGCTGTGAAGCGAATTCTTCGATATTTGGCTCACACCCCAACACTAGGATCACTACAAGAATACCTCCTATAAAGCAACACATATTCTACAACGTTTTGACTATAGGTTGTAAAATTCACAAGAGATACGGATATAAGCGTTGCAGAGTATGCGTCATAGGCTTGTAGCTCATGACCATAGTGTCGTACATAGATTGCAACAGATCTTATATTGTTGTCATATATGTGTTGCAAGTTATATTTGTTATAAGACGGTAAATATACATAATTAAAAATAAAAAATCATTAGATACGCCGATACACATAAGGAAAATGGCACGAAAATCTCTGCTAACCATTCGAGCAAAAACCAACTCGTACGTACTCCCTTCCTATTACTCTACGATCCAGATCAGTGGTGGAATTTTGACCTGACAAGTATACCACATAGGTGGAAGGCCGGAGCAGTACGAGCTGGGTAGTCAATAGACTACCCAGTTTGTTTTGGTAAAATCAGCGTACACAACTTCCCAAAAAATAGTACAAATCCATATATTTGGCTGCACAACTTTAATTTATTTATTTTTGATAAATACACAACTTCAAATTGAATACGCAAAATTGTAGCTCTGACATGGCCACTGGGCTGGAAGTGTCACGCGCGATAGGAGTTTCTATTTAGCGCGGTGCGCGCTAGCGAACGAGCCAACATGAACCCTCCCTTCCCGCGGAGCGCCACTTTTGGCCGGCCTATTTTTGGGGCTGGATATCCCCTGCCTTTTTCCCTTTTTTTCTCTATTTTTTTATTTTCTTTAGAATATTTCGGGACTATAGAAAGGTTGAAAGTTCCGAAAAATAGTGAAATTTGAGAAAAAGGTTCCAGATATCATAAAATGTTCACGGTTTCAAAAGTATGCATGATTTAAAAGAATGTTGACACATTTAAAAATTGTTCACGAGTTTCACAATAATATTTACAAGTTTCAAAAATGTTTGCAAATTTATAAAAAAAAATCAGAAATTCAAACAATGTTCATGGATTGGTAAAATGTTAGCAAATTCACAGAAAAATGGTTGGGAAAACAAAAAAATGTTCGCGTATTCATAAAATGTTCGTGAATTCTTCAAAAAATATTTTCTATTCAAAAAATGTTCATGACTTCAGAAAAAGTCTGTGTATTTGTAAAAATCTTCATGATTTCCAAAACATTTCATGACTTAAAAATGTTCAAGAATTAAAAACTGTTCAGAAAATAAAAAAGGGAAAATCAGCGGAAAATAAAAATTGCAATAAATATTAAATGGAATAAAAAATAAATCGAAAAATAAAAACATAAAACCAGTTTGGAAATGTTCTGAAATCTTCCCAAAACCGGAAACGTGCTAGTTGGGCTGGCCCAATCATACGCAGCGGGAAGCGAGGTCACCTAATAGGTCCAGCACGCCCGAGATTTGGCCGCTGCGTACGCCAAATAGGATCCAGCACTTCTCGAAAAAGAAAATACTATGATTCGAGGCCCGACCTCCCTTGTTCCCTATTTTGCTTTCTCCATTCGATCCAAGAAAAAAAAATATCGTGGCCAGAAACCTACGTGAACACTAGTCTATCCCGTTGGTAATTTGCTAGCATTCATTCTAGTACGGTCAGGCTCGAAATTCGGTATGCATAATTTTTTGAGCGGTAGGGAAATATTATGAAGTCACAAAATAATGAGGAATGACAGAAAATAAGAACGATTTTATACTAATACATTAATGTTATTAAAAGACACATGTACAATTAAGTTTGTGCGTCAAATTCCCTTGAACCGGCACCAACAATGGAGGTTCGCGGGTGTTCGGACTCGTGCTAATGTACACGGTCCCATCAAACCCCTCTCTTATGCGAACCGCTCTTAAAACTGTGAATGTGCATCAGTGCCGGTCAGCCACTCCAGAGCGGACGATACTCCGATGGCTTGGATGCCGCTCATTGCGACCAGACTAGACGGGAGGGCGGCGCCGCATCAATGCGGACACGGCGATCGAGAAGCCTACTCCGGCCGCTGTGCCGCATTAAAGCAGCGTCGGTCCACCTAACCGGGCTAATTACTCAGAGCTAACCCCATCTCCTCTCCTCCATGCTCCTCTTCCCACAACCGTAGGATTCGACCCGATCCTCTCTTGGACCGGCGAGATGGGCAAGTCAAGCTCTTCCGGATGTTTCTTAACGCTGGCGAAGGGATCTTCCTTCGGATCGTGACGCTACTGCGCATGGTCTTTTGGCTCGTCGTCCTTCTCTAACGCCGTCGAAGGAGGAGGTAGTGCTCACCTCGGATAACGAAGAGCAGCAGCAATTGCCCCTCCTTGCTGAGGTTGTCGCCTGCCGCAATGGGCGAGGAGTTCAAGCGACAGTGAGCTCCCTTGTGACCGAAGTTCGGCGCCGCCTTCGCTGCCATCGCCGCCCTGTCAATGCCCGTTCGTCATGAAGTGGGAGCCACACCTGGCGCTCGCAAACATGCGTGGGTGCCTCATGCATTACCTTGGTCGCAGTGATCTGACGGTAGCTGAGTCAGTGGAATGACAAGAACTATGCAACGCGCAGCACCATGCCGTGTTCGCGATGTCGAACGCCGCGTCGGACAAAGTCATCGCAACCAACGCACGGTCGGAGGCTTGCCCCATGTATCGTTTCAAGACCACCGCGGAGATGTTCGCGCGGTGCTGGCACCGCCTCAACGACCAACTGGTCAGGAACGACATGGCCGAGTAGTCGCGCGCCACCGCTGTCGTCACCGTCACGGGCAAGGGGAGGGACGGGCGGAATGGGGTCGCGTCCACGACCAACGCTGCCCTGCTTGCGCCGGCGAAGGACGTTGAGTGACTACGCCGCAAGTGACATGCCGCGGCCAATCAGGCTCGGTTTGAGCAATAGAAATAATTATTACTTCATCCACCCCGCACTGAATTTGTACAAACGTAAAATTAGCACTTTGTGTTTGGCACAAATATATGTACAAGTGTGAGTCAAGGGCAAGATTTCCCGCAAAAAAAAGGGCCAGATTGATAATAACAAAAATTATAATTCCTGCGAATCAACCTGTGGTTGAGTTGGTTAGGTGGACAGTGGTATTCCCAACCCACCAGGGTTCAAATCCTGGTGCTCGCATTATTCCTGGATTTATTTCAGGATTTCCGGCGATGCGCTTTCAGTGGGAGGAGACGTTCCCGTCGACGACGAGGCGCCTACGGTGACTTCGTAAATCTCAAGATGATATGCCGGCTCAGTCTCTCGGAGGTGCTCATAGGGGTAAGGTGTGCGTGTGTGCGTTCATATTGGTGAGTGTATGCGCGTGTATATGAGCGCTTGTGTCTGTACTGATGCTTAAAAAAAATCATAATTCCTTTCACTTTAAATTTTTACTCTCTCACGTTCATGTTTGGTTTCACACTAATTTTTCCTTCCCTCCATTCTCTCCCGCCAATAGCGACTAATTCTGCTCAAAAGAAAATAAGTACTCCCACCTCATTACCATGCCCCCACCTGTCATACGAATCAAGGACGAAGACTAACATCAAGTCTCGTGAGGAGGCAACTGCGCCACCAAAATCGGAAACCTCCCCCCTCCCCCATATCAACACAGATTCTCTCCATAAGCGCCTTCTCCTCTACCTCTCGTTGCAGGATCCCTAGATCGATCATGGCCCGCCCTCCTTCCTGAACCTCATGGCTGGCCCCGGCGATTTCACGACTGAGGTGAGAGCACAACAGGCGTGTCTTGTTCAGCAACTGGGGCGGAAAGCAGATCAATCCCCACCCCAATTAATACAAACTCAAGGTAAATACTAGTACGACTTCAAGATTTTGCCTCCTCCTCTTCTTGTTTCAGATTTATCACTTCTATGGTTCCGAATTACTCTTCTCTTGAGCGAATTTTATTGTGCACACCAAGTGTTTGATAGATGTCCTCTGTTATTGGTTTAGAATTTTGGGGGCCCTTCTGATAGAGGGGATCGTTGTTTCTGATTCTTCTTCTATAAGGTTACACCTTCCCTATACTCGATTGAAATTAGCTTTTTAGGTTTCATTCGTTGGTGCCTGACGCTTGTTTGTTTTTGTGTTTGTAGATTTAGCTGAACATAACAGGTGGCATAAATCTGGTAATTGTTTGGTCAGGTGTGGACGCGTGCAGTATTTCAATCTAGTTCTGCACCATTACTACCTTGGTGAGTTCAATCTCTTCATAGTCTTTCTTTATGAAACTCCAATTCTAACTATCCTGATCTGGTTGGGTAGTACAGTTAGGTTAGTTCGTGCCTAACATTTTGCGGCTTCCCACCTAGCATAGTTTCTTTCTTTTTTCATGTGTGTGCAGACGCTTGTGACCTTGTTATTTCGTTATTGCTATCATATTGTAATCTGGCCGGAGTGTCATTTGTACAAAATAAACAACGGATTGACTAAAAGAAAGTGTTATCTTGGCTGTACATATGAACAGATTGCACCAAGTATGTTATGTTACAATTATAATAATGAATAGCTTGTCGACTAGCTGGGCCCCAATAATTCGAATGTTAATTTTATTATGAATATCAGAAAATGATCTGCAGTAGCACAACTATAACTCCAGTCTGCAGAACAACACACTTGTTCTGAAAATAAATGTTACTAAACAACCATGTGCATGAGAGTGAAAGCACATGTATACTTTGCAACACACTCAGCCTTGGCCCATGGGATCTCCTCACGGATTCAACTTGAATAACATATCTCAGCCTAGCTACAATGCTTGTGCATGAATGAAACCTCCTTAACAGCAAAGAGGATGAACTTGGGTGTCCTTGACCTTATGATCCTCTTACTATCCGTGGATAGTGTTATACCTGAACATGTGTGACCCCCAGCAAATAAGTTAAGCACCATACCACATCAAGTAAAAGTGCATCTTCCCTAACTAAGTGAAATATATTGATTGTTAAACTACTAGTATTGAAGGACAATTGCATTTTATCCATAGTAATGTTCCCAGCAAAGGAACATAACTAAAAAAACAGGTGGTCATCGAAAGACCTTCTATATGGAGTTTCCTTTTGTTACTTGCTGTTTTTCTTATACACGCAATGAACAAAATAATGGACCCCTTGCAAATTTACATTTTAGAGTAATGTTTTCATGTCTTACTTCATCGTTTTCACTATGAAGTACGAATAGCTTGATGTATTCCTAGTACCTACTCAGTACTGAATGAGTTGCTATTTTGTAGGGGCAGTGATTATTTGAAAATATGATTGATTGAGCTGAAATCTAAATTAATTGTCTTCACGTATGTGGGGATGATTGTCATAAATAAGAGTAGGACTACATGTCTTTTACATAATTATTCAAAATTTTGGTCATTGTCATCTTGCAGCAGATATGCCACTGATAAGAATTAACGTCCTTGAATCCAATGAAGAATATATGATGGAAGAACCGATCGAACATCATAATTCTGCTGAAAAAGACGTTGAATCATCTGATGTCCATGAAAGAACTACTAATGATGAAGAAGGCTTCACAGATTGTGAAGATGCTGACATGGATGAAAAGGAAGATGGTAAGTTTGTTGCTCATTCCTTACTATTTGCAATATAATTCATGGTTCTATATATTCAGCTCAAAATGCATAAACAAAAGAGTGTAAGAAGAGGAAGCTGAACTATATTTGGAACCTTCCAAAAGGGAAAAGGATAATGGTTCGCTGCAATGACCTAGATCAGCCAATTGGAAAGAGGCTAAATATCCTGGGGACTTTCTTCGCTCGGTTGCAAGGAATGGATCTTTGTGTTGTTTGAGCTACAAGGATTGGAGATTGCTCAAAACTGAAATAAACCTAAAGGCTATACTAGATCAACTGAAGGTAAATTTTAACCCACTCAATATCCTTTACTAGCTTGTTCTATGTTGCCATTGCATTCACCCTACTTCTATTGCACTTGTGAAAACTGAAATTTTGGTACCGAGTCGCAAAAACTGTAATACTCTCGGTAATGCAGAAAAAAATAAAAATTGCATGGCCTTCAACCTTTGTACATGACTAATATCTTGCCTCTATTACTATACTTGCCTCATGTTAATGCATTATATGTTAACAGATTATTTTGTTTCTTGTTTGTAGATCCAAGAGATAAATGGATGAGTATATGGGTGTGTGTGGCAACTATACTGCAATGATGATGTCGATGTTCCATTTCATGATGATGATGATGCTGGATGCTTTTAGTTTTAGTTATGTTGTATAGATGACGTTCTTGTTGGAGTTTGTTCCTCGGTTAAGTTTAGTTAAGTTGTAGGGATGTTGATGGATGCTTTCAGTTTAAGTTTCATTGTCAAAAAAACAGTTAGATTATGCATCATTTTGATGATGTTCCCTCTTGTAATATCCACTATTGTAATCCAACAGTTTTATCTAATATATATGATTTATTCCTCTTGTGAGTATATTCTCTTGTTTTTCCTTCACTTGAAATACATAATTATCACCTTTACATAGACCAGTAATTTAATTGCTAGCAATATATAATATAATATTATTCACACTATATTTGTACCAACACTTGAAGCGTTGGAAATTCTCCGTTGTCGAACAATGAGATTTTGACTCCTGTATGTTAAGCACCAACATATAGAAGTGTTGTAAAAGTCCGTTTTATTTGTTGTCTTTTGCAACAGTCCTTTTTACCAACGGACGTATAAGCGTTGTATTATGTGCTAGCAACACTGGATAAGGCTACGCATCCCAAACCGTTGGTAAAGACACTAGCAACGCATATATGGCTATTTAGATACGGAAAAAGGCGTTGCTATAGGGGCGGTCCTGTTGTAGTGGATTATGGTATCCAAAGGGCTCAGAGTTTGATCTGGTTGGATTTTCGGATGCTGATTATGCTGGTGACAAGGTGGATCGCAAGTCTACATCAGGCACATGTCACTTTCTTCGACAATCACTTGTCTGTTGGTCTTCAAAGAAGCAGAACTACGTGTCACTCTCAACTGCTGAATCTGAATACATTGCTGTTGGATCTTGCTGTGCTCAGCTTCTATGGATGAAGCAAACTGTCAAGGACTATGGCATCAATCTGAAACAAGTACCTCTCTTCTGCGACAACGAAAGCGCCATCAAGATTGCCAACAACCCAGTCCAGCACTCGAAGACAAAGCACATTGAAATTCGTCATCACTTTCTCAGAGATCATATCATGAAGAAAGATATTGATATCATTCACGTCAAAACTGAAGAGCAATTGGCAGATATCTTCACAAAGCCCTTGGACGAGAAAAGGTTTTGCAAGTTACGGTGTGAGCTAAATATCTTGGAATCCTCAAATGTCCTGTGATCAGGCACACATCCTAACACTTATGCATGTTGATGACTTAGATGTGCAACACACGAAGTAAAGTATATCTTCAATCAATGAAGACTTACATTCTGAGTGTGAATACATTAACGTGGAATTTGACTTCGGAGCGCCACGATAATTGTGCACCGTGTCTGGGTCTAATACTTCCTATACGGTGGGTAACGCCACCACCAAACTTTTCTGTTTGAAGTGTTTCACTCATGACGTTGCATTTGAATGTCTTTGCATTTGGTTTGTCTTCAAATTCACTTTATCTTCATGATTATCTTCACTACGTTGATTCGACTGTTGTTTGATATATATATATACTAGTGTTCTGTCCTCTACAGCATTCACTTATAGCTATGTTTTCTTGTTGAATCTTTTGAACTAAGTGAATGTGATCGGACCCTAATCTGTCTATGCTTCCTATCTCAAACTCTATCTGTCCAAATCATATGCATTCTATTGAAACTGTCGAATGTCTTCTTTGCGTCCTTGTCAGCAGAAGATACAGAGACAAACATTAAATCTGTTTTAAATGTGTCATCCTTATTGCCTAAAATCCGGAGAAGCCGGAACGTCTATCCGACAAACCTGGCGGGCGTGGGAACGTGGGACAACTCTATGTATGTTGCATGCTTGCCACGTGCCCGTCAGATGTGAACCGCCAGGGGCACCTGCGTAATTGCGCTATGCTGCCCACTTCCTTATAAATACTTGTCTCCTGCGGTAAAAGAAACTTCTTCCACCTCTCCACCTCGTCAAAACCCTAGCGCCACCGCTAGCTCTCGACGACACCGGCGACGAAGCGCTTAGCTGCCGCGACTTCTCCGACGCCGTCCTCACGCCGGCCGCGGACATCATCCTCTCTGCCGCCGCCGTAGGTGTCCTCCGTCGCCAAGTTAGGGCACGGTGGATTGAACTGCTCGGTCTCCTACTCTTCCCATCTAGCAGTTCTTCGTGTGGTAAATAAATCTCTCTTTTTACCATCTTTTTGATCTTCAAAGATTCATCCTGTCTACCAAAATAGGTTTCTGCCTATACAAGTTAGATCCATTCTGTCTGCATCTCATACTGCCTAGCATATTCACTTAAGCTTCATAACAAGTTAGATTCCTCACTTGTACCTATTCGCGGATTCGTACAAATATGGAACCAACTCTCAACATATAAGTGAATGTCTTCGCATCATGAGGTCAATGTCTTCAAACTGCTTTATCTTCAAAATCTTCTGAGAATGCATATGACCTCTTCCCCTTCCCTTGCATCTCTAATGCTGTCACAGGTACATGTCCGTGGGAGAATCCCTTGGTTCTCATAGTCTGCATTCGTCTGCAGAATTTTTACAGCATCACATAAATTCTCCCGAAGCCAGTTCCTGTTTGTCCAGCAAGAGGAAGCCTTTGAAGCCTTTGAACGTATTGAAACCATTCAGTTTGAAGTTTATGACTACAGAAAAATCAGCAAGGAAGGGTGGCAGACAGCGTCGTGGCAACACATCAAAAGATTTGCCACCAGATCTAGCAGCTCAGTACAAAACAGATCCTGAGGAGGATTACAATCAGCGCAAGACACGAATCCAATGGATTCGAAGATATTGGGCTGAGGAATGGTTCAAGTACCGCTTTGTGACCAAGGAATACGCTGAGAAGAATGCGATAAAGTGTCCTTGGGGAGATATCACTTACAGAGGTCTTCAACCCAAGAGCAAAGCTGAAGCTATTGCACAAAGGTTCTACCCGTGCATGGTCAGAGGACCACAGCCTGCCAATGCCGACCCCACTTCTCTCTTGTGGTGTCGCGATGACGACCTTTTCAAACGCAACTTTCATTTTGCTAAGGCATCAGTAAAAGAGAACAAGAAGTCACTGGGTTTGAACTTCAACCCTGGCCCATCTGCTCCAAGGGAGGATGGCACTCGTGAAGCTGATCAAAACGAGATTGGCCCCTTCTATGATTTTCAAGGTCTCCTCACCTACATTGCAGTCCAAGGAGCTGCTGTTGGGGACGCTTCTGAAGAGGCTGACATAGATGAAGCACCTCCTGCCCCAAAGCCCCAGAAGCAGAAGAAGGCTATGGCGTCAAAACAAACTGCATCACCAAAAGCTTTGCACTTGAAGCCACTGCTACTGCACCTCCTGAAGACAGTGTGCAGTCTGAAGATTTGTCACGCATCTCCAAGAAGACGGAGAAGAAGAAGAAACTTGTCAAGCGTACTGATCAGGCACTGACCCCTGCTGCTATTCTGCATGAAGAGCACATTGATCTGTCTAGTGATGAAGATCTTGTAGATGATGCCCTTGAACAACTGATCAAGAGCAAGGAAGAGGTAGAAATCTTCAATGATTTGCCTCTCTTTGAGGTGGCAATCATTCACAACTTCATAGATGAGTGGTTTGACTCACCAAATCTCAGCTTTGACGATCTGCAACTTCCCATTGGGCTCAGCGTTTCCTTCAATGGAGCCATTGCTTTAGAGCTGGCTCTCGCTCAGCGAATCGTTGAACTGAAACACAAGATCGACTATGAGAAAGCTCAGTTCAAGAAGCATATGGAAAAGCTCAGCGTGCAAGATGTCAAAAACTTCAAAGTTATGATGCACGAGCTCAAAGAAGCCTTTGTCAAGAAGCGTGAAGAAGCTAAAGGTTCTCGTGAGAGCATGAAGAGCCTAGCTGACAAGTGTGTGCAAGCCTACAATGAGGCTGAGAAGCGCAAGGCTCTTTGTCGTCCTGGCATCAACCCAAGAATGGCTGCCAAGAAGAAGAAGCCTTCGACTGACCAAAGTGCTCCTTCAAGGCAAGAAGAGCCGCGCATTGTCTTCCCAACTAGCATGACCGGCTCGAAGCCGAAGGTCAGATCAACCGCTTCTGAGCTGAAGAAGACGAGAACTGCCGAGGCTGAAGCTAAGAAAAGGAAAAATACTGAAGCCTCTGATGCTGCTCCCTCCAAGAAGAAGCGCAGAACCAAAAAGGATAGGGCTGCTCCCTCAGAGCCCTTAGTTGTTGAACCAATTTCAATGGTCCCTCCTACATCTGATCATCAAGAACAAAGGATAATAGTTCATGAGCCTGCTTTCACAGAGGCTCATGAAGCTGAAGACATTCCAGCAGTTGACCCCAACACTGAAGACATTGGTCACCATGACAATGTTGAAGATGATGAAGTCCTTCCCCAGATCGAACACAACCTGGTATCATTGCCTGTTCTCACGAACAGCGAACTCACCAGCATTGGTCGTCCTCTGACGCCAATTGCACAAGATGCTTCGTGGGCTGATCACCCACAACAACAAGACACCCCAAGTTCTCCCCAACATCAAGCTACCCCATCTGTGACTTTGAGGCCCAGCTAACTTCATCTCCAAAGGCGTCGCCAGCATTACGCAGGCTTCGCAAAGGACCAAGGCCTCAAGTCACCATGTCGAGCGTTCCAGAAGGAGAAGTGCCTCAACAATCTGTTGCATGTCAAGTGTTTCTAGATGCCACTCCCACTGTGAATGTCTCTGAGTCTGAAGCCAAAGGTGCTGAAGACATTCCGGCTGCATCAGCCGATGAAAAACAAGAAGAAGAACGTGTCCCAACTCCCCCCGTTGAAGAAGAAGTGGTTCCTGAAGTGAACCTGCCAGTGCCCGACCCTCCAGCTCGTCAAGTGGAGGTTGAAAATCTTCAGGCTTCCACCACCAACACCAATGAAGCCAATGACGTTGTCATGGCTGACGCAAATGTGGAGCCTGCACCGACAAATGTGCCAGAAGCCAATGCTGCATCTGCACCTGAAGCCAATGTTGACGCCTCTGCTCCTGTTCCGCCACCAAGGCCACACACTATCGAGCAAGCATTCAACTATGGTCAGCTCATTTTTGTCAAATGGCCTGTTCTGACTCCTCCGCCTGCTGCTGCTGGTCCTCAGTTTGAGTACCATGTTGAGCACAGGCCACGGGTTCAGAAGCCAAAGCCAAGGTTGCCAAGGTTTCCAGGTACTGCATCAACACCAGGATCTTTCAATATCAATGGCTTCAAGGCACACAATACCTTCTTTGATAGTGCAAAGAACCCTTACTCAAGAGCAAGGATATCTTCTGATCGGTTCTGGAGCTATCAGCAGCGAAGCTATTACTCATGCATTGTGTACAATCAAGGTCGCATTTTCCCACATATGTGTTTTGATGCTGAAGCCATCACTGGTCTACCCTGTCTGGAAGAGGCTCTGGACTGCTTCAGAGAGTCCGGCCAGCTGCAGTTTGTCACCGATAAGGAGCACTGGAATGAAGAGTTACTGCTCCAATTCTATGCCACTCTCCATATTCGTGGCTACTACAAAGATACAAAGACATGGGTTATTGAGTGGATGACCGGAAATGTTCATCATGAAGCCAAAGCCATTGATGTCATTGAGCTTACTGGCCTGCCCTCCGCAGATGATCTTTATGAACCTGGCTGTCAGCTTCACAATGATGCTATGGGGAGCATCTTCCACAAGCCTGAACCCAATATGAGTCAGATGCTCAGCATGATGAAGCCATTGCCTCCAGATGCTGAATACCCAAAGGCGTTCTTTGTTGAAGACCTTGAGTATCTGCCCCGCACCATCTATCATATAGTCAGGCAAACTCTTTGGCCTATCAAAGGACACTCTCCTCATGCCAAGCTGGAAGGCGCAATGAAGACTTTGGTTTTCCATATTATTCATGGCAAACGCTTCAATGCACAAGATTTCTTTATACGCCAACTTGCTGCATCAGGATCTGACATCTTTGGTCTGAAGTTCTATGCTCCCTGGATCATGCGACTGATCAAGCTTCACTCTGCCTTCAACTATCAACCCTCTGCATGCAATCACATCATATTTATGCCAGATGTTGATTTGTCTGTTGAAGCCATATACCCAGAGACTGCAAAGGAGCCTCTTAGTCTTCAGAATGCTGACCATCAAAGCTTCTCTCAAAATGATGAAGGAGTTCAAGCTGTCGCTCGAGTCTACCCTCTGGCTGGGATTACTCGCATGCCTCATCGTGCGCAAACAGAAGCCACTGAGAGCACAATTGCCCAAAGGCCTAAAAAGCGCTCCCGCATTCTCAATGACCGAGAGCTTCTGGTTGCCCTTCATCAGAAACATGATAAGCATCATGACTGGCTTAAGCGCCAAATGCAGAGCCTCTTGGTGGATGTCAATCGCATTCGCAATCTTGCCACCAAGAATGCCTTTGTCACGCATGAAACGTGTCGGCGATCATGGAAGAGTTTGACACTACTCAGTGCTGAAGCGGATCTTCAAGATGATGGCTTCACAGAAAAATTCAAGTTTGACTCCACTCCTCCACGGAATGCTGTCCTACGTCGCACTCCATCTCTTGAAGACTCTGAATATTCCTCTTCTGCTGCAACTGTTAACGCCAAAGTGATCGATGAAGAAGACGATGCTACTTCACCGACCCCTTCTGCAAGAATCGACACTGCACCAAGCTCGTCTGCACCACCAAACGACAACACCAATCCTGTTGCTTCACCTACTCCTCATGAGGACGAGTAGATGCTCTATGTCTTCAAACCTTTTTGGTCATTACTGACAAAAGGGGGAGAAGCGTATGAGTTTGATAGTCTTCAAGCGGGTTCAAATGGGCGGTTGCTTTATATTTTGCCTAGTGTTTACAACTCTCGTGTTTTGATACATTTGGTTCTCTGAGTTGTAACACTTAAACTTGATGGTCGTCTGCTACTTATTTGATATTCTGTGATGCGATGATAAATTCCGCATGTGTGATGATAACTTCCGCACTTAGGTCATTCTGCAGACGTCCATTTTTCATTATGCATGTCATAATCTTTGCTATATCTTATCATGCATGATGAATTGTCGTCATAAGTTGAAGAGGATCTCCACAAGTACAACCTGCCATGTGCATTTGCATTCCAAAAGCAAATTACTTATATGCACATCTTCAGGGGGAGCCTTTGAAACTTATGAAGACAATCCTCTACCCTTTACAATTTCACACACTTTATCCCCGTTGAAAACTTCAACCAGTTTATCATCAATCACCAAAAAGGGGGGGATTGTAAGTGCATCTAGTGCCACCCCTAGTTGGTTTTGGAGTATTGACGACAAATTTGGTTGAGGGACTAATGTGTTTGTGAGAATTGCAGGATAACACAGGTAGTGTCCCTCATTGATTCGGTTTACCTACCAGAGATGACCCCTAAAAATGTATGAAGACATTGACGACAATGGTGGTACATGAAGATATTCATATTGAAGACTATGACATGAGAAGACATTCTGTGAAGACTATGAAGCGCGAAGACTTAGTTGTTTCGTTGTTTCCTTTTCTTTTTTGTTGAGTCATAGGAACCACCGTACTGTTAAGTGGGGTCCAAGTGAATACAGTCAGAGTGACTGAAGTGATGCTCAACTCAAATCCTATGTCTTCAAGCGAAGACAATGAGAGCAAATCTTATCCAGAGCTGGATAAGTCAGCTTTGCTTGTAGCCCAAGTAAAGTTGCCGCGTGTGTTTGAAATCTGACCGTTGGAACACGTGTCAGTTCCTTAGTGACCCAGGGTCATTTTGGACATATCAGGTCGGGTTGCCTAGTGGCTATAAATAGCCCACCCCCTACACCATAAATTGGTGGCTGCTCAGAGTTAGTACACGGCTTTTGTCGTTTGAGAGCAACCCACCTCGAAGCCTTTGAGAGAGAGAAATCCTTGCGAGGACAAAGCCCAAACACCCAGAGCCAAAGAGTGTTAGGCATCACTGAAGTCTTTCTGTCTGTGTGACATGAAGACTTATTACACTTGAGGACTGTGAATCCTCCAGCCGGTTAGGCGTCACGTTCTGAGCGTCCAAGAGTCATTGTGGATCGCCGGTGAACGAAGTCTGTGAAGGTTTGGAAGTCTACCTTGAAGACTTACCAGAGTGATTGGGCGAGGACTGTCTGTCCTTAGCTCAAGGGGAATAAGGTGAAGACACGGTCTTCTGAGTTGAATCTCAGCCTCCCTAACCAGATGTACAGTTGTCATAGCAACTGGAACTGGTCAAACAAATCATGTGTCTTCATCGAGTGATTGGTTCTATTCTCTCTTCCCTTTACTTACAGTTTGTCTTCGTGAAGTCATTGCCTGCTTGCCATACCTATTTGACTTCATTGCTTGACTACTATTGTTGTTTGGCTTCATACTATCTTCCACCCTGATCCTTACTACCTAGTTGCCATTAGTCATCGTACACTCACATTATTGCATACTTGACTATGGCTTGCCTTGTGTAGTTTATCTTCCGCTACATATCAATAGGTTCATTTCTAATGTTTGTCTTTGAAACTTTTATGTTTTGAAGACTTTCATAAAAATCGCCTATTCACCCCCCCTCTAGTCGATAACAAGCACTTTCAGCTACAAAGTTCAAATGTTTGTGAACTGCATAACCTAGTTGAAATGTTAAATTTTGGTACAATAGTTTTCTGCCAAAGTTAACACAATCTCAACGGTCACATCTTTTGGAAATCTACAAATTGAATTTTGTAAAGTGCTAATTTAACAATTATTGTGCTTCCTTTCATTCTTGGCGAAGTATCCTGTGAGAAATGGGCAATCGGTGAACATCTAAAAAGTTTCATCAAGGACCATTAGATTGAGTAGAAATGGCAAGGATTGAAGGTGGGATTGTAACCATCCACTTAAATGCATATTAGCAGATAACCCCCTTCTTTTATCGTTTCACTAAGGGATATGTATTTCCACCAAGAGATTCCATTTCACCAAGGGACGTGTCTTTTAACCAAAGTACATAAATGGCCATATGCCCTAACTGCGAAGATCTAATGGACTTGATTGATTCTCGCTATAATCAAACGACAATTATTCTTAGGGTGATATGACTTAATGTGGATGGTGCATTACGAGTCTGTTTTAGAATAAAGAGAGATTTTAGAAGGGCATGTGCTAAGACCTACTTGATGGTATTGAAAATCAAACTATTTGACGCTAATAGGCAGTCCATTAGATCAGGCAAGCGAGAAGGGCTAGCCCATTTATAGTTTCTGCTCGCTATGCATGAGAGGCACTGCATATGATTTTTTTAATTCATTATGTTTTCTTTTTTATAATATTTTTAGTTAAAATATATTTAATTTTGGGTCTTCCTGTTTTTGGTATATTTTTCCTATTTTACATTTTAATTTATCTCTTAAATTCACGAAGAATTTCTTTATTTTGTGAGCATATTTTAAATTCATAACATTTTTTTAAATACACCAACACATTTTTAAAATTCCTTTTTTTATAATTCATGATATTTTCAAAAAACACAAATATTTGTCAAAATTTGTAACTGCCTAATTAATTCTTACCAATTTTTAGTTCATAAGTTGTCGTGGAATTGTCACGTCAGATGTCCTTAGTGTCAGGACTTAGTCGCGAGGCCAACGCATCTATGTGGTAGCTTGAGAGGGGTTGAGTGGGATGAGAGACGCAGGGCGGATCAACACGCAAGACAAGGATTTAGACAGCTTCGGGCCCCGGGAAACATCATCCGGTAATAACCCTACATGTTGTTTGAGGCTAGGTCTCATTATCATCACGAGGGAGACGCCGTAAACCGGCTCTTTGTGTCTAGCCCTAGAGATCATTGATTGTTGTCCCCCCCCCTTTGGGGAGCCCTGCCCCTCCTTATATATGTTGAAGGGGCGGTTTACATGTGGAGTCCTATTAGGATTAGGACTAGTCTATCTCTAATACAAACCGGATACAAGTCCTGGCCTTAACTCCTTGTAAGGCAAATATTCCTTTCCTCTTAAACCGGCCCACCATAGTTGAACCGGCCTTCTGGGCCGAGGGCCTCGTCCATCGTCTGATCCGCCTGCCGGGTTACCAGTGAGTCATAACGACTAAGCGGGTTGCTTGTAAACCGCCAAGGTCAGGGTGGGTCTTCAGATAAACCGCCAAGTCCGGCCGGGTTAACTTCCGGCCGGTTTACGCCACGGGGTATATCCCCGACATTAGCCCCCAAGTTTAGCTTGGATTTATCCATGGTAAACTTATGCTGCAAATAAACACCAGAACACATTTGACAAGTTGTGCTCCGGGTTAAGAATTTTTGTAAACCGGCACCTGATAGTCCTTAAGTCCTTGTCATTTCCTCCTTCTAGAAAATCTGGTTTAACAGGCCAGCTTCATAATCAACTTGCTGACATTGGTTTCTCATAGAAAATATATTGTGAAGAATAACTCCTTTGATTCAGCTCCCAATGCTTAAAAACAATATTGGTCCTTGAAATATTCATCTGATCTTCAGCCGGTTTAAGGACGCAGAACTTGCCGGTTTATCATTGCCAATATCACCGGTTTATAAATATTGATAGCACCGGGTCCTACTTGTAATTAACATCCAGCTTGAAAATATACCTATTATATGCCTATCACTTGTAGCCCCCAAGTCTTAAGAAGGTAGCATAGGAACAGCTTAAGACTTGTTTCAATAAATATCATCATCTTGAAGAAATCCAAGTTGTTCATCTCAATCACTTGTCAGAATTGAGTATTCCACATATGTAGCCCCCAAGTGCCGGGTTGTCATGCTTGCAGCAACCTGGGACTTGTAATTGTCTGATGCTCATGAAAACTTCAACCAGTGTAACCCCCAAGGGCCGGGTCATTATGCAATAATGAGCAGGGACTTTGTAAATATAATCATGTAGATTTGAGCAATGATGTATAGCCCCAAAGGGTCGGCTCAGTAAGATAATATTGAGCTGGGACTTGATATATACTTCAACGAAAATAACATCATATGATATAACCCCCATCATGGGGCATTAATTCACGTCCATAAGGTTAAGAGCCTTGTGCTTTACCAACTGAGCAGTGGACCCTTCAATGTAATGGATAAAAAGCTTTGTACCTTGAATTGTTGAAAGGAGCAATTGGTAGCCCCCAAGTGTCATGGTGCATGCTTGCAGCGACATGAGACTTGCATATTTGATATAATCTCAACTTTGAATAATGTAGCCCCCAAGTGTCGGGTTGTAAGCATGCAGCGACTCGGGACTATTCCTTCAATTGTAGAAAATGATAACCATTGCGCTAAAGCAACTTTGAAAACCTTAATCATAATATTAATAACAATAATAAAAATCCAGCCATGTTGGCTATTTGAATAATATAATCCGGTATGAAAACATTATTCATTCAATACCATAATAAAAATTCAGCCAAGTTTGGCTATTTGAATAACCCAATGACTTATAAGCGCATAATTCCAATGGCGCAATCCAAATATATACTGGCGACTTATAGTCCAAAGCCAGGCCGGTTTAATAAACACCGGACAATTTCTCATCATAGACTAGCGATTTATAATCGAAAGCCAGGCCAGTTTAATAAACACCGGATAATTTATCATCATACTTTATTCAACCTGTTTCTGCGTATAACAAGTTTAAAGTGTCCTGGCGGTTTACCGCCGGACGGGTCATAATGCCCAACATATAACCCAGGTTTATAACCAAGGCTGCACTTAGAATAATCAAATATGAAATATATCATACCTGTGACATTGAATCACATCGTTGGTTTACCAACTTTTTGTAATAAGGGTGATAATCCCAATCTTGAGTACTGATAACTCCTTCCATATTGTGCCGGTTTATTATAAAACCGTACCGGGTTATGATAGACACCGGATTATCCATATATAATACTGGCGACTTGTAGTCGAACCAGACCGGGTTAATAATCGCCGGATTATAATTTGATCGTGTACTGACAACTTGTAGTTGAAAGCCGAGCCGGGTTGATAAACACCGGTTTACTCCATAATAGGATGGTAACAGAAAATCAAACCGGGCAGATAATCTCCGGTCTAAAAAGGGACTGTGTTCCACCAATTTGGTTGTTTGAACCGGTGTAAAATGTGGTCGGTTTAAAAACGCAACCAAAACAAAAAAGCAATTTTATCAAGAAAAGATATTGAAGCAAAGGCAATGATAAAAACCGTTTGCAAAAAGAGGGCTTTACTGAGCCGATCAGATGGTGTTACCATGGTCAGACACGACCAAGCTCCCAATAGGTGTAGCTATGGTTCAAGTCAGCCAGGTCCCCAAATGAAACCGTGGCATTACGCCGGTCAATTGGCATGGCAATGGTTCGGGTTGGACCAAGCCCCCAAGTGACTCTAAGGCCTTTAGGCCGATCAAGAGGCGTGACCGGTTCAGACTTGACCGTGTCCCCAAGTGATCTAGTGGCTTTCGCCAATCAAAAGGTGTTGCATCGGTTCGGACACGACCGAGCCCCCAAGTGACCTGGTGGCTTTCGCCTATCAAAAGGTATTGCATCGGTTCAGACATGACCGAGCCCCCAAGTGACATTCATAATTTTTTGCAAGGGGTAAACCGGAGGCCGCTTTAAAACAGACAACTCCATGTAACCACACATGATATAAAAAGAACAGAGACCCCGCTTGATGAAGCAGAAGCCCCCATGTGATCAATAATATGTCAGGCCAATAAGGCAGGATACCCATGTTTGAACCATGCATCATGGCAGCAGGTCTTCTTCGGTAATTTTTAACTTTTTGCAAGAGATAAATTCTTCTTGAACCGGGATTTTAAACTGGATATTGAGAGCATCAAAGCTTTGTGGGAGACATCCTTCCCTTGAACCGGATCTTAAACCGGAATTTTCATTTTCAGCCGGAAATTTTCTGACGGCCTTTAAACTTGAACTTGCAAGAAGTTAATTCCTTTTTGAACCGGACATTGTTAAACCGGATTTGGGCACTTCAGAGCTTTGTGGGAGAACAGATTTCCCTTGAACCGGATTATAAACCGGATATTTGGGAGCTTCAATGAGACTGACTTCCCTTGAACCGAATTTTAAACCGAAATCCTTTCTGATGACCCGGATCTCCTTCATTGAGCCGGGATTTTGTAACTTGTCATATACTTTCTAAGCCGGAAATTTTCTGATGGCCTTGAAATTTACATCAATATAACAGTAGCCTCCGGGACAGGTTATCCTTCCCTCCATCGTCCTGGGGTTCTTAAATTTGCTGAAACTGGCAAGATTCGCTGAGTCATATCATCGTAACCCACGAGTCTTAAGATGACTCAAGGAGTTGTCTTGAGATTCTCCGTACTTGACCATAGCAGAAAGTATATATCATCGGTGTTAATAACGCGATGTAAACCCACAGAAGATTGAGGTGACTACGGCGGGTTATAAATGATCCCGTATGAGCCATGTCAGCAACTCGGCCAATGGTTTCTTCCAACTGGCTGTTTGAAGTTGACCAAACTGTAGTGGCAGCAATGTGTGCACATGTCCATTGATCCATCCAGTGCAGACTGCGGCTGAATGATAATTTGCCTCCAATTTGCTGGAAGAAAACTGGGCTACCCAAGCAGTGACTGGCTTTTTACTCAATAAGATAGCTCATGCAAACAGATGCAGCCCGATGTGTTGATGTAAATCGGGCCTTGGGGTGGCGATTTACGCACGTCCATTGACAACGGGCAAAGGCGATCCCAGCAAGCTGATGTGAACCGGTACACAAGGGCAGCAGCTTGTGTGCGTCCGTTCATCATGTGATATGTCCCGGATTATCCCTAGGCGAAAATATTATCAATCCGTGCGCCATATCCGTGGAATAAACCACATTTGTAGTGAATAATGGTCCTGTATATAAAAATATACAAATCAAAGTAATTTGTCCTTTGATAAAAATAAGATATGTTAATAAAACAAATTGTAGATGGATATCACCTGATGTTTGCAGATGGCAAACGACTTTGGATGACGAATAATCCGTTTACATAGCGTCCATGAATAATCCATGATGACTCCAGTGGCACTTTAATCACTCTCTTGAGGAGACCTTAAACCGGAGTGGCTCTTGCTTTTGATTCTTATGTAGACGTTGGAGCTTGGCCCTTCACGTGGGTGGCTTGAGCAGTTTGAAGGCTCGGACAGCCACTACCCCATCCCAAGGCAGCCGATGGCTCAGGGCGTAGGCGGCTCGCGGCGGCGGCCCTATCAGCGAGGCTTTGGAAGTAGACGGCTTGGTCTACGCGCGGGGTGAACCGGAGAAAACCAGAGCCGGCGAGGCGCTCAAGGGCGCAGGTGAGGCCAGCAGAGGGAGAGGCGGGTCAGACCGAGACGGAGGCAGCACAAGGGCGCGGTCTCGGCTAATGAACCGGCCCGCAAGGATGGCAGCAGCTCATAGCAATGGTGAATCGGCGCGCGGGCTGCAGCAGTAGTAGACCGGTGCGATGGATGCCGGGGTCTCGGCGGTTTGGAAACAGGCAGAGGCGGCAGCAATTTAGCGGAATAAAGATCCAGCCGTGACGAATCGGCGAGGAACGGCCGTCATCGAATAGCAGAGAGTGAGTCAGCAGAGGTGATTTGACGCCGGACTGCAGACACGGCCTGACCGGGCAACGGTTTGATTAAAACAGGGCGACCGGCGGGTCAGCTCCCGGCGGTTTGACCGAAGATGGCGACTCCAGGCCGCACCGGTGAGGGCAACCGCAGCGGAAGACGAGGTTAACCGTGGCAGAGGTCCGGCCGGGTTGTAGCAGGGGCTTAACTCGGCGGCGGTTTGTCTTGGGGTTAAAAAAATCTGTAGCTCGACGACGGCGCCGGGTTACCAGTGCGACAACTCGATGGCGATTCAAAGCCAGAAGCCGATGAGAAAGTTTGTAGCAGGAGCTTGACTCGGCAGCGGTTTGGTTCGGTCAGAGTCCACTTGGCCACGACGGGGACCGAGCACGGCCAGTGGAGACGCGGACGTTGGAGAACAAGGCAAACCCACTGTGGCCCAGCGATGGTGAATCCATCTCCGAGGTGAACCGGGGCGGCCTCGGCGACCATGCAGCCTGTTTGACGACCGGCGACTCGACGCGCGGGCGTTCGACGAAGGCGACTCACAGGCAGAGGGGAACCGCAGCGGCGGGTTAGGGTGGCGCGGCTCCGGGTTGGTGATGGAGTTTTAACCCGGAGCAGAAGGGTGGGCCGGCGGCGGCTCAACGGGAACACCGGCAGCTCACAGCCTCGACGGCTTAATGCAGGGAAACTCCAAGGAAGGGGCAGGTCACAACAGTGGAACAAGGCGGCTCGAGGCAGCAAGAAGCGGCGCCTGACCCGGCCACACGGGCTACAGCAGCCATAGCAAACTGTGGCGGAGGCGAACCGGCCAGCCACGACAGAGGCTTCGGCAGTGGCTCGGCGTTGAACCGCCATCGCGGAGGTGACTCGGCCACGGAGGCGCCGGCTTGCAGGCAACCGCGAGAGCTTGCGACGACGGCAGGTCATGGCGATGACTTGGGGTCAAATCTGTTGCAGCTCGGTGACGGCGGCTCAGAGGCAGAAGTGTCTCGACGATGGCAGCAGGTGGCACGCCGGTGAGTTGAAGTAACGGAGACCGCGACAGCGGGAACGAGGCGACAACTCCGCCATGATTCAGGCAACGATGGTTTGGCATCCGGCGGCAGTTTTACGAGGCCAGGGCGTCCTGGAACGAACACGAAGCAGTCAAGGCAGGTTTTCCTTCTCCGAGTCGTGGTAGTTTTCGACGATTCCATCCCTGTCGACTCAGAGTGAGGCCGGGGTGGCGACGGCAGAAGCCGGCCGACTCAAAGGCGGACCCGCTGAGAGGAAGCGGACCACGGCGGTTTACGCATTGCGGGCGATTTGGAGGACAGGGCGGTTTCAACAGCGAGTTGAACTCTGAAGAAGATCCACGCCCATTAACCTTCTCCTAATCGTCGTCTGTGTGGCGCTGGAGATTGGACCTGTTGATCTATTTTGATCTGGTGTTGTAGTCCTTTTCCCAAACATGCATGCTCACGTGAAGCAGTTTCAACAAATATTATTTGTTATCTGGACAGATTTGCCTCCTCAAAATCTGAGCTTTAATCATGAACAATACGCAAGTACTTGAGACTAGCCACAGTGGGAGTAACTTCGGTAGTAACATCGAGTCCAACTCAGCAAATTTGCTTATGTGGCAATGAGTTAATGAGGAGAGATGTAGTAGTAGTAACTTAGCTAGTTACTGTAACATCACATATCCCAATGCAATATGAGTCTATAACCTAATAAATGAAGCTTTGCATGTTACCACACTTATGTTACTATCCACTATTGAGGTAGTAACATAGTTTAGAGAAATGTGTTGTTACTAGTGTATGTTACTCTCCATTGTGGCTAGTCTGATGGAGCAGCAACGAAGTAGTAGTATTGCCTTCTCACGCCCGCCTTGGTAAAGATTGATCTGACCCGACGTACTATAGTACAGAAAAACTCCTGTCGGCCTCAGCGGTACGCGTTTGTAACAGTAAAACTTGGACTTCTATTCAGATTCGACGGATCGCGTTGCATCGGTGACGCACCAAAAAACCCTAATTTTTCTTTGAACGCAAATCTCATAGATTGCAAGTGCAGACCCTTCCAATCCGGTTCTTCTTGATCCAGATTTTCACGAGCTTCTCGAAACCCTAGGAAAGATCCCTCCAAGAACTCAACACCACCGTGCGCAGGCCCCACGGTGGGCGCCAACTGTCGTGGAATTGTCACGTCAGATGTCCTTAGTGTCAGGACTTAGTCGCGAGGCCAACGCATCTATGTGGTAGCTTGAGAGGGGTTGAGTGGGACGAGAGACGCAGGGCGGATCAACACGCAAGACAAGGATTTAGACAGCTTCGGGCCCCGGGAAACATCATCCGGTAATAACCCTACATGCTATTTGAGGCTAGGTCTCATTATCATCACGAGGGAGACGCCGTAAACCGGCTCTTTGTGTCTAGCCCTAGAGATCATTGATTGTTGTCCCCCCCCCCTTTGGGGAGCCCTGCCCCTCCTTATATATGTTGAAGGGGCGGTTTACATGTGGAGTCCTATTAGGATTAGGACTAGTCTATCTCTAATACAAACCGGATACAAGTCCTGGCCTTAACTCCTTGTAAGGCAAATATTCCTTTCCTCTTAAACCGGCCCACCATAGTTGAACCGGCCTTCTGGGCCGAGGGCCTCGTCCATCGTCTGATCCGCCCGCCGGGTTACCAGTGAGTCATAACAACCAAGCGGGTTGCTTGTAAACCGCCAAGGTCAGGGTGGGTCTTCAGATAAACCGCCAAGTCCGGCCGGGTTAACTTCCGGCCGGTTTACTCCGCGGGGTATATCCCCGACATAAGTTTTTCTATAGAATCTATATACTTTTTAAATCTTGTGATTATATATATCATACTACTAACTAAGATTCAAGCCTTCATTCTTTTAATATAACCTAACTGAAAACCAAAACTCTTGGGGAACATAGTAATTTTAAAAAAATTCCTACGCACAGGCAAGATCATGATGATGCATAGCAACGAGAGGGGAGAGTGTTGTCCACGTACCCTCGTAGACCGAAAGCGAAAGTGTTATGACAACGCGGTTGATGTAGTCATACGTCTTCATGATCGAACGATCCTAGTGCCGAACGTACGGCACCTCCGCGATCTGCACATGTTCAGCTCGGTGACGTCCCACGATCTCACGATCCAGTAGAACTTTGAGGGAGAGCTTCGTCAGCACGACGGCATGATGACGGTGATGATGAAGCTACCAGCACGACGGCGTCAGCACGATCTCACGCCCAAGATGCGACCCTATCCTAAAGGAACTCGAAGGTCCCACCAAGGATAGAAGCGCATCTTGAAGATGCTTTTGCAAGGTGGATATCATTACATCAACATTACATAATAGTGGGGATACAACCAAGACATACAATGTCACATGAATACAACAATACATCATACATAATATCAACATCCGACTATGGATGAAACATAAACAGAAACTCAAACGACATCCACCCTGCTAGCCCAGGCTGCCGACCTGGAACCAATCCCCTAATCGACGAAGAAGCAGAAGAACTCCAACACAAATAAACATCGCTCTCACGTCATGATCATCGCATAACCTGTACCTGCAACTGGTGTTGTATTAATCTGTGAGCCACGAGGACTCAGCAATCCCATTACCATGGGTATCAAGACTAGCAAAGCTTAAAGGGTAAGGAAGGGGTAAAGTGGTGAGGTTGCAGCAGCGACTAAGCATGTATGGTGGATAACTTATGCAAATAAGAGCGAGGAGAGAAGCAAAGCAAGCGATCGTCAACTAGTAATGATCAAGAAGTGATCCTGAACTCCTACTTACGTCAGACATAACCCAGAAACCGTGTTCTCCTCTGGATCAACCCCGAAAAGAGACACTCACGGTTATGCACACGGTTGGTGTATTTTAGAAGAGTTTACTTCAAGTTTACTAGAACCGGACATTAACAAATTCCCATCTGCCACATAACCGCGGGAACGGCTTTCGAAAGTTCAAACCCTGCAGGGGTGTCCCAACTTAGCCCATGATAAGCTCTCGCAATCAACGAAGGATATTCCTTCTCCCGGGAAGACCCGATCAGTCTCGGAATCCCGATTACAAGACATTTCGACAATAGTAAAACAAGACCAGCAAAGCCGCCTGAATGTGCCGACAAATCCTGATAGGAGCTGCACATATCTCATTCTCAGGGCACACCGGATTGTCCAAACTTCCGGTAGGTGAGCCTAGAGTTGCTCCTGGTGGCCACCGGCGGCTGACAGTTTGGACCAGCACTCACGACGAGCACTGGCCCGGGGGGTAAAGTAAAGATGACCCTCGAGAGCGCGACTCCCAAGGGAAAAAAGGGCTAGGTGAGGCAAATGTAAAACCAAGGTTGGGCCTTGCTGGAGGAGCTTTATTCAAAGCGAACTGTCAAGGGGGTCCCATAAATCACCCAACCGCGTTAGGGACGCAAAATCCGGGAACATAATACCGATATGACGGAAACTAGGGCGGCAAGAGTGGAACAAAACACTAGGCATAAGGCCGAGCCTTCCACCCTTTACCAAGTATATAGATGCATTAATAATATAAGAGATATTGTGATATCCCAACATAAACATAATCCAACATGGAGCAATCTTCATCTTCACCTGTAACTAGCAACGCTATAAGAGGGGCTGAGCAAAGCGGTAACATAGCCAAACAACGGTTTGCTAGGAAGGGTGACAAAGGTTAGAGGTTCATGGCAATTTGGGAGGCTTGAGCAGCAAGTGGTAGGTAACGCAGCATAGCAATAGAACGAAGCAACTAGCATAGCAATGATAGTAATGAGATCCAAGGTGACGGTCATCTTGCCTAAAATCCCGCAAGGAAGAAGAATGAGTCCATGAAGAAGATGAAGCCACGAAGACAAACCAAGCGTAGATGAACGAATCCTCACGATCGCAACGAAACGGGAACTATCGAGAAGAAGCACACAACATGGTAAACACACCACACATGAACAAGGCATGATGATCAACCAAGTATGATGCATGACAAGGCTACATGAGGCTACGCATGGCAAGAGATGATGCATACAAGAACAACACATCAAAGCAAGTTTAAATGAGGCCGGAAACAACATATAGCAATTCCGGTAAGTCCTCATATGCAAATTTCGAAATTGGTCCAGATCTGAATAAACCTTATGTTCAAGTTGTTAAACAGCAAGTTAAGATGCACCAGATGATCTACACGAAATTCTAGTCAAGTTACATATAAAGTTCTTTAGATTCGGAGCTACGGCCAAGAAGATATGAGCAAAACAAGTTAAACATGGCATTGATGCAAAATGCATTCAAACATCAAGCAAACACCTCAAAACATGGATGCAACAAGGTAATATGAAACTACATGCAAAACTAAGCAAGTTTCATATAGAGCAGACTCAAAACGGAGCAACGGTTCAACACATACACTATACAAGTCTAAAGGACAAGCTGTCCAAAACAGCAACTATGCATATTGCAAGCGTCAAAACAACATGCTGCAGGATCTCAACAAGAAAAAAAAAGGCATGGTCATGATGTGAAGGTAAAGCATAACAAAACATAAACACTGAGCTATCTCCAGAAACTACTAGAACATGCTCAAAAGGACATGGCAAGATTGCAAAATAATAACAGGTTCACAGACTTGGAGAAATCACTGGACATGGCAGAAATAACATCAGGTTGCAATGTTTAGAGCTATCAAACAACATGTTACAGGAACTGATCATGGCAACCAAAGGCATGGCATGAATCTACTGAATGCATAGAACAGAAGTCCCTTACTGACCATGAGCCAAAGGGGCACAGAAAATATGATGGCACCCATATAAACATAGCAAGTTCCATTACAGATTCCGACTGAAAATAACAGCACATGGCAGGAACAACGACAAGTAGGCATGTTGGTGAGCTTGAATCACTCACCACAAGGTGTTGCATGACAAAATAAGCATAGAATCAGCAAGAAGACATGTTCATGAAGCTAAGCATGGCAAGGGAAAGTTCATAACGTACAAGGGTCACTAGTAACAACCTTGGCAAAATTGAATAACATGTAAACAATCTACCAGGAACACTTCATAGCAAAAGTAGAGCAAGATTAATACACGCTAGAGCACCCTATAAATACAAAAAGAGGCATGGATGGATAGAGCATAACCATATTAACAAAACATCTTTACTGAACATACTCAAAAGAGGCATGGATCTCACTGTAGCAACATGAATACATGGCATAAAAATAACAGCAGACAGACTTGGTGAAATTCTAAGTCTCTGAAATCAGCAACATCACGAAAAGTACTTTGCAAGCTTGAAACAGTCAATACATAGCATATCATGAAGGATGGGTTGCACCACAGCAAAGATAGCATGTTGTAGTTCATAACACATGTAGACTCCATGCTCAAAAGAAAATCACACAAAAAGATGCAAAAATAACAAATGAGCAAGTTCTGTTAACAGACAGTAGACCACATTATATAGCACTCTTGCAACGATTATTAGGGCATCAATATGGACTCAAACAAACATGGCGCAATGGAACAAAATGAAGAGCACAACCAGATCAACATTTCCACATATTATATGCATGAAACGGAGCTATATGCGAGGAGATATGGCATGATGAAGCAGGCATGAAAATATAGGGAACTCAGGGACTTGGAGAAAATCCGGGGTCAACCTCGTGGATCTGGTTCTGGCACGGTTTTCGAAGATGGCCGAAGTCGCTTGCCGGAGATGACGGAGATGGCCGGATCTTGGCGCGAGGGGGCCTCCTCCGGCCGGATCTCGCCGGATCCGCCGCGGGGTGAGGTGGAGCGGCGAGGGCGGCGCGGGGCGAGGGCACCGGAGGAGCTCGGGCAGCGCAGGGGCGGCGCGCTCCGGTGAACCCGGGGCCGGAGCGGCGATGAGGTCAGGCGGCCGCGAGCTCGGGACGGCGGCAACGGTCCTCTAGGGCGGCGACGGCGAGGGGCGGCGAGGTGCGGGCGCAGCTCGAGGAGGCGGCGGAGGTTGGGCGCTGCGGCGCGGGAGGCCGAGCGGCGCACCGGCGAGGCGGCCGGGAGGCGCGCCGACGGGGCAGAGTCGCGGGCGGTGCACGGGAGGCTCGGGCCGCGGAGGGCGAGGCGCGGCGGCGTCCGGTCCCGGGCGGGCCGGCCATGGGCCCCACGGGCCGCGGGCGGCGGAGAGAGAGAGAGGAGGCGCGAGGGAGAGGTGCTGGGGGTGACGTGGCGCGATGCCACTGGCCAGGAGCGGCGGCGGGGTGACATGTCGCCCCGGGATTGGTTCGGGCGACGTGGAGGCTGGACATGTCCGGCCGGAGTTGGACGTGTCCGGCGGCGCGAGGGGAGCGGGGCTAGGTTTAGACTGCGATTTTGAAGGAGAAGGCATATTTATAGCTAGGAGGAGGTAGGAGTGTCCAAATGGAGTGTGGTTTTCGCCCACACGATCATGATCGAACGACCGAGAGGATGGAGGGGGTTAGGATGGGTTATTGGGCCTCTTTGGAGGGGTGTTGGGCTGCACACAAAATAGGCCTTTGCGGTTACCCGGTTAACCGTTGGATTATCAAACGACCTCCAAATGGCACGAAACTTGACAATCAGTCTACCGGTGGTGTAACAAGGCCGCTTGGCAAACTTCGGTCCATTCTGAGAAAGTTTAACACCCACTCATGAAAAGAGGTAAAAGGGGGCGCCGGAGGACATAGGAGTGTCGGATTGCAAAACGGACAACGGGGAAAAAGCTTGGATGCATGAGACGAACACGTATGCAAAATGAGATGCACATGATGACATGGCAAAATGCAACACGCAAGCAAATGACATGGCAATGACGGCGAATAACTGGCGGACACCTGGCGCATCGAATTCGGGGTGTTACAGTCACATTGCTTGCAAGTCTTATATTGATGTGCATTACTGAGAGGGCCCAGAGATACCTCTCCAACAATCGGAGTGAGAAATCCTAATCTCGATCAACAAGTACCGTCGGAGACACCTGTAGAGCACCTTTATAATCACCCAGTTACATTGTGACGTTTGGTAGCACATAAAGTGTTCCTCCGGTATTCGGGAGTTGCATAATCTCATAGTCATAGGAACATGTATAAGTCATGAAGAAAGCAATATCAATATACTAAACAATCAAATGCTAAGCTAACGGAATGGGTCAAGTGAATCACATCATTCTCTAATGATGTGATCCCGTTAATGAAATGAGAACTCATGTCTATGGCTAGGAAACTTAACCTGTTGAGGAACTTAGTAATTTCAAAAAAAATCCTACGCACATGCAAGATCATGGTGATGCATAGCAATGAGAGGGGAGAGTGTCCTCCACGTACCCTCGTAGACTGTAAGCGGAAGCGTTATTAGGACGCGGTTGATGTAGTCGTACGTCTTCATGATCCGACCGATCCAAGTACTGAACGCACGGCACTTCCGAGTTCAGCACACGTTCAGCTCGGTGACGTCCCACGAACTCCGATCCAGCAGAACTTCGAGGGAGAGTTCTGTCAGCACGACGGCGTGATGACGGTGATGATGATGCTACCGACGCAGGCTTCGCCTAAGCACCGCTAAGATATGACCGAGGTGGATTATGGTGGAGAGGGGCACCGCACACGGCTAAAAGATCAACTAATCAACTTGTGTGTCTATGGGGTGCCCCTTCCCCCGTATATAAAGGAGTGGAGGAGGGGAGGGGCCGGCCCTCCTAGGCGCGCCCAAAGGGGAGTCCTACTCCCACCGGGAGTAGGACTCCAACCCTTCCATGAGTAGGAGTAGGAGAGAGGGAAGGAGGAGAGAGGGGGAAGGAAAGGGTGCGCCCCCTCCCTGTCCAATTCGGACTAGAGGGGGAGGGGGCGCGTAGCCTACCCTGGCCGCCCCTCCTTCTCCACTAAGGCCCAATAGGCCCATTACACTCCCCGGCGAATTCCCATAACTCTTCGGTACTCCGACAGATACCCGAACCACTCTGAACCTTTTCGATGTCCGAATATAGCCTTCAATAAATCGATCCTTACGTCTCGACCAATTCTAGACTCCTCGCCATGTCCCCGATCTCATCCGGGACTCCGAACAAACTTCGGTCATTAAATCACATAACTCATAATACAAATCGTCACAGAACGTTAAGCGTGCGGACCCTACGGGTTTGAGAACTATGTAGACATGACCGAGAGTCATATCCGGTCAATAACCAATAGCGGAACCTGGATGCTCATATTGGCTCCTACATATTCTACGAAGATCTTTATCGGTCAAACCGCATAACAACATACGTTGTTCCCTTTGTCATCGGTATGTTACTTGCCCGAGATTCGATCGTCGGTATCCCAATAACTAGTTCAATCTCGTTACCAGCAAGTCTCTTTACTCGTTCCGTAATACATCATCCCGCAACTAACTCATTAATTGCATTGCTTGCAAGGCTTATAGTGATGTGTATTACCGAGAGGGCCCAGAGATACCTCTCCGACAATCGGAGTGACAAATCCTAATCTCAGTCTATGGCAACTCAACAAGTACCATCGGAGACACCTGTAGAGCACCTTTATAATCACCCGGTTATGTTGTGATGTTTGGTAGCACACAAAGTGTTCCTCCGGTATTCGGGAGTTGCACAATCTCATAGTCACAGGAACATGTATAAGTCATGAAGAAAGCAATAGCAATATACTAAACGATCAAATGCTAAGCTAACGGAATGGGTCAAGTCAATCACATCATTCTCTAATGATGTGATCCCGTTAATGAAATGACAACTCATGTCTATGGCTAGGAAACTTAACATGTTGAGGAACGTAGTAATTCGAGCTTTGTAGATAGTAACACTACTATCAGCGTCCGTCTTCCTCTTGAAGATACATTTATTCTCAATGGCTTGCCGATCATTGGGCAAGTCAACCAAAGTCCATAATTTGTTCTCATACATGGATCCCATCTCAGATTTCATGGCCTCAAGCCATTTTGTAGAATCTGGGCTCATCATCGCTTACTCATAGTTCATAGGTTCGTCATGGTCTAGTAACATGACTTCGAGAAAGGATTACTGTACCACTCTGGTGCGGACCACAATCTGGTTGACGTACGAGGTTCGGTAGTAACTTGATCTGTAGTTACACGATCATTATCGTTAGCTTCCTCACTAATTGGTGTAGGAGTCACAGAAACAGATTTCTGTGATGAACTACTTTCCAATAAGGGAGCAGGTACATTTACCTCATCAAGTTCTACTTTCCTCCTACTCACTTCTTTCGAGAGAAACTCCTTCTCTAGAAAGGATCCATTCTTAGCAACGAATGTCTTGCCTTTGGATCTGTGATAGAAGGTGTACCCAATTGTCTCCTTTTGGTATCCTATGAAGACACATTTCTCCGATTTGGGTTTGAGCTTATCAGGATGAAACTTTTTCTCATAAGCATCGCAACCCCAAACTTTAAGAAATGACAACTTTGGTTTCTTGCCAAACCACAGTTCATATGGTGCCGTCTCAACGGATTTAGATGGTGCCCTATTTAACGTGAATGCAGCTATCTCTAATGCATAACCCCAAAACAATAGTGGTAAATCGGTAAGAGACATTATAGATTGCACCATATCTAATAAAGTACGGTTACGATGTTCGGACACACCATTACACTGTGGTGTTCCAGGTGGCATGAGTTGCGAAACTATTCCGCATTGTTTCAAATGAAGACCAAACTCGTAACTCAAATATTCTCCTCCACGATCAGATCGTAGAAAGTTTATTTTCTTGTTACGATCTAAAATTATTTGAACTTTTCAAATGTTTTAGATTTATGTTTCATCAAGTAGATATATCCATATCTGCTCAAATCATCAGTGAAGGTCAGAAAATAACGATACCTGCCGCGAGCCTCAACACTCAGCGGACTGCATACATCGGTATGTATTATTCCCAACAAGTCTATTACTTGCTCCATTGTTTCGAAGAACATAGTCTTATTCATCTTGCCCATGAGGCATGGTTCGCAAGCATCAACTGATTCATAATCAAGTGATTCCAAAAGCCCATCGGCATGGATTTTCTTCATGCGCTTTACACCAATATGACCTAAACAGCAGTGCCACAAATAAGTTGCACTATCATTATTAACTTTGCATCTTTTGGCTTCAATATTATGAATATGTGTATCACTATGATCGAGATTCAATAAACCATTCACCTTGGGTGTATGACCATTGAAGGTTTTATTCATGTAAACAGAACAACAATTATTCTCTGACTTTAAATGAATAACCGTATTGCAATAAACATGATCAAATCATATTCATGCTTAACGCAAACACCAAATAACATTTATTCAGGTTCAACCCTAATCCCGAAAGTATAGGGAGTGTGCGATGATGATCATATCAATGTTGGAACCACTTCCAACACACATATTCACTTCACCCTTAACTAGTCTCTGTTCATTCTGCAACTCCCATTTCGAGTTACTAATCTTAGCAACTGAACTAGTATCAAATACTGAGGGTTGCTATAAACACTAGTAAACTACACATCAATAATATGTATATCAACTATATCTTTATTCACTTTGCCATCCTTCTTATCCGCCAAATACTTGGGGAAGTTCTGCTTCCAGTGACCAGTCCCTTTGCAGTAGAAGCACTTAGTCTCAGGCTTATGTCCAGACTTGGGCTTCTTCACTTGAGCAAGAACTTGCTTGCCGTTCTTCTTGAAGTTCCCCTTCTTCCCTTTGCCCTTTTCTTGAAACTAGTGGTCTTGTCAACCATCAACACTTGATGCTTTTCTTGATTTCTACCTTTATCAATTTCAGCATCACGAAGAGCTTGGGAATCGTTTCCGTTATCCCTTGCATATTATAGTTCATCACGAAGTTCTAGTAACTTGGTGATAGTGAATAGAGAACTCTGTCAATCACTATCTTATCTGGAAGATTAAATCGCACTTGATCCAAGTGATTGTAGTACTCAGACATTCTGAGCACATGCTCACTAGCTGAGCAATTTATAACGCCCTCGATGCGGCTATATCTCCCATGTGTCGAAGCACGACTTAGAGGCATAACCGCATTGAAAGCAATGTCACAAGTGAGGTAATCTTCACACAACCCATGTAATACATAAGGGAAAGAGATACATAGTTGGCTTACAATCGCCACTTCACACAATACATGAGTAAAGCATTACAACATACAGATTTCACTCAAGGTCCGACTACGGAACCAAAATGAAAGAAGACTACCCCAAATGCTACACAGATCCCCGATCGTCCCGACTGGGCTCCACTACTGATCAACTGAAATGAAACAACACAATGAACAAGATCTCCATCAAGCTCCTCCTTGAGCTCGGGTGCGTCACCTGCATGATTTCATCGACACCTGCAAACTGGTTTTGGAAGTATCTGTGAGTCACAGGGACTCAGCAATCTCACACCCGCGAGATCAAGACTATGTAATCTTAAAGGTAGGACAGGGTAGTGAGGTGGAGCTGCAGCAAGCGACTAGCATATATGGTGGCTAACATACGCAAATGAGAGTGAAAAGAGAAGGCAAAAGCACGGACGAACAACTATGATCAAGAAGTGATCCTGAAACTACTTACGTCAAGCATAACTCCAACACCGTGTTCACTTCCCGGACCCCGCCGAGAAGAGACCATCACGGTTACACACGCGGTTGGTGTATTTTAGTTAAGATCAATTTTGGGTTTTCTACAACCGGACATTAACAAATTCCCATCTGCCACATAACCGCGGGCACGGCTTTCGAAAGTTCAAACCCTGCAGGGGTGTCCCAACTTAGCCCATGATAAGCTCTCGCGATCAACGAAGGATATTCCTTCTCCCCGGGAAGACCCGATCAGTCTCGGAATCCCGGCTACAAGACATTTCGACAGTAATAAAACAAGTCCAGCAAAACCGCCTGATGCGCCGACATCCTGATAGGAGATGCACATATCTCGTTCTCAGGGCAACACCGGATAAGCGAAGCGTACAGGTACCAACATAACCCAAGTTGCCAAGGGACGGTCCCGCACGGTGCTCTAGTTTGGACCAACACTTAGACAAGCATTGGCCCGGGGGCTAAATAAAGATGACCCTTGGGTTAATTACTCCCAAGGGAAAAGTAGGTGGTGGTGAGGCAAATGGTAAAACCAATGTTGGGCCTCGCTGGAAAAGTCTTATTCAAAGCGAACTGTCAAGGGGGTCCCATAAATCACCCGACCGCGTTAGGGACGCAAAAATCCGGGAACATAACACCGATATGACGGAGACTAGGGCGGCAAGAGTGGAACAAAACACCAGGCATAAGGCCGAGCCTTCCACCCTTTACCAAGTATATAGATGCATTAATTAAATAAGATATATTGTGATATCCCAACAAGTAAACATGTTCCAATCAAGGACCAACATCTCCATGTTCCAACAAGGAACAAACTTCATCTTCATCTGCAACTAACAACGCTATAAGAGGGGCTGAGCAGAGCGGTAACATAGCCAAACAACGGTTTGCTAGGACAAGGTGGGTTAGAGGCTGGGTTTGACAATATGGGAGGCATGATAAGCAAGTGGTAGGTATCGCAGCATAGGCATAGCAAAAGAGCGAGCAACTAGCAAGCAAAGATAGAAGTGATTTCGAGGGTATGGTCATCTTGCCTGAAGTCCCGCAAGGAAGAAGAACGAGTCCATGACGAAGACAAACGGACGTAGGCGAACGAATCATCACAACTCCGGAACGAAACCAAAGCTAACGAGAGGAGCAACCTGGAAACAAACAACCAACATAGTAAACAACCATCACATAAACATGGCATGATGCACAAACAAGAATGATGCATGTCCGGTTTAAATATGTAGGGCATGGCAAAATGCACAAACAATACTACAAATTAAGTGGAGCTCAATATGCAACGAGTTGCATATTGACGAAACACCACATCCGATTATTTAGTTCTCTCTTGTTATGTACCCAACAATATTAAATGTTGATTAACATGGCAAGGGGTGAAGCATATGAAAAACTACCTATCTAGGCAAATTTAAATGAGGCCGGAACTACAAACAACAAGTCCGGAAAAACCTCATGTGCATATTTTAGATTTGGTACTGATCTGTCCTAACGCATATTTTAATGGTGTTAAACAGGAAAATAAAGTGCATCATGTTAAACTAGGCATTTTTCTACCCCATTTACATATATAATTTATTTAATTCGGAGTTACGGTTATTTAGTTATGAAATGAATCATTTTAACATGGCATTTGTGCAAATTTAAACAAACAGCAAGTTAAACATTTTAAACATGCATGAAAGTTGGAAATTATTAAACTACACAAATTTCTGAGCATTTTGCATATATAAATTATTTTAATGTGATGCACGGTTCATGAGTTATTATATGCATGAAGATTTGGGTCTTTTCTGTAAAACGGTAAATTACTCGATAAAAGAGAAATTCGCCAGACGGGAAAAAAACACATCGGGCCGTATCTAGTTGGCCCAATAGTGTACAGGAGAGGGCCTGGAAGGGGCTGCTCACATCGGGCCTTGGCCCAGGTCGGTGGAGCAGGCCCAAGAGGGGCCGGCTGGATCTGTGGAGGGAGTCGGGCCGGCTGGAGCTGGTCCACGCTGGTGCTGGAGCGGGTCAACGCAAGCGGGGCGGCAGCGTTCGCTTTTCTCTGACGAGAGGAAGCAGGCGGCAGCGGGAGTTGCAGAGGCGCGGGACTCCGGCGAGAAGATGGCGGCGGTTCTGGCGTGCATCCACGCCGATCCGAACGGTGGCAGCTCCCTGGGCAAGAGAGAGAGAGAGAGAGAAATTAGAGGGAGCGACAGATAGGAAGGAACGAGAGGAGGAGACGGATGGGCAGAGGCACGGCGACCTGCGGGTCGGAGCGGCTGGCGTGCCGACGACGGAGGATGACGAGGTGGCGAGGACGAGGCAGGGGGTTCGGGAGGCTCGGGCGAGGGCAGCCGGATCCGTTCGGGAACGGGAAGGGGCGGCGACGGAGGAGCTCTGCTCCGGCGAGCTGGCGACGATCGGCGGCGCGGCCGCGGTCAGGAACGAAGGAGCTGCGGGAGGCAGGGGAGGCAGAGGCCCGGGATCCATCGGGAGGCTTCATGGCGCTGGTGTGCTCCTGCTTGAACAGAGAGAGAGGCCGAGAGGTGAGAGGCATCCATAGGAGGCAGAGAAAGCGAGAGGAGGGATATGGCAGGGAGCGGGACGACCTGGTGCGCGAGCAGAGGAGCTCCTGCTCCTGTGGTCGCGGTCCGAGGCGGCTGCACGGCCGAGCGGCAGGGTCAACGAGCGGAGACTCGAGCGGCTGGGCGAGGATTCGAGGAGAGGGTGGAGTCTGCGGGTGGATCTGGAGGCTGGCTCGCGATTGGGGGCACGCGGAAAACAAGGGGAAGATGGCGGCCGTGGCGACGGGTGGATGGGACAAGGTCCCTAGGTTTTAGGAATTGGTCTAGGGTTAGCCTATTTATATAGGTGGGGATTAGAGTAGGGGTTACCTCGTTCCTCCGATCGTAATCGGACAATCGAGAATAAATAGGTAGGGAGCCCAATTAACAAAACAAAGATGTTTTGTAGACGTTAGGGGATGATCCGGACACAACGGTAACGACTGCCCGGGTCGGGTTTGTTGGGGAACGTAGTAATTTCAAAAAAAAAAATTCCTACGCACACGCAAGATCATGGTGATGCATAGCAACGAGAGGGGAGAGTGTTGTCTACGTACCCTCGTAGACCGAAAGCGAAAGCGTTGACTCAACGTAGGGGAAGTAGTCGTACGTTCTCCTCGCGATCCGACCGATCCAAGTACCGTTACTCCGGCACCTCCGAGTTCTTGGCACACGTTCAGCTCGATGACGATCCCCGGGCTCCGATCCAGCAAAGCGTCGGGGAAGAGTTCCGTCAGCACGACGGCGTGGTGACGATCTTGATGTGTTACCGACGCAGGGCTTCGCCTAAGCACTGCAATGATATGACCGAGGTGGAATTTGGTGGAAGGGGGCACCGCACACGGCTAAGGAACGATCCGTAGATCAACTTGTGTGTCTATGGGGTGCCCCCTGCCCCTGTATATAAAGGATGGAGGAGGAGGAGGCCGGCCAAGGCAAAAGGTGCGGCCAGGATATGGAGTCCTACTAGGACTCCAAGTCCTAGTAGGAGTCCACCAAAAGGGGAGGAAGGGAGAAGGAATAGGAGGAGAAGGAGAGGTGGCCGGCCCCCTTTTCCCTAGTCCAATTCGGACCAAAGGGGAGGGGGGGCGCAGCAGCCTTTTCCTCTTCCCACTAAAGCCCATCAAGGCCCATTACTTCTCCCGTAATCCCGTAACTCCCCGATACTCCCGAAAATACGCGGATCACTCAGAACCTTTCCGATGTCCGAATATAGTCGTCCAATATATCGATCTTTACGTCTCGACCATTTCGAGACTCCTCGTCATGTCCCCGATCTCATCCGGGACTCCGAACTCCTTAGGTACATCAAAACTCATAAACTCATAATATAACTATCATCGAAACCTTAAGCGTGCGGACCCTACGGTTCGAGAACAATGTAGACATGACCGAGACACGTCTCCGGTCAATAACCAATAGCGGGACCTGGATGCCCATATTGGCTCCTACATATTCTGCGAAGATCTTTATCGGTCAGACCGCATAACAACATACGTCGTTCCCTTTGTCATCGGTATGTTACTTACCCGAGATTCGATCGTCGGTATCCAATACCTAGTTCAATCTCGTTACCGGCAAGTCTCTTTTCTCGTTCCGTAATACATCATCTCACAACTAACACATTAGTTGCAATGCTTGCAAGGCTTATGTGATGTGCATTACCGAGAGGGCCCAGAGATACCTCTCCGACAATCGGAGTGACAAATCCTAATCCCGAAATACGCCAACCCAACATGTGCCTTCGGAGACACCTGTAGAGCACCTTTATAGTCACCCAGTTACGTTGTGACGTTTGGTAGCACACAAAGTGTTCCTACGGTAAACGGGAGTTGCATAATCTCATAGTTAAAGGAACATGTATAAGTCATGGATAAAAGCAATAGCAACATACTAAACGATCGGGTGCTATGCTAATGGAATGGGTCATGTCAATCAGATCATTCAACTAATGATGTGATCTCGTTAATCAAATAACAACTCTTTGTTCATGGTTAGGAAACATAACCATCTTTGATTAATGAGCTAGTCAAGTAGAGGCATACTAGTGACACTCTGTTTGTCTATGTATTCACACATGTATTATGTTTCCAGTTAATACAATTCTGGCATGAATAATAAACATTTATCATGATATAAGGAAATAAATAATAACTTTATTATTGCCTCTAGGGCATATTTCCTTCAGTCTCCCACTTGCACTAGAGTCAATAATCTAGATCACATCACTATGTGATTAACATCAATAGTTCACATCATCATGTGATTAACACCCATAGTTCACATCGCTATGTGACCGACACCCAAAGGGTTTACTAGATTCAGTAATCTAGTTTACATTGCTATGTAATTAACACCCAAAGAGTACTAAGGTGTGATCATGTTTTGCTTGTGAGAGAATCTTAGTCAACGGGTCTGCTACATTCAGATCCGCATGTACTTTGCAAATTTCTATGTCAACAATGCTCTGCATGGAGCTACTCTAGCTAATTGCTCCCACTTTCAATATGTATCCAGATTGAGACTTAGAGTCATCTGGATCAGTGTCAAAACTTGCATCGACGTAACTCTTTACGACGAACCTTTTTGTCACCTCCATAATCAAGAAACATATCCTTATTCCACTAAGGATAATTTTGACCGCCGTCCAGTGATCTACTCCTAGATCACTATTGTACTCCCGTGCCAATCTCAGGGTAGGGTATACAATAGGTCTGGTACACAGCATGGCATACTTTATAGAACCTATGGCCAAAGCATAGGGAATGACTTTCATTCTCTTTCTATCTTCTGCCGTGGTCGAGTTTTTAGTCTTTACTCAACTTCATACCTTGTAACACAGGAAAGAACTCTTTCTTTGACTGTTCCATTTTGAACTACTTCAAAATCTTGTCAAGGTATGTACTCATTGAAAAAACTTATCAAGTGTCTTGATATATCTCTATAGATCTTGATACTCAATATGTAAGCAGCTTCACCGAGGTCTTTCTTTGAAAAACTCCTTTCAAATACTCCTTTATGCTTTACAGAATAATTCTACATTATTTCCGATCAATACTATGTCATTTACATATACTTATCAGAAATGTTGTAGTGCTCCCACTCACTTTCTTGTAAATACAGGCTTCACCGCAAGTCTGTATAAAACTATATGCTTTGATCAACTTATCAAAGCGTATATTCCAACTCCGAGATGCTTGCACCAGTCCATAGATGGATCGCTGGAGCTTGCATATTTTGTTAACACCTTCAGGATCGACAAAACCTTCTAGTTGCATTGTATACAACTCTTCTTTAATAAATCCATTAAGGAATGTAGTTTTGTTTATCCATTTGCCGGATTTCATAAAATGCGACAATTGCTAACATGATTCGGACAGACTTAAGCATAGATACGAGTGAGAAACTCTCATCGTAGTCAACACTTTGAACTTGTCGAAAAACCTTTTTTTCGACAATTCTAGCTTTTGTAGATAGTAACACTACTATCAGTGTCCGTCTTCCTCTTGAAGATCCATTTATTTTCTTTGGCTTGCCGATCATCGGGCAAATCCCTCAAAGTCCATACTTTGTTCTCATACATGGATCATATCTCAGATTTCATGGCCTCTAACCATTTCGCGGAATCTGGGCTCATCATCGCTTCCTCATAGTTCGCAAGTTCGTCATGGTCTAGTAACATGACTTCCAGAACAGGATTACCGTACCACTCTGGTGCGGATCTCACTCTGGTTTACTTACGAGATTCGGTAGTAACTTGATCTTGAAGTTACATGATCATCATCATTAGCTTCCTTACTAATTGGTGTAGTAGTCACAAGAACAGATTTCTGTGATGAACTACTTTCCAATAAGGGAGAAGGTACAATTACCTTATCAAGTTTTCTACTTTCCTCCCACTCACTTCTTTCAAAAGAAACTCTTTCTCTAGAAAGTTTCCGAACTTAGCAACAAAAGTCTTGCCTTCGGATCTGTGATAGAAGGTGTATCCAACAGTTTCCTTTGGATATCCTATGAAGACACATTTCTCCGATTTGGGTTCGAGCTTATCAGGTTGAAGCTTTTTCACATAAGCATCGCAGCCCCAAACTTTAAGAAACGACAGCTTAGGTTTATTGCTAAACCATAGTTCATACGGTGTCGTCTCAACGGATTTAGATGGTGCCTCTTTTAACGTGAATGCAACTGTCTCTAATGCATGATCCCAAAACGATATTGGTAAATCGGTAAGAAACATCATAGATTGTACTATATCCAATAAAGTACGGTTATGACGTTCGGACACACCATTATGCTGTGGTGTTCCAGGTGGCATGAATTTGTGAAACTATTCCACATTGTTTTAATTGAAGACCAAACTCGTAACTCAAATATTTGTCTCTGCGATCAGATCGTAGAAACCTTATTTTCTTGTCACGATGATTTTCACTTCACTCTAAAATTCTTTGAACTTTTCAAACGCTTCAGACTTATGTTTCATCAAGTAGATATACCCATATCTGCTCAAATCATCTGTGAAGGTTAGAAAATAATGATACTTGTCGCGAGCCTTAATATTCATCGGATCATATACATCAGTATGTATGATTTCCAACAAATCTGTTGCTTGCTCCATTGTTCCGGAGAACGGCGTTTTTAGTCATCTTGCCCAAGAGGCATGGTTCGCAAGCATCAAGTGATTCATAATCAAGTGATTCCAAAATCCCATCAGCATGGAGTTTCTTCATGCGCTTTACACCAATATGACCTAAACGGCAGTGCCACAAATAGGTTGCACTATCATTATTAACTTCGCATCTTTTTGGTTTCAATATCATGAATATGTGTATCACTGCGATCGAGATCCAATGAACTATTTTCATTGGTGTGTATGACCATAGAAGGTTTTATTCATGTAAACAGAACAACAATTGTTCTCTAACTTAAATGAATAACTGTATTGCAATTAACATGATCAAATCATATTTATGCTCAACGCAAATACCAAATAACACTTATTTAGGTACAACACTAATCCCGAAAGTATAGTGAGTGATGATGATCATATCAATCTTGGAACCACTTCCAACACACATCGTCACCTTGCCCTTTAACTAGTCTTTGTTCATTCTGCAACTCCCGTTTTGAGTTACTAAATTTTAGCAACTGAACTAGTACCAAATACTAAGGGGTTGCTATGAACACTAGTAAAGTACACATCAATAACATGTATATCAAATATACTTATGTTCACTTTGCCATCCTTCTTATCCGCCAATCACTTGGGGTAGTTCCGCTTCCAGTGACCAGTCCCTTTGCAGTAGAAGCACTTAGTCTCAGGCTTAGGACCATACTTGGGCTTTTTCACTTGAGCAGCAACTTGCTTGCCGTTCTTCTTGAAGTTCCCCTTCTTTCCTTTTGCCCTTTTCTTGAAACTAGTGATCTTGTCAACCATCAACACTTGATGTTTTTCTTTGATTTCTACCTTCGCCGATTTTAGCACCGCGAAGAGCTTGGGAATATTTTCCGTTATCCCTTGCATATTATAGTTCATCACGAAGTTCTACTAACTTGGTGATGGTGACTAGAGAATTCTGTCAATCACTATCTTATCTGGAAGATTAACTCCCACTTGATTCAAGCGATTGTAGTACCCAGACAATCTGAGCACATGCTCACTAGTTGAGCGATTCTCCTCCATCTTTTAGCTATAGAACTTGTTGGAGACTTCATATCTCTCAACTCGGGTATTTGCTTGAAATATTAACTTCAACTCCTAGAACATCTCATATGCTCCATGACGTTCAAAACGTCTTTGAAGTCCCGATTCTAAGCCGTTTAAGCATGGTGCACTAAACTATTAAGTAGTCATCATACTGAGATAGCATAACGTTCATAACGTCTGCATCTGCTCCTGCAATAGGTCCGTCACCTAGCGGTGCATCAAGGACATAATTCTTCTGTGCAGCAATGAGGATAAACCTCAGATCACGGATCCAATCCGCATCATTGCTACTAACATTTTTCAACACAATTTTCTCTAGGAACATATCAAAATAAACATAGGGAAGTAACAACGCGAGCTATTGATCTACAACATAGATATGCTAATACTACCAGGACTAAGTTCATGATAAATTATAGTTCAATTAATCATATTACTTAAGAACTCCCACTTAGATAGACATCCCTCTAATCCTCTAAGTGATCACGTGATCCAAATCAACTAAACCATGTCCGATCATCACGTGAGATGGAGTAGTTTCAATGGTGAACATCACTATGTTGATCATATCTACTATATGATTCACGCTCGACCTTTCGGTCTCCGTGTTCCGAGGCCATATCTGTTATATGCTAGGCTCGTCAAGTTAAACCTGAGTATTCCGCGTGTGCAACTATTTTGCACCCGTTGTATTTGAACGTAGAGCCTATCACACCCGATCATCACGTGGTGTCTCATCACGAAGAACTTTCGCAACGGTGCATACTCAGGGAGAACACTTCTTGATAATTTAGTGAGAGATCATCTTATAATGCTACCGTCAATCAAAGCAAGATAAGATGCATAAAAGGATAAACATCACATGCAATCAATATAAGTGATATGATATGGTCATCATCATCTTGTGCTTGTGATCTCCATCTCCGAAGCATCGTCATGATCACCATCGTCACCGGCGCGACACCTTGATCTCCATCGTAGCATCGTTGTCGTCTCGCCAATCTTATGCTTCCACGACTATCACTACCGCTTAGTAATAAAGTAAAGCATTACATCGCGATTGCATTGCATACAATAAAGCGACAACCATATGGCTCCTGCCAGTTGCCGATAACTCGGTTACAAAACATGATCATCTCATACAATAAAATTTAGCATCATGTCTTGACCATATCACATCACAACATGCCCTGCAAAAACAAGTTAGACGTCCTCTACTTTGTTGTTGCAAGTTTTACGTGGCTGCTACGGGCTTAAGCAAGAACTCATCTTACCTACGCATCAAAACCACAACGATAGTTTGTCAAATAGACTCCGTTTTAACCTTCTCAAGGACCGGGCGTAGCCACACTCGGTTCAACTAAAGTTGGAGAGACAGTCTTCCGCAAGCCATCTATGTGCAAAGCACGTCGAGGGAACCGGTCTCGCGTAAGCGTACGCGTAAGGTTGGTCCGGATCGTCTCGTCCAACAATACCGCTGAACCAAAGTATGACATGCTGGTAGGCAGTATGACTTGTATCGTCCACAACTCACTTGTGTTCTACTCGTGCAAATAACATCAAACCATAAAACCTAGGCTCTGATACCACTGTTGGGGAACGTAGTAATTTCAAAAAAAAAATTCCTACGCACACGCAAGATCATGGTGATGCATAGCAACGAGAGAGGAGAGTGTTGTCTACGTACCCTCATAGACCGAAAGCGGAAGCGTTGACTCAACGTAGAGGAAGTAGTCGTACGTTCTCCTCGCGATCCGACCGATCCAAGTACCGTTACTCCGGCACCTCCGAGTTCTTGGCACACGTTCAGCTCGATGACGATCCCCGGGCTCCGATCCAGCAAAGCGTCGGGGAAGAGTTCCGTCAGCACGACGGCGTGGTGACAATCTTGATGTGTTACCGGCGCAGGGCTTCGCCTAAGCACTGCAATGATATGACCGAGGTGGAATTTGGTGGAAGGGGGCACCGCACACGGCTAAGGAACGATCCGTAGATCAACTTGTGTGTCTATGGGGTGCCCCCTGCCCCTGTATATAAAGGATGGAGCAGGAGGAGGCCGGCCAAGGCAAAAGGTGCGGCCAGGATATGGAGTCCTACTAGGACTCCAAGTCCTAGTAGGAGTCCACCAAAAGGGGAGGAAGGGAGAAGGAATAGGAGGAGAAGGAGAGGTGGCCGGCCCCCTTTTCCCTAGTCCAATTCGGACCAAAGGGGAGGGGGGCGCAGCAGCCTTTTCCTCTTCCCACTAAAGCCCATCAAGGCCCATTACTTCTCCCGTAATCCCGTAACTCCCCGATACTCCCGAAAATACGCGGATCACTCAGAACCTTTCCGATGTCCGAATATAGTCGTCCAATATATCGATCTTTACGTCTCGACCATTTCGAGACTCCTCGTCATGTCCCCGATCTCATCCGGGACTCTGAACTCCTTCGGTACATCAAAACTCATAAACTCATAATATAACTATCATCGAAACCTTAAGCGTGCGGACCCTACGGTTCGAGAACAATGTAGACATGACCGAGACACGTCTCCGGTCAATAACCAATAGCGGGACCTGGATGCCCATATTGGCTCCTACATATTCTGCGAAGATCTTTATCGGTCAGACCGCATAACAACATACGGCCCTTTGTCATCGGTATGTTACTTACCCGAGATTCGATCGTCGGTATCCAATACCTAGTTCAATCTCGTTACCGGCAAGTCTCTTTTCTCGTTCCGTAATACATCATCTCACAACTAACACATTAGTTGCAATGCTTGCAAGGCTTATGTGATGTGCATTACCGAGAGGGCCCAGAGATACCTCTCCGACAATCGGAGTGACAAATCCTAATCCCGAAATACGCCAACCCAACATGTGCCTTCGGAGACACCTGTAGAGCACCTTTATAATCACCCAGTTACGTTGTGACGTTTGGTAGCACACAAAGTGTTCCTACGGTAAACGGGGTTGCATAATCTCATAGTTAAAGGAACATGTATAAGTCATGGATAAAAGCAATAGCAACATACTAAACGATCGGGTGCTATGCTAATGGAATGGGTCATGTCAATCAGATCATTCAACTAATGATGTGATCTCGTTAATCAAATAACAACTCTTTGTTCATGGTTAGGAAACATAACCATCTTTGATTAATGAGCTAGTCAAGTAGAGGCATACTAGTGACACTCTGTTTGTCTATGTATTCACACATGTATTATGTTTCCAGTTAATACAATTCTAGCATGAATAATAAACATTTATCATGATATAAGGAAATAAATAATAACTTTATTATTGCCTCTAGGGCATATTTCCTTCAGGGTTCGGGTAAGTTTCGGACACGCACACGAGGGGTCTGAGAGAGGTCAACGAGGACAAGGGCTTGACAAAATGACAACGGAGGCAAAGAGAGAAAGGCAACTGCGAACGGCTATGAGTTTTATGAAAACATGCAGATGCAATGCGCATGATGCTAAGAGATGAGATGCATGACATGAACAAAATGCAAAACAAAATACAAAACCCCAACCATGGAGGAAATAATATATCACATCTCCGGAAAAGGCACGAGTTAGAGTTACGAATATGGAAAGTTGCATCCGGGGCGTTACAACACTCCACCACTACGAGAGGATCTTGTCCCGAGATCTAGAATGGCACCGGAGGGAAACGGAAGGAAAGAGAAGAGGTTAAACTAAGTTGCTTCTTTGACGAACGAGTGAAACCAAAGAACCTTGAGAGGTCGCAAAGCTTGAAGAAAAGACACGACGGAGGTGAACAAAAACAAACACTCCGTTCAGCAAGAGGAACAAGGAACATGGAATACGGCGAGAAAGAAGAGCTTAAATGACATGATTGACATTGAAGCCACTCTGGCCAAAACGAAATATATAAGGAATCAGAATGATATAATTTGACAGCACTTCGGTAGAAAAGAGAAGAAAACTTGATAAGATGAGACGATATTGAAGAGATGATACAACACTCCGGTTGGAAATGGAGTAATAGAATATGAACTTGGCAAATGAAAGCACTTGGATGAGACTCCGGTTAAAAGAGGAATGATAGACACAACACTCCGGTTAAAAGGATAATAAATAAAAGAATATTAGGATGAGTTGGGTCGAAGAGAGCAATATCACAATGCCTTCGGGACAAATGAAAGAGTGGGATCAAGAGAACAGAGAAGAGAACAACGGCTTCTATCACAATTGAATTTGAAAGAGTCTCCTTAAAAGAAAGATTGAACGGAGTTGTTGGAAAACCAACAACGAAAAGAATAAGCTTGTAGTGGACTTATGGAAAACATCTCGAAATTGAGGCGAAATTTTGCCACTAACGGAAACAATAGATTGGATTGATGTCAACAAGGGGACAAGAAACTATTTCACCGGGAGGATAAAAGAAGAACTTGGGTCATTTATAAGCACCATAAATAGCAACAATCCTTAGGGAAAGCTTTAGGTGAAATAAAACCCAAGATAACTCCAATGAAGAGATTGATGGATTTAAAATACCTCATTCTTGACAACATGTGAGTCGTGAAACATGAAGAGAAATTGTCAAGAACGACATAACACCACCTCAAAAGATAAGATAGAAAGAATTGCACTTCGGAATGCAGGATAAAGAATACTTGAACTCCTCCAACAAGAATCTCGATGAACACTTCGAGAGGGAATTAAATCCTTTGTGAACCATCATGTAGCCTCCATAAAGAACTCCGGTAACAAAAGGATGATAGAAAGAAAGAGAAGTTGAAAACACAAGGTGAAGCCTTGCAATGATTAGATGGATCTTCGTGGTGATGAGAGCTTGGAACTCTGAGGAAGACAAGATGAAACAATTGAAATCAAGAATTTTGATGAATCTCCGGAATAAGGAATTAATCACTTGGATGAAACAAGAACAAGAATTATGTTATGCGTATCCTTCACCAATTTAAATTGATGACAAGCAACGGATTTGGCATACTACTTATTCTCGTAGAAAAGATTAAGATAGATTTGGCGCAAATTTGGGAAGGTCTTCAACGAACCACCGGCAGGGTTGGAAAGAACGAATGAATCTATATGATATCAAAGGAAGAAGGATCTTGAACGAACCACCGTAAGAATTGAAAACAAAGGAAGTAAGGGGATGAATCATCGGTAAGACTTAGAAAATGAACGGAGATACTTGAGAGAATTTAGATAAAAATGAACGAATAGATCCCGAGCTGATTCGAGACTACTAGAATGATGCACCGGTAACATTTGGAGAACGAGAGCTGAAAGCTTGAATGAATAATTCTGAGATGATGGGCTCCGGAGAATCAAACTGAAAAGACTCCTGAAATGCTCCGGGTGGGTATGAAAATAATTCTCGCAATCGAAAACAATTATGAGAGGATGGCATCAAGCTAGAACCATGAATCTTGAAGAGAATGGAGCAAGATTTAAGAGAAACCCTTCTTCGGTCTTCAAATGTTGAGAATGACGACGAGAAACACCACCATGAATTGTTGAGACACTCCGGAATGAAAATTAGAAAGGTTGAACCAACGATGAAAGAATTGAAAGATCTTGGAGAAAAACATATGGCTGGTGATAATTCATTCTTACGACAAAATTGGAAAATAATTTGATAATAACTCCGGGAAAAATTAGAAGAGTCGGGTAAGATCCTGGAAAAAGTCCTGTGGGTTAGGGCCCACTCAAAAGAAACACCGTTGAAAAGATTACTTGAAAAGAGAGATTGCACCGGTTGAATTAAATGGCTTGAATGAGATAAAAACCTCGAAATAGGTTGAACGGATCTTGAAAGACAAGACGAGCCTTCTGAGATATCTTCAGCACTCCCGAACAAATGAATAGCGAGAAGTGAATTATTATGAGGTTCACCGGTACGAGAAAACATATGAAACGAGGAAAGATATGATCGACAAAGCTTGAATTGGAACCACCGGAGAAGAAAAGAATGACGAATGATGAACTTGAAACTCCTGACCATCTTCATGATAATCACCGGATAAGAACATTGAAGGAAAGAATGAAGAAACTTCCATCAATAAAAAGGATACTTGATTGAGAAATCTGAGTCCTTGAAGAAAAAAAAGGGTGGGAGGGCGGGAAAAACAAAGACAAATTGGGACGGATGAAACAAACACCGTTAAGAAGTGATAATTGATCTTGCGAATGTTGAAGTGATCGGATCCACTTGAAGAGGGACACACCGGTTGAAAAAGAATTAACATGACAACCTCGATGATCAAGAAGGATTAGTATCCACATAGAAGTATGAGAACACCGCTTAGGAAAGCTATGGTATCAACACTTGACATCAAAGCAACTCGAATACCACAAAACAAAACAAAAACAAAGGAGTTGGCTTGCAGAATAAGCCGGAACAAACAGATGATAGATCCCATATCGTATCATGTGTCTGTTGGAAAGAATTCCTACGAGATACTTGAATTCCCACTTATAAACTCCCGAAACTTTCTGGTTATGCAATCAGGTGTTGGGGATACAGGGGACACAAAATATATCACCCAAACTAACAATACCTAGATCCAGCTGTATCCATCCTTCAACACATAACCAAGAAACCTTCGGAAATCATCTACCTCAACCTTCGAAAAGCATCCGTTATATGAGTCATGGCAATACTCCCGCACTCGCCTCAGTACTGGGCTATCAGGGTTATCTCACCAACAACTGTACAAAAGAGATTTTCGATGTCGGCGTACTAAACTCAGGTATTCCAGAACTGCAACGATAAAATTATGACGACAACACCTCGGAGCTCAACTCCCCGGGACACCTCCACTAAAACCCCTGCTGACGGGAGGCAACCAAGACAATGTTGTCATCATAAAACCATCGGAACGATTCTAAGATACCTGCGTGATCCTAAAAAATTTTTTTAGTGAAATTTGAGAAGAGAAGAGTCAAAACTCTACGTCAGGATGCCTTACCAGAGCGATGAGGAGACTGGGAAGTAAAAAGAATTCCTAAACTCTCCGATATATAATTCCTAAATGACTCAAAACATTTTTTTAGACACAACTCGGCCGCTAAAAACGATCAATCAGTGGGGGCTCCTAAGGTCGGGGAAGGCTCTGATTACCAACTTATAACGCCCTCGATGCGGCTATATCTCCCACGTGTCGAAGCACGACTTAGAGGCATAACCGCATTGAAAGCAATGTCGCAAGTGAGGTAATCTTCACACAACCCATGTAATACATAAGGGAAAGAGATACATAGTTGGCTTACAATCGCCACTTCACACAATACATGAGTAAAGCATTACAACATACAGATTTCACTCAAGGTCCGACTACGGAACCAAAATAAAAGAAGACTACCCCAAATGCTACACAGATCCCCGATCATCCTGACTGGGCTCCACTACTGATCAACTGAAATGAAACAACACAATGAACAAGATCTCCATCAAGCTCCTCCTTGAGCTCGGGTGAGTCACCTGCATGATTTCATCGACACCTGCAAACTGGTTTTGGAAGTATCTGTGAGTCACGGGGACTCAGCAATCTCACACCCGTGAGATCAAGACTATGTAAGCTTAAAGGTAGGACAGGGTAGTGAGGTGGAGCTGCAGCAAGCGACTAGCATATATGGTGGCTAACATACGCAAATGAGAGCAAGAAGAGAAGGCAAAAGCACGGACGAACAACTATGATCAAGAAGTGATCCTGAAACTACTTACGTCAAGCATAACTCCAACACCGTGTTCACTTCCCGGACCCCGCCGAGAAGAGACCATCACGGTTACACACGCGGTTGATGTATTTAATTAAGATCAACTTCGGGTTTTCTACAACCGGACATTAACAAATTCCCATCTGCCACATAACCGCGGGCACGGCTTTCGAAAGTTCAAACCCTGCAGGGGTGTCCCAACTTAGCCCATGATAAGCTCTCGCGATCAACGAAGGATATTCCTTCTCCCCAGGAAGACCCGATCAGTCTCGGAATCCCGGCTACAAGACATTTCGACAGTAATAAAACAAGTCCAGCAAAACTGCCCGATGCGCCGACATCCTGATAGGAGCTGCACATATCTTGTTCTCAGGGCAACACCGGATAAGCGAAGCGTACAGGTACCAACATAACCCAAGTTGCCAAGGGACGGTCCCGCACGGTGCTCTAGTTTGGACCAACACTTAGACAAGCATTGGCCCGGGGGCTAAATAAAGATGACCCTTGGGTTAATTACTCCCAAGGGAAAAGTAGGTGGTGGTGAGGCAAATGGTAAAACCAATGTTGGGCCTCGCTGGAAAAGTCTTATTCAAAGCGAACTGTCAAGGGGGTCCCATAAATCACCCGAACGCGTTAGGGACGCAAAAATCCGGGAACATAACACTGATATGACGGAGACTAGGGCGGCAAGAGTGGAACAAAACACCAGGCATAAGGCCGAGCCTTCCACCCTTTACCAAGTATATAGATGCATTAATTAAATAAGATATATTGTGATATCCCAACAAGTAAACATGTTCCAATCAAGGAACAACATCTCCATGTTCCAACAAGGAACAAACTTCATCTTCACCTGCAACTAACAACGCTACAAGAGGGGCTGAGCAGAGCGGTAACATAGCCAAACAACGGTTTGCTAGGAAAAGGTGGGTTAGAGGCTGGGTTTGACAATATGGGAGGCATGATAAGCAAGTGGTAGGTATCGCAGCATAGGCATAGCAAAAGAGCGAGCAACTAGCAAGCAAAGATAGAAGTGATTTCGAGGGTATGGTCATCTTGCCTGAAGTCCCGCAAGGAAGAAGAACGAGTCCATGACGAAGACAAACGGACGTAGACGAACGAATCATCACAACTCCGGAACGAAACCGAAGCTAACGAGAGGAGCAACCCGGAAACAAACAACCAACATAGTAAACAACCATCACATAAACATGGCATGATGCACAAACAAGAATGATGCATGTCCGGTTTAAATATGTAGGGCATGGCAAAATGCACAAACAATACTACAAATTAAGTGGAGCTCAATATGCAACGAGTTAAATATTGACGTAACACCACATCCGATTATTTAGTTCTCTCTTGTTATGTACCCAACAATATTAAATGTTGATTAACATGGCAAGGGGTGAAGCATATGAAAAACTACCTATCTAGGCAAATTTAAATGAGGCCGGAACTACAAACAACAAGTCCGGAAAAACCTCATGTGCATATTTTAGATTTGGTACTGATCTGTCCTAACGCATATTTTGATGGTGTTAAACAGGAAAAAAGTGCATCATGTTAAACTAGGCATTTTTCTACCCCATTTACATATATAATTTATTTAATTCGGAGTTACGGTTATTTAGTTATGAAATGAATCATTTTAACATGGCATTTGTGCAAATTTAAACAAACAGCAAGTTAAACATTTTAAACATGCATGAAAGTTGGAAATTATTAAACTACACAAATTTCTGAGCATTTTGCATATATAAATTATTTTAATATGATGCACGGTTCATGAGTTATTATATGCATGAAGATTTGGGTCTTTTCTGTAAAACGGTAAATTACTGGATAAAAGAGAAATTCGCGAGACGGGAAAAAACACATCGGGCCGTATCTAGTTGGCCCAATAGTGTACAGGAGAGGGCCTGGAAGGGGCTTCTCACATCGGGCCTTGGCCCAGGTCGGTGGAGGAGGCCCAAGAGGGGCCGGCTGGATCTGTGGAGGGAGTCGGGCCGGCTGGAGCTGGTCCATGCTGGTGCTGGAGCGGGTCAACGCAGGCGGGGCGGCAGCGTTCGCTCGTCTCTGACGAGAGGAAGCAGGCGGCAGCGGGAGTTGCAGAGGCGCGTGACTCCGGCGAGAAGATGGCGGCGGTTCTGGCATGCATCCACGCCGATCCGAACGGTGGCAGCTCCCTGGGCAAGGGAGAGAGAGAGAAATTAGAGGGAGCGACAGACAGGAAGGAACGAGAGGAGGAGACGGATGGGCAGAGGCATGGTGACCTGCGGGTCGGAGCGGCTGGCGCGCCGACGACGGAGGATGACGAGGTGGCGAGGACGAGGCAGGGGGTTCGGGAGGCTCGGGCGAGGGCAGCCGGATCCGTTCGGGAACGGGAAGGGGCGGCGACGGAGGAGCTCTGCTCCGGCGAGCTGGCGACGATCGGCGGCGCGGCCGCGGTCAGGAACGAAGGAGCTGCGGGAGGCAGGGGAGGCAGAGGCCCGGGATCCATCGGGAGGCTTCATGGCGCTGGTGTGCTCCTGCTTGAACAGAGAGAGAGGCCGAGAGGTGAGAGGCATCCATAGGAGGCAGAGAAAGCGAGAGGAGGGAGATGGCAGGGAGCGGGACGACCTGGTGCGCGAGCAGAGGAGCTCCTGCTCCTGTGGTCGCGGTCCGAGGCGGCTACACGGCCGAGCGGTAGGGTCAACGAGCGGAGACTCGAGCAGCTGGGCGAGGATTCGAGGAGAGGGTGGAGTCTGCGGGTGGGTCTGGAGGCTGGCTTGCGATTGGGGGCACGCAGAAAACAAGGGGAAGATGGCGGCGGTGGCGACGGGTGGATGGGACAAGGTCCCTAGGTTTTAGGAATTGGTCTAGGGTTAGCCTATTTATATAGGTGGGGATTAGAGTAGGGGTTACCTCGTTCCTCCGATCGTAATCGGACAATCGAGAATAAATAGGTAGGGAGCCCAATTAACAAAACGGAGATGTTTTGTAGACGTTAGGGGATGATCCGGACACAACGGTAACGACTGCCCGGGTCGGGTTCGGGTAAGTTTCGGACACGCACACGAGGGGTCTGAGAGAGGTCAACGAGGACAAGGGCCTGACAAAATGACAACGGAGGCAAAGAGAGAAAGGCAACTGCGAACGGCTACGAGTTTTATGAAAACATGCAGATGCAATGCGCATGATGCTAAGAGATGAGATGCATGACATGAACAAAATGCAAAACAAAATACAAAACCCCAACCACGGAGGAAATAATATATCACATCTCCGGAAAAGGCACGAGTTAGAGTTACGAATATGGAAAGTTGCATCCGGGGCGTTACACAATTCTCCTCCACCTTGTAGGCAAAGTGCTTGTCAAAGGTCTCATACCTTTCGACATGGTCATGAGTCTGAAATACTAATTTCAACTCTTGGAACACCTCATATGCTCGGTGGCGTTCAAAACTTCTTTGAAGCCCCGATTCTAAACCGTAAAGCATGGTGCACTAAACTATCAAGTAGTCATCATATCGAGCTTGCCAAACATTCATAACGTCTGCACCTGCTCCTGCAATCGGTCTGTCACCTAGCGGTGCATCAAGGACATAATTCTTCTGTGCAGCAATGAGGATAATCCTCAGATAATGGATCCAGTCCGCATTATTGCTACTAACATCTTTCAACTTAGTTTTCTCTAGGAACATATCAAAAATAAAACAGGGGAGCTAAACGCGAGCCATTGATCTACAACATAGATATGCTAATACTACCAGGACTAAGTTCATGATAAATTTAAAGTTCAATTAATCGTACTACTTGAGAACTCCCACTTAGATAGACATCCCTCTAATCATCTAAGTGATCATGTGATCCATATCAACTAAACCATGTCCGATCATCACGTGAGATGGAGTAGTTTTCAATGGTGAACATCACTATGTTGATCATATCTACTATATGATTCACGCTCGATCTTTTGGTCTCAATGTTCCGAGGCCATATATGCATATGCTAGGATCGTCAAGTTTAACCCGAGTATTCTGCGTGTGCAAGACTGGCTTGCACCCGTTCTATCTGAACGTAGAGCTTATCACACCCGATCATCACGTGGTGTCTTAGCACGAAGAACTGTCGCAACGGTGCATACTCATGGAGAACACTTATACCTTGAGATTTTAGTAAGGGATCATCTTATAAAGCTACCGCCGAACTAACCAAATAAGATGTATAAAAGATAAACATCACATGCAATCAAAATATGTGACATGATATGGCCATGATCATCTTGCGCCTTTGATCTCCATCTCCAAAGTACCGTCATGATCTCTATCGTCACCAGCATGACACCATGATCTCCATCATCTTGATCTCTATCAACGTGTCGTCACATGGTCATCTCGCCAACTATTGCTCTTGCAACTATTGCTATTGCATAGCGATAAAGTAAAGCAATTATTTGGTGCTTGCATCTTATGCAATAAAGAGACAATCATACGGCTTCTGCCAGTTGCCGATAACTTCAGCAAAACATGATCATCTCATACAACAACTTATATCTCATCACGTCTTGATCATATCACATCACAACAAGCCCTTCAAAAACAAGTTAGACGTCCGCTACTTTGTTGTTGCAAGTTTTACGTGGCTACTACGGGCTTAGCAAGAACCATTCTTACCTACGCATCAAAACCACAACGATTTTTTGTCAAGTATGTGTTGTTTTAACCTTCAACAAGGACCGGGTGTAGCCACACTCGATTCAACTAAAGTTGGAGAAACTGACACCCGTCAGCCACCTGTGTGCGAAGCATGTCGGTAGAACCAGTCTCGCGTAAGCGTACGCGTAATGTCGGTCCGGGACACTTCATCCAACAATACCGCCGAATCAAAGTATGACATGCTGGTAAGAAGTATGACTATTATCGCCCACAACTCACTTGTGGTCTACTCATGCATACAAAATCTACACCTAAACCTGCCTCGGATGCCACTGTTGGGCAACGTAGTAATTTCAAAAAAATTCCTACGCACACGCAAGATCATGGTGATGCATAGCAACGAGAGGGGAGAGTGTCGTCCACGTACCCTCGTAGACCGTAAGCGGAAGCGCTATGAGAATGCAATTGATGTAGTCGTACGTCTTCACGATCGGATCGATCCAAGTACCAAACGCACGGCACCTCTGAGTTCAGCACACGTTCAGCTCGGTGACGTCCCATGAACTCCGATCCAGCAGAGCTTCGAGGGAGAGTTCCGTCAGCATGATGGCATGATGACGGTGATGATGATGCTACTGACACAGGGCTTCGCCTAAGCACTACTACTATATGACCGAGGTGGATTATGGTGGAGGGGGGCACCGCACACGGCTAAAAGATCAACTGATCAACTTGTGTGTCTATGGGGTGCCCCCTTCGCCCGTATATAAGGAGTGGGGGAGGGGCCGGCCCTCCTAGGTGCGCCCCAAGGGGAGTCCTACTCCCACCGGGAGTTGGACTCCAACCCTTCCATGAGTAGGAGTAGGAGAGAGGGAAGGAAGAGAGAGGGGGAAGGAAAGGGGGCCCCCCTCCTTGTCTAATTCGGACTAGAGGGGGAGGGGACACGCAGACTGCCCTGGCCGCCCCTCCTCTTCTCCACTAAGGCCCAATAGGCCCATTACACTCCCCGGTGAATTCCCGTAACTCTCCGGTACTCCCATAAATACCCGAACCACTTAGAACCTTTCCGATGTCCGAATATAGCCTTCCAATATATCGATCTTTACGTCTCGACCATTTCGAGACTCCTCGTCATGTCCCTGATCTCATCCGGGACTCCGAACAAACTTCGGTCATCAAATCACATATCTCATAATACAAATCGTCAATGTTAAGCGTGCGAACCCTACGGGTTCGAGAACTATGTAGACATGACCGAGACTCATCTCCGGTCAATAACCAATAGCGGAACCCTGATTCTCATATTGGCTCCTACATATTCTACGAAGATCTTTATCGGTCAAACCGCATAACAACATATGTTGTTCCCTTTGTCATCGGTATGTTACTTGCCCGTGATTCGATCGTCGGTATCCCAATACCTAGTTCAACCTCGTTACCGGCAAGTCTCTTTACTCGTTTCGTAATACATCATCCCGCAACTAAATCATTAGTTGCGTTGCTTGCAAGGCTTATAGTGATGTGTATTACCGAGAGGGCCCAGAGATACCTCTCCGACAATCGGAGTGACAAATCCTAATCTCGATCTATGTCAACTCAACAAGTACCATCGGAGACACCTATAGAGCACCTTTATAATCACCCAGTTACGTTATGACGTTTGGTATCACACAAAGTGTTCCTCCGGTATTCGGGAGTTGCACAATCTCATAGTCATAGGAACATGTATAAGTCATGAAGAAAGCAATAGCAATATACTAAACGATCAAATGCTAAGGTAACAGAATGGGTCAAGTGAATCACATCATTCTCTAATGATGTGATCCCCTTAATCAAATGACAACTCATGTCTATGGCTAGGAAACTTAACCATCTTTGATTCAACGAGCTAGTCAAGTAGAGGCATATTAGTGACACTTAGTTTGTCTATGTATTCACACATGTACTAAGTTTCCGGTTAATACAATTATAGCATGAATAATAAATATTTATCATGATATATGGAAATATAAATAAGAACTTTATTATTTCCTCTAGGGCATATTTCCTTCATAACCATCTTCGATTCAATGAGCTAGTCAAGTAGAGGCATACTAGTGACACTCTGTTTGTCTATATATTCACACATGTACTAAGTTTCCAATTAATACAATTCTAGCATGAATAATAAACATTTATCATGATATAAGGAAATATAAATAACAACTTTATTATTGCCTCTAGGACATATGTCCTTCAGTCTCCCACTTGCACTAGAGTCAATAATCTAGATTACACAGTAATGATTCTAACACCCATGGAGTCTTGGTGTTGATCATGTTTTGTTCGTGAGAGAGGCTTAGTCAACGGGTCTGCAACATTCAGATCCGTATGTATCTTGCAAATCCCTATGTCTCCCTCCTTGACTTGATCGCGAATGGAATTGAAGCTTCTCTTGATGTGCTTGGTTCTCTTGTGAAATCTGGATTCCTTTGCCAAGGTAATTGCACCAGTATTATCCCAAAAGATTTTCATTGGACCCGATGCACTAGGTATGACACCTAGATCAGATATGAACTCCTTCATCCAGACTCCTTCATTTGCTGCTTCCGAAGCAGTATGTACTCCGCTTCACACGAAGATCCCGCCACGACGCTTTGCTTAGAACTGCACCAACTGACAGCTCCATCGTTCAATATAAACACGTATTTGGTTTGTCACTCAAAGTCATCTGAATAAGTGTCAAAGCTTGCATCGACGTAACCATTTACGACGAGCTCTTTGTCACCTCCATAAATGAGAAACATATCCTTAGTCCTTTTCAGGTATTTCAGGATGTTCTTGACCGTTCTCCAGTGATCCACTCTTGGATTACTTTGGTACCTCCCTACTAAACTTATAGCAAGGCACACATCACGTCTGGTACACAGCATTTCATACATGATAGAACCTATGGCTGAAGCATAGGGAACACCTTTCATTTTCTCTCTATCTTTTGCAGTGGTCGGGCATTGAGTCTGACTCAACTTCACACCTTGTAACACAAGCAAGAACCCTTTCTTTGCTTGATCCATTTTGAACTTCTTCAAAACTTTGTTAAGGTATGTGCTCTGTGAAAGTCCAATTAAGCGTCTTGATCTATCTCTATAGATCTTAATGCCTAATATATAAGCAGCTTATTCAAGTATCCTTTTATGCAATCCAGAAATTCTGTATCATTTCCAATCAACAATATTTCATCCACATATAATATTAGAAATGCTACATAGCTGCCTCTCACTTTCTTGTAAATACAGGCTTCTCCAAAAGTCAGTATAAAACCATATGATTTTATCACACTATCAAAACGTTTATTCCAACTCCGAGATGCTTGCACCGGTCCATAAATGGATCGCTGGAGCTTGCACACTTTGTTAGCACCCTTTGGATCGATAAAACCTTCAGAATGCATCATATACAACTCTTCTTCCAGAAATCCATTCAGGATCGCAGTCTTTACATCCATTTGCCAAATTTCATAATCATAAAATGCAGCAATTGCTAACATGATTCGGACGGACTTAAGCATCGCTACGGGTGAGAATGTCTCATCATAGTCAACTCCTTGAACTTGTCGAAAACCTTTCGCAACAAGTCGAGCTTTGTAGACAGTAACATTACCGTCAACGTCAGTCTTCTTCTTGAAGATCCATTTATTCTTGATGGCTTGCCGATCATCGGGCAAGTCGACCAAAGTCCACACTTTGTTCTCATACATGGATCCCATCTCAGATTTGATGGCCTCAAGCCATTTCATGGAATCTGGGCTCATCGTCGCTTCCTCATAGTTCGTAGGTCTGTCATGGTCAAGTAACATGACCTCCAAAACAGGATTACCCTACCACTCTAGTGCGGATCTTACTCTAATTGACCTACGAGGTTCGGTAGTAGCTTGATCTGAAGTTACATGATCATCATCATTAGCTTCCTCAATAATTGGTGTAGGAGTCACATGAACATATTTCTGTGATGAACTACTTTCCAATAAGGGAGCAGGTGCAGTTACCTCATCAAGTTCTACTTTCCTCCCACTCACTTCTTTCGAGAGAAACTCCTTCTCTAGAAAGGATCCATTCTTAGCAACGAATATCTCGCCTTCAGATCTGTGATAGAAGGTGTACCCAACAGTCTCCTTTGGGTATCCTATGAAGACACATTTCTCCGATTTGGGTTCGAGCTTATCAGGTTGAAGCTTTTTCACATAAGCATCGTGATACGTCTCCAACGTATCTATAATTTTTGATTGCTCCATGCTATATTATCTGCTGTTTTAGGCAATATTGGGCTTTATTATCCACTTTTATATTATTTTTGGGACTAACCTATTAACCGAAGGCCAGCCCAGATTTGCTGTTTTATGCCTATTTCAGTGTTCTGAAGAAAAGGAATATCAAATGGAGTCCAAACAGAAAAATCCTTGTTGGAACGTGATTTTCTCACCGGATAAGACCCAGGGAACTTTGAGTGCACGTCAAAAGATACGGGAGCTGCCCACGAGGGTGGGGGCGCGCTCACCCCCCTGGGGCGCGCCCCCTACCTCGTGGGGCCCCCGTGGCTCCCCCGACGTAGCTCTTTCACCCATATATACCGTCATACCCTAAAACTTCCAGAACAAAGATTAGATCGGGAGTTCCGCCGCCGCAAGCCTCTGTAACCACCAAAAACCTAATCGGGACCCTGTCCGGCACCCTGCCGAAGGGGGGGAACCCTCACTGGTGGCCATCTTCATCATCCCGGCGCACTCCATGACGAGGAGGGAGTAGTTGACCCTCGGGGCTGAGGGTATGTACCAGTAGCTATGTGCTTGATCTCTCTCTCTCGTGTTCTTGATTTGGCACAATCTTAATGTATCGCGAGCTTTGCTATTATAGTTGGATCTTATGTTTCTTCTCCCCCTCTTCTCTCTTGTAATGGATTGAGTTTTCCCTTTGAAGTAATTTTATCGGGTTGAGTCTTTAAAGACTTGAGAACACTTGATGTATGTCTTGCCGTGCGTATCTGTGGTGACAATGGGATATCACGTGCCACTTGATGTATGTTTTGGTGACCAACTTGTGGGTTCCGCCCATGAACCTATGCATAGGGGTTGGCACTCGTTTTCGTCGTGATTCTCCGGTAGAAACTTTGGGCACTCTTTGAGGTTCTATGTGTTGGATTGAGTAGATGAATTGAGATTGTGTGATGCATATCGTATAATCATACCCACGGATACTTGAGGTGACATTGGAGTATCTAGGTGACATTAGGGTTATGGTTGATTTGTATCTTAAGGTGTTATTCTAGTACGAACTCTAGGGCTGTTTGTGACACTTATAGGAATACCCCAACAGATTGATTGGAAAGAATAACTTTGAGGTGGTTTCGTACCCTACCATAATCTCTTTGTTTGTTCTCCGCTATTAGTTGCTTTGGAGTGACTCTTTGTTGCATGTTGAGGGATAGTTATATGATCCAACTATGTTATTATTGTTGAGAGGACTTACACTAGTGAAAGTATGAACCCTAGGCCTTGTTTCCTATCATTGCAATACCATTTACGCTCACTTTTACCGCTTGCTACCTTGCTGTTTTTATATTTTCAGTTTACAAAAACTACCATCCATATTGCACTTGTATCACCATCTCTTCGCCGAACTAGTGCACCTATACAATTTACCATTGTATTGGGTGTGTTGGGGACACAAGAGACTCTTTGTTATTTGGTTGCAGGGTTGCTTGAGAGAGACCATCTTCATCCTACGCCTCTCATGGATTGATAAACCTTAGGTCATGCACTTGAGGGAAATTTGCTACTGTCCTACAAACCTGTGCACTTGCAGGCCCAACAACGTCTACAAGAAGAAGGTTGTGTAGTAGACATATTGCTCTTTTCTGGCGCCATTGCCGGGGAGGCTAGGTAAGTGAAGGTATATCTTTAGATCTTTCAATCGAATCTTTTTGTTTCTTGTTTTAGCACTAGTTAGTTTATAAAAGAAAACTACAAAAAAATGGAATTGAGTTTACCTCACACGCTTCATCTTTTTAATATCTTTCGTGAGTATGATGGAAAGGAAAATTGTGCCAAAGTGTTAGAAGAAGAAATCTATAAAATGTTTGGCACTAAATATTTGAATGATGAGCATGATTGCAATGTTGTTAGTACGGATTCTTTGAATATCCATGATGCTAATAATGATTGCTCTAGTTATGATGAAAATGCCTCCTATAAACATGTCAATTTTTGTGGAGTGCATTGGGTTTGCAAGGACACACCAAATAGAGAAGATAGATATTGCAAGAGGCATAAGCATTTAGAAACTAAATGGTTGCAAGAAAGGCTAGAAGTTAGTGCTGAAAATTTAAGATATCTTAGCCGTACTTGTGAACTTTGCAACGAACATGGTCATTTAAATATCAAATGCAAATTGTTTCATGATCGAATCATGTCCAAAAGTGTGATGACTTGATCTCCCTTGCACATTATAATGAACTTAGTTTGCTTTTGGGTTATGAAGAAATGAAACGTCAAACTAAGCATATTCCATAATATAACCTTGAGAAATTCCTCGATATTGATCTAGAAGAAATTTATATCTATTGTGCGGTGAATTGCATTGAAAATCCTTACATTGCCAATTACATAAAGAAAATAAAACAAATAGAGGATGAAGAGAATACTAATGAAAGGGAAGAGACTTCCCAATATCCTCCTATTATTTCTTATGATGAATCAGGCAATGAGGAGGAGCCTTCTATTCAACCAATCTCATTAATAAGGATCTCTAAAAGGAGGATTGAAACCACACATGATGTGGTGAAGAAGAAAAGAAAAAGGAAGAGAGGTAAAAAGGTATCTCTCCCTAATAAAGTTGCTCCTATTATTGCTGTGCCTCATGAAAATGATACACTTGATGATGATCTCGTTATGCCTATTGCTTGTTGTGATGATTATGATTGGGAACATAATGATACTTCTTATGATCTTGAAAATCGTTTTGGCACTTGCTTGGAAGAATATAATAATTGCTATACTATTGGTGCTATCCATGCTATTAATGATGAGAGTGATTATGCTTATGATACGAAAAGGCCCAAGCTTGGGGAAGCTATGTTTGATGAGGATGACATATTTGAGAATATGTTTGCTGTAATTAATGTTTGTCCCAAGCTTGGGGATGCTATGTTTAATAATGAAGATATTTTTAGCCTCTCAAGTTTTGATATGCAAAGTAGTTATGATGATAGCATGCCTTTTACCTATGATGATGAAAGTGGCTTTGGAAGAGTGTCAACTTTAGGAAGTAGTGATCCCACTATTTTGGAGGATGTTGAATCTTATAATATTTATGAAAGTGGATTTGGGGAGGTCATGACTTTATTTAGTGATGTATCCACTATTTCGGAAGAGGTTTCAATCGATTATGATGAGAACAAAGTTGCTACTTATGATGATTATTGTGATAAAACTTATGCTATAAAGAGTAGTGATGATTATATTTATAAAACTTGTCATGATTATGAGTGCCCCTTCTCTGAACATTACTCCTTTAATGTGGAAACAATTTATAGTGTTCAAGTCTCTTATAATACTCCCACTATTCCGAATGAGAAGAATTTTGCTTATGTGGAGAGTAATAAAATTTCTATGCTAGTAGATCATGAAAAGAATGATTTAGGTGCTGGTTATATTGTTGAATTAATTCATGATGCTACTTGTCGGGGATATACCCCGCGGCGTAAACCGGCCGGAAGTTAACCCGGCCGGACTTGGCGGTTTATCTGAAGACCCGCCCTGACCTTGGCGGTTTACAAGCAACCCGCTTGGTAGTTATGACTCACTGGTAACCCGGCGGGCGGATCAGACGGATGACAAGGCCCAAGGCCCAGAAGGCCGGTTCAACTATGGTGGGCCGGTTTAAGAGAAAAGGAATATTTGCCTTACAAGGAGTTAAGGCCAGGACTTGTATCCGGTTTGTATTAGAGATAGACTAGTCCTAATTCTAATAGGACTCCACATGTAACCCGCCCCTTCAACATATATAAGGAGGGGCAGGGCTCCCCAAAGAGGGGAAGAGAACAATCAATAATCTCTAGGGCTATACACAAAGAGCCGGTTTACGGCGTCTCCCTCGTAATGATAATGAGACCTAACCTCAAACAGCATGTAGGGTTTTTACCGGATGATGTTTCCCGGAGCCCGAAGCTGTCTAAATCCTTGTCTTGCGTGTTGATCCGCCCTGCATCTCTCATCCCACTCAACCCCTCTCAAGCTACCACGTAGATGCGTTGGCCTCGCGACTAAGTCCTCACACTAGGACATCTGCCGTGACAATTCCACGACAGTTGGCGCCCATCGTGGGGCCCCCGCACGATGGTGTTATGTTCTTGGAGGGATCTCAACCAGGGATCAAGAAGCTCGCAGTTTTGATCGGACAAAGAAGAGCCGGCGCAAAAAGACCAAAGGAAAGTCAATCTCCGTGGTTGTGTTATCCTACAAGGGCACGCGAGTCCCAAAAAGATTCATCATGGTGGCAGCAGGCAGAACCAAAAGAGGTTTTGTCATTGATGTTTTCCATGCGAAGGAAGAAATTGTTTAATTAGACTAGAGGGAGTATTAATCCACGGAAGAATCAATCAGCAAGTCACATCAATGTACAATAGCAAATACATCCAACCGGCGTCAAGTCAAGATCGATCTGGCAGAAGACCTCATCTGGCAGTACTACTTTTTCACAAAGGGGAAATCTGGCCCGTGAGAAAAAAAAGGAAGGAAATCCACGACCCGAAGAGGGACGCGGGACACGGACTCGGTTTCGCCTCGCTGGCTTAAACGTAGGACATGGAATTGGTTTCGCCTCGCTAGCCAACGCACCGGCCTCACCTCCACCTCTGCCGCACATCATTGCAGTCTCGAGTCGTCGCCTCCGTTGCTGGCCTCGCTTCGCCCTCGCGGAGTCCCTAGGCCCAGCTCGCATCCGCCGCGGTTGACCCGGCCCTTCAAGTGCTAGAAGTGGCCCGCGTCAATACATGTATCCTTGGTGCACGAGGTTTGCGGTCACCGGTGAATCGGCCAGAAGCCAGTAGCACCAGGATCGCGTGTGCATGTCTGTTGTACTACTACTACTACCTCAACCAAGGCACACGTCTCATCCCCCAAGGAAAAAGAAAAAAACCGTGAAGAAGCAATCAGAGTATTCAAAGTCGCTGCCTACGAACGTAATCAGATCCGCTCGTTCGTTGGTTCCACTCCGCTACGCTGGAACCGTCACGTTTAAAACCGCCAGTTTGCATGGAGTACACATATGTGGAGGCTAGCTACGCGCTAATGGCCACGCCCACATGCGTCCAAAAAATAAATCAGGTGTTATTTCTCCTATGCATTTTCTTAGTATATTTTAATTACTCTGAGCACAACTACTCTGCTCTACGGTATTTTTCATATGCAGGAGAATTATTCATTACAAAGTGGTGTTATGCCACGGACGCACGTTCGGCTGTACCGCGCGGCTTCACTAACAGGGTGTCGCGGTCCGGTTTACGTCAACATACCAGCTGACTCACCCGTCCGCACCACCTTACAACGCCACGGACGACTCGCCCGTCCGCCCACGCGGCCGGTTCACGCGTCCGCGCCGGCTTACAACACGGAGGACAACTTGCTCGTCCGAACCGGCTCACAAATGCCGTTGCCGGTTTATCTGTCTGCTCCCGCGGCTGATTCACCTGTGAGAGATTTCAGTTTCACATAGTGATCATCAACTTCATGGCGGATTATTTCTGGCCTAAACACGTCAGGTGATATCCATCTAAATCTAGTTTCTTGGTATATATTGTTTTTATCAAGGGAACAATTACTTTGGACCGGATATTTTGATATGCAGGACAATTATTCATTATAAACATGGTTTATACCATGGGTACGGAGTACGCGCTGGCAACGTCATGCCCGGTGTTCGTCCGTGCCACATTACACGGTGAATGGATGCGTGCAAGACGCCGCCCTTACGGCCCGGTTTACATCAGCTTGCCGGGACCGTGCCTGCGTTTGTCTCGCCCGTCTGAACCGGGTTACAACACCGCATCCGACTCATCTATCGGTGCCGCCTCTGATGCTGCGGTCGTATTTTCTGCCCGTCTCTCGCGGCCTGGTCTACATCAACACACCGGGCCGCACCTATCTGCATAAGCTGTTTATTGGGTATGAGCAAGTCACAGCTTGGGTAGCCCGGTTTTCTTTCAAATTGGAGACAAATTATCATCAACCGCCATTTGCAATGGATGGTTCAATGGGCAGGCGCACAAGTCGCCGCCACTACAGTTTTGATTAACTTCAAATCGCCAGTTGGAAGGAACCATTGGCCGAGTTGCTGACACGGCTCATATGGGATCATTTACAACCCGCCGCAGTCACCTCAACCTTCTATGGATTACCATTGTGCTATCAACGCCAATGATATACAAGTTATGCCGGTTTATATCACGGTCAAATATGAAGAGTCTCAAGACAACTCCTTGAGTCATCTTAAGACTTGGGGGCTACGATGATATGACGCAGCAAGTCTTGCCAGTTTCAGCCGGTTTAAGAACCCCAGGACGATGGAGGGAAAGATAACCCGATCCCAGAGGCTACTGTTATATTGATGAAAATTTAAAGGCCGTCAGAAAATTTCCGGCTTAGAAAGTATATGACAGTTACAAAATCCCGGCTCAATGAAGAAGATCCGGGTCATCAGAAAGGATTCCGGTTTAAAATCCGGCTCAAGGGAAATCAGTCTCACTGAAGCTCTCAAAAATCCGGTTTACAATCCGGTTCAAGAGAAAATCTATTCTCCCACAAAGCTCTGAAGCGCTCAGATCCGGTTTAACAATGTCCGTTTCAAAAAGGAATTAACTTCTCGCAAGTTCGAGTTTAAAGGCCGTCAGAAAATTTCCGGCTGAAAATGAAGATTCCGGTTTAAGAGCCGGTTCAAGGGAAGGATTTATCCCACAAAGCTTTGAAGCTCTCAATATCCGGTTTAAAATCCCGGTTCAAGAAGAATTTATATCTTGCAAAAAGTTAAAAATTACCGAAGAAAACCTGCTGCCATGATGCACGGTTCAAACATGGGTATCCTGCCGTATTGGCCTGACATATTATTGATCACATGGGGGCTTCTGCTTCATAAAGCGGGGTCTCTGTTCTTTTTATATCATGTGTGGTTACATGGAGTTGTCTGTTTTAAAGCGGCCTCCGGTTTACCCCTTGCAAAAAATTATGAATGTCACTTGGGGGCTCGGTCATGTCTGAACCGATGCAATACCTTTTGATAGGCGAAAGCCACCAGGTCACTTGGGGGCTCGGTCGTGTCCGAACCGATGCAACACCTTTTGATCGGTGAAAGCCACCAGATCACTTGGGGACACGGTCAAGTCTGAACCGGTCACGCCTCTTGATCGGCCTAAAGGCCATGGAGTCACTTGGGGGCTTGGTCGAACCTGAACCATTGCCATGCCACTTGACCGGCGTAATGCCACGGTTTCATTTGGGGACCTGGCTGACTTGAACCATAGCTACACCTATTGGGAGCTTGGTCGTGTCTGACCATGGTAACACCATCTGATCGGCTCAGTAAAGCCCTCTTTTTGCAAACGGTTTTTATCATTGCCTTTGCTTCAATATCTTTTCTTGATAAAATTGCTTTTTTGTTTTGGTTGCGTTCTTAAAGCGACCACATTTTACACCGGTTCAACAACCAAATTGGTGGAACACGGTCCATTTTTAGACCGGAGATTATCTGCCCGGTTTGATTTTCTGTTACCATCCTATTATGGAGTAAACCGATGTTTATCAACCCGGCTCGGCTTTCAACTGCAAGTTGTCAGTACATGATCAAATTATAATCCGGCGATTATTAACCCAGTCTGGTTCGACTACAAGTCGCCAGCATTATATATGGATAATCCGGTGTCTATCATAACCTGGTATGGTTTTATCATAAACCGGCACAATATGGAAGGAGTTATCAGTACTCAAGATTGGGATTATCACCCTTACTACAAAAGTTGGTAAACCAACAATGTGATTCAATATCACAGGTATGATATATTTCGTATTTGATTATTATTAAGTGCAGCCTTGGTTATAAACCCAGGTTATATATTGGGCGTTATGACCCGTCCGGCGGTAAACCGCCAGGACACTTTAAATTTTTTGTATGCAGAAACAGGTTGAATAAAGCATGATTATAAATCGCCGGCGTTCTTTAAACCGGCCTGGCTGTAAGACAATAAGTCGCCAGTATATGATAAGAAATTATCCGGTGTTTTGTTAAACCGGCCTGGCTTTGGACTATAAGTCGCCAGTATATATTTGGATCGCGCCACTGGGATCATGCGCTTATAAATGATTGGGTTATATTATTCAAATAGCCAAACTTGGCTGAATTTTCATTATGATATTGAATGAATAAGGTTTTCATACCGGATTATATTATCTTGAATAGCCAACATGGCTGGATTTTTATTATGGTTATTGATAACCGGTATTATTGAGGTTTTCAAAGTCGCTTTAGCGCAATGGCTATTATTTTATGATTTATTCTACAATGGAAGGAATAGTCCCGACTTGCTGCAGGCTTACAACCCGGTACTTGGGGGCTACATTATTTAAGTTGAGATTACATCAAATATGCAAGTGTCATGTCGCTGCAAGCATGCACCATGACACTTGGGGGCTAATGCAAAGTCATTTTTTGCTCATATTATTGAAGACCCGACTCATCACATTATAATAAGCCGGCCCTTGGGGGCTACCAAATCCTCCTGTCAACAACTCAAGGTACACAAGTTAAATCCATTATATTGAAGGGTCCACTGCTCAGTTGGTAAAGCACAAGGCTCTTAACCTTATGGACGTGGATTCAAGCCCATGATGGGGATTACATCATATGATGTTATTTTCATCGAAGTATATATCAAGTCCCAGCTCAATATTATCTTACTGAGCCGGCCCTTGGGGGCTACACTGGTTGAAGTTTTATGAGTATAAGGCAATTTCAAGTCCCTGGTTGCTGCAAGCATGACAACCCGGCACTTGGGGGCTACATATATGGAGTATTCAGTTTTTATTAGTAACTGAGATGAACAACATGGATTTCTTCAAAGTGGCAGTAATTATATGGAAACAAGTCTCAAATCATCACTTTGTTCTGTTCAAGACTTGGGGGCTACAGGTAATATGGATATAAGGGAGAAAAATCTTCAACTTCTCAGTTCTGAGCAATAATTATGACCCGGCGTTGGTGACAATTGTGACTCGGTGCCATCCATATTTACAATCCGGCAATTTTGACAATGATAAACCGGCAAGTCTACATTTTCAAACCGGCTGAATATCAGATGAGTATTTCAAGACCAATATTTCTTAAACCGGCGCTTTGGAAGCCGACTCAAGTGGATTGTTCTTCACAATATTTTTTCTATGAGAAACCAACGTCAGCAATTTGAGTATGAAGCTGGTTATTGACCCGGATTTTCTAGAAGAAGGAAATGACAAGGACTTAAGGACGATCAGGTGCCGGTTTACAAAAATTCTTAAACCCGGAGCATAACCTGTCAAATTTGTTCTGGTGTTTATTTGCAGCATAAGTTTACCATGGATAAATCCAAGCTAAACTTGGGGGCTAATGTCGGGGATATACCCCGCGGCGTAAACTGGCCGGAAGTTAACCCGGCCGGACTTGGCGGTTTATCTGAAGACCCGCCCTGACCTTGGCGGTTTACAAGCAACCCGCTTGGTAGTTATGACTCACTGGTAACCCGGCGGGCGGATCAGACGGATGACAAGGCCCAAGGCCCAGAAGGCCGGTTCAACTATGGTGGGCCGGTTTAAGAGGAAAGGAATATTTGCCTTACAAGGAGTTAAGGCCAGGAATTGTATCCAGTTTGTATTAGAGATAGACTAGTCCTAATTCTAATAGGACTCCACATGTAACCCGCCCCTTCAACATATATAAGGAGGGGCAGGGCTCCCCAAAGAGGGGAAGAGAACAATCAATAATCTCTAGGGCTAGACACAAAGAGCCGGTTTACGGCGTCTCCCTCGTGATGATAATGAGACCTAGCCTCAAACAGCATGTAGGGTTTTTATCGGATGATGTTTCCCGGGGCCCGAAGCTGTCTAAATCCTTGTCTTGCGTGTTGATCCGCCCTGCGTCTCTCATCCCACTCAACCCCTCTCAAGCTACCACGTAGATGTGTTGGCCTCGCGACTAAGTCCTCACACTAGGACATCTGCCGTGACAATTCCACGACACTACTGAAAATTATTATGAGGGAGGAATATATGCTTGTAGGAATTGCAATAATATCAACTTTCCTCTCTATGTGCTTAAAGTTTTGAAGTTATGCTTGTTTTGCCTTCCTATGCTAGTTGATTATTGTTCCCATAAGTTGTTTGCTCACAAAATCCCAATGCATAGGAAGTAGGTTAGACTTAAATATGCTAGTCATATTCTTCATGATGCTCTCTTTATGTTTCAATTCTTATCTTTTATGTGAGCATCATTGAAATCATCATGCCTAGCTAGGGGCGTTAAACGATAGCGTTGGTTGGGAGGCAACCCAACTTTATTTTAGTTTCTTGCTTTTTGGTTCTATTTAGGAATAAATAATCCATCTAGCTTCTGTTTAGATGTGGTTTTTTGTTTTAATTAGTGTTTCTGCCAAGTTGAACCTTTGGGAAGACTTGGGTGAAGTCTTTATGATCATGCTGTAAAAAACAGAAACTTTAGCGCTCACGAGATTAGCTAGAACTTTTTACTGGAGAGTGATATTTAGTTGATTCTTTTGGAAGATGATTAATAGACAAATTCCTCAGGTCCACCAATTTATTTTAGAATTTTTGGAGTTCCATAAGTTTGCCTTAGTTACAGATTACTACAGACTGTTCTGTTTTTGACAGATTCTGTTTTTCGTGTGTTGTTTGCTTATTTTGATGACTCTATGGCTAGTAAAATAGTTTATAAACCATAGAGAAGTGGGAATACAGTAGGTTTAACACAATTAAAATAAAGAATGAGTTCATTACAGTACCATGAAGTGGTGTTTTGTTTTCTTTCGCTAACGGATCTCACGAGTTTTCTGTTAAGTTTTGTGTTGTGAAGTTTTCAAGTTTTGGGTAAAGATTCGATGGACTATGGAATAAGGAGTGGCAAGAACCTAAGCTTGGGGATGCCCAAGGCACCCCAAGGTAATATTCAAGTATAACCAAGCGTCTAAGCTTGGGGATGCCCCGGATGGCATCCCCTCTTTCGTCTACGTTCATCGGTAACTTTACTTGGAGCTAGATTTTTATTCGCCACATGATATGTGTTTTGCTTGGAGCGTCATTTTATTTTCTTTAGCTTTGCTTGCTGAATAAAGTATCAAGATCTGAAATTATTAAATGGTAGAGTCTTCATATAGTTGCATAATTATTCGACTACTCATTGATCTTCACTTATATCTTTCGGAGTAGTTTGTTGTTTGCTCTAGTGCTTCACTTATATCTTTTAGAGCAAGTTGGTAGTTTTATTTTGAAGAAATAGATGAACTCTCATGCTTCACTTATATTATTTTGAGAGTCTTAAATAGCATGGTAATTTTCTTAAAATCCTAATATGCTAAGCATAAAAGATTTGTAAGAATTCTTATGAGTGTGCTGAATACTAAGAGAAGTTTGATGATTGATGATTGTTTTGAGATATGAATGTAGTGATATCAAAGTTGTGCTAGTTGAGTAGTTGTGAATTTGAGAAATGCTTGCGTTGAAGTTTGCAAGTCCCGTAGCATGCACGTATGGTAAACGTTATGTAACAAATTTGAAACATGAGGTGTTATTTGATTGTCCTCCTTATGAGTGGCGGTCGGGGACGAGCGATGGTCTTTTCCTACCAATCTATCCCCCTAGGAGCATGCGCGTAGTACTTTGGTTTTTGATGGCTTGTAGATTTTTGCAATAAGTATATGAGTTCTTTATGACTAATGTTGAGTCCATGGATAATACGCACTCTCACCTTCCATCATTGCTAGCCTCTTCGGTACCGTGCATTGCCCTTTCTCACATTGAGAGTTGGTGCAAACTTCGCCGGTGCATCCAAACCCCGTGATATGATACGCTCTTTCACACATAAACCTCCTTATATCTTCCTCAAAACAGCCACCATACCTACCTATTATGGCATTTCCATAGCCATTCCGAGATATATTGCCATGCAACTTTCCACCATTCCATTCATCATGACACATTCATCATTGTCATATTGCTTAGCATGATCATGTAGTTGACATAGCATTCGTGGCAAAGCCACCGTTCATAATTCTGTCATACTTGTCACTCTTGATTCATTGCATATCCCGGTACACCGCCGGAGGCATTCATATAGAGTCATACTTTGTTCTAGTATCGAGTTGTAATCATTGAGTTGTAAATAAATAGAAGTGTGATGATCATCATTCAATAGAGCATTGTCCCAAAAAAAAGAGAAAGGCCAAAAAAAAGAAGGCCCAAAAAAAGAAAAAAAAAGAAAAGAAAAAGGGGCAATGCTTCTATCTTTTTTTCCCACACTTGTGCTTCAAAGTAGCACCATGATATAGCGAGTCTCATATATTGTGCTTCAAAGTAGCACCAAGTTCTTCATATAGAGAGGTCTCATATGTTGTCACTTTCATATACTAGTGGGAACTTTTCATTATAGAACTTGTCTTGTATATTCCAACGATGGGCCTCCTTAAGTGCCCTAGGTCTTCGTGAGCAAGCAAGTTGGATGCAGACCCACTATTTTCTTTTGTTGAGCTTTCATACATTTATAGCTCTAGTGCATCCGTTGCATGGCAATCCCTACTCCTTGCATTAACATCAATCGATGGGCATCTCCATAGCCCATTGATTAGCCTCGTTGATGTGAGATCTTCTCCTTTTTTTGTCTTCTCCACATAACCCCCATCATAATATTCTATTCCACCCATAGTGCTATATCCATGGCTCGCGCTCATGTATTGCGTGAAGGTTTACAAGTTTGAGATTACTAAAAGTATGAAACAATTGCTTGGCTTGTCATCGGGGTTGTGCATGATGAGAGCATTCTTGTGTGACGAAAATGGAGCATGACTAAACTATATGATTTTGTAGGGATGAACTTTCTTTGGCCATGTTATTTTGAGAAGACATAATTGCTTAGTTAGTATGCTTGAAGTATTATTACTTTTATGTCAATATGAACTTTTCTCTTGAATCTTTCGAATCTGAATATTCATATCACAAGTGAGAATAATTACAATGAAATTATGCCAACTAGCATTCCACATCAAAAATTATCTTTTTTATCATTTACCTACACGAGGACGAGCAGGAATTAAGCTTGGGGATGCTTGATACGTCTCCAACGTATCTATAATTTTTGATTGCTCCATGCTATATTATCTACTATTTAGGCAATATTGGGCTTTATTATCCACTTTTATATTATTTTTGGGACTAACCTATTAACCGGAGGCCCAGCCCAGATTTGTTGTTTTATGCCTATTTCAGTGTTCTGAAGAAAAAGAATATCAAACGGAGTCCAAACAGAAAAATTATTTTTGGAACATGATTTTCTCATCGGATAAGACCCAGGGAACTTCGAGTGCACGTCAGAAGATACGGGAGCTGCCCACGAGGGTGGGGGGCGCGCCCACCCCCCTGGGGCACGCCCCTTGCCTCGTGGGGCCCCCATGGCTCCCCCGACGTACCTCTTTCACCCATATATACCGTCGTACCCTAAAACTTCCAGAACAGATATTAGAACGGGAGTTCCGCCGCCGCAAGCCTCTGTAGCCAGCGGGACCCTGTTCCGGGACCCTGCCGGAGGGGGGGGACCCTCACCGGTGGCCATCTTCATCATCCCGGCGCTCTCCATGACGAGGAGGGAGTAGTTCACCCTCGGGGCTGAGGGTATGTACCAGTAGCTATGTGTTTGATCTCTCTCTCTCTCTCTCTCTCTCTCTCTCTCTCTCTCTCGTGTTCTTGATTTGGCACAATCTTAATGTATCGCGAGCTTTGCTATTATAGTTGGATCTTATGTTTCTTCTCCCCCTCTTCTCTCTTGTAATGGATTGAGATTTCCCTTTGAAGTAATTTTATCGGATTGAGTCTTTAAAGACTTGAGAACACTTGATGTATGTCTTGCCGTGCGTATCTGTGGTGACAATGGGATATCACGTGCCACTTGATGTATGTTTTGGTGACCAACTTGCGGGTTCCGCCCATGAACCTATGCATAGGGGTTGGCACACGTTTTCGTCCTGATTCTCCGGTAGAAACTTTGGGCACTCTTTGAGGTTCTATGTGTTGGATTGAGTAGATGAATTGAGATTGTGTGATGCATATCATATAATCATACCCACGGATACTTGAGGTGACATTGGAGTATCTAGGTGACATTAGGGTTATGGTTGATTTGTATCTTAAGGTGTTATTCTAGTACGAACTCTAGGGTTGTTTGTGACACTTATAGGAATAGCCCAACGGATTGATTGGAAAGAATAACTTTGAGGTAATTTCGTACCCTACCATAATCTCTTCGTTTGTTCTCCGCTATTAGTTGCTTTGGAGTGACTCTTTGTTGCATGTTGAGGGATAGTTATATGATCCAACTATGTTATTATTGTTGAGAGGACTTAGACTAGTGAAAGTATGAACCCTAGGCCTTGTTTCCTATCATTGCAATACCGTTTACGCTCACTTTTACCGCTTGCTACCTTGCTATTTTTAAAATTTCAGTTTACAAAAACCTATATCTACCATCCATATTGCACTTGTATCACCATCTCTTCGCCGAACTAGTGCACCTATACAATTTACCATTGTATTGGGTGTGTTGGGTACACAAGAGACTCTTTGTTATTTGGTTGCAGGGTTGCTTGAGAGAGACCATCTTCATCCTACGCATCCCGCGGATTGATAAACCTTAGGTCATCCACTTGAGGGAAATTTGCTACTATCCTACAAATCTGTGCACTTGCAGGCCCAACAACGTCTACAAGAAGAAGGTTGTGTAGTAGACATCACATCGCAGCCCCAAGCTTTAAGACACGACAACTTTTGGTTTCTTGCCAAACCATAGTTCATAAGGTGTCGTCTCAACGGATTGAGATGGTGCCCTATTTAATGTGAATGCAGCCGTCTCTAAAGCATAACCCCAAAATGATAGCGGTAATTCAGTAAGAGACATCATAGATCGCACCATATCCACTAAAGTACGATTACGACATACGGACACACCATTATGTTGTGTTGTTCCGGGTGGCGTGAGTTGCGAGACTATTTCCGCATTGTTTCAAATGAAGACCAAACTCGTAACTCAAATATTCTCCTCCACGATCAGATCGTAGAAAATTTATTTTCTTGTTACGATGATTTTCCACTTCACTCTGAAATTCTTTGAACTTTTCAAATGTTTCAGACTTATTTTTCATCAAGTAGATATACCCATATCTGCTCAAATCATCTGTGAAGGTGAGAAAATAATGATACCCGTCGCGAGCCTCAATATTCATTGGACCACATACATCAGTATGTATGATTTCCAATAAATCTGTTGCTCGCTCCATTGTTCCGGAGAACGGAGTTTTAGTCATCTTGCCCATGAGGCATTGTTCGCAAGTACCAAGTGATTCATAATCAAGTGATTCCAAAAGTCCATCAGAATGGAGTTTATTCATGCGCTTTACACCAATATGACCCAAACGGAAGTGCCACAAATAAGTTGCACTATCATTATCAACTTTGCATATTTTGGTTCAATATTATGAATATGTGTATCACTACTATCGAGATTTAATAAAAATAGAACACTCTTCAAGGGTGCATGACCATAAAAGATATTACTCGTATAAATAGAACAACCATTATTCTCAGATTTAAATGAATAACCGTCTCGCATCAAACAAGATCCAGATATAATGTTCATGCTCAACGCTGGCACCAAATATCAATTATTCAGGTCTAAAACTAATCCCGAAGGTAGATGTAGAGGTAGCGTGCCGACCGCGATCACATCGACTTTGGAACCATTTCCCATGCGCATCGTCACCTCATCCTTAGCCAATCTTCGCTTAATCTGTAGTCCCTGTTTCGAGCTGCAAATATTAGCAACAGAACGAGTATCAAATACCCAGGTGCTACTGCGAGCATTAGTAAGGTACACATCAATAACATGTGTATCACATATACCTTTGTTCACCTTGCCATCCTTCTTATCCGCCAAATACTTGGGGCAGTTCCGCTTCTGGTGACTAGTCCGTTTGCAGTAGAAGCACTCGGTCTCAGGCTTAGGTCCAGACTTGGGTTTCTTCACTTGAGCAGCAACTTGCTTGCCGTTCTTCTTGAAGTTCCCCTTCTTCCATTTACCCTTTTTCTTGAAACTAGTGGTCTTATTGACAATCAACACTTGATGCTCCTTCTTGATTTCTACCTTCGCAGCCTTTAGCATTGCGAAGAGCTCAGGAATTGTCTTATCCATCCCTTGCATATTATAGTTCATCACGAAGCTCTTGTAGCTTGGTGGCAGTGATTGAAGAATTCTGTCAATGACACGATCATCGGGAAGATTAACTCCCAGTTGAATCAAGTGATTGTTATACCCAGACATTTTGAGTATATGCTCACTGACAAAACTATTCTCCTCCATCTTGCAACTATAGAACTTATTGGAGACTTCATATCTCTCAATCCGGGCATTTGCTTGAAATATCAACTTCAACTCCTGGAACATCTCATATGCTCCATGACGTTCAAAATGTCGTTGAAGTCCCGATTCTAAGCCGTAAAGCATGGCACACGGAACTATTGATTAGTCATCAGCTTTGCTCTGCTAGACGTTCATAACATCTGGCGTTGCTCCTGCAGCATGTTTGGCACCTAGCGGTGCTTCTAGGACGTAATTCTTTTGTGCAGCAATGAGGATAATCCTCAAGTTACGAACCCAGTCCGTGTAGTTGCTACCATCATCTTTCAACTTAGCTTTCTCTAGGAACGCATAAAAATTCAACGGAACAACAACACGGGCCATCTATCTACAACAACATAGACATGCAAAATACTATCAGGTACTAAGTTCATGATAAATTAAAGTTCAATTAATCATATTACTAAAGAACTCCCACTTAGATAGACATCCCTCTAATCATCTAAGTGATCACGTGATCCATATCAACTAAACCATGTCCGATCATAACGTGAGATGGAGTAGTTTTCAATGGTGAACATCACTATGTTGATCATATCTACTATATGATTCACGCTTGACCTTTCGGTCTCAGTGTTCCGAGGCCATATCTGCATATGCTAGGCTCGTCAAGTTTAACCCGAGTATTTTGCGCGTGCAAAACTGGCTTGCACCCGTTGTATGTGAATGTAGAGCTTATCACACTCGATCATAACGTGGTGTCTCGGCACGACGAACTTTCGCAATGGTGCATACTTAGGGAGAACACTTGTACCTTGAAATTTAGTGAGAAATCATCTAATAATGCTACCGTCGAACTAAGCAAAATAAGATGCATAAAGGATAAACATCACATGCAATCAATATAAGTGATATGATATGGCCATCATCATCTTGTGCCTTTGATCTCCATATCCAAAGCACCATCATGATCACCATCATCACCGACATGACACCTTGATCTCCGTCGTAGCATCGTTGTCGTCTCGCCAACTATTGCTTCTACGACTATTGCTACCGCTTAGTGATAAAGTAAAGCAATTACATGTCGATTGCATTTCATACAATAAAGCGACAACAATATGGCTCCTGCCAGTTGCCGATAACTCTGTTACAAAACATGATCATCTCATACAATAAATATAGCAGCAAGTATTAACCATATCACATCACAACATGCCCTGCAAAAACAAGTTAGACGTCCTCTACTTTGTTGTTGCAAGTTTCACGTCGCTGCTACGGGCTGAGCAAGAACCGTTTTTACCTATGCATCAAAACCATAACGATATTTCGTCAAGTATGTGCTGTTTTAACCTTCGACAAGGACCGGGCGTAGCCACACTCGATTCAACAAAAGTTGGAGAAACTGACACCCGCCAGCCACCTGTGTGCGAAGCACGTCCGTAGAACCAGTCTCGCGTAAGCGTACGCGTAATGTCAGTCCGGGCCGCTTCATCCAACAATACCGCCGAATCAAAGTATGACATGCTGGTAAGCAGTATGACTAGTATCGCCCATAACTCACTTGTGTTCTACTCGTGCATATAACATCTATGCATAAACCTGGCTCGGATGCCACTGTTGGGGAACGTAGTAATTTCAAAAAAATTCCTACGCACACGCAAGATCATGGTGATGCCTAGCAACGAGAGGGGAGAGTGCTGTCCATGTACCCTCGTAGACCGAAAGCGGAAGCGTTATGACAACGTGGTTGATGTAGTCGTACGTCTTCACGATCGACCGATCCTAGTACCGAACGTGCGGCACCTCGGCGATCTGCACACGTTCAGCTCGGTGACATCCCACGAACTCATGATCCAGTAGAGCTTCGAGGGAGAACTTCGTCAGCACGACGACATGATGACAGTGATGACGAAGTTACCGGCGCAGGGCTTCGCCTAGGCACTACGACGATATGACCGAGGTAGACATGACCGAGACATGTCTCCGGTCAATAACCAATAGCGGAACCTGGATGCTCATATTGGCTCCTACATATTCTACGAAGATCTTTATCGGTCAAACCGCATAACAACATACGTTGTTCCCTTTGTCATCGGTATGTTACTTGCCCGAGATTCGGTCGTCGGTATCTCAATACCTAGTTCAATCCCGTTACAGGCAAGTCTCTTTACTCGTTCCCTAATACATCATCCCGCAACTTACTCATTAGTCACATTGCTTGCAAGGCTTATATTGATGTGCATTACCGAGAGGGCCCAGAGATACCTCTCCGACAATCGGAGTGACAAATCCTAATCTCGATCTATGCCAACTCAACAAGTACCATCGGAGACACCTGTAGAGCATCTTTATAATCACCCAGTTACATTGTGACGTTTGATAGCACACAAAGTGTTTCTCCGGTATTCGGTGGTTGCATAATCTCATAGTCATAGGAACATTTATAAGTCATGAAGAAAGCAATAGCAATATACTAAACGATCAAATGCTAAGCTAACGGAATGGGTCAAGTCAATCACATCATTCTCTAATGATGTGATCCCGTCAATCAAATGACAACTCATGTCTATGGCTAGGAAATTTAACCATTTTTTATTCAACGAGCTAGTCAAGTAGAGGCATACTAGTGACACTCTATTTATCTATATATTCACACATGTACTAAGTTTCGGATTAATACAATTCTAATATGAATAATAAACATTTATCACAATATAAGTAAATATAAATAACAACTTTATTATTGCCTCTAGGTCATATTTCCTTTAAAAACAATCCCTGAAAAGTAATAGGGTTAATATCGCGAGAAGCAAACTAGTTAACAAGAAGGGAAGCTTAGAACCAAACTGCGCCCTAGCCCATGAGCAAGCACGTGTTTGGAAAACCCCCAGCGTAGGCGTGAGAGCTATATCTTGCTTTATGCGAGATGGAAGCTACTCTCGATTGATGGAATAGCTCTCTCATGTGAGACTTGGCCGACCCGTTTTTCTAGGGGTTTTCCGCAAGCAAACGATTTAATAGTTTAAGCGTTTCGGTAGTGATCACTGCACTGGGTTTTTGCTCCGATCGTTTCTCTTTTTTCATTTATTTTTTGTTTCTTTGTCGGTTTCTTTGGTTTTTTTTCTTTGTTTTTCACCGGTTTCTTCATATCTTTATATGTTTTCATTGGTTTTGTCTTCATTTCTTTCATAGTTCTTACTTGTTTTCTTTGTTTTTCATGGGTTCAATTTATCGAGCCTTCGTTGTTTAATCGTCGATTTTCTTCGGGTTTTTTTCTCAGTTTTCAAAGGTTTTTTTAATCTTTTTCTACTTTTATTCTTTCTTTATTCTTTCTTGGTTTTCTTGTTTCATTGTTCCTTTTTTGTTTTTATTGATTTTCTGTACACATTTAATATTTTCCGTATACATCAGAAACATTTTAATATACACGTTTAAGATTTTTCAATAAACGATTACCATTTTTGAAATTCTTATAGTTTTTTATGTCTACTTTTTTTCATACACATTGCACATTTTTTGTATATATCTAATACATTTCACTTATACACGTTAGCATTGTTCAAATACTAATTTAACATTTCTTCAATACATGGTCCACGGTCTTTCTATAAAGATTTTCTAACCATTTCCAATTTCTTGATTACATATTTCAAGTACAAGATTAACATTTTTTAATACATAGTGAACATCATTTCTACAAATATTTAACATTTTCTAAATGCTTGATTACAAAATTTCAAGTACAAGAAAAGAAATTTAAATACGTGGCCAACATTTTTCTATACATATTCAACATTTTTGAAATGATAGGTCAAAAAAGTTAAATAGAATATTTATATTTTTTAATACATGGTCAACATTTTTTTCCATACTTGTTTTACATTCCTTTGAAATACTTGATTAGCATTTTTTAATTCATGATCAACATTTTCTTACACATTGTATGCTTTTGTATACATTTTTTGTACATGTTTAACATTTTCCAACTGTATAATAAATATTTAAAAATTATTCTGCCAAATATTTGTAATACATATGATTATAATTTTTTGAATTGCAAACCAGAGTAAGAAAAACAATCAGAAAACAAAAACATGAAAGAAAACAGAGAAAAAAATGAGGTTGTGGCCTCCAACGCACCTGGACCAGCCCATCTGACGCCGCCATTGAGAGGATAAGCGAGCTCGCGCCGGTTTGGCGGCTTAAGCACCAGATATAAGCTACCGCGCAAGCCAGCGGACACGGGAAACTTTTGTCTAATTCATGAACTTTTTTTATATCACCAAACTTTTTTTAAATAAGTGAACTTTAGTCAAATTCATGATTTTTCAGATTAATGAACATTTTTCTTGCTAATTTAATGGACCGCATTTTCGAATCCATAAGCTTTTTCGAAAATCTGTTAAGTTCTTTTGAAATACGGAACTTTTTCAAACTTCATGAACGTTTTTTCCAAGATCATGAACATTTTTATAAAAAATCCATGAGCTTTTTTCAAATTGACATCTTTTAAAAAAATCCATGGACTTTTTTCAATATCCATGACCTTGTTTCAAATTAGCAAACTTTTTTGCTAAAATTCATGAACTTTTTTTCAAAATCATGAACTTTCTTTGATTTAAATTTTTTTAAAAAAATCCATTTCCTCTTTTTCAATATGATTTTTTGGGAAAAAAATCATGATCAATGATCGGCGCTGAACTGGCCCAATAAATCGACGTCAAACTACGAAAACCTGCAACTATCCGAACCTACTATCTAATCTTTTGTTGAGCCGGCCCTTGAGGGGTGGCACGTTGGTGCCAACTAGTCTCTCTGGCGCTTGTGGCGCTCTGGAGGAACTCCCTATGAGACATAGGGGCGACCCAGCGTAGGGCGGTTAGAGTTGAAATCTCCTATGTGTGACTCCATGCGGTAAACTGAGCATGACGTACAGGGGATTCCGACTGGGCCGGGAATTAGCAATGTAACGAAAATACTATAGCTGCTCATTAGCTACTCCAGTTCCTCGTAGCGTTTCTACTGTAAAGTGTAGTTAAAAATCTTGCATGTTCCTCGAGCGGACAATGGCAGCACTTTGGTGTCGCTTTCCTTCTCGGAGGCATCGTTCTCGAGTGGTCTTGGCCTGGCAGAGCCATCGACTTGGGTGGTGCGTGGCCTTGGGGCCAGCGTGGAAGTTGGAGCATCGGCTCTGGATCTTGTCGTCATGGAGGGGTGCCGACATTGGTCACGTTTGTGGTAGTGTCTTTAGACAGCCTGGTGCACGCCCACGGGGTCAGCGTGGAGGTCGGAGCGGCAACTCCGGATATGATTGTTGGGTGCCGGCTCCGGTTGCTCCGGCGACGAAGCTGGCGGCTCACCTGGTGCGCAAACTCGGGGTCTGCGTGTGTTGATGGTGCCCTGTTGGGAGCGCGCTGTAATGGTTTTCGCTCCGGGTTCCGTTAATTAAACCGGCAATTCTCTTCTATCTTTTTTCAATGAATCTGGCCCTAAGGGACCGCGTTTCAAAAAAATCTTGCAAACACATTTTCTTTAAACTCAATATTTTCTCAAAACACGAATATTTTTAAAATTCATATAAAATTTGGAAAAGACAAATAATTTTCAAAACTTTTAAATCTTGATTTTTTATTTAAAGCTGAAAACATGTTCTGAAATTACGAACAACTATTGTAAAACGTGGATATTTTTGAAAATTGTGAGTATATTTTGAAAATTTTGTTTTTCTTAATAAATTGTGAACAATTTTGGAAATCTCAAACATTTTTTAGATAGCACGAACATTTTAGCAACCATTAGAAGGTTCGCAAAATCGGGATCGATGTGATCCATATGGGCCAGCCTAATCCACCAATTCCCTGTGCGAAGTAATGACTATTGCACGCATAGGGCATCCGATAGGAAATTGCCTTAGAGTTGGCACTTGATAACGAGACATTCTATCCATCACTTTGTGCGATGGAATGGCAGGAAACGGACAGTGGGATGGCGTTAATGGTTTGGCCCAGTCATCGCACCTCTCTCCCCTTCGGCCTTGGAGTGATTCTTTCTTCATCTTTTTTCCTCAGCTTTCCTTACTTTTTCATTCCCTCTTTCCTTTTCCCTCACTTTTTTACATGAACAACTTTTATTACTATACGCGAATTTAAAAATTTTTCGATTTTTGATAAGTTCAGGAATTTAGAAAAATGTTAGCAATTTTAAAAAATATATGAATTCCAAAATGTTCCCTAATTTCGAAGTGTTCATGAATTTTTAATTAGTTTTTATTTTTTGAAAAAACTTTCACGAAAATAAAAAATAACTAAAAAAGGGAGAATAATCATAGAGGTAAGAAACAAAGAAGAAAACCAAAAGGAAATACAAAGAAACCTACCTAACAACTGAAGAAACAAATACAATGGTGGGAATGAAAAAACAACTTGGGTCAGCCCATGGTGCGCTTTCGCATGTCCGGTTGCCTGACAAATAGTCGCGTAGAGCGACGAATAGGGTTGTTCTTTGGAAAAGGCGCCAAAGCCTTGAGGACCATCCAGTTTGCACTACCGAATTGGAAAGGGTCTCCTTTCAATCTTGATGTATCCTGTTTTGTCCTGACAAACGCAGTCAGACTCTCGCATCTTGAGTCAAGAATCATGAAGCCTTGGGGAACTATTACACACAGGCTGTTCTCAATAGATCATATTGTGCGGTTGTGCCATCATTGCATTTACACACGTAATATTTCAGTAAAGCAGAGAATTGCTTGTGTGGCAAACGGGGGTACAAAATTTGTGTGTCGCAATTACCGTGATTGAACTGCCATTTTATTGTCAATGTGATTAAATGCACAAAAATATGACGATTAGCCGCCACTTGCATGAGTACTTATTGCCAAGCCAAACGAAACATGATTTTATTTGGTATAAGCAAATAAAACTTGGCATAGTTGAATCGGTTTTCAAGGGAAAATAGTGAGAAAATTTGACAAAACTAGAAAACGGAGATGATGTATGGAGGGGAATGAAAGAAAGAAATGTAAGTCGTAACCCTAAATAATTTTAAAACTTGGATATTAACCAATCACATTATGCCAGATCTTGCCTTTTTGGGTTTAGTGCTAAAATACCAAAAGTATCATTTCAATAACATTCAAACCATTGTCCCCAGAAAATAAAAACCAAAGACTTCAAAAAAATCAATAAAAACTCAAAGATATACGAAAATTCGAAAAATCATTCAATTTTTTTTTGAAATACAAGGTTACTATTTTTGTTGTTGTTGTGATAGGTTGTATATATCATCTCACCAATTTTCCATATTTTCAGATATCATTCAATATATTTTTCAAACAAAAATCTCAAACAAGTTTCTAAATATCCGTGTAATGTTTCTGTTTGAAGGGAATAAGAATAAAATGAAACTAATATATGAGATCTCTTTGGAATGTTTCCGAAACTTGTTCAATTATCGTTTGAATGTAGAACCCGTGTGAATGTTTATGTTTCAAACTTTCTGAAACAATGAAATATCTCTAACATAGTTCATAGAACTTGAATAAAAATGATTTTTTAATATACTGAAATAATTTATTTGCATTGGAATATATCGCAATAACTAAAAAATCTGACTATTTTTTAGTAATTTTTTAAAGATGAAATCTCACTGATATAATTCATAAAATCCAAATACAAATGTTTTGGTAATGCATTGAAATAACTGAAGAAATTTGAAGCAAAATATGTCACCCAAAGTTATTTTGGAAACATTTCACTTGAAACAATGAAATATTTGGTACATGTATGAATGTATCTTGAACTATTTTAAAAGATGGTTTAAACAATGCAATCTAAACTAAATTAAATGTACCCAAGACCCGTTTACTCTCAAGGATTTGCCATGAAGAATTCAAATATGTAGAAATATCATAAATGGGATTTTGTTTTTGTTAAAAGGAGACCAATTATCTTAATTATCATTTTAAATAAAATATGTGCCTTATGGATGAGGAGAGGCAATGCATGCAACCATCATTTCTATGTACACACTCTCTGACTTTCCCTGACGTGAAGCTAACGTGGGAGGTACTGGTTTGTATTTGTTGTTGTCCCGAAATCGCATTGGAATGCCTAACGCACGCAGAAATCTCAAAGCATTATTAAATATATGATAGTGTTGCTCCGCTAGGTAGCAGAGCCGTCAAAAAATCTTGGTTCTATACCCTATCCACAACAAAAATAGAATATTGGGGCGATCTGTGAGGCAGATGAGTACTGGCACTAACAATATCTAGCCAATGTAGTGGTAGCTTAAGATTTGAGGCCACATTCTAGTCGTTGACTGGACCCAATAGTGGAGTATTGGAGGCTAGGATGATAACTTATACACCTTCCTATGCAGGTGAAAACCCTAGGTCTAGCCTTCACATTTCAGACTCGATGAGCACGACATTCTACAATATCGTCTTTATAAGTGTGTTGTTGTGTAGTAATTGGACTGGTTGTGTGGGAGTGAAAACCTTGATTTCTTGAATTTGATGACTATCGTATGGTTCATTCATATTTCTCATTGAAAGCATTGCATGATGACAAAAGGCCATGTTTTTTCACTTTGACCAAAAAGCCATAAAAGCTCCTAAATATGTGCTTTTGGAGCTTTTATGGCTTTTTGGCCAAAGTGGAAAAGCTGCAAAAATAGAAGCAAAATCCCAAACAAACCGGGCCATAGTCTTTTACTTTGTTATTGTTGTGCAATTGTTGTCTTTCGGCTTCACTATGTTGCCACTTTTTTCATGAAGTTTAAACAGCCTTGTTACATGCGTCCTCAGTTGGTGCAACGGTGGAGGGTTGATTATTTCATTATCTAGAAAAATATATATTTCAAGAATGTGTACCATCATGTGTTTATTTTTTTGTAAAAAGGACTCAGATCTATTCTTAAAGTTTATCAGGAAAACAAAGCTCCCCCAACATAAAAAAGAATAGATTGAGGTCCCTGGACCACTGAACGACCACTATTGTCGCCAGAACGAGACGCCGACGCGCCTCTATCGCCACTTCCATACTGGAAGTCAGGAAGTCTTCGTGCACTTGCCCCTTAATGACCCACAAGTATAGGGGATCTATCGTAGTCCTTTTGATAAGTAAGAGTGTCGAACCCAACGAGGAGTAGAAGGAAATGATAAGCAGTTTTCAGTAAGGTATTCTCTGCAAGCACTGAAATTATTGGTAATAGATAGTTTTGTGATAAGGTAATTTGTAAAGAGTAACAAGTAACCAAAGTAAATAAGGTGCAACAAGATGGCCCAATCCTTTTTGTCAAAAAGGACAAGCCTGGACAAACTCTTATATAAAGGAAAGCGCTCCCGAGGACACATGGAAATTATCGTCAAGCTAGTTTTCATCATGCTCATATGATTCACGTTCGTTACTTCGATAATTTGATATGTGGGTGGACCGGTGCTTGGGTACTGCCCTTCCTTGGACAAACATCCCATTTATGATTAACCCCTCTCGCAAGCATCTGCAACTACGAAAGAAGAATTAAGCTAAACCTAACCATAGCATGAAACATATGGATCCAAATCAGCCCCTTACGAAGCAACGCATAAACTAGGGTTTAAGCTTCTGTCACTCTAGCAACCCATCATCTACTTATTACTTCTCAATGCCTTCCCCTAGGCCCAAACAATGGTGAAGTGTCATGTGTCGACGTTCACATAACACCACTAGAGGAAAGGCAACATACATCTCATCAAAATATCGAACGAATGCCAAATTCACATGACTACTTATAACAAGACTTCTCCCATGTCCTCAGAAACAAACATAACTACTCACAAATCATATTCATGTTCATAATCAGAGGGGTATTAATATGCATAAAGGACCTGAACATATAATCTTCCACCGAATAAACCAACTAGCATCAACTACAAGGAGTAATCAACACTACTAGCAACCCACAGGTACCAATATGAGGTTTTGAGACAAAGATCGGATACAAGAGATGAACTAGGGTTTGAGAGGAGATGGTGCTGGTGAAGATGTTGACGGAGATTGACCCCCTCCCGATGAGAGGATCGATGGTGATGACGATGGTAACGATTTCCCCCTCCCGGGGGGATGTTTCCCCGGCAGAACAACTCCGTCGGAGCCCTAGATTGGTTTCGCTAGGTTCCGCCTTGAGACAGCGGCGCTTAGTCCCGAAAGCTTCCTTCTTATTTTTTCCAGGGCAGAAGACACCTTATACCAGAAGATGGGCATCAGGGGGCTGCCAGGTGGCCCACGAGGCAGGGGGCGCGCCCTCCACCCTCGTGGACGGTGGGTGGCCCCCCTCTGGTGCTTTCTTCGCCCGATATTTTTAATATATTCCAAAACTGACTTCCTGGAGTTTCAGGACTTTTGGAGTTGTGCAGAATAGGTCTCTAATATTTGCTCCTTTTCCAGCACAGAATTCCAGCTGCCGACATTCTCCCTCTTCATGTAAACCTTGTAAAATAAGAGGGGAAAAGCATAAGTATTGTGAGATAATGTGTAATAACAGCCCATAATGCAATAAATATTGATATAAAAGCATGATGCAAAATGGACGTATCAACTCCCCCAAGCTTAGAACTAGCTTGTCCTCAAGCGGAAGCCGGTATAAAAAAATATGTCACATGTTTAGAGATAGAGGTGTCGATAAAGTAAAATATACTCATATGATTTCTTATGCTGAAGTAACAATCTACTCACAATGTAGAATATGAATCAGAAACTTCATTGAAAAACTAACAAACTATAATCTCAGTCATTGAAGCAATTGCAATTTATCATAACATCGGAAAGAGTCAATATAAGAGCTTTTCAGCAAGTTCACATACTCAACTATCATTTGGTCTTTCACAATTGCTAACACTCATGCAATACTTATGGGTATGAAGTTTTAATCGGACACAAAGAAAGATAGGGGCTTATAGTTTTGCCTCCGAACATTTTACCTCAAGGGTAACATCAACAATAATGTTTTATGAAAATCCACATCAAATTGGATGTATCTATCAGGATCTTTCCAACACATAGTGCTTGCCAAAGGATAAAGTGTAAGAAGGAAAGGTGAAGATCACCATGACTCTTGTATAAGGTATAAGACAAGAATAAAAGATAGGCCCTTCACAGAGTGAAGCAGAGGTTGCCATGTGCTTTTATGGTTGGATGCACAAAATCTTAATGCAAAAGAACGTCACTTTATATTACCACTTGTGATGGGGAACTTTATTATGCAGTGCATCGCTTTTAATTCTTCCATATCACAAGCTCGTATAAATCTTATTCTCTCCACACTAATAGATCATACATATTTAGAGAGCAATTTTTATTGCTTGCAACAATAACAACTTAATTGAAGGATCTTATTCAATCCATAGGTAGATATGTTGGACTCTCATGGCAAATATGGGTTTAAGGATATTTGGAAGCACAAGTAGTATCTCTACTTGGTGCAAAGAATTTGGCTAGCATGAGGGGGAAAGGCAAGCTCAACATGTTGGATGATTCAGGACAATATAATTTATTTCAGATATAAGAAAACATAACTCATTACGTTGTCTTCCTTGTCCAACATCAACCTTTTAGCATGTCATATTTTAATGAGTGCTCACAATCATAAAATATGTCCAAGATAGTATATTTATATGTTAAAACCTCTCTTTCTTTATTACTTCCTATTAATTGCAACGATGACCAAAACTATGTTTGTCAACTCTCAACAACTTTTATTCATCATACTCTTTATATGTGAAGTCATTACTCTCCATAAGATCAATATGATCTCTTTATTTCTTTTTGTTCTTTCTATTATTCTTTCTTCTTTTATTCCCTCAAGATCATAGCAAGATAACCAAGCCCTTGACTCAATACTAATATTTATTATATATAGCTCACAGGCTTAATTACATAGATAAAGATCAACACAAAAACTCAAAGCTAGATCATACTAAACTTTATTCTACTAGATCAAGATATAACCAAAAGGATCGAACTAAGAAAAACAGTAAAGATAGAAGTGTGATGGTGATACGATACCGGGGCACCTCCCCCAAGCTTGGCAGTTGCCAAGGGGAGTGCCCATGCCCATGTGTTTATGTCTTTTTCTTCGGAGGCGGTGATGATGGAGTTGTTGATGAAGTCATGTCACACATCGAGCGTAGGAGATCTTCCAATTTGCGAATAATGCCCTTGAGTGCGGTGATGTATTTTTGCAAAAAAATATTTTCACGAGTGAGATACTTGTTTTGCACCCGAACTACTTCAATCATCTTGAAAGCTTCTATTTCAGTAGGGGTAAGATGGTTATAGTGAGGTTAAAGGATATCTTCTTCTTCTTCTGCTGACGGAGCTTGATCCTCCGTGGCCTTATTGATCTTATCACCCTTGTTTATCTCCCCAAGTTCTTCTATCTTCATCTCTATCTTCATTAGCTAAGCATTGTCGCCTACGTTGTTGGAGGAGGGGGCCGACATGATGCCTGGCCTTGAAAGCTCGGGCAGAAAACAGCTCGAAACAAAAACAGGAGATATTTGCGTGGTACAGTGGTCAAAACCTTCAAGAGATTATATAATGAATTTTTACCGACCAAAAGAAGTATCGTGTAAGAAAACGGAGTCCAGAGGGCACACGAGGTGCCCATGAGGCAAGGGCGCGCGCCCAGGGGGGTAGGGCGCACCCTTCACCCCCGTGGATGCCTTGTGTCCCTTTCGGACTACTTCTTATTTTCCTATTTTCTTAAATATTCTAAAAGGGAGAAAAAATTCTATTAGAACTGTTTTGGAGTCGGTTTACTTACAGTACCACATACCTATTCCTTTTCGGAGTCTGAAACGTTTTGGAAAGTGTCCCTTATGTACTCCTCGGGGGTTATGGTGTCAATAACATTGGTTTCAACATTTATGGGATTACCTGAGATATAATGTTTGATTCTTTGACCGTTCACCACCTTCGGATTTATACCTTCGAAGTTGTTGATTTTTATGGCACCGGAACTGTCGGGGATATACCCCGCGGTATGACCCGGCCGGAGTTATCACCCGGCTGGGACTTGGTAAACCGGCAGGTGTTAAGTCAGATGATAACCCGGCAGGCAATCATAAACCGGCAGGAGTCATAACCCGGCAGACAATCATAAACCAGCAGACAGAGTCGCCTGGGGTTAGTAAGCCTGAGACGTTATGAAGCCCGAGACGTTATGAAGTCTAAGACGTTAAGCAGCCCATGAAGAGAAGTCAGAATAGTTTAAGTCTTAATCCAAGTTGAACTCTACATGTAACCCGCACCTTCAACATATATAAGGAGGGGCAGTGTGACGCCCGAATAATTAGACTACAATGAACCTTTGCTAATGATGCCACGTCACCTCGATTACTGTTGCTAATCTCGCGTTAGTTCGAAAACGGTTCGAATTCAAATTCAAAATCAAGCAAACAATAAAAATTTTCAAATATTAAAACTAAAGTGTTCGGAGTGTGCCAAATAATTCATAAGTAATATTGGTGGGTAAACCAAGTCTTTAAAAAAATTAAATGCACTAAACTAAATAAAACAGTAGCAAAAACAATTAGATAAATGCCTTTTATTAATTATAAAATATTAAACCATTTTATTTGAGGTTTAAAACTTTTTGTGGCAGTGGTGTAATTAGTAAAACTAATTTAGGTACTACTAAAATATTTTACAAAACTAAAATAGATTGAAGAATGAAATAAAACAGAAAAGAAATAATACAAAAAATAGAAAGACCCCCCCTTGTCCACTGGGCTTAGACCCAACTGGCCTCTGGTCCGGCAGGCCGGCCCACCCCACTTCCCCCTTAACCCTACTGCCCCCCTCCCATGACCTAGAACCCATCCCCCCCCCCACGACCACACTTTCCCCCGATCCCCCCCTCTCTGCTCGTTCTGGATCGGGGCAGGAAACCGCCGACGCCACGACGCTGTCGCCATCCACGGTCGCCGGAGCCGCCCCCTCGTCTACCTCCACCTCGTCGGGCGCCTCGTCGTCCTCGTCCCCGAGAGCCACTCATCGGAGCTCCTCTGCCTCACCCCCCTCGTCGGATCTGCACCGCCGCCCATCCCCGACACCTCCCCGAGCAACGCTGCCCTTAACCCTACGGCCCTAGTGAGCGCCTCCCTCTCCTCATCTCTCCCTCATCGCACCGTGCCTGCAAGCCGCCCTCTGCCCCACGGACGCATCTCCGTGCACGCCGTCCCGGCAGCGCCCACACGCCTCGCGGCCTCGTCCGACGCTCGTGCCTCGCTCACCCCGCTTACGCCGCGCTGGCGCCCCCTGTCCCCGTGCGCCACGCCGCCTCATCCCTGTTGTGCATGTAGGCCGCGCGCGCCCGTGCTTGCCCACGCCCCGCGGCCTCCCCGCGCCGTGCTCGGCCCGCTTCTGTGGCCTCGGGCACAAGCGCCCGCACCCAGCGCCCGCCCCGTTAACCGCCGCCCAAACCCGCTAAGGCCCTCTGGGCCACAGACACGTGGGACCCCCAGAACGTTTTTGTTAAAAAAGAAGAAAACAAAAAGAATAAAATTAATAAATAATAAAACTTTAAATAAATAATAGTTAAAATGCTAATTAATCAATCAATTAACTTAATTTAAACTTAATTAATTAATCTAATTAACTAGTTAGTTAATTAAACAATAATTAGATTAGCTAAACCCTAATTAAACTATCAGAGTATGACAAGTGGGACCCACACGTCAGTTTGACCAGTCAACACATCTGTTTACTGCTGATGTCATACTGACGTCATGATGACATCAGCATGCACTATTCTGGATAATGTTGTATTAAATTAATTCTAAAAATGATTTAAAACTTTTAGAAAATCATATAAAATAAACCGTACCTCGGAGGAAAATACTTTCTACATGAAAGTTGCTCAGAACGATGAGACGAACCCGGATACGCAGCCCGTTCGTCCGCCACACACCCCTAACATATCAAACTCACAACTTTCCCCCTCCGGCTCCTCTGCCCAAAAGCGCGAAACACCGGGGATACTTTCCCGGATATTTCCCCCCTTCACCGGTATCACCTCATACCGCGTTAGGGCACCCCTAGCACCGATACTTGTCATGTCATGCATCGCTATGCATCTGTTTGCTCAAATAATTATTGTTTCTTCCCCCTCTTCTCTCGCTAGACACCGAGACCGACGCTGCTGCTATCGAGTACGACTATGGGGTTGACGACCCCTCTCTCTTGCCAAAGCAACCAGGCAAGCCCCCCCCCCTTGATCACCAGATATCGCCTACTCTACTCTCTACTGCTTGCATTAGAGTAGTGTAACATGTTACTGCTTTCCGTTATCCTATTCTGATGCATAGCCTGTCTTTGCTACTACTGTTGTTACCTTTACCTGCAATCCTACATGCCTAGTATAGGATGCTAGTTTTCCATCAGTGGCCCTACATTCTTGTCCGTCTGTTGTGCTATACTATCGGGCCGTGATCACTCGGGAGGTGATCACGGGTATATACTATATACTTTATACATGATACATGTGGTGACCAAAGACGGGTCGGCTCGTAGGAGTACCGGCGAGTGGATCTTTGAGGCGGAGCGACAGGGTAGGTTGAGACCACCTAGGAGAGAGGTGGGCCTCGCCCTGTTCGGCGTTCACGGATACTTAACACGCTTAACGAGATCTTGGTATTTGATTTGAGTCTGGCTACTGGCCTATACGCACTAACCAACTACGCGGGGACAGTTATGGGCACTCGACGTCGTGCTATCAGCCGAAGCACTTCGTGACGTCAGCGACTGAGTGGCGCGCGCCGGATTAGAACGTAGGCCCGCTCTTGTATTAAGGGGGCTAGTTCTGCTTCCGGCCGCGTACGCAACGTGCAGGTGTGCTATGGGCGATGGGCCCAGACCCCAGTGCGCTTAGGTTTAGACCGGCGTGCTAACCTCTCTGTTGTGCCTAGGTAGGGCTGCGACGTGTTGATCTTCCGCGGTCGGCATGACCTCGAAAAGTGTGTCCGGCTAAATGGGATCAAGCGTGTTGGGTTATGTGGTGCGCCCCTCCAGGGAAGTTAATCTGTTCAAATAGTCGTGATCTTCGGTAACAGGACGGCTTAGAGTTGTACCTTGACCTTATGACAACTAGAACCGGATACTTAATGAAACACACCCTTCCAAGTGCCAGATACAACCCGGTGATCGCTCTCTAACAGGGCATCGAGGAGGGGGTCGTCGGGTAGGTTTATGCTATGCGATGCTACTTGAAGGACTTCAGTCTACTCTCTTCTATATGCTGCAAGACGGAGGCTGCCAGAAGCGTAGTCTTCGACATGATTAGCTATCCCCCTCTTATTATGGCATTCTGCAGTTCAGTCCACTGATATGGCCATCTACACATATATCCATGCATATGTAGTGTAGCTCCTTGCTTGCGAGTACTTTGGATGAGTACTCACGGTTGCCTTGTTCCCCCCTTTTCCCATTTCTCTACCCGATTGCTGCGACCAGATGATGGAGCCCAGGATCCAGATGCCACCTTCGACGACGACTCCTACTACACTGGAGGTGCCTACTACTACGTGCAGCCCGCTGATGACGACCAGGAGTAGTTAGGAGGATCCCAGGCAGCAGGCCTGCGCCTCGTTCGATCTGTATCCCCGTTTGTGCTAGCCATCTTATGGCAACATGTTTAACTTATGTCTGTACTCAGATATTGTTGCTTTCGCTAACTCATCTATGATCGAGCACTTGTATTCGAGCCCTCGAGGCCCCTGGCTTGTATTATGATGCTTGTATGACTTATTTTATTTGTAGAGTTGTGTTGTGATATCTTCCCGTGAGTCCCTGATCTTGATCGTACACGTTTGCGTGTATGATTAGTGTACGATTGAATCGGGGGCGTCACAGGCAGGGCACTCCAAGAGGGAGAAAAAAATAATCTTAAGGCTAGACACAACTAAAGGGGAGTCGGCTTATGCGGCAACTCCTTCATGAGCATAATGAGACCTAGCCACAAACAGCATGTAGGGTTGTCACCGGATGATGTTTCCCGGGGCCCGAAGCTGTCTAAATCCTTGTATTGTGTTGCGTCTCTCGATTCCGCTCAACCCCTCTCAAGCTACCACATAGATGCGTCGGCCTCACGACTAAGTCCTCACACTAGGACAAATCCACGACAGTTGGCGCCCACCGTGGGGCCTGCGCACGGTGGTGTTGAGTTCTTGGAGGGATTTTTTCTAGGGTTCGAGAAGTTCACAATTTTTTCGGTTCAAACCGGCGTGGAATGTTCACATCAGCTATGAATTCATTAGTCAAGATTGACGAAGGGTTCTGCAGCGGCGGGCAGGAGATTAAGACTATTTTAGGATTACGCTTGTGAGCTATGGCGCTATCACAAGCCGCCATGATCAACAGTTTTGGTTGCAGCTAAACATCAGATGACTATTGCTCACGATGGATTGCGCTCTGAAGCATTTCATCAGGCGTTACGCGCCTTTTTCATGTTTCAATCTAGCCGAGGACAAGCTACATCAGAATTGTACGTCAGTTGCTGCGTCTCGTCGAAACCAACTACGACCCGGACGAGGAGTCAAAACCGGCTGGGTTGACCCGCCGTGTCCCTCTGCTTTGGGCCGCCCTGACGGTTTCCGCGTCCTTGACCCGGAAAAGATGGCCATGACCCGTGGCTGGACTGGACTCCACCTTCCGTCCGAGTCACTGCTGCGCTTCGTCTGCATCCACAACCCGGATTCACCGCGGTAAACCGCCGCCGCGGCCTTGCTCTACCTCGGCTGAGTCGCCGCCTCCTCCAAACTGCTGTAGTGCCTTGCCTGCTCAAACCGCCACGGCCCCCCGCTGCCGTACTTTGCCTCCGCAGCCGCGCGCTTCGGCCGCCTTCTGCTCCACTGCAGTCGGCTCCCGAGCCCCGTGAACCGGTCATGTTCGCCTCGCTGACAGTGAGCCAGCGCAGGGTCGTCTTGGACGCGCCGGTCTAAACCGCCTCATCCACCCTCACCGCTCTCGCTTCAATCCGAGTAATCACCGCGCACCTCCGACTCTGCGTCGCCATGTCCCTCGCTGTCGGGGGGAATCGGCTTCCTCGAACACCTATGGGGACCGAGCCCCTTACTGGTTCGGCGGGGGGCGGAGGTTGAACGAAGAGCGGATCGAGGCGATGCACACAAGGGATTTTACCCAGCTTCGGGCCGCAAGGATGCGTAAAACCCTACTGCTGCTTTGTGGATTGTATTGTGTTCTTGCTCGGGAGCGCGTGGTGCTACAGTACACACGAGCCATTGGCGAGACCGAGCGTGGCAATGGGTGTCCTCTTTCTCCTACGTGCGCATGGGGCCTCCTTTTATATGCTCAAGGGGTTACCCACAGGTGGCAGCGCAGGTGGGGGCAAAAATGGGAGAGTGCTGTAGTGGGTACAGCTGCCTGCACAGTGGCTGTACAGTGCTATCATACCTAACTCTGACGGCGGGGGACAAGGGCTTTAAATGCCCGTCCGCGTCGCCCAGACGGTGCAGGGAAGTGGACCGTCAGGAGCGCCACCGTTTGCCACGATGGCTACTCTGTCAGCTTCGCTTCGCCACCGCATGCCCCTGGCTGCACAACCTCCCGCCACGTGCGCCTGGAATGCCCCCAGAGCGACACGTTGGTGGGTGAGCTGGAGCGCAGGCACGGGGTGGTAACTTGCCGCGGCAAACGCCTTGCCGCGGTGGATGCCTTGTCGCGCCCGGGAGCTTGTCACTCACCGGGCCTTGCCGAAGCGCGGGACGCGCCGTGGCAAGGTCCTTGTCGTGCCGTGGTTGGCCTTCCCGGCAGGCTCCTCCTGCCGGGGTCTTGTGCTTCGAGCGGTCGTCCCGTCAAGCTCCTCTTGCCGGGGCCTGGCTCTCTTCGGGTGGCCTTCCCGGCAGGCTCCTCCTGCCGGGGCCTTGGCTCAAATACTTTGTTCTTGGATGGCCCAAAAAGGGACCACGGAGAGTCTTGGCGATCGCCTGGCAAGCCTTGCCGCGGGGTGCTATGACTGCCCGTGCGCAAGTTCGGGATACTAAGGTACCCCTACTTTAGTACACCGACAGGAGACCCCGGGCCTGGGCCATACACGGTGCCGAGCGCTGTTGGGCCAGGCCCAAAACAGTGCACGGGCACGCGCGGCCTAGGTCACGCTGCATCTGCTTCTGCGCCCACCACGCCCTTCCCGAACGGTACGCGTCGAACGCGGCATCGTGGGGAGAGGCGTGCATGACGTGGGCGGCGTGCGCGGGGCCGAACCCCGCAGGCATGCGTCACGTCGCGGGCGATTTGTTTATTCGGAAAGGCGAGGCGCCCCCCTCCCCCCTTATAAGCAGGGGAAACAGGGGCAGTCCGCCCACCCGCCAGTTGCGATTCCTCAAAAACCTCCGCCACTTCCTAAGAGAAGTAGCGCTCCGCCCCCCTTCCGCCGCCACCAGTGCCACCGACGCCGTCGACCCCCCTCCCTCTTCCCGCCATGGCCCCGAAGGGCGACAAGGGGAAAGGGAAGGCCGTGAAGTCGGCCGAGGCGCAGCGGCTTGAGGCGCTGCGAAAGGAGCAGGCGACCTTCCCCCCTGAGCTCGATGCGTTGGTCCTGAGGGAGGAATACTACCTCTTCTGGTCGACGAGGACGCGAGCGCATCCGCGCACGAGGGTTCTTCCCGCCGTCGCCCAGAAGGAGTATCTGACCGGGTATCCCTTCTTTGCTCTGTTCTTCTATTGCGGGCTCTGCCCGCCCTTCTCTGAATTTTTCTGCGACATCATGAACACCTACGGGTTCCACCTCCTTGATTTCACCCCCAATGTTGTCTTGACTATGGCAATTTTCGCACACCTTTGCGAAAATTTTGTTAGAGTCTTTCCAAACGTAGCTCTCTTCCGCCACTTCTTCACGCCTCGAGTAGAGAGAGGAGAGCCCCTCTCCGGCGGGATCGCCTGGATCTCGAAGCTTGGCAAGAAGGATGCTTATCTGGAGGGGGAGCTCCGCAGCAAATGGGAGGAATGGAGGGCAGACTGGTGCCTGATCGTCGAGGAGAACCCGCAGCCATTCACTGCCGTGCGCCAAACCCCTGTGGTGCGCGGTAGGGATTGGAGCGACGTGGCCCCGGACGACGACAAGCTGCAGATTGCCATCACCCGGATCCTGCGGCTCAGGCGTGTCGGGCTCACAGTTGGCGCCGTTGGCGCAGATTTCCTCCGCCGCCGCATCGCTCCCCTGCAGGAGAAGGGAAGGCCCGCCTGGGAGTTCCAGAATGCGGCGGACATCATGAGGCTGCGCCCTGGCCTCAACTTCAATTTCACCATCTTGGAGCTTGACGGGACGCTTAGGGCGCTGTTCAAGCACGACCCCGACCACCCCGAATGGTTCAGGCTGCCGCAAGGCATCGTCCTGTTGTGCAACAATTCGTCGCTCAGCCGCATCCTTGCAATGATGCCGCTGTGCGACTCGCACGGGATCGACTCCACTTGGCAGGAGCCCGCCGACGATGTCGTGCGGGCGTTCTTCGACGACTTGGTGGAGAGGCCAGTCGACGCCGACGAGCAGAGGGGCCTCACCCGAGACACCACAGACGCGGAGTTGGCGCGCATCGCCTCCAGGATGGAAGAGGCGGCGGCCGCCGCGGCCGCGGGCGAATTTGGCTTCACATTGGCGGAGGCGGACGCAGCGGAGGCGGAAAGCCTTGCCGACCGAGCGGAGTTTGCCGGCGAGGAAGAGCTTGCCGGGCACGATGCAGGGGCGGACGAGTCCACCGAGGGCACGAGCGGCTTGCCGGAGGCTGACGCCTCTTCCTCCCGACCTTCGGGCAGCTCGTCGCAAGCGGAGCCCCCGGCTCAACCACGGAGGCGCCTCCGCAAGGACGGAGAGGAGGTACGGCAAGCGAGCCAACAGCCGCAGCGCCGCGCGACGCGCTCCGCTGTCTCAGCGGGAGCGGGGTCTTCGCAGGCCGCTGCTTCTGCTCCTGCCGCCCCTCGCGCCATGGCGGCGGCCGGGGCTAGGCCGTCTCGGGCTAGCGCCACCACTGCTTCCGCCAAGCGGCCGAGGGAGCGTACTCCTCCGCCTCCTCGCGCCAGAAGCGGGCCAGTCTTTGACTTCTCCGCGCTCAGCTCCGACGAGGAAGAGGGAGAGGAGTAAGATCCCCGTTGTTCTTATGTTTCTTCAATTCTTGTAGTTGTGTCTCGCATCTCATTCGCTTTCCCCTGAATTTGCCCCTTTTCAGGACTCTGGTTCAGAGGGCGGCAAAGAGAGCCAAGGTCCCGGTGGTCATCCTCGACGACGAGCCCGCCGTGACGGCAGGGGGTGCGCCTGAGATGACCTTATCGGAGCCGCCAACTGGTCCTCAGATCAGCCCCCAGCGCAGCCCCCAGCGTAAGCATATGGCTTGCTTTCTGCCGTTGGGCGCGCCCGGGTGCCCTTCGCTTTTCTTGACATCTTGCTGACGATTTGTGTAGGAGCAGAGCAGCCCCACCAGGAGCGTCCGGAGACCGTCCCCGATGAGCCACCCGCTACGACTACACCGCCAAGGGGGAGTTCCCCGGCAAGGGAGGAGTCCCCGACAAGGGAGCAGCCCCCGACAAGGGAGCAGTCCTCGGCAAGGGAGCAGTCCCCGGTGAGGGAGCAGTCCCGGCAAGGGAGCAGTCCCCGGCAAGGGACGGCGCCGGTGGCCCCTTGGCGACGGAGACCGCGACTGCAGACCCTGGCCCAGGTAACCTTCTCGCCTCGAAACTCCCCTAGGGTTCTTCTTTTTTTTGGATAGTTGCTTGACTTCTCCCCCTCTTTCGGCCTTCAGACCCGCCCGCCACGGACCCGATGGAGACCGAGGTCGTCGTCGAGGAGGACGCGCGCGGCCATACTGACGACGTGGCCGCCACCGGAGAGACGGATGGTGCTGAAGGTCCGGCCAACGAAGAGGCCTCCAAGGCTGCCGCGGGCGAGGGGGGCGATGATCGTACTGACGGCCCGGAGGCCACAGGAGCGCCAGGCGCTGCGTCGACCGCCGACCCTGCCTCCGCAGCGGCGTCGGGCCCCGAGGAGCCCCCGTCAGGCGCCTACCTGAAGACCGGCGACGATATCTTCATCAAGCTCCCCTAGGAATCGACTTCCAGGGCGCCGGTCGAGGGGGAGGCCTTGGATGGAGAGGTGCTCGCCTCCGCCGGGCTGACACTGGTTGACGCGCCAAGCAGCAGCGGCGGCGAGCCCGAGGAGGAGCGGCTGCTCTGGAAGCTGGTGTCGCTCTACCGCGCCCGACAAGCCTAGGTGGAACGCCGGGAAGCGCTTGTCGCGAAGGCGGGAGCGGACATGGAGAAGCGCGCCGGGGAGCTCCGAGAGCTCAACCAGGAGGCCCTCCGATCCTTGGCGGAGGAGCGAAGGCAGCTCGACAAGGCGCGGACGGCCTTCATCCTCGAGAAGGCGGAAGCCGAAGAGTAGCAAAGGCTTGCCGCCGCGGGGCTAGCCGCGCGGGAGGGCGAGCTGGCGCAATAGAAAGCCAGCCTCGCCAACCACGAGGAGGACGTTGCCGCATGCGAGCAAGCGCTCGGCGGAGCCCTCAAGGAGGCGCGAGATGCTGCCGCGGCCGCCGAGACCGCCAAGGAGGCACTGGAGGCGAAGGTGGCGCAGCTCGACACCGACCTCAAGGCGAGCGGCGAGGAGCTCGCCGCGCTCAAGCAGGAGCGCGAGAAGGGTGCCCTCACCCTTGGTGAGCTGCAGGGCCGCTTCGCCGAGAAGATCAAGGAGCTCGACGCCGCCAAGGACTCCAACGCCGATCTTGAGCTGAAGCTGGACACCTTGTCCAAGGCGCTGGACAGCGCCAAGGAGCAGGAGGTGGCCTTGCGGAAGGAGGTCGCGGACAACGAGGCGTTGTTGGAGAGCGCCGCGGTCACCCAGAACGAATTCAGGGCGATGGTGGAGCAGTGGAACGAGGGCCTCATGGACATTGCCGCCTCCATCGACAAGGAGCTGACGCTGCTGGGGATGGAGGGTCACGAGTATCCCTCCGGTGAAAACGTCCCACCCAGCGCCAAGCTCACTTCGTTCTTCAAAGGTGTGGTGGCGGCCCTTCAGCATCTCCGGAACGCGATCCCAGAGCAGCTGGCCGGCGAGACGCCCGACGCCATCGCCGGAGCCCTCGAGAAGGTGTTGGTGAAGATCGCCTTCCGCAACCCCGGCATCAGGCTCACCAACGTCCTCAAATCCCTGCCGGCGGACACTGACCTCGAGGAGATCAGGGCCCTCGTCGCGCCCATCGTGGGGAAGGTGGCCGGGATCAAGAGGATCGAGGGCGACCGCGTGGATTAGGCCGCCTCCCCTTTTCTTTTCTTGTCGCGGCCGGCCAAGTCATGAAAGCGATTCATTAGGGCTGCGACAAGCTTATCTTTGTAATATAACTCTATCTTAGGTAGTGACTGCACTGTTATTTCCTCTACTTGACTCCGTGCTTTGTATGTTTTTGCCCTACGCTTTTGGGGACTTGTCGGCGTAGGCCTCCGCCTTACCGCGGGCTCTGAGTGCGGGACATCAGCAGCCCGCCAGCGGCGCCACTACCGGCAAGAAACCTTGCCGCGGCTAGCTGCAGCTCACTTAAATTGTTGAGCAGGCTCAAAGCAAAGTAAGTGTTGCGACTGCGGTCGCAGCACACTTAAGCTGCCGAGCGAGCTCGAAACAAAGTAAGGATGCCACTCTGGTTGTAGCACACTTAAGTCGTTGAGCGGACTCGAAACGAAGTAAGGGCGCAACTAGCCACGAGCCGGTCCCTCCGCGCACAGGTTTTCCATACAAAGTACGGTCGTTCGAGGAAGATAACCTCAAAATTTTAAAAACTCAATTGCTCAAACTTTGGCAACTTAGCTTTTCCGTGGCTCGCTGCCCGGCAAGGTCGCTTTCCGGTAAGGCGAAACATGGGGCTCGCCGTCGCTTACCGGGGGTCAGTGCTGCACAGAGTGTCAGATAATGCATGCAAAGAATAAAGAGCATGAGATCGACAAGGTGCGCGGAGCACAAGAACTCAATCTGCGCACAGGGTCTGCGCCTGGCTCCGTACAAAGGATCACATGCAACAGCGGCAAGACTTTATACAGAAGGGTGGTTGCCGGACGGGGTCCGACAACCGCGCCTTACGGGCGAAACTTAGGAAGATGCCCAACGTTCCAGGAGTTGCTCACCGGAGCGGTATCTTCGGTCTCAAGGCGGGCAGCGCCAGGCCTATCGACTCGTTTCACCCGGTAAGGGCCTTCCCACTTTCTCGAGACTTCTGGCACTAACCTTGCGGCTATAAAAGCGGCGCAAGGCTTGCTGGTAGCGAGCAGCTCGCACAGCGGCCTGAAGACGGTCCTCCTCGAGGAGCAGCGCATCATCTCGACGCAGCTGCTCTCGCCCGAGCTCAGCGTGAGCGAACACTCGAGGTGGCCCGCATGCGAGATCTGTGGGGCTAACTGCCTCCGCTCTATGGAATAGAGCGAAAGGTTGCCTGGTCATACCAGGGCTTACCTGCACCGAGAGGTGTCGGCGTATGTTCGGATGCCGTGGCACCATGAGCTGGCTCGGCGGCGCCCGTTCCGTCACCGGTGCCGTCCCCACCACCCGCTTGCTCCAGGGGCGGTGGGTTCGACGCGGGCAGACCAGCCACCTCCGGAGCCTTCTTCTTCGGTGGCATGTCGACGAAGATGATGGAGATCTAGCTGGTGCAGACGCCGGATCAGGTTCGCACAACTTCGACGCCCCCTACCTGGCGCGCCAAAGATGTCGGGGGGAATCGGCTTCCTCGAACACCTATGGGGACCGAGCCCCTTACTGGTTCGGCGGGGGGCGGAGGTTGAACGAAGAGCGGATCGAGGCGATGCACACAAGGGATTTTACCCAGCTTCGGGCCGCAAGGATGCGTAAAATCCTACTGCTGCTTTGTGGTTTGTATTGTGTTCTTACTCGGGAGCGCGTGGTGCTACAGTACACACGAGCCGCTGGCGAGACCGAGCGTGGCAATGGGTGTCCTCTTTCTCCTACGTGCGCATAGGGCCTCCTTTTATATGCTCAAGGGGTTACCCACAGGTGGCAGCGCAGGTGGGGGCAAAAATGGGAGAGTGTTGTAGTGGTGTACAGCTGCCTGCACAGTGACTGTACAGTGCTATCATACCTAACTTTGACGGCGGGGGACAAGGGCATTAAATGCCCGTCCGCGTCGCCCAGACGGTGCAGGGAAGTGGACCGTCAGGAGCGCCACCGTTTGCCACGATGGCTACTCTGTCAGCTTCGCTTCGCCACCGCATGCCCCTGGCTGCACAACCTCCCACCACGTGCGCCTGGAATGCCCCTAGAGCGACACGTTGGTGGGTGAGCTGGAGCGCAGGCACGGGGTGGTAACTTGCCGCGACAAACGCCTTGCCGCGGTGGATGCCTTGTCGCTCCCGGGAGCTTGTCGCTCACCGGGCCTTGCCGAAGCGCGGGACGCGCCGTGGCAAGGTCCTTGTCGTGCCGTGGTTGGCCTTCCCGGCAGGCTCCTCCTGCCGGGGTCTTGTGCTTCGAGCGGTCGTCCCGGCAAACTCCTCTTACCGGGGCCTGGCTCTTTTCGGGTGGCCTTCCCGACAGGCTCCTCATGCCGGGGCCTTGGCTCAAATACTTTGTTCTTGGATGGCCCAAAAAGGGATCACGGAGAGTCTTGACGATCGTCTGGCAAGCCTTGCCGCGGGGTGCTACGACTGACCATGTACAAGTTCGGGATACTAAGGTACCCCTATTTTAGTACACCGTCATTCGCTTCAGCTGTGAGCCGGCCGACCGATCCCCGCGTCCAATGTGTCGCCCAATCACGTTCCATCTCGCCAAACAGTCGTGTTGTCAAGTCGCCGCGCCTGCGCCCCCGAGCTACTAGCCACCGCCGAGGTCTCCGTTGTCACATCTATGGCCTTGTGTCGAGTTACGCGCCTCCGTCGCTTCCGTTGAACCGCCGAGCTGAGGTCCCCGTTGCTGCCGTCAAAGCCGCCCCGGACTTCCGTTCGAAACGCCCTGGATTCGATATTCACCATCTTCGTGAGCCGCCGCGGGCCACCGCTGCACTGGGCCTCTTCAGTCACCGGGCTGCCGTCACGGCTGTACCGGGTCACCTTCTCCTCGGGCGTGCATCGAACCGGCCTCGTACCTCAACTACAGCTGCGCTGAGCCGCCGCCCGCTTCGACTGCAGCAGGAGGGCTGCCCCACTTCACCGCCCTGACTCCGCCTTGGGCCGCCTCGCCTGCCCCGGGCTCGAAGTCACTGCCTTCGAGTCGGTAAACTGCTTTGTAAACCGGCCGCCCTGAGCCAGCCTTTGCCAGGGCTCGGCCGCCGTTCGCCCGCTGCTTCCACAGCCTGCTCAAACCGCCGTGCTCGCCTCTGATGGAGCCGGTTGAGCGCTGTGGCCGCCTCAAGCGCCGCACGTTGAGTCGGCCCCGCCGCCTCCGCCACCTCGTCCCTGAGCTTCTACGGCGTGTGCTGCTTTCGAGCCCTCGACCGAGCCACCTTCTGCAGCCGCCTCCGCCGGCCCTCCGCTCCTCCGCTGTCGTCCCACGCTGAGTCGCCGGGCCGGTCCTCTGTTTCTCTGCTACAGCATGACTTCAGCGCAAAAATCAGAATCAACGATGACCTCGAGGAGGATCCGGTTGGTCAAACCTTCACAACTTGAAGGGGGGCTCGGCATGGTTTTGCTAGCGCCTCGAGCCGCCCTCGCCTCGGTCAAACCGCCGGCCCTGCGTCACCCAGGAGACGCCTGGCGAAGCCCTTGCGGCGAGCAGACTGCACCTTGAGCCGCCCACCCTTGCGTCAACCGTCGCCCGCGCTAGCCGACCCGCCAGCAATCTCGCCCGCCCGCCGACCGGCGCCGGTTTGCTAATGCTGCTCGTGCGGGCCACTTACGGTGCAAATTTGTAAGAAGCAGAATATATACAAGTCAAGTCCAACAGCCTGATGCTAACCTGGCGCGTGTTGATGGTGCTGACTTCAAAGGATCTTTTAACACTTTAAGGAAAAGACGGAAGCACTCAACGATTCTGCAGAATCAAAATTTCCTTGTCAACAGAGGTAATACCAATGTGGGAAAATCAAGTGGTTGTGGTAGCTGGCGCAACTGGTTCTGGGAAGGTTACCCAGTAGACTCAATATCTGAATGACGATGGATATACCAGAAGTGTCCTTGTTGACTGCACTCAACCAAGACTGTGGCTGCTATGAAGTGTTGCTCGGCGTGTCAATGAAGAAATAGAAGCCGTGTTTCGATGCGGTCACCTCAAAATTAATCAGAGTATACACGTCGGTTATTATGGGTATCTTCGACTCACCCGGGGTTGATCTCAATTCCACCGCAGTTATCATCAGCCCGGCGACTGATATTTCCCGACAAATAGATCGGGTGAAATCAATCCAATCAATTTTTATTGATGCATTTTTTTCAGGAACAATTATTCTCGCCTGTGATATTTTTTGCACATGGTGATGATTCATTATAAAGGCGGTGCCATGATGTGCTTATGGAGTGTGCGGTAGCATCATCGTGCACTGGCATCCACGCCTGCTTGCTATTGAACAGGTGTGCGCAAGCCACCATCTGTGCAGCTCAATCTACATCATCTCGTCGGGACGGCGCCCGCGATTGACACACCGTCCACGCGGCTTACCGCGCCCGCGATATCCTCGACCGTCTGCGCTGGCTTACAATGCCGTCGCCGGCTCATTTATCTGCCCCCGCAGCCAATGCGGCCGTGATTGATTTCAGCTTCACCATGGTGATCAACTCCGCGGTGGATAATTTCTGGTCTAACATATCAGGTGAAATCCATGCAGTATATTTTTATATTATATATTGCTTTGTTTAAAAGAGAAATTACTCTGGCTTGCGAGTTCTCTAATGCAGGACAAGTTATCTACTGCGAAAGGGACTATCATATCACTTAGCTGTGGAATGACTCATACTGGTTTATATCACGGTCGAATATGGAGAGTCTCAAGCCAATTCCTCGAGTAGTCTTAAGACTAGGGGGCTATGATGACATGACTTAGCAAGTCTTGCCAGTCTCAGCAAATTCAAGTGCCCTAGGATGTTGCAGGGAAAGATAACCCGGTCCCGGAGGCTACTGTTGTATTGATGAAAATTTAAAGGCCGTCAGAAATATTCCGGCTCACAATGATGCTTCCGGTTTATAGTCCAGTTTAAGGGAAATCCCGTCTCCCACACAGCGCTGAAGCCCTTAGTATCTGGTTCAAATCCGGTTTAAGAGGAAACTATCTCTTGCAAAGCTCTGACGCTCTCAATATCCGGTTCAAAATCCCTGTTCAAGAAGAATTTATCTCTTTCAAAAAGTTAAAGGTTGCCGAAGAGGACCTGTTGCCATGATGTGCGGTTCAAACATGGGTATCCTGCCTTATTGGCTTATCATATTATTGATCACATGGGGGCTTCCTGCTCATTGAGCATAGCTATGAATACCCTCTTGATCCGGCTATCAAGCCAATATTATCAATATTATCGTAAGAGCACAACTCTGGTTACTTCGGTAATCCGGCTATCAAGCCAATATTATCATAAGGGGCCAAAGAGAGTCTGCTGCACAACACAACTCAAACATGGGTATCCCTTGAGCACAGCTCAAAATATCACTTGGGGGCTATGTTCGAACCATAGTCACACCTCTTGATAGGCATAAGGGCACCAGGGAAATCACTTGGGGGCTTGGTCGTATCCGAACCATAGCTACACCTCTTGATAGGCATAAGGCCACCAGGGAAACACTTGGGGGCTACGGGTTCGAACCATAGTTACACCTCTTGATAGGCATAAGGGCGCCAGGGAAATCACTTGGGGGCTTGGTCGTATTCGAACCATAGCTACACCTCTTGATAGGTATAAGGCCACCAGGGAAATCACTTGGGGGCTTGGTCGTATTCGAACCATAGCTACACCTCTTGATCGGCGCAATGCCACGATTATGACTACTTGGGGGCTCTGGTCATATCCGAACCATAGCTTAAGCCCGCTTGATCATACACATACATCATCATATATCGCTTCATACATTGCATCATCATTACATCATCCTAGCATGTATCATATGGGCACGGATATACCGGTTTATATGGCAGGTATCGGTTTTCAAACCAGGTTATATTATTCAAATCTTTAATAGCCAACACGACTGGATTTTTATTATGGTTATCAATAACCAATATTATGATTGAGGTTTTCAAAGTCGCTTCAGCACAATGGATATAATTTATTCTACAATGGAAGGAATAGTCCCGAGTCGCTGCAGGCTTACGACCCGGTACTTGAAAGCTACATTATTCAAGTTGATATTACATCAAATACACAAGTCTCATGTCGCTGCAAGCATGCACCATGACACTTGGGGGCTAATGAAAGATCATTGTTTTCTCACCTTATTGAAGACCCGACTCATCACATCGTAATGAGCCGGCCCTTGGGGGCTACCAATTGCTCCTGTCAACAATTCAAGGTACAAAGCTTTTAATCCATTATATTGAAGGGTCCACTGCTCAGTTGGTAAAGCACAAAGCTCTTAACCTTGTGGACGTGGGTTCAAGCCCCATGATGGGAGTTACATCATATGATGTTATTTTCAATAAAGTATATATAAAGTCCCACCTCAGTATTATCTTACTGAGCTGGCCCTTGGAGGCTACACGTTACTGTTAAAGTCTACATGATCATATTTTCAAAGTCCCTGCTCATTATTTGCATAATGACCCAGCCCTTGGGGGCTACACTGGTTGAAGTTTTTATGAGCATCAGGCAATTACAAGTCCCAGGTTGCTGCAAGCATGACAACCCGGCACTTGGGGGCTACGTATGTGGAATACTCGGTTCTAACTAGTGATTGAGATGAACAACCTGGATTTCTTCCAGCTTGTGACATTCATATTGAAGCAATTCTTAAGTTGTTACTATGTTACCTTCTTAAGACTTGGGGGCTACAAGTGATAGGCATATAAGAGGTATATTTTCAAAGCTAATGTTAATAAACAGTTATGACCCGGTGCCATCAATATTTATAAACCAACAATTTTGGCAACGATAAACCGACAAGTTCTACATCCTTAAACCGGCTGAAGATCAGATGAGTATTTCAAGGACCAATATTTCTGTTAAGCATTGGGAGCTGAATCAAATGAATTATTCTTCATAATATTTTTCTGTGACAACCAATGTTAGCAAATTGATTATGAAGCCGGCCTATTGACCCAGATTTTTCTAGAAGGAAATGACAAGGATTTAAGGATGCTCAGGTTCGGTTTAACATGGATAAATCCAAATTAAACTGGGGGCTAATGTCGGGGATATACCCCGCGGTATGACCCGACCGGAGTTATCACCCGTCTGGGACTTGGTAAACTGGCAAGTGTTAAGTCAGATGATAACCCGGCAGGAGTCATAACCCGACAGAAAATCATAAACCGGGAGGAGTCATAACCCGGCAGACAATCATAAACCGACAGGAGTCATAACCCGACAGAGAATCATAAACTGGCAGGAGTCATAACCCGGCAGACAATCATAAACCGGCAGACAGAGTCGCCTGGGGTTAGTAAGCCCGAGACGTTATGAAGCCCGAGACGTTATGAAGCCCAAGACGTTAAGAAGCCCATGAAGAGAAGTCAGAATAGTTTAAGTCTTAATCTGAGTTGGACTCTACATGTAACCCGTCCCTTCAACATATATAAGGAGGGGCGGGGCACCCCAAGAAGGAGAAAAAATAATCTTAAGGCTAGACACAACTAAAGGGGAGCCGGTTTATGCGGCAACTCCTTCATGAGCATAATGAGACCTAGCCACAAACAGCATGTAGGGTTGTTACCGGATGATGTTTCCCGGGGCCCGAAGCTGTCTAAATCCTTGTCTTGTGTTGCGTCTCTCGATTCCGCTCAACCCCTCTCAAGCTACCACATAGATGCGTTGGCCTCACGACTAAGTCCTCACACTAGGACATCTGCCGTGACAAATCCACGACAGGAACGATAGACCTCCTCGATAACGTAAGGACCTTCCCATTTATAGAGGAGTTTTCCTGCAAAAAATCTTAAACGAGAGTTGTATAATAAAACATAATCACCTACATTAAACTCACATTTTTGTATCCTTTTGTCATGCCATCTTTTAACTTTTTCTTTAAACAGTTTGGCATTCTCATAGGCTTGGGTTCTCCACTCATCAAGCGAGCTAATGTCAAATAGTCTCTTCTCACCGGCAAGTTCGAAATCATAACTGAGCTCTTTAATGGTCCAATATGCCTTATGTTCTAGTTCGAGAGGTAAGTGACATGCTTTTCCATAAACCATTTTATATGGAGACATAACCATAGGATTTTTATATGCAGTTCTACAGGCCAATAATGCATCATCAAGTTTCTTGGACCAATTCTTTCTAGATCTATTAACAGTCTTTTGCAAAATTAATTTAATCTGCCTATTACTCAGTTCTACTTGACCACTAGACTGTGGGTGGTATGGAGATGCAATTCTATGATTAACATCATACTTAGCAAGCATTTTATGAAAAGCACAATGAATAAAATGTGAACCACCATCAGTCATTAAGTATCTAGGGACTCCAAACCTCGGAAAAATAACTTCTTTAAGCATCTTAATAGAGGTGTTATGATCAACACTACTAGTTGGAATAGCTTCTACCCACTTAGTAACATAATCAACAGCAACTAAAATATGTGTATACCCATTAGAGGAAGGAAACGGTCCCATATAATCAAAGCCCAAAACATCAAATGGTTCAATAACAAGTGAATAGTTCATAGGCATTTCTTGACGTCTACTAATATTACCAATTCTTTAACATTCATCACAAGACAAGACAACTTACGGGCATCCTTGAAAAGAGCAGGCCAATAAAAATCGGGTTGCAATACCTTATGTGCAGTTCTAACTCCAGCGTGGTGTACTCCATTAGCCTCAGAGTGACACTTGCGTAGGATCTGTTCCTGTTCATGCTCAGGTACACAACGTCTAATAACCCCATCTACTCCTTCTTTATAAAGGTGTGGGTCATCCCATAAGTAATGTCTTAAATAATAGATAAACTTTTTCTTTTGCTGGTATGTGAAACTAGGTGGTATAAATTTAGCAACAATGTAATTAGCATAATCAGCATACCATGGAGCAGTACATGAAGCTTTTATGACAACTAATTGTTCATCAGGAAAGCTACCATCAATAGGTAGTGGGTCATCAAGAACATTTTCTAACCTAGACAAGTTGTCTGCAACGGGGTTCTCAGCTCCCTTTCTATCAATAATATGCAAATCAAATTCTTGTAGCAAGAGAACCCATCTAATAAGTCTAGGTTTAGCATATTTCTTTTCCATAAGGTATTTAATAGCAGCATGATCAGTGTGAACAGTTACTTTAGAATCAAAGATATAAGGTCTGAACTTATCACAAGCAAATACAACTGCTAAAAATTCTTTTTCAGTAGTAGCATAATTTCTCTGGGCACTGTCTAGAGTTTTACTAGCATATTGGATAACATTTAATTTCTTATCAACTCTTTGTCCTAGAACAACACCTATAGCATAATCACTAGCATCACACATGATTTCAAAGGGTAAATTCCAATCAGGTGGCTGAACAATAGGTGCAGAAATCAAGGCTTTCTTAAGTATTTCAAATGCTTCTACACAATCATCATCAAAGACAAAAGGAACATCTTTTTGTAAGAGATTAGTCAGAGGCCTAGAAATTTTTGAGAAGTCTTTAATGAACCTCCTATAAAAACCAGCATGACCAAGAAAACTTCTTATACCTTTAATGTCCTTAGGACACGACATCTTTTCAATAGCATCAACTTTAGCTTTATCAACTTCAATACCTCTTTCAGAAATTTTATGCCCCAAAACTATACCTTCATTAACCATAAAGTGGCACTTCTCCCAATTCAAGACAAGATTGGTTCTTCACATCTCTGCAAAACTCAATCAAGGTTGCTTAAGCAATCATCAAAAGAAGTTCCATACACGGAGAAATCATCCATGAAAACCTCAACAATCTTTGCACAAAAGTCAGAGAATATAGCAGTCATACATCTTTGAAAGGTAGCAGGTACATTACATAAACAAAAAGGCATACGTCTATAAGCAAAGGTACCGAAAGGGCAAGTAAAAGTGGTCTTTTCCCGATCCTCTTTCGACACAGGTATTTGAGAAAACAAGAATAGCCGTCTAGAAAGCAAAAATGTGTATGTTTTGATAATCTTTCTAGAATTTGATCAATAAAAGGTAAAGGGTAATGATCCTTTCTAGTAGCTTTATTTAGTTTACGGAAGTCAATTACCATTCTATAACCTGTAAAAATTCTTTGTGGGATCAATTCATCTTTATCGTTAGGAACAACAGTAATACCTCCCTTCTTAGGAACACAATGGACAGGACTTACCCACTGACTATCAGCAACAGGATAAATTATACCTGCCTCGAGAAGTTTTAGTATTTCCTTTCTTACCACTTCTTTCATCTTAGGATTTAACCATCGTTGGTGATCAACAACTGGTTTAGCATCTTTCTCCAATTTTATTTTGTGCTGGCATAGAGTGGGACTAATGCCCTTAAGATCATCAAGAGTATATCCAATAGCAGCACGGTGCTTCTTCAGAGTTTTCAATAGTTTCTCTTCTTCCTGCTCTGAAAGGCTAGCACTAATAATAACATGATATATCTTCTTTTCATCAAGATAAGCATATTTAAGAGTATCAGGTAATGGTTTAAGCTCAAACACGGGATCACCCTTGGGTGGAGGACGATCCCCTAGAATTTCAACAGGCAAGTTGTGTTTCAAAATAGGTCCTTGTTTCAAGAATACTTCATCTATTTCCCTTCTTTCATTCATAAACATATCATCTTCATGGTCTAGCCAATATTGTTATAAAGGATCATTAGGAGGCACGACAATAGAAGCAAGACCAATAATTTCATCTTTACTAGGCAATTCTTTATCATGGGGTTGTCTACGAAATTTAGCAAAATTAAAATCATGAGACATATCCCCTAAGCCAACAGTAACAATATCATTTTCGCAGTCTATCCTAGCATTATTAGTATTCAACAAGGGTCTACCAAATATAATGGGACAAAAGTCATCTTGTGGGGAACCAAGAACAAGAAAATCATTAGGATATTTAACTTCCCCACACAAGACTTCAACATCTCTAACAATCCCAATTGGTGAAATAGTATCTCTATTGGCAAGCTTAATTGTAACATCAATACGTTCTATCTCAGCAGGTGCAATGTCATGCATAATTTCTTCGTATAAGGAATGAGGTATTGCACTCGCACTATCACCCATATCACATAAGCCATGATAGCAATGATCTCCTATTTTAACAGAAATAACAGGCATGCCTACAACAGGTCTATGTTTATTTTTAGTATCGGGTCTAGTAATTCTAGCAGCTTCATTGCAGAAGTAAATAACATGCCCATCTATATTATCGACCAAGAGATCCTTAACCATAGCAACACTAGGTTCAACTATAATTTGCTCAGGGGGTGTAGGTGTTCTAGCATTACTCTTACGAACCACAGTTGAAGCTTTAGCATGATCCTTTATTCTAACAGGGAAAGGTGGTTTCTCAATATAAGCGGTAGGAACAATAGGATAACCATTATAAGTGATAGTCTTTTCTTCAACTTTAATAGGTTCAACTACTTTTAGTTCAATCGGAGGATGATATTTAAACCACTTCTCCTTAGGGAGATCAACATGAGTAGCAAATGATTCACAGAAAGAAGCTACTATCTCAGAGTCAAGTCCATATTTAGTGCTAAATTCACGAAAAGCATCGGTATCAATAAAAGATTTAACACAATCAAAATTAGGTGTTATACCTGTCTCCTTACCTTCGTTGAGTTCCCAATCTTCAGAGTTGCATTTAATTATTTCCAATAAATCCCATCTGAATTCAATAGTCTTCATCATAAAATAACCAGTACAAGAAGTATCGAGCATGGAGCGATTATTGAGAGAAAGCCGAGCATAAAAATTTTGAATAATAATTTCTCTCGAGAGCTCATGATTGGGGCATGAATATAACATTGACTTAAGCCTCCCACAAGCTTTAGCGATACTTTCTCCTTCGCGAGGCAAAAAATTATATATATAATTACGATCACGATGAACCAGATGCATAGAATAAAACTTCTGATGAAATTCCAATTTCAATCGGTTGTAGTTCCATGATCCAATATAATCACATAGCCTAAACCATGTCAATGCCTTTCCCTTCAAAGATAAAGGGAAGACCTTCTTCTTGATAACATCCTCGGGCATACCTGCAAGCTTAAATAATCCACAAACTTCATCCACATAGATTAGGTGCATATCGGGATGTAATGTTCCATCTCCTGTAAAAGGATTAGCTAGCAGTTTCTCTATCATACCCGAAGGAATTTCAAAGTAAACATTTTCAGTAGGTTCAGTAGGTTGAGGAGCAACTTGATGTCTACTACACTACCTTCTCCTTGTAGACATTTTTGGGCCTCCAAATGCAGAGGTTTGTAGGACAATAGCAAATTTCCCTCAAGTGGATGACCTAAGGTTTATCAATCCGTGGGAGGCGTAGGATGAAGATGGTCTCTCTCAAACAACCCTGCAACCAAATAATAAATAGTCTCTTGTGTCCCCAACACACCCAATACAATGGTAAATTGTATAGGTGCACTAGTTCGGCGAAGAGATGGTGATACAAGTGCAATATGGATGGTAGATATAGGTTTTTGTAATCTGAAAATATAAAAACAGCAAGGTAGAAAGTGATAAAAGTGAGTGTAAACAGTATTGCAATGCTAGGAAACAAGGCCTAGGGTTCATACTTTCACTAGTGAAAATTCTCTCAACAATAATAACATAATTGGATCATATAACTATCCCTCAACATGAAACAAAGAGTCACTCCAAAGCCATTAATAGCGGAGAACAAACGAAGAGATTATGGTAGGGTACGAAACCACCTCAAAGTTATCCTTTCTGATCTATCTATTCAAGAGTCCGTAGTAAAATAACATGAAGCTATTATTTCCGTTCAATGTATCATAGCGTTCGTACTAGAATAACACCTTAAGACACAAATCAACCAAAACCCTAATGTCACCTAGATACTCCAATGTCACCTCAAGTATCCGTGGGTATGATTATACGATATGCATCCCACAATCTTAGATTCATCTATTCAAACCAACACAAAGTACTTCAAAGAGTGCCCCAAAGCTTCTACCGGAGAGTCAAGACGAAAACATGTGCCAACCCCTATGCATAGGTTCATGGGCGGAACCCGCAAGTTGATTACCAAAACATACATCAAGTGAATCACGTGATATCCCATTGTCACCACATATACATACATCAAGTGTTCTCGAATCATTAGAGACCCAGTCCGATAAGATAACTTCAAAGGGAAAACTCAATCCATTACAAGAGAGTAGAGGGGGAGAATCATCATAAGATCCAACTATAATAGCAAAGCTCGCGATACATCAAGGTCGTACCACCTCAAGAACATGAGAGAGAGAGAGAGATCAAACACATAGCTACTGGTACATACCCTCAGCCCCGAGGGTGAAATACTCCCTCCTCCTCATGGAGAGCGCCGGGATGATGAAGATGGCCACCGGTGAGGGTTCCCCCCTCTGGCAGGGTGCCGGAACAGGGTCCCGATTGGTTTTTTGTGGCTACAGAGGCTTGCGGCGGTGGAACTCCCAATCTATTCTGTTCCCCGATGGTTTTAGGGTATATTGATATATATAGGCGAAAGAAGTCGGTCAGGGGAGCCACGAGGGGCCCACGAGGGTGGAGGGCGCGCCCCCTGCCTCGTGTTCTCCTTGTTGATCCCCTGACATGCACTCCAAGTCTCCCGGATTGCTTTCTTTCCAAAAATAACTCTCCCGAAGGTTTCATTCCGTTTGGACTCTGTTTGATATTCCTTTTCTTCGAAACACTGAAACAAGGGAAAAACAAGAACTAGCACTGGGCTCTGGGTTAATAGGTTAGTCCCAAAAATAATATAAAAGTGTTTAATAAAGCCCATAAACATCCAAAATAGATAATATAATAGCATGAATACTTCATAAATTATAGATCGTTAGAGACGTATCAGCATCCCCAAGCATAATTCCTGCTCGTCCTCGAGTAGGTAAATGATAAAAGAAAGAATTTATGAAGTGTGAATGCTAGCAGGTGCACAAATTTGATAAATGATAATTTCAATCACCTTTTCTAGCATCATCATGTGTCATAACAGTAGCTCAACTCATAGAACTTTTCATGATCAAGTAACAAGTTATTCACATGTTAAAGTATAGATCATAAACTTTCTTGAAAACTAACAAACTGTGGTATTAGTCATCAAACAATTACAATTCATCTTATTTTCAGGAAGAGTCTATGTCAGAGCTTTGATTCAACAAACTCCACATACTCAACTATCATTTAGTCTTCCATGATTGCTACCACTCAAAGCATATTTTTAGAACAAATAATAGTCATCGGACACAGAGAAATATAGGGGCATAATGTTTCGCCTCCCAACCTTTTACCTCAAGGGTAATGTCAACAATAATAATTGATGCTCAAATATATTTGAGTGGCCATATATGCTTAGATCTTTCCATCACATGATGCTTGCCAACTAAAGAGTAGGTTGGAATGAGAAGGAATACCACTGACTCTTGCATAAAAGTAAAAGATAGGACCTTCACAGAGGGAAGCAGGGATTTGCAGAGGTGCCAGAGCTCGAAGCAAAACAGAGATGAAAATAATTTTGAGAGGTATGCTTTCATTGTCAACATAACGACCAAGAGTTCCCAATATCTTCCATACTAGATACATTATAGGCGGTTCCCAAACAGAAAGGTAAATATTTTACTCCCCCTCCACCATCAATCACACTCCACTGCTTGTCCGAAACAATGGGTACCGTCCAACTATCAACAATCCTGGGGGAGTTTTGTTTAAATTATTTGCGAATTTATTTTTGATCTTTTGATCATAGGACTGGGCATCCCAGTTACCGGCCATTTTCTCGTGAATGATGAGCGGAGTCCACTCATCGTGAGAATAACCCACCTAGCATGGAAGATACTGACAGCCCCTAGTCGCTACATGAGCGATTCGGGCATACAAAACAGATTATTAGTTGAAGGTTAAGAGTTTGGCACATGCAAATTTACTTGGAACGACAGGTAAATACTGCATATAGGTAGATATGGTGGACACTCATGGAAGAAACTTGGTTCAAGGAATTTGGATGCACAAGCAGTATTCCCTCTTAGTACAGATATTTTGGCTAGCAAAGGATTCTAAATAGCAAGCACCACATGTTAGAGGATCCATAACAATATAACTTCTATACAAATATACCCAAGCATAACTCATTATGTTGTCTTCCTTGTCCAACTTAAACTAATTTGCTCAGTTTTGAAAATAATTAATGGGGCTCACAATCATAGAAGATGTCCAGGATAGTATATTTGTATGTGAAATCTCTCTTCCTTCAATATTCTTTCATGAATTGTTCAAGTGACCAATACAATGTTTGCTAACCTTCAATAAATTTACCACCTCTACTTCTTATATGTGAAGTCATTACTCCCCATGGGAAAGGCATATGAAACATATATAATTTCAGATTTATGACATTCAAATCATTCAACCATTTACTCATAGGATATACGTGAAGAACACGAGTAAATGACAAACTACTCCAAAAAGATATAAGTGAAGATCAATGAGTAGTTAAATAATTAGGTAGCTATGTGAAGACTCTCTCTCATTTAATAATTTCAGATCTTGGTATTTTATTCAAACAGCAAGCAAGGCTAAATAAAATAAAATGACGCTCCAAGCAAAACACATATCATGTGGTGAATAAAAATATAGCTCCAAGTAAAGTTATCGATGAACGAAGACGAAAGAGGGGATGCCATCCGGGGCATCCCCAAGCTTAGGCTTTTGGTTGTCCTTTAATATTACCTTGGGGTGCCTTGGGCATCCCCAAGCTTAGGCTCTTGCCACTCCTTATTCCATAGTCCATCGAATCTTTACCCAAAACTTGAAAAATTCACAACACAAAACTCAACAGAAAACTCGTAAGCTCCGTTAGCGAAAGAAAAGAAAACACCACTTAAAGGTACTGTAATTAACTCATTATTTATCTTTATTGGTGTTAAACCTACTGTATTCCAACTTCTATATGGTTTATAAACTATTTTACTAGCCATAGATTCATCAAAATAAGCAAACAACACATAGAAAACAGAATCTGTCAAAAACAGAACAGTCTGTAGTAATCTGTACCATACGTATACTTATGGAACTCCAAAAATTCTAAAATACATTGGTGGACCTGAGGAATTTGTCTAGTAATCATCTGCAAAAAGAATCAACTAAATAGCACTCTCCAGTAAAAATTTGTAGCTAATCTCGTGAGCGCTAAAGTTTCTGTCTTTTACCGCAAGATCACAAAGAATTCACCCAAGTCTTCCCAAAGGTTCAACTTGGCACAAACACTAATTAAAACATAAAACCACATCTAACCAGAGTCTAGATATATTATTTATTCCTAAAAATAACCAAAAAGCAATAAACTATAATAAAATTGGGTTGCCTCCCAACAAGCGCTATCGTTTAATGCCCCTAGCTAGGCATGATGATTTCAATGATGCTCACATAAAAGATAGGAATTGAAACATAAAGAGAGCATCATGAAGAATATCACTATCACATTTAAGTCTAACCCACTACCTATGAATAGAGATTTTGTGAGCAAACAACTTATGGGAACAATAATCAACTAGCATAGGAAGGCAAAACAAGCATAACTTCAAAACTTTAAGCACATAGAGAGGAAACTTGATATTATTGCAATTCCTACAAGCATACATTCCTCCCTCATGAATTCAACAATATAACCAGCACCTAAAACATTCTTTTCATGATCTACAAGCATAGAAAATTTATTACTCTCCACATAAGCAAAATTCTTCTCTTTCGGAATAGTGGGAGTATCATAAAAGACTCGAATACTATAAATTGTTTCCACATTAAAAGAGCAATGTTCAGAAAAAGGGTAATCATAATCATGACAAGTTTTATAAATATAATCATCACTACTTTTTATAACATAAGTTTCATCACAATAATCATCATAAGTAGCAACTTTGTTCTCATCATAATCAATTGAAACCTCTTCCAAGATAGTGGAATCATCACTAAATAAAGTCATGACCTCTCCAAATCAACTTCCATAATTATCATAATAAGATTCAACATCCTCGAAAATAATGGGATCATTACTTCCTAAAGTTGACACTCTTCCAGACCCACTTTCATCAATATAATCATCATAAGTAGGAGGCATGCTATTATCATTATAGATTTGCATATCAAAACTTGGGAGGCTAATAATATCATCTTCATTAAACATAGCATCCCCAAGCTTGGGACAAACATTAATTTCAGCAAATATATTCTCAAATGTGTCATCCTCATCAAACATAGCATCCCCAAGCTTGGGCCTTTTCATATCATAAGCATAATCACTCTCATCATTAATAGTATGGATAGCACCAATAGTATAGCAATTATCATCATCACAATGAGTAGTAGGAGCAACATCATTTGGGAGGGTTACTGATACGTCCATTTTGCATCATGCTTTTATATCAATATTTATTGCATTATGGGTTGTTATTACACATTATGTCACAATACTTATGCCTATTCTATCTTATTTTACAAGGTTTACATAAGGAGGGAGAATGCCGGCAGCTGGAATTCTGGTCTGGAAAAGGAGCAAATATTAGAGACCTATTCTGCGCAACTCCAAAAGTCCTGAAACTCCACGGAAGTCAATTGTAGAATATATGAAAAATATTGAGCGGAAGAAGTACACCAGAGGGGGACCCACCTAGCCGCCCTCCGATGCCCATCTTCTGCTATATGAGGTCTTTCGTCGAGGAAAAAAACATAAGCAACCTTTCGGGACGAGACTCCGCCGCCACGAGGCGGAACCAATCTAGGGCTCCGGCAGAGCTGTTCTGTCGGGGACACTTCCCTCCGAGAGGGGGAAATCATCGCCATCGTCATCACCAACGCTCCTCTCATCGGGAGAGGGAAATCTCCATCAACATCTTCACCAGCACCATCTCCTCTCAAAACCCTAGTTCATCTCTTGTATCCAATTCTTGTCTCCAAGTCCGGGATGGTACTAGTAGGTTGCTAGTAGTGTTGATTACTCCTTGTAGTTGATGCTAGTTGGTTTATTTGGTGGAAGATCATATGTTCAGATCCTTTATGCATATTATTACCCCTCTGATTATGAACATGAATATGCTTTGTGAGTAGTTACGTTTGTTCCTGAGGACATGGGAGAAGTCTTGCTATTAGTAGTCATGTGAATTTGGTATTCGTTCAATATTTTGATGAGATGTATGTTGTCTATCCTCTAGTGGTGTTATGTGAACGTCAACTACATAACACTTCACCATTATTTGGGCCTAGAGGAAGGCATTGGGAAGTAATAAGTAGATGATGGGTTGCTAGAGTGACAGAAGCTTAAACCCTAGTTTATGCGTTGCTTCGTAAGGGGCTGATTTGGATCCATATGTTTCATGCTATGGTTAGATTTACCTTAATACTTTTGTTGTAGTTGAGGATGCTTGCAATAGAGGTTAACCATAAGTGGGATGCTTGTTCAAGTAAGAAAAGCACCCAAGCACCGGTCCACCCACATATCAAATTATCAAAGTACTGAACGCGAATCATATGAACGTGATGAAAACTAGCTTGACGATATTCCCATGTGTCCTCGGGAGCGCTTTTCTCATTATAAGAGTTTGTCCAGGCTAGTCCTTTGCTACAAAAAGGATTGGGCCACCTTGCTGCACTTTATTTACTTTTGTTACTTGTTGCTTGTTACCAATTACCTTATCACAAAACTATCTGTTACCCCTTATTTAAGTACTTGCAGAGAATACCTTGCTGAAAACCGCTTATCATTTCCTTCTGCTCCTCGTTGGGTTTGACACTCTTACTTATTGAAAGGACTACGATATATCCCCTATACTTGTGGGTCATCAAGACTCTTTTCTGGCGCCGTTGCCGGGGAGTGAAGCGCATTTGGTAGGTGGAATTTGGTAAGGAAAATTTTATATAGTGTGCTGAAATTTACTGTCACTTGTTACTATGGAAAGTAATCCTCTGAGGGGCTTGTTAGGGGTATCTTCACCCCGACCAGTAGAGCAAAGAGTCGCTCCTCAACCTACTGAACCTACTAAAAATGAAAATGTTCCCTTTGAAGTTCCTTCGGGTATGTTAGAAAAACTGCTAGATAATCCTTTTGCAGGAGATGGAACAAAGCATCCTGATGAGCACCTAATCTATGTGGATGAAGTTTGTGGATTATTTAAGCGTGCAGGTATACTCGATGATGTTGTTAAGAAGAAGGTCTTCCCTTTATCTTTGGAGGGAGATGCATTGACATGGTATATGCTATGTGATGATACGGGGTCATGGAACTACAAACGATTGAAATTGGAATTTCATCAGAAGTATGATCCTATGCATCTTGTTCATCGTGATCGCAATTATATATATAATTTTTGGCCTCGCGAAGGAGAAAGCATCGCTCAAGCTTGGGGAGGCTTAAATCAATGTTATATTTATGCCCCAATCATGAGCTTCCAAGATAAATAATTATTCAAAGTTTTTATGCTCGGCTTTCTGATAACAATCGCACCATGCTCGATACTTCTTGTGCTGGCTCTTTTATGACGAAGACTATTGAATTCAAATGGAATTTATTGGATAGAATTAAACGCAACTCTGAAGATTGGGATCTCGACGAAGGTAAGGAGTCAGGTATGACACCTAAGTTTGATTGTGTTAAATCTTTTATGGATACCGATGTTTTCCGTAAATTTAGCACTAAATATGGACTTGACTCTGAGATAGTAGCTTCTTTCTTTGAATCTTTTGCTACTTATGTTGATCTCCCCAAGGAGAAGTGGTTTAAATATCATCCTCCCATAGAAGTAAAAGTAGCTGCACCTACTAAAGTTGAAGAAAAGATTGTCACTTATAATGATCCTATTGTTCCTACTTCGTATGTTGAGAAACCACCTTTCCCTGTTGGGATAAAGGATCATGCTAAAGCTTCAACTGTGGTTCGTAAAAGCAATATTAGAATTTATACACCTCCTGAGCAAGTTAAAGTTGAACCTAATATTGCTATTGTTAAAGATCTCTTGTCTGATAATATTGATGGGCATGTTATTCATTTCTGTGGTGAAACCGCTAGAATTACCAAACCTTGTGCTAAAGATAAACATAGACCTGTGGTAGGCGTGTCTGTTATTTATCTTAAAGTAGGAGATCATTGTTATCATGGCTTATGTGATATGGGTGCTAGTGCTAGTGTTATACCACACACTTTATAGGAAGAAACTAAGCATGAAATTGCACCTGCTGAGTTAGAAGGTATTGATGTTACAACTAAACTTGCCAATAGAGATACTATATCAGCAATGGGAATTGTTAGAGATGTTGAAGTCTTGTGTGGGAAAACTAAATATCTTGTTGATTTTCTTGTTCTTGGTTCCCCACAAGATAGCTTTTGTCCCATTATATTTGGTAGACCCTTCTTGAACACTGTTAATGCTAAGATAAACTGCAAAAAGAATGTTGTTACTATTGGTTTGGGTGATATGATTCATGAGTTTAATTTCTCTAAATTTAGTAGACAACATCGTGAAGAAGAATTGCCTAGTAAGGATGATATTATTGGTCTTGCTTCTATTGCCGTACCTCCTAGTGATCCTTTAGAACAATATTTGCTAGACCATGAAAATGATATGTTTATGAATGAAAGAAGGGAAATAGATGAAGTATTCTTTAAACAGGAACCTATTCTAAAACACAATTTGCCTGTTGAAATCCTAGGGGATCCTCCTCCACCCAAGGGTGATCCCGTGTTTGAGCTTAAACCGTTGCCTGATACTCTTAAATATGCTTATCTTGATGAAAAGAAGATATATCCTGTTATTATTAGTGCTAACCTTTCAGAGCATGAAGAAGAGAGATTATTGAAAATTCTGAAGAAGCACCGCGCTGCTATTGGATATTGTCGGTGTCAAAATCGGCGGATCTCGGGTAGGGGGTCCCGATCTGTGCGTCAAGGTCGGATGGTAACAGGAGACAAGGGACACTTTATTTTACCCAGGTTCGGGCCTTCTCGATGGAGGTACAACCCTACTCCTGCTAGATTAATATTGATGATATAGGTAGTACAAGAGTAGATCTACCATGAGATCAAGGAGGCTAAACCCTAGAAGTTAGCCTATGGGTATGATGATGGTTATGATGTGTTTGTCCTACGGACTACAACCCTCCGGTTTATATAGGCACCGGATAGGGTTAGGGTTACACAGAGTCGGTTACATTGGTAGGAGATCTTGAACATCCGCACGCCTAGCTTGCCTTCCACGCCAAGGAAAGAACCTTCTGGACACGGGACGAAGTCTTCAATCTTGTATCTTCATAGTCCTGGAGTCCGGCTGAAGATATAGTTCGGCTATCCGAACACCCCCTAATCCAGGACTCCCTCAGTAGCCCCTGAACCAAGCTTCAATGATGACGAGTCCGGCATGCAAATTGTCTTCGGCATTGCAAGGCGGGTTCCTCCTCCAAATTCTTCAAGAAGATAATAAACACCAAAAAGTAGTGTCCGGCTCTGCAAAACAAGTTTCCACGTATTGCCATATAGAGAATAATACAAACACAAATCAAATCTGCTAACGTATTCCGCAGTGCGTCATAACACTGCGACCAAGCCTTCTGTATGGATTATTTTTTGTTGTTCTACCGCAGCATGTTCAACGAGGCGGTTTCCTTGGCACGTCTTGTCGAAACAGAGATCGTGTGCCCCTTTTAACAGGATTCTCATTAATACGGACGTGGGTAACCCAACCGTGCCCGTTAAGCACGTTCTGCCTTGATTAAAGGCTAGTCCAAGACGGTTACGGGGAGGGCTCTTGATATTCTGCCTCTTATAAAGAGACCGAGACCTTGCACCCCTCTTGTGTTCTCAAAACAAGCTCGCCCATAGCCTCGAGTTCCAACACCCCAGGCTTTTAGATTCTAGGCGCACCGGACCATCGACAATGTCCGGCTCCGGCCTTCAAGGCCAATGGATGCCCTCCTCCGTTACGGAGGAGGACGTATCAAGGTTGAGGGAGGCTAGGTTCCTGACCAGCGAGATCCCGCACAGGTTGCCTGCTCAAGGACAAGCGATCCCAAGCCCTCAGCCTGGTGAGAGCGTAGTATTCATCTCCCACTTCCTTCGGGGATTAGGCTTCCCAACGGATCCTTTCATAAGGGGGCTGATGTTTTATTATGGGCTGGAATTCCATGACCTAGCTCCGGAGTCCATCCTCCATATCTCCTCCTTCTTGTGTGTGAAGCGTTTCTCCATATCACTCCTCACTTCGGATTATGGCTCAAGACCTTCAAGGTAGAACCGAAGATAATCGAGGGGCGTCACGTAGAGTGCGGAGGTGCTGTTATAAAAAGGAATACCGATGCTCCATGGCCCGAGGGCACTTTTCAAGAGGAGCTCGGCTTATGGCAACAGGAGTGGTTCTACATCACCTCTCCTCGGGGCACCACTTGGGTAGCGCCTCCCGCCTTTCGCTCGGGCCCCCACCACGTTTAACATCGTCGATCAACACAGGGTTAGATCGGGGCTTGCCCAAAGACGTTCCTCTGTTGCAGGGCCGCATAAAGGATCTCCTAAAAGGAGACCTCAACCTGGTCAAGGTGACACAAGTTATGCTGATTCGCCGAATACTGCCCGGCCAACGTCGCCCCCTCCGCTTGTGGGAGTTCAACCCAGAGGGGCCGCGAGTTCTCCGAAATTTCATGGGCGTGACGCCTACGGAGATGTATAGACTGTTCTTCGGACCACAAAGAGTGAGTCCGGATTTGACCGAGGATGCTGGTTTAAGCCGCAACCGCCCGGATACAGAAGTAGGTGACCTTGCGCCCGGACCTTCTATCCGTACAATTGACTTATTTTTTAACAGTACTTCTCCTTTTTACGCAGGAGTGGATAGCGAAGGCGAAGCTGGTCCGGTGTCCGGCTCCCCTTCCCGAGACCAGGCTAGATCCTGTGCTAGTCAGGATGTTGGAGGTGGCGCCTCGGGAGGAAAATGAAGGGGCGGACAAGGAAACCGTGGCCTCTTCGAAAGGGGCCATCCCAAAGGGGGGAATCGACAACTCCTCTCCAAAGGGGAAGAAAAGGGCCGCCTCTGACGACCCGGGAGCCGTAGCTCCAAAGCGGGGGAAAGAATCCGCGTCAGAGGACCCGACGCCGGGGAGCCCCTCGGCCGAACTAAATCCTCAAAAGGAGCAGCCCTCCAACGAGCCATAAGTAGAAAGAGAGTCATTCTTTTAAGAGAAATCCTTAATTTATATCTGAGAAGTTTTTACCGAAACCTTACCTTGTAGTTCGGACCTCGACCCTTCTCGGCAGAGCTCGTCATCGGGGGATCTTCTTCCGGAGATGATGGAGAGCGGAACGCCTCCTCCTTCATCGCCTAGCAAGGCGGGCGACGCCGAAGTGTCGTCGCAGAGGATTTCTCCGAATCTGACAGAGGCAGAAGGTGATCATGCGGCCCCCCGGGGTTCTCCGTGTCCGGCCTCCGAAGAAGGCCATGGGACGAGTCCGGCACCATCTGGTGTTCGGTCGGAGGAGCTGAAGGTTCTGCTGGGCCGAGCCTCTGTTTCAGAGGAGCATCGTGTGTTGATGCACACGGTGATTGAAAAGATTTCATCCGCGGAAAGCGGACTGAACGAGGCCGTCAAGAGTTTACTGGCGGGCCTTGAGGTACATTTTGAATAACGAACATTAGTGTTAATTGCGCATAATAACATGCGCCCCATATAGATAGTAGCCCCTGAGACTCTGTGTGCCGCAAAGATTAGCGGCGCGCAGAGGATCTTAATCCCAGGTCCTTTAAGTGGCACCTTTGTATGTAGGTGGCAGGTTGTCCGGAGTTGAGCCGGACTCGAGATTTTGCCGAAATGAAACGGCAACTCGATGAGGCAGAAGCCGACATCGTGCTTGTTAACAAGCGGCTTGATGATGCTCAAGGTATTGAGTTATTTGGCGATTGTTAGTAAGAGGAGCTTTATGTCAATATCTTACCTTGTGTATGCTTGATGCAGATGGTGCGGCGACCGTAGAAGGACTTAGGGCCGAGCTCGCCAAAGCAAAGGAACAAGCCAGAAAAAGCGATGCGGCTGCCGGAAGAGCCCGTGAAGAGCTAAAAGCCGAACAGGCTTCCCATTGCCGAAGCAAGGAGGAGATGGCTGACATAGCCGTAAAGTTGAAAAGTGCTACTGACCGATGCAAACTTCTTGAAGAGGAAGGTCGAGCTCGGCAGACGGATTTAGAGAAGGCCGTCGCCGACGCCAAGGACGCCCGCTCTGGTATGAGAGCGTCAAGGGAGGAGCTGCGTCAAGCCGGACTAATTGCGGATGGAAAGCCCTTCCTGCTGCGGAGAAAATTCTATGATCCGAAGTTCGCCCCGTTGGACCAAGCGTGGAGCGTGGAGGACACCTATCTGGATTTGTCGGCTAGTGCCGCTGATGCGACCAGGTACTTTCAAGATAAGAAAGATCATGAAGTGGAAAAGCTCTTCTGGTCGCAGTTCACTAATCCAGAGCGTCCACTATCAGTGGACGATCGCCTGGCCCAATGGGCCGAGCTGAATAGGTTGTCCGGACTCGCCATGAAGTATGCCATGGACCGCCTGTGTCCGGGGAGATCGAAGCCGAGAAGCTATTTCAGTTTGGTGCAGCAATTTCTTGACGTGGTGTCTCGGATTGAAGCTCTAAAGAGGTCCGCTTGCACAGAGGGCGCACGGCTGGCTCTTGCCCGTGTCAAGACATACTGGGCAGATATGGAGCCCACCGTTGTTGCGTCCTGTGATTCGGATAAAAGCCGAATTCCTTCCGAGCACTATTTTGAGGAAGTCCTCGCGGGCGCTCGTATAATAGAGACGCAGTGTTCGAAAGATGCTGTTTTATGACAGCATATGTAATCGTAGATCAATATTTTTATAAATTGTAATGGCGTAATTTAGACTTGTGCCTTCAAGTATTAATAACACCTCCTGTGCGGCCGTTTTAATATATAAATTCTGAAAGATTGCAGTCGTTGGCTTCAGCCCCCACGCACATAGTGCGGGGGTGCGCGTGGAGAACGCATTTTCACACTTAACCCAACGTCTTGGTCCTACAAAGGAGGTGATAGCGCCGCGGGCTAGGCAACCGGACTATAATGCTTTAACACTTTCACTTAGCCATAGGAGCTTGACAGTGGGACTCTTTAGGTAGCCCTTTAATGGCGACTGCGTTTACCCGAATTCGGGACGCATATGTGCCTGACCGGGAAGCGGCCCTTCGTCAAAACGGAGGAATTCAATAAATTCCTATAGGTCATCGAGTGGCGACCAGTCTCGCGCTACATCATGACAGTCGGTTTTCGGCTTTCTCTACTGAGGTGCTCACCCGGCCGAACCGGGGCACAATCGTAGTAGTTCTCCTGGTGCAACCTTAGCCGGCAGAACGGAACGTAAGGTGGCCGAACTCAGGAGCCGGGCAACCCAACATGTGACCAAAATCATGACTCGGAGCTGATGCATATAGTGCCAAAACTCGCGACGCCGAACACTCCCTAAGTTGTTCGGTCTTTGTGGGTGCGTGTGAAACGACACCCTTGAAAAAGAAAAAAGCCCCTTGTGTCCAGGTACGAGCAAGAATTCTGGCATGGCCACATGCCAAAACACCAGTCTCCTCCATGGTTATAGTGAGGTAAACCAGGGGATGTATAGCAGCAAGAGACAGTAAAAAAGGTTTACGCAGGATCTTAATCTAAGAAGAATCCTTTGGGGCGGGTCCCTACTGCACGTCTGCGCCTGTGTCTCCGCTGTGCCGTGTCCTGGACGGGCGCCGTACGACGTTCATCTGTAAAAGGGAAGAACTAAATTGAAAAATGGGTCGTGCGGATCAAAAAGAATAATAAATAAAATGTGAAGTGAGAAATAGATACGGTCGAGTTTTATTGTCTCTGCGTACAACCCCTGGCGAGGCGTACCAAGCCTATAACGAAAATGGGCTTGTGCTGAACTCATTGAGTCCGGGTCCGCGGCCTTTTGTGACTTACATCAAAAAAGTCTTTTGGCTGGCGAGGCCATTTTGTTGGGCGCCTGTTTAAGAGGCCGCACAATCCTCCATTTGGAGGAGATGTAGTTGAGTATGCTCCCTTTAAAGGGATGATGCCTCGAGGACCGGGCATCTTTAGCGTGAGGGATGCATAATGCGGTATTGGTTAAAGCGAGCGAAAGCTCCGCGTACCATTAGTGCTTGATAGCGACTAGAAAACGGGACTATGTGGAAGATAAGCTTTTCGCGACGAAAGTTATTGGCAGAGCCAAATATGACCACAAGCCGGAGAAAACCCATACAGTGGGTGTCCGGGCCTGGTGCTATTCCTTGAAAGGAGGTTTTACTGTGACGGATTCGTGCTGGGTTTATGGCCATGCGGTGAATTGTATCCTGATATATCAGATTTAGTCCACTGCCACCGTCCATAAGGACGTTGGTAAACTGGAATCCGTCTATTATTGGATTAAGCATCAAGGCAGTCCGGCCTGCGTGTTTGATATTGCGAGAATAATCTAGCTAATAAAAAATGATTGGCTTTAGTGACTAGTGGCCAGACTCCTGAGGGATAGGCTTGAATGTGCGGACCTTTATGGGTGCCTCATGCCTTGTTATGTGAAGTGAGTTCACTATTTTGACTTCTTGCGGGAAGTTCTTTTGCTTCCTGGTGTTCTGCTTTTGGGGTTCGTCCTCTATCTCACTTGGTGTGTCGAGCCCCTTGTGTTCGGCATTAAGCCTTCCGGATTGTTTGAAACCCCAACAGTCTCTGTGGGTATGATTAGCAGGCTTTCCAGGAGTACTGTGTATCTGACATATCCTGTCCATGATTCTCTTTAGACTGGACGGATCTTCCCTATTATCCTGAGGGGGTGATTTTGTCTGATTTTGCCGTGAGCCTTTGAATCCGGCATTGACTGTCGTGCTCTTCGGACTTTTTCTTTTGATTCGGTGAAGGTCCTTGTATCGCCGTGGTTTCCCGTTTCCATCCCTGATTTCTAATGTACTTGGGTCGCTGGGGTTGCATCGTGCCAACCAGCTAGGCTTGTGAGTGCGGCCATTGTTCTTGGCTTTTCCTGGCCGAGGTGTCTGGCGAGCCATTCGTCTCGGACATTGTGCCTGAAAGCCGCTAGGGCTTCGGCGTCCGGACAATCCACTATTTGATTCTTTTTAGTGAGGAATCTGTTCCAGAACTGCCGAGCTGATTCTCCGGATTGCTGAGTTATGTGACTGAGGTCGTCTGCATCCGGGGGACGGACGTAGGTCCCTTGAAAATTTGCTCGGAAAGCGTCCTCGAGCTCTTCCCAACTTCCAATTGTGTTTTCGGGAAGGATTTTAAGCCAGTGCCGGGCTGGCCCTTTAAGCTTAAGGGGTAAATATTTTATGGCGTGGAGATCATCTCCTCTAGCCATATGTATGTGGAGGATATAATCCTCGATCCAGACTCCCGGGTCTGTTGTTCCATCGTACGCCTCTATGTTGACGGGTTTAAATCCCTCTGGGAATTCATATTCCAGGACCTCATCGGTGAAACATAGAGGGTGTGCGGCACCCCTATATTTGGGTGTGCCGGATTCTGATGGTGGATTTTTTGCATTGCTTGCGAGAGCTTGCTTTCTTTGCCCGTAAATGGACCTGGCTGGGCCATGATGCGCGTCTTTGATTGTGTCGCATGCCACATTGAGTGCAGCGCCGTTTGCCGTATTGTAGTGGCCGAGAGGTCGTTTATTTGACCGTGTAGCCTTTTTGTTTTTCGAGTTTGGGGGCTCTAGGGCCTCCTGGTCGAATTCGGGCAGTAGCTTTCTCTTCGGATAGCTTTTGGTGCGGCGGCTGCCGCCGTATTTGTCTGCGGTCTTGATTACTTTGCTCCATCTTGTTTTGAGTGCATCTTCCGCCGTCTTTAGCTTTTGCTTCTGCTTCTTCAGGCTTCGTGCTGTGGCGACGAGCCTTTCTTGGAGATTCTTCTGCTCCATGATTTTGTCCGGCGTGGTATCGTCCGGAGTTCTGTTATGATCGGGGGGGGGACTGTTCGTCCTCTCTGCCCGTGTTACCCTGTTCGGACGGCTGTTCTGGGATGCGTTCGTCATCTGCCGGCTCGCCCTGCTCTATGGCTGGGTCTTGATCGAGGCGGGGCCTTGCTCGGCGTTTACGTTGCCGCTTTGAGTGCTTTTCGGAGGGTTTACCCTTCTTTTCGCCCCCTTCTTCCTCATTGTGAGTTTTTTCAGGTGTATCCACCATGAATACGTCATTAAGTGGGGTGGAGGTCCAGTGCCCTATGGGCGCTGGTTCCCGTTCGTCTCCGTCTTCGTCGTCCATACCGTCGAAGTCTTCGGAGCCGAAGTCGAGCATGTCGGTTAAATCGTCGACAGTGGCTATTAAGTGGGTGGTGGGTGGGCTTTGAATTTCTTCGTCGTCCGAATCCCAACCTCGTAGGCCACATTTCGGCCTGGGCTCTCCTGAAAAAGAGAGAGACTTGAGAGATTTCAGAATATCACCGAAAGGCGAATACTGAAAGATGTCCACGGCGGTGAACTCCATTACCGGCGCCCAATCTAATTCGATTGGCAGGGGCGCGGGAGGTTCGGAGTTCGGAGAAGAGTTCGGCTCCTTGGAGTCATGTGCCATGCGGAGTGCGGGGCTTGCGTTTGGCTCAATGGCTTTTAAGATCGCAGCCCCCGAGGTGACGTCCAACCGTTCATCCTTAAAGAACGCAGCGGGCTCCGGATCGAGGATCGAGGCCGGAGCGTATGCGGCCTCCAGGACACTGTTCGGAGGCAGAGCTATATCATGCCCCTCGAGATAGTGCGGCGCGCTTGGCTGTGGCTTGAATCCGTCAAAGATCAGGTCTCTGAGGGTATCTGCCGTGTAGTTTAAGCTTCCCCACCTGGCTTGATGGACAGGGGCGTGGCTTTCGATCTGCTCCAGATGGCCAAGCGAGTTGGCCCGCAGAGCGAAGCCGCCGAAGACGAAGATCTGTCCGGGGAGAAAAGTCTCACCCTGGACCTCATCGTTGTTGATGATCAAAGGAGCCATCGGGCCTACAGGCGACGACACAGAGGAACTCTCAGTGAAAGCACCAATGTCGGTGTCAAAACCGGCGGATCTCGGGTAGGGGGTCCCGATCTGTGCGTCAAGGTTGGATGGTAACAGGAGACAAGGGACACTTTATTTTACCCAGGTTCGGGCCCTCTCGATGGAGGTAAAACCCTACTCCTGCTAGATTAATATTGATGATATAGGTAGTACAAGAGTAGATCTACCACGAGATCAAGGAGGCTAAACCCTAGAAGCTACCCTATGGGTATGATGATGGTTATGATGTGTTCGTCCTACGGACTACAACCCTCCGGTTTATATAGGCACCGGATAGGGTTAGGGTTACATAGAGTCGGTTACATTGGTAGGAGATCTTGAACATCCGCACGCCTAGCTTGCCTTCCACGCCAAGGAAAGAACCTTCCGGACACGGGACGAAGTCTTCAATCTTGTATCTTCGTAGTCCTGGAGTCCGGCTGAAGATATAGTTCGGCTATCCGAACACCCCCTAATCCAGGACTCCCTCAAATATACTCTTGATGATCTTAAGGGCATTAGCCCCACTCTATGTCAACATAAAATAAATTTGGAGAAAGATGCCAAACCAGTTATTGATCATCAACGACGGCTGAATCCTAAAATGAAAGAAGTAGTAAGAAAGGAAATACTAAAGCTCCTTGAGGCAGGTATAATCTATCCCATTGCTGATAGTCAGTGGGTAAGTCATGTCCATTGTGTCCCTAAGAAGGGAGGTATTACTGTTGTCCCTGGTGATAAAGATGAATTGATTCCTCAAAGAATTATTACAGGATATAGGATGGTAATTGATTTCCGCAAATTAAATAAAGCTACTAATAAAGATCATTACCCCTTACCTTTTATCGATCAAATGCTAGAAAGATTATCTAAACATACACATTTTTGCTTTCTAGATTGTTTTTGTGGTTTCTCTCAAATACCTGTGTCAGCCAATGATCAATCAAAGACTACTTTTACATGCCCTTTTGGTACTTTTGCTTATAGATGTATGCCTTTTGGTTTATGTAATGCACCTGCTACCTTTTAAAGATGCATGATGGCTATATTCTTTGACTTCTGTGAAAAGATTTGTGAGGTGTTCATGGACGAATTTTCCGTCTATGGATCCTCTTTTGATGATTTCTTGAGCAATCTTGATCGAGTTTTGCAGAGATGTGAAGAAACTAATCTTGTCTTGAATTGGGAAAAGTGCCACTTTATGGTTAATGAAGGTATTGTCTTGGGGCATAAAGTTTCTGAAAGAGGTATTGAAGTTGATAAAGCCAAGGTTGATGCTATTGAAAATATGCCATGTCCCAAGGACATCAAAGGTATAAGAAGTTTCCTTGGTCACGCTAGATTTTATAGGAGGTTCATTAAGGACTTCAAAAATTTCTCGGCCTCTGACCAATTTATTACAAAAAGATATACCATTTGTCATTGATGATGATTGTGTAGAAGCATTTGAAATACTTAAGAAAGCATTAATCTCTGCACCTATTGTTCAGCCACCTGATTGGAATTTACCCTTTGAAATTATGTGTGATTATGTTGTAGGTGCTGTTCTAGGGCAAAGAGTTTATAAGAAATTAAATGTTATTCAATATGCTAGTAAAACTCTAGACAATGCTCAAAGAAATTATGCTACTACTGAGAAAGAATTTTTAGCAGTTGTATTTGCTTGTGATAAGTTCAGACCTTATATTGTTGATTCTATAGTAACTATTCACACTGATCATGCTGCTATTAAATATCTTATGGAAAAGAAAGATGCTAAACCTAGACTTATTGGATGGATTCTCTTGCTACAAGAATTTGATTTGCATATTGTTGATAGAAAGGGAGCTGAGAACCCCGTTGCAGACAACTTGTCTAGGTTAGAAAATGTTCTTGATGACCCACTGCCTATTGATGATAGCTTTCCTGATGAGCAATTAAATGTCATAAATACTTCTCATAGTACTCCATGGTATGCTGATTATGCTAATTATATTGTTGCAAAATTTATACCACCTTGTTTCACATACCAACAAAAGAAAAAGTTCTTCTATGATTTGAGACATTACTTTTGGGATGACCCACATCTTTATAAAAGAAGGAGTAGATGGTGTTATTAGACGTTGTGTACCTGAGCATGAACAGGAACAGATCCTACGCAAGTGTCACTCCGAAGCTTATGGAGGACACCACGCTGGAGATAGAACTGCACATAAGGTATTACAATCTGGTTTTTATTGGCCTACTCTCTTCAAGGATGCCCGTAAGTTTGTCCTATCTTGTGATGAATGCCAAAGAATTGGTAATATTAGTAGATGTCAAGAAATGCCTATGAATTATTCACTTGTTATTGAACCATTTGATATTTGGGGCTTTGATTATATGGGACCTTTTCCTGCCTCTAATGGATATACACATATTTTAGTTGCTGTTGATTACATTACTAAGTGGGTAGAAGCTATTCCAACTAGTAGTGCTGATCATAACACCGCTATTAAATTGCTTAAAGAAGTTATTTTTCTGAGGTTTGGAGTCCCTAGATAGTTAATGACTGATGGTGGTTCACATTTTATTCATGGTGCTTTTCGTAAAATGCTTGCTAAGTATGATGTTAATCATAGAATTGCATCTCCTTATCACCCACAGTCTAGCGGTTAAGTAGAATTGAGCAATAGAGAGCTCAAATTAATTTTGCAAAAGACTGTCAATAGGTCTAGAAAGAATTGGTCCAAGAAACTTGATAATGCATTATGGGCCTATAGAAATGCATATAAAAATCCTATGGGTATGTCTCTGTATAAAGGCCCAGTTCTTTTCGCACAGGATTCTGCAGAATCAAGATTCTGGAAAATTCTCCCAGAATCTACTTCCCCCAGAATCTAACACCGAGTTCTTTTCTGAGATTGTAGTTTGAGATTTTAGAAAGAGTGGTGTGCTGAAATGTCTGTATCACCCTTTGAGAGAAATCGTTTGATGAATTGTTAACACTTCGTTGTTTCAAACAGGATCTACCATTACCATTTAAGGTTCTCATGTTAGCATTTAACAACAACATTCATCAATCTAACAACATCATTCATACACTAGCAAATATTTACAGTACCAATAGCACCAGTAGACAGTAGCATTGACAGAAAAAAAATCTATCTAGCAACATCCATTTATCAAATTGATACATCCATTCATCCATATTTGCAACAAAATTGTCAATCTATCCAATTTAGCTAAAAGAAGAAGAAGAACAGAGAGTTAAGAGACAACCGGCAGTTTTTGCCTCGAAGCGAAGGAGTGGTCGCCGTCCAGCTGCAGCTTCGGGGCGGAAGGAACGCGTCGTCGACAGTTGGTGCAGAGAGGCACGCCGGCGGCTTCTGGTGGCAGGGGGACAGAGAGGCAGAGGTGTGGTGGGGGGAGGGGGCGGAGGGGTGACGGGTGTCGGAGGAAGATGGACTGGGGCAGGAGACGAGACCGACGGCGACAGAGATCGCGTCGGCGACTGCTAGGTCCGGGATGGCGAGGCACCGGCGGCGGCGCTGGAACCCTAGCTGGCCCTGCTCGAGTTCGAGCGATGCGAAACACATTGAGGCCAGGCGCTCATTTTCTTCTGTACGGGCCGTGGGTGGCTCGGTGGCATTCTTGCTGTAATAACCTGCTGCAATAGGGGCACTCTTTTAATTCCAACCATTTTCTTTTGAGGGACTAGCCAAAATCCTGAGATTCTGGGAGAATCCAACTATTTTGAAGATTTTAGATTGCACTAGGATTCTGTAGAATCCTGAGAAGATTTTGGAGAGGCAATCGAGTTCTTTAGGCTCAAGATTTTCCAGACCGAGATTCTCCATAATCTGCTCAAAAGAACTGGGCCAAAATGGTTTATGGAAAAGCATGTCACTTACCTCTTGAACTAGAACATAAGGCATATTGGGCTATTAAAGAGCTCAACTATGATTTCAACTTGCCGGTGAGAAGAGGTTATTTGATATTAGCTCACTTGATGAATGGATAACCCAAGCTTACGAAAATGCCAAGTTGTTTAAAGAAAAAGTTAAAAGATGGCATGACGAAAGAATACAAAAGCGTGAGTTTAATGTAGGTGATTATGTATTGCTATACAACTCTTGTTTAAGATTTTTTGCAGGAAAACTTCTCTCTAAATGGGAAGGTCCTTACGTTATCGAGGAGGTCTATCGTTCCGATGCCATAAAAATCAACAACTTCGAAGGCACAAATCCAAAGGTGGTGAACGGTCAAAGAATTAAACTTTATATCTCATGTAATCCTATAAATGTTGAAACCAATGTTATTGAAACCATAACCCCGGAGGAATACATAAGAGACACTTTCCAGAACGTTTCAGACTCTGAAAAGGAATAGGTATGTGGTAGGGTAAGTAAACCGACTCCAAAACAGTTTTAAGGCAATATTTCTCCATTTTGGGATATTTAGAAAAATAGAAAAATAAGAAGCAGTCCGGGAAGGACACAAGGGCCCCACGAGGGTGGACGGCGCGCCCTACCCCCCTGGGCACGCCCCCTACCTCGTGGGCACCTCGTGTGCCCTCCGGACTCCGTTTTCTTGCACGATACGTATTTTGGTCGGCAAAAATTCATTATATATTCTCCCGAAGGTTTTGAATCCTGTATCACGCAAATATCCTCTATTCTTGTTTCGAGCTGTTTTTCCGACAGATCTAGATTATCATGACGTCTCCAAGTGCCTCCAAGGACAAGTTATTTGAGAAGGTCATCAACCCTTACCTCGCAGAGGTGCTGCGACACCCTCAAACCATTTAGATGCGTGATGGGTTGTTGCACATCCGCGATGCTGAGGGACCAAAGGGGATTAGAAGCCTGGAGACGTGAACTCAACTCCAACCACATGATGATCGCGGAGTTCACCAACAAACACATGCTGGATGCTGACAACATCGAGGATGCCATCTTCAAGCTCCATAAGAAGATCGAACACCTTCAAGCCCAAATCTATGACCTGCAAAACCAAAACTGTGAGTATGAATATAGATTCAAAAAGATGAGTTTGGCTGCAGATTTGAGGATCCCGGAGACTCGATTATCCTTCTATGATGGTGAGCCTATGCCTTGGAAGATGGACGACAAGCCCGCATCATCAACAACACCTCCACCCTCTTCGCTAGCAAAGGAGACATAATCACATGGGTATGGGCGCTCCCCTTGGCAACTGCCAAGCTTGGGGGAGGAGCCCCGGTATCGTATCACAATCACACTCCTATCTTTACCGTTTTTCTTTGTTCGATCCTACTAGTAGTATCTTGATCTAGTAGAATAAAGTTTATGGCATGATCTAGTTTTGAGTTTTGCTTTATGATCTCTCTATGTAATCGAGTCTGTGAGCTATATATAATAAAGATTAGTGTTGAGTCAAGGGCTTGATTACTTTCCTATGATCTTGAGTGAATAAAAGAAAAGAGAAAAAGAATAAAAAGAAACAAATAGTTCATATTGATCTTATTGAGAGTAATGACTTCACATAGACGGAGTATGATGATTAAAAGTTGTTGGGAGTTGACAAACATAGCTTTGGTCATCGTTGTAATTAATAGGAAGTAATAAAGAAATAGAGGTTTCACATATACATATATTATCATGGACATCTTTTATGATTGGGAGCACTCATTAAAATATGACATGCTAAAGAGTTGATGTTGGACAAGGAAGACAACGTAATGGGTTATGTTTTCTTATATCTGAGATAAAGTATATTGTCATGGATCATCCAACATGTTGAGCTTGCCTTTCCCCCTCATGCTAGCCAAATTCTCAGCACCAAGTAGAGATACTACTTGTGCTTCCAAAACCCTTAACCCAGTTTTGCCATGAGAGTCCACCATATCTACCTATGGATTGAGTAAGATCCTTCAAGTAAGTTGTAATCGGTGCAAGCAATAAAAATTGCTCTCTGAATATGTATGACTTATCAGTGTGGGAAAAAATAAGCTTTATACGATCTTGTGATGTGGATGAAATAAAAGCGACGGACTGCATAATAAAGGTTCATATCACAAGGGGCAATATAAAGTGACATTCTTTCGCATTAAGATTTTGTGCATCCAACCCTAAAGCGCATGGCAACCTCTGCTTCCCTTTGCGAAGGGCCTATATTTTATTATTATCCTCTACCTTATGCAAGAGTCATGGTGATCTTCACCTTTCCTTTTTACACTTTATCCTTTGGCAAGCACAATATGTTGGAAAGATCCTGATAGATAAATCTAATTGGATGTAGGGGAGCTTGAGTTATTATTGTTGACATTGCCCTTGAGGTAAAAGGTCGGGAGGCGAAACTATAAGCCCCTATCTTTCTCTGTGTCCGATTAAAACTCCGTAACCACAAGTATTGCGTGAGTGTTGGCAATTATGAAAGACTAAATGATAGTTGAGTATGTGGACTTGCTAGAGAGCTCTGACATAGACTCTTTCTGATGTTATGATAAATTGCAATTTCTTCAATGACTGAGATTATAATGTTGGTTCTCAATAAAGTTTCTGATTCATACTTTGCATTGTGAATAGATTATTACTTGAGCATAAGAAATCATATGACAATATCCTTATATGTTGCTGTTATGAAAATAATCATGATGCCTTCATGTCCGTATTTTATTTTTATCGACACCTCTTCCTCTAAACATGAGGACATATTTATCGTTATCGGCTTTCGCTTGAGGACAAGCGAGGTCTAAGCTTGTGGGAGTTGATACGTCCATTTTGCATCATGCTTTTATATCAATATTTATTGCATTATGGGCTATTATTACACATTATGTCACAAATATTATGCCTATTCTCTCTTATTTTACAAGGTTTACATAAGGAGGGAGAATGCCGGCAGCTGGAATTCTGGGCTAGAAAAGGAGCAAATATTAGAGACCTATTATGCGCAAGTCCAAAAGTCCTGAAACTCCACGAAAGTCAATTTCAGAATATATTAAAAATATTGAGCGAAAGAAGTACACCAGAGGGGGACCCACCTGGCCACGAGGGTGGGGGCGCCCCCTACCCCCCAGAGCGCGCCCCCCTGCCTCGTGGGCCCCTGTTGGCCCTCTGATGCCCATCTTCTGCTATATGAGGTCTTTCATCGAGGAAAAAATCATAAGCAACCTTTCGGGATGAGACTCCGCCGCCACGAGGCGGAACCAATCTAGGATTCCGGCAGAGCTGTTCTGTCGGGGACACTTCCCTCCGGGAGGGGGAAATCATCGCCATGGTCATCACCAACGCTCCTCTCATCAGGAGGGGGAAATCTCCATCAACATCTTCACCAGCACCATCTCCTCTCAAAACCCTAGTTCATCTCTTGTATCCAATTCTTGTCTCCAAGTCCGGGATTGGTACTAGTAGGTTGCTAGTAGTGTTGATTACTCCTTGTAGTTGATGCTAGTTGGTTTATTTAGTGGAAGATCATATGTTCAGATCCTTTATGCATATTATTACCCCTCTGATTATGAACATGAATATGCTTTGTGAGTAGTTACATTTGTTCCTGAGGACATGGGAGAAGTCTTGCTATTAGTAGTCATGTGAATTTGGTATTGGTTCGATATTTTGATGGGATGTATGTTGTCTATCCTCTAGTGGTGTTATGTGAACATCGACTACATAACACTTCACCATTATTTGGGCCTAGAGGAAGGCATTGGGAAGTAATAAGTAGATGATGGGTTGCTAGAGTGACAGAAGCTTAAACCCTAGTTTATGTGTTGCTTCGTAAGGGGCTGATTTGGATCCATATGTTTCATGCTATGGTTAGGTTTACCTTAATACTGTCGTTGTAGTTGCGGATGCTTGCAATAGAGGTTAATCATAAGTGGGATGCTTGTTCAAGTAAGAACAGCACGCAAGCACCGGTCCACCCACATATCAAATTATCAAAGTACAGAACGCGAATCATATGAACATGATGAAAACTAGCTTGATGATATTTCCATGTGTCCTCGGGAGCGTTTTTCTCATTATAAGAGTTCGTCCAGGCTAGACCTTTGCTACAAAAAGGATTGGGCCACCTTGCTGCACTTTATTTACTTTTGTTACTCGTTGCTTGTTACCAATTACCTTATCACAAAACTATCTGTTACCCCTTATTTCAGTACTTGCAGAGAATACCTTGCTGAAAATCGTTTATCATTTCCTTCTGCTCCTCGTTGGGTTCGACACTCTTACTTATCGAAAGGACTATGATAGATCCCCTATACTAGTGGGTCATCATATACCTTTCTACCTTTGCTTTTCCGTTTTTTCTTTTTCTTCTTCACATCATGTGCGGGTTTATCTCTCTTTTTTGAGCTCCTTATTGATGAGTTTGGTTGAATAGAAAGCTCCTCCTCGTTACCTGATTCATCATAAGAAATAATAGGAGGATATTGGGAATTCTCTTCCCTTTCGTTAGTATTCTCTTCATCTTCTATTTGTTTTCTTTTCTTTATGTAATTGGCAATATAAGGATTTTCAATGCAATTCACCGCACAATACATATAAATTTTCTCTAGATCAAAATCAAGAAGTTTATAACGGGCAAATTCTGGAAGATACTTAGTTATACGTTTCATTTCTTCGTAACCCATAAGAAAACTAATTTCATTATAATGTGCAAGGGAAATCAAGTCATCACAATTTTTGGACACGATTAGATCATGAAACAATTTGCGTCGGATAGTTAAATGACCCCGTTCATTGCAAAGTTCACAAGTATGGCTAAGAAAAATTAAATTTTCAACACAAACATCTAGCCTTTCTTGCAACAATTTAGTTTCTAAATGCTTATGCCTCTTGCAATATCTATCTTCCCTATTTGGTGTGTACTTGCAAACCCAATGCACTCCACAAAAATTGACATGTTTATAGCAGACATTTTCATCATAACTAGTGCAATCATCATTTACTATGGATATTCAAGGAGTTCATTGAACATATAAATGATGAAGGGGGTGCTAGGCAGGCTCGTTGCATCCACATCCTTGCTATGAATAGTGCAAAGTAGCTGGCGAGCGGGCGAAAAAAACTAGCGAGAAATAGATCCCCGCAGCCACCGCACGCTTCCTCCATCTCTCCCCTCCCGCACCATCCACTTCCTCCCTCTGCGCCGCCTCATCTCCTCCCGATTCGCCTCCTCCTCCTCTCCTCCTCGCGCGCCTCCTCTCATCTCCACCTCCTCTCCACTTGCCGCCGCTGCGTCAGGGCCTCGCCGAGCCCTGTAGTTCCTCGCGTGCCTTCTCTCATCTCCGCCTCTTATCCTGCTACCGCCGCCGCGCCAGGGCCTCACCTCGCCCTCACCGCCCACCGGTGACCTCCCAGCCCTTGTTCTCCGCCTCATCGCCCTGGCAACATTGAGCTCGAGCCGAGGAGTGGCCCGTGTCGCGTGGTGGCCCAGATGTGTCCGCCCAGTGCTCTGCCTCGACGAGCGCGGCCTCGGTCTGGCCTCGGCGGGAGGAGCTCGAGCCGAGGAGTGCGACCTTGATCCGGAGTCGGCAGGAGGTGAGAAGCAGCCGGTCATGCGGTGTTGGCCGCAGAGGAGGAAGGAGCTCATGTGGCTAGGGTTTGGCTACCCTCGTCATCTATCTCCTCTCTCCCTCTCTCTCGTGCAGCTACCGTCGATCCCCACTGACCCCCATCCCAGTGCAGCGCCGGAGTTCAGCGGCATGGGAGGAGAGGATCGTCAACGGTGCAACAGAGGAGCCCGCTGCTGGTCGGCCCGACGCATCTACTCCGCTCCAGCCTCCTCTGTTGTGGGCTGAGAGGGGAAGCTGCGCCATTGCTGGCGGCGAGTTCTGAAGCTCTTTTTAGTTCCCCCAATCTAGATTTCTAATTAATTTCATTCTAAAGTCTGCAAATGGTTGTGACTTATCAGGGAGGACAATATTCGCTTGAAGGCCCAGAATATTTAGCTGGTAGGATCGCATATTTCTATGATTCATCCATCTCTCCAATTCTCACCTTACAGATCAACCCTATCTATCTCCCTGTACCCTTCTAAATATGGTGCTGCTACAGCTTTTCCCCTACATGGATATATGTATGAGATTTCTTTGCTTCGGTATTTCCTGTGATAGAAATTGGTGCATTTTGTTTACATTTTGCCATGCTGGATTTTAGATACGATGTTGATGCCTACAATTCTTTTTACTGAATTTATGTGGCAGATGAGAACTGATACATTACTGTCCTCAATCCTTTTGCTTTTTTGTACAGGTAGGAACATGATACTACACTTGATCTTTTCGCAAAATAAAAACTGCTTGCAACAGAGATGATGCCTCTAAGTTTAGTTAGCTAATGCTGATGCTATATGGGTTTTTTTTGTATTGAAGGAACTGTGTACATAATGAACCATATATTACTAATCCAGTGATTTCTGCTCATTACTAATCTCATGTGTTGTTTTCTTGTTATAGACACTGCTGCATTTGTTGTCCATTTTGCCGTCATGAGCTTCAGGTAACTACTTCATGTGCAAATATGCCAATGGATAACATCCTCAGGATTAACAAGTTCCTGTGTGCTGCTGCTCTTACTATCTACGTGGTAGGCTGGTCTGAACATGCTATTGATGGCTTTTTCCTCTGGAGTACCAAGAAAAATAGCAGGTAAAAAATTTCTCTTTTTGTGACTTCTTAAATGTTTGTTTCTTGAATGAGTCCACTCATTTTGTATTTCGCTGTGCTATTGAAAGCTCTGTGATGCTTACTGTCTAGCAGATTTTTTTTGTAAATCAATAGTTAAGAAGATGTTGATTATATTTAGTGTGTATGCCAGTAAAGGCTGTATGTTAGGTGGTAAAAAGGAAGTAACATACTAATTAGATTATTTTTTATTTGTATTTCCTTTGCCTTTTATCTTCCTACAATAGTCAGTTGTTTTTGGCACTCTGTGCAAGTGGTACATCATCGAAAGACATTGGATCGCTGTTTTTTTTTATTTCAATGATTTTTGTTTCAGCTACCCAATTTTGTCTTGATGGTTGTCTAAGATGAGTTTCACTTCTTTGTTGAGATCATCCCTGTAGTAGAAGCCATGCAAGCGCCATGTAAAATGGTTTTGAATCGGAACCGAAGCCATCTGTTGGGGACTGAACCTGTATGCCACTCCTAGTAATATAGAGTGAAGGCAATAACAACATTGTTTGTTGTTGGTTTATAATCAGTGAGTTCCTACTCCTTGGATTCACCTGTTTATCGCCTGCACACCTTGGCTAGGATATGTTGTTTCTTAATATTACTGGCAAGTCTGAATCTTTTAATTATTTATACAATATTTTTAATTATAGGAGTATTGGCCATCGTTTATTCTTGGTATGCACATCAATTTTTCAGATATTCTTAATTGTGGATGTACCTTTAGGCTGTCGTGAAATAGATATTCATCATATATTGATGCGTGTCCTAAGCAGCAGATCATTACTATAGTTTATGTAGTGTCAAAACCTTACATTATGTGCCTTCTTTTAAGTTTTCACATAAGCTAGGGTGTTCCTCTGTTTAGAGAGTTTGGATAGAAGGCAATACTAAACCGATTCCATTTATTGTCTCGATATGATCTTTTAACATTGTTTCTCAACTGTGTTCAATCTGGCTTATCAATAAAATATACTCACTGTCATGCGTTCTGCCTTGATTCATTCGCTACGCTTATTTGGTCGGGTTAGTGCAGGTAACTGGCCAAGCTACTTGGCTCGCTTTCGTTGCCTTTTGCGGGTCCTTCTGTCGGATGTTGTTGTCATTCTGGGCCTTAATGCTCGGAGGAGGGTCAGGGGAGGCATATGTGGGGGTATTGGCCAGAAGTAGGCAAGGTAAAAAAACTAGGTTCTATCTCTGGTACATCTGATTAGACAACTAAATTTGGTCCCCTTACTCATTTCTTTTTCACTTACTGTATGTGAAGCGATACAATTTTATTTCCATTATTGCATCTTAATATGTTTTATCGATTGGTGAATGCACAACTTTAGCTCATAAACTAGATGACAAATGCCAATTCTGATGGAGCTTTTGCCACTTATTGTTTTATGGTTGTCTAGACAGCTGATGGCATGGTTCTTTCTTGCTAATTGTCAATTCTTTGTACAGGGTCCCTCACCTACTTATGCTTTGCTGGACAATGAGGGTATGTGGATAGCATGTACGGTTTTTACATTGTTTTGCGCAGGTTGAGATGCATCACATGATGTTTTCCTTTTACATTTATGGGTATTACAGAGTCCTTTCCTTTTCCACAAGGGGCAGGAGCTGTGCCATTCGATTCGAAGGACGTTGATCACAAAGGGGTAGCACTCAGGATATATACACAAAAGAGTATAGAACCAAATTATATGATATAGTTGACCACTATTTTTATTAACTTCTCCTGCACACAATGTTCACGATTTCATGTATTAAGTACATTTTATTGTGTCACTTGTGTTTACTCTTTTTTTAATGGAAGTTTACAGCTACTCGGAGTTCCTAATTGCAGACTCAACTATCTTGACCTACCGATGATCTAATTTGCGTTTAGTTTCCTTTATATATAGGGGTACAAGTTCTTACCAAATGTATTCAAATATACGATTATTGAAAAAATGAAAATATTTTCAACACGAACATGGTTTTAAACGGGTCTTTGCGCCATTTGGCGCAACTGGTCATCTAGTACTAATAACAATGCAATCAAGCTCATCATTCAAAGATTTAGTGCCAAACATTTTAATGCATTCTTCTTCTAGCACTTGAGCACATTTTTCATTTCAATCATACTCACGAAAGATATTAAAAAGATGAAGCGTGTGAGGCAAACTCAATTCCATATTTTTTTGTAGTTTTCTTTTATAAACTAAACTAGTGATAAAACAAGAAACAAAAAGATTCGATTGCACGATCTAAAGATATAGCTTCAAGCACTCACCTCTCCGGCAACGGCGCCAGAAAAGAGCTTGATGTCTACTACGCAACCTTCTCCTTGTAGACGTTGTTGGGCCTCCAAGTGCAGAGGTTTGTAGGACAGTAGCAAATTTCCCTCAAGTGGATGACCTAAGGTTTATCAATCTGTGGGAGGCGTAGGATGAAGATGGTCTCTCTCAAACAACCCTGCAACCAAATAACAAAGAGTCTCTTGTGTCCCCAACACACCCAATACAATGGTAAATTGTATAGGTGCACTAGTTCGACGAAGAGATGGTTATACAAGTGCAATATGGATGGTAGATATAGGTTTTTGTAATCTGAAAATATAAAAACAGCAAGGTAGCAAGTGATAAAAGTGAGCGTAAACGGTATTCCAATGCTAGGAAACAAGGCCTATGGTTCATACTTTCACTAGTGCAAGTTCTCTCAACAATAATAACATAATTGGATCATATAACTATCCCTCAACATGCAACAAAGAGTCACTCCAAAGCCATTAATAGCGGAGAACAAACAAAGAGATTATGGTAGGGTACGAAACCACCTCAAAGTTATCCTTTCTGATCTATCTATTCAAGAGTCCCTAGTAAAATAACATGAAGCTATTCTTTCCGTTCAATCTATCATAGAGTTCTTACTAGAATAACACCTTAAGACACAAATCAACCAAAACCCTAATGTCACCTAGATACTCCAATGTCACCTCAAGTATCCGTGGGTATGATTATATGATATGCATCACACAATCTCAGATTCATCTATTCAAACCAACACAAAGTACTTCAAAGAGTGCCCCAAAGTTTCTACCGGAGAGTCAAGACGAAAACGTGTGCCAACCCCTATGCATAGGTTCATGGGCGGAACCCGCAAGTTGATCACCAAAACATACATCAAGTGAATCACGTGATATCCCATTGTCACCACATATACGCACGGCAAGACATACATCAAGTGTTCTCAAATCATTAAAGACTCAATCCGATAAGATAACTTCAAAGGGAAAACTCAATCCATTACAAGAGAGTGGAGGGGGAGAAACATCATAAGATCCAACTATAATAACAAAGGTTGCGATACATCAAGATCGTACCACCTCAAGAACACGAGAGAGAGAGAGAGAGAGAGAGATCAAACACATAGCTACTGGTACATACCCTCAGCCCCGAGGGTGAACTACTCCCTCCTCGTCATGGAGAGCGCCGGGATGATGAAGATGGCCACCGGTGAGGGTTCCCCGCTCCGGCAGGGTGCTGGAACAGGGTCTCAATTGGTTTTTGGTGGCTACAGAGGCTTGCGGCGGCGGAACTCCCGATCTATTCTGACCCCCGGTGGTTTTAGGGTATATTGATATATATAGGCGAAAGAAGTTGGTCAGGGGAGCGACGAGGGTGGAGGGCGCGCCCAGCGGGGTGGGCGCGCCCCCTGCCTCGTGCTCTCCTCGTTGATCCCCTGACGTGCACTCCTAGTCTCCTGGATTGCTTTCTTTCCAAAAATAACGCTCCCGAAGGTTTCATTCCGTTTGGACTCTGTTTGATATTCCTTTTCTTCGAAACACTGAAACAAGGGAAAAAATAGGAACTAGCACTGGGCTCTAGGTTAATAGGTTAGTCCCAAAAATAATATAAAAGTGTTTAATAAAGCCCATAAACATCCAAAACAGATAATATAATAGCATGAATACTTCATAAATTATAGATACGTTGGAGACGTATCACAACTCTTAGCTCTACTGGTCAGGGTGAAGATACCCCGAACAAGACCCTCAAAGGATTATTTTCCATAGTAACAAGTGACAGTAAATTTCAGCACACTATATAAATTTTTCCTTACCAAACTCCATCTACCAAAGGCGCTTCGCTCCCCGGCAATGGTGCCAGAAAAGAGTCTTGATGACCCACGAGTATAGGGGATCTATCGTAGTCCTTTCGATAAGTAAGAGTGTCGAACCCAACGAGGATCAGAAGGAAATTATAAGCAGTTTTCAGTAAGGTATTCTCTGCAAGCACTGAAATTATCGGTAACAGATAGTTTTGTGATAAGGTAATTCGTAACGGGTAACAAGTAACAAAAGTAAATAAGGTGCAACAAGATGGATCGATCCTTTTTGTAGCAAAGGACAAGCCTGTACAAACTCTTATATAAAGGAAAGCACTCCCGAGGACACATGAGAATTATCGTCAAGCTAGTTTTCATCATGCTCATATGATTCACGTTCATTACTTTGATAATTTGATATGTGTGTGGACCGGTGCTTGGGTACTGCCTTTGCTTGGACAAGCATCCCACTTATGATTAACCCCTCTGGCAAGCATCCGCAACTACAAAAGAAGAATTAAGGTAAACCTAACCATAGCATGAAACATATGGATCCAAATCATCCCCTTACGAAGCAACGCATAAACTAGCACTACAAAAAAATACACTTCCGTGATGATACGTGTTCGTCACAGTAGGTCGTATTTTTTTTCATGCATGTACATCCATGACAAATTGATGACAGAATCAAGATAGTCATACATGTGCTGTCGTAGAAGTGTTCCATGACATTACCAAAATTATCATCATGAAAGTGTCCACTTCCATGACGATAAATCACGCGTCACAAAAGTTCTTTCGTCAAGGGTAACCGACATGTGGCATCCACCGTAACGGAACGCTGTTAAGCTATCGGGTCCGGTTTTGGATCCGATAACCGTTAATAGCCCCGACCAATGGGGATTTTCATGTGTAAAATCATCATTGGCTGGAGGAAACACGTGTCGGCTCACCATTGGGACAGATGTCATCCACTCATTGGACCCAAAGCGCCTATGATACGCCGACATGTGGCACGGCCCAACAGAGGCCCATTCCTGTGAAAAGGCTGGCCCGTTTGACTTGGTCAAAAGGTGGCGGGCCGGCCCATGACAAGCCTCTTAACGGCATGTTCGCATATAGCCCATTTACAGCCAGCTAACCCAGGGCCCGTTTATGGCATATCAGAATTAGGCCCATAGCGTCATCTGGGCCGTCCAATATAATTCCAGCCCGCTTTAACTTCCGGCCCATGTATGGCCCATGACGTCTTTTGGCCCATCTGAGGCCCTTAGTAACCCTCGGCCCATTAACGGCCTGTGGTAAAACTGGCTCGTAATGAACAATGTATCACTTTATACCCATTAACGACACATTATTCCGTTGGGCCGTTTCCAGCCCATGTTATCTTTCGGCCTTCTCAGGGCCCATTTATTCTTGGGCTCATTTCTAGCATTCGGTTACTTACGGCCCGTTACTGTCATTTTCTGCTTGTGGGCCAAATTCAGCCCGTGCATACAGTCGGCCCGTTTGTGGCCCGTTAATACGTTGGGCCGTTTTCATAGCATCATCAAATACGGCCGATTAACGACGGCCCACTATGGTCGGCCCATGAACGGAAGATAACCCACAAGTATAGCGGATCGCAATAGTTTTCGATAAGTAAGAGTGTCGAACCCAACAACGAGCTAAAGGTAGAACAAATATTCCCTCAAGTTCTATCGACCACCGATACAACTCTACACACGCTTGACGTTTACTTTACCTAGAACAAGTATGAAAATAGAAGTACTTTGTAGGTGTTTTAGGATATGTTAGCAAGAATATAAAGAGAGCGTTAATAAAAGCTAGGGGCTGTTGTAAGTAAAGAAGCAATAAAGTAAATATAGCGAGTGTGGAAAAGTGGTGGTAGGAGTTGCGAAATTGTCCCTAAGCAATTGACTACTTTACTAGACCGATAGAAATTTTTTATGTGGGAGAGGCCACTGCTAGCATGTCATCGCTGACTTGGAATTCTATGCACTTATAACTGGAACTATTAGCAAGCATCCGCAACTACTAACGTTTATTAAGGTAAAACCCAGCCATAGCATTAAGATATATTGGTCCCCCTTCAATACCGTATGCATCAATTTCTATGCTAGGCTGAAGCTTCTGTCACTCTTGCCCTCCAATACATAGTCCTATCAACATACAACTAACCCTATGGTGTGATCCACGCGCGCGCTCATATGATGGGCACAAAAGGACATCAACATAACCACAAGCAAACTAAATCAATCATAGCAATTCATCAACCACCGATAGGGCAACAAAAATCTACTCAGACATCATAGGATGGCAACACATCATTGGATAATAATATGAAGCATAAAGCAGCATGTTCAAGTAGAGGGTACAACGGGTTGCGGGAGAGTGGACCACTGTAGATAGAGGGGGGAAGGTGACGGAGATGTTGGTGAAGATGGCGGAGGTGTTGGTGTAGATCGCGGTGATGGTGACGGCCCCCGGTGGCGTTCCGGTGCCACTGGGAGCGAGGGGGAGAGAGCCCCCTCCTTCTTCTTCTTCCTTGACCTTCTCCCTAGATGGGAGAAGGGTTTCCCCTCTGGTCCATGGTCTCCATGGCGTGGGAGGGGCGAGAGCCCCTCCGAGATTGGATCTGTCTCTTTGTCTCTCTCTGTTTCTGCGTTCTCAGATCTGGCCCTTCACCGTTTCTTTTATAACCAGAGATCCGTAACTTCAATTGGGCTGAATTTTGGACACTATCTCTATCCGGAAATTATCTTTCTTGCGGCGAAAGAAGGGCACCAACCGCCTTACGGGGTGGACATGAGGGTTAGGGGCACGCTTGGGGGGTAGGGCACGCCCCCCTACCTCGTTCCCACCTCGGACACCGGTTCTCGTTGATTCTTCTTCCCAAAAATCATAAATATTCCAAAAAAAATCTCTGTCAAGTTTTATTCCATTTGGACTCCATTTGATATGGATATTCTGCGAAACCAAAAACATGCAACAAACATGAACTGGCACTGGCCACTGGATCAATATGTTAGTCCCAAAAATAGTATAAAAAGTTGCCAAAAAGTATATGAAAGTTGTAGAATATTGGCATGGAACAATCAAAAATTATAGATACGACGGAGACGTATCAGCATCCCCAAGCTTAATTCCTGCTCGTCCTCGAGTAGGTAAATGATAAAAAAAATTGATGTGGAATGCTACCTAGCATAATCTTGATCATATGTCTAATCATGGCATGAATATTAAGACATGAGTGATTCAAAGCAATAGTCTATCATTTGACATAAAAAACAATAATACTTCAAGCATACCAACCAAGCAATTATGTCTTACTGAAATAACATAGCCAAAGAAAGCTCATCCCTACAAAATCATATAGTTTGGCTATGCTCCATCTTCATCACACAAGATATTCACATCATGCACAACCCCGATGACAAGCCAAGCAATTGTTTCATACTTTTGACGTTTCTCAAACCTTTTCAAATTTCACGCAATACATGAGCGTGAGCCATGAATATAGCACTATAGGTGGAATAGAATATGATGATGGAGGTTGTGTGGAGGAGACAAAAAAGGAGAAAGTCTCACATCAACTAGGCGTATCAACGGGCTATGGAGATGCCCATCAATAGATATCAATGTGAGGAGTAGGGATTGCCATGCAACGGATGCACTAGAGCTATAAGTATATGAAATCTCAAACTGAAACTAAGTGGGTGTGCATCCAACTTGCTTTCTCATGAAGACCTAGGGCATTTGAGGAAGCCCATCGTTGGAATATACAAGCCAAGTTCTATAATGAAAATTCCCACTAGTATATGAAAGTGATAACTCAAGAGATTCTCTATATGAAGAACATGGTGCTACTTTGAAGCACAAGTGTGGTAAAAGGATAGTAACATTGCCCCTTCTCTCTTTTTCTCTCATTTTTTTCTTTCCTTTTTTTCTTTTTTATTTATTTTTTTGGTGGGCTTCTTTGGCCTCTTTTTTTATGTGGGCTTCTTTGGCCTCTTTTATTTTTTGTAAAGTCCGGAGTCTCATCCCGACTTCTGGGGGAATCATAGTCTCCATCATCCTTTCCTCATTGGGGCAATGCTCTAATAATGATCATCATCACACTTTTATTTACTTACAACTCAATATTACAACTCGATATTAGAACAAAGATATGACTCTATATGAATGCCTCCGGCGGTGTACCAGGATGTGCAATGATCTAGCGTAGCAATGACATCAAAAAATGGACAAGCCATGAAAACATTATGCTAGCTATCTTACGATCATGCAAAGCAATATGACAATAAATGCTCAAGTCATGTATATGATGATGATGATGGAAGTTGCATGGCAATATATCTCGGAATGGCTATGGAAATGCCATGATAGGTAGGTATGGTGACTGTTTTGAGGAAGATATAATGAGGCTTATGTGTGACAGAGCGTATCATACCACGGGGTTTGGATGCACCGGCGAAGTTTGCACCAACTCTCGAGGTAAGAAAGGGCAATGCACGGTACCGAAGAGGCTAGCAATGATGGAAGGGTGAGAGTGTGTATAATCCATGGACTCAACATTAGTCATAAAGAACTCACATACTTATTGCAAAAATCTATTAGTCATCGAAACAAAGTACTATGCGCATGCTCCTAGGGGGATAGATTGGTAGGAAAAGACCATCGCTCGTCCCCGACCGCCACTCATAAGGAAGACAATCAATAAACACCTCATGCTCCGACTTCGTTACATAACGGTTCACCATACGTGCATGCTACGGGACTTGCAAACCTCAACACAAGTATTTCTCAATTTCACAATTACTCAGCTAGCACGACTCTAATATCACCATCTTTATATCGCAAAACTATTGCAAGGAATCAAACATATCATATTCAGTGATCTACAAGTTTTATGTAGGATTTTATGACTAACCATGTGAATGACCAGTTCCTGTCATCTCTCTAAATAGATATAAGTGAAGCAATGGAGTTTAATTCTTTCTACAAAAGATATGCCCACGCTCTAACAAGTATAAGTGAAGCAAAAGAGCATTCTACAAATGGCGGTTGTCTATGTAAAGAGAAACACACAATCCAAACTTCAAATGATATAAGTGAAGCACATGAAGCATTCTATAAAGCCATACTCAAAAGATTTAAGTGAAGTACAGAGAGCATTATATAAATCAACCAAGCACTATCTCATACTAGCATGGTGCATAAAATAAAAAAGGAAAACTGAATGCAAAAGACTCTCCAAGATTGCACATATCACATGAACGAAACAAATCCGAAAACATACCGGTACTTGTTGAAGAAAGAGGAGATGCCTTCCGGGGCATCCCCAAGCTTAGACGCTTGAGTCTCCTCGAATATTTACTTGGGGTGCCTTGTGCATCCCCAATATTGAGCTCTTGCCTCTCTTCCTTGTTCTCACATCGAGACCTCCTCGATCATCGAACACTTCATCCACACAAAACTTCAACAGAAAACTCGGTAAGATCCGTTAGTATAATAAAGCAAATCAGTACTTTAAGTACTATTGCAAACCAATTCATATTTTGTTTTTGCATTGTGTCTACTATAATATAACTTTTTCATGGCTTAATCCACAGATATAAATTGATAGTTTCATCAAAACAAGCAAACTATGCATCAAAAACAGAATCTGTCAAAAACAGAATAGTCTGTAATAATCTGAACATTCACCATACTTAGGATACTTTAAAAATTCTTCCAAAATTAGTAAAAATAAAAAATTTGTAAAGCACGATAGTGCAAAAAGAACCAGAACCATTTGACGTTCCAGTAAAAATTGTAATATCGTGCACTACAGCCAAAGTTCCTGTCCTGCACCGCACAAACCAACAAGCATTGTAAACGTCCCAAAGGCAAACCTTGGCACATTATTTTTATAATACAATGGAATTGTACAAGGGGATAATTATTTTTATTGAAAAGTTTCTGTAATCAAGATTTACAAAGTTTTCGTGAGCATGAACAAAGTTCAAGGACGTCTCCCACTTTCACAATGCTCGTCTTTCTCACTTTCACTTTTGTTTTTGAAAAGTTTTGGGTTCCCCTCTTTATTTTTGTTGTTTTTAAACTATATGAAAGCACTAAAAAATGACTCTCTAAACTTCCGGGTTGTCTCCCTGGCAGCGCTTTTTTTAAAGTCATTAAGCTAGGCATATAGTGCTCAAGTAGTGAATCCACCCGGATCCCAAGGTATATCAAAGCCAATTTTAATTAGCAATGATTTGGCATTTAGTAGTGAGCACAAAGCAACATATATCAAGCAATGACGAAGTCTAACTCTCTTCCTATGCATCGGCATGTCACAAAAGAACAATTCATGTACACAAAGTAAAGGCCAATGCATAGTATAAACAGTTTCTTGCAATTTTATCGTGTGGGAAACATAGAGAGGTGGAGATATAGTTCCTCTCTCATAATAATTGAAAGTAGGAGCAGCACGCACATGCATATTATATCTATCAAAATCATCATGTGCAACGGTAAAAGGCAACCCATCAATATAATCCTTAATAAGGGCAAACTTCTCCGATATAGTACATTCGGGAGAATTCAAAAAGATAATAGGACTATCATGCGTGGGTGCAATAGCAACAATTTCATATTTAACATAAGGAACTATAGCAGGTTCATCTCCATAAGCATCATTCATATTGGCATCTTGGCCACAAGCATAGCAAGCATCATCAAAAAGGGATATTTTAAGAGAATCAATGGGATCATAATAGTCATCATAGCAATCATCCTTCGGTAAGCACGAAGGGAAATTAAATAATGTATGAGTTGAAGAGTTACTCTCATTAGAAGGTGGGCACAGGTAGCTAATCCTCTCTTCCTCCTTTTGTTCTTCGCTCTCCTCATCATCTTTTTCATCCAATGAGCTCACAGTTTCATCAATTTCTTCTTCCATAGACTCCTGCAAAATATTAGTCTCTTCTTGGACAACGGAGTATTCCTCAATATATGGTTTAACATAAGCATTAGAAGCATAATTATCATAACAATATTTAAGTATGGCAAAATTTTCAGATTTGTGAAAAGTAGCATCATACTTTTCAATCAAAGAAGTAATTTCATAAGCACCCTTAAAAGCAAAAAATTCTTCTAATTGTTCCACATCATAGTAATTATAAACACCCTTAGCATACGAAGATACGATTCCATTATCACTAAACCCACATTGATAGGGAAGGTGTTTCTTAGGGTTTTCAGAACAACAAGTAAAATCATAAATTTCACATAAATTCCAAGCAAAGCATTGCAAACGATGAATTTGACCCAGTAAGTTTCCCTTTTTTAGATATTCGGTTTCGCACATAACAAGCATGCTCATCTAAAGATTTGCCCTCAACTAAGCTAGTTGGGGTTTCAGCACGAGCACATAGGGATCGAGGATGATCGAAGTAATAAGCTTCAGCAGTGTGATAGATTTTGAGTGGTTCTTCAACCATTGGTTCAGTAGGTACAACTAATTTTTTTGGTATTTTGTGTTTCCTACCCATAACTAAAGATAGAAAACAACTATGAACAGCCAATAAAAATTACTTAGTGATAAAGCAAACAAGCACACATGAGAATATTCACCCCGCGCCCTACCTCCCCGACAACGGTGCCAGAAAAAGCTCTTGATAACCCACAAGTCTAGGGGATCGCAACAGTTTTTGATAAGTAAGAGTGTCGAACCCAACGAGGAGCTAACGGTAGAACAAATATTCCCTCAAGTTCTATCAACCACCGATACAACACGACGCACGCTTGACGTTTACTTTACCTAGAACAAGTATGAAACTAGTAGTACTTTGTAGGTGTTTTAGGATAGGTTAGCAAGAATATAAAGAGAGCGTAAATAAAAGCTAGGGGCTGTTGTAAGTAAAGAAGCAATAAAGTAAATATAGCGAGTGTGGAAAAGTGGTGGTAGGAGTTGCGAAATTGTCCCTAAGCAATTGACTACTTTACTAGACCGATAGAAAGTTTTTATGTGGGAGAGGCCACTGCTAGCATGTCATCCCTGACTTGGAATTCTATGCACTTATGATTGGAACTATTAGCAAGCATCCGCAACTACTAACGTTCATTAAGGTAAAACCCATCCATAGCATTAAGATATATTGGTCCCCCTTAAATCCCGTATGCATCAATTTCTATGCTAGGCTGAAGCTTCTGTCACTCTTGCCCTCCAATACATAGTCCTATCAACATACAACTAACCCTATGGTGTGATCCACATGCGCGCTCATATGATGGGCACCAAAGGACAGCAACATAACCACAAGCAAATTAAATCAATCATAGCAATTCATCAACCACCAATAGGACAACAAAAATCTACTCAGACATCATAGGATGGCAGCACATCATTGGGTAATAATATGAAGCATAAAGCACCATGTTCAAGTAGAGGGTACAACGGGTTGCGGGAGAGTGGACCGCTGTAGATAGAGGGGGCAAGGTGATGGAGATGTTGGTGAAGATGGCGGAGGTGTTGGTGTAGATTGCGGTGATGATGATGGCCCCCGGCGGCGTTCAGGCGCCACCGAAAGCGACGGGGAGAGAGCCCCCCTCCTTCTTATTCTTCCTTGACCTTCTCCCTAGATGGGAGAAGGGTTTCCCCTCTGGTCCATGGTCTCCATGGCGTGGGAGGGGCGAGATCCCCTCCGAGATTGGATTTGTCTCTTTGTCTCTCTCTATTTCTGCGTTCTCAGATCTGGCCCTTCACTATTTCTTTTATAACCGGAGATCCGTAACTCCGATTGGGTTGACTTTTGGACACGATCTCTATCCGGAAATTAGCTTTCTTGCGGCGAAAGAAGGGCACCAACTGCCTTACGGGGTGTCCACGAGAGTCAGGGGCGCGCTTGGGGGGTAGGGCGTGCCCCCTACCTCGTGCCCACCTCGAACACCGGTTCGCGTTGATTCTTCTTCCCAAAAATCATAAATATTCCAAAAAAAATCTCTGTCAAGTTTTATTCCATTTGGACTCCATTTGATATGGATATTCTGTGAAACCAAAAACATGCAACAGACAGGAACTGGCACTGGGCACTGGATCAATATGTTAGTCCCAAAAATAGTATAAAAAGTTGCCAAAAAGTATATGAAAGTTGTAGAATATTGGCATGGAACAATAAAAAAATATAGATACGATGGAGACGTATCAACGGACGATTCCAACTCTAGCCAGTTTACGGCCATAAAGCGGTATGTTATTGGCCCATGTTTGGGCAATCGATCATACGGCCCGTAGAAGGCCCATTGATAATACAGCCCGTAGAAGGCCCATTGTTTCTACGCCCCGTAGAAGGCCCATTGTTTCTACGGCCCGTAGAAGGCCCAGTGTCACTACAGTAAATATGTAGCCCATGGTTATTGTGCCCTAGTTTTAAAAAATGTTATTGCGGCCACTATCAAACCGCGGAAAAAGAACAACATTGACTACAAGTAAACAGATAAACAAGACAACAAGGAAATAAATAAGCAAGCAACTTACGCTAGGCTATCATGGCTATTACACATATTACATCCACTGGGCATCAAAGTTCGCCACCAGTGCAAATATAGGGAACAAAGTAGCATATCATATACACTAGTTGTCAAAGTTGGCGACCAGTGCAAATAAACGCCGCAGCAAAACATGTCCAGAACTGAAACCACTTCAGAAGATCTCCAGAAACAATATCTTGGGTACCCATAATGCTGGCAAGATGCTTAGCAAGCTTATTAACTTTCTCTTGTTTGGCGCTTAAATCCTCCAGCGCTTGCTGTTATACCAGAAAGTATGCATCTGAATTCTGCAGGGACTTCCTCAGTCCTTCAGCTTGCTGTCGCAACACATCTGATCGATGTCTTTCAACTTGAAGCTGAGACTCAATAAGACGAACGGATTCAGACAGCAAGGTCTAAGAGCTTGTGCCAGCGGTAGTGGCCAGTAACTCGGACACTACATCAAGGCTGGACTTCTGGGTTCTCTCACTGCCTTCAAGGTAGTTTTTATCAGCTTTCTTGGAGACCAACAGGAATGTCTCACTATCTTGAACCTTATCTGCATTACTTCCTTCACCATTGCCTAACGGGGTACTATTATCCAATATTTTGTCCGCATTCTAAAAGAGAAACAAGCAGACACATCATAGGTTTATCATGTTGTATATGAAACTCATTTTGGTAAATCAGTTCAGTTGTAAAGTGCACAGGATAACAGCATGAAACAAACATATATCTATGTACCATGGTCACTTTATGGTCTATATCATTCTAGTTTTTGTTGCCAAATCAAGATAGAGACACAGTTCAAATAATATTTGTTCAAGACAAAGCAGAATAGATAGAATATAAGTGTGGGAAACTATAGAGACACTTGTACTGTGCATGACATGAGAACATAACTATTTATTCAATTGAAACTGAAATCAATATAGAGCAAGTTACAACAGCAAACCAGTTAAAGAAACAAGTTTAAAACAGACCTGTTGCGCCATTGGAGTTTCAATTCCATCCTTCAAATTTGAAAATAGTTGGTCTGAGTAAATACAGTGATGCAAGAGCAAAGGAGTATGAACCATAGCTACAGAACCTGGCCTGAGAACAAATCTTCTTCTCCTTTAAGCGTTCAGTTGGGATTCGGAGTGGTGGTCCTCATGCTTTGGGCACTGCAGTTCCCTTACTAACTGCTCGTGTTTGGGTGCTCTGTGGTGGAGACGGTGCTGTGTCAACTGGAACTGGGTTACTACCTGCCGGGCTTGGGGTTAGAAGGGGTGTAGCCGGTTCTCTATCCAACTGGGTAGGGGTACAATCTGCGAGAGTCTGGGTTATGTGTGGTGGATCTGTTTCTTGGGTAAGTACAACTGTGGTTCTATCTGCATCAACTAGTAGCACTATCTTTTCTGAAGACCGTGTTGTTACTCCCTTAGATACTACCATCATGCTCTCCAATTCAAATGGCTGATAAACAAGAAAAGTAATTGAAAGTATAGACATTGTATGATAGACAGGTGCAATGGATAGTGGGGAATAAAAGAGGGCATGAAATAATTCATATTTATGTTGTCTAACCAAACAGGATAGCATGAAACAATTTCACATATATGATGGCTAACTAAACAGGATAGCATGTTACAATTTCAGATTATGATGGCTAACTAAAAAGGATGGAAAGACATAGTTCAAAATATGATGACTATGTAAACAGGATGACATGATATAACTATATAATGTGTTTATTAAATAGGTTGGCATGCCATAATTCACATACATGCTGCCTATGGAAACATGATAGCATGATATAATTCCCGGATAGAATGACATAATTCAAAATATGATGACTGTAAACACTAAACAGGATGAGATGGTATAATTATATGATGTCTTTATTAAATGGGTTGTCATTCCATAATTCAGATAGATGTTGTGTACGTAAACATGATGGCATGATATAATTCAAATATATGATTTATATAGTAAGCAAGTAAGCAGATGGCAATCCATATATGATGTAAAAACTAAGCAATGCAAGACAACATGCATGACATGGGTAATATAATCCTGCCAAGTCTGAGCATTGACCTCAGGGGGGAAATAGGACTGGTCATCAGTCTCTGAATCCTCCTCTGAGGAGCTCTCTGTATCCAGCAAGATGTCTGCTTCAGCAGGTAGCATTGTCTGCTCTGAATACCTTGTCTTCACTCCAGATACTTCCATCACCGCTTCAAATGGCTGATGCACAGGAAGAGTAGTTGAATATACAAACATTGTCGTTAAATGGAACACGTAATACAAAAAAATGATAGCATGATATAATTCACATACATGATGATTGGCTCAACAGCATGGCATTGCATAATTCACATATATAATGCCTTTGCAACAAGATAGCATTGCATAATTCACATATATAATGTCTTGTAACAAGATGGCAATGCATAATTCACATATATGGTAATTAGACACTAAACAGGTGGCATTCACACAAAGCATGTCTAAACTAATCAAATGACATCACAATGCAAGACACCATACGCACGATATGAGCAACATAACCTTGTAAACTTAATTAGAGCATACACCTCGGGGGGAATAGGACTGGTAATCTGTCTCTGAATCCTCCTCTGAGAAGCTATCCGTAACCAGTGAGATATGCGCTTCGTTAGATAGCATAGCCTGCTCTGAAGACCTTGTTTTCACTCCAGAATTTTCCATCACCGTGTCAAATGGTTGATGCACACAAAGATTAGTTGAATGTACTAACATTGTTGACAAATGTAATACGTAACGAAAAAAAAGGATGGCCTGATATAATTCACATATAAGATGACTACTAAGCAGGATGGCATTGCAAAATTCACATATATGGTGTCTGGCTAAACAAGATGGCATTGCATAATTCACATAAACGATGAATAAACTAAACAGATGGCATTCACACAAAGCATGTCTAAACTAAGCAGTTGACATATTTGATGTATAAAGTAAGCAATGCAAGGCACCATACGCATGATATAACCAACATCAACATGCCAAGTTAGAGCGAAGACCTCATGGGGTAAATAGGAGTGGTCTTCTGCTTCTGAATCCCATCAGAACAGTTATCTTCCTCTTGATTATGATCCGAAATGGGTGGAGGGGGGCTGCCTTTGCGCCCACCATGGAGCGACGTCTGCATGAAATTTTATTGCCACGCAAGGCTCGTCTCTTTTTCTCTACATGTTCAGTTCCATTGTGTATAATAACTGACATGCATAGGAATAAAACATAGTGAGATTATGTAAGGAGTGCATGCACAAATCCAGAGTGATGGTAGCAAACTATGGATAGACCCAAAACCAATGATAGCAGGCAGATAATAGCTTTAGTTAAAAAATACAGATAATGGCTCCTTTAATGTTTGTTTGCATCCAACATGAAACTCATACTAGACACCCGAGATTAACCAGATAGTAGATAGATAGTACTAATTGCTTCCCCAATATGTACCCCACAACCATTTAAAAACTCAAGTTTCAGCATAAGTTTGGACCTGACTCGGAGTCTAATAGGTGAACACGATGATAAAGTAGCATGTCATCATATTAAGCGATGCATAACTTAAGCAGACACGGAAGAGTGCGACCTCTCTTGCGTGTAGTCCTCAAGTTCATCTGCTCAATTGATGATGGTAATGCAGTTGTCGTGGCTGCCGGCGGAGGGGAACAAGATCCGAGGCGGCGAAAGACTGTCTGGAGAGTGGACCCCTGCTGTGGTGAACCCTTCTGTCATTGGAGCAGCTGAGCTGGGGTGGAACACAACACCGTAGGAGCAGGACAAACCACACAAGGTTTTCTTTGACACATATCTATAATAGAAGTAATTGTGTAAGGGCTTGTTTGAATTTGAGGATTCTAACAATGCAAGGATAGGAAATAGACAGGAATAGGATAGGAATGCACGTGCAAAACAGAGAATTTAAAAACATAGGATTTCTGCCAATCTGGGTGTTTGGTTCACAAGAATTGGAAGATCACATGATGCAAAGAAGCATGGTGAGATTAAGTCAAACCACAAGAAAATGTACGGTTATAATGCGATTATGCTACTATCTCTTAGTCTTGTGCTTCATGAATAGGAATTTGAAAAGGAGGACAAGTGGAAATTAACATTCCTACGGTTTTTCTTTCAAGGATACACTAAAGGAACAAATCCAAAAGTTTTCTTTTGCTCCATTCCTTTGCACCAAATTCATGAAAAGTAGTACCATACGGAACTTTCCAATTCCTATGTTTTTCATTCACTTTTCCTTTCAAGCACTGGCGATTCCAGTAGGCAGGCTTGAGCAAGGAAAAGCCTACACTAAAAAATGGTTTTGTGCTACTTCTATTACTTTGGACCCAGGCCACTGCCCTACTAGCTCAACTCCCAGGGCCATCGACAAATGCACAGCTCAAACGCGCAGAGATAAATAATGATGGCGTTCAAGAGAGTCCATCACGAATAGCTAAGTTGCCTGGTACCTCACTGCTTGTCATATAGTAGGATAAAATAATCGTATTTTCCCGTTACTCCATGTGCTCAGTGGACAATATATATAACATGTAGAGTAAAAAAGATATGCAACAAGTGTACAACCTCTTTGGCGAAGCCATGTCGATCTCAGCGTGATTGGGTTGGGCGGAGAGGATGCTCCGGCTGACTTGGCTGTCAGAGGAGGGGAAGAAGATCTTAGGCATCTGGAGATGGAGCCCGAGGTACTGCTCCGCTGTGATGGAGGGTTTCGTCGTTGGATCAGCTCTGGTGAGTTGTACGACGCCGAGACTGAAGCAGGACAAGAGAGACAATGTTAACCTGAGTGGAATTCTAATAGCATCTCCAATAGATGACGTAAAATACATAACCACAAAGTGATAGATGTATACATCAGCCGCTCATCTCTGAACTTAACTGTCGAAACTGAATTTAACTGTCGAAACTGAATTTAACTGTCGGAACTGAACTTAACTGTCGAAACTGAACGCACTAGAGGTGAGGCTACACGTCAGTCGACTGACTTTTTCATCTCTGGTCAGTTGAATTTGCAGCCATTGGATACGAAATCAAGGGCCTGCAGTTCATCTTCAACCTCCACCCCCTGAGTCGCCAGCCACCACCAGCCAAACAGCCGCCCCGCCCGCCCCAAAAACACTCCCCACCGCCAGTCCGCCACCGCCCCGGCCATCCCTCTAGGCCCCCCGTGCCGAGCTTTTCCTCCAGCGATCCCCACGCCACTGCCCCACCACCGCCCCCACCCTAAACCCTAAGATAGATAGTGGGGTACTTCTCCGGTGAGCCCCCCTCCCCACTGCGGCTGGTTCTTCCTTAACTCCGGCGAGCCCCCCACCCCTGAAAATTGACTGACCCAAAAGTCGATTCAGTCGACTGAAGTGTAGCTAAATCAGAGCAGCATCGCAAGAAAAAGCAAGAGCAAGAGCAGCAGCGCGAGCAAGAGCAAGAGCAAGAGCAGACCAGGCAGGAGACCGAGAGCAAGAGTAGAGCAACAGGGCGAGTGAGAGCTAAAGTAGCAGCAGCTCCGACTGATGTGGATGTCACCATCGAGGGAGCGACGTCGTGGAGGAAGTGGCCGACGACGCCGCGGTGGATGGAGCCGCGCCGTGTCGGCTCAAGACCGAGCGCCGGCAGCACCGTGAGATCGGATCAAGAAGAAAATGCGGCGATTAGTGTACAACCTCGTTGGTGGCGCCGATTAGGCCGCAGCTTCATCTGAGGAAACGGTGATGCTGATGCTCTTCCGGTGGTTTAGGTGAAGACGGTGGTGTGGGAATGGAGGTGGCGCGAAAGATGAGGGGAACGTCGCCAGCTCCTTGGAGGTGGAGGACGGGGTGGCTGAACCGGCAAGATGACCAGATCGATGATGGATCCTCATCCGGTACGGTGGATGAGGGACGTCGAGGTGTTGCTGTGGACGACGTCGTCGGGGAAGAGGCTCCGGCTGGGTGGCGGACGGAGGAGGGTGTGGGGCTTCGCAGGTTTTCCCATCCTCGGTGTACGAATGGGTGGGCGGATGGGATGGGAGTGGGGAACCATGGCTTAGGGACGCGCTTGTCCGAAATGTGGGGTAAGTTACAAAAGTACCCCCACCGATTTGAGGCGGTTCTTTCAGTTCAGGGGTATCACTGGTATTTTGCGTGTCGGGATTTCACAGGAGGTGGGAGTTTTCGCGCGCGTTTAAATTTGAATAGCAAGGCTTGGGTTGAGATGGAGGGAGTTGTCGGAGCACAACGAGACAAAGATATATCTTAAATATTTCAGGCTAACAAGGCGCGTGTTGAAGAGGCGGGAGTTTCGCAGCACGATAGACAGAGACGCTAGCTTGAAATTTCGGCATAACAAGGCGCGGCTTGAAATTTCGAGAGAACAAGCTTAACGTGTACCCAACAGAAAAAAAAAAGATAATTTAGACTAGTATGATATACTACATACAATGTGTTTAACACGCACAACACACACACAGACACCATTTAGACTAGTAAGGTACACGTGCATTGCACACATGAGATTTGGCAACCAAATTATGAATAAATACCACATTATAGCATGTAAGCTTTGAGTCATATATGCATGATGTAGATGTTCGTTTAATTCTTATAGTTCATTTCATTCAAAATCATCTAGTTTTTATAAGAAAGCTAATCTATTTTAAGGTTCATGGAATTGTGTGTTGTAAGGCATAAAGTAAAAACAAATCATGTACAAAACATTTGGGCAATTCTGATACGGAAGATTCTAGAACAAAGAAGAAGTGCTTGTGTTTTGAGGCTTGTGCATTATGCTTAAGTTCAACCATAGAGTCTTCTAGATTGTACATGTGGCAAAATCTGGTGGAATCTAGATGATATCCAACGGCCAGTAGTGCTCAAATTTGCCAGCTCTGCACCATCGGATTGGCCTCATCCAACGACCATCTTTCAAAGTTAAAGTTATCGGCACACTATATAAAAAATATAAAATATAATATATATATAGGGGTATAGATATAGATATGTGATGCGAAAGCCACCCATCGTCTCCAATTAGAATAGTTTGTCCATGCATGGATGCAATGTGGCCAAATGATGTCTGCCATCGGTATCTCAGATTCAAACCAATCTGACCTTGTTCAATGTGTATACATTGCAACATGCTCGTTTCCAAACCACACCACACAGATCTCCGTTATATCATGCATGCATGGGTTTCAAACATCATGATCTCTTATTCAAATATTTGAATTCAACTTTACATTGATTATGATCTCACCTAGTCTTTTACACCCACACATTGGTCTTCTCTTTATAATTGTACCACGAACTTTCTCTCGTGCATGCATGCACACACACTACCAGTCGGCATTATCCATCGCACACATGCAATCTTTTCTTCAGGTCGGTCTCCCATGAAGGCACACACACACATCCCCCTCTCCATCATATCGGGCATTCTTTATCTCTGACATGCATGCACAATGATCGATGTTCCTCTATGTGTGTGTGTGTATATATAGCTAGGTCTTTCATAGTTTTCCACATAAACCGATCAATCTATATATCTAGTGAGGTCTCACCCTCTTTCCCACGTCCACATCGATCAATCTATACCTCTCTATATAGGATTACATATATAGCTAATACACCCACATTAATTATGTATCCAACGCCCCCCTCTCATCATCCATGCCTTCCGCTTCATCTCTCAGACGCGCACACAATGGCCAAGACAGGGGCAGCAAGGGCCCTGCCCCCCTAACACCACTATATATCGAGGCTAATATGAATGTGATCATTAGACAATTGCTGGTAAAAATGGTTTAAGTTGATGAATTGGCCCTCCTCGTAAATGATTAGCAATGCTTGGCCCCCTAGCTCATGGGACATTTTTCATGGCTCTGCCACTACGCGCAACAACGCACGTTCTCGCCCCCTCTCTCTAAATATCGATCTCGCAGTTGTGCACTCCTTCATGGTCTCCCTCCACTCGGCCCCTCGCACCATCTTCTAGCCCCCCGCCAGATTTTGCTACATGTACAATCTAGCAGACTCCATGGTTGAACTTAAGCATAATGCACAAATCTCAAAACAAAAGTGGTTCTCCTTTGTTATAGAATCTTCCGTATCATAACTGCCTAAACTTTTTTTCTAGTTGAATTGCCATTCTTTGTTTGTACTTTATGCTTTACAATGCATAATTCCATGAATCATAAAATAGATTAAGGGCTTCTTTGATTCAAAGGATTCTCGAAGGAATTTTGGAGGATTCTAATCCTTAGGGATTTTTCCTATCTTGGTTGTTTGATTCGTAGGATTGTAAACCATAGGAATTTTTCCATATGATTCATTTGCACTAGATTTCATAGGGAACATCCCATCCACTCAAGCCTCTTTGAAAGAATTATGCGTTTTTTCTATGCACAATCAAACACTCGTACCATCATGTAGGATTCAAGACGACATTCCACTCTAATCCCATGTTCTTCCTATTCCCGCGTTTTAGAAATCCTACGAATCAAACAGGCCCTAGGTTTTTTATAAAAACTAATTGATTTTGAATGAGATGAACTATAAGAATTAAACGAACATCTACATCAGGCATATATGACTCAGAGCTTACATGCTACAGTGTCGTATTTATTCGTAATTTGGTTGCAAAATCTGACGCGTGCAATGCACGTGTACCTTACTAGTACTTCGAGTATGTGCAAAACACAATGGCACGCTACACAGTGTCTCTCTTACAGTTCATGAAGTCACGTGGGGACGTGGCACATGTGGAGGCGATGTCGCATCCTTGTGTGGATTGATCATAGTGACGTGCTGCTGGTTCCAGAAGAATGTACGCGTCCTCCCTGAGCCGCACTGGTGGTACATGCACGAAGCGAAGATGTGCACGCACGCCACGCACGCACTCATTCCCTCGCACACACACGCGGGTACACGGGCGGACGCAATTTTGTACCAAGATCCACCCCATGTGATAATTTGACGCGTGTAAAGTCCTTCACTTCATTGATGGTCAATTAATACAATGCATGCAAATTGAGTGGACGTGAGGGTGGAAGAAAGACATTACTACTCCACTGCGCGCATGCGAGTAGTTAAATCATGGGTTGCTAGTAGTACTTCCATTGGTCTCCTTCGTATTTTGTGCCAATTTTTGACAGTAACGTAATATTTATGCATCTGAGCAGTGCAGTCTACTTGAAATTTATGTTCCACTAAACTCATCGGGAGCCGTTTCGGTCCTCAAAACCAAAAACCATCAATTAATCTTTACCTTGTTCCCATCACATTCGAAAGTACTAGTGCTACAATTAAGTGCAAGCCTGCTCACACCTACCAGTATGTACCAAACCTGAACGTGTTCCCACTATGTAGGTTTTAGTACTAGTGCTAGTACTTAGGCTATAAAAAGGGGAACTACCTAACCGAAAATTACTCTACCTTCCTCCTCATAAGTCCTGCTTCTCCGTCCGTCCTTGCCATGGCCGGTGTGCAGAGCTCTAGGTCGAGAACTACTCGTAACAAGGGAGCGGCAAGCAAGGTTGCGAAAAAAAAGAGAGGGATCGCCGCCACGCAGAGACCTGGAAAGATCTCTCACGGGCAGGCGATGGCTCCCAGGAGCGCCCTAGATGCGGAGGCGAACATGCCGAGCTAGCGGAGCTGGAGTCGTTATCCCTCGACGGCATGCCCGATCAGCTCAATAAGCACCTCAATAAGCAGAAAGAGTTCATCCACGGCTTGATGGAGCTGCTGAAGGAGAGCCTCGACGACATGCCCGCTGAGCTCAATGAGCAGGGGGAGTTGACCGTCGGCTTGGTGATGCTGCTGAAGCAGAGCATTGCCTCGGAGAAGAAGGCCACCGGCGAAATCCTGCAACTTTAGGAGGACAACGCGAAGCTCTGCCACGAGCTCAACCTGCTGAAGGAGGAGAACGCCGGCTGGAAGAAGCTGCATGATAATAGTAGTTCCTCGATGAAGATGTTGCAGGCCCTCGTCATGGAATAGAAGGAGGAGTTGGCGAAGCTCCACATCTAGCACCCGTCTACTGTCAAGGTACGTAATGCGGCCGTTGAACAGATGATGAAGGCTCGCATCGAGAAATCTCGCGTCATGGACACAATGATGAAGTTGGCGGAGGAGACGCGCAAGGAGATGGAGGTCGTGGAGGCGATGAATAAGCAGTTACGACTCCGCGGCCAGCAACCCTACATGTAGTGAGAGCAGCGCCCCAGACTTGTGTGTGTGTCTTCCTTCTTTTTTGGGGGTGATAATCCTCCTTCTTTTGCTCCTGTGTTTCTTATTTTGCTTCGGGTGTTTCGCCACACGTGTCACCTTCTCTGCGAGGCATGAATAGAACAATGCTAAAAATGAGATGACTAGCAAATTAGATCATTCTTTATCGCCAATAGAATAATGCCTCTTGCTAGTAATATATAATAAGAGTAGAGAGTAGAGGATATGGCACTGGGTTGTTGTGTTTCATGCTCCTCTATCGTACTCCAGTGGTAAACTTGAGTATACTGCACGGATCTTTGCTCCTCCTCAGGTCGTCGGCACATTTATACGAGTAGTCAAATCACAAGGCCCCGCCTTCCAGCAGTAATGAGCCGTCAAATTACAAAGGCCCTCGCCTCTCGTGAAAAGGACCAAGCTAGACTGCCCCGCGCTCTAGCCTTTAAAATAAGTATACATTTGTACAGTAGTAGTATCGATGGATTGCGCCATGGAGCAAAACTATGCATATACTATGTATATGACACTACCCACTATGAAGGTACTAGTAACTGGTCTATGTTACTCTCCACTATGACCAGCCAAAGTCGAGGAATGGATACCAACGAGGGCCGGGTTGTGTCTATACTTAGACAACTCATCCGACTGCATGCGCACCAGGCAGACGAAGCTCGTGTCATGTTGGTGCCGTGTGTGGCCCGCACATTAACCAAAACCTCGCGCCTCCATCTTAGCCTCCGCGTTTAAAACATCTCAATCTCAAGGCCAAGGAGCAACGTGAAACCTATGATAGGGCCAATCGGATGGTTGAGAAAACTACAACTCGTAGCTACAAATGCATGTGTGAGAGAGTACGAGTGCGTGCGTGCACCTCTTCTCAGAGTACAACTGTATGTGGGTGCCATCAGCCTAGGGAGCAGTGATGGTGTGTGCGAGAAGTCCCGAGAGATAGGTGTAATGCGTCTAAAAAAGACTAGTCTATAGCTCATCACGAGGTTGTTCATGTCGAACGCCAAGTGTAAGATATGTATCCGATGGTGCCAGTTTTTGGACGTACACAACAGTAGAAAAAGAACTAGTAGTACCATGGCATATGCTACACCACGGCCGAGAAAACATGCCGACGTTACGCCATCCGGGAATAGTGCCGCACTTCGAAACTAGAACCGTCAATAAATCTTGAGTGCGTCTCGTCACATTCCAAATTACTACTACTACCACGCTATATTTAATTGCAAACCTGTTCACACCGATCACAACGTAAATGGTTTTCCACTTCGAAGCGTATTGGTAGTACTCGGTTATAAATACTACTATTCTATGATGACTACACATTCCTCCTCAACTCCTCATCCATAAGAAACAATCAAGCCATAGCCAGCGTGAGTTCTGGGTCGAGAGATTTCCACCAGGGAGAGGTGATCGTGGAATAGGAAGCACGAGAGATGTCCCGCCTCGCCGCGAAAATAGCCGACATGTCCAGCCGCGCAGCAGCAGCAGCACAGAGGTCCCGCCGCGCCGCTGAAGCAGCACGGAGGTCCCGCCGCGCCGTCGATGTAGCAGACTGGTCCGGCCACGCCGCGAAAGCAGCAGAGATGTCCCGCCGTGCCGCTGAAGCAGCAGGGAGGTCCCGCCGCGCGGCGGCGGCCTAGGAAAATTTCTCGCGGGCAGGCGAGGACTCTTAGAGGCGCATGCATGTGATAGTCCATAGCCAGATGGATCAGATCTCCGGCTGGGAGAGTATGTAGGACGAGGCTATCGGTGTTATCCGGCAACTCGGGGAGGGCAATGCGAAGCTCCGGGGCGAGTGCGGCCTACTGAGGGCGAAGATCGCCGGAAGGGCGAAGCAGGAGGAGACTGCTACCGTGTTGCAGAGGACGGGCGTCATCATCAAGAAACTTATGGACGAGAATGCCATGATCCGCATCGAGCACAACAGGCTGGTGGAGGAATCCATGGGTGCTGCCAAGCAGCGTATTAAGGACATGAAACTGATGAAAGAGATCATCGCCCGCCACGAGAACTAGTCTCCGCGACCTGCGGCGCATAAAGAAAGTAGAGATCAGCGAGCCAGATCATTGTATGCGTCTTCCTTCTTCCTTTTCCCTTGTGTATTTCAGGAGTAGCCGCATGTGGCTTTTTAAATTATCTTCCTAATTATGTAAGGCAATTATTATCCATTGTCGTCGTCCTTATATATATTCATCATTCTTGCTATAAGTCGCAGTAGATGCTATATAGGTCCGTCGGATCTTACATCAAGATCCGTGCGAAATTTTCTTTTCATATTTTCTTTTTTCTCTCTTAAATATCAGTCGAGTGAGACATTGCCACGCCATTAAAAAGAGGCTCGGGCACCATTAATGGTACCTTGGGACAGAGGTGGACGATAGATGGAGGTCAAAGGGCTCTCCTCCCGATAAGCACGCGCAAGGGTCTGATCGCCCGCCTCCCGTACTCAAATAGCTACCCTGCACGGCGCCTCCTAGCTAATAAAAAAGGGGGCGCGTGGCGGCACGTAAATGGAAAATAGAACGCCCACGGTTTAAATAATACTTGTGTTTTCGATTGTAACATGACATCACTCGTTCCAAAATGACTTTGTTGATTGTTAATGTATGCGCCTTCGCAAATCGGACAGCAAAATTACCATAGCATGTTGGTGCCATGTCATGGCACCAAGCCAAGTTTCATAATTTTCATGCGTGTTTTGGATTTACAGGAATTAAAAAAAACCAAGTTTCTCAATGTTTCTAGCCGAGCCATGACGCCCAGATGTTTGAATTTCATTCCCATTTCTGGCATGGGACCTAGAAATGTACCCGAGGACACACATGTGATTTTTCAACCAGCTTTAGTGCACTGGAGCATGTGCTTGTATTTAAAATTTGAATTATGCACACAAAGGTGACACGTTCCCTCTCAGAACCACGAGCCTTCTTGAGAGAAGCTCCGGTTTGCAAGAAACTTATACCAAAACTTGTTCCTATTCTGCATTTTTTACCACAGCATGGTAGTACCATGACATGACACCATGCCAAGTTTCATGATTTTCAGGCGTGTTTTCGATTTACAAGAATTTTAAAACCAAGCTTCTCAATGTTCTCAGCCGAACCACAATGCCCAGATGTTTGAATTTCATTCCCATTTATTGCATGGGACCTAGAAATTCACCCGAGGACACACATGTGAATTTTCAGTCAACTTTGGTGCACGGGAGCATGTGCTTGTAGTTCAAATTTGAATTATGCACATTAAATGACCAGAAACTCAATTAATGTATAAAAAAGGCCAAACGAACCCAGAATAATTCAAATTTTAATAGGGCACTCATATAGTTCTATGTTGCCTACGTAAAGAAAATCTGGCGGTAGGCAGCGTATATTGTTTTGCACACAAAGGTATAAAGAAATAAAGAAATAAAGAAATTGGCCCTATTTAATTCTTGGGTTCTTATTATTTATGCCACTAGTTGTGTATCACTACTCAGTTTTGCCATTAGAAGTTACAACTACTCAAAAAATGCCATCGATCCATGAGATGCCTGCTCAAAAATGCAATTAGATACCTCAAAATGCCATCGTTAAGTTAGATGTTTGCTCAGAAATGCCATTAAACATTGTTATTTTCACGTCAAACCCCGTCGACCATGTTACATGACAAAAATAAGCCGATTCTCACAATGATAAGTTAATGGTGTCCAGCACAACACACCCCTCAAATAAAACTAAGCACCCTGGAATTCTTTGACAAAACTAAGCACCCTGAAATTCTTTGACAACTAAACTGCTGGCTATATGATGTTGGCCATATATATTGTACGTATATAATGTCAAGGTAGTACTATACCAACTAAAAGATGAAATGTACGAAATATAACGAGAAGAAACATAACATAGTTCTGCTGGGGCTCAGCACAACACACCCCTCAAATAAAACTAAGCACACCAGAAATTAAACTAGGCAACTAATCCAGTAGACACTGCATTAGAACCACCATGAGAAACGACACTGCCAGCTTACTCGAAGTCCTCGTCCACGTCCTCGACTTCGTCCTTGTCCCTCCTCCTCTTGGGCGATACTTCTTTGCTTGAACCACACACTTGGCTCTTGCTCTTCATCCAACCCTTGTAGATATTGAAACAAAGGTAGCCATCCATTGCAGCGTAATGGATGTGGTCCATATCTAGTACATTCCACTGCCATGCATGACGATGAAACGTGTACGGAGGTTTCTCTAGTTTACCGTATGAAGGATGAACCATGGCTCCTGCCAAGGTCAGCATTGAAGGCTGATCAAGGGAGGGCACCAGCCCTTCCTTCTGGAGGTCGAAGGGGTCGCCTACAACGATGCCTATCCGACCCAGGATTTCCTTGTCGTTCCTAAAGTCTACAGTAACGAATTTGACTCGGCCGCCCTTGAGGAACTTCTTAAATTCCTCGCACTCAACGTCGGCATGGCATATGCGGTAGACCAAGCATAAGTCATGCATGCAAACCTGGATCACGGCGGGCTTCTTCTTCTCTGCCTCCTTTAGTTTCTTCTCGCTTCCCAGGACTGTGGTGTACTCAACATCTAGCCCAACGACCCACTCATCATTTGAGTTTTCGAACATGCGTTTGAAACGAGCAAGGCATTCTTTCACCGTTGCAGAGATGACGTCGAACTCATCACCGGTGATGGTTCTAACCTTGTACTCACCGCCGATCATGGAGATTTGGGACGCCATGGATTTGGGAGGAGGGTTAGTATTAGTGGAATTGCCGTAATGTGAAAGGACGGGACGACTAGGAGCGGTTTATCGATTGTAAAAATGTCGAGTGGGGGCGCGTGCAAATGGCAGGGTAGTGGCTTGCCTGGTGGATAAATGGATTCATGCACAGTACTGTGGGGGCCCAATTAGATGTCATGTCTACTCGACGCCCAATTAAATGGCTTTCGATGTCATGCCAATCGTCAGGAAAATTACAGGTGATACGATGCTTTCCATTCTCCCATGATACGGGCTTCTGAGAGCCCTTGGATCTGAGATCGAACGGTTGCATGGCGTGATTCTAGACCTATGGGTGGATATCCTATCCTCGAGGGTTATTCTACAAATTTTCAGCAACTTAGCATGCGACCGTTCGATCTCAGATCCAAGGGCTGCCAGCAGCCTGTATCATGGTCGCGCCTACCACGACCATCGCCTCGCTCGCGCGGTCGCGCCCTTGGAGATTTAACACGGTGCGTTAGGCTATCTGATGTTGGCATGTCATACATAGTCATCACTTAGTCACTCATACAACAAGGTTAGCTATAAGGTTGGCTATAAGAGTATTTTTTTTTGTTTACTTCTCTCTATCTCTTTCTTCGTAGTATTTTTTGCATTTGCCAAGAAGTGACCTCTTCCAATAAAATGGTGCCTAGATGAGGTGTTATGGGCATTAAATGGCTTAGCAACTCAAGCCCCCAATGCATAGGTGTTTAGTTTTTTATTGCTAAGTTTGCTTCATCTAGGTACACGCGCTTAGCATCGTTTTTTCCTGGGGTAACCAAACTAGTCTCTCTCTCTTCTTAATTAACTTGCCACATCAGACTTTATGCCTATGTGGTAGGCTTAGCACCTGTAGGATCAAGTACAATAGTGGGCTATAAGCCCGCTTTACATGGCATTTTTTCATATGTGGGGGAAAGAGGTAAGGAAAAAGTGGAGGAGTGGGCTCTCAAGCAAGAGCCAGCCTCTACATGGTGGAGCATCAGGAGAGGCCTGTGTATGGAGGTGGTCAGGAATCGGGAGACTCAAGCCGGTCGTAGTGCCGCAGTTAGAATGATAATGGCAAGTCAAATCACCGGGCCCCACCTGTCCAGCAGTAACTCACTGTCAAATCACACAGCCCTACGTTTGTAGAAGCCTACTCCCTCATCTTCTCGCGTCTCTGTCGAACCGCTAGGTGGAACTGCCCCGCCTACCGAACGGGAAAAGCCTCGCCCTCGACTTTTAAATAGTACAGTATACTAATTTTGTATCCATGGATTGCACCATAGAGCAAAGCCTCAAGAAAACGGCGGTACACATGTATGAAGTATACAGCACGCCCGTCGCGTTCGTGTCACACCACAGACGGTTGGTCGGTCTAGCACACCGCTCTCCGAATGGAACGCGCGTCATATTGCGTTTGCACACACATGTGGGACCGCAATCGAGAACCGACCATAGGCACACTCCCCGGCCCCGCAAGTCGGCTGAGTTAATAGAAGCACATACTCCACCTTGGTACCTGGACGTCCCTGCAAGACACGGAAGATCAGTTCGTCCATGCATGTGACCAGACTCCAGCAGACACGCCTGGATTGGCTATCGTCTACATATCGTGCAGGTTGTGTTGTACAGGGCTGTAGTTCTGGTGAGAAATCTATAAAAAGGTTTCTTGTCATCTCGCAAAATTAGGTGTCATGTGCTTCGGATCACTGCGAGGGTTAAACGGCGACAACTGAGTTGGGCTAGTCATTGGGGGCACATGCACCAAGACTACTGTCGACGGACCCCTTTTCTACGAGTTTATCTTTAATTTGAGCTTTGATCCTCGTCTAGTTTGTCCGTCGGGATTCATCTTGTCTCCTTTGGGCAATGAGGTTATGATTTCTTAACATGTGGCATTTTTTCATGTTATATGTTATAATCCGGTGCTTCAGATCAAAATGACGACAACTGCGCCTCCGGGGCACGTGCATGAAGACTTCTGGATAGTCATTGCCAAGGTCAAGCCGGCTCCGGCCAGTAGACAAAAGAGAACTAGTACTCCACTATATAGGCAGGATCCTCCGCGCTTGCTTGCTAGTGTTGCTCTCTTCACACTGTCTCGTCCTCTCCAGATCTAAACGCGATAGCGGTGGCCACACTCTCTCTCTCTACTCACCGTTGGTCACAGATCCAGCCGGATCCTCTCCGTTGGGGAAGGTGAGAAGGTGCAACATTCATGCGGTCGTCCTCGGCGATGGCTCTTACCCACTGCCGGCGTGTCCCGATCAGCGTGCCTTGTCGTTCTCTCCCAAGCATCGCTGGCAAGGGAGGGCCTCCCACCCCTTCTTCCTTGCTGTCGTAGTGTGGGCAGATCCGGCCTCCCGCCGCCCACCTAGCGACATCCCGGCGACCCTCAGGTATAACTTCCTTCGAAACCGGCCTTGCTGTACTTCCCGAGCTCCTGACGTCGCTGCATTTGTATCTTTTACTATTTCTCAGGCCCCCTCTTGTAGATAGGATCGATCGGCTGTTCGAAAACCACCTAATTTTTTACTGTTAAGAGGTAAAACTAGTTCATGCACTCGAATCTAGTAGTACTTGGTTCAAACAAGGAAGAAAGGGGGTGGGGGTGGGGGAAGATTTGTTACTTGAATCTAGGACTTGGTCGAAAGAGGAAATAATGGGGGCGAAAAGTAGCAGAGACTGGCTATCCAACTGGTCTCTATGTCTAATAGGGAAATAAAGGGAACATAGTACAAACTCAATATAAACCCGATCTATTGGTTGAAAAGGAAAGAAAGTGGGGACTGGGGGACAAGTCAACAGAGTAAGTCTAGCACTAGATTTCCTAGCCTCACACAATATAAGGTGGCTATATACCGAACAAAAATGGTACCAACCCAGATATCCTCTTCTGATGTTTGTTGCCCCGAGCCGCTCTTATGTAATGCCACTGGTAAAATGTAGCAGTCGCACTGTTAAAAGTAAGGACACATTAAACCAATGTTGTTTTCAATGTAATGCCTCCAGTAATATGAATCAATGGCACTTTTTTCATGTTCTGCTAAATTTCCCATTAAGATAAGTTGCTTCTTTTCGTTAGAGAAGCAATTGTCCTGGTCCGCCTACTCTCCAGGAGCTTCACGACCAACCTTGATGTTGCTCAATTTTATCGCAAATAATGAAGAAGCTCTGTGGGTTTCATTTTCTGATGGAAATGGAACCAGGGCTGGAGCCCTTTTCTTAAAAGAAGAAGAAGAAGAAGCTGCTAGCTCATGGGACATTGCTTCATTTTAGGTGAATTGCACCAAAAGGTCCCATGAATTGAATCATCCATGTTGGTGACTGGTGTCATCCCTTCTATGATGGCGTTGACTGCAGATATGGTTCCCATCATGAGGTATGTTCCTTTTTGGTCTGACCGTTTGCCAAAGATCCTGCATGTTTATCCTGCTCTTGTGCTACTGTTTTGGAACTGCCATGATAAAGCAGTAATGTATTATTTTGCACCTTAATCTAGTGGCACTATTAATTTGAGGCAATCTAGTGCCACTGTTTATATATATATATATATATATATATATATATATATATATATATATATATATATATATATATATATCGAAAGAGGGGGTTCCCTCAAATTTCATTAAAGAAACCCAACCATAGAGAACCATTATCCGACAACATCTTAGTGTAAACGGGCAGCTATGCAACTACGACTAGAACGGACTGAGTACTAGCAGGAGACAAGTTCACCACATAAGCTAGGCAGGTAGGGGGACGCAGCACCAGCTCAACCAAGTTTGGATTACAACCCAAATGCTACCACAGAAACATCAGGGGGAAGATAGGGACTGAAAGAGCCAGCATCAGCATCCCAGTCAAAGCACCCCCGGCCTTCATCCTTGCGACGCACGGTACACCTCGTTTTCCACCTGCTCGACCCTAGTGTCACTGATAAAATGAAGTAATAATACATTTAAAATAGAGCGAGTGTCCTCTCTATCATTTCATTTCCAATGTAGATAAAGAAAGTGCTTCTCTTTGTTAATGTATGTTTCATCAACTAGTCCCATTGTTAATGTTTAAGCGTTTCTACAAACTGGGGTGCTTAATTTTAGTTGATCTGCACAAAAATAGAGATTTGAATGTCTCAAGGCCCCTCCGTGTACTACTGTTGTACACTGATGTTCATCACTGGCAGAAGGTGTATCGGGGAGACTTGGGTCGATTTCTAGTATGATGTAATATTTTCTTCTGTTTATTAGTGTATGTTTCATCAACTAGTGCCACTATAATGTATTCACGCCTTTTCATTATCTGTGCAAACAGGGTTATTCAGCTGCATTTTGGTGGAACTGCACAAATGTACCGATGGAACCGGCATATATGCAGAGTGTTAGGTGCCAAGTAAAAATTACCGACACCAACCCTGCTCCAACTAAGCATTGGCATCCACCACCATCAGTGGGATGTGTGGCGCTCACTATGGACGGATCTTTCTCGGAAGCAAATTCTCTAACCAAATACTAGTAGCTTAGACTTCAAAAAATACTAGTAGCTTATATTGGCAGTTTTCTAGGGGTGTACTCTTTTCTGAAAGAAGCACCAATCTATTTTTCTTTATTTGTACACAGTGTCACAACTTTGATCCAAAGGTCCAGAGCTATTTTAGGGTGATTGGCGTAGTACTCGGAGACTGATTGTAAGCATGATTTTTATTAGTTGTCACACTGATTGTAAGCATGAGTAGATGGAAGATTAGGTTAGTGCGAAGCTTACCTTAAACCCTACCGATGCCGTTGAAATGAGGCGAGCATCGAGGGAACTGTGGAGAACGGCGGGGAAGTGACGTCGCGTCATCCGACCTCCTCTTGTGGTGGGAGAACGAATACTCTTGTGCCTCCGGCTGGCTCTGCACCCTCACGAACAGCACAGCGTACTCGATCGATTCGTTATCCTCTGGGTGCTCAACCTTCGACCTGTACGCCCACCACCTCCGCCTAACTTTCGCCTCGGGAGAATCTGTCTGCTCCATCGCCCAGAGGAGATGCTCGATGAACTCGAAGGACTGCGGCGTGACTACCGCCGAGGAGTCCATCGCTGCCCTCATCGTCGTCGTCTCGCTCTTTCGCATACATTGCCACATGGCCCTCACCGTCCTCGAAATCTCCCACTCATTGTCAAACCAAGTAAGGATCTCCTTCAACCTGGCTAACTTTGCCTAGTCACCGTCGGCGATCTGCCAGATTCGCTGCTGCATCCCCTCCATAGATGTCCCTCTGAGTGGTCCGGTGCTAGCTTTGGAAGATGGGAGGAGAGACGGTGGTCTTGCAATAGAGAAGAGGGAGAGGCGAGACGGTGGTTTTGGAATGGAGATGATGGAGAGGAGAGGTTCCCCTGCCTTTCAGTCGCTGACAGGTGGGCCCCGCACTTGGTGGGACCCATGTGTCAGTGTCTCAATGGCAGGATGGGCTACGTTAGGGGATCTTCGTCCAAGGAGAGAGGAGGTGGTTTTGCAATGGAGAAAAGGGAGAGGCGAGACGGTGGTTTTGGAATGGAGATGATGGAGAGAAGAGGAGGTGGTTTTGTAATGGAGAAGAGGGAGAGGAGCGTGCGGCAGCGATTTAGGATTGGACAAGAGGGCCGGCATGCTGTGACTGGATCAAAATCAAAATCAATTTACCCTTCAATTAAGAAAGCGACCTCACATTAACTAGTATCCCTTTTATTCTGGGTCATAATTGACCATGATTTTCGCAAATAAAATATATGTTATACGTTGCAAAAATAATATAATTTGAAAGTACATTCAGATACGAACCAAACGATACAATTTTTTGTGACATGCATTCACATTTTGCTTGTCAAATACAGTACGTGGTCAAACTTTGACCCAAAATACATAAAACAAAAAAAACTTCCAAGACCAGCGTCGCTCTTCCGCTCTTCTCCTCTTAAACCACTGCCGCTCCTCTCCTGTTCCAATCTAAATCTAGCGTCGCTCCTCTCCTCTTCCATTTCAAAACCACCGCCCCTCCTCTCCTGTTCCAATCCAAAACCAGCATCGCTCCTCTCCCATTCTAAACCAAAACCAGCGCTGCTCCTCTCCTCTTCCATTCAAAAACCACCGCCGACGAGTGAAGGTGCTATGGAGAAGTAGATCGACCGAGGAGTACAACCGATACGTGAGGATAGTAGACGGCGACCCTGTGAAGCTAGCTAGGATGTTGGAGATACAGTCTTGGTTTGACAACAAGGACCAACTAGCGGCGATGGCGACATCCATGGCCAAATATCTATAACAGAGTGAAAAGGCGGCGATACTCCCGGAGGGAGTCGCGGGGGAGTACATAGAGCTGCTCCTCTGGGCCATGGAGCAAACAGATTCACCGAATCCGATCGTGAGGGAGCGGTGGTGGGAGTATCAATCCCAGATGGAGCATCCACTAGAGATTGAAGGATCGAGCATCTACAGGGTGCCGTTTGTGAGGCTGACGTGCCAGAGCGAGCCGGTGGAGTCTTCGTCGACCGAACCCAACTACAAGAGGAGAAAAACAGTTGGCCCGACGATGCTTCCCCGCCATCCTCTCCCTCGCCGTTCACATCGTCTCACGGGGCAGCTGTCTGCCGCCGAGGAATAGGAGGGATTCCCCCCCCCCCCAAACCAATAGTCGGGCAGGTTGTGAATTGTCAGGAGGAGCTTAGGTTTGTTAGTATTTGTAGGTTGTGAATTATGTTTTTTATTTTGTCTTTTGAATTTTAGATTTGCAGTATTGAGCATATGAAGTATTTTATGAATTCTATAGATCTATTTTTAGCACTTAAAAAATGTAGTTTCATAGGAGTATAAAAGTGCAGACAATGTGATTCTCAGAGAAGAAACTGCAAGTTTCAGTTTCAGATAAGAAACTGCAACTTTCAGAGGCAGTGCATTTATATTAACACGGCCTTTTCAAACAGTGTTAACATCATGCTACAAGTTTTATTCATGGTTGATAGTGGAACTACCAGCCAGTTAACATCATGCTGATCAACATTCATGCATAGCAGATCTTCATATGATGCACAGTCAAAAAGATATGCTATTTTCAAAATGCCCACACAATGTCGAGTGTGCGAAAAATAGAGAAAACGAGGGACGAAGTTTTGACAAGTGCAGGACGTGGTATGCGTAGATGACAATTGGGACCCACATGTCAATAAAGGCAGAGGCAAAAAAATTGGAGATATTTTCTCTGCACAGGTGGAATCGAACCCGGGCGAAACAGCTGTCCCGTCTAGGCTTTCTTTTTTAACATGCGCAGCCCACGACCTCGGATGGGAGGTCCATAAGACTGTTTGTATTTTCTTGAGGGTCGTCACGTATCGACCGGCCTATGGACCTCCCATCCGAGGTTTTATTTTTCCTAAAACATCGGCAGCCCAATTTATGTTTTTTTTTGAAGAAAACGCAGAGGTCCATTCTATTTTTCTATATAAGAATAGGAATGCCTGGTCCAACTTATGTTTCACTTCTAACTATATTATATATATTTAAATTATTTTATATGTTATTATATATTATTGTTATTTTCATCATATATTTAACAGATGCTTACATATGTAAGAAAACAATATCCCACATCTTGTTAACTTATAAAAACTAGTATGTATACACGTGCAAGGCACGTCTTAGTTGAAGAGAGTGATTTTGGTAAAAGAGAATAAGCCATAGATTTGCTGATAGATAAAAGGCAAAAAGAAAATATAGAAATGTGCGAATGTAGATATTAATTAATTATGATTGATAAGTATTATAAAGGTAGTGATTATTATTCATACAAGAAATTGTATGTGCACATCTAAAAAGACTGCACCTTACTTTTTGCTCCCTGCTTTACTCCCAAGCAATCTCGTTTGGGCTCAAACTCCCATGTACTCAAGCGGCAATACGGCCCATGAGGCAGGGAACATGGGCTTCTTTTGTTCTTGAAAGGTCACGTGATTGTTCCAGAACACAATAGAGGCAGTATCAGTCTACTGTTCATGGCGAATCCTGATAATCTCAGCCATTGGAAGTGACCAACGGCTATGATTGATACTCTAGGTCTAGTTCGAAATTGATACAATATATAGTAGTATAAATATAGATATAGATAATTTCTTAACAATAAAATCCTGGAATTTTTTTGGCAACGAAAATCCTGGTGATTGTGTACAAAAGCTTGATAAGATTTAAGGACCAATGTAATAATATATCACTTATTATTTAAATATATATATATATAACAAAATGCCCAGCCCCTGTTTATTTTTTGATAACATTGCTGCGCCCACCCCAACATTATAATTAGAATCAGCCCAACAAAATCGTGTATTTTGAGAAAGTGCAAATGGCCTGTAATTTTTTAGGAAAAACGTAAATGGGCCGCATGTACGCTACATTATTTGTTCACCCAGCCCAGCTAATGGACTGTAATTCAAAAAAAGAGATCAAATGGACTGTAAATTCTACCCCGCAAAAAAAAAGACTGTAAATTCTGAAAAAATGGGTTGAATACGTGCCACATTTTTGGAGGCTGAAATGTGGGCCAATAGGCCGAAGCCAATGCAAGTCGTTATCAACTTAGTCAACAAATGATCCTGACGTTGTTAGCCGTTGGATTTACATCCAACGACCGGCATCCATCTTCAATCTCTCATCTTCTTCCTCTAGCGCCGCTGGGACCACCTGCTCCCGCCTCTTGCTGCTAGAAGCTCTGTTTAGCATGCTTCGCTATGAAGCGCTACTCCACCATTGGCCAGGCCATCTCTCCACCCCTCCACACCTCCTCTTCTTCTCCACCGACTGCCGAACCACACCGCACCAGAATCAGTTAACCCTCATACACCTCTCCGTCTGCGACTCTACTCCCGCGTCTTCCCATCTCCGGCTCGTTGCTGTCCGGGGCCTCACCGTCGTCCACCACCTTGGATGCGCTCGGCATGGAGTGGTCAATGTGGTCAACGAACGACACCATCGGAAGTAGACTGTGCGTGGAGAGGCTGACAGCTGGGTCCACGGCCGCACGCAAGAAAATGCCTCCTTATTACAAGCAAAATAATGATTCCTCCACCTGACAGCTGGGACCTACCGGAAGGGCCTCTGTATTTCGCAAAAAAAACGTTCCCACCGCTGACAAGTCGGACCCACCAACTATATCTTCGCACGCAAGTAAGTGCCTCCTTATTACGCACAAAAAAAAGGATACTCCCCCTGCTAGTTGGGACCCACCTTGGTGGGAGGCTGACTTGTGGGCCTACTAAGTTGACGGGAACGGAGTGCTTTGTCAACTTAGTCAATATGAACGATTCTAGCTCCAGTGACCGTACGATGTCCATCCAACGGTCATAGTGCTTCTTCAACCTCCGGTCTTGTTGCTCCAGCCGCCCAAAGCAGCGCCGGTCGTGCCGCATGCTCCTGCCTTCCGTGGCCGGCTGTGCTGCCGCGGAGGCCTCACCACCCCCTACTATTCCCACCACTAGCCAGGCCATCCCTCTACTCACCCACACCCCCTGTTATTCTGCGGCGACGGCAGCCTCACACCGCAGCGAACCAGTGAACCCTCGTACTCCTCTATGCGTGGGAATCCACTGCCGCATCTTCCCCGGCTCCACGTCGTCCCCTTCCTAGGCCTCGTCGTCGTCCACCGCCCTGGTGCTCTCGGCGCGGCGTGGTCAACGTGGTCAAGGAACGGCTTCCATCGGACGTGGACTGTACGTGGAGAGGCTGACAGCTGAGTCCACGGCCGCAGCAAGGAAGTGCCTCCTTATTACGCGCAAAATAATTATCCCTCCACCTAACAGCGAGGACCCACCGAACGGGCCACCATATTTTGTGAAAACACATTTCCCCTGACTGCTAGGACCCACCAGCTACATCTTTGCACGCAAGAAGTGCGTCCGGGCAAAAAAAATGATTCGCCCCCTGACTGCTGGGACCCACTAGCTACACTTCGCAGGCAAGGAAGTGCCTGACAGTCGGGACCCACCTGGTCGAAGCGTATGTAGCGTTGTCATTCTGGTCGCGAACGTGTACATACATACTGGTCGATGTAGAGGCGCGCACGTGTCGTAGTAGAGGCGCGCACGTAGCATGTACACGTACGTACAGCGGCCAGTGTGCAAGAAAGAAAATACGGCCACGTACGTACATACGGGCAGGGTCTTGAACGCCTACTCGCACATACGTACGGCCAGGGCTCGTATACATGGCTAGGTCGGAACGAAGAAACAGCGTCGTCGTCGTGTTCATGGGGAGCCAACCGGCTGGGTCGGGACGGAATGTGTCGTCGTGTTCATCGGGAGGGCTTGGACGGAACAGCCGATGGAAATGAGGCCTGGCATACCGTAGAATGGAGGAAACGGCCTTGTGTTCGACTGGCCATGTTCGAAACGGGATCCTGTTCATCGGGAGGGTCTGGCGTACCGCAAAACAGAGGAAACGGACCTCCTACGATCGAAACGGGGGTCCTGTTGATCGGGAGGGGTGTGGCGTACCGCAAAACGGAGGAAACGGACTTGTGTTGGAGCGCTACGGTCGAAACGGGGTTCCTGTTCATCGGGAGGGGTGTGGCGTACCGCAAAATGGGACTCCACGGGATACTGTTCATCTCCACCGTCAACCCCCTCCAGCCTCCACGGGCTACTGTTCATCCACCGTCGACCTCCTCCAGCCTCCACCTGCGACTGTTCATCCACGGGCTCCTGTTCATCCAGCCTCCACCGCGCGCTACTCCACCGGCTACTGTTCAACCATCCCTCTCCACGGGCTCCTGTTCCACCACCTCTCCACGGGCTACTGTTCATCCTACTCTCCACTGTCTACTGTTCATCCTGCCCTCCACGGGGTGGTCCTGTTCATCCTGCCCTCCACGGGGTCCTGTTCATCCAGCCCCAACCGGCTCGAACGATCGGGGTCCTGTTCATCCACCCCCACCGGGAACTGTTCATCCAAACCCCCCAGCAACGCTCACTGTTCATGTAGAGGCAACGCCACGGGGTCCTGTTCATCCACCCCCACCGGGAACTGTTCATCCACCCCCCCCCCCCGGAACGCTCACTGATCATCCAGAGGCAGCATCGATCGGTTTCAGTTAGCAGCAGTAGCGAAGGAATCGCTCGATCGGGTTTAGTTAACAGCCATCGATCGATCGCTCGGGTTCAGTAACGCATAGCCTGTAGTGCAATCGCTCGGGTTCAGTTAGAGCCCAACGCCTCGCACACACGCGCGTACGTACGAGAGAAACGCGCATCGCTCGGCCCCCGACCACCCACCGTAACCGGGGACTCCCCGATATTTTCCGCGCCCTCGCTTCTACCACAGTTTTTTCCGTCATGGACGGCCCAAAGAATGTCATGCAGCTGCGTCTCCGGCCCGCCCAGGACGAAAAGCCCATTTTCTGTCATAATTTTTTGTCATAGTAGGACCCCACCACATCTATGATGATACCGGGTTTTGTCACAATTATCGTCATAGAAGTGTCATAAGTATGACAGAAAAAATTTCGTTCGGCCCAAAATGTCACGGATGTGTCTTTTTTTGGTAGTGTAGGGTTTAAGCTTCTGTCACTCTAGCAACCCATCATCTACTTATTACTTCCCAATGCCTTCCCCTAGGCCCAAACAATGGTGAAGTGTCATGTAGTCGACGTTCACATAACACCACTAGAGGAAAGACAACATACATCTCATCAAAATATCGAACGAATACCAAATTCACATGACTACTTATAACAAGACTTCTCACATGTCCTCAGGAACAAACGTAACTACGCACAAATCATATTCATGTTTATAATCAGAGGGGTATTAATATGCATAAAGGATCTGAGCATATAATCTTCCACCGAATAAACCAATTAGCATCAACTACAAGGAGTAATCAACACTACTAGCAACCAATAGGTACCAATATGAGGTTTTGAGACAAAGCTCGGACACAAGAGATGAATTAGGGTTTGAGAGGAGATGGTGCCGGTGAAGATGTTGATGGATATTGACCCCCTCCCGACAAGAGGATCGATGGTGATGACGATGGTGACGATTTCCCCCTCCCGGAGGGATGTTTCCCCGACAGAACAGCTCCGCCGGAGCCCTAGATTGGTTTCGCCAGGTTCCGCCTCGAGACGGCGGCGCTTAGTCCCGAAAGATTCCTCCTTGTTTTTTTCCAGGGCAGAAGACACCTTATACCAGAAGATGGGCATCGGGGGGCTGCCAGGTGGCCCACGAGGCAGGGGGCGCGCCCAGGGGGTAGTGCGCGCCCTCCACCCTTGTGGACGGTGGGTGGCCTCCTCTGGTGCTTTTTTCACCCGATATTTTAATATATTCCAAAACTGACTTCCGTGGAGTTTCGGGACTTTTGGAGTTGTGCAGAATAAGACTCTAATATTTGCTCCTTTTCCAGCCCAGAATTCCAGCTGCCAGCATTCTCCCTCTTCATGTAAACCTTATAAAATAAGAGGGGAAAGGCATAAGTATTGTGACATAATGTGTAATAACAGACCATAATGCAATAAATATTGATATAAAAGCATGATGCAAAATGGACGTATCACCCCCAAGGACTACCACCCGAGAGATGCAATCATCGCCTTTTCCAAGATGTCTTTTTTTCTTCGTGCAAGGCAACTAGGGCAAAGTCTTTCTCCCCCTCAATCTCCGCCGACAAGCCCGTGGGTTTGTTTCCCATCTGTCTGCCGCTCCGGCAGTCAGTGGTAGAGAGGGGAATCCTGGCGCCTCGCTTCGGGTAGTAGATAGGTAGGATTTTAATCTTCACAAGAGCGGCACTTCTTTTTCGAGTCAGTTTCTCGGGCTCCGATTGTCCTCAAATTCGTCCATCGGGACAGATTAGACTGCTCCAGTGTAGATTCCTTTCAGCCTCTTTGAGTAGCGAGGTTAGAGTTTTTGTGCATACATGGTAGGGGGATTTGGTGTGAGATTCTTTAATTGATTCAGTCCAGTTCTCTATGGCTTATCAGATTTCATAAAAAAATATGGTTGGATTATGGATGGTGCTGGGGATATGACTATTTGTGTAAGCCGTCCAGGAGGGGCCGGGTTACGCAAAGAGAGGCTCATCGGAAGCCCAAGACCAAGGCATGAAGATGGCGGTTCACTAAAAGGCCTAAAGGCCCACAGACGACTCTGAGGCCCGTAGTGATAAACCACCGTAATGGCATGACTTGTATTGTAAGGCAGGATTAACTAGTCACCGAGCCGGACACTATCCATGAGCCGGACGGGACTCTGTAGGCCGTAGGGCATCAACCCGTGTATATAAGAGGACGACCCACCGGCGGCTTAGGTCAAGAAACAACCCATCAAGAGCCAGGCATAGCGTATCTCGCTCCCTGGTCATCGAAACATCAAGCAATACCAACCCAACTAGACGTAGGCCTTACCTTCACCGTAAGGGGCCGAACTAGTATAAACCTCTCGTGTCCTTTGTCCCAATTAACCCCTTTAAGCTTCCTACTTGCGATGGCTCCACGACTAAGTCCTTCCAAGAGGACATCTGCCGTGACAATTCCACGACAGTTGGCGCCCACCGTGGGGCCAGCGCACGGTGGATTTGAGTTCTTGAAGGGCAGCTTCGAAGGGCTCAAGGGATACACAGTTGGCCGGATGACCAAGAGTCGTCGCGGCAAGATCTACATCGACGACGAAGGCTGGGGCCCCGACGCCGGCTCAATTGAGTACGAGTACCGGGTCCCCATTGGCAGAATTCACGTCTTCATCGGTCGGATTGGTGAGCCGGGCCCTGAGTTGGACAACTGCACCGACCTCGTCGAGACGGCTCAGCGTGCGAGACCCGCCCGAGCTCAACCCGTCGTGAAGCATGCCTTTGTGGGTTGCATCCACGGAGGTGAACTATCTGAAGGATCTGAAGATGATGGTGAGCCGGTCGTCCTCTCTGACGGTGATTCGTCCGCCGGCTCAACAGATTCGCTGTATCAAGTTCAAGATGGTGTGCTTGGGGGCTGTTCCGATGGCAGCACTATTCCGGACCCCTCAGAGTCGCCAAACTGGGCAGGAGTCTTCATGGCTGGCACTCAACCCGGCCAAAATTCTACGGCCTCAGCGGCGATAACGTCCTGGTTAGGAGCAGCCGGGGCAGGAGGCCCTGTGCGCTCACCGGCTCAGGTGTTGATGGATCTCATGGATAAACTTATGGCCCTGTTAACTGCTACAGTCATCCCTGCAAACCAATCTAAGCATGAGGCAGAGGTGGCACAGGTTCGTGAGGAGATCGCCCAGGCCAAAGAAACCTTAGCAGCTGAAGATACTAGATTAGCCACAGAGCGGGCGGCTTTGGACGTACGGGCGCAGCAACTTCAGGCAGAGGCTTTTCAGCTCACGATGAGCCTGAACGCATCTAATGAGGTAATGAGGAGGAGACATCAGAAAACTCAGTCCCGTTTACCTCAGATTTATGATCCTCAGAATCTCTTTGCTACACCCGGAGCCGGCCCAGGTAACCCGCCAGGTGCAAATCAGTTTATGACATCCGGGGCAGGAGGCCCGGTTCAGCCTCAGGTGACGGCGCCTCTTCACGGCAATATGGCACCGCCCCGTTACGTACCGATACCACTGGGTCACTTCTCCAACCCATGGAGAATTTAATCGCGGCATCAGCACGTTTGGCGGCTCTCCCAGTGGATGGTGATGATCCGACAGCAGTGGAGACCCGGAGGATCAGAGAACTTGACCAGATGGCTCTGGCCCAGCAAGAGACTTATTCTTATAGCCGGGACAGGATTCATTCAACTCCTCCACCCTGGTTAGCTCTGCCTCGTCAAAACCGGAGACCGAGTTACAGCAGACACATGGAGTCAGAGGCCCTGTCAAGCAACGCTCAGCGACGGAACCAGCCTGGTGGATATAACCCGGTGCAGGATCGGATACGTCAGGAGGATGAATGGGCGGCTCAGCAGCAGGACTTACCGGCTTATCCGACGACTTCTGTGGAGGCGGGAGTTGCTACTAGAACCGGAGGAGTTCCTTGTCTGGTGCCGGCTCTACGTAATGTACGTCTGCCCAAGGATTTCAAGGGACCTCGAAAGGTGCCGAATTATACGGCCGATTTACAGCCTGGGCCGTGGATTGAAAGTTACGAGATGGCCATGGAGCTGCTGGAGGTTAGTGATGAAGCGATGGCTAAATACTTCACCATGATGTTGGACGGAACGGCCCATTCTTGGTTAAAGGGTTTGCCACCCAATTCCATTAGTTCATGGGCAGAGCTAAAGGCCCGTTCCATCCAGAACTTCAAGGACACTTGCTAGCAGTCTATGTCGATTGTGGACTTGACAAATTGTAACCAGGAGGAAGGTGAATCTACGACTCATTGGGTGCGTCGGGTCAAAGATATAATACATTCGTCTGACAAGATGGATGCCGGCTCAGCAGTTCTCATGCTGGAGAAGAATTGCCGCTTTGAGCCTCTGAGACAGAAACTGAGGCGCCTTAAGCGTGATTGCAACGATATGGGGACGTTGATGGCGGCTTTAGTCAAGTATGCCGATTCTGATAGTACCAAGGATCCCGCGTCTGATGAGGAAAAGACAGGGAAGGGAAAGAAGAACGGTAATGGAAAGGGTCAGCAGCATAACCCGGTGAATCAAGGAGGCAATAAGCGTAAGGCGGACGGCAACCCCGAATTTGTGGCCAATGCACAGGGTAACAATCAGAAGCGCAAGGGAAAACCACCTCGGTTTGGCGGGTCAGGTCCATCTCTTGAACAGCTACTCAATGAGCCCTGCCCAAAACACGGCACCCGGGAACGGCCAGCGACTCATTTATGGAAGGATTGCGCAATCATGAAGGCTTTCAAGAATTCTAATATGTTTGATGGTAATCAAGGCCCGGGTGGCGGCTCAGGAGCCGGCGGCTTTCATGGCCCAGGCGGCGGTTCAGGTTCCGGTTTTCAGGGAAACCAGGGCGGTCATAACCAACAGCAGTCTGGTCAAGGAGGACAACAGCAATCGGGTTACCAGAGCCACCCAAAGCAGCTAAATAGTGGGCAGTATCACGTGTTCACTACTAGTTTGTGCAAGCGTGATCAGAAAATCCATAAAAGGGCTATGAATTCTGTTGAGCCGGCAGTCCCTCGTTACTTGAGATGGTCGGAACAGCCCATTGTCTGGAGCAAGGAGGATCACCCTCCCCAGGTTGATAATCCGGGTCAATTGGCACTGGTGGTGGCACCGCAGGTCGGTGGTTATAAATTTACTAAGGTGCTCATGGATGGAGGTAGCAGCATCAACATCCTCTATTACGAGACCTTTCGGCGCATGGGCTTAACTGACAAGAATTTAAAGACTTCCAACACCGTCTTCCATGGAGTGGTGCCTGGTAAGTCGGTGTATCCTGTGGGTAAGATTGAGCTAGAGGTGGCTTTTGGAGACGAGCATGATTCTAGGGCTGAAAAGTTAACTTTTGAGGTGGTCAAAATCAAGAGTCCATATCACGCTTTGTTCGGGCGGCCGGCTTACGCCAAGTTCATGGCGCGGCCGTGTTATGTTTATTTACAGATCAAGATGCCGGGTTACAAGGGCACCATCGCTGTGCATGGAAGCCGAAAGGTGGCCCTGGAGTGCGAAGAAGGTGATGCGGCTTATGCTGAGTCTATCTGTGCAGCAGAGGAGCTAAAATTCTATCAAAATAACGTTGACCCGGCGGATATGACCTCCCTCAAGAAGCCGACTACAGAACATGACCCGGCCATGAAGTTTAAATCGGCTGCAAAGACTAAGCTCGTTGATTTTACTCCAGGCGATTCATCTAAGCAATTCAGCATCAGTGCCAACTTGGATCCTAAATAGGAAAGCGCGCTCATCGAGTTCATCCGTGAGAACCGGGACATCTTTGCATGGAAGCCTTCTGACATGCCGGGTGTACCGAGAGGACTCGCTGAGCACACTCTTAATATTGACCCGAAGTATAAGCCGGTCAGGCAGTTTCTGCGGCGATTCAATGAGGAACGATGAAAAGCTATAGGAGAGGAGGTCGCCCGGCTCTTGGCGGCTGGGTTCATTGTCGAAGTTTTTCACCCGGAGTGGTTGGCTAACCCGATGCTCGTGCTCAAGAAAAACGGCACCTGGCGGATGTGTGTGGATTACACGGACTTAAATAAGGCTTGTCCGGCTGATCCTTTCGCTCTCCCCCGTATTGATCAAATCATTGATGCTACGACGGGTTGTGCGTGTTTGAGCTTTTCGGATGCTTACTCTGGCTATCATCATATCAAGATGGCAGTTAAGGACCAGGAGAAGACGGCTTTCATCACTCCGTTTGGAGCCTTCTGCTATGTGTCTATGCCTTTTGGGCTCAAGAGTGCCCAGGCGACTTATCAACGGTGTGTACAGAATTGTCTCCACAACCAGATCGGGCGCAATGTTCATGCTTATGTGGATGACATAGTGGTGAAATCCAGAGAGACGGAAACCTTGATACCTGATCTCAGAGAAACCTTTGACAATCTCCGGGTTTACAAAATGATGCTTAACTCGGAGAAGTGTGTATTTGGTGTCCCTGCAGGCAAGCTTTTGGGATTCTTGGTCTCAAACAGGGGCATCGAGGCTAATCCGGAGAAGATTAAGGCAATCACTTATTTGGCTCAACCGACATGTATCAATGATGTTCAGCGACTGGCGGGTCGTGTTACTGCTTTAAGCCGGTTAGGTGAGAAGGCCTTACCACTGTACCAACTGATGAAGAAGGCAGACACCTTTGTCTGGAGTAATGCTGCTAATGCTGCTTTTGAGGATTTGAAGAGGCAGTTATCTGAGCCACCGGTTCTTGCAGCTCCCGTTGACAAAGAGCCTTTGTTGTTATATGTGGCTGCTAATTCACGAGCCGTCAGTGTGGCGATTGTGTTAGAGCGCAAGGAGGCTGGTAAGGAACATCCGGTTCAGCGGCCGGTTTATTATGTCAGTGAGGTACTCATCGAGTCAAAACAAAGATACCCTCATTGGCAGAAACTTGTTTACGGGGTGTTCATGGCAAGCCGGAAGCTGAAGCAATACTTCCAAGGTCACCCTATCACTGTGGTAAGTTCTGCCCCCTTGGGAGACATTATTCAGAACAGAGAGGCTACAGGACGAGTCGCCAAGTGGGCCATCGAGCTCGGGCCTCATGGTCTGAAGTACGTACCACGCACTGCCATTAAGTCTCAAGCTTTGGTGGATTTCATCAATGACTGGACAGAGCTACAGGCACCTAAGGAGAAGCCCGATAACACATATTGGACTATTCACTTTGATGGGTCCAGGCAGTTGGAAGGCTCGGGGGCTGGAGTCGTGTTAACTTCCCCCCGAGGTGACAAATTTTGTTATGTGCTCCGGCTTATGTTTCCTTGTACTAACAATGCAGCTGAGTACGAGGCCTTACTCCATGGTCTCTGGATGGCCAAAGAGATGAACTTGAGACGGGTGAGATGTCTAGGAGACTCTGACCTGGTGGCTCAACAGGTGTCAGGCAAGTGGGACTCTAAAGATCCCCTTATGGCGGCTTACCATCGTGAAGTTGATGTTGTGGCTGGACATTTCAAGGGTTATGTGGTGGAACACATTGATCGAAGGAAGAATGAGGCGGCTGATGCCTTAAGCCGGCTAGGGTCTCAGCGTAAGCCGGTGCCGCCTAACACCTTTCTTGATGTTTTGCATAATCCTTCTGTTAAGTTACCTACAGAGGAAGATCTGGCAATACCAGACCCGGAGGCACAGCTGGTGGCGGCTCTCCATGTTATCCCGGATTGGACAGTGCCTTATTTGGCTTAGATGACCCGGGGAGAGTTGTCTGAAGATGAGACATTGGCAAGACAAATCGTCCGGCGGTCCAAGTCTATGACAATTGTTAATGGCGAGTTACATCACTGTAGCGTCACTGGAGCGTTTCAACATTGCGTGTCACCTGCGGAGGGTCGGGAGATCCTTCGTGAGATTCATGAAGGCGATTGTGGTCATCATGCCGGCTCAAAGTCTCTTGTGGCCAAAGCTTTCCGTCATGGGTTTTATTGGCTGACGGCTCATGCTGATGCGGAAGATCTGGTTAGTAAATGTGACGGATGTCAGAAGTTCTCACGACGAGCCCATGTGCCAGCTCAAGAATTAAGGATGATTCTAATTACTTGGCCGTCGTAGTCTGGGGGCTTGACATGGTTGGGCCTTTCAAAAGGTCTAAGGATAAAAGGACGCACCTCTTGGTAGTGGTTGACAAGTTTACAAAGTGGGTTGAGGCGGAGCCAGTCAGTAAGTGTGATGCAGCCACGGCGGTCCAGTTCATGAAAAAGGTGATTTTCCGCTTTGGTTTTCCACACAGCATCATAACTGATAACGGCACTAACCTTTCTAAAGGAGCTATGGAAGAGTTCTGTCAACAAGAGCGTATCCGGCTTGACGTTTCGGCTGTGGCTCATCCTGAATCCAATGGTCAAGCAGAATGAGCTAATCAAGAGATCTTGAAGGGTATCAAGCCCCGGCTCTTGGTCCCCTTGCAGCGGACGCCGGGTTGTTGGGTGGAGGAGTTACCTTCTGTACTTTGGAGCATCAATACTACAGCTAACAGATCTACAGGTTACACACCTTTCTTTATGGTGTATGGAGCAGAGGCGGTCCTGCCAAGTGACATCCGTCATGACTCACCTCGTGTGGCGGCTTATGTTGAGGCGGACAACGAAAATGCTCTTCAAGATGCACTTGACCTGTTGGATGAAGAGCGAGACTTGGCAATAGCCCGCTCGGCGATTTATCAGCAAGACCTGCGCCGCTACCACAGCCGCCGGGTTAGGTCCAGGACCTTTCAAGAAGGCGACTTAGTGCTCCGACTCATCCAGGATCAATCTGACATGCACAAGCTATCCCCTCCTTGGGAAGGACCCTTTGTGGTCAGTAAGAATCTGAACAACGGGTCATATTACCTTATCGATGTTCGAGAGCACAAAGACTCACGTAAGTCAGAGGAGGAGACCCGTCGGCCGTGGAATATCGCTCATCTTTGGCCTTACTATACTTGAGCCACCGGCTCTAATGTGTATATATTTATATTATGTATATATTACATAAAGCAATAAAGCAGGACCTCTGTCCTTTTTTCCACCCCAAAAAAGGTTTATGTGTTTTCTTTGTCAGGTGGTGGAGATAACCAAGTGGAAGTGGATCATATCTGAATCCGGCTTTCCTTTGGTCCGGCTTATGATCATATCTGAATCTAGCCATGATCACTTGGGGGCTTCCTGTTCAAACATAGGTCGTATTCGAACCAAAGAGAACATAGCTGTCGATACCCACTTGATCGGCATACTGCCAAACCCACTTGGGGGCTTCTTGATCATATTTGAATCATAGCTTAACCCCTTTGGGTCTGACGTGGATCGTATTCGAATCAGCGTCATTAAAGAACTCTTATGGTCACTTGGGGGCTTCCTGTTCAAACATAGGTCGTATTCGAACCAAAGAGAACATAGCTGTCGATACCCACTTGATCGGCATCGCCACAGCCACTGGGGGCTATATGATCGCATCCGAATCTTAGCTTAACCCCTTTGGAACGGTTCACTGATCATATTCGAATCAGAAGCCTTTGAAATTTGTTTATTATTCATCATATTTTATATTGAGATCCTCTTCAAAATACCATAGAGTGGATCACAACCCTCCGGGTGAATATTGGTTACTCCGGGTTACTAAATACCAGGTGAACCTTTATATATCAATCATCAGGAGTTAAATTTACTCTCAGAAATAACCATAAGCATCACGGGTATATCATTATGATTACATCTATTAAGTTTAATCATAAGTTGGTTTTCCTGTAACGTTCCGAGTTATCAGAAGTTTATGTAACTCTCAATGCGATAAGTCGCCAAGGGATATTTTTTGTCTTCTGTGCAGGGCAATGCAAGACATTTCTGCAAGGACATAACAGATTCATATAAACTATGAAATGCATAATAACGGCGGCATATGCAAGTTTTAAGGGCCATAAGCATGCGCGAAGGCATGACAAACTCAAAGTATTTCCGGCTCTATTACAAGACTCCCCGAGTCTGAATGATGAGGCATTGTTTTTTCTATAAGACATACGCAGGTGACGCCTTGCAATTTACTCTTGGGGTTGACCTGAAGCTTCCGGGTTATCCTTCTCCGCCTCTTCGCCAGTTGCCTTGTCCTGGAAGGATGATGATGCCCAGTCAATGCCACTCAAGGCTTCAAACTCAGCTTCGCCATCTATTAAACCGGTTGGGTCTACTTCAGGAGCAAAGGTATGCTTACGAATTGGAGGGATCAGGCTGACATCATCATAATGCGGCGTGGGGATTCTCATATTCTCCTTATCATAACCCGGCTGATACTTGGAGAGGTCAGTATCGTTCCCAATTTGAGTGGCCACAGGGCGTATGTCCCTCACGCAGCTGGTGAAGTCTTTTTGATCAAATGGAGTGCCATCCTCCTTTAAACTTGGATACCCAAGAGCGATGTCGGCCGGGTCTAGCTCTGGTAACCAGGCTTTGGCCCGGCTCAAGGCGGCTATTGCTCCGGCTCTTGCTTGGGCCCGTCTCAACTCTTGAATCCGCTGGGGGAGTACAGCAAGCCGTCGTAACACATCTTGCAAGAGGTGGGGCACATCATTTGATAAGGCCACAACAGCCAAAGCACGTTGTGACCCGGTGTACAATTGTTCCACCAGAGTATAGACGGCTTTCAGTTTGACTACCATGTCCTGCTTGAGGGTTGTGCTCCTGGGGCCTGTGTTGTTAAACAAAGGGTAAGCCAGAAGCAATAATTAGCTTCGTCATTAAAGGAAGGATGACAGTATTTGAGGTTCATACAAAGAAACGTACTGAAGATTGCTGAGACCATTCGAGATATCTGACGCTTCAAGTCGGACAGCTCGGTGTTTGCCTTTGCAAGGGATGTTTCGGCTGTCTCGGCCCGAGTCACCAGAGAGGCCTTCTCATCATCCCAAGTTTTCTTCTCCGACTCAAAGTCCCTCTTCAACTTCTCTTGTTCAGAGACGCTGAGTTCAAACTTGGAGTTGGCCTTTTGTATTTCAAGTTCCTGGGCTGCCAGGTGGCTCTTAAGGTCAGCAATCTCCGATTCAAATTGACTTATGGTGGCCTGCATTGCACCGGATAAAAGTCAAGATTATGGTAAATAATATTAAGTCCCAAGCACTTTGCAAGCAAAGATACTTGGCACTTGGGGGCCAATATATACCGAAGCTTTCTAGATTATTAAGCCGGTCCTGGATATTAAGTCCCAAATACTTTGCAAGCAAAGATACTTGGCACTTGGGGACTAATGTGTATTGAAAGTTAAAGGTATTGTGTTACAGTCGGTTTAAGTATTTTTTTCTTTAAGCCGGACAAGTAGCTCTAACAGTTTTTTCTAAGTCTACAGCATATTTCCTAATAAGCAATAGACTTGGGGGCTGGTACAGTAAGTATGATTGAAAGTAAGGAAGCGTAAGTCATACCTCAGATTTTTGTTGTATTTGCCTCACCATGTCAATTTCCAGGTCACGGCTGCTATGCACCTGGTTGATATAACCCGAGACGAGCTCTCCAATACTTAAATGAGTATAGTCAGTGATGTCCGTTTTGCCTTTACAGCGTTCTAATGACTCCTCTTTAGCAGAACATCTGGCAAGAACTATGGGCCGGGCCGGTTCAACAAACTGTGTCTTGAGTATTTCCACTTCTGGGTCAATCGTCTTGGTCGGGCTAGGTGCTTCCGGGTTAACAGAACCAACCAGAATATCTTCAGCAGGCGGATCAGAAGTTGGTACTGCAGTATCCTGAGCCGGTTCAGGCGGCGGCTGATGTGTGGGAGAGCCGGGAGCAGTTGTGCCCAGTTCCGGTTCAGTTGCCACAGGGTCTTGGGCCGGATTATCTTTCTTCGTTTTCTTCCTGGGCTTCACTTGCATACTATGGACAAAGCGGAAGAATGAGTAAAGGAACATGAGGAAGAAAAAATGTAAGGTAAATAAATTGATATTACCCAGGGGCAGTCTTACCAGCATGTTTGATTGCATAGACTCCCGGATGAAGGAGATGTATCCTGATAATTGGACTCAGATGAATTGAGAGGTTGACGGATTAGACCCGCCAAAGGTAAAAAAGGGGATAAGTCGGAGATAACCTCAGTCCGACGCTTCCGGGTTATGTCAGGAAAGCCGGAGGAGAGTTCTGCATCCTTGCTGGTCCGGGTCTGCCTCCGGCTTTCAAATTGTTGTTGCTTCAAAAGAAAGTCAGGATCTTGGTAAGCCAAGGGGTGTGAAAATCTTACTTTTCGGGTTACTCTTTGAATTTTCTGACGCGGCCGAAGCTCGGAGTCGGAGGAAATTATAGTTACCTCTTCCTCGACGGGTTGACTGTTGCCCGTGTCTTCCTGAAAGGAGAATAATGTTAGTAAGGTAATGATAAAAGAGTAAGGGAAGTTGAAAGGTTACCTCTTCTTCGTTATCATCAAAGTCATCGAGCTGGAACATCTCTGAAGCACTTGGTTTTCTTTTCTTTGAAGTAGAAGGCCTGGTGGTTCTTTTTTCTGCCCTCTTTGCCGCTCGGGCTTGTTTGGCCGCCTCATGATCATACGGGACTTTCCAGAACTTGTCGTTTGGCTGTAAGGAGTTGTAAGGAGTTGTAAGGAGGTATGAGTAAAAATAAGATAAACATAATAAAAGGTGATCATTGAGGCTGATGGCTTACTGCGGGGGTCGGATTGTTCTTACATAAGGGGAGTAAGCTGAAGGTATTATTCACCACCATCCCCTTCTTCAACAGTGACTGGATCATAGCCTCGACCGTGTCATCTGGTAAATCATCAGGGCTGTGACGCAGCGGGTCATCCTTTTCCCCTGAGTAAGTACACATCAAGCCGGGTCGGCGGCTTAGCGGAATCACCCACCAGGTAATCCAGGTCCGAACCAAATCAATGCCGTCCAAACCATTGCCCAAAAGAGATTTAATCTTCTTTATGGTGGGGGCAAGTGGAATATGTTCAGCGGGTGATAATTTGTCAGCCAATTGGTGGTTGGACTCCAAGCGCAGAGCACGAAAACTGGGTAGCGAATTCTCACCAGCCGGAGAGGTATCTTAGCAGTAGAACCATGTCTGATTCCACTCTTTCGGATGGCTTGGCAGCTCCGCATAAGGAAAAAGGCATCTCTTCGCCGCTGGATTGAGATGCCATCAAGTTTCAGACTGGGCCCATTGCCAGTTCAAATAAAACATCTCTCTGAACAAAGTCAAATTTGGCTCTTCTCCAAGGTACACCTCGCAAAATACTTGGAAGTTGCAGAGATTCGACACGGAGTTGGGCCCGATATCTTGAGGTCTGAGGTCAAAGAAATGCAAAACATCTCTGAAGAATTTTGACCCGGGCGGAGCAAAGCCCCGGTTCATATGTTCCGTAAACACAATTACCTCCCCTTCCTTGGGTTGAGGTTTCTCCTCTGATGGGTTAGGAGCACGATAGGACATAATTTCCTTTTGGGGCAGATGGCCAGATTTCACAAACCCAGCTAAAGAGCTCTCTGTAATGGTGGATTTGACCCAGTTGCAGGTCACTGGGGGTTTAACAGCTTTGGGTGCCATTGTGTAAATTGAAGCCTACAACAAGATAAAGGAAATTTTCCGGTTTATTATAACCCGGAGAATAAGCATTATGGGGTTATTTAAGATGGCAGATTAAGAAGGGGCCTAATGACATACCGGTAACTATGTGATAATGTTTAACAGCTGCAGGTATTAAAGATGATTAAGATTTTCTTAAGTCGCCAGAGGCAAGCGGTGCTGACAGTCGGTATTATCATAAACCGGTTACACGAACTACTATGGCTGAAACAGAGTCAATAGACGCAGTCTTTTGGCTAAGTATGGAACAAACAGGTTTCACTAGTTACGGCTATTATTTTGGATCAAATGGTCGTTCTAAAAAGAAATTTCCTAGACCTAGAACTAGCACAGTTCAAGTTCATAGGCTCGAATGAAGCCTATGTGCAACAGAAAGGGGTCTATTTGCATTTGAAAACGGATGCGAAACAGCCACCGCAGCAGTTCTACACTATCTGAATATCCAAGGGGGGCATTGGAGGTGAACACTATCAAGGGTTTGGCTTAGGCGGTGATGAACGCCGACAAACTCGAAGAAGCCTTAATGCAGATCTAAAACAGGGAAGAAGGGAACTCACAGATGCAGACTGGCTGCGGAGGTCCGCCATTGTTTTCTGGTTGGATTCAGGTTGATGCAGCGGCGGAGTTGGCGAAGACGAGGAGCTCGGCGGCGGCGGCGGAGTTTGAGCGACAGAGAGACAGCGAGCGGAGGAAGACGACCGAGAGGGGAGAATGAAAAAGACCTAAGTCGCATCTATTTATAAGGAGGGGCCAACCGAGACGGCGCAAAAAACGAGGGGACCAAAGCATCATTATCCAGCGGCCCCGACGCCTCGATTCTTGGGATGGTCAGTAAAGGCAGAGATCCGTTGAAGATATGACGAATTAAAATATAAGTTTTATTGAAGATGACGTCATGATGATTTAACCTGGATCCAGATGATGACGTCACGGCGGGTGACAATTCTCACACAAGACAAAAGACTAAAGGCCAGTTCATAAGGTTTTCAAAGATTGACATGAACCGGTTCAAATCAATCTGGGGCCTAATGTTGGCGATATGACTATTTATGTAAGCCGTCCAGGAGGGGCCGGGTTACGCAAAGAGAGGCTCATCGTAAGCCCAAGACCAAGGCATGAAGATGGCGGTTCACTAAAAGGCCTAAAGGCCCACAGACGACTCTGAGGCCCGTAGTGATAAACCGCCGTAATGGCATGACTTATATTGTAAGGCAGGATTAACTAGTCATCGAGCCAGACACTGTCTATGAGCCGGCCGGGACTCTGTAGGCCGCAGGGCATCAACCCGTGTATATAAGGGGACGACCCGCCGGCGGCTTAGGTCAAGAAACAACCCATCGAGAGCCAGGCATAGCGTATCTCGCTCCCTGGTCATCGAAACATCAAGCAATACCAACCCAACTAGACGTAGGCCTTACCTTCAGCGTAAGGGGCCGAACTAATATAAACCTCTCGTGTCCTTTGTCCCAATTAACCCCTTTAAGCTTCCTAGTTGCGATGGCTCCACGACTAAGTCCTTCCAAGAGGACATCTGCCGTGACAATTCCACGACAGATGGGCTTAGGCCCATATAAGACAAGAATCCCTGGTTAATCTTTAAGGCCCATGTGTGTGTGCGGCAAGTGGTGGTAAGTGTGTGAAGTTTAGTACCATACTGCTACAGTAAGAAGAGTGAGACCTCTCTATAAGGGCTGCTCCATCACTTGCTATTGGGAGCTTGGGAATAGGAGCTGTACACGTGCGCTCTTCCTCCTCCGCCGCCCCCTCACCTCGCCACGCCTCTCCTCGTCATGATGCGTGCGCGTGCCACGGGTTGCGGGAATGAGCCGAGCCAAAGCTTATTTTTGCCGGTCAAGAATGGTTAATTAATCTCGTATTGATTAACGAGTCGCTTAAAGTGCCACTGTCCGAGACGTTGGACCGTGGGCTGTTCGCGGACTCGGTCATGGGCCTGAGCCCAGGCCCATCTACTCGACGGCCTATATAAGAAGGCGATGGCCAGTGGAGTGAACCCTAACTCAGTTCACTCACTCCCTCTCGTACAACCCTAGCTGTCATCTACTGCTCCTCTCACTGTGCTGCCTCCGGCGATCCCATCCCAACGACCGCGTGCACGGTTGGTCGAGAGAGCAGGTGCCTCCAGAACCCTGTCATTCGAGATCCTGCCCGGGAGAACGACAATAAGGTTTTTGGGGAGCGTCTCGACGTGACTGCTCCCGATCCGTCCCCGTCTTCGTCCACCTCTGCTTCCACTACTTCCTCTACATTGACTCCATGGCTGACGACGAAGTCACCAAGAAGAAGGCCTTGGCTGATGCCAAGGCTGTTGCTGCCGCCGTCACGTTGGCCTGGCCAACCGGAAGGTATGACTTGTTCATCCCCTATTTTTCCGTTCATGTGCTAGCCGTATATATGATGTTCATAGATGGTTCGTCTCTATGTACTGTACGTGCTCACATGCTTAGGTATCGGTATGAGACACATACCGTATTTTCCATGTTTACTGTCTACTCGTGGATTAGATTAATCGAGAAAGTGCTAATATTTCCAACAATCCAAAAACCTTATTTTAGGCACTTTCCGACTCATGGCTTCACTACTACTCTGAAACCGGAAAAGTACTGGAACGCATTTTAAGCGTTGGCAGACGAGGACCACCTTGTGGCTCACAGCAATGAACGTGTTCTGGGTTGGTGGTGTGTCTCCCACGGTAACGATTGCTCCTGAATAGGAGAATGCGTTTAGGGAGGCAACCACCATCTTTCTGGGAGCTGTTCTTACTGTGATCGGAGACAAGCTTGTGGATGCATATCTCCATATGTGTGTTGCCAAGAATTTGTGGGATGCGCTGGAAGCTAAATTTGGCGCAACCGATGCTGGAAGCGAGTTGTATGCTATGGAGCAGCTCCATGATTACAAAATGGTTGATAATCGTTCTGTATTGGACCAGGCCCACGAGATACAATGCATTGCTAAGGAGCTGGAGCTCCTGAAGTATGAGTTACCAGACAAGTTTGTCGCGGATTGCATTATTGCAAAAATCCTTCCTGGATGGAGGAACTTTGCTACTTCTCTCAAGCACTTGAGACGTGAATTCTCTGTTGAGGATGTCATTGGTCATCTAAGTGCTGAGCAGAACTCGAGAGCAAAGGAATCACACGTGAAAGGGGCAGAGGGTTCTTCTAGCGCCAACATGGTGCAGAAGAACTCCCACAAGTTCAAGGGAAAGAACTCTGTCCAACAGAATACTACCTTTAAGAAGAAGGGTAAGAAGACCTTCAAGAAGAACAAGAAGGATGAGGGTTGCTTTACTTGTGGTTTGGTTTAACATTGGGCCAACAAGTGCCCAAAAAATTATAAGAAGTCAGGGCAGGACGCCAAGTTTGTCAATGTCACTTTGAGCAACAATGACGGGGCATCTAGGTACGGTAATCTGTTTACCGTACTTTCAGTTTGTCAGTCCACTGATTGGTGGGTTGACACTGGGGCCAATATTCATGTGTCTGGTGGTGTGTCTTTGTTCTCTTCTTACCAGGTCACACGAGATTGTTCTGTCCTGATGGGGAACGTCTCGCATGCTTCTGTTTATGGTGTTGGCACGGTAGATCTGAAGTTTACTTCGGGAAAGATCGTGCAACTGAAGAATGTGCAACATGTCCCCGCCATCAAGAAGAATCTCGTTAGTGGCTCCCTTCTATGTAAAGAAGGGTTTAAGTTAGTATTTGAGTCTAACAAAGTAGTCGTATCTCGTTATGGACTATTTGTTGGAAAAGGATGTGATTGTGGTGGTTTGTTCCGCCTTTCCCTGGAGGATTTCTGTAATAAAGTCGTGAACCAAATTCATTCCAATGTGAACGAATGTCAGGTTTGGCATTCACGTCTTTGTCACATAAATTTCGGTTGTATAACGCGGATAGCTAAGATGAATCTAATCTCGAGTTTCACTTTAGCCAAAGGCTCTAAGTGCCATGTGTGTGTGCAAGCAAAGCAACCTCGTAAGCCTCACAAGCCTGCGAAGGAGAGACACCTGGCACCACTAGAGTTCATACATTCATATCTCTATGAGATGAATGGTGTGTTGACTAAAGGTGGAAAGAAATACTTCATGACTTTGATTGATGATTCCACTTGATTCTGTTATGTGTATTTGTTAAATACAAAGGATGAGGCTCTGCACTACTTTAAAATCTACTACCTTCGTCTCGGTGAATAAGTCATTCGCGTTGTTCTAGGTCGATAATTTAACTATCTAAATGTATTATATGTGACAAAATATATATATTTAGAAACTACATCCGTGTCGAAATCTAGTGATATACTTTTCATGACATATAACACATATTTAATTCCTTAAATTGATGACCTAGAACTACGCAAATGACTTATTCACCTAGACGGAGGTAGTATAAGGCTGAAGTTGAGAACAACTTCAGAAGAAAATAAAACGAGTTTGGTCTGATCGTGGTGGAGAATACTTTTCTAGTGAGTTTGATTTATTCTGTGCGGAACATGTTATTATTTATGAGAGGACGTCTCTCTATTCACCCCAGTCAAACGGGGTTGCCGAACGAAAAAACCGTACTCTAACTGATTTGGCTAACGCCATGTTAGATACATCAGGTTTATCCAAGGCATGGTGGGGGAGGCTATATTGACATCATGTCATGTCCTGAATAAAGTTCCCGCAAAGGATAATGAGACTACTCCCTATGAGCAATGGGAAAAGAAAAGAACTACACTCTCTTACTTGCACACTTGGGGCTGTTTGGCGAAAGTCAATGTGTCGATCCCCAAAAAGCGTAAGCTTGGTCCGAAGGCCGTGGACTGCGTTAACTTGGTCTACGCTAAGAATAGCGTTAGCTATAGATTTCTAGTAGTGAAATCTGAGGTACCTGACCAGAAGGTCGGTACAATTATAGAGTCTAAGGATGCTACATTCTTTGAGGATATTTTCCCCATGAGAGATATGCAAAGCACTTCTAGACTGGAATCTGATGAGACTCCTGAACCTGCCATTCCGATGGAATACTATGAACACAAAAGTGATGAAAGTTCCACGGAGGATGACGTGGAAGCTCCTGTTAGGAGCAAGAGACAAAGGACTGCAAAGTCTTTTGGTGATGATTTCCTCATGTACCTTGTGGATGATGACACTCTGATGTCTACTACACAACCTTCTTCTTGTAGACGTTGTTGGGCCTGCAAGTCCACAGGTTTGTAGGACAGTAGCAAATTTTCCTCAAGTGGATGACCTAAGGTTTATCAATCTGTGGGAGGCGTAGGATGAAGATGGTCTCTCTCAAGCAACCCTGCAACCAAATAACAAAGAATCTCTTGTGTCCCCAACACACCCAAAACAATGGCAAATTGTATAGGTGCACTAGTTCGGCGAAGAGATGGTGATACAAGTGCAATATGGACGATAGATATGGGTTTTTGTAAACTAAAAATATAAAAACAGCAAGGTAGCAAGCGGTAAAAGTGAGCGTAAACGGTATTGCAATGATAGGAAACAAGGCCTAGGGTTCATACTTTCACTAGTGTAAGTCCTCTCAACAATAATAACATAATAGGATCATATAACTATCCCTCAACATGCAACAAAGAGTTACTCCAAAGACACTAATAGCGGAGAACAAACGAAGAGATTATGGTAGGGTACGAAGCCACCTCAAAGTTATTCTTTCCAATCAACCCGTTGCGCTATTCCTATAAGTGTCACAAACAGCCCTAGAGTTCGTACTAGAATAACACCTTAAGATACAAATCAACCAAAACCCTAATGTCACCTAGATACTCCAATGTCACCTCCAGTATCCGTGGGTATGATTATACGATATGCATCACACAATCTCGGATTCATCTATTCAACCAACACATAGAACCTCAAAGAGTGCCCAAAGTTTCTACCGGAGAATCACGACGAAAACGTGTGCCAACCCCTATGCATAGGTTCATGGGCAGAACCCGCAAGTTGGTCACCAAAACATACATCAAGTGGCACGTGATATCCCATTGTCGCCACAGATACGCATGGCAAGACATACATCAAGTGTTCTCAAATCTTTAAAGACTCAATCCGATAAGATAACTTCAAAGGGAAAACTCAATCCATTACAAGAGATTAGAGGGGGAGAAGAAACATAATATCCAACTATAATAGCAAAGCTCGCGATACATCAAGATCGTGCCAAATCAAGAACACGAGAGAGAGAGAGAGAGGTCAAACACATAGCTACTGGTACATACCCTCAGCCCCGAGGGTGAACTACTCCCTCCTCGTCATGGAGAGCGTCGGGATGATGAAGATGGCCACCGGTGAGGGCCCCCCCCCCTCCAGCAGGGTGCTGGAATAGGGTCCCGAGAGGTTTTTGGTGGCTACAGAGGCTTGCGGCGGCGAAACTCCAGATCTAATCTCTGTTCTGGAAGTTTTACGATACGTAGGTATATATGGGTGCAAGGGGTACGTCGGTGGAGCCACAGGGGCCCACGAGGCAGGGGGTGCGCCCCCACCCTCGTGGGCAGCTCCCGTATCTTCTGACGTGCACTCCAAGTTTCCTGGGTCTTATCCGGTGAGAAAATCATGTTCCTAAAAGGATTTTTCTGTTTGGACTCCGTTTGATATTCATTTTCCTCGAAACACTGAAATAGGCATAAAACAGCAAATCTGGGTTGGGCCTCCGGTTAATAGGTTAGTCCCAAAAATAATATAAAAGTGGATATTAAAGCCCAATATTGCCTAAAACAGTAGATAATATAGCATGGAGCAATCAAAAATTATAGATACGTTGGAGACGTATCACACTCCCAGTTCCATTTCAGAAGCTTATGCATCTCCGGATGCTGACTACTGGAAGGATGCAGTCCGTAGCGAGATGGATTCCATCACGGCTAACAGGACATGGGAGATCACTGATCGTCCTTATGGTTGCCAACCATTAGGATGTAAGTGGGTGTTCAAGAGGAAGCTTAGGCCCGATGGTACTGTTGAGAAGTACAAGGCTAGGCTTGTGGCCAAGGGTTATACCCAGAAAGAAGAAGAGGATTTCTTCGATACTTACTCACTTGTGGCTAGACTGACAACCATTCGAGTGCTGCTCGCTTTGGCTTCCTCGCATGGTCTTCTCGTTCATCAGATGGACGTTAAGACGGCTTTCCTTAACAGAGAGCTAGACGAGGAAATTTACATGCAACAGCCGGATGGCTATGTAGTAAATGGTCAGGAAAGAAAGGTGTGTAAGCTAGTGAAATCTTAGTATGGCCTGAAACAAGCGCCTAAGAAATGGCATGAGAAGTTTAATATAACTTTGACATCTGTTGGCTTTGTTGTAAACGAAGCTGACAAATGTGTATACTATCGCTATGGTGGGGGCGAAGGAGTTATATTGTGTCTGTATGTCGATGACATACTGATATTTGGGACCCACCTCAAAGTCATTGAGGAGGTCAAGGCTTTTATATCTCATAACTTTGAGATGAAAGATCTGGGCGTGGCTGATGTTATCTTGAACATCAAGCTACTGAGAAATACTGAGGGTGGAATTACACTTTTGCAATCCCACTATGTTGAGAAGATTTTGAACCGTTTTGGATATTCGGACTGCAAACCTTCTACAACACCATATGATCCTAGCGTGTGGATTCGAAAGTTCGAAGGCACGGCTGTAGATCAATTGAGATATTCTCAAGTGGTTGGTTCACTCATGTACCTAGATTGTGCTACTCGCACTGACATCTCATTTTTTGTGTGCAAACTGAGCCGGTTTGTTTCCAATCCATGAGATATGCATTGGCATGATGTTGAGCGAGTGGTGCGCCATTTGCAAGGTACTGTGAACTACGGGATTCACTATTCTGGGTACCCGATGGTACTTGAGTGGTATAGTGATTCTAACTAGATATCTGATGCTGATGAGATGAAAGCCACAAGTGGATATGTCTTCACACTTGGTGGTGGTGTTGTTTCCTGGAAGTCTTGCAAGCAGACGATATTAACCAGATCGACTATGGAAGCAAAACTCACAGCATTAGACACATCATGTGTCGAAGCAGAATGGCTTCGAGAGCTTTTGATGGATTTGTCGGTGGTTGATAAACCAGTCCCGGCTGTCCTTATGAACTGTGACAATCAAACAGTGATTGACAAGGCTAAGAGTTCAAAGGACAACTTGAAATCCACAAAGCACATAAGAAGAAGATTAAAATTTGTCAGAAGTCAAGAAACTCTGGAGTAATACCGTTGGATTATATCCAGACGACTAAGAATCTGGCAGACCCTTTTACGAAAGGGCTATCATGGATTGTGATAGAAAATTCATCGAGGGAGATGGGTATGAGACCCACGTAAGTTGCCATGGGGGTAACCCAACCTATGTGATCGGAGATCCCATGAATTAGGACCTGGGAAACAATCCAGCGGTCAACTAAGGAGAGTATCCTTAATTAACATACTCCGTTGGATATGCAATAATACTCTCAATTCTGTAAGGCAGGCTGACTTTTGTCTTAATATATTCCAAAGCTTATGTAAGCAAGATGCTAACCTACAGAGCATACTTTGGAGGAACACACCTATGTGAGCCCGACTGCTGGTCACAGTCTATGAGATTGGGTGATCTCTAGGAAGCTCATGAGAAGGTACGGAGTATGACTAATAAGCTCCACCCGTGGGGTTTAGCCTTCGGCAGCCACGTATCAGCTGACAATGGGAGAAACTTCTACACGCCAAACTGACAATTCAAGGCATAGTCCATTGTTCAGTTGTGAAGAAGTCTAATTCCATTGCTCTAGGTAGAAGTTCAACTTCACAGTCTCCACTGAAAATTCTGGTATATCAACATTGTTTAGAATAGTTGACAAACTTATGTGCCTCGAGATCTGGTGGCGGATTGTTGGATTATGGATGGTCTTAGGCCCGTATAAGACAATAATCCCTGGTTAATCTCTAAGGCCCATGCATGTGTATGGCAAGTGGTGGGAAGTGTGTGAAGTTTAGTACCATACTGCTACAGTAAGAAGAGTGAGACCTCTTAATAAGGGTTGCTCCATCACTTGCTATTGGGAGCTTGGGAATAGGAGCTGTACACGCGCGCTCCTCCTCCTCCGCCACCCGCCTCGCCTTGCCACGACGCGCGCGTGCCACGGGTTGCGGGAATGAGCTGAGCCGAGGCTTATTTTTGACGGTCAAGAATGGTTAATTAATCGTGTATTAACTAACGAGTCGCTTACGGAAGTGCCACTGTCCGAGACGTTGGACCGTGGGCTGTTCGCGGACTCGGTCATGGGCCTGAGCCCAGGCCCATCTAATCGACGGCCTATATAAGAAGGCGCTCGCCAGTGGAGTGAACCCTAACTCGGTTCACTCACTCCCTCTCATACAATCCTAGCCGTCATCTACTGTTCCTCTCACTGTGCTGCCTCCAGCGATCCCATCCCGACGACCGCGTGCACGGTTGGTCGGGAGAGCAGGTGCCTCCAGAACCCTGTCGTTCGAGTTCCTGCCCGGGAGAACGGCAATAAGGTTCTTGGGGTGCGTCTCAACGCGACTGCTCCCGATCCGTCCCCGTCTTTGTCCGCCTCTGCTTCCACTATTTCCTCTACATCGACTCCATGGTTGACGACGAAGTCGCCAAGAAGAAGGCCTTGGCTCATGCCGAGGGTGCTGCTGCCCGCCGCCGCGTTGGCCTGGCCAACTAGAGGGTATGACTCGTTCATCCCCTATTTGCTCGTTCATGTACTAGTCATATATATGTTGTTCATAGATGGTTCAGTTCTATGTACTGTACGTGCTCACATGCTTAGGTATCGGTATGAGATGCATACCGTATTTGCCATGTTTACTGTCTACTCGTGGATTAGATTAATCGAGAAAGTGCTAATATTTCCAACAAATACTAAATAAGATGTACTCACTTTACAACTATTTTTGACTTTTGATGTATAGTGTATATGCGTGATATGTTTTGGTACTACAAAGTTCCAAGTACTATTTGGCTGCGTAGACGAGTGGAAAATCTGTCAAAGAAAAAGTTTCAAGTACTATTTGGTACTACAAAGTTTCAAGTACTATGCTAGCTTCAGATTATTACGAGTATATTAGTTTCAAATATAAATACTCGTCCACTCACTTTACAGAAGTACACCGGTGCTTTTCACAACAATAGAGCCGGCCTGAAATTTGGAGTCGGGCGAAGATCCAAAGGAAGTGCGTAGACAACAACAAATCCAGTTTCTTGGGGAACACTATCTCAAGGACCAGGAACACTTTGTTTCAGCAAAGATCCAAGCGAGTAGCGGCGTGTGCATAGACAAGACAACAAGTGCCAGTGATCGGGGTTTACCACTACCCCCAAAACCAAAACAAAATTGGATTGGTGCGCAGGCATAAAACTTGTCGTTGGCGGAGTATGTTAACAAGGCAAGGGAGAAATATGGTCATACGTCGAGAAACATGGAGACAGGTTCAAGAGTTGAGCGTCTAGTGGGATCGAGGCTCCACCTGCACCAATGTTTGACACTGATATGACATGGCCGTAGACGTAGAGACTGTCGGGGAGGATACGTCCGATGATTTCGGATTAAACAGCAAAGCTTTCGCCTCCGTTTCGAAGAAAGAAAATGTTGAGCGTGGCAGATGATCTTGACCTACGAAACCTGCTACTGAGTAAGTTTGTTCAGAACATGGACTACTTCCCCAGTGGCAGCAACATTTCTCTGACGAAGTGTTCTATGATCACCATCGTTTTCTTGTGGGCAGAGTATTAAGCCGCCAAAGTTGAAGCGAGGCTGTTTGCCGTACTGCACACGTCCAGCAGTCTTGCGTGTCCCCGATCGGCTTGCTGTTTTCCAAACTACGAGTCTGTGACCAAACCACTACTGTTTTCCACGATCAATCGTGAAGTGGCAACTGACATTAAGCCTGACTAACACGAGTTACATCGTGTATGGTCGTCGAGGTGTTGGTAAAATTCACACTTACCGTGACTTTACGCCGTCTGCCATTGATTGGTGTTGCAGGACACCGCGCCAAAGAGTCAAAGTAGCCACCGGGAACAACGACAGGCTACAAAGCAGCACACGAGCACTCGTGGTCTGCCTATTAGTATTAACTTGTGCCGGCGCTAATTGCTGGACCTGCGCCACGACCACGACCCGTCGTTTTTTAAGCGTCCTGGCGTGCGCAGTTGCTCTAATCGGACCGTTTCAGGGCGCACATTTCCCACCGAAACTCGGTCACAATAAGGGCATGTTTGTTTCATAAGTCCCAGGACTTTTTTAAGTCCCAACTTATAAGTCATAAGTCCCTGCCTGTTTGTTTACATCGACTAGTCTCTGCCTGTTTGTTTACAGGGACTTATAAGTTGATAACCATTTTTCATACAAACGAATTATAGAATAGTGACAACCGAAATAACACTTGTTCATAACACTTGTTCATACAAACGATTAACACTTGTTGATAAGAACCAAAATAAGAGAGAGTACATAACAACCGAGATAAAAGAAATTACAAGCGAACAACACTTGTTCATATCATTGTTGTTTCAACGACCACAACCCATCAGTGACCCAAACTCTGAATTGATTCATAGCAGCACTGTCCGTCTCATTTGTTGAATCATTTGTTGTGGTCGTTGGCATAGACAATGGTACATAATTTGTTGTGGATGTTGTTGTTGAGATCCAAGAAACCCATTCCTCTCCCGAGATTTCCACCGGCGGATGAGCCTTCGGGTGCCTCCTGAGACGAGGGGAATTGAGAGAAGAAGGGGATCTCGTCTTCCTCGTTGGCCATGGCGGCGGCTGTTGAAGCTACCGGCGGCGGCGACGATTGATGCGACGCAGGAAAGAGCGAGGCGACGAGGGGAACGAGGGGGCGATGCGGTACGCGAGGTGAGGAGAGGAACGAGCGGCGTGCGGGGCGATGCGGTACGCGAGGCGAGGAGGGGATCGAGCGGTGCGGGTCCAGATCGATAAGTCTCAATAAGCTCTTCCCTGAGAGTCTTATTTGATAAGTCTCTAATCACCCCAATAAGTCCCAATAAGTCTCTTGTGTTTGGTTTAGGTGGGACTTATAGGGACTTTTTTAAGTCCCTAAACCCATAAGTACCTGGAAACAAACACCCTCTAAGTCAACGCTAGAGTTTATATATACCCGATCGGGAGAAGCCCAGTCACACCAAAACCACACTCCTCTGCTTCTCCCTCGAGCCCTCGGTCGACCACAAGAGATCGAGGCTAATTTTCCATAGCCGGCTACTGAGCAGGACTCGGGGAATGGCTTCCACGGTGACACTGCTGAGGAAGACGGCCGCCATACGGATGAGCGACGTCGCCGCCGTGGCGTCACCAGCGGCGATGAAGTCGCTTTTGCTGGAGGGAAGCAAAGGCGGCGGCGGCGTGTCGAAGCGGCGCTGCGGGCGCAAGTGCGAGCTCGTCGGCTACGACGCGCTCCCGGCCTTCCTGCAGCACAACGAGTTCATCCACCACTACTACCGCAGCGAGTGGCCCCTCAAGGAGGCGCTCCTCAGCGCCTTTGCCCTCCACAACGAGACCATCAACGTCTGGACGTAAGCCTCTCTGTCCGCCGAGCACGTACTTCCGGGACACGTCGCGCATGCGCTTTAGAAGCTGACGCTTGTTTTCTCGCAGGCATTTGATCGGCTTCTTCGTGTTCCTCGCGCTCACCGTGTGCGCCGCCACGATGGTCCCCATGGAAACCAGGGTGCCCCACTCGGCGACATCCACGGGCCTGGCCAACTGCACCGGCAACGGCGACCACAGGGTGCTCATGACCTCCTACGGCACCAGCGGAGCGGCCGTGGCAATGCAGGCGCTGCTGCGCCGCAACGTGTCCGTCTCCGGCGAGACGGACCTCGCGGCAGCGGCGGCATTGTCGCTGTTGTCGGGAGAGCACAGCCCGGTCGAGCGGTGGCCGTTCTACACGTACCTGTGCGGCGCCATGTTCTGCCTGCTGATGAGCAGCGGGTGCCACCTGCTGGCGTGCCACTCGGAGCACGCCAGCTACGTGCTGCTCCGCCTCGACTACGCCGGCATCACCGGCCTCATCGTCACCTCCTTCTACCCGCTCGTCTACTACACCTTCCTCTGCGACCCCTTCTCCCGGACGCTCTACCTCGGCTCCATCACCGTCTTCGGCGCCGCCGCGGTGGCAGTGTCGCTGCTGCCGGTCTTCGAGGCCCCCGAGCTCCGGTGGGCGCGCGCCGCGCTGTTCGTGTGCATGGGCGCGTCCGGCCTCGTGCCCATCGTGCACAAGATGCTCGTGTTCGGCGCACGGCCGGAGGCGGTGGTCACCACGGTATATGAGGTGGCCATGGGGGTGTTGTACCTGGCCGGCGTGCTGGTGTACGCCACGAGGGTGCCGGAGAGGTGGATGCCGGGCAGGTTTGACCTCGTCGGGCACAGCCACCAGCTGTTCCACGCGCTTGTCATCGCCGGCGCTTACGCGCACTACCATGCCGGCCTGGTTTACTTGAGCTGGAGGGACATGGACAAGTGCTGACTACTGTCGTGCACGGTCTGCCAAGACAAAGAATTTTGACGAAAGAAGTTCTAGTACTACAAGAATTGTGGTGTTATTGAGCTACACAAACTTATGCCAGAACCGTACAAAAGAACATCAAATTTCACACTTTTTGTGTGTAGATAGACTTGACATATAACTAGTTCAATGCTCATACTTTGCCGACAATATTTTTAGACATAAGTATATCGATTCATACCAAATTACTATGAATAAATGGTATACCTCTGGCAATAGTTGGAGTAACTTAGTAAGCATCTCGAGCCGAAACTTAAAATTTAGCCCTTCTCTGTTGTGTTCTTGTTGTTCATCTCCTTATGTTCACCACTAACACTTTTGCCCTTCCCTGTTGACTTCTTTACACTGCACACTTGTCCATGTCCTTATGTTCACCACTAACACTTTTGCCCTTCTCTGTTGACTTCTTTTAATCCTAATGCAGAAAATTTTAACATTGCATCCTCTATGATCTCATCTTTAGTAACTAGTGCACCAACATCCAATAGACCTCTCGGAATCAATAAATGTGTTCTTCTTCCCGATACCAAAAGTTTAAACTTTTCTGCACAATATTTAAGCACACATTGAGCTTAGATTGCTTGAAATCGAAAAAAAAACACCCGCACAATATTGCACTTACTTTGTCCTTTTCACACTTATAGAAGACCCATCTGGGATGTTTCTTCGCCGTGAAGACCCGGCGTAGCACGGGTCACCAACAGTCGTCGCATTTCATGAGCGATAGAGGGCAGCCAACGAGTTGTTGGGTGACGGTTGTGCCTGGTCGAGTGGCTGATGAGGATGTGTCGGCACTTGGAAGAGTGGTGAGCGGCGAACGCCAAGATGAGGAGGACATCCTGGGAGGAACTCCGGAGGCGACACGAGGAACTCAAGGTGGATGCGCAGTTTCGTTCTCGATGAAACGTGGCTTTGTGGTGGCCCTTCTCGTTGACAAGCCCGAGGGGCGGTGGGGCCTAGAAGCGACGATTAAGGCGACGTGGGGACCGGCGAGTGAATCAAAATGGGGCGGTAGGGCCGCTAGCGTATGAGGTGTTGACGGAAGTGCTTAGTGGACGCAGGAGGCAATGCTCTCGACGCCACCATGGAGGCAGACAGGCGGGGGGGGGGGGGGGGAGAGGGAGATAGTCTCGCAAGGGGATGGGATTTTTTCTCCTGAGATCTTCGTTTAGCCGTTCAAATTTGAGATCCGGTGGAGGGTTCTCCTAATTTTTTTCAGGAGTTATACCGGCTAAGCGTTTGTCTAGGTGTGGTTTAACTCCTCAAAAGATAATATTTTGAGGAGATAAGCCCATTTGATGGTTCGATAGAGTCGCTTTTATATTAACATGGCCCAACATCCACATGTCAAGTCCATCCTTCTTATTACCCAACTCTCCCCCTATCCAGCTAACACAAACACTTTGTGTGGATTCGTCTAGGGTCACAACACCATAATGATGAGGGGACACATTTCGTGGAGTAAAAACATCTCGAACCGCGAAGTGCAAAAACGAGGAGCTGGTGTTTTGGAGATCCCATGGACAACAAAACAAGGAGTTCACGTTATTTACGGAGAGCTGTCACCGCGAAGTGAAAGAAAACAATTTGTAGCAGGGAAGAAAAGAATGGAGCAAATACCTTCCCTCCCTACCGCCAGGCCAGAATCGAGCTTAATGGGCTAAGCGGCTACCAACCAAAGACTAGCAACTGGGTATCCGAGAGTTCTCTTGCCGAACTATTCTTACGACCCATGATTTTCATTGGGAAGTTGGAAGCGAGATCGAGGAGCTAGATTTGAGGATTTCTTGGCGCTGGGCAGTTGCCTATCAGACCCTAAGACTAGATAGTTTGATGGCAACATTAAACTAAGACTAGATAGTTCGATAGCATAAACTAAACCAGGACTAAGGAGAAGTTCACCGACGGCCACCCTTACCCTTGCCCTTGTCGTCATTGTTGCGGAAATAGCGCTCAAGTGTCGCATAGGAGTCGAGGTTGATCTTCTCGTTGTTGTAGCCGGGTGTGTAGGAGGAGGCACCACGCATTTCTCGCCTTTCTTGGACCTCGGAGTAGCCTTGGTATCGCATCCTTCACATTTTTTTTGAATTGAGGGGCACGCCCCGATTTCATTTCATTGAATGAAAAGAAACCGAATAAACAGAGTCATAAAAAAGTTTGTTACTCAGCCCCAGATACCCTACCTTGGCCTCCAGGGGAGAAAAGACTAAAAAGCGCTATGGGGAAAATGGTTACCACACAGGGCTCCATCCCCGACCTTTACCTCTTCTAAACAGTAACAGAGCTTAGAACAACCATATTATCCAGACATAAACTACATGATATTCCAGCGAAGAAACTCAAAACATAGAAAAGCTTTCAACCCACTCCCAGACGTCTTGTCATTGGCGCCCAACCTCTGCTCTTGTTGAAGAAGCCATTTGCAACATCAACCAACAACGCCGCCACGTCGCGCAGCTTCTGTTGCCCTTCTTTTCTCTGTAAGCTAGCCCAGTACGACATCCAGTAAGCTACTTGAAAAAACAGCACACTCGGATCATGCGGGTAAATGTGATGAAAAGTGGCAGCGTTTCTGGCTTTCCATAAAGACCAGTATACCGCTGCTACACCCACTGCTACTGTTTGTCTCATCTTCTTAGGAAACATCTCTATCCAGCTGCTGAACTCTTCGATTTTGCAAGGAATATCATAAATACCAGTGACATTCCTAACAACCCCCCACACAAACTTGGCTACCACACAAGTGCAAAAAAGATGCTCTACGGTTTCAGAATGATCACAGAAACTGCAGCATTTATCTTTACCTTTCCAGTTTCTTTTAGCTAAATTATCTCTAGTCAACACATTGTTCCTAAATACCAACCAGATGAAAACTTTAACTTTTAGAGGAATCTTAGCTTTCCATAGATTTCTATGAGGCCAAGCTACCTGATTAGTTTTAAGAGCTAGATACAAGGATCGAACAGAGGATTTTCCTGATCTAGTTAATAACCAACTACACTTGTCCTCCTGCTCATTCAAGGTTACACTACTACAGATGCTTTTCAGCTCATACCACATATCAGCAGTGTCCCCCCATAATATCCTTCTAAATCTTATCAATTTCATGTTGTCGGATAAGGCTTTAGCAACAGTAAAATTAGCACTGAAAGTTAGGCCATACAATCTAGGGAATTGCACACTGAGTGGTTTGTCTCCCAGCCAAATATCGCTCCAGAACATAGTTCTCTCCCCATTACCCACTATTTTTCTACTATACTGTAGAAAAATAGGGTTGACTCTCATAATTCCTTGCCAAAAATGAGACTGCCCAACCTTCTTTTTGCACCCCCTAAGAGTACATTTGCTCAGGTATTTCTTCCTTACTAAATCTTGCCAAAGACCATTATTATTTTCAAGTTTCCATATCCACTTACAAAGTAAGCAAATATTCATAATATCCAAATCTAAAACACCTAAACCTCCAATCTCTTTAGGTCTACACACATCCTCCCATTTCACTAAATGATATTTCTTAACATCTTCTTCCTCTTGCCATAGCATTCTTTTCATGTAGAAATTCATTTTCTTACTAGGTCCTTTAGGCAATTCAAAAAGAGAAATCATATAAAGGGGAATATTGCACAAACTGGAAGTGATCAGTATTAATCTACCCCCATATGATCTATTTCTACCTTTCCAAACACTCAATTTCTTCTCCATCTTCTCCTCAGGCCAATTCCAATCACTATTACATAACCTCACAGCATTAATAGGTATCCCTAAATACTTAAAAGGTAGTTTACCAACAGCACAAGTGAAAATATTAGAATAACACTCTTGTTTCCCTTTAGCCTCACCAAAACAAGAAACCTCACTTTTATGGAAGTTAACTTTGAGACCTGAAAGTTGTTCAAACAGACAAAGAATCAATTTCAAGTTCCTAGCACTCTCCAGATTATCCTTGAGCATAAAGATAGTATCGTCCGCATCCTTCACATCTGCGGCCATGGTTGTTTTCGTTGGCCTCGGACTCCGAGGCGGACGTCACGGAGACAACCATCCAGTGTCAGGGCGGCGACGCGTTGCGAGCTTTTGCTAGCCACGACGCTACTGCTGGATTCGTGCCGGATTGGCGGAGATGAAGCCCGGCTGCTGAATGCACGTCGAAGTGGCTCCAACGTCAGAGCTCAAGTCTTGAAAGCCGCTTAGGCAATATACAACGATAAGTGCTTAGAAAACAAACTGGTTTTTGGTTAAGTACCAATGCTTATTTGTGTAGTGTAGACTCTTAATTAGGCACTTCTACTACACAAAAGCTTGCTAGATTGGATAGATCTTTTTTCCTGATTGGCTTGAGGAGCCTTTAAATGAAATTGTACCAATCCTCGTAAATGATGTAATGATTATTTCAAATAAATAAAGTTTGTATTTTTTTAAGAAAAAAGGCCACCTATACTACACAAATAAGAACCGGTGTTCGGGAGGGGGAGGGGGGCGAACTTGCCATACAACATGTGATTTTGCGCAATTAGCTTTCCCAAGCTAAAATTCTAGCGAATATGCAAGATAGAGAAATCCTTTTCAACAAGACAATGGAGCCAAAATTTGGCCGTGCAGTCATTGGCAGCATACCTGGGGATCGTGTCGGCCCCATCCTAGGTTCCTAGTGCAGCACGCTAGTTAATTGGGCGGGCGTGCAAACATGACACCCAGTCACCTACTTGGCTTGTGCTTGGTGGGCGGATTAACCTACGCCGCGGCGGCGTGGACACATCCAAGAATCATCACAGAAGAGGTCAGCCGGTGCGCCAGCGAGCCTGGCGTGTGGTGTGGTGCGGGTTGCGCGGCCGGCGATCGCAAAGCAGCGCGTTGCATCCGCGGTGGCGTCATCGAAATGTCAATTTGGGTTCCTCTTGATCGAGTCAATTTGGTCTCCTGCACTGCATGCCTGTTTATTACAGTGAACTGAAATGGGAACGTTCTAAGTGTCGAACGAATTCGAAGAGTAGCGGCGCCTCTGTGATGATTACGTGCACACTGTTCGCTGTTGTTTCAGAGCTTGGTGTGCGGTTGCAGCTCCAGGTGAGAAATGTGTGGCTCCATGAGACACTGGGTAGAGAACGAAACAAGGAATGCCCGCGTAAAATACTCCTACTTTGGGCCAGCCTATATGGCCTGTGTAATTTAAGGACGGAGAAATTTCTGTATGCGGCCTGGTCAGCCCAGTTAGTGAATTTTGAGGAAGCTTCTGGCCGGCCTAAGACAACAACTAGAGAAGGAAATTTCTGTATGTTGTTCATTTTCTTTTGTTTCTCTTCTTTTCTTCTCAGTTTTTTCATTTGTTTATTCAGTTTTTCATTTTACTTTTCCTGTTGTTTATTTTGTTTCTTTTTTGGTTTTTCTTTGTTTCTTTTTGGTTTTCATTCTACATATTTTGAATATGTGAACAATTTTTTTCTAATACACTTTTAAGATTTTTCAAATACAAATTTAACATTTTTTTAATATATGGTCAACATTTTTTCTATTAAAATTTTTCAATATTTTTGAAATACTTGATTAACATTTTTTTAGTACATGGTCAACATCCTTTCTATGCATTTTTAATATGCCTTAAAATGCTTGATTAAAAATTTTCAAATAAAAAGATTGACTTTTTTAATACATGGTCAACATTTTATCTATACACATTTAACATTTTCCAAAGACTTGATTAACATTTTTTCCAATTTTCGATTAACATTTTTATATACATTATAAAAAACATCATTTTTTAATACATGCTCAACATCTTTTACATGCACATTTTACATTTCTCAAATGCTTCATTAACATTTTTCAAATATTTTTTAACATTTTTTTCCAATGCCCAATTAATTTTTTTCATACATGATCAATATTTTTTTCAAGTAGTTTTTCAAAAAAAAAATCAAATATTTGTTTCATATATTTCAATTATTTTTTAAATATTGTTTTTTGTAATATACTATATTTAAAGTATTTAAAAATATAAACAAAAATACAAAAATAAAGCAAAAAACAAAATACAAAAATAAAGCAGAAAACAAAAACCGAAAAAGTAAACGTAAAACATAAAACAAGAAGGAAAAAGACTTTGTGGCCTCCCGTGTGCGTGGGCCGACCCAGCTTGCTCGCCCCTTCAGCGAGATGGAAGCCAGACTCGCTGAAGGCGAGATATAGGAGCGCCCGGTCCTTAGGGCATGTACAATGGGGGCACCACCTAGGTGTTGCCTCGTGTATCCAACTGGATGAAAACAAATGAGGCCATAGGTCATATTCTTTTACATGCAATGCTCTTTTCTGAAGCCACCACGTTTTTTTGAAAATGATATTTAAAATACATGAGCTTTTTTTAAATATGAACATTCCTTGAAACTGCAACAAATTTTGAATATTGCACATAATTTCTGAAATTCTAAACAATTCCTGAAGAGTTTGAATATTAAAAAAAATGAATTTATGAAGAATAAAACAAAAAATACTCCTAATTATATTTGAACTGACAAAACATCTTATATGTAAACACGGAGGTAGTAATTATAAGCCCGGTTAACTAGTAAACAAAGTAAATGAAAACAGAAAACTGGCTCAGAAACCTTCTAGAAGGTTTCCAAAACCGGTGAAGGTTCCCAAAACCAAAACCAGAACCCTTTTGCTTACAGCTGATATGGGTTGGCCCACTGGCTCGCCCGTCCGTGCGGATTGCAACGCCACAACGCGCGGCATATTACTAAACAGTATAACTTAGCGAGCTACTACGCCTCACAGCGATTTGACCTCGTCAGCCGTCGATCTAGCTTACGAGCGGAACAGATCGTTTAATTTTTCCACTGTGCATCCCGATTGCCCAACGTGTAAGGGCCGCTGCTCCTGATATTGACCTGGGCTTGTTCTAATCAACCGGGCCAAGAAATTATTAAATGGGCCGCAATTCTTGCTCTGCCCGTAGAGAGACCAACTGGCAACAGCAGATTGCCGACATCCCCCTAAAAAAAGCAGATTCCCAACTGGCAACCGGAAGTGGTGACGGGGTTGACAAGTGCCCAGTGGGTTATTCTTGAGGACGTACTCCCTCCGTTCCAAATTACTCGTCGTGGTTTTAGTTCAAATTTGAACTAAGACCACGACGAGTAATTTGGAACGGAGGGAGTAGGAATCAAGTGCCCCATCATCAAGTAAATTCTAACCTTGATTTTCTTTTCTATTGCTTTTGTAGGGGAGCCCTTGCTTTTTCACCTTCCGTTTATGTTTGATTGCTGGCGTTCTTTGTAATTCTCCTTTGGCATATGACTGTGAGCTTGGCACTACTTGTGTAGTTTTCGTGCTGCACTATGTATCAACAATCAACTTCAGCAGTTAAAAAATTAGCATTATTGTTCATGAGTTGTCTCAAACATTCAGTTGGATCTATCGACTTAATAGCCCTCCTAGATATAATAGCAATTTGCACATTGTTCCTCTCGCGTGCAACTATGCCAATACCATTCACATATGTTTTACTCCCCCCCCCCCCCCCCTCCCAAAAAAAATTTACTCTTACTTCAGCTACTTAAATAAATCATGCGATTTTGCATGCTAGGGCCTGACTTAGATCAGTTCGTCTTGGCATCTTTCGGTAATATGTGAGATGATTGCTCATCTTATTTATGTCACTTTTTTGTCCAGAGGCATTATGTATAATTTGCTAAAATGCAGGATTGCTCAATTTTTATTTATTTCCTTGCTATGGTCCAAATTTACCAAACGTTTCTACTATCCATATTTTTTCTATTATTTTATAATTATTTTTTAATAGACGGGCGCGGCAACGCGCGCTTAATGGTCTAGTATGAAATGAAAATGACTCCAGTCCAAGCCCATGGATGTACATGCGATTATTTATCCTTGGCAGGCCAACCTATTTAAAAATAATCGTGTATAGCCCTTGATTACATGTGTTTAGCCCTTGATTACATGCATGCTTTTTTCAAAGAATGCATTCTCCATCCGCCCCACTTCCATGTTTTTTCATTTGATTTTCAAATTTGATCTACTGTATATTATATCTTTTGGATCAAAAGTCTGTTTATGTTTTCCATTGCATATTTGTGTTATTTGCGACTAGTACTTTAACACAAGATCATTCTTGAATACGTTTTGACAAGTTTTACAAGTTTTGCCAAGTTTCAACGATTAAATCATGATAAGGATGACTGATAAATCATCAAATTTCAGATATTAGAACTTAAAACCTAGACCCTAAAGCTAAGCAGAAATTTAATAGCACGACCCGTCGACGGGCAAGCAGAAAGACTATAGATGTATTTCACTCATGGTAATTCCACCCACGGTAGTTTACCGTTTTCTTGCTTACTGTAGAAGAAAGAGGACCCTTTGGCTAGGGTTTCTCGTGGCTTCCGCCGGTGCTGCTGCTGCTCTACCTCGTCTTCTATGGTTTTAGGGCCATGGTGCCGTGGTGGATCCTGACCTTTACCGGTGGGAGGGCTCCGTCTTTTCATGCTTTTCTGAGTTTTGGTAGGGTTTGTATCCTGCTTAAAGAGGCGAGGAGGCGACGGCTCTCCGAAGATGGAATAAGTTTCACCCCGCCTAGTCCCTGTCCCGGTGGTGTTTCTGGCATCGTCGGAGGGCGTGTGGATGTTTGCTTCCACGGTATCTCGTAGTATTCGGTCGGCGTTTGTCTTCGATAGATCCAAGTGGATTTTGTCTTTCGTTCGTGTGTCTACATGTTAGATCCTTCCCATCTACGCTTCTCTTCATCGACGGCGGTTATTATTCTGGTGCGCTATTTATATGGGGTCCTAGCACGACGACTTTCTGATTGTCTACCACAACAAGGTTTGTCCGGCTCTGATGAGAGAGGGACAAAGACAGCTGCATGTCTGTGGCTCACTCTCCGCGCAAGAGCTCGGACATTCAAACACACATGCTGACCTGGCCCCCCAACCCATTCAAACAGTTCGTGCCGGCCACGTTTCCTCCATCCTTGGCGTTCCACACCCGCCTCTCCCCTCCCCTCTACCCGTGATGGAGAGGACGACTCGGGTGGCATGCCATCATCCCCCTCCCTTTCCTACCCCTGCAGCTAGCCCTACGGCCAATTTTTCTAACCCATCCGCTGAACTGCTCCATCCCTACTCGAACACGCACGCGAATGATGCATGCCTGCTCCCAGCGGCGCGCCCTCACATTGCAGTTAATGCTAGCTGAACGGCCCTCCACGCAGTCCGCGGGCCTGGTCCATGGACCACCCCTCTCCAATGAGTCATCTCTGACATCCAGGCCCATAGACCATGCTTACCCCCCTCCTCGCCCCCTCCCCGCCAAGCTGCATGCATGGCTTTGGAGCACACCTTCTTCCCGCCGCTGGCTCAATCCTCCATGCCCCTGCCTGGTCACATCGCCGCTGCGTGCAGGCCAGCCACGCCGTACCTCGATGCGCTCCTCTCGTCCCCAAAAATCTCGCTCTCTCCCGAGGTCGCGCAGCTGCCTCCTCCCCGGGTTCTCTTTATCTATGCAACGCCGCCCGGCCTCCTCGCATCTCCTCCAAGCCATTGTGTTTCCGGTGTAGAGCGAGTGACCATCTTGTGAGAGCTTGCCGCGACCCACTCCGTTGTGCTCGCTGTGGCCAGAACGGCCATAAGGCCTTCGAGTGCATCTCCCGCCTCCACTCGCATTCCTCCGCCCTCCCTTCCACCGACCACCAGCAACCATGAGGACCCGTGAGGCCGTGTCCCACGAGGACGCCGCTGTCGGGCAGGAGCGGGTGCTTTGCATTGGCTCGTATCGCGTCCTCCTCGACGAGCCACCCTCCATCTCCCGGTCCGTCACCTTCCCCGGCCTGCCTCGCTCCACACCGTCCTCTGACGATGACTCCGCCCCTGCCTCTCAACGGGCCTCGCCGCCGGATCCGCGCCTCGTCTCGGTTGGCAGCAACAATGGTGCGCCTCCCGCGGTCCCCCCACCTGCTGACGCCCCTTCGGTCGGGGGGCCGCGGGCTCGCCGCGCCCCTCCCTCACCATCGGCGGCCGTCCTGCCCGCGCCTATCCCGGACATCTTCGTCCCCCACGGGCTCATCCACGACGCCAGCCACTTCGCGCTTGCCCACGTCAACACCGCCATGCTGGACACGCATGAGTTCATCCGCCTTCTCTTCGACAACCGCCTTGCCTCGGCCACTTTCCACTTCGCGGCCATCTCTGGGTGCGCCGCCCTCCTTGTGTTCGACGACGAGGATGGTCGTGCGGAGGCTCTCGACCTCTTCCCCCCATGGACTTCCTGGGTATCCACGTCGAACTTCTCCGCCCGGAGGACGCGGAAAACCGCTCAACCACTACGTACGACCGCCTCGTCGAGCTCGACGCGTCCGGCTACCCGCTGGAGCTGTGGCATCACCAAGGTGCTAACTTCGTCTTCGGCCACCTTGGGCTCCTCTGCCGCGTCGACCGCCGTTGCCTCCACCCCGGCGACTTCTCGACCATGCGAGCCTTCGTCCAAGTGGAGTCCAGCGTCAACGTCCCTGATCGCTGCATCCTGCGCCTCCCCCCAACCAAATCGTTGACGTGCGTCTGGCGGTAAAAAGGACTTGGGCCCTCGTCGACGGCTTCACCATTCCGCTGGGCGGAGACGACACCGTCGACGTCTCTGACTCGCCTCTCGAGCTCGTCCCGCACAACCATGGGGTGTGGGCAAACAACACGACCCAGCCATGTCCATGCAATGGTGTGCACCACGACAACGACTACATGCCGCTTCCATCGCCGTCACCTCCCCAACAGCCCGCCATGCCGTTGCTGTTCACTGAAGAGGCTGTGCCACTCAACGGCATGGTCGACATCAGCAGCGACGACGACTCGGACTCGGTGGTTGACGTCACCGCCGAGTTTTTCGGCCCCAACTCTTTCGCCGCTCTGGACATCCACGAGCCCGAGATCGACCCCCCTGCTGAAGATCTCCCTGACCATGATGACACTCACGAGGTGGTGGTGCGTCGCGCTCGGGCCCATGACAAGCGCGTGGCCGACTCAACCCTTGGCCTCCGTCGTAGCAGCCGTCTTGCAGGCAAGGAAGGGCTTGCCTTCACGGACATGACGACCAAGGCAATTCGTGTGCGCGCTCGCAAGTTCGACCTGTCCTCCGCTTCTGCTGGTCTCGCTGAGGCCATTGATGTGGCTGGCCTGGCCGACTCCTCTGAGGTGCCATCCGAGGATACGGCGGCTCGGTCGCTCGTTGCTCTGCAGTGTGGTGCTACTGCAGACGATCTGCTCCTCCCCTCCCTCCGGCCGATTGCCGCCCTCCGACTCCACTTTAGTTCTCTGCATTAATTTAGGCCAACCTCTTGCTAGCTTTTATGCGTTGCCGAACTGTGGCAACAGTGGTCTCTGCATGTGCTCTCTCCATGCATAGTTTGTGCTAGCCGTCGCTTAGTTAGGCCTATTTTAATTTCCATGTACTCCATCCGCCATGTTTATTTATGCAAGATGCGATCGGTTCCATGCTACTGCTGCTTCCGCTTAATCTCTAGAGGTGTATTCCAATGTCAATGAATCGATCTTCCCTCTCCCTCTGTTGCTTGAACGTTAGAGGCTTAGGTCAGCCCCAAAAATGCTCCGATGTTCTCTCTGAACTCTTCTCGATTCGGCCAAATGCGTGTTTCCTTCAGTAGACAAAACTATCGTCTCCAGATGCTTCTAAACTAAGGTCTTTCATCCCTAGACAGCTTTACTTGGTCCAAATCAAAGACGCCGATGTCTCCTCTGGGGGCATTCTATCGGCCATGTCCTCGGCCCATTTCACGTTTTGTACTTCTATGCAATCGAAGTTTACACTTACGGTCGTGGTCACTACGTTAGCTTCCCCCCTACAGCTACATATTACCAATGTATATGCGCCCACGGATCACTCTCTTAAACCGGTTTTTCTCGACGAACTAGCTTCAATTTCACCTCCACCAAACACTCCTTGGATTGTGCTCGATGACTTCAATCTTATGCGTTGTGCACAGGATAAAAATAACGACTCCTTCCGTCAAAATGAGGCGGACTTGTTTAATCTCTGTATAAACAATCTAGCCCTTATTGAACTTCCCCTACTGGATAGATCGTTCACCTGGTCAAATAAGCGTGATAAACCCACTCTAGAAAAGTTGGACCGTGTTTTTATTAACACTGCTTGGGACCAATCTTTCCCTGACTCATCTGTCTCCAGCCTTACACGGTATGTGTCCGACCATGTCCCTCTAATTATCAGCATCAACACCACAATCCCCCGCCCCGCGCTTTTCCGTTTCGAACTAGGTTGGGCCCAATCTCCGGCTTGTCGAGGTGTGGTCCAATCTTCATGGGCTGCTGCTCCGTGGCTCTCAAACGCCCCCCTTTCCCTAACCTGCGCGTTAAAGAAATGTCTCTTTTGCCCTACGATCGTGGCGAAAGTCGATTCTTCCGATCTCTGTGCGGGAGAAAAACTGCAAAACTGTCATAGACCTTCTTGACTGGATCGAAGAGTCTCGTTTCCTCTCGCAGCCCGAGCTTGCCCTGCGCCGAGTAGTTATTAAGGTTCTACACCGCCTCACCCGCGAAAAAATCATTTACTGGCGGCTTAGATCAAAAATTAAATCGGCTATCGACGGGGACGAGAACTCCAGTTTTTTCCACGCCTCTGCCTCTCACAGACATCGTCATAACAAAATCCCCATGATATTGCATGATAACCAAGAATTCTACTCACACGAATCAAAAGTAAAAATCCTCTACTCTTTCTTTTCCTCCATTCTTGGAGTATCTTCAGCTCCAACATGGAACTTCTCACTCCAAAGCCTCTACCCCTCACAAACACCACAGCTTCTTCACCTAGACTCACCTTTCTCAGGACAGGAAGTTTATGACGCCTTTGCAGACATGAACCTCATGGCTAGCCCTGGTCCTGACGGATTTGGGCCGGGTTTCTACCGAAAATTTTGGCCGATCCTGAAGCAGAAAGTGACAGAACTATTCACCAGCTTCTACAATCACTCCGCTGATATTTCATGTATTAACCGATCTTACTTTGTTCTCCTTCCAAAAGGGGATGCCCTTCCTTCTCCCGACGCTTTCCGCCCTATCTCGCTTCAAAACTGCCTGGTTAAAGCACTCGCCAAGCTTCTCACTAACCGCCTCAAACCAGTTATCCCACTACTCTTCCACCCTAATCAAACAGGTTTCCTATCGGGTAGGACAATCTCGGAGAACTTTCTATACGCCGCAGATGTTCTCAACGTATGTGCCAGAACCAAAGCGCCCACACTTGTGATTAAGCTCGATTTCTCAAAAGCCTTCAACTCGGTTAACTGGCCCTCTCTCCTCTCTATACTCAGGGTCAGAGGCTTCTCGGAAAAATGGATTCTCTGGATTGACACCCTGCTCCAATCTGGAAAAACCGCAATCCTTCTAAATGGCTCTCCAGGGCCTTGGATCCAATGTAAAAATGGCTTACGACAGGGAGACCCCCTCTCCCCCTTTCTATTTCTCATCGTTGCAGACGTTCTCCAACGAATGATTATTGATGCTTGTGATAACCACCTCATTGCTCACCCTGTCACGACCTCCATGCCCTGCCCTGTTCTGCAATACGCAGACGACACGCTAATTATTATCAAAGCTGACACGAATGTTGTAGCTCACCTTAAACGCATCCTTGATGATTTCTCGCTTGCCACTGGCCTCTCGATCAATTTCCAAAAAACCAAGGTAGTCCCCATTAATGTCGACTCTGACCTTGCCCTTCAAATGGCAACCACGCTCGGCGCCGAAATTGCGGCTTTCCCCCAAAAATACCTCGGCCTCCCCCCTCCCCCCATAAACTCCAATCGACAGCTTTTCAGCCAATTATAGACCGCTGCGATATCTACCTAGCCGGATGGCATGCTTTCCTGTTATCTCGAGGAGGTCGTCTTGTCCTTCTCTCGGTCCTGGATAGTCTGCCAACCTACTTTATGATGTGTTTCTCCCTGCCCGTCAGTGTCCTCGAGGAGATAGACAAGCGTAGGAGAATTTTTTTCTGGTCTAACGATGACTCTTTCTCTGGGGCTAAGTGTCTGGTTGCGTGGGACCGAGTCTGTATGCCAAAGCTTGCGGGTGGTCTTGGGGTTAAAAACTTGCGAGCACAAATTTTTTGCCTTATGTTGAAATTTGCATTCAAATTCTTGCATTCCCCTCTTTTCCCTTGGAAGGATTGGCTCCTCAACCATTCTCCAATGCATATAGGTCGTGGCAACAATGCCTCCTTCCTTGGTCGTGCCATTTTTAGACACCTCAGTTCCCTTCGTGAGATATCATGTGTGACCATTGAGAACGGTTTATCCACCTTCTTCTGGTTAGATCGTTAGGTTCTCCCTAAGCCTCTGTGCATTGCTTTCCCAGCATTGTTTTCACACCATACAAAGCCAAATGCATTCATAGCCACTATACTGATGGATGAGATTGATCTGGGCTTGCGTTGCCGGCTAACCTTAACTGCTTCCAATGAACTTGCTTCCTTGAGATTACTGTTGCAGGATGTCAGTCTGACGGGTGCCCCCGATGCCAGGACCCTACTTAATGGCGCCGCCTTCACCACCAAGGGCGCCTACGACGCGATGGCTTCTCAACTGGCCGACCCTACTCTTGCTCGTATCTGGGACTCGCGTGTCCCCAGCAGAGTGAGGGTGTTCGGCTGGCTTTTCTACCTCGACCGACTTAACACACGGGCAAACCTGCTCCGTAAGTCCATCATCGACTCTGTTGCATGCCCTCGATGCGCTGCTGCGTCCGAAGACCGGGCACACCTCTTCCTCCACTGTCCGGCAACTCGTGCCATTTGGGATGCCATTGGTCTACACCCTTGCTCTACCCCCTTCGCACATCTTTGGGTCTCCCATGGGCACCCGGGTCTGCCTGAGTCAGTATGGCCTCTCATTCTTCTTCTTATCATTTGGAAAATTTGGGACGCCCGTAATGCTAAAACTTTTAGGGATATAGATGTTTCACCCCATGATGTTACTAGGGGCATCATTGCGGACCTTACTTTGTGGTCTCATCGCCTTAAGAAGGCGGAGGACAAAGTTCACGCGGGCCTGTGGCGGTACTATTTTACCTCTCGACTTGTCTAAGTTTGTAACAAAATGCTTTTGAAATATATTCAGGTGGGGAGTCCCCCCCCCCCGGACGACTACAAGCATATATTTCAAAAATGCTTGTAGTCGTCGATATGTGGTCTACAGACATCGATACTTTTTTTATTACTGATGTTCTTTGTACTACCTTGACAGTTGATGAATACATCGAGAATGTTTCCTCGAAAAAAGAATCCACCCACAATGCTTCGGTTAATCAGAGCTTATCGTCGTACCAACAGAACCCGCAAGTGAGGCAAGTGACGAGGCAAGGCAGGCAGCTAGCGGCACGCGCGCCACATGGCCGAAACCCCAACCGGAAAAGCGAGTATTAACTTGGGCATTAATCCACCACTAACAAACGCCGGGAAACAACGGACATCTAATAACGCGCGGGCACGTCCGCCATGATAAACTCACAAAGATCGTGCTGTTGCCGACCGGGACCATGCAATGCACGCTCCAACCTCCACGGCGATGGATCGAGTCGAGTTGTTGCCCGGACGCACTCTGCCTTTGCCTTGCATTGCTTGCTTCGGCTCGCAAATTCTTACTCGGATCCCTATCCACGCGCGCCTTTTCTCATCCGCCCGCCCCACGTGTTGTGCCCTTCACCGCGTGCGCGTCACCCTTCACGCACAAGAAAGTGCGGCCGCGAGCCCTTTCCCTTGTCCCCTTGCTAGATCTCTACGTACGACGGAGGCTGCTGCTGCTGCTGCTCGCCGGGAGACGCAACCGAGATGGGCACCGTTGCTTGCGCGCCAATGCACCCGATGCGTCGCCGTTGGTGTGTGCGGGCGCGGCAACGGGACAAGCGCAAGGTGGCCGCCGGTTGATGGTTGACACGGCCATCTCAACCCACGGATCGGCCGATTCGCCGGACGCGCGCCCGGGAAATATACTCCTTTGGGGTGTTCTCCGACGCTTTCACTTTTCCAGGGGGGTCGATCGACTTGGCGTCCCTAGCGGACGCCGCTTTAGCACGGAAAAGCCAACTGCCTCTTCCGGAGGTGAAAGCAATGAGGTAACCACCACCGATAAGAAATACTACTAGGAGCTAGCGGTGTACGCGCCCCGTGCGTGGAGGCGGCCGGCCGGGAGATGGAGATCGGATCGTCCGGGTTGGTTGCTTGCTGCAGGCTCCCGTTGAAGCAGCGCTCGGATCGGTGCATGCATGTATGCCTGCATGCGCCGGGTAGGCCAGTGGCCGGAATGTGAGTATGGACACCACACCAGTTGATGATGCCTGATACAAGGAAGTTCATGCCCATCCGTAGTGAGTAGGAGTAGTATCTACACAATCTTATACAGTATTAGTTTACAGAGGGAGTGTCATTTTTTACTCTATCGGGAAAACATAATGCATCACTTAGAGAGGTGGAGTGAGTTACTAGTAGTACAATGCTGCCCGACTGTCTGCTCAGCAGAAGACAGACAAGACAGGCAAGAGCAATATTTTGTGCGTTTGATTTCGCAGGTTCATCAAGATCACTTACGAGCTGACTACAATGTGATTTTGTTGCCTCTTCGCTTTCTTAAGTACTTTGTTTATGAACTAGCTATGCGATTATGTTGGCTCTTCGCTTTCTTAACCGAAACCCTCTGGGCTAGCTAGTGGAGCATGCCCATACTAGTACCACACGCACGGCCAAGTTGGCTTGATTGCCGAACTGAAATCGTGGCATGGCGAGAGCCGAGGTTGATCAGCTGTCCTGGGGGCTTTTCTTCTTCGATCCAACGGTCTCCGGGTCTATTAATAGAAATATGGTAGCTGTCCAGAAATAGTAGAGCGCTCAGCGGTGCCAAACCGGCTCAGAATTAATAAATGGAGCTAACAAACGGACCATGCAGTGCTTCTTGGCCCAGAAGGCACCGCAGTTTCCAGACACACCACCAACTTTACTGTCTCGGGGCCAAACAGTCGCCCGGTCGTCCGTTCTTGCATACACGATCGACCAGGTTTCATCAGGCGATATATGATATGATCTTCATCCCGCGAGAGCTTCTTCGGGCCATCGCCGTCAACATGGCACTTATTTTTAGACAATTTCACGAAGATTTATTAATTCGCCACAATGTTTACAGAAACGGATGGAGGATTTCTCGGATGACCTAACCAAACATGACGGCCATCACCCAAGGTAATAGCATGCTTCGCTAAATTGTGAGCTTCAAAGTTTGAGCTCCTACGTTCATGAACTATGTTACATGAAATAAAAGAACCAGAAACATCTATGATCTCTTGAACTATCACACCATAGCTGACCAAACTACGCTTCTGAATGTCGTCACCTGGCGTGTGGACTGTTCGTCCCAGAGGGAGCGGGTCGAGAGGGTGCGTCAACCCGGCCCATGATGATGTGGGTTCAAGAAATATCAGCCCGTTTAAGAGCTACCAAGAGACGAGGTGGAGGCACAGAAAATAATCATGGAGACGGCCGCAGTAATTACATTGCATGCGCCATCACGTTACACCCTTGTTTGGCTAGATAACACTACTAACAGTCCTCTTGACTAATCATGTATTGATTAATCTACACGCAGCCACGACGCTGATTGTAGTTGTGGGATAGCTTGTTGTGTCAGCGATGTAGTTTTACGGGATTTATTTTTTGCTAGAATTATTCTGCACGCAGATATGGTTCATTTTCATCCCAAGATACAAGCCATGACCTATATTTCTCGCGCATATGTCATAAAGTGCTGTTTTATCACTCGCAAAGTACTGTTTATCACCAGCAACGTACCATATCCGGTACAGATCCCCATAAGTGGAGTGGAGTTTCTCCGAAGTACAAGAAAATGTCTCTATATACTGTATAGTAGTCGCTTTTGCTATTTCTCATACGACCGACGAGTTACTATTTCGACGCTAAAATCATTCTTTGGGATGATTAAAATTGAAGCAAGCACAAACGGACGAGAAGTCCTTCAACCGCTATGAATGCCGACTAAAAAAAGTAATAGCCAATCCAAATCTACCAAAAAATAGCTGATCCCTTCTGTAATAATTAATTGTTTATCCTTTTTTTCTGTGATTGCATGGAACAAGGTACACATGAGATTGCACGCGTGCAACACGTGCACACACTTGTGTTCTTTTAATCGCACATTAGAATGATCAAACAAAGAGATTTGGCCTAGAATGGTGAAGTGACACCCCCCAGAAAATCGTTCCTCCGGACCGTTCGTTTGTGGTGACAAAAATTGTAGGTTTTGTTGCTGGCTAAACATATGTTGGAAATATGAGCAATTTATCAAATAAATTTATTAACAGAAATATTAGATAAAGCATGACTAATATAACAGTGATAAAACTAGTCATGCAATCTGACAGAGAGAAGGTAAATAACATTTGCATATATGAACTGTAGCCAAATTTATCTAGAGTAGACAGTAGGACAAGTTTTATATATGTAGCAGAACCTAACATATCTAGAGCAAACAACAAAACAAGGAACCGTGGCAGAACCTCGTACAGAGAGGAGAAGAACACATACGGGACAACAGCAACAGTTGCACTGGACTCGGGGTCGGTGTTCTCGCCGGCCATGTCGTCGAGGAGGTTGTCAACGTCTGGGAAGTAGTCGTCGGAGTCCGTGATGAAGAAGTCAGTAGTCACGCGGAGCGCTCCCCAAAAACCGTATCACCCTTCTCCCGTACAGGACTCAAAAGGTGCGGTTTCGGAGGCCTACTACCCGACCTGCGGTGCACGCCGCAAGTCGGGATGGGGAAGATCGTAGCAGCAGCGCAGTGCTCAGGAACTTTGTGACGAGAGGAAGAGGATCTTCTGGTGTGTCTCTCTTGAGAGGAGCGACCTCTCTTATATAGGCACAGGAGAAGGACGCGAACAGGCTGCGGCGGGAGGTGAAGCAACGGAGGGAGACGAAGCGAACAGGCAACACGCGAAGAGGTGTGTCGTTCGTATTCAGTTTCCACTACAACAAAACGTTTCAGCTCCCTTGTGACCGTTCGTATACCCGCTATGCGTGGCAAAAATTTAGACATCGGCTTGGCTCATTCCCGCAACCCGCGGCGCGTCGTGATGAGGCGTGGCGTGGCGAGGCGGAGGAGGAGCGCGCTTGGATGTCCCTCTTGTTCTCATGCTCATACATGTGGGGAAAGAACCTCCCTTATAAACAGGTCCAACTCCCTCTAAACTAGCAATGTGGGACTAAACTTTAGTTCCACCTCTTGCCTTGCACGAATGGAATGCATGAGCCTCTAGGATTTATTAGGAATTTCTGAAACTGCTATTGGGCTAGGCCCAAAATAGACAAAATTTCAGCAATCCTCCACCAAATCCCAGAGGCACACAAATTTGCCTTTGGTTCCAAAACATTATATACCGGTACTGCAGTGGAGACTATTAAGTTGAACTTCTACCTAGAACTCTATGCTACTAGTAAGCAACTTGAACAGTGGACTGGGCCTTGAACTGCAAGTTTTCTGCGAATCTAGCTTCACATAAAGCCTTAACCGATACGTGGCTACCGTGGATCTTCCCCGCGGGTGGAGCTTATGCTTCATACTCCGAGACCTTTCATGAGTTTACTAGAGAGAACCCTACTCTCATAGATTGCGACGTTTAACATTCAGACTCATATAGGTGTGTTCTTCAAAATATGTTCTGCAAGACAACATCTTTGCTTAAATGAGCCACTTAGAACACATTAAGATATACATCAACCTACCATGCAGTTTTTAGGAGACTATTGCATCTTCATGGAGTGGTATTGTTAATAGTAAGGATACTCTCCTCTCAGTTGATCAACAACTTGTCTTCCACATCTAATTCACGGGATCTCCGATCACAAAGAATAGGTTACCACTGCGAACAACTTATATTGTGGGTCTCATACCCATCTCCCTCGATGCATTATCTATCACATTACATGATAGACCCTTAGTAAAAGGATCTGCCAGATTCTTAGACGTTTGAATATAATCCAATGCAATAACTCCGGAGTTTCTCATTTTCCTGACAAACTTTAACCTTCTCTGAACGTGTCTTGATGACTTAATGTTATCTTTTGAGCTGCTCACTCTCGTGATCACAGTTTGATTGTCGCAGTTCATAAGGGTACCCGGTACAAGTTTCTCAAGAACCGGCAAGTCATTCAAGAGCCGGCGAAGCCAATCTGCTTCGACCATAGTTGTATCTAGTACTGTGAGTTTTGCTTCCATTGTTGACCTCGTTAAGATGGTCTGCCTGCAAGACTTCCAAGAAACTGTGCCACCTCCATGAGTGAATGCATATCCGCTTGTGGCCTTTATCTCATCAGCATCTGAGATCCAGTTTGAGTCACTATACCCTTCAATCACCTTTGGTTGCCCGGTTTAGTGAATTCCATAATTCGTAGTGCCTTTCAAATAATGCAAAACTCTCTCTAGAGCTTTCCAATGCACATCTCCTGGTTTTGAGACAAACCGACTCAGTTTGCTAACAGCAAAAGAGATGTCAGGTCTTGTAGCACTGGTTAAGTACATAAGCGAGCCAATAATCTAAGAATATTTTAATTGATCTCTAGCAATTCTTCGATTCTTTTGAAGTAACACACTCGCATCATATGGTGTTGGAGAGGGCTTGCAGTCACTATAGCCGAAGCGACTCAAGATCTTTTCCACATAGTAAGATTGAAGCAATGTAATCCCACCATCATTGTCTCTCAACAACTTGATGTTCAGAGTGACATCAGCCACTCCTAAATCCTTCATCTCAAAACAGCGAGATAGGAAATCCTTGACCTCCTTAATAACATTCAGATTTGTTTCAAAAATCAGTATGTCATCAACATACAAGCAAAGGATAACTCTCTCGCCCTCACCATGGTGATAGTACACACATTTGTCAGCTTCGTTTACAACAAAGCCTGCGGCTGTTAAAGTTCTTTCAAACTTCTCATGCCACTGTTTAGGTGCTTGCTTGAGTCCATACAAAGACTTCAACAACTTGCACACTTTTCCTTCCTGACCATCTAGTACAAACCCATCTAGTTGTTCCATATAAATTTCCTCGTCCAACTCTCCATTTAGGAAAGCAGTCTTAACATCCATTTGATGAACGAGAAGACCATGCGAGGCAGCTAGTGAAAGTAGAACTCGAATAATGGTCAGTCGAGCCACAGGTGAGTAAGTATCAAAGAAGTCTTCACCTTCCTTTTGGGTATAACCCTTAGCCACGAGCCAAGCCTTGTACTTTTCAATAGTACCATCAGGCCTAAGCTTCTTCTTGAATACTCATTTACATCCTATAGGTTTGCACCCATAAGGACGATCAGTTATCTCCCAAGTTTCATTCGCCAAGATGGAATCCATCTCGCTACGAACCGCTTCCTTCCAGTAGTCAGCATCTTCAGATGCATAGGCCTCTGAAATAGATCTGGGAGTGTCATCTATGAGATACACAAGAAAATCATCACCAAAGGACTTTGCAGTCCTCTGTCTCTTGCTCCTAGTAGGAACTTCATTGTTCTCCTCCACAGGACTTTCAAAATGTTCCATCGAAATGGCAGGTTCGGTAATTGTAACTGGTTCCTGATTCGATGAACTAGGCATCTCCTGATTAGATGAGGTAGCCATATCCTTCATGGGAAAGACATCTTCAAAGAAAGTCGCATCATTCGACTCCATGATCGTACCGACATGCATGTCAGGTACCTCAGATTTTACAACCAAGAATCTATAGCCAATGCTATGAAAAGCATATCCAAGGAAAACACAATCCACGGTCTTTGGTCCAAGCTTTCGCTTCTTTGGACTTGGAACATTGACTTTCGCCAAACAACCTCATGTTCGTACATAAGAGAGTTTTAACCTTTTCTTCTCCCATTCCTCGAATGGAGTTATTTCTTTGTTCTTTGTGGGAACTCGGTTAGAGTACGGTTAACATGACAAAGTTAACATGACAAAGACGTGAATGCCACACATTTGATTCACTATTGTTGCAAACATGATTAACAACTTTATTGCAAACATCTGGTAAGGATAAATGAAACAGGCCTCCTGACTCATAGCCTTTACCAACAAAGGTTTCATACTTGGATATTACAAATTTATTCGACTCAAAGACAAGCTTATAGCCATCTCTACACAGAAGAGATCCGCTAACAAGATTTTTATTGACGTAGGGGACATAATGCATGTTCTTCAGCCGCACAATCTTCCCCGAAGTAAACTTCAGATCGACCGTGCCAACACCACGAACAGAAGCACTTGGACCGCTGCCCATCAGCACGATTGAAGTCCCTGCGGTCTGATAAGACGAAAACATGGAAATATCACCGCATACATGCACATTAGCATCCGTGTCAATCAACCAATCAGGAGAATGACATACTGACATAATAGTGAAAAATATACCATACCCAGCATCCTTCATGTCAGTGTCTCCAATGACAACATTAGCGATCTTGCCGCCTTTCCCAGGATGACACTTGTCATAACGATTAGGGCAACTAGGAGCCCAATGATCAGGATCCCCACACACATGACAAACACCTTTCTTCTTGTCATTCTTCTTCTTGAAGTTCGTGTGTTACATAGCCTTGTTCTTCCCATCAAACTTTGCTTTACCATCAAACTTGCCCTTGTTCTTGAACTTGTGGGGTTGGAAGTTCTTCTTCTATACCAAATTGGCACTAGATCCTGTTGGGGAACGTTGCAGAAAATTAAAATTTTTCCTACGGTTTCACCAAGATCCATCTATGAGTTCATCTAAGCAACGAGTCATGGGAGAGAGATTGCATCTACATACCACTTTGTAGATCGCGAGCGGAAGCGTTCAACGAACGGGGATGAGGTAGTCGTACACGACGTGATCCAAATCACCGGAGATCCTAGCACCGAACGGACGGCACCTCCGCGTTCAACACACGTACGGTCAGCGTAATGTCTCCTTCTTCTTGATCCAGCAAGGCAAAGGAGAGGTTGGGGAAGATGGCTCCAGCAGCAGCACGACGGCGTGGTGATGGTGGAGCTGCAGTACTCCGGCAAGGCTTCGCCGAGCTCTACGGAGGAGGAGGAGGAGGTGTTGGAGAGGGAGAGGGAGGCGCCAAGGACCAGGGTGTGGCTGCCCCCTCCCCTCCCCCTTTATATAGCCCCCTAGGGGGGGCGCCGGCCCTAGGAGATGCAATCTCCTAGGGGGGCGGCGGCCAAGGGGTGGGGCTTGCCCCCCAAGCAAGGGGGCGCCCCCCCTTTAGGGTTTCCCCACCCTAGGCGCATGGGCCTCTTGGGGCTGGTTCCCCTTGGCCCATGTAGGCCAAGGCGCACCCCCTAGAGCCCATGTGGCCCCCCGAGGCAGGTCAGTCGCTCAACGGGCAAGTCAGTCAAAGTCCATACTTCGTTTTCATACATGGATCCTATCTCGGATTTCATGGCTTCTAGCCATTTGTCGGAATCCGGGCCCACCATTGCTTCCTCATAGTTCGAAGGTTCACCGTTGTCTAACAACATGATTTCCAAGACAGGGTTGCCGTACCACTCTGGTGCGGAACGTGTCCTTGTGGACCTTCGATTTCAGTAGGAGCTTGATTAGAAGTATCTTGATCATCATCATTAATTTCCTCTCTAGTCGGTGCAGGCACCTCTGGAACGTTTTCTTGAGTTTCGCCATTTTCCGGTTCAAGAGGTAACACTTCATCAAGTTCTACTTTCCTCCCACTTACTTCTTTCGAGAGAAACTCTTTCTCTAGAAAGGATCCATTCTTGGCAACAAAGATCTTGCCTTCGGATCTGAGGTAGAAGGTATGCCCAATAGTTTCTTTAGGGTATCCTATGAAGACGCATTTTTCCGACTTGGGTTCGAGCTTTTCAGGTTGAAGTTTCTTGACATAAGCATCGCATCCCCAAACTTTTAGAAACGACAACTTAGGTTTCTTCCCAAACCATAATTCATACGGTGTCGTCTCAACGGATTTCGACGGAGCCCTATTTAAAGTGAATGCGGCAGTCTCTAAAGCATAGCCCCAAAAAGATAGCGGTAAATCGGTAAGAGACATCATAGATCGTACCATATCTAATAGAGTGCGATTACGACGTTCGGACACACCATTACGCTGAGGTGTTCCAGGCGGCGTGAGTTGTGAAACTATTCCACATTTTCTTAAGTGTGTGCCAAATTCGTGACTCAAGTATTCTCCTCCACGATCTGATCGTAGAAACTTGATCTTTCTATCACGTTGATTTTCAACCTCACTCTGAAATTCCTTGAACTTTTCAAAGGTCTCAGACTTGTGTTTCATTAAGTAGATATACCCATATCTACTCAAGTCATCAGTGAGGGTGAGAACATAACGATAGCCACCGCGAGCCTCAACACTCATTGGACCGCACACATCGGTATGTATGATTTCCAATAAGTTGGTTGCTCGCTCCATTGTTCCTGAGAACGGAGTCTTGGTCATTTTACCCATGAGGCATGGTTCGCACGTGTCAAATGATTCATAATCAAGAGACTCTAAAAGTCCATCTGCATGGAGCTTCTTCATGCGTTTGACACCTATGTGACCAAGGCGGCAGTGCCACAAATATGTGGGACTATTGTTATCAACTTTAACTCTTTTGGTATTCACACTATGAATATGTGTATCATCACGTACGAGATTCATTAAGAATAAACCATTAACCATCGGAGCATGACCATAAAACATATCTCTCATATAAATAGAACAACCATTATTCTCGGATTTAAATGAGTAGCCATCTCGAATTAAACGAGATCCAGACACAATGTTCATGCTCAAACTTGGCACTAAATAACAATTATTGAGGTTTAAAACTAATCCCGTAGGTAAATGTAGAGGTAGCGTGCCGACGGCAATCACATCGACCTTGGAACCATTCCCGACGCGCATCGTCACCTCGTCCTTCGCCAGTCTCCGTTTATTCCGCAGCTCCTGCTTTGAGTTACAAATGTGAGCAACTGCACCTTTATCAAATACCCAAGAGCTACTACGAGTACTGGTAAGGTACACATCAATTACATGTATATCACATATACCTTTTGTTTTGCCGGCCTTCTTGTCCGCTAAGTATTTGGGGCAGTTCCGCTTCCAGTGACCACTTCCCTTGCAATAAAAACACTCAGTCTCGGGCTTGGGTCCATTCTTTGGCTTCTTCCCGGCAACTTGCTTACCTGGCGCGGCAACTTCCTTGCCGTCCTTCTTGAAATTCTTTTTACCCTTGCCCTTCTTGAACTTAGTGGTTTTATTCACCATCAACACTTGATGTTCCTTCTTGATTTCTACCTCTGCTGATTTCAGCATAGCATATACCTCAGGAATGGTCTTTACCATCCCCTGCATATTGTAGTTCATCACAAAGCTCTTGTAGCTAGGTGGAAGCGACTGGAGGATTCTGTCAATGACCGCTTCATTCGGGAGATTAACTTCCAGTTGAGTCAAGCGGTTGTGCAACCCAGACATCTTGAGTATGTGTTCACTAACAGAGCTATTTTCCTCCATCTTACAGCTAAAGAATTTGTCGGAGACTTCATATCTCTCGACCCGGGCATGAGCTTGGAAAACCATTTTCATCTCTTCGAACATCTCATATGCTCCATGTCTCTCAAAACGCTTTTGGAGCCCCGGCTCTAAGCTGTAAAGCATGCCGCACTGAACGAGGGAGTAATCATTGAAACGTGACTGCCAAGCGTTCATAACGTCTTGTTCTGCAGGGAGAACAGGTGCGTCACCCAGCGGTGCTTGTAGGACATAATCTTTCTTGGCAGCTATGAGGATGATCCTCAGGTTCCGGACCCAGTCCGTATAGTTGCTGCCATCGTCTTTCAGCTTGGTTTTCTCTAGGAACGCGTTGAAGTTGAGGACTACGTTGGCCATTTGATCTACAAGACATATTGTAAATATTTTAGACTAAGTTCATGATAATAAAGTTCATCTTAATCAAATTATTTAATGAACTCCCACTTAGATAGACATCCCTCTTCTAGTCATCTAAGTATAACATGATCCGAGTCAACTAGGCCGTGTCCGATCATCACGTGAGACGGACTAGTCAACATCGGTGAACATCTTCATGTTGATCGTATCTTCTATACGACTCATGCTCGACCTTTCGGTCTTCTGTGTTCCGAGGCCATGTCTGTACATGCTAGGCTCGTCAAGTCAACCTAAGTGTTTGCATGTGTAAATCTGTCTTACACCCGTTGTATGTGAACGTTAGAATCTATCACACTCGATCATCACGTGGTGCTTCGAAACAACGAACTGTCGCAACGGTGCACAGTTAGGGGGAACACTTCTTGAAATTATTATGAGGGATCATCTTATTGACTACCGTCGTTCTAAGTAAACAAGATGCAAAACATGATAAACATCACATGCAATCAAATAATAAACGTGACATGATATGGCCAATATCACATAGCTCCTTTGATCTCCATCTTGGGGCTCCATGATCATCTTGTCACTGGCTTGACACCATGATCTCCATCGTCGTGTCTCCATGAAGTTGCTCGCCAACTATTACTTCTACTACTATGGCTAACGCGTTTAGCAATAAAGTAAAGTAATTTACATGGCGTTACTCAATGACACGCAGGTCATACAAAAATAAAGACAACTCCAATGGCTCCTGCCGGTTGTCATACTCATCGACATGCAAGTCGTGATTCCTATTACAATAGCATGAACATCTCATACATCACATATAGATCATTCATCATTCATCACAACTTTGGCCATATCATATCACAAAGCACTTGCTGCAAAAACAAGTTAGACATCCTCTAATTGTTGTTGCAAGTTTTACGTGGCTGAATTAGGGTTCTAGCAAGAATGTTTTCTTACCTACGTGAAAGCCACAATGTGATTTGTCAACTTCTATTTACCCTTCATAAGGACCCTTTTCATCGAATCCGCTCCAAGTAAAGTGGGAGAGACAGACACCCGCCAGCCACCTTATGCAACTAGTGCATGTTAGTCGGTGGAACCGGTCTCACGTAAGCGTACGTGTAAGGTTGATCCGGGCCGCTTCATCCCACAATACCGCTGAAGCAAGATAAGACTAGTAGCGGCAAGAAAGTTGACAACATCTACGCCCACAACAAATTGTGTTCTACTCGTGCAATAGAGAACTACGCATAGACCTAGCTCATGATGCCACTGTTGGGGAACGTTGCAGAAAATTAAAATTTTTCCTACGGTTTCACCAAGATCCATCTATGAGTTCATCTAAGCAACGAGTCATGGGAGAGAGATTGCATCTACATACCACTTTGTAGATCGCGAGCGGAAGCGTTCAACGAACGGGGATGAGGTAGTCGTACACGACGTGATCCAAATCACCGGAGATCCTAGCACCGAACGGATGGCACCTCCGCGTTCAACACACGTACGGTCAGCGTAATGTCTCCTTCTTCTTGATCCAGCAAGGCAAAGGAGAGGTTGGGGAAGATGGCTCCAGCAGCAGCACGACGGCGTGGTGATGGTGGAGCTGCAGTACTCTGGCAAGGCTTCGCCGAGCTCTACGGAGGAGGAGGAGGTGTTGGAGAGGGAGAGGGAGGCGCCAAGGACCAGGGTGCGGCTGCCCCCCTCCCCTCCCCCTTTATATAGCCCCCTAGGGGGGGGCGCCGGCCCTAGGAGATGCAATCTCCTAGGGAGGCGGCGGCCAAGGGGTGGGGCTTGCCCCCCAAGCAAGGGGGCGCCCCCCCTTTAGGGTTTCCCCACCCTAGGCGCATGGGCCTCTTGGGGCTGGTTCCCCTTGGCCCATGTAGGCCAAGGCGCACCCCCTAGAGCCCATGTGGCCCCTCGAGGCAGGTGGTCCCACCCGGTGGACCCCCGGGACCCTCCGGTGGTCCCGGTACAATACCGATAACCCCGAAACTTGTCCCGATGGCCAAAACAGCACTTCCTATATATAATTCTTTACCTCCGGACCATTCCGAAACTCCTCGTGACGTCCGGGATCTCATCCAGGACTCCGAACAACATTCGGGTTACTGCATATACATATCTTCACAACCCTAGCGTCACCGAACCTTAAGTGTGTAGACCCTACGGGTTCGGGAGACATGCAGACATGACCGAGACGGCTCTCGGGCAATAACCAGCAGCGGGATCTGGATACCCATGTTGGATCCCACATGCTCCATAATGATCTCATCGGATGAACCACGATGTCGAGGATTCAATTAATCCCGTATACGATTCCCTTTGTCAATCGGTATTTTACTTGCCCGAGATTCGATCGTCGGTATCCCAATACCTCGTTCAATCTCGTTACCGGCAAGTCACTTTACTCGTACCGTAATGCATGATCCCGTGATCAAACATTTTGATCACATTGAGCTCATTATGATGATGCATTACCGAGAGGGCCCGGTGATACCTCTCCGTCAAGCGGAGTGACAAATCCCAGTCTCGATCCGTGTCAACCCAACAGATACTTTCGGAGATACCCGTAGTATACCTTTATAGTCACCCAGTTACGTTGTGACGTTTGGCACACCCAAAGCACTCCTACGGTATCCGGAAGTTACACGATCTCATGGTCTAAGGAAAGGATACTTGACATTGGAAAACTCTAGCAAACGAACTATGCGATCTTATGCTATGTTTAGGATTGGGTCTCGTCCATCACATCATTCTCCTAATGATGTGATCTCGTTATCAATGACATCCAATGTCCATAGTCAGGAAACCATGACTATCTGTTGCTCAACGAGCTAGTCAACTAGAGGCTTACTAGGGACATATTGTTGTCTATTATTCACACATGTATTACGATTTCCGGTTAACACAATTATAGCACGAATAAAGACAATTATCATGAACAAGGAAATATAATAATAATGCTTTTATTATTGCCTCTAGGGCATATTTCCAACAGATCCTCCCTCAATACCTCGAGCACGTGTGTCCTTTGCTCTCGCCTTTTCTTCCACATCAAGAGTGCCAATGAGATCCGGGATGGAAAACTCTTGTCTCTTATGTTTCAGTAAGGTAGCAAAGTTCCCCCACGAAGGAGGAAGCTTAGTGATGATACCTCCGGCAACAAACTTGTCTGGTAGCATACAACTAAAGTGCTCAAGTTCTCTAGCAAATGACTGTATCTCATGAGCTTGCTCAACTACGGAGCGCTCTTCAGTCATCCTGTAATCATAGAATTGCTCCATGATGTACAGATCAGTGCCAGCATCCGAGACCCCAAACTTGGCCTCGAGTGCATCCCACATATCTTTTCCATTATCAATTAACGCATAATCATCAACTATGTTCTCACCAAGAACACTCAAGAGAGCAGCCTTAAACAGAGTATCCATTTTCTGAAAAGCTTGTGCCTGTTGAGTATCAAGCTCCCCTTGAGGTTTGCCAAGAGTGGCGTCATAGCAACTCATGGTTTGAAACCATAAGACTGCTCTCACGCGCCACCTCTTATAGTGGATACCCTCAAACATAGGAGGTCTCATAGAAGCAGCAAAACCACTTGGGGTAAATTGCCTATAATAAGGTTTTTGGATTGTTGGAAATATGAGCAATTTACCAAATGATTTTATTAACAAAAATATTAGATAAAGCATGACTAATATAACAGTGATAAAACTAGTCATGCGATTTGACAAAGAGAAGGTAAATAACATCTGCATATATGAACTGTAGCCAAGTTTATCTAGAGTAGACAGTAGGACAAGTTTCATATATGTACCAGAACCTAACATATCTAGGGCAAACAACAGAACAAGGAACTGTGGCAGAACCTCGTACAGAAAGGAGAAGAACACATACGAGACAACAGCCGCAGTTGCACTGGACTTGGGGTCGGCGTTCTCGCCGGCCATGTCGTCGAGGAGGTTGTCGACGTCGGGGAAGTAGTCGTCGGAGTCCGTGATGAAGAAGTCAGTAGTCGCGCAGAGCGCTCCCCAAAAACTTTATCACCCTTCTCACGTACAGGACTCAAAAGGTGCGGTTTCGGAGGCCTACTTTCCCGACCTGACACGAACAGGCTGCGGTGGGAGGTGAAGCAACGGAGGAAGACGAAGCGAACATGCAGCATGCGAAGAGGTGTGTTGTTCGTATTCAGTCTCCACTACAGCAAAAGCGGAGGAGGAGCGCGCGTGGATGTCCGTCTTTTTCTCATGCTCATACATGTGGGGAAAAACCTCCCTTATAAACAGGTCAAACTCCCTCTAAACTAGCAATGTGGGACTAAACTTTAGTTCCGCCTCTTGCCTTGCATGAATGAGTTGCATGGGCCTTTTGGATTCATTAGGAATTTATAAAACCGATATTGGTTTAGGCCCAAAATAGACAAAATTCCAGTAACATATATATATAGAAGTGACATTCAATCAAGTCTGTAGCGTCTACCGATTTCCCTACCCATTGGTCAATGGAATGCTGTGTGTGTGTGGGTGGGGGGTGAGGGGGGGGGGGGGGATTCCAGATTCCAGGACGGAGCTTGCCGGCGGGAGAACTTTTCCGGCTATCGTATGAACGCCTTGGGAGTGTGGCATGTACAACTAGCTAAGGTTGGAGACTCTACTGCTTATTGGAAATTGGAAATTATTTCTTACTTTAAATTAGACTAGATTTTCGTGATAAAATACCGCACATAGTGCTAAATATAGAACCAAAATTTTATGGGCGCGCATAACGCACGATCGCCAGATTGGGAGCCAGCTTGGAGCGAACGAATCGATCACTCGCAACGGCTGACACGAACGAACGAATAGAAGGCTCATGATAGTACATGCTAACGTGTGGCCCGCGCGAACGTGCTAGAGTGTGAATAAAGTTACAAGCTTTTCTTAAAAAACTATAAAATACATACAGGCAATTGCCATGATAAACTACAAAAAACATATATAAAGGAAATTGCCATGATAAACTACAAAAAAAAGATACAGGAAATTGCCATGATAAACTACAAAAAATAAAATACACACACGAAATTGCCATGCTCAACTACAAAAAAATGGCTACATGGAGAAAATATGCCATATTAAATCCAAAAAATATTTAAAAACAACAAAACATTGCCATGGTCCACTACAGAAAAAATAAAATCATACAAGGCAAATGTGCATATTGATTAAAAAATTCATACAGTTTGCCATGGTGCACTAAAAAGATATACAAAAATGAAATATTCAAGTTGTCGTGGCTGTATAATTTGAATTGCCATGCAACAAAAATTAAGTTGCCATGGCAACAAGTTTTTAGTTTTTTTCGATGATAATCATGCAAAAATTGAAATGTTATGAAAACAAAGAAAACTGCCATGATGGAACTAAGAAACAATTTATGCCATTAAAATATATTGTTTGTTAATAACAAAATGGCCATGTTGTATATTTTCTTAATAAGATTTCCATACCATTAAAAGTAATATTGTTTTGCTCTTAATAATAAAATGCCAAGGCATGCTCTTAATAAAATTTTCATTCTCTTATTAATAAAATTGGCATGCTCGAGAGGAATAAAAAGGCCAAAAATTGCCATGAGAACAAACAAAAATAGTTATCTGTAGTTGATCTACATAATTTGATAGAACAAAAATATAAAATTTGCCATGTCCATAAATTTCCATCTCAAAAACAATTGTGAAAAAGAAAAGAAAATACAGAAACATGGATATTGGGATAAAAATGACAGAAAATTAAGTTTGTCGTGATCATGATTAAAAGCCACCTATATAAAACAGAAAAATTGCCATGTCCATGATTTCATATATATAAATCCACCTACATCTAAATGTTAAAATGCAATTCTTTATTCAAATAAATTGTCATGCTATACTAAATAAATTGGCCGTGCTATTTAAAATAAAATTTTCATGGTGCAATGCAGAAAAAACATATTTAAGATAAATGTCCTTGGTATTGTATGAGAAAACATGAATAGTTAAAATTTGTCATGGTCCATGGCAGCTATGATGGGAAATGTTTTATATATCAAGGAAAACATGCCAAAGTTGCTCGGAATTTTGTAATCATCACACGATAACCTGTAGGAAAAGGTTTAACCCACCACATGGAAAATTAGAAGAAGAAAATACATATTTCACTATAAAGTACATGAACATGGCAAAATTGTGCCCATATATGTTTTGTTTCACCTTTTATTGTTTTGTTAGTTTTATATAGATGAGAAGCACTAGGTTTCACACATTGCTATTCCGCCTTTAAAATGTGTTGGAAGTTCTTCTATAAAACAAAATTATTCCCAGGATAAACTGTTTATATCATATCATGTAATTGTATATACTCCATGACACCTATACATACATCATGGCAAAATTGTCGAGGGTGCGCCAACAAGGCGCATGATAAAGTGGGATCCTCAAGAAATATCAGCATGTTTAAGAGGTACTAAGAGGTAAGAGCTACTAAGAGCATCTATAGATGGGCGCCTGAAATCCGCCTTGTTGGGGAACGTTGCAGAAAACAAAAATTTTCCTACGGTTTCACCAAGATCCATCTATGAGTTCATCTAGCAACGACTGAGCGGATGCATCTACATACCTTTGTAGATCGCGAGCGGAAGCGTTCAGAGAACGGGGATGAAGTAGTCGTACACGACGTGATCCAAATCACCGAAGATCCTAGCACCGAACGGACGGCACCTCCGCGTTCAACACACGTACGGTCAGCGTGACGTCTCCTCCTTTCTTGATCCAGCAAGGGGGAAGGAGAAGTTGATGAAGATCCAGCAGCACGACGGCGTGGTGGTGGATGCAGGGCGTCACAACAGCAGGGCTTCGTCGTGCACTGCGAGAGGGAGAGGTGTAGCAGGGAGAGAGGGAGGCGCCAGGGGCAAGGGTGCGGCTGCCCCTCCCTCCCCCCTTTATATAGGCCCCCTGGGGGGGCGCCGGCCCCTGGAGATCCCATCTCCAGAGGGGGCGGCGGCCAAGGGGGGTGGAGTGCCCCCCAAGGCAAGTGGGCGCCCCCCACCCTAGGGTTCCAACCCTAGGCACAGGGGTGGGCCTTGGGGGGCGCACCAGCCCACTAAGGGCTGGTCCCCCTCCCACTTCAGCCCATGGGGCCCTCCGGGATGGGTGGCCCCACCCGGTGGACCCCCGGGACCCATCTGGTGGTCCCGGTACAATACCGGTGACCCCCAGATCACTCCCGATGGCCGAAACTGTACTTCCTATATATAATTCTTCATCTCCGGACCAATCCGGAACTCCTCCTGACGTCGGGGATCTCATCCGGGACTCCGAACAATATTCGGGTTACTGCATATACATATCTTCACAACCCTAGCGTCACCGAACCTTAAGTGTGTAGACCCTACGGGTTCGGGAGACATGCAGACATGACCGAGACGGCTCTTGGGCAATAACCAACAGCGGGATCTGGATACCCATGTTGGCTCCCACATGCTCCACGATGATCTCATCGGATGAACCACGATGTCGAGGATTCAATTAATCCCGTATATAACTCCCTTTGTCAATCGGTATTTTACTTGCCCGAGATTCGATCATCGGTATCCCAATACCTCGTTCAATCTCGTTATCGGCAAGTCACTTTACTCGTACCGTAATGCATGATCCCGTGATCAACCACTTTGATCACATTGAGCTCATTATGATGATGCATTACCGAGTGGGCCCGGTGATACCTCTCCGTCATGCGGAGTGACAAATCCCAGTCTCGATCCGTGTCAACCCAACAGACACTTTCGGAGATACCCGTAGTATACCTTTATAGTCACCCAGTTACGTTGTGACGTTTGGTATACCCAAAGCACTCCTACGGTATCCGGGAGTTACACGATCTCATGGTCTAAGGAAAGGATACTTGACATTGGAAAACTCTAGCAAACGAACTATACGATCTTGTGCTATGTTTAGGATTGGGTCTTGTCCATCACATCATTCTCCTAATGATGTGATCTCGTTATCAATGACATCCAATGTCCATAGTCAGGAAACCATGACTATCTGTTGATCAACGAGCTAGTCAACTAGAGGCTTACTAGGGACATGTTGGTGTCTATTATTCACACATGTATTACGATTTCCGGATAACACAATTATAGCATGAATAAAGACAATTATCATGAACAAGGAAATATAATAATAATGCTTTTATTATTGCCTCTAGGGCATATTTCCAATAGTCTCCCACTTGCACTAGAGTCAATAATCTAGTTACATTGTGATGAATCGAACACCCATGGAATTCTGGTGTTGATCATGTTTTGCTCTAGGGAGAGGTTTAGTCAACGGATCTGCTACATTCAGGTCCGTATGCACTTTACAAATATCTATGTCTCCATCTTGAACATTTTCACAAATGGAGTTGAAGCGACGCTTGATGTGCCTGGTCTTCTTGTGAAACCTAGGCTCCTTGGCAAGTGCAATAGCTCCAGTGTTGTCACAGAAGAGTTTGATTGGCCCCGACGCATTGGGTATGACTACGAGGTCGGTGATGAACTCCTTCACCCAAATAGCTTCATGCGCTGCCTCCGAGGCTGCCACGTACTCCGCTTCACATGTAGATCCCGCCACGACGCTCTGCTTGCAACTGCACCAGCTTACTGCCCCACCATTCAAAATATACACGTATCCGGTTTGTGACTTAGAGTCATCCAGATATGTGTCGAAGCTAGCGTCGACGTAACCCTTTACGACGAGCTCTTCGTCACCTCCATAAACGAGAAACATTTCCTTAGTCCTTTTCAAGTACTTCAGGATATTCTTGACCGCTGTCCAGTGTTCCTTGCCGGGATTACTTTGGTACCTTCCTACCAAACTTACGGCAAGGTTTACATCAGGTCTGGTACACAGCATGGCATACATAATAGAACCTATGGCTGAGGCATAGGGGATGACACTCATCTCTTCTATATCTTCTGCCGTGGTCGGACATTGAGCTGAGCTCAATTTCACACCTTGTAACACAGCTAAGAACCCCTTCTTAGATTGATCCATATTGAACTTCTTCAATATCTTATCAAGGTATGTGCTTTGTGAAAGACCAATGAGGCGTCTTGACTATCTCTATAGATCTTGATGCCTAATATATAAGCAGCTTCTCCAAGGTCCTTCATTGAAAAACTCTTATTCAAGTAGGTCTTAATGTTGTCCAAGAGTTCTACATCATTTCCCATCAAAAGTATGTCATCTACATATAATATGAGAAATGCTACAGAGCTCCGACTCACTTTCTTGTAAACACAGGCTTCTCCATAAGTCTGCGTAAATCCAAACGCTTTGATCATCTCATCAAAGCGAATGTTCCAACTCCGAGATGCTTGCACCAGCCCATAAATCGAGCGTTGGAGCTTGCACACCTTGTCAACATTCTTAGGATCGACAAAACCTTCCGGCTGCATCATATACAATTCTTCCTTAAGGAAACCATTAAGGAATGCCGTTTTGACGTCCATTTGCCATATTTCATAATCGTAGAATGCGGCAATTGCTAACATGATTCGGACGGACTTCAGCTTCGCTACCGGTGAGAAAGTCTCATCGTAGTCAACCCCTTGAACTTGTCGATAACCCTTAGCGACAAGCCGAGCTTTATAGATGGTCACATTACCATGCGCATCTGTCTTCTTCTTAAAGATCCATTTATTTTCTATGGCTCGCCGCTCAACGGGCAAGTCAGTCAAAGTCCATACTTCGTTTTCATACATGGATCCTATCTCGGATTTCATGGCTTCCAGCCATTTGTCGGAATCCGGGCCCGACATCGCTTCTTCATAGTTCGAAGGTTCACCGTTGTCTAACAACATGATTTCCAAGACAGGGTTGCCGTACCACTCTGGTGCGGAACATGTCCTTGTGGACCTACGAATTTCAGTAGGAGCTTGATCAGAAGCATCTTGATCATCATCATTAATTTCCTCTCTAGTCGGTGCAGGCACCTCAGAAACGTTTTCTTGAGTTGCGCCATTTTCCGGTTCAAGAGGTAACACTTCATCAAGTTCTACTTTCCTCCCACTTACTTCTTTCGAGAGAAACTCCTTCTCTAGAAAGGATCCATTCTTGGCAACAAAGATCTTGCCTTCGGATCTGAGGTAGAAGGTATGCCCAATAGTTTCTTTAGGGTATCCTATGAAGACGCATTTTTCCGACTTGGGTTCGAGCTTTTCAGGTTGAAGTTTCTTGACATAAGCATCGCATCCCCAAACTTTTAGAAACGACAACTTAGGTTTCTTCCCAAACCATAATTCATACGGTGTAGTCTCAACGGATTTCGACGGAGCCCTATTTAAAGTGAATGCGGCAGTCTCTAAAGCATAGCCCCAAAAAGATAGCGGTAAATCGGTAAGAGACATCATAGAATGCACCATATCTAATAGAGTGCGATTACGACGTTCGGACACACCATTACGCTGAGGTGTTCCAGGCGGCATGAGTTGTGAAACTATTCCACATTTTCTTAAGTGTGTGCCAAATTCGTGACTCAAGTATTCTCCTCCACGATCTGATCGTAGAAACTTGATTTTTCTGTCACGTTGATTTTCAACCTCACTCTGAAATTCCTTGAACTTTTCAAAGGTCTCAGACTTGTGTTTCATTAAGTAGATATACCCATATCTACTCAGGTCATCAGTGAGAGTGAGAACATAACGATAGCCACCGCGAGCCTCAACACTCATTGGACCGCACACATCAATATGTATGATTTCCAATAAGTTGGCTGCTCGCTCCATTGTTCCTGAGAACGGAGTCTTGGTTATTTTACCCATGAGGCATGGTTCGCACGTGTCAAATGATTCATAATCAAGAGACTCTAAAAGTCCATCTGCATGGAGCTTCTTCATGCGTTTGACACCTATGTGACCAAGGCGGCAGTGCCACAAATATGTGGGACTATTGTTATCAACTTTAACTCTTTTGGTATTCACACTATGAATATGTGTATCATCACGTACGATATTCATTAAGAACAAACCATTAACCATCGGAGCATGACCACAAAACATATCTCTCATATAAATAGAACAACCATTATTCTCGGATTTAAATGAGTAGCCATCTCGAATTAAACGAGATCCAGACATAATGTTCATACTCAAACTTGGCACTAAATAACAATTATTGAGGTTTAAAACTAATCCCGTAGGTAAATGTAGAGGTAGCGTGCCGACGGCGATCACATCGACCTTGGAACCATTCCCGATGCGCATCGTCACCTCGTCCTTCGCCAGTCTCCGTTTATTCTGCAGCTCCTGCTTTGAGTTACAAATGTGAGCAACTGCACCGGTATCAAATACCCAAGAGCTACTACGAGTACTGGTCAGGTACACATAAATTACATGTATATCACATATACCTTTTGGTTTGCCGGCCTTCTTGTCCACTAAGTATTTGGGGCAGTTCCGCTTCCAGTGACCACTTCCCTTGTAATAAAAGCACTCAGTCTTGGGCTTGGGTCTATTCTTTGGCTTCTTCCCGGCAGCTTGCTTGCCGGGCGCGGCAACTTCCTTGCCGTCCTTCTTGAAGTTCTTTTTACCCTTGCCCTTCTTGAACTTAGTGGTTTTATTCACCATCAACACTTGATGTTCCTTCTTGACTTCTACCTCTGCTGATTTCAGCATAGCAAATACCTCAGGAATGGTCTTTTCCATCCCCTGCATATTAAAGTTCATCACAAAGCTCTTGTAGCTTGGTGGAAGCGACTGGAGGATTCTGTCAATGACCGCGTCGTCCGGGAGATTAACTCCCAGCTGAGTTAAGCGGTTATGTAACCCAGACATAGTGAGTATGTGCTCACTGACAGAACTATTTTCCTCCATCTTACAGCTAAAGAATTTGTTGGAGACTTCATATCTCTCGACCCGGGAATGAGCTTGGAAAACCATTTTCAGCTCTTCGAACATCTCATATGCTCCGTGTCTCTCAAAACGCTTTTGGAGCCCCGGCTCTAAGCTGTAAAGCATGCCGCACTGAACGAGGGAGTAGTCATCGGAACGTGCCTGCCAAGCGTTCATAACGTCTTGTTCTGCAGGGAGAACAGGTGCGTCACCCAGCGGTGCTCGTAGGACATAATCTTTCTTGGCAGCTATGAGGATGATCCTCAGGTTCCGGACCCAGTCCGTATAGTTGCTGCCATCGTCTTTCAGCTTGGTTTTCTCTAGGAACGCGTTGAAGTTGAGGACTACGTTGGCCATTTGATCTACAAGACACATTGTAAATATTTTAGACTAAGTTCATGACAATAAAGTTCATCTAATCAAATTATTTAATGAACTCCCACTTAGATAGACATCCCTCTTCTAGTCATCTAAGTATAACATGATCCGAGTCAACTAGGCCATGTCCGATCATCACGTGAGACGGACTAGTCAACATCGGTGAACATCTTCATGTTGATCGTATCTTCTATACGACTCATGCTCGACCTTTCGGTCTTCTGTGTTCCGAGGCCATGTCTGTACATGCTAGGCTCGTCAAGTCAACCTAAGTGTTTGCATGTGTAAATCTGTCTTACACCCGTTGTATGTGAACGTTAGAATCTATCACACCCGATCATCACGTGGTGCTTCGAAACAACGAACTGTCGCAACAGTGCACACTTAGGGGGAACACTTCTTGAAATTATTATGAGGGATCATCTTATTTACTACCGTCGTTCTAAGTAAACAAGATGCAAAACATGATAAACATCACATGCAATCAAATAATAAACGTGACATGATATGGCCAATATCACATAGCTCCTTTGATCTCCATCTTGGGGCTCCATGATCATCTTTGTCACCGGCTTGACACCATGATCTCCATCATCATGATCTCCATCATCGTGTCTCCATGAAGTTGCTCGCCAACTATTACTTCTACTACTACGGCTAACGCGTTTAGCAATAAAGTAAAGTAATTTACATGGCGTTTCTTGATGACACGCAGGTCATACAAAAATAAAGACAACTCCTATGGCTCCTGCCAGTTGTCATACTCATCGACATGCAAGTCGTGATTCCTATTACAATAGCATGAACATCTCATACATCACATATAGATCATTCATCATTCATCACAACTTTGGCCATATCATATCACAAAGCACTTGCTGCAAAAACAAGTTAGACGCCCTCTAATTGTTGTTGCAAGTTTTACGTGGTTGAATTAGGGTTCTAGCAAGAACGTTTTCTTACCTACGTGAAAGCCACAACGTGATTTGTCAACTTCTATTTACCCTTCATAAGGACCCTTTTCATCGAATCCGCTCCAACTAAAGTGGGAGAGACAGACACCCGCCAGCCACCTTATGCAACTAGTGCATGTTAGTCGGTGGAACCGGTCTCACGTAAGCATATGTGTAAGGTTGGTCCGGGCCACTTCGTCCCACAATACCGCTGAAGCAAGATAAGACTAGTAGCGGCAAGAAAGTTGACAAATCTACGCCCACAACAAATTGTGTTCTACTCGCGCAAGAAGAACTACGCATAGACCTAGCTCATGATGCCACTGTTGGGGAACGTTGCAGAGAACAAAAATTTTCCTACGGTTTCACCAAGATCCATCTATGAGTTCATCTAGCAATGAGTGATCGGATGCATCTACATACCTTTGTAGATCGCGAGCGGAAGCGTTCAGAGAACGGGGATGAAGTAGTCGTACACGACGTGATCCAAATCACCGGAGATCCTAGCACCGAACGGACGGCACCTCCGCGTTCAACACACGTACGGTCAGCGTGACGTCTCCTCCTTTCTTGATCCAGCAAGGGGGAAGGAGAGGTTGATGAAGATCCAGCAGCACGATGGCGTCGTGGTGGATGCAGGGCGTCACAATAGCAGGGCTTCGCCGTGCACTGCGAGAGGGAGAGGTGTAGCAGGGAGAGAGGGAGGCGCCAGGGGCAAGGGTGCGGCTGCCCTCCCTCCCCCCTTTATATAGGCCCCCTGGGGGGCGCCGGCCCCTGGAGATCCCATCTCCAGAGGGGGCGGCGGCCAAGGGGGGTGGAGTGCCCCCCAAGGCAAGTGGGCGCCCCCCCCCCCACCCTAGGGTTCCAACCCTAGGCGCAGGGGGTGGGCCTTGGGGGGCGCACCAGCCCACTAAGGGCTGGTCCCCCCTCCCACTTAAGCCCATGGGGACCTCCGGGATGGGTGGCCCTACCCGGTGGACCCCCGGGACCCATCTGGTGGTCCCGGTACAATACCGATGACCCCCAGATCACTCCCGATGGCCGAAACTGTACTTCCTATATATAATTCTTCACCTCCGGACCAATCCAGAACTCATCGTGACGTCGGGGATCTCATCCGGGACTCCGAACAACATTCGGGTTACTGCATATACATATCTTCACAACCCTAGCGTCACCGAACCTTAAGTGTGTAGACCCTACGGGTTCGGGAGACATGCAGACATGACCGAGACGGCTCTCGGGCAATAACCAACAGCGGGATCTGGATACCCATGTTGGCTCCCACATGCTCCACGATGATCTCATCGGATGAACCACGATGTCGAGGATTCAATTAATCCCGTATACAACTCCCTTTGTCAATCGGTATTTTACTTGCCCGAGATTCGATCGTCGGTATCCCAATACCTCGTTCAATCTCGTTACCGGCAAGTCACTTTACTTGTACCGTAATGCATGATCCCGTGATCAACCACTTTGATCACATTGAGCTCATTATGATGATGCATTACCGAGTGGGCCCGGTGATACCTCTCCGTCATGCGGAGTGACAAACCCCAGTCTCGATCCGTGTCAACCCAACAGATACTTTCGGAGATACCCGTAGTATACCTTTATAGTCACCCAGTTACGTTGTGATGTTTGGTATACCCAAAGCACTCCTACGGTATCCGGGAGTTACACGATCTCATGGTCTAAGGAAAGGATACTTGACATTGGAAAACTCTAGCAAATGAACTATACGATCTTGTGCTATGTTTAGGATTGGGTCTTGTCCATCACATCATTCTCCTAATGATGTGATCTCGTTATCAATGACATCCAATGTCCATAGTCAGGAAATCATGACTATCTGTTGATCAACGAGCTAGTCAACTAGAGGCTTACTAGGGACATGTTGGTGTCTATTATTCACACATGTATTACGATTTCCGGATAACACAATTATAGCATGAATAAAGACAATTATCATGAACAAGGAAATATAATAATAATGCTTTTATTATTGCCTCTAGGGCATATTTCCAACACGCCTAGTATGCCCGGGCGGCGGCCGCCCGGTCATGATTTTCTGACTCAGACGACCCTCTCAAATGGGCCTCAAACGCCCGGGCTTACCAGCACCCCTCATATCCAACCCAAATATGGGACGGATATGGGGGTGCCCGGATGCGTCCGAGCACGCCCGTCGTGTAGGACTGGCGAAGGGGTCCCACGTAGGATAAAGATGATCTTTCTCAAACAACCATGCAACCAAATAATAAAGAGTCTCTTGTGTCTCCAACACACCAAATACAATGGTAAATTGTATAGGTGCACTAGTTCGGCGAAGAGATGGTGATACAAGTGTAGTAATGAGAGTAGATATTGCTTTTTGTAATAGGAACAATAAAAAATAGTAAGGTAGTGATACGTATCTAACGTATCTATGGTTAATGAAGTATTCATGCCATGTTTACAATAGTTTTATATGATTTTGGTATGATTTGATTAGAACTAATCCGGACTGACGTTGTTTTCAGCAGAACTACCATGGTGTTGTTTTTGTGTAGAAATAAAATTTCTTGAAATGCGATGAAAATCAACGTAGAATTTTTCTGAAAAAATAAAAAAAATACTGGAACGAAGAGTTACCGGAGGGGAGGCCCGTGGGCCCCACGAGGGTGGAGGGCGCGCCCCTGTGCCTCGTGGACTTCCCGTGGGGCCCCCTGACTTGTTCTTGATGCCAACCTCTCCTATAAATACCCAAGCCTTTAGAAAATAATCTAGATCGGAAGTTTCGCCGCCGCAAGCCTGTGTAGCCATGAGAAATCAATCTAGTCCCTCTTCGGCATCCTGCCAGAGGGGGCCATCATCACTGGAGGTCGTGGAGGAGGATCCCGGAGGGGCCATCATGCCATGAAGGCCAAGGACCAGAGGAATAACCTCTCCCCATCCAGGGGGAGGCCATGAAGGAGGAAGCACAAGGGGGAGAACCTCTCCTCCTCTCTCTCGGTGGCACCGGAGTGCCATCAGGAGGGAAATAATCGTCGTGGTGACCGTCTTCATCAACATCACCATCATCACCACCATCCTCATCTATTTTACGCTGTCCACTCTCCTGTACCCCGCTGTAATCCCTACTTGAACATGATGATTTATGCCACATATTATGATCCAATGATGTGTTGCCATCCTATGATGTTTTGAGTAGATATCATTTGTCTTTGGGTTGATTGATGATCTAGATTGGTGTGAGTTGTATGTTTATTTTGGTGCTGTCCTATTGTGCCCTCCGTGTCGCGCAAGCGTGAGGGGTTCCCGCTGTAGGGTGTTGCAATACGTTCATGATTCGCTTATAGTGGGTTGCTTGAGTGACATAAGCATAAACCAGAGTAAGGGCATTATTGCGTATGGGATAAAGGGGACTTGATGCTTTAATGCTATGGTTGGGTTTTACCTTAATGATCTTTAGTAGTTGCGGATGCTTGCTAGAGTTCCAATCATAAGTGCATATGATCCAAGAAGATAAAGTATGTTAGCTTATGCCTCTCTCTCATATGAAATTGCAATGACGACTACCAGTCTTGTTAACGATTGTCAGGATAATTCCGCACATCGACCCATCATTATTCCACACTCGCTATTTATAATATTTAGTAATATATTATAACTTTTGAAGGAAATATGCCCTAGAGGCAATAGTAAAGTTATTATTTATTTCCTTATTTCATGATAAATGTTTATTATTCACGCTAGAATTGTATTAACCGGAAACATAATACTTGTGTGAATACATAGACAAACAGAGTGTCACTAGTATGCCTCTACTTGACTAGCTCGTTGATCAAAGATGGTTATGTTTCCTAACCATAGACAAAGAGTTGTCATTTGATTAACGGGGTCACATCATTAGAAGAATGATGTGATTGACTTGACCCATCTGTTAGCTTAGCACAATGATCATTTAGTTTGTTGCTATTGCTTTCTTCATGACTTATACATGTTCCTATGACTATGAGATTATGCAACTCCCGTTTAACGGAGGAACACTTTGTGTGCTACCAAACGTCACAACGTAACTGGGTGATTATAAAGGTGCTCTACAGGTGTCTCCGAAGGTACTTGTTGGGTTGGCGTATTTCGAGATTAGGATTTGTCACTCCGATTGTCGGAGAGGTATCTATGGGCCCACTCGGTAATGCACATCACAAAAGCCTTGCAAGCATTGCAACTAATGAGTTAATTGCGGGATGATGTATTACGGAACGAGTAAAGAGACTTGCCGGTAACGAGATTGAGCTAGGTATTGAGATACCGACGATCGAATCTCGGGCAAGTAACATACCGATGACAAAGGGAACAACGTATGTTGTTATGCAGTTTGACAGATAAAGATCTTCGTAGAATATGTGGGAGCCAATACGAGCATCCAGGTTCCGCTATTGGTTATTGACCGGAGACGTGTCTCGGTCATGTCTACATAGTTCTCGAACCCGTAGGGTCCGCACGCTTAACGTTACGATGACAGTTATATTATGAGTTTATATGTTTTGATGTACCGAAGGTTGTTCGGAGTCCCGGATGTGATCACGGACATGACGAGGAGTCTCGAAATGGTCGAGACATAAAGATTGATATATTGGACGACTATATTCGGACACCGGAAGTGTTCTGGGTGATTTCGGAGAAAACCGGAGTGCCGGAGGGTTACCAGAACCCCCCGGGAGAAGTATTGGGCCTTATGGGCCTTAGTGGAGAGAGAGAGGGGCAGCCAGGGTGGGCCGCGCGCCCCCTCCCCCTCTGGTCCGAATTGGACTAGGAGAGGGGGGCGACGCCCCCTTTCCTTCTCCCTCTCCCCCTTCCTTTCCCCCTCCTAGTAGGAGTAGGAAAGAGGGGAGTCCTACTCGTCCTACTCCTACTAGGAGGAGGACTCCTCCTCCTGGCGCGCCTAGTAAGGGCTGGCCGGCCTCCCCCCTTGTTCCTTTATATACGGGGGCAGGGGGCACCCTAGAGACACAACAATTGATCTGTTTGATCTTTTAGCCGTGTGCGGTGCCCCCCTCCACCATAGTCCACCTCGATAATACTATAGCGGTGCTTAGGCGAAGCCCTGCATCGGTAGAACATCAACATGGTCACCACACCGTTGTGCTGATGAAACTCTCCCTCAACACTCGGCTGGATCAGAGTTCGAGGGACGTCATCGGGCTGAACGTGTGCTGAACTCGGAGGTGTCGTGTGTTCGGTACTTGATCGGTCGGATCGTGAAGACGTACGACTACATCAACCGCGTAGTTATAACGCTTCCGCTTTCGGTCTATGAGGGCACGTGGACAATACTCTCCCCTCTTGTTGCTATGCATCACCATGATCTTGCGTGTGCGTAGGATTTTTTTTGAAATTACTACATTCCCCAACAACTTTATGATAACGTCACCTACTTTTATATTTTAGCTCTCCGATACCATGCAAAGTTATCCTCTTAATACCCACAACGTAGTTTTATTTCCCGTTTCTAGTTGGAAGCAAACGTTCGGTGTACGTAGAGTCGTATCAGTGGCAAATAGGACTTGGGAGAATATTGATCTTACCTTTAGCTCCTTGTGGGTTCGACACTCCATACTTATCACTTCCACCATTGGGAATTGCTACGATGATTCCCTGCACTTGGGGATTATCAGGTAGCAAGTAACAAAAGTGAGCACAAACGGTATTGTGATGCTTGAAAACAAGGCCTATGGTTCATACTTTCGCTACTGCAATCTCTCAACAATGCTAACATAGTTAGATCATATGACAATCCCTCAACGTGAGACGAAACCACCTCAAAGCTATCCTTTCCGATCGATCAATCGAGCTATTCCTATAAGTGTCACAAACAGGCCAAGAGTTCGTACTAAAATAATACCATATGATACACATAACCAATTCTAATGTCACCTAGATACTTCAATGTCACCACAAGTATCCATGAGTTGATTATATGATATGCATCAAACAACTTCAGATTCATGACACTCAATCCAACACAAAGAACTTCAAAGAGTGCCCCAAGATTTCTAACGGAGAAATAAAGACGAAAACATGCATCAACCCCTATGCATAGATTACCCCCATATCACCTCGGGAATCCGCGAGTTGAGTGCCAAAACATACATCAAGTGTTCTCAAATCCATAAAAGTATTCAATCCGATAATAATGAAATATCAAAGGTAAAACTCAATTCATCGCAACAAGATAGAGAGGGAAAACACCATATGATCAAACTATATTCACAAAGCTCGCGAGACATCAAGATCGTACCGAAAAAGAGCAGGAGAGAGAGAGAGAGAGAGAGAGAGAGGAAGATCAAACACATAGCTACTAGGACAAACCCTCAGCCCCGAGGGTATATTACTCCCTCCTCATCATGGTGGCTGCCGGGATGATGAAGATGGCTTGCGGCACATAGCTGCCGGAACAGGGTCTAGATTAATTTTTCGTCGATACAGAGGCATGCGGCGGTTGAACTTCTGATCTAGGTTTATTTCTAGGGGTTTTTGTATTTATAGGATTTTTTGGCGCCACTCTCACGCTGAGATGGGCTTCTAGGTGCCCACTACCCACCAGGGCGCGCCAGAGGGTGGTCGCGCCCTGGTGCCTAGTGGCCACCTCCTTCCCCTTCTGGTCCTGCCACGAAGCTTCTAGTGCCTCTTTTGTTCCAAAAAAAATTGTCAAAAAAAGTTCCGCTGCATTTGGAGAACTTTGATTTCTGCACAATAAACAACACCACGGTAGTTCTGCTCAAATCAACGTCAGTCCGGGTTACTTTCATTCAAATCATATCAAAATTATATAAAATTATTGTAAAGATGGCATGAATACTTCATAGATTATAGATATGTCGAAGACGTATCAAGATGTTCCATGAGAGAACGAAGCACATTGATGTCTGTCGGTGTCAAAACCGGCGGATCTTGGGTAGGGGATCCCGAACTGTGCGTCTAGGCGGATGGTAACAGGAGACAAGGGACACAATGTTTTTACCCAGGTTCGGGCCCTCTTGATGGTGGTAAAATCCTACTCCTGCTTGATTAATATTGATGATATGGGTAGTAGAAGAGTAGATCTACCACGAGATTAGAGAGGCTAAACCCTAGAATCTAGCCTATGGTATGATTGTTGTTCGTCCTATGGACTAAAACCTTCCGGTTTATATAGACACCGGAGAGGTCTAGGGTTACACAGAGTCGGTTACAATGGAAGGAGATCTACATATCCGTATCGCCAAGCTTGCCTTCCACGCCAAGGGAAGTCCCATCCGGACACGGGACGAAGTCTTCAATCTTGTATCTTCATAGTCCAACATTCCGGCCAAAGGTTATAGTCCGGCTATCCGGACACCCCCTAATCCAGGACTCCCTCAGTAGCCCCTGAACCAGGCTTCAATGACGATGAGTCCGGCGTGCAGATTGTCTTCGTCATTTCAAGGCGGGTTCCTCCTCCGAATACTTCATAGAAGATTTTGAACACAAGGATAGTGTCCGGCTCTGCAGAATAAGTTCCACATGCTGCCATAGAGAGAATAGTATTTACACAAATCTAATCTGCTGACATATTCCGTGGCGTGACATCACACCACGGCCAAGCCTTTATTCGAATCGTTTTTACTGTCCCACCTCAGCGCGTTTAGCGAGGCGGTTTCCTTGGCACGTCTTGTCGAAGCAGAGATCGTGTCCCCTTATTCTGGGATTCTCATCACTATGGGCGTGGGTAACCCAACCGCGCCATTGATTACGGCGCTTGGAAGATAAGCGAGTTTTACCAGGCTGGTGGGGACGCACAGTTTCGTCCGCCCATATAAGGGGATAAGGATCCGCCTTCTTCACCCACGCCTTCTTCCTCCTTTGCTTATCCATTTTCGCAAACTCAAGCTCCAGCGCCCAAGTCTGCATTTTCTTCCTCCACCTTCTCCAACCATGTCTGGAGCGGGAGGCAAGTGGATGGTCTCCTCCATCACGGAGGGAGACGTCAAAAAGTTGAGGAGAGCCGGATACCTACCCGACGATATCGCGCACCGGCTCCCAGACAAGGGGCAGCTCATCCCCACCCCCAGGCCCCATGATAGGGTCGTCTTCCTTACCCATTTCCTCCACGGACTGGGATTCCCCCTCCATTCATTCGTCTGGGGGCTCATGTTCTACTACGGCCTGGACTTCCACGATCTGGCCCCGAACTTCATCCTCAACATCTCGGCGTTTATCGTCATGTGCGAGGCCTTCCTCTGCATCCGGCCCCACTTCGGCTTATGGCTGAAGACCTTCAATGTCAAGCCGAAGGTTGTGGGCGGCCGCCAAGCGGAGTGCGGAGGCGCCATGGTGGGCAAGATGCCCAACGTCCTATGGCTCGAGGGCTCCTTCGTGGAGACCATAAAGGGGTGGCAATCGGGGTGGTTTTACATCACCGAGCCGCGTGACCCCAAATGGGTCGCTGCCCCCGAGTTCCGATCCGGAGCCCCTACGCGGCTCACCTCCTGGAAAGAGAAGGGCCTGCTGTGGGGTAGATCGGAAGAGGTGACCGGACTCCAAACATGTGTCCAGAACCTGGTGAGCAAGAAGCTCAAACTAGTCAATGTAGTCCAGGTTATGCTCATCCGCCGGATCCTCCCGTGTCAACAACGGGCTTTCAATTTGTGGGAGTTCGATCCGGCCCAGCACCAAACTCTGAGCCGGCTCTTTGACACAACATACGAAGATGCCTGGAAGGTGCTGTTCAAGGGTGCCGAGGCTCCCGCTTCCGCCACCGAGGATCACGGATTTTCCGCGCAGCGCCAAGCCAACGCGGTAAGCTATTTTACCTCTTATAGGATACTTGTCTTTCATAGTTTCACTCTATGCGGGATCTAAACTCCCGTACCTTTGACAGGATTGGCAGGAGACATCCGGGCAGATCAACTGTCCGGCTCCTTTGCCCGAAGACCCAGCAGACGCCCACCTAGAGGGGCTGCTGGTCCCGACACCTTACATGGTGCCGGAGAAGAAGGCCAAGAAGAAGGCCACGGGACCACGGAAGAGTTCTTGGCGTCCGGTGGAGTTGGACTCATCATCCGATGACTCCGAGGCGGACTCCTCCCACGAAGACGAGGAGGAGGAAAGAGAGGTTTCTTCCCCAGCAGGGGGATAAAAGAAAAGAAAGGCCGCCTCAACTGGAGAGGCCGGAGGGTCCAAGAAGGGGAAGACCCTCCCGCCGGACTACTCCACCAACGCTGCCGATAGCGAGGAGGAGTGGCCGCCCAGGGCCAAGCCCCTAGCGAAGTCGTAAGTATTCGGACACCAGAGTGGCTCATGGTGTTCCTTTATTGCACAACTTTCCCTAACGTCGAATATAATCGTGTAGTCCGGCCCGAGACCGGCTCGACGTATCTTCGAGCGGCTCCTTGGATTCGTTGGATGTGAATAGCTTTTCACTTCCGGCCGCTACCTCCCCTCCCCCTACGGACGACGCCGAGGTGTTGTCCCAAAAGGTTCCAAGCCAGGGGGAGGTGGTCCTAGAGGCGCCGCAAGGCGACCTCCCGGACTCCAGGCGCAAAGAGGATAAAACCCCCAAGGGCTCCAAGTCCGGCCCTGGGACGCACACCGCACCGAAACCTTCAAAGGTTCCGGAGTCCGGCAGGCGGCCCCCTAAGAAGAAGGGCAGGCCTACGACGCCGGCGACCTCCGTCCAACCGGAGGCGCCGGATTGAAGGAAATATGCCCTAGAGGCAATACTAAAGTTATTATTTATTTCCTTATATCATGATAAATGTTTATTATTCATGCTAGAATTGTATTAACCGGAAACATAATACTTGTGTGAATACATAGACAAACATATTGTCACTAGTATGCCTCTACTTGACTAGCTCGTTAATCAAGGATGGTTATGTTTCCTAACCATAGACATGTGTTGTCATTTGATTAAACGGGATCACATCATTAGGAGAATGATGTGATTGCCATGACCCATTCCATTAGCTTAGCACCCGATCGTTTAGTATGTTGCTATTGCTTTCTTCATGACTTATACATGTTCCTATGACTATGAGGTTATACAACTCCCATTTGTCTGAGGAACACTTTGTGTGCTACCAAACGTCACAACGTAACTGGGTGATTATAAAGGAGCTCTACAGGTGTCTCCGAAGGTACATGTTGGGTTGGCGTATTTCGAGATTAGGATTTGTCACTCCTATTGTCGGAGAGGTATCTCTGGGCCCTCTCGGTAATGCACATTACTTAAGCCTTGTAAGCATTACAACTAATGAGTTAGTTGCGAGATGATGTATTACGGAACGAGTAAAGAGACTTGCCGGTAACGAGATTGAACTAGGTATTGAGATACCGACGATCGAATATCGGGCAAGTAACATACCGATGACAAAGGGAACAACGTATGTTGTTATGCGGTCTGACCGATAAAGACCTTCGTAGAATATGTAGGAGCCAATATGAGCATCCAGGTTCCGCTATTGGTTATTGACCGGAGACGTGTCTCGGTCATGTCTACATTGTTATCGAACCCGTAGGGTCCGCACGCTTAACGTTACGATGATAGTTTCATTATGAGTTTATATGTTTTGATGTACAGAAGGTTGTTCGGAGTCTCGGATGTGATCACAGACATGACGAGGAGTCTCGAAATGGTCGAGACATAAATATTGATATATTGGATGACTATATTCGGACACAGGAATGGTTCCGGAGGTTGTCGGATATAGAACGGAGTACCAGGGGGTTACCGGAACCCACCGGGGGGTTAATGGGCCTCATGGGCCCAGAGTGGAGCAGAGGAGGGGCGGCCAGGGCAGGCCGCGCGCCTCCTCCCCGTCTAGTCCAAATTGGACAAGGAGGGGGCGGCGCCCCCTCTTTCCTTCCTCTCCTCTCTCCCTTCCTTCCCCCTCTCCTAGTTGGACAAGGAAAGGAGGGAGTCCTACTCCCGGTAGGAGTAGGACTCCTCCCTGGCGCGCCTCCTCCTGGCCGTCCGCCCCCTCCCCCTTTCTCCTTTATATACGGGGGCAGGGGGCACCTCTAGACACATCAATTGATCCTTGATATCTATTAGCCGTGTGCGGTGCCCCCCTCCACCATAATCCTCGATAATATTGTAGCGGTGCTTAGGCGAAGCCCTGCGACGGTAGAACATCAAGATCGTCACCACGCCGTCGTGCTGACGGAACTCATCCCCGACACTTTGCTGGATCAGAGTCCGGGGATCGTCATCGAGCTGAACATGTGCTAAAACTCGGAGGTGCCGTAGTTTCGGTGCTTGATCGGTCGGGCCGTGAAGACGTACGACTACATCAACCGCGTTGTTATAACGCTTCCGCTTTCGGTCTACGAGGGTACGTGGACAACACTCTCCCCTCTCGTTGCTATGCATCACCATGATCTTGCGTGTGCGTAGGAATTTTTTTGAATTACTACGTTCCCCAACAGTGGCATCCGAGCCTAGGTTTTATGTTTTAATGTTATATGCACGAGTAGAACACAAATGAGTTGTGGGCGATATAAGTCATATTGCTTACCAGCATGTCATACTTTGGTTCGGCGGTATTGTTGGATGAAGCGGCCCGGACCGACATTACGCGTACGCTTACGCGAGACTGCTTCTACCGACGTGCTTTGCAAACAGGTGGCTGGCGGGTGTCAGTTTCTCCAACTTTAGTTGAACCGTGTGTGGCTACGCCCGGTCCTTGCGAAGGTTAAAACAACACCAACTTGACAAACTATCGTTGTGGTTTTGATGCGTAGGTAAGATTGGTTCTTGCTAAAGCCCGTAGCAGCCACGTAAAACTTGCAACAACAAAGAAGAGGACGTCTAACTTGTTTTTGCAGGGCATGATGTGATGTGATATGGTCAAGACATGATGCTAAATTTTATTGTATGAGATGATCATGTTTTGTAACCGAGTTATCGGCAACTGGCAGGAGCCATATGGTTGTCGCTTTATCGTATGCAATGCAATCGCCCTGTAATGCTTTACTTTATCACTAAGCGGTAGCGATAGTCGTAGAAGCATAAGTTTGGCGAGACGACAACGATGCTATGATGGAGATCAAGGTGTCGCGTCGGTGATGATGGTGATCATAATGGTGCTTCGGAGATGGAGATCGCAAGCACAAGATGATGATGGCCATATCATATCACTTATATTGATTGCATGTGATGTTTATCTTTTATGCATCTTATCTTGCTTTGATTGACGGTAGCATTATAAGATGATCTCTCACTAAATTTCAAGATAGAAGTGTTCTCCCTGAGTATGCGCCGTTGCCAAAGTTCGTCGTGCCCAGACACCACGTGATGATCGGGTGTGATAAGCTCTACGTCCATCTACAACGGGTGCAAGCCAGTTTTGCACGCGTAGAATACTCAGGTTAAACTTGACGAGCCTAGCATATGCAGATATGGCCTCGGAACACTGAGACCGAAAGGTCGAGCGTGAATCATATAGTAGATATGATCAACATAGTGATGTTCACCATTGAAAGCTACTCCATTTCACGTGATGATCGGTTATGGTTTAGGTTATCTGGATCACGTGATCACTTAGAGGATTGGAGAGATGTCTTTCTAAGTGGGAGTTCTTAAGTAATATGATTAATTGAACTTAAATTTATCATGAACTTAGTACCTGATAGTATCTTGCTTGTTTATGTTTGATTGTAGATAGATGGCCCGTGCTGTTGTTCCGTTGAATTTTAATGTGTTCCTTGAGAAAGCAAAGTTGAAAGATGATGGTAGCAATTACACGGACTGGGTCCGTAACTTGAGGATTATCCTCATTGCTGCACAGAAGAATTACATCCTGGAAGCACCGCTGGGTGCTAGGCCTGCTGCTGATGCAACTGACGACGTTAAGAACGTCTGGCAGAGCAAAGCTGATGACTACTCGATAGTTCAATTTTCCATGCTTTACGTCTTAGAACCGGGTCTTCAACGACGTTTTGAACGTCATGGAGCATATGAGATGTTCCAAGAGCTGAAGTTAATATTTCAAGCAAATGCCCGGATTGAGAGATATGAACTCTCCAATAAGTTCTATAGCTGCAAGATGGAGGAGAACAGTTCTGTTAGTGAGCATATACTCAAAATGTCTGGGTATAATAATCACTTGATTAAACTGGGAGTTAATATTCCGGATGATTGCGTCATTGACAGAATTCTCCAATCATTGCCACCAAGCTACAAGAGCTTCGTGATGAACTATAATATGCAAGGGATGGACAAAACAATTCCTGAGCTCTTCGCAATGCTAAAGGCTGCGGAGGTAGAAATCAAGAAGGAGCATCAAGTGTTGATGGTCAACAAGACCACTAGTTTCAAGAAAAAGGGCAAAGGGAAGAAGAAGGGGAACTTCAAGAAGAACAGCAAGCAAGTTGCTGCTCAGGAGAAGAAACCCAAATCTGGACCTAAGCCTGAAACTGAGTGCTTCTATTGCAAGCAGACTGGTCACTGGAAGCGGAACTGCCCCAAGTATTTGGCGGATAAGAAGGATGGCAAGGTGAACAAAGGTATATGTGATATACATGTTATTGATGTGTACCTTACTAGAGCTCGCAGTAGCACCTGGGTATTTGATACTGGTTCTGTTGCTAATACTTGCAACTCGAAACAGGGACTACGGATTAAGCGAACACTGGCGAAGGACGAGGTGACGATGCGCGTGCGAAATGGTTCCAAAGTCGATGTGATCGCGGTCGGCACACTACCTCTACATCTACCATCGGGATTAGTATTAGACCTAAATAATTGTTATTTGGTGCCAGCGTTGAGCATGAACATTATATATGGATCTTGTTTGATGCGAGACGGTTATTCATTTAAATCAAAGAATAATGGTTGTTCTATTTATATGAGTAATATCTTTTATGGTCATGCACCCTTAAAGAGTGGTCTATTTTTGATGAATCTCGATAGTAGTGATACACATATTCATAATGTTGAAGCCAAAAGATGCAGAGTTGATAATGATAGTGCAACTTATTTGTGGCACTGCCGTTTAGGTCATATCGGTATAAAACGCATGAAGAAACTCCATACTGATGGACTTTCGGAACCTCTTGATTATGAATCACTTGGTGCTTGCGAACCGTGCCTCATGGGCAAGATGACTAAAACGCCGTTCTCCGGCACTATGGAGAGAGCAACAGATTTGTTGGAAATCATACATACAGATGTATGTGGTCCAATGAATGTTGAAGCTCGTGGCGGATATCGTTATTTTCTCACCTTCATAGATGAGTTAAGCAAATATGGGTATATCTACTTAATGAAACATAAGTCTGAAACATTTGAAAAGTTCACAGAATTTCAGAGTGGAGTTGAAAATCATCGTAACAAGAAAATGAAGTTTCTACGATCTGATTGTGGAGGAGAATATTTGAGTTACGAGTTTGGTCTACATTTGAAACAATGCGGAATAGTTTTGCAACTCACGCCACCCGGAACACCACAGCGTAATGGTGTGTCCGAACGTCGTAATCATACTTTACTTGATATGGTGTGATCTATGATGTCTCTTACAGATTTACCGCTATCGTTTTGGGGTTATGCTTTAGAGACAGCCGCATTCACATTAAATAGGGCATCATCGAAATCCGTTGAGACAACGCCTTATGAACTATGGTTTAGCAAGAAACCAAAGTTATCATTTCTCAAAGTTTGGGTTGCGATGCTTATTTGAAAAAACTTCAACCTGATAAGCTCGAACCCAAATCGGAGAAATGTGTCTTCATATGATACCCAAAGGAGACTGTTGGGTACACCTTCTATCACAGATCCGAAGGCAAAACATTTGTTGCTAAGAATGGATCCTTCCTAGAGAAGGAGTTTCTCTCGAAAGAAGTGAGTGGGAGGAAAGTAGAACTTAATGAGGTAAATGTACCTACTCCCTTGTTGGAAAGTAGTACATCATAGAGACCGGTTTCTGTGACACCTACACCAATTAGCGAGGAAGCTAATGATGATGATCACGAAACTTCAGATCAAGTTACTACCGAACTTCGTAGATCAACCAGAGTAAGATCCGCACCAGAGTGGTATGGTAATCCTGTTCTGGAAGTCATGCTACTAGATCATGATGAACCTACGAACTATGAAGAAGCGATGGTGAGCCCAGATTCCGCAAAATGGCTTGAAGCCATGAAATCTGAGATGGGATCCATGTATGAGAACAAAGTGTGGACTTTGGTTGACTTTCCCAATGATCGGCAAGCAATTGAGAATAAATGGATCTTCAAGAAGAAGACTGATGCTGACGGTAATGTTACTGTCTACAAAGCTCGACTTGTCGCAAAAGGTTTTCGACAAGTTCAAGGGATTGACTACGATGAGACCTTCTCATCCGTAGCGATGCTAAAGTCTGTCCGAATCATGTTAGCAATTGCCGCATTTTATGATTATGAAATTTCGCAGATGGATGTCAAACTGCATTCCTGAATGGATTTCTGGAAGAAGAGTTGTATATGATGCAACCGGAAGGTTTTATCGATCCAAAGGGAGCTAACAAAATGTGCAAGCTCCAGCGATCCATTTATGGACTGGTGCAAGCCTCTCGGAGTTGGAATAAACGCTTTGATAGTGTGATCAAAGCATTTGGTTTTATACAGACTTTTGGAGAAGCCTGTATTTACAAGAAAGTGAGTGGGAGCTTTGTAGCATTTCTGATATTATATGTAGATGACATATTACTGATTGGAAATGATATAGATTTTCTGGATAGCATAAAGGGATACTTGAATAATAGTTTTTCAATGAAAGACCTCGGAGAAGCTGCTTACATATTAGGCATTAAGATCTATATAGATAGATCAAGATGCTTAATTGGACTTTCACAAAACACATACCTTGACAAAGTTTTGAAGAAGTTCAAAATGGATCAAGCAAAGAAAGGATTCTTGCCTGTGTTTCAAGGTGTGAAATTGAGTAAGACTCAATGCTCGACCACTGCAGAAGATAGAGAAAAGATGAAAGAAGTTCCCTATGCTTCAGCCATAGGTTCTATCATGTATGCAATGCTGTGTACCAGACCTGATGTGTGCCTTGCTATAAGTCTAGCAGGGAGGTACCAAAGTAATCCAGGAGTGGATCACTGGACAGCGGTCAAGAACATCCTGAAATACCTGAAAAGGACTAAGGATATGTTTCTCGTATATGGAGGTGACAAAGAGCTCATCGTAAATGGTTACGTTGATGCAAGCTTTGACACTGATCCGGACGATTCTAAATCGCAAACCAGATACGTATTTACATTAAATGGTGGAGCTGTAAGTTGGTGCAGTTCTAAACAAAGCGTCATGGCGGGATCTACATGTGAAGCGGAGTACATAGCTGCTTCGGAAGCAGCAAACGAAGGAGTCTGGATGAAGGAGTTCATATCCGATCTAGGTGTGATACCTAGTGCATCAAGTCCAATGAAAATCTTTTGTGACAATACTGGTGCAATTGCCTTGGCAAAGGAATCCAGATTTCACAAGAGAACCAAGCACATCAAGAGACGCTTCAATTCCATCCGGGATCTAGTCCAGGTGGGAGACATAGAGATTTGCAAGATACATACGGATCTGAATGTAGCAGACCCGTTGACTAAGCCTCTTCCACGAGCAAAACATGATCAGCACCAAAGCTCCATGTGTGTTAGAATCATTACTGTGTAATCTAGATTATTGACTCTAGTGCAAGTGGGAGATTGAAGGAAATATGCCCTAGAGGCAATAATAAAGTTATTATTTATTTCCTTCTATCATGATAAATGTTTATTATTCATGCTAGAATTGTATTAACCGGAAACATAATACTTGTGTGAATACATAGACAAACATATTGTCACTAGTATGCCTCTACTTGACTAGCTCGTTAATCAAAGATGGTTATGTTTCCTAACCATAGACATGTGTTGTCATTTGATTAAACGGGATCACATCATTAGGAGAATGATGTGATGACATGACCCATTCCATTAGCTTAGCGCCCGATCGTTTAGTATGTTGCTATTGCTTTCTTCATGACTTATACATGTTCCTATGACTATGAGATTATGCAACTCCCATTTGCCGGAGGAACACTTTGTGTGCTACCAAACGTCACAACGTAACTGGGTGATTATAAAGGAGCTCTACAGGTGTCTCCGAAGATACATGTTGGGTTGGCGTATTTCAAGATCAGGATTTGTCACTCCTATTGTCAGAGAGGTATCTCTGGGCCCTCTCGGTAATGCACATCACTCAAGATCGTCACCACGCCGTCGTGCTGACGGAACTCATCCCCGACACTTTGCTGGATCGGAGTTTGGGGATCGTCATCGAGCTGAACGTGTGCTAAAACTCGGAGGTGTCGTAGTTTCGGTGCTTGATCGGTCGGGCTGTGAAGACGTACGACTACATCAACCGCGTTGTTATAACGCTTCCGCTTTCGGTCTACGAGGGTACATGGACAACACTCTCCCCTCTCGTTGCTATGCATCACCATGATCTTGCGTGTGCGTAGGATTTTTTTTGAAATTACTACGTTCCCCAACACGGATAACTTGTTGGAGGTGCTTAACGGCGCCTCCATTGACGAGGAGCACCGCACTATCATGAGTGCGGTGATCCAGAAGGTTTAGTCCGCTAAGAGCGGGCTGACTGAAGCCTGCGCCAGCCTGCTAACAGGCTTTGAGGTATGTAAAAAATATGTGAAAGTATTACCGCATAGACAGTAGCCCTTGATGCTCTATTTGGCGTTCGGAAAGAAAAGCCGAATAGAGGATCTGATAACATTCACTGGAGTCTAACTGAATTAAGTCAATATGCGTATGCAGGCTTCGCTACTCGCCTCTGCCGCACTGACTGCGGAGGTGGATGCGCTGAAGCAGAGCCTCGAGCGGTCCGAGCAAGAGCTCGGTCTTGCCAAGAAGGAGCTTGAGGAAAAAGAAGGTAAGAAATACCTTGTGGAGTATATTTAGGGGGTGTTTGGTTACAGAGACTTATTGGTGTAGGAACTTAAATAAGTCCCTTTAAGTCCCATCTAAACCAAACAGGAGGGACTTATAGGGACTTAAAGTGGGCATTTGGGACTTATGAAATAAGACTCTCAAGGAGGGACTTATAGGTACTTATAGTTGTAATATGGTCCTTTAGTCCATGTTAAGTCCCAGGAACCAAACAAGTTGGGACTTATTAGGGACTTGGGACTTATAAGTTGGGACTAAAAAAGGTCCTAGGACTTATGAACCAAACAGGGCCTTAAAAAGATGCAGTTGCAAAAAATGACAGGATCGCTATTGGTGTCTTAGGGGCCACGACTGAGGTGGCGACCCTTAAGCAAGCGATGTCCGAGGACGAAAAGAGGGCGGCCACGGAGCGCACCGAGCGGGAGAAGCATGAGGCGCGGGTTGGCGAGGTGCAGCGAGAGCTCCAGGCTCTCATGGAAAAACACGAGAGTTTGGAGCTTGACTCAAAGACATGAGAGTCCGAGCTCGCGACGGCCCTTGAAAGCGCCAACTCTGCCAAGGCCGAAGCCCAAAAAGCCCTTCAGGAAGTTGAGGCGATGAAGAAGATAGCGGCGGGTAAGGCATTCTTTATGCAAAGCAAGCACGTCAAAGTGAATTACTTGGTACTTACCCGAGTCCGGAGCTCTCCAGGAGCATTCGCAGATTTACCCCGCAGCGTGTCAGATGTTGCCGCCTTTTACCGGGACGAGGAGGGGAGCTCGACGGAGAAGGTGTTCTGGTCTCAGTATACTGAGACCGGACACCCGGTGCCCTTGAGCGACCAACTGAAGCAGCTGGTCGAGCTCCATAAGGTGTCCGAACAGGCCATGACGGGTCTCATAGTACGGCTATGGCCCGGAGAGGCTATGCCTGGGAGCTACTTCAGGCTGGTGAGGCGGCTGGTGGATGCCTGTCCATGGCTTGAAGTCATCAAGCGCTCCATCTGCATCGAGGGTGCCCGTAGGGCACTTGCCCGTGCGAAAGTGCATTGGGGCAAGATGGATGCTGAGAAGCTTGTGAAGGACGGGCCGCCGCCGGGCAAGGACTATCGCCACCCCGAGATGTATTACGAGGGCGTCCTAAAGGGTGCCCGCCTTGTGGCGGACGAATGTTCTAAAGATGTAATATTTGAGTGAAACTTGTTCGTTTTATCCTGTGCGCTGAAAACTTGTTCATATGCGCTATGCAACGCTTGTTTTAATTTAAAATATTACCTTCTATACGGCCGTTTATCAAGTCTGAGAGATGGCGAGTCGTCGTCGTCAGCCCCCATGCCACGAGTGCTGGGGTGTTCGGGATAAACCTGAGCACTCTTTTTCCCATTCTTGGGTCCTTTGAGGGAGGTGCTCAGCACGACGAACAAGGCAATCGGACTATAATGCGTTATCACTCTCACTTGGTCAGAGAATTCTATAATTTTAAATTTCGGCGAAGCCCCTAGTGTTCGTAAGACCGAGTTCGGGGCGCTATACACGCCTAGGCCGGACAAAGCCGACTCCTCGCTCTAAGCGGCATAAGTCTTTAGGGACTCGAAACCTCTTGAACAGCGACCAACTCTCGCCCTATCATGACAGTCAGTTTTAGCTTTCTCTACTGAGGTGCTTAGCCCAGCTCAACTGGGGCACAATCGCAGTAGTTCTCCCAGCGCTACCTTAGCCGATTTAGCGGAGCGTAAGGTACCAAAACATGGGAGCCGGGCAAACCCAACTATTGACCAAAGACATGATTCGGAGCTGATGCATATAATGCTATAAGTTCGGAGGGCCGCACTTGTGAAAGTGTTCGGGCTTCTCACGCCATATTATGGGGTGCTTGAGCCCCTGGCGTATTGACCGTACCAAAGTGTACGGGTGCTAAATGTCATAACTGAACATATATATTGAAAAAGAAATGAATAGAGAATGCAATAATAAGCTGAAGCTAAGCATTGTTTATTTTTAAACGGCTGCTATGAAAGCAGAACGATATAAATAGTGCGGTAACCAAGAGATGGGACTATTTGACATGTCCCCCTCCAGGGGCGAGCTGCGAGATGGTATGTAAGGCAGGTATTTTGCTTGTTATAGAGACCACCTGGGAATTCGACGTAGCTTTCTGCCGCCTTGGTTGCTGCATCGTGTGTTCGGCGATTATACTGCCGGACAGGCCTTCCGAAGAGTGGAGTCCTGCAAATAGGAAAAAATGATAAAATCAGGAGCCCCTAGTGCGGTTGAGCCGCATTTTTGGGCATGCCGTGGTCGTGCCCCTCCCCCTGTGCCCATGGTATTTTCAGAGCGTAGTTATGTACGCGTGGTACTGATTGCGCAGTTTCGCGAGGGCTGGGGTTGGGGCTGCATTTCTATGCTTGCTCGGAACATGCCAGGCGGTCTTGTTGTAGGTTACTCCGGGCGCGCTTGACGGTGTCCGTACGTTTAAGAGCCGGACTGGAGAATTGCCTTGAGAGGCTGCTTTGTACTTCTGTTGCGAGGGCCGCCGTATGCTCCTCCGTTCGGAGAGAGCATTCGTTGTTTCCATTGACCGTAATGACTCCTCGAGGGCCTGGCATCTTGAGCTTGAGGTATGCGTAGTGCGGCACCGCATCGAACTTTGCAAATGCGGTTCGTCCGAGCAGTGCGTGATAGCCACTGTGTAACGGGACTATGTTGAAGATTAACTCCTCGCTTCGGAAATTATCCGGGGATACGAAGACCACTTCAAGTGTAACTGAGCATGTACAGTTGGCCTCTACACCTGGTATGACGCCTTTAAAGGTCGTTTTTGTGGGTTTAATCCTTGAGGGATCTATGCCCATTTTCCACACAGTATCCTGATAAAGCAGGTTCAGGCTGCTGCCGCCGTCCATAAGGACTCTAGTGAGGTGAAATCCGTCAATGATTGGGTCTAGAACCAATGCGGCGAATCCGCCATGGCGGATGCTAGTGGGGTGGTCCCTTCGATCAAAAGTGATCGGGCAAGAGGACCATGGGTTGAACTTTGGGGCGATTTGCTCCAACGCGTATAAGTCCCTTAGCACACGCTTCCGTTCCCTCTTGGGGATGTGGGTTGCGTATATCATGTTCACCGTCCGCACTTGTGGGGGGAAGCCCTTATGTCCACTATTGTTCGGCGGCCGGGGATCCTCCTCGTCGTTGCTATGTAGCCCCTTGTCTCTGTTTTCGGCATTTAATTTGCCGGCCTGCTTGAACACCCAACAATCCCTGTTGGTGTGATTGGCTGGTTTTTCGGGGGTGCCATGTATCTGGCATGAGCGATCGAGTATACGGTCCAAACTGGACGGGCCCGGAGTATTTCTTTTGAATGGCTTTTTCCGCTGACCGGGTTTGGAGCCTCTGAATCCGGCATTAATTGTTGTATCCTCAGCACTTTTGCTGTTAATGCGACGCTTGTGCCTGTTGCGACGTGACCTGCCTTTGCTGTCCTTGGTATCCGAATTACTAGGGCTCTTGGTCATGTTATTGCTACGAGCCAGCCAGCTGTCTTCTCCCGCGCAAAAGCAGGTCATGAGTGTCGTAAGGGCTGCCATATATTTCGGCTTTTCCTGTCCAAGGTGCCGGGCAAGCCACTCGTCATGGATGTTATGCTTGAAGGCTGCTAGGGCCTGTGCATCCGGACAGTCGACGATTTGATTTTTCTTGGTTAGGAACCGTGTCCAGAATTGTCTGGCAGATTCTTCTGGCTGCTAAATTATGTGGCTTAGGTCATCGGCGTCTGGTGGTCGCACATAGGTGCCCTGGAAATTGTCGAGGAAGGCGGCTTCCAGGTCCTCCCAGCAACCAATTGATTCTGCTGGCAACCTGTTAAGCCAATGCCGAGCTGGTCCTTTAAGCTTCAGTGGGAGGTATTTAATGGCGTGTAGATCATCGCCACAGGCCATGTGGATATGAAGGAGATAGTACTCGATCCATACCGCAGGATCTGTTGTGCCATCGTATGATTCAATGTTTACGGGTTTGAAATCCTCTGGGATTTGATGATCCATTACTTCATCTGTGAAGCATAGTGGGTGTGCGGCACCTCTGTACTAGGCTATATCGCGACGTAGCTCAAATGAGCTTTGTCTGTTGTGTTCGGCCCAGCCGGATTTACTGTATCCAACGTGACGGTTATCGTCACGTGTCGTGGGGCGCCCACGCGATCCGTAGATCGATCTTGTTTGCCTTGCCTTGTCCTCCAACATGTCTCGCAGGTCTAGCGCGTTTCCCCGTGCCTTAGTATTTTTTGAGCGACGCCGGGGTGCGGCTTGGGTGGAGGGCCTAGAGGCCTCTCTGTCGCGGCCGCGAGGTGGCCGGTCAGCCGTATCATGCGCTGGTGACATAGGTTTAAGTGCTTCCTCCTCTAATCGGGGTAGCAACCTGCGCTTTGGGTAGCTCTTGGAGGGGCGTTCGAGTTCGTACTCCTCGGCCGCAAGGACTTCAGTCCATCTGTCGGCTAGCAAGTCTTGATCAGCTCTAAGCTGTTGCTGTTTTTTCTTGAGGCTACCTGTCGTAGCCATTCATAAGTCTGCGCTTAAAGCGCTCTTGTTCGACGGGATCCCCAGGCACAACAAATTCGTCATCGCCGAGGCTTTCCTCGTCTTCGGAGGGAGGCATGTAGTTATCATCCTCTTGCTCTCTGTCTGCCGCTCTCTCAGGGGGGCTGGCTGTTGGGGAACGTAGTAATTTCAAAAAATTTCCTACGCACACGCAAGATCATGGTGATGCATAGCAACGAGAGGGGAGAGTGTTGTCTACGTACCCTCGTATACCGATAGCGGAAGCGTTATGATAATGCGGTTGATGTAGTCGTACGTCTTCACGGCCCGACCGATCAAGCACCGAAACTACGGCACCTCCGAGTTCTAGCACACGTTCAGCTCGATGACGATCACCGGACTCCGATCCAGCAAAGTGCCAGGGATGAGTTCCGTCAGCATGACGGCGTGGTGACGATCTTGATGTTCTACCGTCGCAGGGCTTCGCCTAAGCACCGCTACAATATTATCGAGGATTATGGTGGAGGGGGGCACCGCACACGGCTAAGAGAACGATCACGAAGATCAACTTGTGTGTCTAGAGGTGCCCCCTGCCCCCGTATATAAAGGAGCAAGGGGGAGGCCGTCCGGCCCTAGCAGGGCGCGCCAGGAGGAGGAGTCCTCCTCCTAGTAGGAGTAGGACTCCCCTCTTTCCTACTACTCTTTCCTACTCCTACTAGGAGGGGAAAGGAAGGGGGAGAGGGAGAAGGAAAGGGGCGCGCCGCCCCCCTCTCCTAGTCCAGTTCGGGCCAGAGGGGGAGGGGGCGCGCGGCCCACCCTAGCCGCCTCTATCTCTCCACTAAGGCCCATTAGGCCCATACTTCTCTCGGTGGGGGGGGGGGTTCCGGTAACCCTCCGGCACTCCGGTTTTCTCCGAAATCACCTAGAACATTTCCGGTGTCCGAATATAGTCGCCCAATATGTCAATCTTTATGTCACGACCATTTCGATACTCCTCGTCATGTCCGTGATCACATCCGGGACTCCGAACAACCTTTCGGTACATCAAAACATATAAACTCATAATGAAACTGTCATCGTAACGTTAAGCGTGCGGACCCTACGGGTTCGAGAACAATGTAGACATGACCGAGACACGTCTCCAGTCAATAACCAATTGCGGAACCTGGATGCTCATATTGGCTCCCACATATTCTACGAAGATCTTTATCGGTCAGACCGCATAACAACATACGTTGTTCCCTTTGTCATCGGTATGTTACTTGCCCGTGATTCGATCGTCAGTATTTCAATACCTAGTTCAATCTCGTTACCGGCAAGTCTCTTTACTCGTTTCGTAATACATCATCTCGCAACTAACTCATTAGTTGCAATGCTTGCAAGGCTTATGTGATGTGCATTACCGAGAGGGCCCAGAGATACCTCTCCGACAATCGGAGTGACAAATCCTAATCTCGAAATATGCCAACCCAACATGTACCTTCAGAGACACCTGTAGAGCTCCTTTATAATCACTCAGTTACGTTGTGACGTTTGGTAGCACACAAAGTGTTCCTCCGGTAAACGGGAGTTGCATAATCTCATAGTCATAGGAACATGTATAAGTCATGAAGAAAGCAATAGCAACATACTAAACGATCAGGTGCTAAGCTAATGGAATGGGTCATGTCAATCACATCATTCTCCTAATGATGTGATCCCGTTAATCAAATGACAACACATGTCTATGGTTAGGAAACATAACCATCTTCGATTAACAAGCTAGTCAAGTAGAGGCATACTAGTGACGTTTAGTTTGTCTATGTATTCACACAAGTATTATGTTTCCGGTTAATACAATTCTAGAATGAATAATAAACATTTATCATGAATATAAGGAAATAAATAATAACTTTATTATTGCCTCTAGGGCATATTTCCTTCACTGGCTTCTCCATCCTCCCGCGCTGAATCTTGCTGGAGGGAGTTGTCTTCGGCATTGTCCGGGGTGTTATTATCTCCCGTGCTGGTATCACCGTTCTTGCTTTGGCGGGACTTAGAGCGGCGCCGCTGACGCCGGCGCTTAGGTTGCTTTTTGGAGGGGTCACCCCCCGCTGTTCCGTCGCCATTGCCTTCTTTGGGTGTATCCACCATATATTTGTCATATGACAAGGTGGCTTTCCAGTGCCCTATAGGCGCTGGTTCATGTTCGTCTCCTACATCGTCGTCCATACCGTCGATGTCTTCGGGGTCGAAGTCGAGCATGTCGGTTAAATCATCGACAGTGGCTACAAAGTGGGTGGTGGGTGGGTGTGGAATTTCTTCGTCGTCCGCATCCCAATCCTGTTGGCCATAGTCCTGCCAGGGCTCTCCTGACAAAGAGAGAGACCTTAGTGAATTCAGAATGTAGCCGAAGGGCGAGTGCTGAAAGATATCCATGGCGGTGAATTCCATGACCGGCGCCCAATCGGATTCAATTGGCAGGGGCGCGGAGGGTTCGGAGTTCGGAAAAGAGTCCGGCACCCTGGAGTCACGGGTTTCGTAGAGGATAAGGCTGGTGTTCGGCTCGATCGCCGTTGAGGCTGCGGCCCCCGAGGCGGTGTCTAGCCACTCGTCCTCGATCAGCGCAAACGGCTCCGAGCTAAGGGTCGGAGCTGATGCGGGCGTGGCCTCCAGGGCACTGTTCGACGGCAGAGATAGGTCATACCCATCGTGACAGTGCGGCGCGCTTGGCTGTGGCTCGAATCCGTCGAAGATCAAGTCTCCGCGGATGTCGGCCGTGTAGTTCAAACTTCCAAATCTGACCTGATGGCCAGGGGCGTAGCTTTCAATCTGCTCCAGATGGCCAAGCGAATTAGCCCGCAGTGCAAAGCCGCTGAATACGAAGATCTGTCCGGGGAGAAAGGTCTCACCCTGGACCGCATCGTTGTTGATGATCGGAGGAGTCGTCGGGCCTAAAGGTGAGGATACAGAGGCACTCTCAATGAAAGCACCAATGTCGGTGTCAAAATCGGCGGATCTCGGGTAGGGGGTCCCGAACTATGCGTCTAGGTGGATGGTAACAGGAGACAAGGGACACAATGTTTTTACCCAGGTTCGGGCCCTCTCGATGGAGGTAAAACCCTACTCCTGCTTGATTAATATTGATGATATGGATAGTACAAGAGTAGATCTACCACGAGATCAGAGAGGCTAAACCCTAGAAGCTAGCCTATGGTATGATTGTTGTTCGTCCTATGGACTAAAACCCTCCGATTTATATAGACACCGGAGAGGGCTAGGGTTACACAGAGTCGGTTACAATGGAAGGAGATCTACAAATCCGTATCGCCAAGCTTGCCTTCCACGCCAAGGAAAGTCCCATCCGGACACGGGACGAAGTCTTCAATCTTGTATCTTCATAGTCCAACAGTCCGGCCAAAGGTTATAGTCCGGCAATCCGGACACCCCCTAATCCAGGACTCCCTCAATGTCAAATATCATTATGTTCGAGACATTGTTGAGTAAGGTAAACTGAAGGTATGCAAGATTAGTACTCATGATAATCCTGCTGATATGTTCACAAAGCCAGTTCCTGTTGCTAAGTTTGAGCTTTGATCAGACTTAGTTGGTATAACACATAGCCCTAATGGTTGTTTAGCACCGAAAGTGTTTTCTTTGTTGTTCAGGTAGGAGGTTCTCATTCATGCTACCAGATGGTATTTGTCTCAAGGTGGAGTTTGTTATGTTATGCTCCAAATTCAAGTTTAAAGAGGGAGGTTGACTTTTGACGAGCAAGCGGAGCGAGGCCCGTCGCCGGTAGGGACGTCTGGGGCGCCCCCGTGGTACGGATCGGTATTGACCTAGGCCACATGTGTTATATATAGCTCTTGTAAGCCACCGCACTGGATAAGTTGATCAGATGTATATCCCGGCGCTTGTAACCTTTCCCAATATAATGAACTTACGATGGCTGGCGCCCGTGGTTTTTCCTCCTTCGTGTTGAAGGGGTTTTTCATGTTAAAATCTTATATCTCCTGCTTGTTTTTCGTTCTTCGCGTCGAGTTGAATCGCCTGTCGTATATTCATTGTTCTCGCAAACTTGACATTAACTTTATAGACAATTTCTCATCATTTTTGTACGCTTACCACATTTTGGGAGACCACCAAACACGCTCAACATTTCCCCACTAGAGTAGTCCGTAGTGTTTTGGCACTCTCCCCGGTTTGTCTCATTCGTGCCACCACACCCCTCGACCGGTCGAGCCGCACCCGGCCACCGCACGCACGCGAGAGCAAAAAAAGGCAACGCAACGGGGGATTCGCCGGCCTCGATCGCCTAATGCGTGCACGGCCAAGTAACGTGGATTGTAGCTAAATTCGGCACACCGGCCCGGCCGAGTTAGGCGTCGACCCGCTGGGTGGGAGGGAAATACCACTCCCAATAATTAACTTCGGTCACACTTAGCCGGCCGCACGTATCTCTCTCTCTCTCTCGCAGTAGGCGGCCAAGTACATACTAGTACCGTGCTACAGCAGCCATCGGCATCGACGGCACCACCCGGGCGCGGAGCCGCCTTGTTATAAAACGGTCGCCACCGCCACCTGCGACGGTCACTCGCCCGCCCACCCCGACCCCCCTCTCCCCCTCGGCTCTCAAACGCGCAAGGGAACAAACGCCGGCGTGTGCAGAGCCATGGGCAACTGCCAGGCGGCCGACGCGGCGGCGGTGGTGATCCAGCACCCGGCCAGCGGCCGCTCGGAGCTGGCCTACTGGTCGCTCCCGGCCGGGGAGGTCATGGCCGCCAACCCGGGCCACTACGTCGCCGCCGTGATCACCGCCCCGCACACCGCGTCTTCCGAAGGGGGCGGCGCCGCTCCCGTCAAGCACCTCAAGCTGCTCCGCCCCGACGACACGCTCCTGCTCGGCCGCGTCTACCGCCTCGTCAGCTTCGAAGGTACGTCGCGTCTGCCGCCTCCAAGCTCCCGCCGCCCCCTCCGATCGCTTGCGTTGAGAAGAAGCCGCGCCGAAAATGTTTCCCCGCGTTAACTTGTTGCGCGTGTACGTACGCACCTTCGATCGCGACGGGCGATTCCTGCCTCTCTCCGTCCGATTAAATGCCGTTTTTTGACTACTAGAGCGGCGGATTAAGTGGAGCTTTACCCGTAATAACTTTCTGGGCCGAGTTGGCGCTCTAGGTGTCACCGCACTCCATTATTTGCTAGTATCCTCTTGCCTATTCTATTCCCGCCGAGGTGTAACTAACGAGATCTTCTCCATTGATTGGTGCTGTGCGGCGATCGATGAAGCAGAGGTGCTCAAGGAGTTCGCGACGAAGCGGCACGTCAAGCTCAGCCGCGTCATGATCAAGGCCAAGGACGAGGTGGCGGCGCCCACGAAGCCGGCCAAGCCCAGGCGCCGGCGTGGCAGCAGCGGCGCCGACGCCGGCGTCGTGCGCGAGGAATCCGACCGGTCGCTCGCAAAGGTGCGTTCGCATCTCCTACTCCCAGCCTCTTCACTCGCACATGCATTGCAACCACCGGCTCGCCCCAAAATCTTTTGTGATCCGTTCGGTCGCCGTCGATGGAGATCATGGACCGATCCATCGCAGCTCCTACGAATATCTTCGTCGCATTGAACTGCCAGTCCTCGTCATCGCTGTCCAAACTAGTTAATGCCCGGAAACGGCCGTGTCACCAACCCTGAACTTTTTCTCCTCAATCCAGATCATGCGCCAGTCGGTGGAGGAGGAGGCCGCGGCCGCGGCTGGACCGACCTCCGGCCCCGTGCCGAAGCCAGGAGCAAACGACAACAATGGCGTCGCGGCGTCCGAGCCCGGCCTCGATGACGACGACGACGACTGCGACCTGGAGTCGCTGCTGCCGCCCGGCCTGGCCCTCGGCAGGCGGCTCGGCCCGCAGTGGCGGCCGGCCCTGCAGAGCATCGCGGAAGGGCGAGACTGAAGCGGAGTAGTACACGGCCGGATCAGACGCACGGCTCCGTCTCTCTCTGTGTGTATGTATGTGTAAAATGTACTCAGGCTGTACCAGCTGGGGCGTGTTGCGTAGCTGCGGCTCCAGATGCCTGCCTAGTGGTAGTAGTGGTGCTAGTAACTGTGCAAGTATGGGTCACTGGTTGTAAAAGTGTGTAACGTGACAGATGATATGGGCTTTTGACTAGTCCTCGAGAACTAAAATGACCACGCGATCAAACTGCTCGAGCCGTGGGTCGAGCGTCCCGGGCGGCGGGCCTCCCACATTATTACGTATCGGGAGGCTCAATCTCTTTTGATCGGGAGAGAAAGATCGGGATGCTCAATTGATCGATCGATCTCCAGTCAGAGGCCTGCTCGTTCGGGCATCTGAACAGCGGCCGGGCCAAGCGCTGAGCAGCCATCATGCACGTGTAGCAGAGGCTATCATCGAACACGTGCACGGCGATCTCTGATAGTATCCCTCGCTCCGCAGGGGAAAGCCCCGGTTTCATCCGCCTGCCTGGTCCCTGGATCACTGATCAGCTCCGGCCTCCATGACAAAGCCAGGGAGGGATTCGGCAGTGCTTCAGGCGATGGATGTGTGCATGGATGGACAGATGGATGCGTGTGGGAGATGGGTTGGGGACTGACCCGACCTGACCTGACCTGATCGAACTTGACCGGCGACGTGATCCCCATGCCCGTGCACTGCAGCTGGTATCTGTATCTGCCTATCCGTCTGGAGACGGCGACGCTGCACTGCAGCAGGCGTGTGGTAGCTCGGTAGCCTAGCTTCCGAGACAAGAGAAGTCGACACGAAAAGTGCCTGCATAGATAGCTCCCGGAGGGCAAAATTCCTGGCGCAGGGGCACGTGATGCGCCGAAAGATTCGTTCGCCTCGTTAACCTGATGGACTGATCGGAGCTAGCACTGGTGCTATGGCTTGCCTAGCCGCGGCTGGCATCGTTTCGTTTTGTTCTCCCCTGGGCATTGTGGTGTCATGTAACCATGTCAGTGCAAGGCTGCATGCATTCTCCTCCCGGCATTGCCGCTAGGCCGGACAGGAGAGAGATGACCCCGTCAGAGAGGATATGATCGAGACCCCGAACAGATAATTTGGTCGATGCTTTGTAGCAAAATCAAACAAAGCAACAGCCGTAAATGGTGCTCTTGGTCTGCATGTACTGGCCGGGCTACTTCTGCATGCAAATGCTTGCATGCCTCCTAGAATAGGCGAGTAGCAGCACATCACTTGCGCAGCTTCCTCCCTCCAGATCGGCCTCGTCTGCTCGTCTTCCTCAACAACCGGCAGCCTGCCCTCTCCCTGATCAAGCACCACAATATCCATTCGTTTTCTTCACTTCCTGTTCTAAAAACAATACTAGTTCTTCTTCTTCTTCGTCGCCGATGAGCTACTACAACCCGCATGCCCCTGTCGGCGCGCCCCTCCCCCGCAAGGTGAGACGTGCTAATCATCATCATCGTGGTCGTCGTCCTAGTTTTCAATTGTGTTCGTTAAATTTTACCCGTTTCAACGGTCTGTCGTGAATGCATGCTCCAATCTGTTCTTTATTCTATGAAAATCACGCGGACTGACTAAATCTCGTTGACATTGCGTTGTTAATTCCAAAGAAGAACGAGCTGTCGCCGACCGACAGTTTGCACGAAATCGGTTATACTCCCTCCATTTCATAAGGCTAGTCATAGTGGGAGTAACTTAGCAAGTAACATAGCGCACTCCGAGAATTTTTTGTTTATGTGGCACGTAGTTAATAAGAAGTGGTAACATATTATGTTACTGTAACATAGCGTTTTTCAAGACAAGATAAGTCTACAAGCTAATTAATGAAGTCCACTATGACACTACTACTATGTTACTTTGCACTATGAAGGTAATAACTTAGACTAGTGTCATATGCATGACACTAGTATAAGTTACTCCCCACTATGACCAGCCTAATGCAGTGCTTCCTCTATCCACGTGCTTTAACTTTGACCGTAAATTTAACTATCAAGACCGATTGCGGCGGGAGCAAAAATTATATCAATGGATTCGTATTCGAAAGAAGTTTTTAATTATATAATTTCTTCTCCCGCCGCAGTAGGTCTCGTTGGTTAAATTTATGGTCAAAGTTGGACCTCGAGAAGCGCGGATGCACTATATTTTGGAATGGAGGGAGTACGTTTTTTTGCAGCATTTTTGCATTTTAAAATTTGATGATGATTCTTGTATTCGCACTGACACTGACACATGTAAACGTGGACGCGGATCAGGGTACCCGATGGACCCGTACGCCAAGACCGGCGTCGAGGAGAGCCAGCACCAGCACCAGCCGTACCCGCCGCCGCCGGGCCAGCCGTACCCGCCGTCGCCGCAGAACCAGACGTACCCTCCGTCGCCGCCGAACCAGCCGTACCCTCCTCCGCCGGGCCTGCCGTACCCGCCGTCGCCGCCGAACCAGCCGTACCCTCCTCCGCCGAACCAGCCGTACCCGCCGTCGCCGCAGCAGCAGCAGAACCGCGAGCAGTACGCGCCACTGCCGCCCGGCCAGCCGTACCCGTCGCCGGCTGGCCAACCGTACCCGCCGCCGCCGCCGGTCCAGCCCTACCCGCCGCCGATGGCTTACCCGGCGCACCAGTACGCGCAGCCCTACGGGTATCCGCCGCCGCAGCCGTACCCGCCGTACGCGCAGCCTCCACCGCCCCCGCCGCACCGGCACGAGGGCCCGTCCTTCGCCCAGGGATGGTACGTACCCGCAACCTCACCTCTCGTCGTCATCGGTTGACAGCTTCAAAACTGCGACTAGAGTTAAGAATTCAGATGGTGATTGCATGGTGTCAACTGTCAAGAAACGTCAGAACAGAAATGGTAAATGGATGGGCACGAGGTACCGGGAAAACGGGGTCACGATGTGCTACCTTTGAGACAGGAACACGTCTGGGTCTGTCCTATGCAGACCATACATGTATGCGAGATGACGAACTAGGACGCCATTAATTAGCCAACACTGCCCCCTGATCAACATACTCCCTCCCTAGACAAATATAAGAGCGTTTCGATCACTATTTTAATAATTTAAACGCCTTATATTTCTTTATAGAGGGAGAACATAATTAAAAACTAGCCAAATACTCACTCCATTGACAACATAAGATGCTTCGGATATTTCAATGCGGACTATGTACAGACTGATATGTGTGAACAAACACAATTAAACATGTCTATATACATCCAATTCCGGAAGAGAAAAGTTAAAACATCTTATATTTGTGAGAAGAGGGAGTATGTCTTTTTTTTTTACTTTGGATATTAGTTTTGAGTTGAGTCAAACTTTATAAAATTTGACCAAATGTATGTTAAAAATATCAACATGTAAATATACCCCATAATGGATCTAACAATATTGATATGGTATCATGAAGGTTGAAGACAATATCCGCACAAGGAAAAAAATGGATGTTAAAGACAAAACTCATATGTGAAATAAAAATGGAATGAAGGGAGTGATGTATGAATAACTGTTGTGCATCTTAGGATCGACTAACTGCCCGACCATGCGTGCAAAATAGAGGAAGCATTGCACCATATTAAATACTATTTCTAAAAATCCAACTCATAAATTGTGCACCGGTGACGTGTCTTCATCTTTGGCTCTGTTTCAATGAGACATTCAAAACTAGATATCATATATCTATGTTTTTTTCCTTTTTGAAAAAAATATATCTATGTTTTGAGAATATTGTTTTCATCGTAAAAAGTTATCACCCTGTGATTTATGAAGTTGCCACTCTTTTTTGATATTAAAGCATTGTCATTCAGCTTACTTGCTTAGGTTATGACACTGATCACGAGTATTCGACACAAGTGTGAAAGTGAAAGTGAAAGTGCAAAGTTATAAGGATGCGCTATAACACAAACACTATCAGCTAGTTACTCTTTTTTTTTGCGAATACTATCAGCTAGTTACTCGTTTGTAGAAATAAATTACCACCACCATAGTGATGACACTGGTGATGTTGTATTAGTTATTACCACGATGGTGATGCACTTACAACAGATGGTACTAACATTGATGTTGTGTGTAGTTACCATGACAACAACACATTTGCCATGCCCTTCGCTTGAAACTTACTATGTGATGTAATTATCGTGTTTTAGTATTAATTATCACCTTGTTGGTGCGATGAAGTGACATGGCAACTACTCCTTTAATATGTTATTATATGTATTAACATACACATTGATCAAATTTGTAAATAGGTGTAGTATCACTGCGATGGTGATGTGCATACCAACCTGCCTAGAACATCATGTTGAGGATGTACTCATTAGTTTGTTTTGAAGTAGATGCCACCATATTAGTAAAACTATATGGCAAGTTGTTACAAAATAGGTAACTAGTTCCTCATTGCGTGCTAACAAACGTGTCCGGAAAAAGTTCTTCGATACATACTTAAGTGAAATATAGCTTTGAAGTCATTGTCAATATAAAGGCAACACTGAAAATTAGATTGTGGAACTAGCAGAGGGTTCAAAACTTTATTTTAACAATCATGAAACCAAGAATTAGTAGGTTGATGTCATCATCTGTTGTCCGTGTATGTGTTTGCACAGCAACTAAACTTCCCCCCTGTGTACACCTTCTAATTTACCTTTTATTTTATGCCATTCCATACACATCAGTTATCACGGGCAAGAAATCTTGCTAAGACAATAATTTGAACATTCTTCTTCTTGATTTTTCATTTTTGTTAACATTTTTTTGCACTTTGACTCATCGGTTTGTTGCAGATGCTATAGTATATTGTTGTTATGATAGTTGATTCCTAACTTCTGCTATATGTTCTCATGTCCAGTCTTGCAGCATGTTGTTGTTGTTGTCTCATGGATGCATGCTTCTAAGAGAAAACATGGATCACGATACAAACTGAAGGAAGACTTGGTTACAATAGTTGTGGGGCGTCAACATTAGTTCATTTAGACCCAAGAGTTTTCTATTCATTACTCAACATAATTACAATTGTGTTGAGTGCACGTGTTCGATGAAACCATGAAAGTTAGTTAGTTAGGAGGGTATGTTGTGGTTTTAGTAATATATTTAGTCACTGATAAAAATGCTATCATCTAACTAATATATCCATAGATATCAGTAAATAAGGTTGTGTTTGCCACTGAGGTGAATAATGATAATCTGATTTTTCAAAACCTGTTTTTCTGTTTCGTGAACTATTTTTCTTTGATTTTATAGATGTCTTTCATAATAGATTAGAAAATATATTTGAGCATAACGACATTTCACCGTGTTGCTGTCACCTCGCTGTGTTACTCTTGAGGGCTTACCAACCTTAGAGAGCAACCCATTATTTCGATATCTCTAGTTGGCGTCGGTCTTGGAGATTGCTTTCTCGGCCATGAACATGTACCAGGGAGAAGAGGCAGTGGGACGACGATGTCATCTTCGGCACTGCTTGGAAAGCAATGCTTTGAGTGGCTCCTTTGGTCACGTAATAGACCAATAATCGCTCACAAAGAGGGTACCTTGGAGCATGAACCATCTCATATGGTGGAGATTGTCGTAATGTTGTCAAAGTAAAGATTGTAAACAACCATGCACCAAGCACTCTGACATCCCGAGCTCCTAGTCCCTCTCTAGTCGTGGTCGCCAGGGTTGGCCTGCTCAACATTATAGAGTGTAACAACCCGATAATCATGCTATAGTAATCTCTCCCTAATGGTGCCATGTCATCACCTTTTTGCTAAGCAAATTGTCACTTGGTCAAAATTCAAGTCAAACTCAAATTTTAGATAAAGTAAAAATAAAAATGTTCGTTGGGTGGGAAATATTCACTAAGGAATTATCATGTAGAAACCAACATCATTTACCTCATAGATCAATACCTAGGAAATTAATTAATGGTCTAGCAGCAATTATTTTGGCCTTTTGAAATTAAACAAATACCTATACATTTCCACATGATGGGAAACCTTGTGTGCGGTCTTGAAATGTTGTACTGGATTTATGTGCCAAGTTTCAAATCAAATGAAATTCATTTGCTATTTTAAATAAATGAAAAACAATAGCTGATTCAATTGACAGAAAAAAAGCTAACTACTGTGCACTTAAGCCCAACTGCTATAGTGGCAGCCTAGCCATCTCTCCCTCATCTCTTCGTCCTCGTCTCTTCTCCCTCATCTCTTCCTCATCTTCCTGTGAGTCTCTGATCTTGATCGTGTGCATTTGCATGTATGATTAGTGCATGATTAAGTCGGGGCGCCACATAGAGGCTTTTGGCCAAGAGTCCATGGATGTTATATAACCCCGGACTAGAGAATTATTAGGAGGCATCTCCAAGAGGGAGATTTGTTTCGGAGAAAACGTCGAAATTTTGTGGTCATGTTGTCTTGACGAGAACATCATATCACCCAACGGCTAGTGAGAGCTGGCGATTTACGAAATACATTGATAGTGTATTTAGGACTATACATAGTAAAAAAATAAGGGGATGAGGCAATGCGTGCATCTCACTGACGAGCTCGGACGAGACTAATGTGATGACTGGGGCGATTTAGGTTCAGACCCCCTATGCCCGTAAATCCCTATGACATGCGTTGATATGCTTTTCTTATAATGTGGACACAATTTCCCGGTGTGTTTGTGGCCAAAACACTAAACCTTAGATTGGCTAGAGCTTGTTTTTTGTGGCTCCAGACTAGGTTGTTCTGGCTTCCAAGTTTTTATATATGTGTGATTGCTTGGCCTTCCAGTCAGGATCAATCCAGTATGTCATCCAAATCTCAACGAACTAATAGAACATATCTCTTAGTCAGTTTGCAACTCAGTGTACATACAGTGACATCCTTATAAGCGCTCGAGTTGTGACGCCCCGAGACCGACGCCTCAGAAGACTTCCATATCTTTGTGATCACCGTGTGTTTCATTTGTGCTTGCTCTTTTCTTTTTGCATTGCATCATGTCATCATGCCATCAATTTCTCAAACCAACTAAAACTCAAACAAATTGCATGGGTCTTTGATCCATTTAAATCGAGGGAATTCACTTGTGATTTCTCTTTATAACATATTAAAGCCTCTCAATATTATTAGAGAGCTATATTAAATATTCCATTTTTGGAATCACCCATAACACACGTGTAAAACATTTTCCATGTCTATTCCTCTTCGAGTTTGACCTTCAAACCTTGCCTATATTTCTTTCTCTCTTTTATCGAGGCTCCTCTAAAAATCTCAACCCATTTAGAGTCCTTTCGAAGGGGTTTCAAAATTCAAACATGTTGCATGAAATTCAACATGTACGAATCTATTGTTCTCCAAAAATCCTCTTGCCATTTTATTTAAACTCCTCACATTTTTGCGAGTCCGCAAAAATTATCCCCATGCCCAGATTCCACACCTAACTTCTCTTTCTTTTCTTTCTCTTTTTCTGTTTTGTTTTAAATGGAAAAAAGGAGAGAGAGAAGAGAGCCTGCAGCCAGGCCGGCCCATTTGCGTCATGCCCATCCAGCCCACTTAAACCTATAACCCTAGCCCGATCGCTCCCTTCCCCCGTTTCCCTCTCGCGCCGCCAGGGACGCAGCCCCAGCGCTCGATCCCTTCTCTCCCGATCCCCTCATCCTCTTGCCTCCCTCTCCTCCCTCGCTCCGCCTGGCGCCATGGACGACGACCTCCTCAAGTCCGGTCCGCCCGCGCCGCCTCCCTCCATTCCTGGCTGCCCCACGACCCTGTGTCCCTGTCGAAGCCCGCGCCAAGTCCCTCACAAGCCTCCGCCCGGATCAGGCCGTCCCCGCGTCGTCCTTGCCGCCAAGTTCGTCGCCCCGTCTCTTGGCGCCGGCCCCGCCGCCAAGATCTGCCCCGTGCCCGAGCACCTCCTACCACGAGCTCCACCTCCCATGGCCACGAGCTGCCGCCCTGTTGCATCGCTCGCTCGCCCGTGCCATGGTTGCTCGCCTCGGGACCCACCTCCTCGCCATCTCCTCTGCGCCCATGGGCCTCGACGCCCTTGCTGCTGCCGCTAGGACCCCATCTCAAGGCCAGGGACGCCCTGCCTGCTGCGCACCATGGCTCCTGGAGCTCCACCCGTGACGAGCATCTTCTCCTTTGTATCCTCCTTGGACGTATACACCAAGTACCCTGGACCGCCAAGTTCGTCTACTGCCATCGAAGTGTACGACTACACGACGCCCGCCGAGTTCGACGAGGCTCGCCGCCCGAACAACTACCGCCGACGCGTACCTCTCCGTCACCGTGGCTTTCGTCAAGTTCAACGGTGAACCCCGGAGTCCTCGGATCCGTCAAGTCCGTCTACGAACCGTGAACAACTACCGTCGACGTGAAAACGTGTACCACTACCGTGGCCCAAGACCCGTGTACCACTACTTCAATCAAGTTCGACTACCTTCGCCTGTACCACTACTTCCACTACCGTCGCAAGAACGACTACTTCCACTACTACCGTCGCGGAACAACTACTTCCTCTACTTCCCTCGACGACCCGTGAACGACTACTTCCTCTCCGAACCGGTCCGCTTTGAAAATGCACGCTTCGAAGGTATAACCGCCGAGAACGATTGTCGTGGAACGAATGCGTGTGTTATATGAGATGCTCGAGTTTTGCACCGTGATCGAATTGTCTCTTGCACGTTCCGACTCGTTTGCCATGCCGTCGTCCCGTGGGAACCCGGTATCCGGGATCACCCCACCATCATGCTCAACTCGCTTCCGCACACTTCTCTTTTGCACCGGCAACTCAATCGAGTTATCGGAACCGGAACGTTGCCGTGGCACCGTTTCGTTATCATTGCCGTGGCACCCTTTTCGTTTCCGCCACGATGACAAATGCCTCTTACCTTATCATGTCAACATTTTCTAAAAATTGCATAAATTACATATGTCATCCGCATCATAATAACAACATTTAAAATGCTTAAAAATGATGTTTGTTTAAACTTGCATAAATGCCATGTTAAAATGATTTATTTCATAACTAAATAACCGTAGCTCGGTTTTAAATAAACTTCATATGTAAATGGGGTGGAAAAATGCCTAGTTTAACATGGTGCACTTTATTTTGCTGTTTAACAACATTAAAATTATGTATAGGGCAGAACAGTACCAAATTCGAAATCTGCATATGAGGAGTTTCCGGAATTGTTGTTTGTTGTTCCGGCCTCATTTAAACTTGTCTAGATAGGTAGTTTTGTTGTGCTTCACCCCTTGCCATGTTAATCAACATTTAATATTGTTGGGTACATAAACAAGATCGAACTAAATATTTGTTGTGGTGTTTTGTCAATATGCAACTCGTTCCATATTGAGCTCCACTTAATTTGTAGTATTGTTTGTGCACTTTGCCATGCCATGCATATTTAAAACGGACATGCATCATTCTTGTTTGTGGATCATGCCATGTTTATGTGTTGGTTGTTTACTATGTGGTTTGTTTGTTTCTTTCCGGGTTGCTTCTCTCGTTAGCTTCGGTTTCGTTCCAGAGTTGTGAGGATTCGTTCGTCTACGTCCGTTTGTCTTCTTCATGGACTCATTCTTCTTCCTTGCGGGATCTCAGGCAAGATGACCATACCCTCGAAATCACTTCTATCTTTGCTTGCTAAATGCTCGCTCTTTTGCTATGCCTATGCTATGATGCCTACCACTTGCTTATCATGCCTCCCATATTGCCATGAACCTCTGACCTTTGTTACCCTTCCTAGCAAACCGTTGTTTGGCTATGTTACCGCTTTGCTCAGCCCCTCTTATAGCGTTGTTAGTTGCAGGTGAAGATGAAGTTTGTTCCTTGTTGGAACATGGAGATGTTGTTCCTTGTTGGAACATGTTTACTTGTTGGGATATCACAATATATCTTATTTAATTAATGCATCTATATACTTGGTAAAGGGTGGAAGGCTCGGCCTTATGCCTGGTGTTTTGTTCCACTCTTGCCGCCCTAGTTTCCGTCATATCGGTATTATGTTCCCGGATTTTGCGTCCCTAACGCGGTCGGGTGATTTATGGGACCCCTTGACAGTTCGCTTTGAATAAGACTCCTCCAGCAAGGCTCAACATTGGTTTTACCATTTTCCTCACCTATGCCCTTTTATTTCCCTTGGGTTTCCGGAGCCCGAGGGTCATCTTTATTTTAGCCCCCCCGGGCCAGTTCTCCTTCGAGTGCTGGTCCAAACCGAGCGATGTCCGGCGCCCCCTGGGCAATCAGGGTCTATGCCAACCCGACGTCTTGCTCATCCGGTGTGCCCTGAGACCGAGATATGTGCAGCTCCTATCAGGATTTGTCGTCACATCCGGGTGGCTTTGCTGGACTTGTTTTATTACTGTCGAAATGTCTTGTAGCCGGGATTCCGAGACTGATCGGGTCTTCCCGGGGAGAAGGAATATCCTTCGTTGATCGCGAGAGCTTATCATGGGCTAAGTTGGGACACCCCTGCAGGGTTTGAACTTTCAAAAGCCGTGCCCGCGGTTATGTGGCAGATGGGAATTTCTTAATGTCCGGTTGTAGAAAACCCGAAGTTGATCTTAATTAAAATACACCAACCGCGTGTGTAACCGTGATGGTCTCTTCTCGGCGGGTTCCGGGAAGTGAACACGGTGTTGGAGTTATGCTTGACGTAAGTAGTTTCAGGATCACTTCTTGATCATAGTTGTTCGACCGTGCTTTTGCCTTTCTCTTCTCGCTCTCATTTGCGTATGTTAGCCACCATATATGCTAGTCGCTTGCTGCAGCTCCACCTCACTACCTTGTCCTACCTTTAAGCTTAAATAGTCTTGATCTCGCGGGTGTGAGATTGCTGAGTCCCCGTGACTCACAGATACTTCCAAAACCAGTTTGCAGGTGCCGATGAACCCGTGCAGGTGACGCACCCGAGCTCAAGGAGGAGTTCGATGAAGATCTTGTTCATTGTGTTGTTTCATTTCAGTTGATCAGTAGTGGAGCCCAGTCGGGACGATCGGGGATTTGTGTAGCATTTGGGGTAGTCTTCTTTTATTTTTGGTTCCGTAGTCGGACCTTGATTGTATCTGGTTGATGTAATGCTTTATTCATGTATTGTGTGAAGTGGCGATTGTAAGCCAACTATGTATCTCTTTCCCTTATGTATTACATGGGTTGTGTGAAGATTACCTCACTTGCGACATTGCTTTCAATGCGGTTATGTCTCTAAGTCGTGCTTCGACACGTGGGAGATATAGCCGCATCGAGGGCGTTACAAGTTGGTATCAGAGCCTTCCCCGACTTAGGAGCCCCCTCTGCTTGATCGTTTTTAGCGGCCGAGTTGTGTCTAGAAAAATGTTTTGAGTCATTTAGGAATTATATATCGGAGAGTTTAGGAATTCTTTTACTTCCCAGTCTCCTCATCGCTCTGGTAAGGCATCCTGACGTAGAGTTTTGACTCTTCTCTTCTCAAATTTCACTAAAAAAAATTTAGGATCACGTGGGTATCTTAGAATCGTTCCGATGGTTTTGTGATGACAACATTGTCTTGGTGCCTCCTGTCAGCAGGGGTTTAGTGGAGGTGTCCCGGGGAGTTGAGCTCCGAGGTGTTGTCGTCATAATTTTATCGTTGAAGTTCTGTAATACCTGAGTTTAGTACGCCGACATCGAAAATCTCTTTTGTACAGTTGTTGGTGAGATAACCCTGATAGCCCAGTACTGAGGCGAGTGCGGGAGTATTGCCATGACTTGTATAACGGATGCTTTTCGAAGGTTGAGGTAAACGATTTCCGAAGGTTTCTTGGTTATGTGTTGAAGGATGGATACAGCTGGATCTAGGTATTGTTAGTTTGGGTGATATATTTTGTGTCCCCTGTATCCCCAACACCTGATTGCATGACCAGAAAGTTTCGGGAGTTTATAAGTGGGAATTCAAGTAGCTCCTAGAATATCTTTCCAACAGACACATGATACGATATGGGATCTATCATCTGTTTGTTCCGGCTTATTCTGCAAGCCAACTCCTTTGTTTTTGTTTTGTTTTGTGGTATTCGAGTTGCTTTGATGTCAAGTGTTGATACCATACCTTTCCTAAGCGGTGTTCTCATACTTCTATGTGAATACCAAATCCTTGTTGTTCATCGAGATTGTCATGTCAATCCTTTTCAACCGGTGTGTCCCTCTTCAAGTGGGTTCGATCACTTCAACATTCGCAAGATCAATTATCAGTTCTTCTCAACGGTGTTTGCTTCATCCGTTCCAAGTTGTCTTTGTTTTCCCGCCCTCCCACCCTTATTTCTCCAAGGACGCAGATTTCTTGATCAAGTATCCATCTGATCGATGTGAAGCCTCTCCATTCTTCTCCTTCATGTTTCTTATCCGGTGATTCTCATGAAGATTCTAACGGAGCTTCAAGTTATCATTCTTCATTGTTTTCTTCTCCGGTGGATTCAATTCAAGCTTTGTCGATCATATCTTTTCCTCATTTCAAATGCTTTCTCATGCCGGTGTAACTCTTAATCACTCTTCGTGTGCTATTCAATTTTTCCGGAGTGCTGAAGATGCCCCAGGAGATTCGTGTTTTCATTCCTAATCCGTTCAAGCTATTTGGAGATTATTATCTCATTCTAGCCATTTAATTCAACCGGCGCAATCTATCTTTTAAATCATTCAACGGTGTATCCTTTGAGTGGCCCCATAACCCACAGGTCTTTTTCCAGGATCTTACCTGACTCTTCTAATTTTTGCGGAGTTATTCTCAAATTCATTTCAAAGTTTGACGTAAGAATGAGTTATCATCAGTCAAATGCCTTCTCCAAGATCTTTCAAATTCTTTTCATCGTTGATTCAACCTTTCCAATTTTCATTCCGGAGTGCCTCAACAATTCATGGTGGTGTTTCTCGTCGTCATTCTCGGATTTTGAAGACCGAAGAAGAGTTTTCCCTTAAATCTTTCTCCATTCTCTTCAAGATTCATGGTTCTAGCTTGATGTCATCCTCTCATAATTGTTTTCGATTGTGAGAATAATTTTCACCCATCCGGAGCATTGCAGGAGTCTTTTCAGTTTCATTCTCCGGAGCCCATCATCTCCGAATTATTCATTCTTAGCTTTCAGCTCTTGTTCTCAAATTCTTACCGGTGCATCATTCAAGTATTCTCTAATCAGTTCATGTTCTCTTCGTTCTCATGTATCTAAATTCTAGCAAGCATATTCGTTCATTTGTTAATTCTTCCCGGTGTTTCTTTATCTTTTCTTCGTCCATTTTAAATTCTTACGGTGGTTATTCCAAGACTCTTCTTCCTTCGTTTATCATATCAATTGTGACACTCCAAAAAAAAATTCATTTGGGTTTTTTGCAAAATCCTTGCTGGAGTTTCCTTGAAACTTGAGGCTTTCAGTAAAACAACCTTCTTAAAATTTCCTTTTCCTTGACTAGGGTTTTTCTGTTTTCTCCTTCAAGCCCTGGGTTTGACCTTCTTAAAAACTCCTTCTCTCTATTGTTTCCCTTCTCAGATTTTTATTTGGAGTTTTCTTTTTAAGAAAAACTCTATGAAAAAGATTTGGGATTTTCATTCTATTGAAAACCATCCATGACCTTGTATCTTGCCCATGAGGCAAAACCACTCCAACATCTTCACCCCTCCTTGTCAACAACTCAAATTCCCTATCCCAACTCATCCAAACAAGTTTTGGATTTTATTTTATCTCTCAAATATTTTCTGTCAATTATTTTGAGCCTGATGGATTTTCAAAGCAAGTACCCTTTTCCATTTGAGATTTGACTTCAAACCAACTCTACTGGCTAGTCCTTTGCACCCACAACCCAGAACCATCTTGATCCACTCATCTTCTTTTCAAATTTTTCAACTTACACTCCCTGCAAGTTTGGACCAGATTTGTCAAATTTGGCGAAATTCATATCTACACTTCTCCAAAAATTCCACCAAAAATCAGGCAGCCTACTAGAGCAATGAGAAGTCACTCCACCAAAAATCAGCCCAAGGAAAAATCCCTACATGCCTGGATCATTCTGTCGAACACCTTGCATGCACTGTCCAAACACATTCAGCAAATTAAGTCTTCAGTGTTGATTTCTTCAGATCATCTTCAGTCACGCGCACACAGTGCCCTTGGCACGTTGCTCGCCGCCTGGTCTGCGTGTCCAGAGCCCCGCACGCGCGCTTGGCTTCTTCCTGGCGTCGGTGGCGCTCTGACCCGACCGCGCCGGCGTGTCCCGCGGCGGCTGAACCGCCGTGGCAGCCAACAGGGAGCAGAATGGCGGCTCAACGCCGTTCCGCGCCGCACAGCCCCGCTGATGGCTCCTCGTGTCCACCTCCACGCCAGCACACACATGCAGCACAGCCGTCGTGGCGCGGCACGCACAGAGCGTGCTCTCTGCCGCCGATGGACCCGCGCCGCCCCGTTCCGTCGAGCTCCACCTCAGCAAGCTTAAACCAACGCCGTTGGCTCCAAAATGGACTCCGCGAACCTCCACGACGGTGCTCAACTCCTAAACTCCCCCGACCAAGCACTGCACCACCGTAATCACTCACCGGAGAACGCCTTTCTCGGCCACCGCCTCGGATCGCCTATAAAAGGAGACCCCGAGCCCTTCCGCGAGCACGCACCACCCCTACACTCCACTAACGCCGTGCCAGGTCACTGGGAGGACCTCGAGGAGGTCTCCTCCCCCGACTCCGGCCACCCCGCTCCGCCACGGCCTCCAGCTCGATTCGCTCCGGTGAGGCCGTCTCTGGCGCCCAAACTCCGTCCATCTCCCTCTCTAGCTACCAGATTCTTAACCCCCTCCTCAATTTGATCAGTGCAGCTCTCTCCGGCGACCTCCAACCACGCCCGAACCGCCGTCCGCCGGAGCAGGGGCCACCGCCGACGTGGTGCTTCCCGGCAACCACCTCGACCACCATCCAACGCGGAATGGCACCCTGAGCACGGAGGTAACCTCCGATCTCTCTGCCTCGCCGTGGATCGCCGCCGGCGACCACCGCGGCTCTCGGGCGCCAGCGAGCCCGACCCGCCTCTTTTAAATTTTAAACCTGACAGATGGGACCCGCCTGTCAGCTTCTCTGTCTTTTCTATTCGAATCGTTTTCTGAAAACGCCTTCGGGCAAAATACGCTTTCTCCATTGCGCTTGCGCATTTCCTATCGAACCGTTTTCTGTTTTCTCAGTTAGAACCCTGGAAAGTTTCTGTTTCATTACAGATGAGTCCCTGGGCAAAAACCCTTATAACTTTTTATCAGAAGCATATTTTTGAGTGATTCTTTTTCTGTTCTCTTCAAAATTTTGTCTAGTTTTTTATCAGATTTATTTGAAAAATATTTGCAATACTTTTTCTGCACCTCTCGGTATTCACGTTAGCGCGTATGTTTTCTCTGTACCGTAGATACCGACGGAGGCGACGGGGCCGCAAACTTCACCGAGCTAGGCTCCGACTACTCTGAACCAGGCAAGCATGTTCGAACTTTGGATATGATGAGTGTATTGGCATGGTTGCATGTAGACAGTTTCATGGCATGCGTGGAGCATACCGATGAACCGTTCGTTATGCATTGTTGGGGCAAGTAAGCCCGATGATTTCACACGTCGATGGACGTGAGTATGTAAGGCCATGTGTTGGCATGAAGATGGGTAAGATGGCAGTGTTGTAGCATGCCAGTCTTAGGCCATGCAAGTTATCTTCAGTACCAACCCGTATCGGTTGGTTCATATCCATTCCCTTTCCCTGTACTACCACATGTTTCCCGAAAGGGGTATGGTTTAGTAAGTCGCAAACCGCTTTCTTGGTACACACCAAAAAGAGAGGCCGGGATGCTGGTTCCATGGCCCTGGATTAAAGCCAGGCATCCGGTCAGGGGGCATGGGTGTTTCCGGTTGGGACCGAGAGGGGGGCACCCCTTAGAGCGCGCGTATATAAATTTGATCCCATGCTATTCGAGATTGTGATCTCCCCGTCTCAATAGTTTTTCTTGGACGATGTTGAGGGTGATTCCTGGCATCGAAGAGTTGGATGGGTGTGTACTAGGTTGCTGTGTTTACTTCTGAAATACCGTAACGGAACTAGTCCTAGTGACTACGGAAATCCGTCGACTGTGGAAAATTTTTGTACAAACTCTGTAGAGCTCTATATCCTTAAATCATCTTATCTATTTCCAAGTTCCCTGCTAACAGTCATGTGCCAGTTTGGTGACAGCTTTCCCGGTGGGACGCATGAGCTCTAAGACCGGTTAAATGTTTATTCTTGTGGATGGACTAACCCGTTTAATTCCATGAGTTGATTATACTTATGATGAGTACATTATTTCCTTATCAGTTAAAAGCCCTTTATGTGGTGTCGCTCAGACGCCCGACTGTGGCATTTCTTTTAAAGCCCTTTATGTGGTGTCGCTCAGACGCCCGACTGTGGCATTTCTTTTAAAGCCCTTTATGTGGTGTTGCTCAGACGCCCGATTGTGGCATTATTATTTCGCATTTTCCGCTCGAGGAGTCTTTCAGACACTCGTTTGGCACCAGTATTATTATTCCGCATTTTCCGCTCGAGGAGTCTTTCAGACACTCGTTTGGCACCAGTATTATTATTCAGTATTTTCCGCTCGAGGAGTCTTTCAGACACTCGTTTGGCACCCAGCATTATCACTTCTATGTCTGATCGTACTGGTTATTTATCCATGTATCTCATGTTGGCATTTGTTATATCTTATGTCCGAACTGTCTTGCGAGTACTTTCAAAGTACTCACTGGCTTGTTGATTTGGCCAGATGCTGACGAAGGTGATCTCATGGATGAAGAGTTCGATAGCGAAACCGACGCCTAGAGGAGTCCCAGTCAGTCTTGTGCAACCCTGGAGTTGGTCACTGTTTCATATCCGCTTCCGCTACCCTAATAAATTCTTCGAGCTTCACCTCGACGCTCGATGGGATGTTAGTTTGAGAATCCCATAACCACTCCCACTGTGTTACTCCACCTCTACCTTTTTGCGAGTCAGTAGTATGCCACCACTCCCTGGTGTCATTATTCGCCTTTATGTATAATTATTGGCACGCTTGTAATAAATTGTTGAGCATCGTCAGCTCAACCCTGTAATATATTTATGCTACTGGCTTATTGTATCAAAAGTTTGTCTGCCAGTGAGGAGGTTTTATCTCAAACTGGGTTCTAAAGATTGGTTCCTCAATAAATATTTTATTGGGAAAACCGGTCGTGACAAGCTTGGTACCAGAGCCAGGCTGACTGTAGGAAGCCACTAGGTGCGATCGCTAATCGGTTATGAGCATGATAGAGCTTATTCATGTCTTTACAATAGTAGTCATTTTTCTGACAGTCAGCATATATTTATGATCTGACCATTCAGGATTTTTGCCTACTTTTGTAGATGGCCGACCGCAGCTGCGAGTCTTAGACCTTCGCCAACGTACCCGATGGGTTCGTCAAGCTTCTCTCCTTCGTCGTTCAGGTCACGATGGGGCCGTCTGTGCGCCCAGTCATCACTCTCTGTCAGCACAGAGTCAACGACAGTCTGACTATGCACCAGGCCGCAGTGCAGTTCAAGGGAGGGCGTGGTGATCTACGCCGCTTCCGATTCTTGGGGAGAGCCATGCCTTCGGAGAAGCATGCCATCCAGATGGCAGCCCGCGAGGCGATAGCTCGTCTCAGGGATGCCCTTCCCGCGATGAAGGCTCGTCGCTACCGCTACCTACCTTGCCATGTGCCCTACACCTGTCACTACGCATTCTCCTGCCACAGAGGAGAACGGGACGAGGCTTTCGAGATGCTTATTGAGTATCTCCGGGCCTTGGAGGCAGCCTTCGACAACTTGGTGGATGACTTTGTGGCCGCCCGCATGGACTCAGTCCACGGTTGTGCCGCCAACAGGAGGGAGCTCCTGCCCACCGCACCGCCACTGACTTTCGTCTCGTCCTCTGCATCCCATGCTCGTGCTCGTCGCCTGCCTACCACCGAGGAGTTCAACCAGGTCATTGCGCCCACTCCAGCACGCACTGCTCCGCCACTCGCACCAACTCCAATACGTGTCGTTCCGCCCCTGGCACCCGCTCCATCTACTCGGCGCAGTACTACTCACATGGAGCCTATCAACGAGGAAGTCGAGTCCCCGGCTTCGCTACGCCTCACCCTTGGCAGGGCCAAAGACGTCGTCAACATCTCCGACTGAGTACGCGTAGCCGCCATGCGTTGCATCGCCATGTAAGAGGTTGTGAGAAGTAGCTTGTTTGCGCATCATGTAGGATCTGGAGAAGTGCACTAGCCTAAATAACATGTCAGGATGATGTACGCATATCCTGAGTGATGTATTGTATAATTATCGCCGCGTGTAAGATACGTAATGATGCAGTCCTTCTGTATGCGCAAATAAATTTGTTTTTCCTTGAGTATCTTGGTTTTTAAAAATTTTATTTGTCAACCTCGTGCATTTTGGGTTTTATCTTTGCAACCCTCCCATTTTTCTTATGGTGTTATAAATACATCCCCAGAGTGAAAGATGTCTCGTCCTTGGACTCGCTCCATGCCCACTCCACCAGAGGAAGATTATGGCAACCAACCGGGCAACAACTTTGCACGAGGGCAGTCAAGTCAACACTATAATACTCAATCAGGCAACAATTTTACTCGAGGTCAGACAAGTCAACAGGACAGTGAAACGGCACTTTCCCAAATGTGCCGCCTTTATGAACAGAGTCAGCAACAACATCGGGAAATGATGAACCAAGTCATTAACATGGGAAATCACCATGGGCAGTATCCGCAGCATTCCAAGCTATCTGAGCTACAGAAGACACGTCCCCCAACATTTTCTCATACTGACAAGCCACTTGATGCCGAAAACTGGCTTCGCGATATGGAGAGAAACTTAATTATTGCAAAATGCTCAGACCCAGAAAAGGTACTGTACGCACCGCATTATCTCACGGGAGCAGCCGCATCCTGGTGGGAAAATTTTCTGCACATGCATCCCAACGAAAATGATATAACATGGGATGATTTCAAGGAAGGTTTCCGTGGCGCGCATATTCCTAAGAGTATTATGAAAATCAAAAAAAGAGAGTTCGATGACCTCAAGCAAAGGAGCATGACAGTGTCAGATTACAACAACCAATTTACTCTATTATCCCGCTACGCCAACGAAGAGCGTATGACTGAAAGCAAGAAAATGGAGAAGTTCCTTGACGGCCTAGCACCCGCGCTTAAATGCCAACTGGTCATACACACTTTCCCAGATTTTAAGACGCTGGTGGATAAAGCCATTACTCTGGAAAATGAAAGACGCAGTTTGGATGATATCCGCAAGCGAAAAAGGGACCAGACTAACCATGCTCGCAATCACCGAAGTAAGATCGATTTTCAGAAGGGTGGGACGCACAAATCATCATCCAACGTCTCACGCCCAACCAGGAATTTTCATGCTAGGGACAAGGAGTTCACCTATCGCCCAGGTGTTACTTGTTACGCCTGTGGAGAAGAAGGACACTATGCCAAGCAGTGTCCCAAGCCAAGAAGCTCAGCACCAAAGCCGAACAACGGCAACAATAATTCAGCGCCCAAGCGAAACAACTTCAATCCCAACAATAACCACAGGAAAGGTCATCTGAACCACGTGACCAAAGAGGAGGCACAAAATGCTCCAGATATCGTACTCGGTACGTTCCCTGTCAACACAATACCTGCAACGGTTTTGTTTGATTCTGGAGCTTCTCACTCTTTTATTTCGAAAAGTTTTGCTTCGCAAAATAATTTTTCGATGCTTCCTTTGGAGAAATCCATGATCATCAAGTCCCCTGGAATTCAGCAAGTTACTCAGAATTACTGTCAGGATGTGATTATTGAGTTCAAAGGATTGAAGTTTCACGCCAATCTCATTGTGTTGAAAAATAAAGGACTAGATATCATCCTAGGGATGGACTGGTTAACCACCAACAAAGGTTTCATTGATTGTTTCAATCGGACCGTGATTCTCACACACCACCATGGTAAGACAATAAGAGTATCCGCCAAAGAAAGGGAAATGCCCAGACAACCAAGACTGAACAAGGTGGACATTTCTGAATTAAACAGGGTTCCAGTAGTACGTGAATTTCCAGACGTATTTCCCGAAGAGCTACCAGGCATGCCACCCGACCGAGAGATAGAGTTCAGCATTGAGCTAGCACCAGGAACCACCCCCATATACAAGAAACCATACAGAATGGCACCATCCGAGTTGGTTGAACTGAAGAAACAAATAAAGGAATTGCTTGACAAGGGATACATTCGAGCCAGTTCCTCACCATGGGGATCACCAATTTTGTTTGCCAAAAAGAAAGATGGAACACTGCGATTGTGTATTGACTACCGAGCACTCAACATGGTCACAATCAAGAACAAATACCCGATGCCAAGAATAAATGATTTATTCGATCAACTCGCTAAGGCCAAGGTATTCTCAAAAATCGACCTAAGGTCAGGATACCATCAATTAAAAGTACGAATAGAAGATATCCCCAAGACAGCCTTCACCTCCAGATATGGGCTGTATGAGTTCACAGTAATGCCTTTTGGATTAACAAATGCCCCTGCATATTTTGTTCACCTCATGAACAAAGTATTTATGAAGTTTATGGACAAGTTCGTTGTGGTATTCATCGACGATATTTTAGTATACTCCAAGACACCAGAAGAACACGCTGAACATCTCAGAATTGTACTAGGAGAACTCAGGAAACACCAATTGTACGCCAAGTTCAGCAAGTGTGAATTTTGGCTAAGGCAAGTAGGCTTTCTAGGCCACGTGCTAACCCAAGACGGGATCGCCGTGGACCCAGAGAAAGTCAAGGTCGTACTTGGCTGGAAGTCACTAGCCAGTGTAACAGACAAACGGAGTTTCTTGGGAATGGCAGGATATTACCGCAGATTTATTGAGGGATTCTCCACCATAGCCAAGCCAATGACGCAATTGCTCAAGAAAGATAAGAAATTTGAATGACAGAAGCCTGTGAGAAAAGTTTCCAAGAGCTAAAACGGAAATTAACAACAGCACCAGTATTGATTGTGCCGGACATACGCAAGAATTTTGAAGTATTTTGTGACGCGTCCAGGAAGGGACTCGGATGCGTATTAATGCAAGAAGGCAAGGTTGTCGCATACGCTTCAAGGCAACTTCGCAAGCATGAGGAAAACTATCCCACTCATGACTTAGAAATGGCAGCAGTTATTCATGCACTCAAGGAATGGAGGCACTTCCTACTTGGAAATCGATGTGAAATATATACGGACCATAAAAGTCTCAAATATATTTTCACACAGCCAGAGCTGAATTTAAGGCAACGACGCTGGTTGGAGCTAGTAAAGGATTATGATGTCGGAATCCGCTATCATCCTGGAAAAGCAAATGTAGTAGCCGATGCTCTTAGTCGGAACCCCAGCGCCAACCACAACAATCTGCCCAACTTAAGACCCGAATTCCAACAGGAATTTGCCAGACTCAACTTGTTGATGATAGCAGAAGGCACCATAACAAACTTGGAGATACAGCCCAACCTTGTGACAAGAATCAAAGAAGCCCAGCCCGGTCACCCCAGCATTGAAGGTATCAAAAGAAAGGTGAGTATGGGCAAGACCTCGGAATTCACCATAGACGAAGAAGGGACACTATGGTACGGAAACAGACTCTGCGTACCGGACGTAGAAGACCTCAAACGGCAAATTCTAGCTGAAGCCCACACCGCTCCATATTCGATCCACCCTGGAGGAACCAAGATGTATAAGGATATCCAAGAAGGATTTTGGTGGCATGGTATGAAAAGGGACATAGCCACCTTCATTGCATGCTGCGACTCTTGTCAACGTATAAAGGCCGAACATCAGAGACCAGCTGGACTACTGCAACCAAATAAAATACCTGAGTGGAAATGGGATGAAATAGGGATGGATTTCATTGTCGGACTACCTCGATCACGACACGGGAATGATGCCATATGGGTTATCACCGACAGATTGACTAAGGTGGCACATTTCATTCCAGTAAAGACGACCCACACCACTCAGAAGCTTGCCGAAATATATCTCTCTCGCATAGTTTGTCTGCACGGTGTCCCGAAGACTATAATATCCGACAGAGGAACACAGTTCGTCTCAAGATTCTGGGAGCAGTTACAACAGGCCCTAGGAACTCAACTAGCCTTCAGCACGGCATACCACCCTCAGACAGATGGACAAACAGAACGGGTAAACCAGATTTTAGAGGACATGCTGAGAGCATGTGTCCTCACCTACGGAGCCAGTTGGGAAGACAGCCTGCCATACGCCGAGTTCGCATACAACAACAGTCATCAGGCCAGCCTGCAAATGGCACCATTTGAAGCCTTGTATGGGCGAAGATGTCGTACCCCGTTAAATTGGTCAGAGACCGGAGACAGCCGTATCTTCGGCCCAGACGTGCTCAAGGAAGCCGAGGAAAAGGTCCAGTTAATCAGAGATCGACTCAAGACCGCCCAAAGCCGACAAAAGAGTTATTACGATCAGAAACATCGTGGGGTCAACTTCGAACCAGGTGAATTCGTGTACCTACGAGTGTCACCTATGAGGGGGTTGCAACGATTCAAAATTAAGGGAAAGCTAGCGCCAAGATTCATCGGGCCATTCGGTATATTGGCACGGAAAGGCGCAGTGGCATACCAACTAGACCTACCTGAGGAACTGTCAGATATCCACAACGTGTTCCACGTATCGCAATTGAGGAAATGCGTGAGCAACCCAGAGAAACAAGTATCCCATGAGAACATAGACGTACAGCCAGACCTCACTTATCGGGAACACCCAGTAAAGATATTAGAGGAGTCTGAAAGGAGGACCCGACAGAAAACCATCAAATTTTTCAAAGTTCAGTGGAGTAATCACACCGAAAGTGAAGCAACATGGGAAAGAGAGGATTTTCTTCGAGCAGAGCATCCACACTTATTTAAGGATCAACTGAAATCTCGGGGACGAGATTTTTCCTAAGGGGCTAGGTGTTGTGACACTCCAAAAAAAAAATTTCATTTGGGTTTTTTGCAAAATCCTTGCTGGAGTTTCCTTGAAACTTGAGGCTTTCAGTAAACAACCTTCTTAAAATTTCCTTTTCCTTGACTAGGGTTTTTCTGTTTTCTCCTTCAAGCCCTGGGTTTGACCTTCTTAAAAACTCCTTCTCTCTATTGTTTCCCTTCTCAGATTTTTATTTGGAGTTTTCTTTTTAAGAAAAACTCTATGAAAAAGATTTGGGATTTTCATTCTATTGAAAACCATCCATGACCTTGTATCTTGCCCATGAGGCAAAACCACTCCAACATCTTCACCCCTCCTTGTCAACAACTCAAATTCCCTATCCCAACTCATCCAAACAAGTTTTGGATTTTATTTTATCTCTCAAATATTTTATGTCAATTATTTTGAGCCTGATGGATTTTCAAAGCAAGTACCCTTTTCCATTTGAGATTTGACTTCAAACCAACTCTACTGGCTAGTCCTTTGCACCCACAACCCAGAACCATCTTGATCCACTCATCTTCTTTTCAAATTTTTCAACTTACACTCCCTGCAAGTTTGGACCAGATTTGTCAAATTTGGCGAAATTCATATCTACACTTGTCCAAAAATTCCACCAAAAATCAGGCAACCTACTAGAGCAATGAGAAGTCACTCCACCAAAAATCAGCCCAAGGAAAAATCCCTACATGCCTGGATCATTCTGTCGAACACCTTGCATGCACTGTCCAAACACATTCAGCAAATTAAGTCTTCAGTGTTGATTTCTTCAGATCATCTTCAGTCACGCGCACACAGTGCCCTTGGCACGTTGCTCGCCGCCTGGTCTGCGTGTCCAGAGCCCCGCACGCGCGCTTGGCTTCTTCCTGGCGTCGGTGGCGCTCTGACCCGACCGCGCCGGCGTGTCCCGCGGCGGCTGAACCGCCGTGGCAGCCAACAGGGAGCAGAACGGCGGCTCAACGCCGTTCCGCGCCGCACAGCCCCGCTGATGGCTCCGCGTGTCCACCTCCACGCCAGCACACGCATGCAGCACAGCCATCGTGGCGCAGCACGCACAGAGCATGCTCTCTGCCGCCGATGGACCCGCGCCGCCCCGTTCCGTCGAGCTCCACCTCAGCAAGCTTAAACCAACGCCGTTGGCTCCAAAATGGACTCCGCGAACCTCCACGACGGTGCTCAACTCCTAAACTCCCCCGACCAAGCACTGCACCACCGTAATCACTCGCCGGAGAACGCCGTTCTCGGCCACCGCCTCGGATCGCCTATAAAAGGAGACCCCGAGCCCTTCCGCGAGCACGCACCACCCCTACACTCCACTAACGCCGTGCCAGGTCACTGGGAGGACCTCGAGGAGGTCTCCTCCCCCGACTCCGGCCACCCCGCTCCGCCACGGCCTCCAGCTCGATTCGCTCCGGTGAGGCCGTCTCTGGCGCCCAAACTCCGTCCATCTCCCTCTCTAGCTACCAGATTCTTAACCCCCTCCTCAATTTGATCAGTGCAGCTCTCTCCGGCGACCTCCAACCACGCCCGAACCGCCGTCCGCCGGAGCAGGGGCCACCGCCGACGTGGTGCTTCCCGGCAACCACCTCGACCACCATCCAACGCGGAATGGCACCCTGAGCACGGAGGTAACCTCCGATCTCTCTGCCTCGCCGTGGATCGCCGCCGGCGACCACCGCGGCTCTCGGGCGCCAGCGAGCCCGACCCGCCTCTTTTAAATTTTAAACCTGACAGATGGGACCCGCCTGTCAGCTTCTCTGTCTTTTCTATTCGAATCGTTTTCTGAAAACGCCTTCGGGCAAAATACGCTTTCTCCATTGCGCTTGCGCATTTCCTATCAAACCGTTTTCTGTTTTCTCAGTTAGAACCCTGGAAAGTTTCTGTTTCATTACAGATGAGTCCCTGGGCAAAAACCCTTATAACTTTTTATCAGAAGCATATTTTTGAGTGATTCTTTTTCTGTTCTCTTCAAAATTTTGTCTAGTTTTTTATCAGATTTATTAGAAAAATATTTGCAATACTTTTTCTGCACCTCTCGGTATTCACGTTAGCGCGTATGTTTTCTCTGTACCGTAGATACCGACGGAGGCGACGGGGCCGCAAACTTCACCGAGCTAGGCTCCGACTACTCTGAACCAGGCAAGCATGTTCGAACTTTGGATATGATGAGTGTATTGGCATGGTTGCATGTAGACAGTTTCATGGCATGCGTGGAGCATACCGATGAACCGTTCGTTATGCATTGTTGGGGCAAGTAAGCCCGATGATTTCACACATCGATGGACGTGAGTATGTAAGGCCATGTGTTGGCATGAAGATGGGTAAGATGGCAGTGTTGTAGCATGCCAGTCTTAGGCCATGCAAGTTATCTTCAGTACCAACCCGTATCGGTTGGTTCATATCCATTCCCTTTCCCTGTACTACCACATGTTTCCCGAAAGGGGTATGGTTTAGTAAGTCGCAAACCGCTTTCTTGGTACACACCAAAAAGGAGAGGCCGGGATGCTGGTTCCATGGCCCTGGATTAAAGCCAGGCATCCGGTCAGGGGGCATGGGTGTTTCCGGTTGGGACCGAGAGGGGGGCACCCCTTAGAGCGCGCGTATATAAATTTGATCCCATGCTATTCGAGATTGTGATCTCCCCGTCTCAATAGTTTTTCTTGGACGATGTTGAGGGTGATTCCTGGCATCGAAGAGTTGGATGGGTGTGTACTAGATTGCTGTGTTTACTTCTGAAATACCGTAACGGAACTAGTCCTAGTGACTACGGAAATCCGTCGACTGTGGGAAATTTTTGTACAAACTCTGCAGAGATCTATATCCTTAAATCATCTTATCTATTTCCAAGTTCCCTGCTAACAGTCATGTGCCAGTTTGGTGACAGCTTTCCCGGTGGGACGCATGAGCTCTAAGACCGGTTAAATGTTTATTCTTGTGGATGGACTAACCCGTTTAATTCCATGAGTTGATTATACTTATGATGAGTACATTATTTCCTTATCAGTTAAAAGCCCTTTATGTGGTGTCGCTCAAACGCCCGACTGTGGCATTTCTTTTAAAGCCCTTTATGTGGTGTCGCTCAGACGCCCGACTGTGGCATTTCTTTTAAAGCCCTTTATGTGGTGTCGCTCAGACGCCCGATTGTGGCATTATTATTTCGCATTTTCCGCTCGAGGAGTCTTTCAGACACTCGTTTGGCACCAGTATTATTATTCCGCATTTTCCGCTCGAGGAGTCTTTCAGACACTCGTTTGGCACCAGTATTATTATTCAGTATTTTCCGCTCGAGGAGTCTTTCAGACACTCGTTTGGCACCCAGCATTATCACTTCTATGTCTGATCGTACTGGTTATTTATCCATGTATCTCATGTTGGCATTTGTTATATCTTACGTCCGAACTGTCTTGCGAGTACTTTCAAAGTACTCACTGGCTTGTTGATTTGGCCAGATGCCGACGAAGGTGATCTCATGGATGAAGAGTTCGATAGCGAAACCGACGCCTAGAGGAGTCCCAGTCAGTCTCGTGCAACCCTGGAGTTGGTCACTGTTTCATATCCGCTTCCGCTACCCTAATAAATTCTTCGAGCTTCACCTCGACCCTCGATGGGATGTTAGTTTGAGAATCCCATAACCACTCCCACTGTGTTACTCCACCTCTACCTTTTTGCGAGTCAGTAGTATGCCACCACTCCCTGGTGTCATTATTCGCCTTTATGTATAGTTATTGGCACGCTTGTAATAAATTGTTGAGCATCGTCAGCTCAACCCTGTAATATATTTATGCTACTGGCTTATTGTATCAAAAGTTTGTCTGCCAGTGAGGAGGTTTTATCTCAAACTGGGTTCTAAAGATTGGTTCCTCAATAAATATTTTATTGGGAAAACCGGTCGTGACATCAATGCATTCGTGCTTTCCAAATTCTACCGGTGGATTGAAGACCTTCTCAAGTGGAGCTATATCTATCTTCATCCTTGCTACGAGAATAAGTAGTATGCCAAATCCGTGTATTGTCATCAATTTAAATTGGTGAAGGATACGCATAATGTAATTCTTATTCTTTTTTCATCCAAGTGTTTAATTCCTTATTCCGGACATTCATCAAAATTCTTGATTTCAATTGTTTCATCTTGTCTTCCTCGGAGTTCCAAGCTCTCGCAATTATATCACCACGGAGATCCATCTAAATCATCGCAAGGCTTCACCTTGTGTTTTCAATTTCTCTTTCTTTCTATCATCCTTTTGTTTACGGGAGTTCTTCATGGAGGCTCTACATGGTGGTTCGTCAAGGATTCTTTTCATTCCTCAATTGTTCTTCAAGATTTCTCTTGAAGTTAAGATCCGCCAAGCTGTACTCTAAAATAAACATGGTGTTCAACACATGTTTTGTTTTGTGGAGTCCAAGCATTCTTCATCTTGCATTCTGAAGTGCATTCTTTCTACCTTATCTTTGAGATGGCGTTATATCACTCTTGACAATTTTCATTCATGTTTCGTGATTCATATGTTGTCAAGAATGAGGTATTTTAAATCCATCAATCTCTTTGTTGGAGTCATCTTGGGATATATTTCACCTAAAGCCTTCCATTGGGAATTTGTGGTGCTTATCAATGTTCCAAGTTATCTCTCTATCATATCGGTGAAGAAGTTTTTCATCTCTTTGGTGCTCTCAAACCAATCATTTGTTTCTGTTGGTGGCAGAATCTCACCTCATAATTTTGAGATGGTTTCCATAAGCCCACTACAAGTTTATCCTTTCGTTGTTGGTTTTCCAACAACTCCATTTTAACCTTCTTGGAAGGATTCTTTCCAAATTCAATTGTGGTTGAAGTTGTCATTATCTTCTCCGTTCTTTTCTTCCAACCATCTAACTTCCATTCTGTCATTCCGGAGGCATTGTGATGTTGCTCTCTTCCACCCATCATATTATTTTGTCAAGATCATGTCATTTAACTTGCTTATCGACTTTCATCTTATCAAGTTTTCCTTCTTTCTTTCAGTCGGAGTGCTGTCCAAATTATATCATTCTTATTCTTTCTCTATCTAGTTTTAATCGGAGTGGTTTCAATATCTATCTTATCACTAAACCTCTTGGTTCTCGTCGTATCCCAGGTTCCTCTTATCTAACGGACTGTTTTCCACTTCGTTCATCTTCATTGTATTCCTTTTTCTCTCAATTTGTTCAACCTCGCAAGGTTCATTGGTTTCACCCGTTTGTCAAAGAAGCAACTTAGTTTTACCTCTTCCTCTTCCGCTTCTCTCCGGTGCCATCCTAGATCTCGGGACGAGATCCTCTCGTAGTGGTGGAGTGTTGTGACGCCCCGAGACCGACGCCTCAGAAGACTTCCATATCTTTGTGATCACCGTGTGTTTCATTTGTGCTTGCTCTTTTCTTTTTTGCATTGCATCATGTCATCATGCCATCAATTTCTCAAACCAACTAAAACTCAAACAAATTGCATGGGTCTTTGATCCATTTAAATCGAGGGAATTCACTTGTGATTTCTCTTTATAACATATTAAAGCCTATCAATATTATTAGAGAGCTATATTAAATATTCCATTTTTGGAATCATCCATAACACACGTGTAAAACATTTTCCATGTCTATTCCTCTTCGAGTTTGACCTTCATACCTTGCCTATATTTCTTTCTCTCTTTTATCGAGGCTCCACTAAAAATCTCAGCCCATTTAGAGTCCTTTCGAAGGGGTTTCAAAATTCAAACATGTTGCATGAAATTCAACATGTGCGAATCTATTGTTCTCCAAAAATCCTCTTGCCATTTTATTTAAGCTCCTCATATTTTTGCGAGTCCGCGAAAATTATCCCCATGCCCAGATTCCACACCTAACTTATCTTTCTTTTCTTTCTCTTTTTCTGTTTTGTTTTAAATGGAAAAAAGGAGAGAGAGAAGAGAGCCTGCAGCCAGGCCGGCCCATTTGCGTCATGCCCATCCAGCCCACCTAAACCTATAACCCTAGCCCGATCGCTCCCTTCCCCCGTTTCCCTCTCGCGCCGCCAGGGACGCAACCCCAGCGCCCGATCCCTTCTCTCCCGATCCCCTCATCCTCTTGCCTCCCTCTCCTCCCTCGCTCCGCCTGACGCCATGGACGACGACCTCCTCAAGTCCGGTCCGCCCCGCGCCGCCTCCCTCCATTCCTGGCTGCCCCACGACCCTGTGTCCCTGTCGAAGCCCGCGCCAAGTCCCTCACAAGCCTCCGCCCGGATCAGGCCGTCCCCGCGTCGTCCTTGTCGCCAAGTTCATCGCCCCGTCTCCTGGCGCCGGCCCCGCCGCCAAGATCTGCCCCGTGCCCGAGCACCTCCTACCACGAGCTCCACCTCCCATGGCCACGAGCTGCCGCCCTGTTGCATCGCTCGCTCGCCCGTGCCATGGTTGCTCGCCTCGGGACCCACCTCCTCGCCATCTCCTCTGCGCCCATGGGACTCGACGCCCTTGCTGCTGCCGCTAGGACCCCATCTCAAGGCCAGGGACACCCTGCCTGCTGCGCACCATGGCTCCTGGAGCTCCACCCGTGACGAGCATCTTCTCCTTCGTATCCTCCTTGGACGTATACACCAAGTACCCTGGACCGCCAAGTTCGTCTACTGCCATCGAAGTGTACGACTACACGACGCCCGCCGAGTTCGACGAGGCTCGCCGCCCGAACAACTACCGCCGACGCGTACCTCTCCGTCACCGTGGCTTTCGTCAAGTTCAACGGTGAACCCCGGAGTCCTCGGATCCGTCAAGTCCGTCTACGAACCGTGAACAACTACCGTCGACGTGAAAACATGTACCACTACCGTCGCCCAAGACCCGTGTACCACTACTTCGATCAAGTTCGACTACCTTCGCCTGTACCACTACTTCCACTACCGTCGCGAGAACGACTACTTCCACTACTACCGTCGCGGAACAACTACTTCCTCTACTTCCCTCGACGACCCGTGAACGACTACTTCCTCTCCGAATCGGTCCGCTTTGAAAATGCACGCTTCGAAGGTATAACCGCCGAGAACGATTGCCGTGGAACGAATGCGTGTGTTATATGAGATGCTCGAGTTTTGCACCGTGATCGAATTGTCTCTTGCATGTTCCGACTCGTTTGCCATGCCGTCGTCCCGTGGGAACCCGGTATCCGGGATCACCCCACCATCATGCTCAACTCGCTTCCGCACACTTCTCTTTTGCACCGGCAACTCAATCGAGTTATCGGAACCGGAACGTTGCCGTGGCACCGTTTCGTTATCATTGCCGTGGCACCCTTTTCGTTTCCGCCACGATGACAAATGCCTCTTACCTTATCATGTCAACATTTTCTAAAAATTGCATAAATTACATATGTCATCCGCATCATAATAACAACATTTAAAATGCTTAAAAATGATGTTTGTTTAAACTTGCATAAATGCCATGTTAAAATGATTTATTTCATAACTAAATAACCGTAGCTCGGTTTTAAATAAACTTCATATGTAAATGGGGTGGAAAAATGCCTAGTTTAACATGGTGCACTTTATTTTGCTGTTTAACAACATTAAAATTATGTATAGGGAAGAACAGTACCAAATTCGAAATCTGCATATGAGGAGTTTCCGGAATTGTGGTTTGTTGTTCCGGCCTCATTTAAACTTGTCTAGATAGGTAGTTTTGTTGTGCTTCACCCCTTGCCATGTTAATCAACATTTAATATTGTTGGGTACATAAACAAGATCGAACTAAATATTTGTTGTGGTGTTTTGTCAATATGCAACTCGTTCCATATTGAGCTCCACTTAATTTGTAGTATTGTTTGTGCACTTTGCCATGCCATGCATATTTAAAATGGACATGCATCATTCTTGTTTGTGCATCATGCCATGTTTATGTGTTGGTTGTTTACTATGTGGTTTGTTTGTTTCTTTCCGGGTTGCTTCTCTCGTTAGCTTCGGTTTCGTTCCGGAGTTGTGAGGATTCGTTCGTCTACGTCCGTTTGTCTTCTTCATGGACTCATTCTTCTTCCTTGCGGGATCTCAGGCAAGATGACCATACCCTCGAAATCACTTCTATCTTTGCTTGCTAAATGCTCGCTCTTTTGCTATGCCTATGCTACGATGCCTACCACTTGCTTATCATGCCTCCCATATTGCCATGAACCTCTGACCTTTGTTACCCTTCCTAGCAAACCGTTGTTTGGCTATGTTACCGCTTTGCTCAGCCCCTCTTATAGCGTTGTTAGTTGCAGGTGAAGATGAAGTTTGTTCCTTGTTGGAACATGGAGATGTTGTTCCTTGTTGGAACATGTTTACTTGTTGGGATATCACAATATATCTTATTTAATTAATGCATCTATATACTTGGTAAAGGGTGGAAGGCTCGGCCTTATGCCTGGTGTTTTGTTCCACTCTTGCCGTCCTAGTTTCCGTCATATCGGTATTATGTTCCCAGATTTTGCGTCCCTAACGCGGTCGGGTGATTTATGGGACCCCCTTGACAGTTCGCTTTGAATAAGACTCCTCCAGCAAGGCCCAACATTGGTTTTACCATTTGCCTCACCTATGCCCTTTTATTTCCCTTGGGTTTCCGGAGCCCGAGGGTCATCTTTATTTTAGCCCCCCCGGGCCAGTTCTCCTTCGAGTGCTGGTCCAAACCGAGCGATGTTCGGCGCCCCCTGGGCAATCAGGGTCTATGCCAACCCGACGTCTTTCTCATCCGGTGTGCCCTAAGACCGAGATATGTGCAGCTCCTATCAGGATTTGTCGGCACATCCGGGCGGCTTTGCTGGACTTGTTTTATTACTGTCGAAATGTCTTGTAGTCGGGATTCCGAGACTGATCGGGTCTTCCCGGGGAGAAGGAATATCCTTCGTTGATCGCGAGAGCTTATCATGGGCTAAGTTGGGACACCCCTGCAGGGTTTGAACTTTCGAAAGCCGTGCCCGCGGTTATGTGGCAGATGGGAATTTCTTAATGTCCGGTTGTAGAAAACCCGAAGTTGATCTTAATTAAAATACACCAACCGCGTGTGTAACCGTGATGGTCTCTTCTTGGCGGGTTCCGGGAAGTGAACACGGTGTTGGAGTTATGCTTGACGTAAGTAGTTTCAGGATCACTTCTTGATCATAGTTGTTCGACCGTGCTTTTGCCTTTCTCTTCTCGCTCTCATTTGCGTATGTTAGCCACCATATATGCTAGTCGCTTGCTGCAGCTCCACCTCACTACCTTGTCCTACCTTTAAGCTTAAATAGTCTTGATCTCGCGGGTGTGAGATTGCTGAGTCCCCGTGACTCACAGATACTTCCAAAACCAGTTTGCAGGTGCCGATGAACCCGTGCAGGTGACGCACCCGAGCTCAAGGAGGAGTTCGATGAAGATCTTGTTCATTGTGTTGTTTCATTTCAGTTGATCAGTAGTGGAGCCCAGTCGGGACGATCGGGGATCTGTGTAGCATTTGGGGTAGTCTTCTTTTATTTTTGGTTCCGTAGTCGGACCTTGATTGTATCTGGTTGATGTAATGCTTTATTCATGTATTGTGTGAAGTGGCGATTGTAAGCCAACTATGTATCTCTTTCCCTTATGTATTACATGGGTTGTGTGAAGATTACCTCACTTGCGACATTGCTTTCAATGCGGTTATGTCTCTAAGTCGTGCTTCGACACGTGGGAGATATAGCCGCATCGAGGGCGTTACACGAGTCCCTTCCTCGCACGACCTAGGTCAAAACTTTAGAAGAAATTGTACTTGCATGTGGATACATCATACTATATTTTATAGATATGATATTCATACCAATAGAGGTACCGTTACGAATTCTGGCATCTAAGTCGCTCTTCTCTCCCCATCTCCATCTGGAAGTGTCGTCTGAGTTGCATTCCAACCCACCTTCTCAAGAGTCACCCAAGCTAGCAGTGGTGCTTCAAATCACAATAGGATGGTCCAAAGGTTGTACTGATTTCCCCTCCAAGCTTGAATTACTACCTCTGCCCCATTGGTGAAGATCAGGATTAAAATCAAGACGTTCGGCTAAGGAAAATTTGATGATAATGAGTATACCAATGAATAATTCACAAAAAAATACCCCAAAGTGGAGTTGTCACTCAAGTATAATAAAGGAAATACATTACTACTCCCTAGAGATTCCAATATGACATGCTCGTGTTTACAAAATACTGCATACGAATGACTAGTAGATAAGCTAGTGGCGGTGATACAAGAATTGTACTTCCAGAAAGAGCATTCCCTCCATAAGTGTTAACTCCAAGGACTTGTACCTCCTCTTCAACCTTGTCTTCTCATTTCAAGTATTTTGCAAATAATTTGAACATTCAAGTGGCTATCTTTTGTTTAGTACTCCCTCTGTTCCAAAATACTTGTTGTGGTTTTAGTTCAAATTTGAACTAAAATCATGTTATGTATTTTGAAACATAGGGGGTACATGATAATTCTTCTCTTTCATATGCTTAAGTACTTGATGACTGAGTGCAAAAGACAAAAATAGTCGGTTGATTTGTTGAACCACATTTGGTCTTCAGTCAACAAATCGGCTATGAAAGTAACACCATCTAGGGTTAACTGTCGAGGCATTGTTGGGTAAATAGGACAAAGTACTCATTCTACTTAAATACAATTATGTGTAGCTAAATGTCACAGTACGTGAACAACACATCTATATTGTCGAGGCATTATATATGAACTCTTATCTCCATTAGTTGTCATCATCACATTAGGGTTGTGATAGCCTTTTTCAAGGATCTTAGATGTCACCATACCTAAATGGAACATGTTCATGTAGCTTGACTATGTCTATGGGTCGAACCGTGACTACACGATGATCTATATCTTCTTGGATAGGCAATACATAATATTTTCACTCCACTTGTTATGTTCAAATTTATCTTTGGTTTGTTGATTGTCTAAAACAATTCATCAACCATTGTAGTGCACCTTCTGTATCTAAATGTATATCCCTCACTGTTAGATTTCTCTCCATATTTGTGGTTCCACATCACCTTAATTACTAGTAGTTGTACCATCAAAATTTTATGACATACTTAAGTCATGCATGTTCTTATAGGTTACTATTTTGAATTAATATATCAATGAAAATCATGCCACCTCATCAAGTCATGCATGCATTTTTTTCCTGAGGAAATCAAGCCATCCATGTTTCACAAGTTAAATTTTTTAAGTTAGTCTTCTATATCTAAATAGCTAACCCCCACTATTATCTCTTCACATGTGTGCTTCCTTATCACCTTAATTATTGAAAGTCGTCCGGTCAAAATGGTGTGACATCCTCAAGTCATGCATGTACTCATAATTTAAAATTAGGATTTTTACATCTGAGCCCCTGGTTCCTTAGCTCTACTATTCATCCCCGCACTCTTAACTTTTGCTCAATTTTCCCCACTCTCTTGATAGAAACCCTCATAACTAGGTGCAACAGACGTTACCGTCGGGTCAAAGGCTTGACCGTTAACTCTGACTAGTGGGGCCATGCTGGACTGTGTCATCCGTTCGACCTGACAAGTAGGGCCGCGTTCGGTGGTGTCGATGTTTGACCGTTGGGCCATGGTTTCGTTGGGTCGTCCCTTGCATTAAACGTCTGCATGTGCCACCAGGACAGAAGCCTGCTATGCATGCACCCAGTAAAGCCTGCCTGCATGCGTTGATCGAACCTGCATGCGCCGATGCCACGACCCCATGATGCACCGATCGAGCCTGCATGCGCCGATGCGTCCACCACGACACACTGACGGAGCAACTTTCTTGCACGCCAGCCGCCACGGATGCAGCGACGGTCACTGCCGCTGGTTCCTCTCATCTAGCTAGGTGGCTACATATTTGTGGCTTGTGTAAAAAAAAGAGCCACTCCCTTGCTTAGCTCTACTCATTCATCCCTACTAACAAAGTTTACTTGCATGCACTAGGTGGTTACTAACAAGGGAACCCTACTAACAAGCCGAGCTCTCTAAGAAAACAATCAACAAATATGTAGTCCCAATATGTAGATAGGGCCAACAAGCCCATAACACGATCACATAGTTCAAACTAGGAAGAACTTAATAATAGAATAGATAGAAAATTTAATAATAGAACTTAAGAAAGGGCCAACAAGCTCATAGCAACTCCAACATAGTTCAATTACAACTTAACATAACATAGACTAAAAAAAGATAGAGGGTTTAGAACCCTAGTCGCCACCTTCTCCACCTCGCTCCTCCTTTGGGCGCCCTTTTCACTGCTCCTCCGGGGCGTTGTCGATGGGGTACGGAAGAGTGTGCATGTGCGTCGCGGTGGGGAAGATGTTGGTGTACTCCGTGAACTTGTTGTGGGTGGTGAAAGCGATGAACTCAGAGCCACACCAAAACACCCGGCCGAGGAGGTAGAAGGCGTCGAATGTGTTGGTGAAGTGGGCAAGGAGAGAAACCACCACCCGGTTTTGGATGACCTCCTCGACGCGGAACATTGTTTGAGATTACCTCGGGAGGTGGTGGTAGCCGGACACAAGGAAGAACTCGGTGAAGTTCCTTGCGGTCCTCAGCCTTGATATCGCCCACACACGTAGTGTGCGATCAACGTACACGCCGGTAGGGTAGAGCCTCTTCGGTACGGTGGGTGGGAAGCGGTAGGTTGGTCCAGTGTACTTCATGGCTGAGGGATGTGCAGAAGAAGGAGAAGGGGTCAAAGAGCAAGAAGGGCAGATGGATGTGGGATGGAAGAGGCAGAGGGTGGGAGATGGCAGAGGCAGAGGGTGGCTTAAATTGTTGGGGAACGCAGTAATTTCAAAAAAGTTCCAACGCACACGCAAGATCCATCTAGGTGATGCATAGCAATGAGAGGGGAGAGTGTTGTCCATGTACCCTTGTAGACCGAAAGCGGAAGCATTATGACAACGCGGTTGATGTAGTCGTACGTCTTCACGATCCGACCGATCCTAGCACCAAAGATACGGCACCTCCGCGATCTGGACACGTTCAGCTGGTGACGTCCCACGAACTCTAGATCCAGCTGAGTGTCTAGGGAGAGCTTCGTCAGCACGACGGCGTGATAACGGTGATGGTGAAATTACCGACGCAGGGCTTCGCCTAAGCACTGCAACGGTATGACCGAGGTGGAAATATGTGGAGGGGGCACCGCACACGGCTAAGAGATCAACTTGTGTGTCCATGGGGTGCCCCCTCCCCCATATATAAAGGAGGGTGTCGGTGTCAAAACCGGCAGATCGATGGGTAACAGGAGACAGGGGACACGATGTTTACCCAAGTTCGGGCCCTCTTAATGGAGGTAATACCCTACTTCCTGCTTGATTGATCTTGATGAATATAGAGATTACAAGAGTTGATCTACCTCGAGATCATATGTTGTGGTCTAGAACCTAAGGGTATGATGAATAATGTCATAATGATCTCCCCTCCCTATCGACTAGCCCGGCCTCGGCTTATATAATGTACCAGAGGCCTAGGATAACAAGAGTCCTAGTCGAATACGCTGGTGGAGAGGAGTCCTTGTCTTGATCACCAAGTCTTGTGGAATCTTCCTCGTGTATGCATCGACTGTCCGAACTGGCCCATGAGTAAACGGCCATGGGGGTCCTCGGCCCAATCCAACTGATCGGGAGACGGCGTGGTGAGTACCCCGTAGTCCAGGACACCGTTAGTAGCCCCCTGAACCGGTCTTCAAGTTGGGGACGCTCCTCGATTCTTCCGAACTGTTCTTCATCTTCGGTCGTCGGTCTTGAAAATTGGTTCAACAAATCATCCCATCTTCGATCTTGAGGATCGCCGAAGTAAATCCGAAGAGTTTACATGTCGGGTATCCGAGGAGCCCCTTTAAGTTATCGGCTTTTATCAATGCCTTGTTATTTTTACGCCCACCTCGGATTTGAAGTTGTTCCCGGCCGGCGGTGTCCTCTTGCATCTGAGCTCCAACGCCGGACTGCATCCGAGCTCCAACACCGGACTGTATCCGAGGTGTCATAGATCACATTGGCTTGAAGAAGTTTAAAGGAGGTTAGCCGAGCTTAATGCAGGAAATGCCCTCTATAGAGCCAGCCACTTGCATCCGAGCTTTATGCCGGACTCCTTCCGAGGTGATGCACCACCTCGGGCTTGGGCTGATTGTTTATGGATTTTATTTCCGATGCGTGTAAATTTATTTGCTGTCAATATGTATAACTAGTAGCTGTCAAGGTGTATGTCGGTCTAAAACCCGATGTCGGTGTCAAAACCGGCGGATCTCGGGTAGGGGGTCCCGATCTGTGCGTCAAGGTCGGATGGTAACAGGAGACAAGGGACACTTTGTTTTACCCAGGTTCGGGCCCTCTCGATGGAGGTAAAACCCTACTCCTGCTAGATTAATATTGATGATATGGGTAGTACAAGAGTAGATCTACCACGAGATCAAGGAGGCTAAACCCTAGAAGCTAGCCTATGGGTATGATGATGTTTATGACGTGTTCGTCCTACGGACTACAACCCTCCGGTTTATATAGGCACCGGATAGGGTTAGGGTTACACAGAGTCAGTTACATTGGTAGGAGATCTTGAATATCCGCACGCCTAGCTTGCCTTCCATGCCAAGGAAAGAACCTTCTGGACACGGGACGAAGTCTTCAATCTTGTATCTTCATAGTCCTGGAGTCCGGCTGAAGATATAGTTCGGCTATCCGAACACCCCCTAATCCAGGACTCCCTCAGTAGCCCCTGAACCAGGCTTCAATGACGACGAGTCCGGCGCGCAAATTGTCTTCGGCATTGCAAGGCGGGTTCCTCCTCCAAATTCTTCAAGAAAATCATAAACACCAAAAAATAGTGTCCGGCTCTGCAAAACAAGTTTCCACGTATTGCCATATAGAGAATAATACAAACACAAATCAAATCTACTGACGTATTCCGCAGTGCGTCATAACACTGCGACCAAGCCTTCTGTATGGATTATTTTTTGTCGTTACACCGCAGCACTTTCGACGAGGCGGTTTCCTTGGCACGTATTGTTGAAGCAGAGATCGTGTGCCCCTTTTAACGGGATTCTCATTAATGCGGATGTGGGTAACCCAACCGCGCCATTTACCACGACGTGTGAGCGGCAAGCGAGTTTTATTAGGTAGGTGGGGACGCATAACGGCATCAGCCTATATAAGGGGATAAAGATCCACCTCTTTCACCTACGCCTTCTTCCTCCTTTGCCCATCCATCTCCTGCGCACTCAAGCTCCAACGCCCAAGTTCGCTCTTTCTTTCCCAACCTGCTCCAGCGATGTCCGGAGCGGGTGGCAAGTGGATGGCTTCCTCCGTTACGGAGGGTCAAATCAAAAAGCTTAGGAAGGCCGGATATATGTCCAAGGACATCCCGCACCGGCTTCCCGAGGCGGGGCAGCTTCTTCCCACCCCAAGGCCCCATGAGAGGGTAGTTTTTCTCCCCCATTTCCTCCGTGGACTGGGTTTTCCACTTCACCCTTTTGTCCGGGGGCTCATGTTCTACTACGGCCTGGACTTCCACGATCTGGCCCCGAACTTTATCCTCAATATCTCGGCGTTTATCATCGTGTGTGAGGCCTTTCACCGCATCCGCCCCCACTTCGGCCTCTGGCTCCAGACCTTCAACGTCAAGCCCAAGGTGGTGTCTGGCACCCAGGCGGAGTGCGGAGGTGATATGGCTGGCAAAATGGCCAACACACTCTGGCTTGATGGCTCCTTTGTGGAGTCCTTGAAGGGGTGGCAGGCAGGGTGGTTTTACATCACCGAGCCACGCGACTTGAAATGGGTCGCGGCCCCTGAGTTCCGATCCGGACCCCCCACGCGGCTCATGTCCTGGAAAGAGACGAGCCTATCGTGGGGCAACGAAGAAGAAGTGACCGGACTGCAAACTTGCATCCGGTCCCTGATGAACAAGCCCATCCAGCATGTCAACATCATCCAGGTCATGTTCGTTCGCCGGATTCTCCCGTGCCAAGAACGGGAGTTCACTTTGTGGGAATTCGACCCGGCGCAGCACCAAACCCTCAATAGGCTCTTCGACATGATGTATGAAGACGTCTGGAAGGTGCTAACCAAACGCGCCGAGTGCCCCACATCCGCTTCCGAGGACCGCGGATACAGCTCGCAGTGCAACGCTGGCGAGGTAGGCCATTTATACCTTTCACAGGTTCGTTAAGCTTTTCTACATAGATTAACTCTATGTGGGATCTAAAAACTCCCTTTGCCTTTGACAGGAGTGGCTGAAGATAGCCGGCTCAATCAACTGTCCGGCTCCTCTGCCCGAAGACCCAGCCCCAGCTCTCTTAGAGAAGCTGCTGGCTCCGGCGCCCTATGTGGTGCCGGAGAAGAAGGTCAAGAAGAAGAAGACCACCGGGACTCGAAAGAGTGCCCGCAATGTGGTGGTGTCGAGCTCGTCATCTGGCGAGTCTGTGACGCCCTCCTCTCGTGAAAACGAGGAGGAGGAACAAGGAAGCTCTCCCCCTCCAGCGAGGGGAGCGAAAAAGAAGAAGGCCGCCCCAACAGGGGAGGCCGAGGGGTCGAGGAAAAGGAAGACCCCTTCGCCGGACTGCTCCCCCAACGCCGAAGAGGGCGGAAAGGAGTGGCCGGACAGAACCAAGCGTCCGGGGACATCGTAAGTATTCACATACCAGAATGCCTCATTGTATCTTCAAGTGCGCAGCTTACCCTAATGTCGAACGCTATTTGCGTAGCCCGCCCTGAGCCGCACGCATTGATTCATCGAACGGCTCCCTGGATTCGTCGGACATGAACTCTGTCCCGCCCGCGGTCTCCCCCAGCAGGGCGTACGACGCCGAAGCGGCGTCCCGCCGAACAGGGCAGGAGGAGGTGGTCCTGGAGGAGCCGCAAGGCAATCCTCAGGACCCCAGGAGTAAAGGGGATGAAATCCCCCAGGGCTCCCAGTCCGGCTTTGTGCCGGACACCGCGCCGGACTCAACCTTCCTGGCTCGCGGTGGGCGAACACCTTCCAAGAGGAGTAAGCCGTCTGAGCCGGCGACCTCTGTCCAACCAGAGGCGCCAGACAGTCTGTTGGAGGCGCTTGAAGGCGCCACCATCGACGAGGAGCACCGTACTGTTATGAGTGCGGTGGTCCAAAGGGTTCAGTCCGCCAAGAGCAGGCTGAATGAAGCTTGCGCTAGCCTTCTAACAGGCTTCCAGGTAAGCAAAAATATGCTAAATTCATTACCGCATAGACAGTAGCCCCTGATGCTCTGTTCGGTGTTCGGAAAGAAAAGCCGAATAGAGGATCCAACAATTTTCGCAGGAGTCTAATAAAAAGTCTAATATGCGTATGCAGGCTTCCCTGCTGTCCACCGCCACACTGACTGCGCAGGTGGAAGTCCTAAAAAAGGACCTCGAGCAGTCCGAGCAAGAGCTCGGCCTTGCCAAAAGGCAGCTCGTGGAAAAGGAAGGTAAGAAATACCCCTTAGAGAGAAAAAGAAAAGAAAAGAAAAAAAAGGTGCCTATAGAGAGGCTTGATTGCAAAAAGAAATAACAGGATTGTACTGCTTATTGTAGGGGCCACAACCGAGGTGGCAACCCTGAAGCAGGCGCTGGCTGAGGTCGAGAAGAAAGTGGCCGAGGAGCGCGCCGAGCGAGAAAAGCTTGGGGTCCAAGTCGGCGAGGTGCAGCAAGAGCTGCAAGCTCTCATGAAGAAACATGAGGGTTTGGAGCTTGAGGCAAAAACGCAAGCATCCGAGCTCGCGTCGGCTGTTGAGACCACCAAGAGTGCCAAGGCCGAAGCCCAAAAGGCCCTCCAAGAGTTGGAGGATGTGAAAAAGATAGCAGCGGGTAAGGCATTCTTAATGCAAAGTAGGAATATAAAGGTGAAATACCTATTACTTACCCGAATCCGGAGTTCTCCAGGGGCGTTCTTCGATCTTCCCCGCAGTGCATCCGACGCCGCCGCATTCTACCGAGCTGAAGAGGACAGCTCGACGGAGAGTGTGTTCTGGTCTCAGTATTCTGAGGCCGGACACCCTGTGCCCTTAAGCGATCAGCTGAAGCAGCTGGCCGAGCACCACAAGGCGGCCGAACAGGCCATGAAGGGCTTACTAGTTCGGCTGTGGCCTGGAGAGGCCCTGCCTGGGAGCTACTTCGGGCTGGTGCGGCGGCTGGTGGAGGCCTGTCCACGACTTGAGGACATCAAGCGCTCCGTCTGCATAGAAGGTGCCCGGAGGGCCCTTGCCCGTGTAAGGGTACACTGGGGAAAGCTAGACGGAGAGAAGCTGGTGAAGGACGGGCCGCCGCAGGGGAAGGAGCATCGCAAGCCCGAGAACTACTACAAGGAAGTTCTCGCTGGAGCTCGCCTTGTCGCGGATGAATGTGCCAAAGATGTAATATTTCAATGAATTCGCTCGTTTGTATCCTGTGCGCTGAAAACTTGTTCATATGCGCTTAAGCAATGCTTTCTGAATTTAAAATATTATTTTCTGTGCGGCCGTTTATCAATAACTGAGAGATGGCGAGTCGTCGGCTTCTGCCCCCGTGCAACTAGTGCTGGGGTGTTCGGGATAAACCTGAGGGCTCTTGTTCCCATAGTTGGGTCCTTCGAGGGAGGCGCTCAGCACAGCGAACCAGGCAATCGGACTATAATGCTTGAACACTCTCACTTAGCCATAGAACGTTATAATTTTAAATTTCGGCGAAGCCCCTAGTTCGGAAGGCCGAATTCGGGGCACTATCCACGCCTTTAGCCGGACTTAACCAGCTCTCCGCTCGAAGCGGCATGAGCCTTTAGGGACTCGAAAAACCTCTCGAACAGCGACCGGTCTCGCGCCTTATCATGACAGTATGTTTTAGCTTTCTCCACTTAGGAGCTCACCCACATGATCTGGGGCACAATCGCAGTGGTTCTCCTAGTGCTACCTTAGCCGATAGAGCGGAACGTAAGGCACCAAAACATAGGAGCCGAGCAAACCCAACATATGACCAAAATCATGACTCGGAGCCGATGCATATAATGCTATAAGTTCAGGGTGCCGCACTTGTGAAAGTGGACGGACTTCTCACACCAGATACAAGGGTAATAAAGCCCCTGGCGTGGTTTGCCGTACCATGGTGTACGGGTGCGATCATGTTATTTGAGTAAACATATGTATATTAAAAGAAGATAATGCAAAAAATAGACGAAAAGCTATGCATTATTTATGAGGAGGCTGTTTATTCAAGCCGAACGATACAAGTAGTGCGAAAAAATTTAGACTATTTAACATGTCCTAACCAGGCGCAGGCCGCGGAATTTAGAAACAGATATATCGCTCGAAATAGAGACCACCTGAGAGTTCCATGATGCGGCGTTGTTTTGTCTGCTTTCCTGGGTCCTGTATCGTCTGTGCGGCAGCGAGGCCGAACACTGTATCCAGAGTATGGAGTCCTGAAAGAAAAGAAGAACCCGGCAGCCCCTAGTACGTTTGACGCTGTATTGTTGGCATGCGGTTTATCTGCCCCTTCCCCTATGCCCATGGAATTGTAAGGGCGTAATTGTGTACTCGAGGTACTAGCTCCGCTATGTAGCGATGGCTGGGGTTGGGGCCGTATTGCTACGTGTGCTCTGAACGCGCCAGTCGGTCTTGCTGCGGGTTACTCCGGGCGCGTTTTGCTTTGTCCTGCTTTGTAGCGGCCGGACTCGAGAGCTGCCTTAACAGGCTGCTTTGTACCTCTGCCGCAAGGGCCGCCGTGTGTTCCTCCGTACGGATGGAGCGTTCGGTGTTTCCGCTGACCGTGATTACACCTCGAGGGCCTGGCATCTTGAGCTTGAGATATGCGTAGTGCGGCACCGCATTGAATTTAGCGAATGCGGTTCGTCCAAGCAGAGCATGATAGCCACTGCGGAACGGAACTATGTCGAAGATTAACTCTTCGCTTCGGAAGTTGTCCGGAGATCCAAAGACCACATCAAGTGTTAAGGAGCCTATGCAATTGGCCTCTACACTTGGGATGACGCCTTTAAAGGTCGTCCTTGTGGGCTTGATCCTTGATGGATCTATGCCCATTTTCCGCACTGTATCCTGGTAGAGCAGGTTCAGGCTACTGCCGCCGTCCATGAGGACTCTTGTAAGGTGAAATCCGTCAACGATTGGGTCAAGAACCAATGCGGCGAAACCGCCGTGACGGATGCTAGTGGGGTGGTCCCTTCGATCGAAGGTGATCGGGCAAGAGGACCATGGGTTGAACTTTGGGGCGACTGGCTCCATCGCGTATACGTCCCGTAGCGCACGCTTCCTCTCCCGCTTGGGAATATGAGTCGCGTATATCATGTTCACCATCCGCACTTGTGGGGGAAACCCCTTCTGTCCGTTGTTGTTCGGCGGCCTGGGCTCCTCTTCGTCATCGCTGTCTAGCCCCTTGTTTTTGTTTTCGGCTCTTAACTTGCCTGCCTGCTTGAACACCCAACAATCCCTGTTGGTGTGATTGGCTGGCCTTTCGGGGGTGCCGTGAATCTGGCACGAGCGGTCGAGTATTCGGTCCAAACTGGACGGGCCCTGGGTATTCTTTTTGAATGGCTTTTTCCGCTGACCGGATTTATGGCCTCTGAATCCGGCGTTTACTGCCGTATCTTCATTGCTGTCGCTGCTGACGCGGCGTTTCTGTTTATTCCGTCGCGACCTGCCACTTTTGTCCTTGGTATCTGAATTACCTTGCTTCTTATATAAGTTGTTGCTGCGAGCTAGCCAGCTATCTTCGCCCGCGCAAAAGCGGGTCATGAGTGTCGTGAGGGCTGCCATGGATTTTGGCTTTTCCTGTCCCAGGTGCCGGGCAAGCCACTCGTCACGGATGTTATGCTTGAAGGCTGCTAAGGCCTCTGCATCCGGACAATCGACTATCTGATTTTTCTTTGTTAGGAACCGTGTCCAGAATTGCCTGGCCGATTCTTCTGGCTGCTGGATTATGTGGCTTAGGTCGTCGGCGTCCGGTGGCCGTACGTAGGTCCCCTGGAAGTTGTCGAGGAATGCGGCCTCCAGGTCCTCCCAAGAGCCGATCGAATCTGCGGGGAGGCTGTTAAGCCAGTGCCGGGCTGGTCCCTTAAGCTTAAGGGGTAAATATTTGATGGCGTGCAAATCATCGCCACGTGCCATGTGGATGTGGAGGAGATAGTCCTCAATCCATACTGCCGGATCTGTCGTACCATCGTACGACTCGATGTTGACGGGTTTAAAACCCTCTGGGATTCTATGATCCATTACTTCGTCTGTGAAGCATAGTGGGTGTGCGGCGCCCCTGTACTGGGCTATGTCTCGACGCAGTTCGGAGGAGCTGTGCCTGTTGTGTTCGGCCCGGCCGGATTTATTGTGTCCGGAGTGAAAACTATCACGTGCCGTCGGGCGTCCGCGCGATCCATAGATCGATCTTGTTTGTCCTCCAGGACGTCTCGCAGGTCTGGTTCGTGTTCCCGTGCCTTGGTAAAGCGGCTGCGGGGCATGGCTTGTTTGGATTTTCGACAGGCTTCTCTGTCGCGGCCGCGAGGTGGCCGATCTGCCTTGTCTTGGGCTTCCTCCTCTGATTGGGGTAGCGGCCTGCGCTTAGGATAGTTTTTGGAGGGGCATCCGAGCTCGTGCTCTTCGGCCGCAAGGACTTCAGTCCATCTGTCAGCTAGCAAATCTTGATCAGCTCTAAGCTGTTGCTGCTTTTTCTTTAGGCTGTTCGCCGTGGCTAAAAGCCTGCGTTGAAAGCGCTCTTGTTCGGCGGGGTCTGATGGTATGATGAATTCATCGTCGCCGAGGCTTGCCTCGTCTTCGGAGGGAGGCATGTAGTTATCGTCCTCGACCTCTCGCTCTGCCGCTCTCTCATGAGGGCGGTCTTCTCCATCTTCCTGTGCCGAATCCTGCTGGTTTTGGTGTTCTTCGGCGCTGTCCGGGGTAGTATTATCTCCCGTGCCGGAATCACCGTTTCTGCTGTGGCGGGATTTGGAGCGGCGCCGCTGACGTCGGTGTTTTGGAGGCTTTTTCGAAGTGCCATCCTCCGCTGTTCCATCGCCCTCTCCACCTTTTGGAGCATCCACCATGTATATGTCGTATGACGAGGTGGCGGTCCAGCGCCCTACAGGTGCTGGTTCTTGCTCGTCTCCTCCTTCGTCGTCCATACCGTCGAAGTCTTCGGAGCCGAAGTCGAGCATGTCGGATATATCATCGACAGTGGCTATTAAGTGGGCGGTGGGTGGGCTTTGAATTTCTTCGTCGTCCGAATCCCAACCTCGCAGGCCATAGTTCGGCCCGGGCTCTCCTGACAAAGAGAGAGACTTGAGAGAATTCAGAATATCACCAAAAGGTGAATACTGAAAGATGTCCGCGGCGGTGAACTCCATTACAGACGCCCAATCTGATTCGATCGGCGGGGGCACGGACGATCCGAAGTTCGGAGAAGAGTCCGGCTCCTTGGAGTCACAGGCCATGCGGAGCGCGGGGCTCGCGTTCGGCTCAATGGCCTTTAAGATCGCTTCCCCCGAGGTGACGTCCAACCGTTCATCTTCAAAGAACGCAGCGGGCTCCGAATCGAGGATCGGGGCCGGAGCGTATGCGGCCTCCAGGACACTGTTCGGAGGCAGAGCTATATCATGCCCCTCGAGATAGTGCGGCGCGCTTGGCTGTGGCTCGAATCCGTCGAAGATCAAGTCTCCGTGGATATCTGCCGTGTAGTTTAGGCTTCCCAACCTGACTTGATGGCCAGGGGCGTAGCTCTCGATCTGCTCCAGATGACCAAGCGAGTTGGCCCGCAGAGCGAAGCCGCCGAAGACGAATATCTGTCCGGGGAGAAAAGTCTCACCCTGGACCTCATCGTTGTTGATGATCAAAGGAGCCATCGGGCCTAAAGGCGATGACACAGAGGAACTCTCAATGAAAGCACCAATGTCGGTGTCAAAACCGGCGGATCTCGGGTAGGGGGTCCCGATCTGTGCGTCAAGGTCGATGGTAACAGTAGACAAGGGACACTTTATTTTACCCAGGTTCGGGCCCTCTCGATGGAGGTAAAACCCTACACCTGCTAGATTAATATTGATGATATGGGTAGTACAAGAGTAGATCTACCACGAGATCAAGGAGGCTAAACCCTAGAAGCTAGCCTATGGGTATGATGATGGTTATGACGTGTTCGTCCTACGGACTACAACCCTCCGGTTTATATAGGCACCGGATAGGGTTAGGGTTACACAAAGTCGGTTACATTGGTAGGAGATCTTGAATATCCGCACGCCTAGCTTGCCTTCCACGCCAAGGAAAGAACCTTCCGGACACGGGACGAAGTCTTCAATCTTGTATCTTCATAGTCCTGGAGTCCGACTGGAGATATAGTTCGGCTATCCGAACACCCCCTAATCCAGGACTCCCTCACCCGAGATGCACCTGAAGGTAAACATGAAACCGCTGATCCTAGTAGCCCCTAAGACTCAGGTCGATGCGCGAAATCGGCCTGAGGATCAACTCCTACCTCGGCAGCATACGTAGGAATAGAAACGCAGTGTAATATATTAGAGATAATAGAACGGGCCCTTGAGAGAGGGTCTTGAGAAGTTGCTGTAATATATTAGCTTGATGCCAGATAGGTCCAGATGGTACCTGTTGTTGTCCGAAGATGCGTTTGCCTATAGTTCGTTCAAGCCGAACACTAAGCACTTTGAATTTTCTGCATTGAACAGGCAATGCAGTAGCCCCCGAGACACTGGTCCGGTGGCAACACCAGATCAGGGGATCGATGTGCCCCTTTATTATTTGTAAATAATAAGTCCGAAGCCCAGTAGCCCCCGAGCCTTAATGCGGGCACGGGTGGCCGAATTAAGGATCGATATCCATAGTAAAGTCACAAATTATGTGTAATGACTCTATGTATCCAAGTACTTTACATCATTAATGCTCGGATCCGCATTGTATAAAACTTTGTTGACCGACCATCGGCTTCAACCTCTTCGGCCAGTAACCGGGGAGTGTTTTCCTACTTTATAAAGCCGTTATATGGCAAATAGTTATGGAAAACAAGGCAATCCGGCCATACGGTTTTATAAACAAAGGTACACAGAGAGATATGTTATATTACGTTTTAACGTTAGAAACATCTTCCAAAGAAAATAGTCCCACTATCGGTTCCTTTCTTTGGGTCGTCATGCTTATCATGATTATGAAACCTCACCTCCGATCAATGTGGGAGAAAAATATTGAGGATTTAGTTCGGGGAAAGTTCCCGAACTCTATGGTATTGATGAACCAAAATTTTCACTTCCATCATTGCCGACCAATGTGATCCTTTAAGATTGCTAGCTTTCGGCTTCACCCAGTCTGAGGTACTTACTCGGATGACCCGGTAGTAACAATCACAGAGGTGCCCCCTTTACCACCTAGCCGAATAATCGGGAACATAGGGGTAAGCACAGGAGCCAGGCAACCCAGATTGGCCAAAATCTTAAGTCAAATTGATGCATATTTATGGCTTTATAACGATGATTGCGGAAGGAGGCTGTCGGTGTCAAAACCGGCGGATCTCGGGTAGGGTGTCCCGAACTGTGCGTCTAGGATCGATGGTAACAGGAGGCGGAGTACACGATGTTTACCCAGGTTTGGGCCCTCTCGATGGAGGTAATACCCTACTTCCTACTTGATTGATCTTGATGATATGAGTATTACAAGAGTTGATCTACCACGAGATCGTAGAGGCTAAACCCTAGAAGCTAGCCTATGGTATGATTGTTGTATATTTCTATCGACTAGCCTGGCCTCGGTTTATATAATGCACCAGAGGCCTAGGATAACAAGAGTCCTAGCCGAATACGCCGGTGGGGAGGAGTCCTTGTCTTGATCGCCAAGTCTTATGGAATCTTCCTTGTATGCGGCAGCTGTCCGAACTGGCCCATGAGTATGCGGCCATGGGGGTCCTCGGCCCAATCCAACTGATCGGGAGACGACGTGATGAGTACCCCCTAGTCCAGGACACCGTCAGTAGCCCCCTGAACCGGTCTTCAAGTTAGGAACGCTCCTCGATTCTTCTGAACTGTTCTTCATCTTCGGTCGTCGGTCTTGAAAACTGGTTCAACAAATCTTCTCATCTTCGATCTTGAGGATCGCCAAAGTGCATCCGAAGAGTTTATACATCGGGTATCCGAGGAGCCCCTTTAAGTTTCCGGCCTTTATCAATGCCTTGTTATTTTTATGCCACACCTCGGGTTTGAAGTTGTTCCCGGGCGGCAGTGTCCTCTCGCGTCCAAACCCCAACGCCGGACTGCATTCGAGGTATCCTTTGCAGCCGAGCACCAATGCCGGACTGCTTCCGAGCTCCAACGCCGAAATGTATCCAAGCTCCAAAGCCGGACTGTGTCCAAGCTCCAACGCCGGACTATATCCAAGATGTCATAGATCATCTTGGTCCAAAAAAAGTTGAAGAAGTTTACCGAGCTTAATGCCGGAAATGCCATCTATGGAGCTAGCCCCTAGCACCCGAGTTTTATGCCGGACTGCTTCCGAGGTGGTGCACCACCCCGACCGCGGGCTGACTTTTTATGAATATTTTTAACTGGTGCAGTTTATTCTCTGCCGAGGTATATAGCCAGTATATGTATATCCATTAGCCTTCAAGGTGTGTATCAGTCTAAAACCCGAGATGCACCTCAAGGAAAACATGAAACCGCTGTTCCCAGTAGCCCCTGAGACTCAGGCCGATGCGCGAAATCGGCCTGAGGATCAACTCCTAACTCGGCAGCATACATAGGAATAAAAACGCAGTGTAATATATTTAGAGATAATAGTGATCGGCGAACGGGCCCCCTGAGAGAGGGTCGCGAGAAGTCACCGCAATATACTAGCTTGATGCCGGATAGGTCCATATGGTACCTACGAAGACGCGTGTGCGCATAGTTAGGTCAAGCCGAACACTTAGCACTTTGAATTCTCTGTATTGAATAAGCAATGCAGTAACCCCCGGGACACTGGTCGGGTGGCAACACCAAATCAAAGGATCGATGTGCCCCTTTAGTATTTATAAATAATGAGCACAAAGCCCAGTAGCCCTCGAGCCTTAATGTGGGCACGGGTGGCCGAATTAAGGATCGATATCCAGAGTAAAATCACAGATTATGTGTAATGATTCTATGTATCCAAGTACTTTACATCATTATTTTGACTCCATTGTGACCGTTTATCAGTTGAAAGTGGCCCATCGTCGGCTTCTACCCCTTGGTAGATACTACGCAGGGTGTTTCCGCACTAACAAAACAACCCTTAGCCGACGTCTCGGTGCCCTGAGGCGGTTGTGTTAGCAGAAACGAAGCAATCAGATATGCGGGCTTTATAACTTTCACTTAGTCATATGAGCTTTAAACTGGGGAAGCTAGCTATGAGCCCCCGGTTACTGTTCGGCGACATCCGAGGTCAAGCCATAAACACTTCGGCCAATATTATGAACGGCCCATCATTTAACATAGTCATCGGATCGCTGACCAGTTTACGCCTATTGTGACAGTCAGTTTTCGGCTTTCTCCACTGAGGTGCTTGACCATGCGAGTTGGAAGCACAATCGCAGTGGTTCTCCCTTTGCACACCTAGCCGAACAGAGCGGAACCTAGGAGGCAAGCACAGGAGCCGGGCAACCCAACTATTGACCGAAGACACAATTCGAAACCGATGCATATATAGCAATATCTGAGAATGTTTTTGCCGAATCCCTAAAGGTGTCCGATGTTGCACTGCGAGACTAATGCTGGAAACGCACAAATAGTTTAAAAGTGCCATAGGCTCGAAAATCCAAAAAACTTATTCAAAATTTTAATGTCCGAACTAGATCAAGTGTTCGGTGCCAATCCGAAAATTGGACTTAAAAAAAGGTGCTTCTGTCGTGCTTTAACATGACACATCCTATCTCAAGACTTCAAGCGGGTCAGCCTACGGCTTCAACCTCCTATCCCGAAGGCGGAGTACTTTTCATTAGGCCAGTTTAGCAAACTAAACTCTAGCAGCTTTGAGAGAGAAATTAGGCTCCCCGGCTAGTGACCACACACTCGTGTCGAAAAAAGGAGTGATAAATAATAATAAAAACTTTGCAACGACTAAGAAGAAGAACACTTATTATAAAACAGCTCATGTAAATTTAAGAACCCCCAAGTGACTTGGGTAAAAGAATTTTATGTATAATGATTGTATGTACCGAAGTACTTATATCATATCTGTGTTCACCCGAACCTTATACGCGTCTTAACCGACCGTCGGCTTCTCCCTCTTCGGTCAAGGGCCGAAAAGTGTTATGTACCCCACCTGTCGAGAATATCGACGGTGTTTTCGATAACCAGGCAATCAGGACATAAGGCTGTAACAGACAAAGCGCGCTTAGGGAACTTATGCTATATTACTAACAAAGTGTAAGAAGCATTTTCGAAGAAAATAGTACCCCCACCGATACCTTTCTTCGGTGCTCATTGTTACTATGAGACTTGTGCAATAGATTTTTTGTACTCATGAGTTCCGTTGTGTGCAGACCATAATTGAAAACAATAAGAGCACTAGCTTTCGGCTTCACCCAGTCTGAGGTCCGGCTCGGGTGACCCGATCGTGACAATCGTAGAGGTGCTCCCTTTACTCCCTAGCCGAACAATCAGGAACGTAGGGGTAAACACAGGAGCGAGGCAACCCAGCTTGCAAATCACTTAAGTCAATATGGTGCATATTGTGGCGTAATACACGAACAAGGAACGAAGCAGTACAAGTATTATCATATGCAAGAGGAAAAACTTCATAAATGAAGCCCCCAAGTAAACGGGGTATTTGAATTTGTATGTCACAAACCAAGTTTTGACAAAGAGATTTTTTTACAAGCAACTTTATTCCAAAAAAGTATAATGCTTGGTCGAACCGAACACAGGTTAAAAATTTAAAACTTTGAGCATGAAGGCAACTTAGCTGGTTAATGTGTTCGGTATTGATGACGCGGTCCGAGCTTGATGCGGGATAAGGTTCCATCCCCCAAGCCGTTCCCGAGGTGGCGGAGCAAAGAGCTCGGCACTCCGAAATGGTGACTTAGCACGGTCAATGCAGGCCGTCAGAGTGATGCCGAAGTCCCCGGCATGGGGTAATGAAGTGTTGACGAAGCCCCCCGTCCAGCCGAGGTGACGTGGTATGTCAGTACGCCGGGTTGGCGATACTACCCAACCCGGATCATTTTCATGTGCACAAAAAATAGTGCGAGCCGGAGATACTAGTAATAATAATAATTTAAAAAAATCGTTGCATAATAAATAATTTATGCAAAGTGAGTAATAAAAGAAATATGGCCTGACGCCGAAGACAATGTCGATGCAGGGCATCAGCATGATGCGGTAAAGGCGTGACAAAGCCTGAATTCACTGGTCGGTCCGAGTTCCGGATGCGGCGTTCGCCGGACTATGTACGGAAACTGATCGAACCACCATGTGACCGTCGTTAATGCGGCCACCATTTGATAGACCGACGTACATATGATGGACAAACCAGAGTAATAATTCCTTGGGAAAAATGAACCCAAATAAGCAAAAAATACTAGGATTAATATCACCTGGTTTATTTGTTGTGGCAATCCGAAGAAAGGTGATTCTCAAAATTGGGACTCGATCCGCACACCCATTGCCTGATGGGCGATAAAGCGGCGGCATGGCGATATTGGCAAAGGTTGGCTTCGCCGAGGCCAAGCCCTCGGTCCAGCTAACGTGACGGAGCTGGTCGGCTAGTGATGCCGAAGTCTCCGAAGTAGGTTGATGAAGAGGTGACGAAGCCCCTGGTCCAGCCGAGATGTCGAAGCCTCGATGTCAGCCGATGAGTCGAAGTAGGTCAGCGTGAGGGACACCGGCTTGAAGAAGCAACAGTGCGGCCCTGCCGATGCAGGTCGTGACGTGGTCAATGCCGGCTTGATGAAGTGATTGTGCGGCGATGCCGGTGTGCCCGCTCCGTGTAATCCGGGGGGCGGCAATGTTGGTGATGATTTATCCTCCGCGATGCCGAACTCTTGTTCGGCTTGCCGAGATGATGATCCGAAGAAGTTGAGCTCGGCGCAACAATGCGACGACGTGTCTAGCGTAGGTCAGCAGCCTTGGAGCAATATTGTCGGACTTGTTTGACACCAGCATGATGATGAAGATGACCTCAGGGGAGGCTTAAAATTTGGGGGCATTTACATCTGTGCCGCTAACTCGAACCCACTACTCATATTTGCCCCTAATTTTGAAGCATGCTCAAATTTGCCCCTCCACCGTTAAGTCACTACTCAGAAATGCCCTTCCGTATAGTACTGTAGCACTTTCCGTCCAATACTGTAGCACTTTCCGTCTGCTACAGTACACATGGGACTTTGACGGTCAAAGGCCTTTGACTGGACGGAAGGGCATTTCTGAGTAGTGACTTAACGGCAGAGGGGCAAATTTGAGCATGCTTTGAAATTAGGGGCAAATCTAAGTAGGTGGTTTGAGTTAGGGGCAGAAATGCAAATGACCCAAAAATTTGACGGGCACGTGTTTAAAAACAACGCACAATACCCTAGAAGAGAATTCCTCTAAAAAGGTTGTCCAATATCACGTTCATAAAGAAACATGAATTCGGGTCAGATCCGTATTCGCGCAGAAAACAGATCCGAAAATTGGTCCACTCATCTGAAGGTTCCCGGAGTTTGAACCGTCGGATCGAGCTGAAATTTGGAAGGGTGGTAGATATGGGAATTCCGCAGTAGATGAATGGTTGGATCTTCCAAAGGACCTCCGAGCTGGGCTCTGGAGACCACGCCCTAAACTTGTCCAGATTCCCATCCAGATTTGACAGGGCTCCGATATATCGTAGATTGTCGTTGATTCCTCCATCAGAACTTGACGAAATTTTGCATGGCTGTTGTAGACATAATTCCACACTATTCCACTGAAGCAATCGTCAAACCGACGCTCGAGGATGCGGTGACGGCGGATACAAGTTCGCTGTCCAGAAAAACAGCATGACCGCCCGAGGGCAATGTTGACGTTGAGCCCTCGAGCTCCATGGACGATTCCTCTACGATCATGATAGAGATCAGAGTTGATGTTGATGAAGGCCCCGTCCGAACATGACGACCGGAGATGGAGCGCGGTCCTCGGTCGATCTAAGGTGACTAGTCGAGCCGACGACGAAGATGCCGGCGTCGCAGTTGACCTGCGGGCGAGCCATTGATCCTTTTGCCGATCACAGAGCGGAACTCTCAATGAAAGCACCAATGTCGGTGTCAAAACCGGCGGATCTCGGGTAGGGGGTCCCGAACTGTGCATCTAGGATCGATGGTAACAGGAGGCGGGGGACACGATGTTTACCCAGGTTCGAGCCCTCTCGATGGAGGTAATAGCCTACTTCCTGCTTGATTGATCTTGATGATATGAGTATTACAAGAGTTGATCTACCACGAGATCGTAGAGGCTAAACCCTAGAAGCTAGACTATGGTATGATTGTTGTATATTTCTATCGACTAGCCTGGCCTCGGTTTATATAATGCACCAGAGGCATAGGATAACAAGAGTCCTAGCCGAATACGCCGGTGGGGAGGAGTCCTTGTCTTGATCGCCATGTCTTGTGGAATCTTCCTTGTATGCGGCAGCTGTCCGAACTGGCCCATGAGTATAAGGCCATGGGGGTCCTCGGCCCAATCCAACTGATCGGGAGACGGCGTGATGAGTACCCCCTAGTCCAGGACACCGTCAGAGGCCCTCGTATATTAAATACAAACGGCGATGATATGTTTATTTTGACTCTGTTGCGACCGTTTATCATTTGAAGGTGGCCCATTGTCGGCTTACACCCCCTTGTAATAACAGCAGGGTGTTTTTGCAATAACAAAACAACCCTTAGCCGACGTCTCGGTGCCCGGAGGCGGTTATGTTAGAGGAAACGAGGCAATCAGATATGTGGGCTTTATAACTTTCACTTAGTCATAGGAGCTTAAAGTTGGGAGGCCAGTTACTAGCCCCTAGTAAGTGTTCGGCGACAGTCGAGGTCAAGCCGTGAATACTTCGGCCAATGTTATGAACGGACCGTCATTTAACATGGGGTGACCTCTATTGATCTTATAATTTAACACAGTCATCGGACCGCTGACCAGTTTACACGTATTGTGACAGTCAGTTTTCGGCTTTCTCCACTGAGACACTTAACCATGCTAGCCGGAAGCACAATCATAGTGGTTCTCCCTTTGCACACCTAGCCGAACAAAGCGAAACGTAGGAGGCAAGCACAGGAGCCGGGCAACCCAACTATTTGACCAAAGACACAATTTGAAACCGATGCATATAAAGCAATACCCGAGAATGTTTTGCCGAATCTCTAAAGGTGTCCGGCGTTGCACTGCGAGACTTATGCTGGAAACGGACAAATATTTTAAAAGTGCCATAGGCTTAAAAGCCAAAAGACTTATACGGAAACTCCACGTCCGAACTAAATCAAGTCAATTGGTGCCAATCCGAAAATTGGTCTAAACAATTTGTGCTTCTGTCGTGCTTTAACATGACACATCCGATCTCAAGAATGCAAGTGGGTCAAGATCGGACCCAGGCTATCCGGCTATTGACCACACACTCGAGTCGAGGAAGGAGTGATAGAAAAAGACTTTGCAACGAACAAGAAGAAAACACACTTATTATAAAACGGCTCATGTAAATGTAAGAGCCCCCAGCTAACATGGGTAAAGGGAGTTTATTTTAACAAACAACTCACGTGAGCATGGTCGAAATGAACACAAATTAAAAATTTAGAACTTTGAGCATGAAAGCGACTTCGCTGGTTAATGTGCTCGGCATCAATGATGCAGTCCGAGTTTATGGCGGGACGAGGTCCCAGCCCCTAAGCTGGTCTCGAGATGGAGGAGCAAAGAGCTCGGCACTCCAAAGTGGCGACATAGCATGACCAACATGGCGAGGTGGAACCCCCCGTCCGTCCGAGGCGATGGAGCAGGCCGATAGTATGACGCCGAAGTTCCCGATGTGAGTTAATGAAGTGATGACGAAGCCCCTGGTCCAGCCGAGGTGACAACGCTGCCCAATCCGGATCATTTACTTGTGCACAGAAGATAGTACAAGTCGGAGATAACAGTAATAAAAAAGGTTGCATGATTAATAATTCATGCAAAGTGAGTAATAAAAGAAATATGGCCCGTGCGCCAACACCCGATGAGGTAGGACCCTCTTGATGATGCCGAAGTCCCCGGGGCCACCGAAAATGTCGGTATAGCAATTCAATCAACAAGATGATCATGCGAGCCGATTTATGCCAATTGGGACGAGGACATTGGCTTGCCGAAGTGACCGCGTGACGCAGTCGAAGTCGATCACCTACACACATAAAATAGTGCGGTCCAAAAAAAATAATATAAATATATATATAATCCTTGCATAATTGCTTTTTGCAAAAATAATTTATTTAAAGAGATGTGGCCTGGCGCCGAAGTCAATGTCGATGCAGAGCGTCAGCGTGATGCGGTAAAGGCGTGGCAAAGCCCGAATTCATAGGTCGCTCCGAGTTCCGGATGCGGCATTCGCCGAACTATGTATGGAAACTGACCGAACCACCACGCGACCGTCGTTAATGCGGCCACCATTTGATAGACTTGGTTTATTTGTTGTAGCAGTCCGAAGAAAGATTACTCCTAAAATTGGGACTCGATCCGCACATCCATTTCATGATGGGTGATGAAGCGACGACATGGCGATGCTGGCAAAGATTGTCTCGCCGAGGCAAAGCCCCCGGTCCAGCTAACGTAACGAAGCTGGTCGGCTGGTGACGCCGAAGTCTCCGGAGTAGGTTGATAAAGCTAACAGCATGGGTTGCCAACACATGGCAACATGCCAAGGAGACGACACAACTGTGTCGACAGAGGTGAAGTCGGCACGCCGAGGTGACAGCGCGGCCCGGTCTGAACCAATCGCCTGCACAAATAAAATAGTGCAAGCCAGAAATAATAACAATAATATGCTTAAAAAATTCTTCTACTTAATTAATTTAAGTGAAGTAAATAATTAACGAAATATGGCCTGAATGCCGAGGTGACGGAGCAGGTCGGTAAGGTGAAGTTGCAGCCATCTGCTAGCCGATGTGTTGAAGCTGGTCTGCCGGTGAAGTCGAAGTCACCGGAGCATGTTGAAGAAGAAATAATGGAGCCCTCGGTCCAGCCAAGGTGTCAAAGTAGGTCGGCGTGATGGACATCGGCTTGAAGAAGCAACAATACGGCCATGCCGATGTAGGTCGTAGCTCGTGACGTGGTCAATGCCGGCTTGATGAAATAGCCGTGCGGCGATGTCGGTGTGCCCGCTCCGTGTAATCCGTGGGACGGCGATGTTGGTGATGATTTGTCCTTCACGATGCCGAACTCTTGTTCGGCTCACAGAGATGATGATCCGAAGAAGTTGAGCTCGGCTCAACAAAGCGACAACGTGTCTAGCGCAGGTCGGCAGCCGCACAACAATATTGCCGGACTGGTTTGGCACCAGCTTGATGACGAAGAGTACCTTAGAGAAGGCTTAAAATTTTATGGGCGCATGCTTAAGAACAACGTGCAATATCCTAGATGAAAATTCCATTAAAAAGGTTGTCCAATACCCCGTTCATGAAGAAAGATAAACTCGGGTCGGATTCGTATTCGCGCAGAAAATAGATCCGAAAAGTGATGCACTAATTGGAAGGTTCCCAGAGTTTGGACGGTCGGATCGAGCTGAAAGTTTGAGAGGTGGTAGATATAGGAATTCCGCAGCCGATCAACGGTTGGATCCTCCAAAGGACGTCCGAGCTAGATGCTGGACACCATGCTCCAAACTCGTCCAGATTCCCTTCCAGATTTGACAGGGCTTCGGTATATCGGAGATCGGCGGAGATTGCTCCATCGGAACGCGACGGAATTCTACAGTGTTGTTGTAGACTCAATTCCGCATAATTCCACTGAAGGAATCGTCAAAACGATGCTCGAGGAGGTCATGGTAGCGAATAAAAATTTGTTGTTCGAAAAAACAGCACGGTCGCCCGAGGGCAATGTTGACGTTGAGCTTTCGAGCTCCATGGATGATTCCTCCATGATCATGATAGAGATCAGAGTTGATGTTGATGAAGGCCCTCGTCTGAACATGACGATTGGAGGCAGTGCACAATCCTTGGTCAAGCCAATGTGATCAGTCGAGCCGGCGATGAATACGCCGACGTCGCAGGCGAGCCATTGATCTTTTACCGACCACACAACGAAACTCTCAATGAAAGCACCATTATCGGTGTTAAAACCGGCAGATCTCGGGTAGGGGGTCCCAGGCTGTGTGTCATGGATCGATGGGTAATAGGAGACAGGGGACACGATGTTTACCCAGGTTTGGGCCCTCTTAATGGAGGTAATACCCTACTTCCTGCTTGATAGATCTTGATAAATATAGAGATTACAAGAGTTGATCTACCTCGAGATCATATGTTGTGGTCTAGAACCTAAGGGTATGATGAATAATGTCATAATGACCTTCCTTCCCTATCGACTAGCCCGACCTCAGCTTATATAATGTACCAGAGGCCTAGGATAACAAGAACCCTAGTCGAATACGCCGGTGGAGAGGAGTCCTTGTCTTGATCACCAATCTTGTGGAATCTTCCTCGTGTATGCATCGGCTGTCCGAACTGGCCCATGAGTAAATGGCCATGGGGGTCCTCAGCCAAATCCAACTGATCGGGAGACGACATGGTAAGTACCCCCTAGTCCAGGACATCGTCAGAGGGGAGGAGGAGGCTGGCCGGCCCTAGGGACGTGCCAAGGGAGGAGGAATCCTCCTCCTAGTAGGAGTAGGATTCCACCTTTCCTAGTCCTACTAGGAGGGGGAAGGAAGGAGAGGGAGAGGGAGAGGTAAAGAGGGGTCGCACCCCCTCCCCTAGTCCAATTCGGACTCCCTTGGGGGGCGCCACCTGCTGGCTACTGCCCTCTCTCTCCCCTAAAGCCCACTAAGGACCCAATAACTTCTCGGGGGGGTTCTGGTAACCCTCGGGCACTCCGGTTTTATCTGAGATCACCTGGAACACTTCCGGTAACCGAACATAGCCGTCCAATATATCAATCTTTATGTCTCGACCATTTCGAGACTCCTCATCATGTCCGTGATCATATCCGGGACTCCGAACTACCTTCGGTACATCAAAACACATAAAATCATAATACCGATCGCCGCCGAACGTTAAGCGTGCGAACCCTACGAGTTCGAGAGAAACTTCTTCTCTAGAAAAGATCCACTCTTAGCAACAAAGATCTTGCCTTCGGATCTGTGATAGAAGATGTGTACCCAACAGTTTCTTTTGGGTATCCTATGAAGACATACTTCTCCGATTTGGGTTTGAGCTTATCAGGCGGAAACTTTTTCACATAAGCATCGCAACTGTAACATCTCAGATTTTCAATTTGGAATGTTATGCATTAGATCCTCATTGCATATCATATTTTTATTTGCATTTTGGTTGATCCTAGAAATTCTACGCAACTCAAGGACCCACGGAGAGAGTTGGGGATTTCGTTATTTTCAAATTTGAGTTTTTTTGAATTTTGAAAAGAGGATCGTTTGATTTTAGTTATTTTTCTCTGAAATATTTATTTTATTAAAAATAAAAGAGAGAGGATAAAATGACTTCCTCAAAATAAAGAAATATCAGAGATTTAATATTAAAATCAAATAAGATTTTTTTATTCGGAGTTTTGTCTCTATTTCATTCGAATTAGGAAAAATTTATGTTTTCAAAATTGCTTTTTAGGCCCAAATAAATGTTCATCTTGTCCGGCTTATTTTTAGAGGACGGGGAAATTTATTTTGGGATTTTTGGAGTCCGTTTAGTATTTATTTTCTTTCTTTTTATGCACGTCCGAATTTTATTAAAAAAACGAACCGACTCGGGCCGCCGTGGGCGACCCGGACTCGTCTGCCGCTCGGCCTTATAAGCCGCAGCCCGCCGCCAGCCCACCCCAGCCCGCCTCGCCCCGCCAAACCTAACCCTAGCCGCCGCCCTTCGCGCCGCCGATCCGCCGCCGCACGCCGCACACCCGCGCCGTCCCGCCGCCGCACGCCACCAACCGTCGTCGCCAGAGCCGCCGCGCCGCCGCCTGCCGGAGTTCGAGGTAGCCGCCAGTTTAAAAAAATGATCGGTTTTATTTCGAAAAGCCTAGTTTTCGTTTTTTAGATCGGTTCGGTTTATTTTTATCGGTTTAGTTATTTAGCGGACTTTCGTCCGTATGTTCATTTCTACGAACGGTTTTCACCGTTTAGCCGCAGACAGTGAACGTGCGTTCGTTAGCCTGTTCATCAGTTTTTCTTTTTCTCGGATTTTCCATGATTATTTTCGATCGCAATTTCTGATCCGATTTTTGTTCTAGTATAACTTCTCGCTCGTTTATCGGAGTCACGCGATTCTAGCGCCTAGAGTTTCGTCTCAAAACCTTCTTTCCATTTAACCAACTTAAACAAGTTTTTGCTATCGTAAAATTTGACTTTAGTCCAGATTAGTAAATGAAGCTTGTTTCTTTCGCCGTTTGAGTTTTGTTGCTTCGTTTGATTTGATACTTTTTGCAAACCGAAGTTCTTAAGTTGAACTTTCTGGTTAGATCTCTTATTTGAGTTTTACCTGTGCTTTTGCTTGATTGCTTATTGTATGCTTGTTTGTTTGTTTGCAGCAGAGTACCCGGAGTGCGAAGCGTGCTACTATGAGTCTCTAGGTTTCGCGGATCATCAGCAAGACAAGTAACACTTTGATCATACCTCTTACTACCCAGTTTTATTGCATTAGATCAATCCTCAAACAATTGCATGGTTAGGATCTGAATTAAATTGTGGGTTGGGAAGTAGCTGAGGTAGTACCTATTCACCTGTTTATTATCAAACCCTGGGAGTTACTTCTACGTTATGCTTATATTGCTATGCTATGCTCGTAGACGTGGATTGGGTTTGAGTGTATTCATGATATATATGAGATTGTTAATTAATGGTTAACTTAAGTGGCAACTTTAATACACATCTGGGTGGATTGAGGCACCTGGGTATTCCAGTGATTGCCTGTATTTTTGGAAATCCCGAGGTACCGTGTGATTCTCCTATGGACCGCCACCCAGGATCAAAGGGATCATAAGATTATTCATGCTAGAAACTTCCATGTGCAGACACAAGCTATTATGGGCTCTAGCATAGTTGATTAAGTTGTGTGAACTCTTACAGTGGTAGACTAGCAGATGTAGGGGATGTAGGTGTACCGGTCTACCCATCGTAAGGTGCTAATGCTTCTGAAAGACTGTGTCTCGGTCATCCGTTTCTCAAACACCATGTAGTGCAAGAAATCCAACGGAAGAGATCGAGTCTTGTGGGGAAAAGTGCGCAAACCTCTGCAGAGTCTCACAGTGCATTCTGGTGAGAAGCCCCTCACAATGGAAAAAACTATACATTTACTTATTGTTCATAGCTCACCGTATGAGATCTGACTTGTGCTCAGGCTGCTCATTAACTAGCTTCGTGAATGGGGTGGTGAATCATCCTCTTTCATAGTTTGGAATCAATGTATGTCATTTGACATGCATTGATTAATAGAGCTGATAGAAAATGAACTAACTATTGAAAAGTGTACTTATATAGCTAATTGTAATTTTCTATCAGTATAATTGTGTGTCCCTTACCCTATTTTCTAGCTAACTTCTTTACTACAACAGTCTCAGGCTATACTGTGTACTGCTTATATATAGCTAATATCTTTAACTCGTATGTTCGTCCTGTTGGAAATATGCCCTAGAGGCAATAATAAAAGCATTATTATTATATTTCCTTATTCATGATAATTGTCTTTATTCGTGCTATAATTGTGTTAACCGGAAATCGTAATACATGTGTGAATAACAGACAACAAACATGTCCCTAGTGAGCCTCTAGTTGACTAGCTCGTTGATCGACAGATAGTCATGGTTTCCTGACTATGGACATTGGATGTCATCGATAACGGGATCACATCATTAGGAGAATGATGTGATGGACAAGACCCAATCCTAAACATAGCATAAGATCGCATAGTTCGTTTGCTAGAGTTATCCAATGTCAAGTATCCTTTCCTTAGACCATGAGATCGTGTAACTCCCGGATACCATAGGAGTGCTTTGGGTGTGCCAAACGTCACAACGTAACTGGGTGACTATAAAGGTAAGCTACGGGTATCTCTGAAAGTGTCTGTTGGGTTAACATGGATCGAGACTGGGATTTGTCACTCCGCTTGACGGAGAGGTATCACCGGGCCCTCTCGGTAATGCATCATCACAATGAGCTCAATGTGATCAAAGTGTTTGATCACGGGATCATGCATTACGGTAACGAGAAAAGTGACTTGCCGATAACGAGATTGAACGAGGTATTGGGATACCGACGATCGAATCTCGGGCAAGTAAAATACCGATTGACAAAGGGAATCGTATACGGGATTAATTGAATCCTTGACATCGTGGTTCATCCGATGAGATCATCGTGGAGCATGTGGGAGCCAACATGGGTATCCAGATCCCGCTGTTGGTTATTGCCCGAGAGCCGTCTCGGTCATGTCTGCATGTCTCCCGAACCCGTAGGGTCTACACACTTAAGGTTCGGTGATGCTAGGGTTGTGAAGATATGTATGTGCAGTAACCCGAATGTTGTTCGGAGTCCCGAATGAGATCCCGGACGTCACGAGGAGTTCCGGAATGGTCCGGAGGTAAAGAATTATATATAGGAAGTGCTATTTTGGCCATCGGGACAAGTTTCGGTGTTATCGGTATTGTACCGGGACCACCGGAGGGGTCCCGGGGTCCACCAGGTGGGGCCACCTGCCTTGGTGGGCCACATGGGCCTTAGGGGTGCGCCTTGGCCTGCTTGGGCCAAGGGGAACCAGCCCCAAGGGCCCATGCGCCAAGGAAACTTGGAGGAGGGAGAGTCCAAAGGGGGGAAGGCACCTCCGAGGTGCCTTGGGGAGGATGGACTCCTCCCCCCCTCTTGGCCGCACCCCTTCCTTGGAGGAAGGGGCAAGGCTGCGCCCTCCCCCCCCTCTAATGCATCTATATAAAGGGAGGGGAGGGAGGGGTGGCCGCACCCTAATGCCCTGGCACTCCCTCCTCCCTGCAACACCTCCTCCTCCTCCCGTAGTTGCTTAGCGAAGCCCTGCCGGAGTTCTGCTGCATCCACCACCACACCGTCGTGCTGGATCTTCCTCAACCTCTCCTTCCCCCTTGCTGGATCAAGAAGGAGGAGACGTCTCCCGTCCCGTACGTGTGTTGAACACGGAGGTGCCGTCCGTTCGGTACTAGATCATCGGTGAATTGGATCACGGCAAGTACGACTACCTCATCCACGTTCACTCGAACGCTTCCGTTGCGATCTACAAAGTGGTATGTAGATGATATCTAATCTGAATACTCATTGCTATATGAACTCATAGATGGATCTTGGTGAAACCGTAGGAAAATTTTTAATTTTCTGCAACGTTCCCCAACAGTGGCATCATGAGCTAGGTCTATGCATAGTTCTTCTTGTGCGAGTAGAACACAATTTGTTGTGGGCGTAGATGTTGTCAATTCTTCTTGTCGTTACTAGTCAATCTTGATTCAGCGGTATTGTGGGATGAAGCGGCCCGGACCAACCTTACACGTACGCTTACGTGAGACCGGTTCCACCGACTAACATGCACTAGTTGCATAAGGTGGCTGGCGGGTGTCTGTCTCTCCTACTTTAGTTGGATCGGATTCGATGAACAGGGTCCTTATGAAGGGTAAATAGAGATTGACAAATCACGTTGTGGTTTGAACGTAGGTAAGAAAACGTTCTTGCTAGAACCCTAATTCAGCCACGTAAAACTTGCAACAACAATTAGAGGACGTCTAACTTGTTTTTGCAGCAAGTGCTTTGTGATATGATATGGCCAAAGTTGTGATGAATGATGAATGATCTATATGTGATGTATGAGATGTTCATGCTATTGTAATAGGAATCACAACTTGCATGTCGATGAGTATGACAACCGGCAGCAGCCATAGGAGTTGTCTTTATTTTTTGTATGACCTGCGTGTCATTGAGAATCGCCATGTAAATTACTTTACTTTATTGCTAAACGCGTTAGCCATAGTAGTAGAAGTAATAGTTGGCGAGCAACTTCATGGAGACACGATGATGAAGATCATGATGATGAGGATCATGGTGTCAAGCCGGTGACAAGATGATCATGGAGCCCCAAGATGGAGATCAAAGGAGCTATGTGATATTGGCCATATCATGTCACGTTTATTATTTGATTGCATGTGATGTTTATCATGTTTTGCATCTTGTTTACTTAGAACGACGGTAGTAAATAAGATGATCCCTCATAATAATTTCAAGAAAGTGTTCACCCTAACTGTGCACCGTTGCTAAGGTTCGTCGTTCCGAAGCACCACGTGATGATCGGGTGTGATAGGTCCTTACGTTCGCATACAACGGGTGTAAGACAGATTTACACACGCAAAACACTTAGGTTGACTTGACGAGCCTAGCATGTACAGACATGGCCTCGGAACACAGAAGACCGGAAGGTCGAGCATGAGTCGTATAGAAGATACGATCAACATGAAGATGTTCACCGATGTTGACTAGTCCGTCTCACGTGATGATCGGACACGGCCTAGTTGACTTGGATCATGTAATACTTAGATGACTAGTAGAGGGATGTCTATCTAAGTGGGAGTTCATTAAATAATTTGGTTAAATGAACTTTATTATCATGAACTTAGTCTAAATATTTACAATATGTCTTGTAGATCAAATGGCCAACGTAGTCCTCAACTTCAACGCGTTCCTAGAGAAAACCAAGCTGAAAGACGATGGTAGCAACTATACGGACTGGGTCCGAAACCTGAGGATTATCCTCATAGCTGCCAAGAAAGATTATGTCCTAAGAGCACCGCTGGGTGACGCACCTATTCTCCCTGCAGAACAAGACGTTATGAACGCTTGGCAGTCACGCTGCGATGATTACTCCCTCGTTCAGTGCGGCATGCTTTACAGCTTAGAGCCGGGGCTCCAAAAGCGTTTTGAGAGACATGGAGCATATGAGATGTTCGAAGAGCTGAAAATGGTTTCCAAGCTCATGCCCGGGTCAAGAGATATGAAGTCTCTGACAAATTCTTTAGCTGTAAGATGGAGGAAAATAGTTCTGTCAGTGAACACATACTCAAAATGTCTGGGTTGCACAACCGCATGACTCAACTGGAAGTTAATCTCCCGGAAGAAGCGGTCGTTGACAAAATCCTCCAGTCGCTTCCACCTAGCTACAAGAGCTTTGTGATGAACTACAATATGCAGGGGATGGTAAAGACCATTCCTGAGGTATATGCTATGCTGAGATCAGCAGAGGTAGAAATCAAGAAGGAGCATCAAGTGTTGATGGTGAATAAAACCACTAAGTTCAAGAAGGGCAAGGGTAAAAAGAACTTCAAGAAGGACGGCAAGGAAGTTGCCGCGCCCGGTAAGCAAGTTGCCGGGAAGAAGCCAAAGAATGGACCCAAGCCCGAAACTGAGTGCTTTTATTGCAAGGGAAGTGGTCACTGGAAGCGGAACTGCCCCAAATACTTAGCGGACAAGAAGGCCGGCAAAACCAAAGGTATATGTGATATACATGTAATTGATGTGTACCTTACCAGTACTCGTAGTAGCTCTTGGGTATTTGATACTGGTGCAGTTGCTCACATTGTAAATCAAAGCAGGAGCTGCGGAATAAACGGAGACTGGCAAAGGACGAGGTGACGATGCGCGTCGGGAATGGTTCCAAGGTCGATGTGATCGCCGTCGGTACGCTGCCTCTACATTTACCTACGGGATTAGTTTTAAACCTCAATAATTGTTATTTAGTGCCAAGTTTGAGCATGAACATTGTATCTGGATCTCGTTTAATTCGAGATGGCTACTCATTTAAATCCGAGAATAATGGTTGTTCTATTTATATGAGAGATATGTTTTATGGTCATGCTCTGATGGTTGATGGTTTATTCTTAATGAATCTCGTACGTGATGATACACATATTCATAGTGTGAGTACCAAAAGAGTTAAAGTTGATAACAATAGTCCCACATATTTTTGGCACTGCCGCCTTGGTCACATAGGTGTCAAACGCATGAAGAAGCTCCATGCAGATGGACTTTTAGAGTCTCTTGATTATGAATCATTTGACACGTGCGAACCATGCCTCATGGGTAAAATGACCAAGACTCCGTTCTCAGGAACAATGGAGCGAGCAACCAACTTATTGGAAATCATACATACCGATGTGTGCGGTCCAATGAGTGTTGAGGCTCGCGGAGGCTATCGTTATGTTCTCACCCTCACTGATGACTTGAGTAGATATAGGTATATCTACTTAATGAAACACAAGTTTGAGACCTTTGAAAAGTTCAAGGAATTTCAGAGTGAGGTTGAAAATCAACGTGAAAGAAAGATCAAGTTTCTACGATCAGATCGTGGAGGAGAATACTTGAGTCACGAATTTGGCACACACTTAAGAAAATGTGGAATAGTTTCACAACTCACGCCGCCTGGAACACCTCAGCGTAATGGTGTGCCCGAACGTCGTAATCGCACTCTATTAGATATGGTGAGATCTATGATGTCTCTTACCGACTTACCGCTATCTTTTTGGGGCTATGCTTTAGAGACTGCCACATTCACTTTAAATAGGGCTCCGTCGAAATCCGTTGAGACGACACCGTATGAATTATGGTTTGGGAAGAAAACTAAGCTGTCGTTTCTAAAAGTTTGGGGATGCGATGCTTATGTCAAGAAACTTCAACCTGAGAAGCTCGAACCCAAGTCGGAAAAATGCGTCTTCATAGGATACCCGAAAGAAACTGTTGGGTATACCTTCTACCTCAGATCCGATGGCAAGATCTTTGTTGCCAAGAATGGATCCTTTCTGGAGAAAGAGTTTCTCTCGAAAGAAGTAAGTGGGAGGAAAGTAGAACTTGATGAAGTGTTACCTCTTGAACCGGAAAATGGCGAAACTCAAGAAAACGTTTCTGAGGTGCCTGCACCGACTAGAGAGGAAACTAATGATGATGATCAAGATACTTCTAATCAAGCTCCTACTGAAATTCGAAGGTCCACAAGGACACGTTCCGCACCAGAGTGGTACGGCAACCCTGTCTTGGAAATCATGTTGTTAGACAACGGTGAACCTTCGAACTATGAGGAAGCAATGGCGGGCCCGGATTCCGACAAATGGCTGGAAGCCATGAAATCCGAGATAGGATCCATGTATGAAAACGAAGTATGGACTTTGACTGACTTGCCCGTTGAACGGCGAGCCATAGAAAATAAATGGCTCTTTAAGAAGAAGACAGACGTGGATGGTATGTGACCATCTATAAAGCTCGGCTTGTCGCTAAGGGTTATCGACAAGTTCAAGGGGTTGACTACGATGAGACTTTCTCACCGGTAGCAAAGCTGAAGTCCGTCCGAATCATGTTAGCAATTGCCGCATACTATGATTATGAGATATGGCAAATGGATGTCAAAACGGAATTCCTTAATGGTTTCCTTAAGGAAGAATTGTATATGATGCAGCCGGAAGGTTTTGTCGATCCTAAGAATGCTGACAAGGTGTGCAAGCTCCAACGCTCGATTTATGGGCTGGTGCAAGCATCTCGGAGTTGGAACATTCGCTTTGATGAGATGATCAAAGCGTTTGGGTTTACACAGACTTATGGAGAAGCCTGTGTTTACAAGAAAGTGAGTGGGAGCTCTGTAGCATTTCTCATATTATATGTAGACGACATACTTTTGATGGGAAATGATATAGAACTCTTGGACAGCATTAAGGCCTATTTGAATAAAAGTTTTTCAATGAAGGACCTTGGAGAAGCTGCTTATATATTAGGCATCAAGATCTATAGAGATAGATCGAGACGCCTCATAGGTCTTTCACAAAGCACATACCTTGATAAGATATTGAAGAAGTTCAATATGGATCAATCTAAGAAGGGGTTCTTACCTGTGTTACAAGGTGTGAAATTGAGCTCAGCTCAATGTCCGACCACGGCAGAAGATATAGAAGAGATGAGTGTCATCCCCTATGCCTCAGCCATAGGTTCTATTATGTATGCCATGCTGTGTACCAGACCTGATGTAAACCTTGCCGTAAGTTTGGTAGGAAGGTACCAAAGTAATCCCGGCAAGGAACACTGGACAGCGGTCAAGAATATCCTGAAGTACCTGAAAAGGACCAAGGAAATGTTTCTCGTTTATGGAGGTGACGAAGAGCTCGTCGTAAAAGGTTACGTCGACGCTAGCTTCGACACAGATCTGGATGACTCTAAGTCACAAACCGGATACGTGTATATTTTGAATGGTGGGGCAGTAAGCTGGTGTAGTTGCAAGCAAAGCGTCGTGGCGGGATCTACATGTGAAGCGGAGTACATGGCAGCCTCGGAGGCAGCACATGAAGCAATTTGGGTGAAGGAGTTCATCACCGACCTCGGAGTCATACCCAATGCGTCGGGGCCAATCAAGCTCTTCTGTGACAACACTGGAGCTATTGCACTTGCAAAGGAGCCCAGGTTTCACAAGAAGACCAGGCACATCAAGCGTCGCTTCAACTCCATTCGTGAAAATGTTCAAGATGGAGACATAGAAATTTGTAAAGTGCACACGGATCTGAATGTCGCAGATCCGTTGACTAAACCTCTCCCTAAGGCAAAACATGATCAGCACCAGAACTCTATGGGTGTTCGATTCATCACAATGTAACTAGATTATTGACTCTAGTGCAAGTGGGAGACTGTTGGAAATATGCCCTAGAGGCAATAATAAAAGCATTATTATTATATTTCCTTATTCATGATAATTGTCTTTATTCGTGCTATAATTGTGTTAACCGGAAATCGTAATACATGTGTGAATAACAGACAACAAATATGTCCCTAGTGAGCCTCTAGTTGACTAGCTCGTTGATCGACAGATAGTCATGGTTTCCTGACTATGGACATTGGATGTCATCGATAACGGGATCACATCATTAGGAGAATGATGTGATGGACAAGACCCAATCCTAAACATAGCATAAGATCGCATAGTTCGTTTGCTAGAGTTATCCAATGTCAAGTATCCTTTCCTTAGACCATGAGATCGTGTAACTCCCGGATACCGTAGGAGTGCTTTGGGTGTGCCAAACGTCACAACGTAACTGGGTGACTATAAAGGTATGCTACGGGTATCTCTGAAAGTGTCTGTTGGGTTGACATGGATCAAGACTGGGATTTGTCACTCCGCTTGACGGAGAGGTATCACCGGGCCCTCTCGGTAATGCATCATCACAATGAGCTCAATGTGATCAAAGTGTTTGATCACGGGATCATGCATTACGGTAACGAGAAAAGTGACTTGCCGATAACGAGATTGAACGAGGTATTGGGATACCGACGATCGAATCTCGGGCAAGTAAAATACCGATTGACAAAGGGAATCGTATACGGGATTAATTGAATCCTCGACATCGTGGTTCATCCGATGAGATCATCGTGGAGCATGTGGGAGCCAACATGGGTATCCAGATCCCGCTGTTGGTTATTGCCCGAGAGCCGTCTCGGTCATGTCTGCATGTCTCCCGAACCCTGGCACTCCCTCCTCCCTGCAACACCTCCTCCTCCTCCCGTAGTTGCTTAGCGAAGCCCTGCCGGAGTTCTGCTGCATCCACCACCACACCGTCGTGCTGGATCTTCCTCAACCTCTCCTTCCCCCTTGCTGGATCAAGAAGGAGGAGACGTCTCCCGTCCCGTACGTGTGTTGAACACGGAGGTGCCGTCCGTTCGGTACTAGATCATCGGTGAATTGGATCACGGCAAGTACGACTACCTCATCCACGTTCACTCGAACGCTTCCGTTGCGATCTACAAAGTGGTATGTAGATGCTATCTAATCTGAATAGTCGTTGCTATATGAACTCATAGATGGATCTTGGTGAAACCGTAGGAAAACTTTTAATTTTCTGCAACGTTCCCCAACACGTCCGCTGGATTCTCATTCCTATCTTTGGTTCGTATGGTAGGTTTTGCTGCATGTGCAGCTATACGTCCTCTGGATGCTCATTTCTATCTTTGGTTCATATGGTCGCCGGTTGGACGCTCACTGCTATATTTGGTTCAGATGGTAGTTTTTGTTGCATGCGCACCTATATGTTTTTAGCCCTGTGAATTGAAAAATGTGTACTTCTTGGTTGTTTCTGTTGTGCTAACCCACATAAATGACGAAGTCCTGGCCAATCCTTATTGGTGCTTATTGGTGTTTTAACTAAATGATTTAGTCCTGCGCTTCATAGAAGCAGTTTTAACTAAATGTAATGAACTAATTAAGCGCCTTCCTTTATTGTTGGCTAATCCTTTGGTTTTATCGCATGCTATATTCTATATGATGATACGCTACCACTCTGTAATAAGTCCAGGCACTATAAACCCTATGTCAGCTATGTATGAATTTGGAATTTATATTGCAGAAGTATTTGCAACTGCTATATATAATGCTATTTTAGCTTCCCAATGAATGATGTATGCCTTCACCTTCAGGTGCAAGGCAAAGCGCCTCTGCCTCTGTGTAACCGTTCACTCCTGAGGACACCATCGTAAACCTTCAGTGTCACCTATATATGGCTTGTGTACCAGACTTGATGTTTAGATTGCTCTTATGCTATCTCGTTGGTTTGTCTTTGCTTATGGATTACTAACATCACTTCCTTACTCACTACTAACATTACTGATTGGCTTCTTGCGCCATTGGTGCAACTAGAGTGATAATATTCTGATGATTGTTTCATCAGTGTAGCAAGTGATCAGCAATAGACAACTCTTACTCAGGGTATGTTTGTTTGGGATGCAATTTCCATGGCTGCAGCTGAAGGAGCGGCTGTAGCTGGTGATGAAGAGAGGCACTTTGCATTCGCCCACCAGAAGTAGAGATCAAAGTACAGAGAAGCTTCAGAGCATGGCAGCATTGTTTATGAGAAGACCCATGACAGACTGATAACCTACTTCTTGGAGTTACCTATTGTCAGTTTATGACTTGGTGCTAGCTGAAGCTTCTATTTTCTACCAAAACTGCTATTAACAAAAGAACTCTATCGATCCAGGATTTTATCCTAAGCTGCTATTAAACTCACAAGACGGAGCATTTTAATAACAAAAGAACTCTAGCCATGCTTTTTGATATACTACGTATATGTACGATGTACTAGCAGTTCTTTCTTTTTTAACTATTGCGTACCGAAAAAATTGAATTGGCAATGTATGCATAAATATGATGTATTAAATTATGTCATGAGAGGGATTTGTTCATTTTCAAAACTAAGTTGGATGAGCTTAAATCACTTATTCACCAGTACAAGTTAAATATGCTTTTAAAATTTTCAATACATGTATTTTTTTAGAGTACATCATCTTTTATTTCTAAACAGATATGTTCTTTTCTATGGCTAAGTACAGGTTAAACCATCCCAACTCCATAGCAGTACTACTTCAAACAGAACTGGAATGTTTATATCTTTTATGGATTATGGATTTTACAAATTCAGCAAGTTGAGCATTTTTTTGTGATTTTCTTGATAAATCAAATATTAGAGTAAACTTTCGTACTCAGCGACAACCTGACTTGGCCTAATATGTTGGTTTCTGAGCTTGGTAGATCAGATCTCCCAGGAAAGCCACGTGTGTGCAAGCTAGCTAGACAAGCACACAAGCAAAATGCTGGATTGATGAACTGGGAGCCCACGAGCAGCAGCAAGCAGAGAAATAGCAAGTAGCCAACAAACAGCAGCAAAAGTGAGCAGCAACAAGCTCATGGCCTAAGCATGTTGGCCCAGACCAAAATGGTCTCAGGTGGCAGCGCCACAACCATCTCCAGCAATGGCTAGAATGAGAAAAAACGACGCTTACAAAGAAAAGAAGGCAGTTGCACCTTCTCACCTTGCTGTTCGTGGCGATGCCGGATGGCACGGGGACCGGTGACAGCGAATTCAGGACGGCGGCAATGGCAGTCAGTGTCGAGGAGGAAGTATGAGAGACCCGCGACTTCGAATCCTTGGTCTAGAGGAGATGCGGAGCCTGTCACGGTTCCTGGAGTTACTCGGGGAGGAGGGCGACCGCGGTGGCGTCGCAACAGCAGCTGACGGAACTAAGGAAGTCGGCCTCGGTCCAAAAGTTTGCTGCATGCTCGGTGTCCAAGAATCGAATCAGAACAACAGCCGGAGCTGAACAGAGTTAGGGAAACTACCTAGGATCAAGGACTCACTGGAAAAAATGAGGTGATTCATGGCGGCGTCCAGGGGGCCTGCATGTTGGACCCTGGGGCATGGACGTCGAGACGGACGGAGGGCTGGTGGATCCTGCCCGTTCCTATGGCTGACGTTGCAGCGGCGAGCGGCGGCGTCCCCGGCGAGCTTGACTAGAAAGAGGATCCAGGAGGAAGAGAAAATGGATTGAGGGAGGTAGTGGAGTAGGAGTAGGAGTAGGAGTAAAACGTGAAGGAGCAGGGAGTTGCGGGCGCGTGTCCCGCGAGCTGGCGCTGCCAGCCTGGCTGGTGGGTTCACGAGAGGGACCAATTCGTCAGTAGCAAAGGGAGAGGTTGAAAGAAAAATAAAAAAATAAAAAAAATGAAAATGACTGGAATATCTCTTCCTCCTCTACTCCCTCATAGTCTACTCAGGATTAATTTCAGTGCTCAAAACTCATCAGGAATATCTTGCAAAAATTCACATACGATACTACTTATATAATATAACTCTTGACAATGTCCATGACTTTTCAGGAGTATTTGACTACCCTTTTACTGATTCGAATTCAAATATGCCCCGAGTTTGGGTTTAAACTGTAAGCTGGTGATATGAAATTCCGAAATTCATTAATCTTTTACTAGAGTCTATAAATAACGCACGACTCCGAGATATAGCATGGAGTATGACTTAGACGTGTCAAACTATTTTAAAAATTTGTTTGCGGATAACTCTTGGTTTGGATCAGTTTTTTGCATCTTAGAAATCATTTATCATCACAAACCATCTATCTATCATCAATCCATATTTATTTTCATATGTTTCATTCCGTGTCTACATATTTTAATGCACACTCTTTCAATACTTGGCTTGCACTCGGCCTTTGCGCCATTGGCGCAACGGGTCATCTAGTAGTTAGAATGCACAAATCCTACACCAACACACATACAAAAAACACACTCACAAGTAGCAAAGTCATATAAGAACAAAATTATTGAAGGTGGGAAAAACAAAGCGATTTGATATGCAATCGACAAACTACAACAATGACCATATCCACATCAACCACCTCATGACACCACACATACGATGAGCTTCTTCAATAGCAACGCCTTCAAGAAGGTAGCGACACTCAAGTGCCGCCGTCACCGGACCCAAACACCCATGGTTAGATTCTTATTTTCACCCTGAAGGACTAGTCTGAGCATATCCGAGCAATGCCTTCAACAAGGTAACGTCGTAAAAACTTCATTGCCGGGTATAACCAACTCGTGTCAGACCTAGGATTTCACCCTGGAGCTCGAGACCAGTTCCTCGAGTAGGACCATCATCGAAGTAACTCGTGTTGTCGCCACCACTTTCCGCGATCCCAACAACTACATGTGAGGTGCAACCGCCACCGCTATAACCAACCGGTTGATTCAAGCCATCGTCCATAGTCTGCATCTCACTGTCGAAGTCAACCATCGGGTCTAGAGAGAGGAACCCTCATGAAGACATTTTGATGGCATGCAATCCATAGCGAGGTTGTCGCTGCGGGCCGGAGTGGTCGCCACGAGGACCAACACCGTAGGCGGAGCACACCACCGCTGACTACCACCTCATCAGAGAGAGCCCTACCCAGGCCTAATGGCCGCTATTATCAAAATTAGAGCATGAAAGGCATATATGCACCGCAACAGGTGGCACCCATATTAGACCCGTCCATGACCTGATAGGGTATGGCCGAGCACCGCTGCCATGCCCCGACTACCATTGTTGCTATTGTTGTCTAGGTATCCACTCATACATTGTTTGCCGCAAGGGGAGAGGACCACATCACGTTACCACGACTTCCAAGTTCCAGACCACCGTCGCCCCACACGAGACCACCATTGAAAAGAACCCCACCACCGTTTGGTAGTAGGGTCGGCCACCGCCGCGTGCAAGAAGGAGACAATAACAGAGGTAGGAGTCATGTCGGGGTTGCCCACTGGGCGCTAGGGTTGGCCCCTAGTGTCACTTAGGGAACGCCGACAGGCGTGCTCAGCGCTACCTTTTTGTGATGTTGTTCTCTATCAACTTTACATATTATTCATATTTATCCACAAATGGCTATAAGTCATTGTCATATGTATGAATGTTTCTGCCATTGCACTAGCACACACAATGTGACCTACGTCACACACAATTGAAGCGGAAAAAACATGTGCAATGTAGGGGCACAAAGCGCATGATTTGAAACTAATCAGTTGTAGGCGATCTGGTGCAACACACACGATCAGTTTGCCAATGTCATGTGGCATTGGACCCCCACATCGCAACGTAGCTTCAAAGAAGATGTTTATGTCGTGACCCCGCATTGCACAGAGTTGACACTCCGTTTAGGATGCGAGACTCACATAAGCAATAAGCTGCTTGTGAAGGACGTTGGCTAGCCCTGTTTGCGGTGAGCGTATCTGTAGTAGCACATATTCTTAAAAAGTTAGAAGTCCATTTGAATACCCGTGCACAAACACACTACAGTGCCGAGCAAATTACCGGTCCGTGGATAACAACTATTTATTTTCAGGTTTGCTAAAACCCAGTCGACTGAGAATTAACCAAGTCTCAGCCGAGTGCTCAGTCGTTGAATCTTTTGCATGCAGATTTGTGTTGGACTGAGCAATGGCCATTGTAGCATTTTGTCCCGTCATTTGCAATATGTCATCATACATGTTGCAGCATCTATCATTGCTGGTTGTAGCATGTCATCTCACTAGTCAAAACATTTTCCTTCATCGTCCGTAGCACGTGGTCTCACCGGCGCAACATCCGCCATTGATAGTTGTAGCATGTAGTCGCATTGGTTGCGGCGTCTGTGTCATTGCTTGCAAAACTGTAAACATTTGTCGTCGCCGTTTTTAGTATCTAGCTATGTCGCTCGTAGCACACAACTACGTCGACATCACTCGACTGAGTTCTAGCCACACTCATTCATTTCCTCCTCGACTTGTACAGCGATGATGCGAAGACAGCTTAACATGTTGCACGTGGTTAAGAGTTAATTAGAAGGCATCCAGTGTCTTGTTATCAAAGTCTTCTAGCCATTTGTAGATCCCAAGAAAGGCCTCGAATGAAACTACTCCCTCCGTTCCCAAATATAAGTCTTTTTAAAGATTTCAACAAGTGACTATATACGGAGCAAAATGAGTGAATCTATATTCTAAAATATGTCTACATACATCAGTATGTTGTAGTCTATTTGAAATGTCTAAAAAGACTTACATTTAGGAACGAAGGGAGTAGAAGGCAACTAATTAATCAAGATTGTCCCATGGATGAAGGTCTCACGTCAAACAAACTAAGAAGACCTAGCTAAAGAACGCAAGAATGGATCCAAGTCTCGTTTCTTTGTAGGTGAAATTTTAGCCACCGTCTTGCATGTCACGAGGAAAGGCCTTGGAAGGAATCAGGAGACACCTAACTAATCAAGGAGCAATACTATATACACGATGAAATTGTAGCCCACGTGTGCACGATCCCATGTGGCAGCATCAGCAGCGCACATACATGCAGGAGGGAGTTAGTTTTTCTGTTAGCTGATGCATGCACACTGTGTACCGTTCGCAGATCGTGCAGTCCGTGTCATGTGTGAAGCCATTTCGTTAATCAAGATTCTTGCATTGCATGGATCAAGATCTCTTGTCAGATAAGAGTATTTGACAAAAAACTACCACAGTAAGGGTTGCCGTTCCACAGAACTACCACATTCAAAAAAGTGACTGATAACTATAAAAAAAATTATTTTTGTTACTAAAAACTACCAGTTTTGAAAAATGATCAGTTAGACGATTTAAACACGTTTATGACATGCAGGACCCACCCCTCAGGGGTGACGTGACGGCACAGTCAACTCTGTTTATTTTGACCGTTAAGTTGACCGCTATGACAGGTGGGGCCCACATGTCGTTCTTCTTCCTCCTCTCTGTATCTTCCTTTGGCATTTCATCGACTCGTGGATCTCGCGCAGGAACTCGTCGCGCCGCGGGCACCGGCTGCCGACGGCCGAGCGCACCACGGCCTCGGTTATCATGCGCGACATCCCCTCGCCGATCTCAACGACGGCGCCGGCGTCGCCGGAGCGAGCGCACTCCTCGGAGACGGAGCGGAGCAGGCGGGCGGCCTCGTCCTTGCGGATGTGGCGGAAGGATTGGACGCGGTGCGCGCTGAGGATCTCGAGGACGCACACCCGGCGGAGCTAGCGCCACAGGTCGCCATAGGGGGAGAAGAGGATGTCGTGCCCGCCGCGGCTGAAGACGGTCAGCGTGGGCGTGAGGTGGTGGCTGGCGAAGGCGGCGTCGTGTGTCTTGAGGACCTCCCTGGCGGCCTCGGCGGAGGACACGACCAGCGTGGGCACCACGCCGAAGCGGAGCAGCATGAGAGGGTCGTGCCTGCCGGTGAGCTCACGTAGCGCCCAGTGCGGCAGGTTGCCATAGCGCGACAGCAGGACGTGGTGTAAGCTGCCGACGAGCGGCAGCTGACGTGGCCCCTGTGGTGCGGAGTGCGGCCTACGGCTCGGCGGCGAGGGCTTCCGGGATGAGCAGGAGCTCGGCGAGCGCGTCGAGGCGGGCGAGGCCCGTGGTGTTGTTGCTTGCAGCCGCTGCTACTTCTCCTTGCTGCTGACCACGAGCTCCAGCTCGAAGGGAGGCTGGCGAGGGCGGCGGCAGCAGGGCCTAGAGTTCGCAGCACCCCGGCTTCGTGTGCGGCTTCGCGGCCTTCTCCTCCGGCACCCTCTAGCATGGAAGGCCACCGGAGTACAGGGCGGCAAAGGCCACCGGAGCATGAGGGGGCGACTGGGCAGCGGCTGAAAGCAGCATAGGATGATGCACATGATGTGTTTGGTAAAATGCCAAAGGAAAAAACAGAGAGGAGGAAGAAGAACGACGTGTGGGCCCCGCCTGTCATAAGGGTCAACTTCACGGTCAAAATAAACAGAGTTGACTGTGCCGCCACGTCACCCCTGACGGGTGGGTCCCGCATGTCATAAACGTGTTTAAATCATCTAAACCGATCATTTTTCAAAAGTGGTAGTTTTTAGTCACAAAATTAGACATTTTTTGTAGTTATCAGTCACTTTTTTTAATGTGGTAGTTCTGTGGGACGGCAACCCTTTATATATGTGGTAGTTTTTTGTCAAATATTATGTCAGATAAACTAGAGACGCCTAAAGAGGGCCGGAGAGTCCCCAAGTCTCGTTTCTTGTACAAATAAAAAAGCCTTATAAATTACCCTGAGATGCATTCGTCCCACCATAACTCTCTAAGCAAGCTCAGTTAGTCAGCATGGATAGGACTAGACTAGTGAGAGTGGTTTCTCCACACCCACCCTCGGTGCACCCATACAAGAAAACGTATCAAAATATTTTGAAAAAAATCTAAAATTATGTGGAAATGATTATCAACAAATGTTAAAGAGGCTTGCAAATTTTCGCGGTCAAATGACATCCGAGGAGCTCTATACAAAAAAGACAAAATTAATCAAAATGTACACGCACTGTTTGATCAAAATTTGTAATTTTGTTTTTTTACAGTTCTCCTCGGATGTCATTTGACCATCAAACTTGGCAAGCCTCTCTAAGATTTGTTGATGATTATTTCCACCAAGTTTCAGATATTTTGAAAATGTTTTGATATGTTTTCTTTCGTGTATGCACCGTGGATGCACAGAGGTAGGGGTTCAGCCACTACTTTCCCCTGACTAGCAACGCTTAGCCTCCTCGTAGTTCTCCTAAGCATTGGCTTGGCGAGTGCCAGTCCAACAAACGCCAATGCCGAGCGAACTGGTGAGAGAGAGGGAGAGGGTGGCGGATTCGTGAATGGCGGAGGTGGGGGTTCAGGGAGTGGCACCGGGTCCGCAGCGCCGAGAATGGCCCAGATGGAGGGTCCGCTCATGCAGTCGCTGGAGGTGGTGGAGCCGGCGGTGGCGGTGGACCAAACGGTGGAAGTGGATACAGCCGTGGATTGGTAAAAGCTCTGACTCTATCGAGAAGAGTTATTTTTATCGTGGATACGTTGCGGCTGGTGGCAATGGCGGAGATGGTGGCGGCGGACAAGCCGGAGGTAACCCAGGATCCAGCGGCCATGGGACCGGTGGTGGCTCTGGCTCTGGTACTAGTTCCGGCACAAGCTATCAGATCAGTTCTTGGGAGGCAAATGCCAATGGTAATGGTGGTGGATAAGGCCAGTGGCGGACCTAGGAAAAAATTGGAGGGTGTGCACACTTAAAAAAAATCTGCCTAATCTAAGTGCCGTATAATATACGGTGAAAGAATAACACAAATAGCTCAATCAAGTCTCACGATATTATATTTCAGAAAATCATTCCAATTTTGCAAAATTCTGAGGACCATGTTTATTTTGGTACTCATACTAAGTTGGTTGTATGCATACCTAGTTGGTGTAGAAGCCAAGAAGTGAAAATCTCTCCCATTTTAAGATAGCAGAACACACACACGCACAACCCTCCTCCCAAAAATGGATCGCCCTCCTCTGCCGCATACGCGGGCGACAGGGGAGGCCTCCCGCCGCTGCTGTCCCCTGGCCCTCCTCCCCCCTCGTCGTCGCACAGGCGCGCCGGCGGGCGAAGCCTGCCTGGCACAGGCTACATACGACACAGACTGACGGCTGGTGATGTCCTCGGGGTGGTGGTGGCCTCTGAGATGGATAGGTGAAAGACGACGACGGGTTTTTTTTTTAGAAAAGAAGGATGACCCCCGGCTTCTGCATCTGGGAGATGCATAAGGCCACTTTATTGTTTATTCTCGAGGACCTTATAAAGTATTACAACAATATGCCTGAATCCGCCATCTTGGCAACATATGCCACTACGCCTATCCATATGATTAAGGGATGCTACCTGGGCCACATACCCGGTCTACTCACCTAAGCCTATCATCAAAAGCCAGAAGCCCCAGCCTAGCCACATTACCGGGTCTGGGGCATAAACTGGTCTGACGCACTCACATGTGTCGTCGCCGCGATCTTCCACGGGTCCGTCTTCAGAGCAGATATTGAGGTTTGTACCTTGTCAGGCCACTCCGTCATCGACGCCACCTTGACGCTAGACAACTACCTCCACCTGCGCGAGTCCATCACCGCGCATCGGGCGCCGAGTCTCCACTGCACCACGCCGCCGAGATCCGCCGTCATCAATGTGAAGGATGAAGTACCGCTCCACCAAAAAAGGCGCCCGCTGGTCCCTCGATCACGTGTACGCCTCCAAGAATGACGCCCCCAAGGAGGAAACGACACCAACGCGCCGCCGTCACCCGATCAACTGATCTAGGGTTTCCCCCGAAGGTAGCGGATAGAGGTCTAGAGCTTCTCCAGGGCGATGCCTTCAAGAAGGCAATGACACCACAGGGTGCCACCAACGCCGGTCTTGGCATCAAGCCGAGCACAAGGTTTTCACCCGGATCTGCTCGAAAAACCTCCATCACTTATTGTGCGCACGGGTCGCCGCCGATCTGAGCCGCCGCACATGGCGCAGGCCGCAGATCAGATCTGTCCGGAGGGCACAACCCGCATGGTGGCGACCCAACCACCAGGCCCTCCATGCCGCCACCGCCGATCCGAGGTCAGATGGTGTGTCGCCGCAGACCCGGCCGCCGCCGCCGAACGCTGCCACGCAGCCCGAGGCAGGGCCGGCTGCTGCACCCCACCATCGCCGCCCTTGGCCGAGGCAGCCGCCGCGCCGCCGCCGGAAGGCAGGCCCGCCGCGCTGCCAGGCCAGGTCTGCCGTGCCACCCACGCCACGGGGCTCCGCACCGCCCGCACGGCGCAGGCAAGAGGGGAGACCCCCACCACCGCCATCAGCCCCGGGCTATAGCCAGCGGCGTCCTTCGGCGGCGGTGGAGGGAGGGGAGGACGGATGGGGGACCCCCGGCGGCTAGGGTTTTGGATCCCGCCCGAGTCGTCCGAGCGGGCGCGACCTAAAGATGGCGACGGTAGCCTCTAAGAGTGCGTCGGATTGATGTGTGCCCCAGACCTGGCATGGTGGCTTGGTTGGGGCCTCTGACTTTAGATGTTAGGCTTTGGTGCGAAGTTCGTTTGGCATTCGGCTCGAATTTTTGGCACCCCTTCATCAAGTGGATAGAAGTAGCGATAGATGTTGCCGAGATGGTGGCCTCAGACTCATTATTGTATTATTTTATAAAAACCTTGTGAATAAATAATAAAATGGTTTCATGCATCGCCCAGATGCGAGGCCGGGGGCCATCTTCCTTTTCTAAAAAAAAGGTAGGGTCACGTGGTACATTGAAGTTGTCTCAAAAAAATAACATGGTAGATCGAAGAGTCCTATTTTTTCCCGTTTGCAATCTACGCGAGTCGCCGCTAGAGTTTTCATCGAGTTGACCGCCGGAATTGATCTAGCTAGCTACTACCAGGCTCATGCAGTGCTGCTAATAGAAAAAACAGTCAAGATGGTTTGCTAGGTTTGCATGTACGTGTACAGCTTCAGGTGAATTAGTTCAGGACTACAAATAAAACCAACAAAATCAACAAAATATGACATATAGTGGAAAAAAATCTGCAAAACGGCACACCCGGCACACCCTCTAGGTCCGCCAATGGATAAGGCAATGGTCAGAAGGGAGCGGTGCAGCGGAGGTGGTGGATCTGGATAGGTGATGCAAAGCCTTGGAACTAACTGCAATTAGTCAATCTCAACTGTCGTTGCCCCTATTACAATTTATAAAGTTTGTTCTCTTTTATTTCCTGCCAATTTAAGCTTTAATGCTTTAATTAGTACGAATCAGTGAAGGGTTAATTTGATTGAGACAGTGTTTTTGGTGAAAATGAGCAGAGTGTCCTCGCTGTATGGTCGGTTGATGTGCGCTGCTGTCCTCTTTGTTGGTGCACCAAATGTATTCGTGGTTGTATTTCTATCATTTTTTTTGCGAAGGTATTTCTATCATATTTGATGATATTTGTTGTTTCCCATTGACTCTGGCACAAGCATGTCCTCCTTGTGGGACAGGGAATAATTCTATGTGTGCGTGTTGCATGCTTCAGTGCTAAATTTGCATCAGAATTTGATATATTTCTTGATCCAAGCTTGTCGAATTTGCTATCTCAGTGTGGACAGATCAAAGGACGAAAGGAGGGTTCAGTGTGCGGCCGAGATGCCTTTTCCGGGTTTAGGGTTGTGAATCAATGGGCTCATAAGTCATGACCCATGCGATGCAACTGATGTGATGGAAGGCTGGTAAAATTTGTACGCATTGAAATCGAACAGAGAATGGCGTCCGTGTAGCAAGGCTCTTTTCAATTTGATTTTCGTCTAGAGTTAGCTAGTTCAGAGTATGGACTTCAGACCAGATCTTACTAGCTAATCGATCTGAAATGATCAAGCACGCAGCATACCTACTTGTAATGCACACTAGACCATGATGGCGTGCGTTGACGCGCCCATCTATTACCCATATAATAAGGTTCGGAAGAGTATAAATTCAAAATGAATTTAAATAATTTCATTTTTTATAAATATTTAATAGAAAAAATATATGAAAATTAAATACAAACTGAGGCCGTCTTTTATCTTTAAAGCACAATAACGAACTAAACTTTCTGGATTAACAAAACACTGCACGGGTACTTGTTCTTCAAAGATTAATACTAAACACAAATTACTTTTGCAAACTCATGATTTAAGGGTGCTACATATATGTAGTGTTCGATCGTTGAATAATATTTTTGCAGGTTAGCATGATCATTTAAAGTTATATGTATCCTGTTATTTCAAATATGATCCAAAGCCACAAATTTAATTCTTCATATGAATCTCCTTACACGGCAAACGTTCATGCACATACAAGAATTGATCTCTAACCGCAAATCTGCAGTTAGCAAAAGAAACATTCCGTACAGTGTATGATATTCCTGATTTGCATCTCTCACCACTCCGAGGAACTTAACTCTAGGTCAGCTAGCTGCACCCTTTCGGAAGGCACATAATCAATTACCAGATCTAAAAATGATGGAGGTAACACACAAAATCCTTTAGAAATGCTTATTCAACCACAAATTAATACCACAAACAATAAGTATGAACTGAATACGGATGAATTCAAATTTCTTTTAACAAACATCTTTATTAAATACAAATGATAGTTATATTTTCAGCTAGAAGAGGTACAATGCTCCTCTAGAATAAAATAGGTACCATGCAAGGTGGAGCATCCTCGTCTCTCCGACACAAGCTCATGTGCAACTGCTTTATCTTCATAGGGACAGTGGTCGAAGATTATCTTGACAAAATCTGTGGATAAATGGTAGTAGTAATCATACACTATACCGGCGGTGTGAATGACAACCATCCTTCCTAGTCATGCCTACCTCCATTTCGTCGGATTTAGCCGTCGTCATAGGTCATGAGCTTCCACAAGCTGAGCATCCTGGACATAATCAAGTTTAATATTTGCAGCTGCTATACAAGAAACCTTTAACATCTTGCATAATTGCATAAATGATTTCATCAAAAGAGGCATCAATACTTTGAGCTCAACAAACCCACGTGATGGCACCCTGCATCCAATCCTTTTCAGTTTTGCTGTATGTACATGGCCTTCGAAAATTTTAGATGCCAAGGCATTTACGATCATCACTGTCTAGCTTGGGAATGAACTGAAACTAACATCACATAAGACCAGCTACATATGTAACTATTCGGTTCAACAAATGTTCTATACTGCAACCCACGTCAGATTCATTTTAAAATATTATAAATACACGCAGTAGGGAGAATTTCCTACAGTTTTGCATGATTTTTTTGCTGAAACCTCTGAGTATTTTTATTCTATTATACATGGCATCAGGAATCTGATTTACCTCCAGAACATGCTGCAAAAATAGTGACTGAAGATTCTTGCTATCACCTTACCAGATTTTAAGAACATGCTTGGCTTTTTTTATATCTCTGCTTTGCTGAGACAATTTATCTTATCGCCTTCAATTCTGTAAAAACAATAGGGCGCACTAATCTTGTCCCGATAAGTGGTCAGAGATGAAACATCATGCATATTAAGAACATGTGTTACCTTATGAAGAGCACAAAGTGCTTACAGAAAGTGCTGAGTTTCACAATCATTTGAAAACGCTAAGTGATATATGTGCGCGCACAAACACACGCATAGACTGCATTTTAACATCGTCTTGACAACACAGAAGTTTAGAGTGAGGGATTGCATGTTGCCACAACAATACACGATCAGACCAAATCAGTGTTCCTTTTTCAAGTACTCTTCATTCAACAAAGATTATTTACCAAGCTTTTGAGAGAACAATAGCTCAGGGCCAAGCTGGGTATGGATCCAATCCACGAGGTACTTGACTTTATTTTTGCATGGATACCTCATATATGCCTAATGCATGTATGTATGTACCTGCTTCAGTACTTGTGCAAATTCAATAAGCAATGCCGAAATTCACCGTGCATGTCATATAATGAAAGGGATACCTTCAGTTAGAGGCTTTGGAAGCACGTTAATTCGTTGTCCAAAAAGATAAACAGAAGAAGTAGCTCCCTATGCCATCGGATTCCTAGAACAGTCCCCTCGACAGAATAATCCATCATCATACAAAAATTCCCAAATGGAATAAAGATTAACAACCCAATCCTAGTGATGGATCAAAGCAATACGGTCTAACTGTAGACACCCTGACCCTATGCAGCAGGATGAGTACACATAGTAAGATGATGACACGGACAATAACCTGACAGTTTGCCATAAGAGCGGCATGGGACAAGACAGCCCGTTGTAAATGACCTCAAATCCGTCAACTCGGAGCACCTTCTATTCAATTGGGAGTAGAAAAACAACATCAATAAGATAAATTCTGAAATTTGATGGAGGAAGAATTGGCGAAAGAGGGAAGAGAGAAGATGAGGTATCAACCTGCCAAAAGTAAGGTGGAGGTGGGGAAGAAGAACGCAATTGTCGAGACTATATGGATGCCAATGGAGGTGGGGAAGAGCACACATCGAATTGTAACTTACCTGGGCACATCAATTACAATTAAGTTAGTAGAAACGGACGCCGGAAAGTGGGCAAATCAATTGCCATTAAGGTCCGTTTTAATGATGATTCCTATCGCCGATGGCTGAATTGCCGGGCGACGGTTCGCTGTCCCGTCACTGCCCCATGGCGTTACCCCGCAAGGAGATCCTCTCGCTCGCATCGCAAGAACCAGACATTGCCTCTCCCGTCCAGCGAGGCGTAGGTCGCGTGCCTCATATAGATCGGTTTGCCCGCCCGCGAGATCGATGGTTGCGAACTTTTTGCGCGAGATCGAGGGACCTACAACTGTGAACTCTCTGATGTTTTTTCCGTTGGTCTGTTGCACTTGTAAGCCCAGCAGGCCCAAATAATGGCAGACTGTCCATTTTGTTACGGCAGTAGCGGCCTAGCCCGTATAGCGATCTGTGCTTACTTACGAGCTTTTGCAAATCGATCCAACGGCCAAAAGTTCCTGAACTCGTAGATCTGATGGCCAGAAGCCTTGATGGCTTGAGAGGGTAGGAAACATGCTCCGTTATAATATATCTATATATCTAAATGCGTATTGTTCAGTCGATTACTTTTCTCAAACTTGTAGTGTGTACTAGTTTTTCTAGGCGAACTATGGCGGGTTTAGAGCATCTACAATCGAACCCCATATCCGCCCCAAATATCCGTATGGGCTGCCCGGTCAGTGCTCGGGTGAGTTTCGGCCACCCAACCAGGCGCCCCATAGCCAGCCCAAATGCGGAGTTTCCAATTGGACGCACGCCGCGTCATACTGTCGAGGTTTCTCATAGGGTAGATTGAGCTATCGTTCGACTGGGCCGTCCCGTTTAAGTTTTCATCGTCCCCGGTTTCGGGAACCTTCTAGAGGTTTCCAGCCGGTTTTTTCTGGTTTTGGGAAACTTCTATAACGTTCCTGAACCGGTTTTTTCCTTGTTCTATTTTTTCGTTTTCTCTTTTTCCTCCTTTTTCTTTTTTCTTTGCTTTGTTTCCTTTTCTTTGTATTTTTCTTTTTTGTTTCTCTATTTGTTTTTTCTTTTCTCCTACTTTTTTCATAAAAATGTTTAAATTTGTTCACATTTAAAAAAAATCGGAAGTTTAATCATTCTCAAAATTTTTAAAATATTCGCATTTCTGAAAAAATGCTAAGAAATGCAAAATAAAAAATGTTCAAAATATTCGAAATTTGTTTGCCTTTGCAACAAATGCTAGGATATTTTCAAATAAAAGACTTCGTTTTCTGTAAACAATGTTCGTGTTTTACAAAATTTGTTCAAAGATTTAAAAAAAATCTGGATTTCAAATTTTTGTTCACGTATTCAAAAAATGTTTGTGCTTCCATATCTTTCCAGAACTTTCGAAATTATTCCCCGTTTCAAGAAAAATTCTCAAATCTTTTAAAAATTCTGAAAATGTTCATGTTTCCAAAAAATGATTGTGCTTCCATATTTTTTCCAGGATTTTCGAAATTGTTCTCCTTTCAAAATTTGTTCTCAAATTTTAAAAAAATGCTCTTGCTTTAGATAATTGATCCCAAATTCTGAAAATGTTCATGTTTTCGAAAAACATTTCCGAAAATCAAAAATTGTCGGTGATACCCTAAAATTGTTTGCTCTTGTCAAAACAAAATCATACGTTCAAAATTTAATTAAAATTTGGGAAATTTTAAAGGATTTTTTTCAAACAGTATTAAGTCTTATACTTTCTTTAGTTCTTTCAGTTTTTTACTGTAGATTGGTCAACCGAGCTCTTCCATTGTAGTGGCTAGTAGTGTGCGGGCGCAAGTCGGCAGACCTGTGTTTGTTTCCTATCCATCGTGCCCTATATTTGTTTGCAATTTTCACCTGCTATTTTTGGCGCATTACAATGGGCCGGCCCAATTGGCGCACCGCGACGACGTGCCTGTGCGAAAGGGTAGCATTTTGTCGAAGAACGTGTCACATAGGAACTCCCCCTAAACGCCTCTAGGGCGGATATGGAGAGGCCCGGATGCGCTTGGGCACACCCACCACGTAGGCCTGGCCCGCTATGGCCCGCGTCGCCCCCACTTGTTCCCACCGAAACCCAGGCGACAAACTCTAGCCTCACTCCTCCTCTCACCCGCTCTGCTTCTCTTTCACTCCATTCCCCTTCTCGCTCGCTCGTCTTCTCTTCCACTCCATGGATTCCGCGAGCTCTTCGAATGAAGAGGAGCTCGCGCTCCGCATTGCTCTCTGCCGCTCGCGGATGCTCCTCCTCGTTGGCGACTGGCTTGTCGTGGGTGGGCAGCTCCACATCCGCCACGCCGCGCGTGTCGTGGTTCTAAGTCTGACAGTAGAATAGGGGGTAGGAATGTAGAGGCAAGATCCCAGCTATGGAGGAGTTGTACACGCAAGGTTTACGAGTTCAGGCCCTTCTCGGAGGAAGTAATAGCCCTACGTCTCGGAGCCCGGAGGCGGTCGACTGGATTATACGCGTGTGAGTTACAGGGGGTGTGAACCCCTGTCCCAGAGGAGGGGGTGGCTGTTGGGTAACGTAGTAATTTCAAAAAAATTCCTACGCACACGCAAGATCATGGTGATGCATAGCAACGAGAGGGGAGAGTGTTGTCTACGTACCTCGTAGACCGAAGCGGAAGCGTTGACGCAACGTAGAGGAAGTAGTCGTACGTCTTCCCGATCCGACCGATCCAAGCACCGTTACTCCGGCACCTCCGAGTTCTTAGCACACGTTCAGCTCGATGACGCTCCCCGGGCTCCGATCCAGCAAAGCTTCGGGGATGAGTTCCGTCAGCACGACGGCGTGATGACGATGATGATGTTCTACCGACGCAGGGCTTCGCCTAAGCACTGCAACGATATGACCGAGGTGGAATATGGTGGAGGGGGGCACCGCACACGGCTAAGGAACGATCACGAAGATCAACTTGTGTGTCTATGGGGTGCCCCCTGCCCCCGTATATAAAGGAGTGGAGGAGGGGAGGGCCGGCCCTCTCTATGGCGCGCCCTAGGGGAGTCCTACTCCCACCGGGAGTAGGATTCCCCCTTTCCTAGTCCAACTAGGAGTCCTTCCATGTATTAGGAGTAGGAGACAAGGAAGGGGAAGAGGGAAGAGAAGGAAGGAGGGGGCGCCGCCCCTCCCCCTAGTCCAATTCGGACTAGCCAATGGGGGGGCGCGCGGCCTGCCTCTCCCTCTCCCCTAAAGCCCAATAAGGCCCATATACTTCTTCCCCGTATTCCCATAACTCCCCGGTACTCCCCAAAATACCCGAACCACTCAGAATCTTTCCGATGTCCGAATATAGTCGTCCAATATATCGATCTTTACGTCTCGACCATTTCGAGACTCCTCGTCATGTCCTCGATCTCATCCGGGACTCCGAACTCCTTCGGTACATCAAAACTCATAAACTCATTATATAACTGTCATCGAAACCTTAAGTGTGCGGACCCTACGGTTCGAGAACAATGTAGACATGACCGAGACACGTCTCCAGTCAATAACCAATAGCGGGACCTGGATGCCCATATTGGCTCCTACATATTCTACGAATATCTTTATCGGTCAGACCGCATAACAACATACGTTGTTCCCTTTGTCATCGGTATGTTACTTGCCCGAGATTCGATCGTCGGTATCCAATACCTAGTTCAATCTCGTTGCCGGCAAGTCTCTTTACTCGTTCCGTAATACATCATCTCACACCTAACATATTAGTTGTAATGCTTGCAAGGCTTTATGTGATGTGCATTACCGAGAGGGCCCAGAGATACCTCTCCGACAATCGGAGTGACAAATCCTAATCTCGAAATACGCCAACCCAACATCTACCTTTGGAGACACCTGTAGAGCTCCTTTATAATCACCCAGTTATGTTGTGACGTTTGGTAGCACACAAAGTGTTCCTCCGGCAAACGGGAGTTGCATAATCTCATAGTCATAGGAACATGTATAAGTCATGAAGAAAGCAATAGCAACACACTAAACGATCGAGTGCTAAGCTAACAAAATGGGTCATGTCAATCACATCATTCTCCTAATGATGTGATCCCGTTAATCAAATGACAACTCATGTCTATGGCTAGGAAACTTAACCATCTTTGATTAACGAGCTAGTCAAGTAGAGGCATACTAGTGACACTCTGTTTGTCTATGTATTCACACATGTATTATGTTTCCGGTTAATACAATTCTAGCATGAATAATAAACATTTATCATGAAATAAGGAAATAAATAATAACTTTATTATTGCCTCTAGGGCATATTTCCTTCAGTCTCCCACTTGCACTAGAGTCAATAATCTAGTTCACATCGCCATGTGATTTACCAGCAATAGTTCACATCCCCATGTGATTAACACCCATAGTTTATATTGATATGTGATCAACACCCAAAGGGTTTACTAGAGTCAGTAATCTAGTTCACATCGTTATGTGATTAACACCCAAAGAGTACTAAGGTGTGATCATGTTTTGCTTGTGAGAGAAGCTTAGTCAACGGGTCTGCCAAAATTCAGATCCGTATGTATTTTGCAAATTTCTATGTCTACAATGCTCTGCACGGAGCTACTCTAGCTAATTGCTCCCACTTTCAATATGTATCTAGATTGAGACTTAGATTCATCTAGATTAGTGTCAAAACTTGCATCGACGTAACCCTTTTACGACGAACCTTTTTGTCACCTCCATAATCGAGAAACATATCCTTATTCCACTAAGGATAATTTTGACCGCTGTCCAGTGATCTACTCCCAGATCACTATTGTACTCCCTTGCCAAAATCAGTGTAGGGTATACAATAGATCTGGTACACAGCATGGCATACTTTATAGAACCTATGGCTGAGGCATAGGGAATGACTTTCATTCTCTTTCTATCTTCTATCGTGGTCGGGCTTCGAGTCTTACTCAATTTCACACCTTGTAACACAGGCAAGAAACTCTTTCTTTGACTGTTCCATTTTGAACTACTTCAAAATCTTGTCAAGGTATGTACTCATTGAAAAAACTTATCAAGCGTCTTGATCCATCTCTATAGATCTTGATGCTCAATATGTAAGCAGCTTCGCCGAGGTCCTTCTTCGAAAAACTCCTTTCAAATACTCCTTTATACTTTGCAGAATAATTCTACATTATTTCCGATCAACAATATGTCATTTACATATACTTATCAGAAATGTTGTAGTGCTCCCACTCACTTTCTTGTAAATACAGGCTTCACCGCAAGTTTGTATAAAACCATATGCTTTGATCTATTTATCAAAGCGTATATTCCAACTCCAAGATGCTTGCACCAGTCCACAGATGGAGCTTGCATATTTTGTTAACACCTTTAGGATCGACAAAACCTTCTAGTTGCATCGTATACAACTCTTCTTTAATAAATCCATTAAGGAATGCAGTTTTGTTTATCCATTTGACGGATTTCATAAAATACGGCAATTGCTAACATGATTCGGACAGACTTGAGCATAGATACGAGTGAGAAACTCTCATCGTAGTCAACACCTTGAACTTATCGAAAACCTTTTGCGACAATTCTAGCTTTGTAGATAGTAACACTACTATCAGCGTCCGTCTTCCTCTTGAAGATCCATTTATTTTCTATGGCTTACCGATCATCGGGCAAATCCATCAAAGTCCATACTTTGTTCTCATACATGGATCATATCTCAGATTTCATGGCCTCAAACCATTTCGCGGAATCTGGGCTCATCGTCGCTTCCTCATAGTTCGTAAGTTCGTCATGGTCTAGTAACATGACTTCCAGAACAGGATTAACGTACCACTCTGGTGCGGATCTCACTCTAATTTACCTATGAGATTCGGTAGTAACTTGATCTGAAGTTACATGATCATCATCATTAGCTTCCTCACTAATTGGTGTAGTAGTCACAAGAACAGATTTCTGTGATGAACTACTTTCCAGTAAGGGAGCAGGTACAGTTACCTCATCAAGTTCTACTTTCCTCCCACTCACTTCTTTCAAGAGAAACTCCTTCTCTAGAAAGGATCCATTCTTAGCAACGAATGTCTTGCCTTCGGATCTGTGATAGAAGGTGTACCCAACAGTCTCCTTTGGGTATCCTATGAAGACATATTTCTCCGATTTTGGTTTGAGCTTATCAGGATGAAACTTTTTCATATAAGCATCACAACCCCAAACTTTAAGAAACAACAACTTTGGTTTCTTGCTAAACCACAGTTCATATAGTGTCGTCTCAACGGATTTAGATGGTGCCCTATTTAACGTGAATGCAGCTATCTCTAATGCATAACCCCAAAACGATAGTGGTAAATCGGTAAGAAACATCATATATTGCACTATATCCAATAAAGTATGGTTATGACGTTCGGACACACCATTATGCTGTGGTGTTCCAGGTGGCATGAGTTTGTGAAACTATTCCACATTGTTTTAATTGAAGGCCAAACTCGTAACTCAAATATTTTACCTCTGCGATCAAATCGTAGAAACTTTTATTTTTGTTACAATGATTCTCCACTTCACTCTGAAATTCTTTGAACTTTTCAAATGTTTCAGACTTCTATTTCATTAAGTAGATATACCTATATCTGCTTAAATCATCTGTGAAAGTCAGAAAATAATGATACCCGCTGCAAGCCTTAATATTCATCGGACCACATACATCAGTATGTATGATTTCCAACAAATCTGTTGCTTGCTCCATCGTTCCGGAGAACGGCGTTTTAGTCATCTTGCCCAAGAGACATGGTTCGCAAGCATCAAGTGATTCATAATCAAGTGATTCCAAAATCCCATCAGCATGGAGTTTCATCATGCGCTTTACACCAATATGACTTAACAGCAGTGCCACAAATAAGTTGCACTATCATTATTAACTTTGCATCTTTTGGCTTTCAATATTATGAATATGTGTATCACTTTGATCGAGATCCAACAAACCATTTTCGTTGGTGTGTATGACCATAGAAGGTTTTATTCATGTAAATAGAACAACAATTTATTCTCTTACTTAAATGAATAACCGTATTGCAATAAACATGATCAAATCATATTCATGCTCAACGTAAACACCAAATAACACTTATTTAGGTTCAACATTAATCCCGAAAGTATAGGGAGTGTGCGATGATGATCATTTCAATCTTGGAACCACTTCCAACACACATCGTCACTTCACCCTTAACTAGTCTCTGTTCATTCTGCAACTCCCGTTTCGAGTTACTAATCATAGCAACTGAACTAGTACCAAATACTGGGGGGTTGCTATGAACACTAGTAAAGTACACATCAATAACATGTATATCAAATATACCTTTGTTTACTTTGCCATCCTTTCTTATCCACCAAATACTTGGGGTAGTTCCGCTTCCAGTGACCAATCCCTTTGCAGTAGAGGCACTTAGTCTCAGGCTTAGGACCAGACTTGGGCTTCTTCACTTGAGCAGCAACTCGCTTGCCGTTCTTCTTGAAGTTCCCCTTCTTCGCTTTGCCCTTTTCTTGAAACTAGTGGTCTTGTCTACCATCAACACTTGATGTTTTTCTTGATTTCTACCTTCGTCGATTTTAGCATCACGAAGAGCTTGGGAATTGTTTCCGTTATCCCTTGCATAATATAGTTCATCACGAAGTTCTACTAACTTGGTGATGGTGACTAGAGAATTCTGTCAATCACTATTTTATCTGGAAGATTAACTCCCACTTGATTCAAGCGATTGTAATACCCAGACAATCTGAGCACATGCTCACTAGTTGAGCGATTCTCCTCCATCTTTTAGCTATAGAACTTGTTGGAGACTTCATATCTCTTAACTCGGGTATTTGCTTGAAATATTAACTTCAACTCCTGGAACATCTCATATGGTCCATGGCGTTCAAAACGTCTTTGAAGTCCCGATTCTAAGCCGTTAAGCATGGTGCACTAAACTATCAAGTAGTCATCATATTGAGCTAGCCGAACGTTCATAACGTCTGCATCTGCTCCTGCAATAGGTCTGTCACCTAGCGGTGCATCAAGGACATAATTCTTCTGTGCAGCAACGAGGATAAACCTCAGATCACGGATCCAATCCGCATCATTGCTACTAACATCTTTCAACACAATTTTCTCTAGGAACATTTCAAAATATAAACATATGAAAGCAACAATGCGAGCTATTGATCTACAACATAGATATGCTAATACTACCAGGACTAAGTTCATGATAAATTAAAGTTCAATTAATCATATTACTTAAGAACTCCCACTTAGATAGACATCTCTCTAATCCTCTAAGTGATCACGTGATCCAAATCAACTAAACCATAATCGATCATCATGTGAAATGGATTAGTTTTCAATGGTGAACATCTTTATGTTGATCATATCTACTATATGATTCACGCTTGACCTTTCGGTCTCCGTGTTCTGAGGCCATATCTGCATATGCTAGGCTCGTCAAGTATAACCCAAGTATTCTGCGTGTGCAAAACTGGCTTGCACCCGTTGTAGATGGACGTAGAGCTTATCACACCCGATCATCACGTGGTGTCTGGGCACGACGAACTTTGGCAACGGTGCATACTCAGGGAGAACACTTCTTGATAATTTAGTGAGAGATCATCTTATAATGCTACCGTCAATCAAAGCAAGATAAGATGCATAAAAAGATAAACATCACATGCAATCAATATAAGTGATATGATATGGCCATCATCATCTTGTGCTTGTGATCTCCATCTCCGAAGCACCGTCATGATCACCATCGTCACCGGCGCGACACCTTGATCTCCATCGTAGCATCATTGTCGTCTCGCCAATCTTATGCTTCTACGACTATCGCTACCGCTTAGTGATAAAGTAAAGCATTACAGGGCGATTGCATTGCATACAATAAAGCGACAACCATATGGCTCCTGCCAGTTGCCGATAACTCGGTTACAAAACATGATCATCTCATACAATAAAATTTAGCATCATGTCTTGACCATATCACATCACAACATGCCCTGCAAAAACAAGTTAGACGTCCTCTACTTTGTTTGTTGCAAGTTTTACGTGGCTGCTACGGGCTTAAGCAAGAACCAATCTCACCTACGCATCAAAACCACAACGATAGTTTGTCAAATAGACTCTGTTTTAACCTTCGCAAGGACCGGGCGTAGCCATACTCGGTTCAACTAAAGTTGGAGAAACTGACACCCGCCAGCCACCTGTGTGCAAAGCACGTCGGTAGAACCAGTCTCGCGTAAGCGTACGCATAATGTCGGTCCGGGCCGCTTCATCCAACAATACCGCCGAACCAAAGTATGACATGCTGGTAGACAGTATGACTTATATCGTCCACAACTGACTTGTGTTCTATTCGTGCATATAACATCAAACCATAAAAATCTAGGCTCGAATGCCACTGTTGGGTACCGTAGTAATTTCAAAAAAATTCCTACGCACACGCAAGATCATGGTGATGCATAGCAACGAGAGGGGAGAGTGTTGTCTATGTATCCTTGTAGACCGAAGCGGAAGCGTTGACGCAACGTAGAGGAAGTAGTCGTACGTCTTCCCGATCCGACCGATCCAAGCACCGTTACTCCGGCACCTCCGAGTTCTTAGCACACGTTCAGCTCGATGACGCTCCCCGGGCTCCGATCCAGCAAAGCTTCGGGGATGAGTTCCGTCAGCACGACGGCGTGATGACGATGATGATGTTCTACCGACGCAGGGCTTCGCCTAAGCACTGCAACGATATGACCGAGGTGGAATATGGTGGAGGGGGGCACCGCACACGGCTAAGGAACGATCACGAAGATCAACTTGTGTGTCTATGGGGTGCCCCCTGCCCCCGTATATAAAGGAGTGGAGGAGGGGAGGGCCGACCCTCTCTATGGCGCGCCCTAGGGGAGTCCTACTCCCACCGGGAGTAGGATTCCCCCTTTCCTAGTCCAACTAGGAGTCCTTCCATGTATTAGGAGTAGGAGACAAGGAAGGGGAAGAGGGAAGAGAAGGAAGGAGGGGGCGCCGCCCCTCCCCCTAGTCCAATTCGGACTAGCCAATGGGGGGGGGCGCGGCCTGCCTCTCCCTCTCCCCTAAAGCCCAATAAGGCCCATATACTTCTTCCCCGTATTCCCGTAACTTCCCGGTACTCCCGAAAATACCCGAACCACTCAGAACCTTTCCGATGTCCGAATATAGTCGTCCAATATATCGATCTTTACGTCTCGACCATTTCGAGACTCCTCGTCATGTCCCCGATCTCATCCGGGACTCCGAACTCCTTCGGTACATCAAAACTCATAAACTCATTATATAACTGTCATCGAAACCTTAAGCGTGCGGACCCTACGGTTCGAGAACAATGTAGACATGACCGAGACACGTCTCCGGTCAATAACCAATAGAGGGACCTGGAGGCCCATATTGGCTCCTACATATTCTACGAAGATCTTTATCGGTCAGACCGCATAACAACATACGTTGTTCCCTTTGTCATCGGTATGTTACTTGCCCGAGATTCGATCGTCGGTATCCAATACCTAGTTCAATCTCGATGCCGGCAAGTCTCTTTACTCGTTCCGTAATACATCATCTCACAACTAACATATTAGTTGTAATGCTTGCAAGGCTTTATGTGATGTGCATTACCGAGAGGGCCCAGAGATACCTCTCCGACAATCGGAGTGAAAAATCCTAATCTCGAAATACGCCAACCCAACATCTACCTTTGGAGACACCTGTAGAGCTCCTTTATAATCACCCAGTTACGTTGTGACGTTTGGTAGCACACAAAGTGTTCCTCCGGCAAATGGGAGTTGCATAATCTCATAGTCATAGGAACATGTATAAGTCATGAAGAAAGCAATAGCAACACACTAAACGATCGAGTGCTAAGCTAACAAAATGGGTCATGTCAATCACATCATTCTCCTAATGATGTGATCCCGTTAATCAAATGACAACTCATGTCTATGGCTAGGAAACTTAACCATCTTTGATTAACGAGCTAGTCAAGTAGAGGCATACTAGTGACACTCTGTTTGTCTATGTATTCACACATGTATTATGTTTCCGGTTAATACAATTCTAGCATGAATAATAAACATTTATCATGAAATAAGGAAATAAATAATAACTTTATTATTGCCTCTAGGGCATATTTCCTTCAGTGGCTTATATAGAGTGCGCCAGGACCCCAGCTCCCCTCCGTTACACAGGGTTCAATGTACATTAAGAGAGGGACGTTACTGGTAACGCCAGTAATAAAGATACATAATTACCATTAAATCTATGACTTAATTCCTGACCGTTGCAGAGCGGAGTGGCCTTAGACCTCCCGGTAGTCGAGTGACTGTCTGTGCGGTCGAATGTCTTCAAGACCGTCGAGTGGAACGTTGCTTCATGGTCGAGTGGATGATTCTTCTTCTTCAAGTGTTTCTGGTTCTTTTAGAGATGTCCTTGGGGAGGGTATCTTGGACATGTCCATGACCCTACCCTAGGTACATAGCTTCGTCAGCGCGTGCGACCGACGTGCTCCCTTTCTCGCATGCCAGGCATCACGCCCGGCATCGCCGCTTGGCACCACCATCAGCTACCCCTCTGGGTAGCCGATGGGTGCTGGTGCCAGCGGTTCCCAACCCTTAGTTGCGGCTACAGCAACCCGAGATGGAGGGGCGGGCGTATCGATTGGCGATGAGGGCGGCGACGCAAGCCTCTGGATCCGCCAGATCTGCGCCAAAGGCGCTGCCGCCCGCCCCCGATGACTACAAGCGCTCCGCCTTGCCATCCATCGTTCTTACATGTCGGCGGAGACGAACGCTTGCTGTCGGCGTCACAAGAATGTTGCGAGCCTTCGCTGGGCGTTAGAGGTGTTGGAGAAGCTTGCCCGAAAGAAGTCCGAGGTGGCGGATAGAGCCGCCCGTCTCACGAAGGAGCAGAGTAGTGCCGCCCGACGCATGACGAGCGTCCTCACCTCAAGTGGCGGAGCTTCATGGAGGCCAAAGGGGGCCATTGCCCCCCTACTCCAAGAAAAATCTTAAGTGTACTTTTAATTATTAGGCTTGAATATCAAAGATTTCTTAGAGTCCATTCATAACTTATCTTTTTCGTCCCCTCAACAATCTTCATCAAGCTCCACCACTGCTCACCTCCGATTCCGACTCCGACTCCGAAGACGAAACCGCCCCGCCCGCAGTCGACGCATACATGGAGGAGCACAGCTGAGACCGCAAGGGGAGGGGGCCGGCACCGAAGTGGTGAACTCAGGCCACCCCTCCGTATGTTTGATTTCTTGTTTTAAGTCTATGCGTTTAAGTTGGATGAACTTGGCCCTTCTGATGAATTGATATGTCCGATATTGGATTGTGTATGTGTTTTTTGCATTTTCTCTTATTGATCTAGGTAAATTGCATGGCTAGTATGAGTTTGGGTATCCTATTTAGGCAATCGCGGTTTTTTTTCCTGAAAGATCCAGTTTGGCTGGCTTCTATAGATTTTTTTACGAACTAATTCTTGTATTACTCAATCAAGGTTACATCACGCTCGACAGCATCCAACGCATCCTTTGGTCCAGACCCTAGCCACACCATTGTTCTACCCTGAGTCCTACCAAAGTTTGCCAAAGCATGACTAGAGAAATTACAGTTTCGACATATATGAGTAATACAAGAGCTACGTTCCGACATGCTAGCTTTAATCTCCTGAATGAGAAACGCGTACTTTGATCTGTTTGTGTCTCTGCTCTTCAACATGTTGACAGCCGTCAAGTTATCACATTCAATATCAATTGGAAGATTGCTCCATTGTAGAGCTAGCATGATCCCCTCACGTATAGCGAAGATTTCACTCTCGAGCACATCATCACATGAGGATAAATGCCTACAGGAGCTGAAGATAATTTCACCCATATGATCCCGCAATAGCATGCCCGTTCCACCTACTCCATCTTGAACAGAACCATCTGTGTTTAGTTTGACTCTCCCAACAGCTAAGGGCCTCCAACAAGTACCCTTTTCTGAACTTTTATTGCATGTGAGTGTGGTACGTGGGAGGTAAAACTGGACAGGGTTTTTGCCTTTAATATGATCAGCATCAGGATGATTTATAGCATATTGAAGTGAAGCCAAATAGCTAGAGAGAAATCTGACAGAAACATCAGTTGGAGGTGCAGGTTTGTTATGTACCAATTCGTTTCGCACATACCAGATGCGCCAAAACGTTTCTATAGATTTAGCAGGTGTAGAACAACAAGGTACCGAGGCTGATCAAATGATCAAAGACAAGGCCAGAAAAACAAAATGAAACAGAGGAGAAAATTGGTGGAGACATGCCACCTTCCCCCTTCACCCTCCTATGGTTCTGTAACCTTTCTATCTCGCAACTATATCCCCGAAAGGGGTCTCTATGGCTTTGGCTCCTCCTAGCCATTGCTCCATGTTTCTCCGTATTGTCGCAATCGCGGTTGTGGAGAGTTCGATTTAGTCACTGTCCGGTCAGTGGCAGTGGACGCGGGCGTATGGGTCACCATATTAGGTAATCATGGTTGTAGATGCTCTTACATGTTGGTTTCACGCTACAGCTTTCTAGGCTGGAAGCATGGGCTCGAACGTGTCCGTTGTTTTTGTTCACGTGTTCTTCTCATGTTACACTAAGTTGAGGGGTTTCATTGGTAATGTTCTGACCCAAGTGTTGGAAGGTTGTAGTAGTGTCGTATTAGGTTTGTTCTTCAGTCTACCTTTGTGGTCTTGTGGACCAATTATTCAGGAGGAGATCGCATGGGTTGAAAATTTTGTAACGGTTTGCATCTGAGTTTTCATAAATAAACCGAGGATCTCTCTTCTTCTTAATTAATGGATGAGACAAATATTTTGGCTTCGCTATAGAAAAATAAACAATGAAAGAATCAACATATGATACAACAACTACAATGTAGTACATGGTACTTACACTAGAGATTATAAGGAAAATCGAAAGATACCGGTAAGCGTGCTATGGTTAGACAATCCAATATAATCTTACCCTTTTTTAAGACATCCAAAGAGCATCTTCTTCCATCGATAGTACCCTGCTTGTTGGAGATTTCCAAGTAGATGCGTGAGGGGGTAGGGGATCACAAGCCAGATGTGCCATTGACAATGGCGGAGAGGGAGATAGTGGGTGAAAGAGTGTGCAACATTAACAAAAGGTCGACAATATTGTCTAATGTGCTTGAGGATTCTAAATGATATGTTAGTGGGTGAAAGAATGTATATGTCCCCTTGCAACGCACATGAATTAACTAAGTTGTCATAGAAAATATTACAAAGAGTACAAAAACACTTCAGCTATATTTAAGTCGTCTGAAAAATACTTTTGGGTCAGCCAATTTTTGGGCCTTTAATTCTTGCTTTTAAGATTCGTGTACCGTTTTTCCGGGCTGGTCTGTGTTGTTTTGTGCTGTTTTTTTTAATGACCACATATTTGGGCCAGTCTATTCTTTAACGGGTTGAAGCCCATTCCAATGTGACATAGCCTTTTTCTCTTTCTTCTTTGTTTTTTCTGCTTTATGCTTTTTTTCTTTCTTTATTAGTGGGTCTTTATTTTTTTTCTTTTATGGCTATTATTAGGATGTTGGGTGAGAGTAAATATATACATACAAATACTATATAATATGTGCTGAAGTTTCACTATTATATGATTATTCTTTGCATATTACAAAAGTTGCAATTTCGGAGCAAAGTCATGTGCAAGTTTTTTATTTTTATTTCTTCTTAAAGGGATTTACCAATGTCACTAATTCATTCTTTCTTACAAAACTTCATTATTTTGAAATTGTTTGAGCTTTTAATTTATTTTCGTTCTACTTTAAAGGTAAATACTTCTGCCAATAATTCATTAGTACTTAGATTTTGTTTTTGTACAAAAAATCCACTTCATATGCTTAATCTTGAATATATTAAAAATACACATTTTTATGTAATTTTTGTCACTATTTATTTTAGATTTTTTTCATTTTCTTTCTCCTTAAATGGTAATACCAATGCCATTAATTCATTCTTGTTTAGAAAATTTAACTATTTTCAGTTTGTTTTCTTTTTTAATTTTCTTTCTTCTTAAAGGGTAATACCAATGAAACAATTTTACATTGCTTCTTGGTAAACACTTTTTTTTGTGAAATTTCACTAACATATGCTTACTATTGCATATTATAGAAAAACACATTTTTTGTACATTGTGTGCAAATTTACCATTATTTTCTTTTATTGTTTTGACTTTCTTTCAGGGTAATACCACTCCCACCAATTCATTACTTCGTTGAAAACATTCTTTATGTGTTTATAAGTATAAATGCAAGTACTAAAATAGCACATGTGTAAATTATAGTAGAATGCACAAATTACACAATTATATGCTTATTCTTTGTATATTTCAAAAAGTGTAATTTCAGTGCAAAGTTGTGTGCAAGCTTTTTTTATTTCTTCTTAAAGGGTTTCTTTCTTTCTTAGAAAACTTCATTATTTTTGTTTTGTTTTAGTTTTTTGTTTTCTTTCTTCTGAAGCGGTAATACCTATGTCACAAATTCATTCTTTCTTAGAAAACTTCATTATTTTATTTAATATTAGTCTTTATTTTTTATTTTTATTTTGTTTTTTTATCTTCTTTTTTTTTCTTTTGTAAGGGTAATACCAAAATAAACTGATCCATTAGGCATACCTACTGCCTAAAACTATCACACAAGGTAAAGTTTCGGGAAGGGAATTTCTAGACAGCCTTACCCTTGCATAATATCCTGCAAGGAAGAAAACACTTTTTTTTTGCGTAAATTTCACTATTACATGCTTTTTTGCACATTGTAATAATACATTTTATGTGTAAATTGTGCAGGAAATTTTGCAGTTTGTTTTAATATTTTATTTCTTTCTTCTTAAATACGAATGTCACTAATTCACTCCTTAGAAAATTATTTTTTCCATAAATTCCACCCCTATATGCGTATTCTTGCATATTTTACAAACACGCATTTTTTCTGTAAATTGTGTGCAATTTTTAATTATTTTGTGCATTAACTAATTCATTCTTCATTAGATAACTTCAATTTTGTTTTTCTTTATTTTTGTTTATGTTCATCAACGGGTTGTTGTTTCGCGTTGGCCCAAGAAGTGTTGTGGGCTTCTGTTGGTTTGTATGGGAAAAAGGCTTGACTTGTGCTATAACACTGAAATTGACTGAAACATGTTTTGCAACAACAGAAGCACGATGACCTACCTGCAGGATGCAATATTTTGCCTTCAGGAGAACACGTCAGTGGTGTGTACCAGTCACTACAGAACACTTGTAAGAAAAATGGGTGATTTTTCTTCTCAGTTCTCACAGATACTGCAGCGTTCAACATTTACACCCGCCAGATTATAAACGGATATGACAGAGACATTTGTCAGTTTCTTTACCATCTGATCAAAGATTGGCACGCCGGCACTCCTCCATTCGTTCTATCTAAATGTGCAGATGAAACAAGAGAAACTGTGCGGGTTGAGAGACTGAACTGAAGAGTGTAGAAATAGAACTGACCGACAGGAGACCTTGAAACACAGCCAGTGACAACTACTTCCAGAAATGCTGCACTAGCGGAGAAGTACTACGTTTGCTTATTCAGTCTGTAGTCACAGAATCATCTGATCTCACCACGCCGACGTACCTAGCGAGCTGATGAGCAGGTTAACTAGTTTAACCGCTCTGCATGCCATGCTCAGAACGAGGCCGCGCTGCCTGCGCCGGGGACGAGCTCTACACGCGGCGCCGCCGCAGGCCTCCACAGTTTTTTTTTAAACTTCTTTTTTGAGGTCGCGTGTTCTGAGCGCTGTTCATTTGGCGTCCATCGGCTTTGGTCAACCGCTAAATCCTTAGTTTGTTTGGAGGGCCGAGGCCTAGTTTGGTGCGGAGGCCCACACCGTGTTGCTGCTGCGTTACAAGGGAACAAAATCCCCTTAAAAAATACAAAGGAATGATTCTCAAAAGAAAAAGAAATACTACGAAGGAATTAAAAACCAGGGCCGACGCATTTAAAAAATATTTGTGCGGTGAGCGTGGATCAAACACGCAACCTTCAGATCTTCAGTCTGACGCTCTCCCAACTGAGCTATCCCCGCTAATAGAATACCTGGGCACTTAAACATTGTTGTTGATTAGTAGCAGAAAGCAACGCCAACTCCTATTTGGCGGCTTATGTATCAGTTTTAGTTGTTGGGAAGCTTCTAGACCTTTCTTGGGCGTTTTACCTTCTTCTTTTTTTGTCTTCTGTTTTTTTAGGTCGTGGTTTTTTTCTGTTTCCTTTTTTACTTTTATTTTCCATTTTTCTTTGTCCTTTTTTTCTGTTTTCTTAATTTTCAATTTTTTTTCAAATTTATGAATGTGTTTCAGATTCGCAAACTTTTCAAACTCATGAACTATTCAAGAATTCATGAACTTCTTTTTCAAACCCATGAACTATTCTCAAATTCATGAACTTTTTCCAGTATTTGTGAACTTTTTCCAAAATTATGAACTTTTCGAAAAAATTGAATATTTTTTCAAATTCATGAACTTTTTTACAGATTCATGAAATTTTCAAATTCATGGAATTTTTTTCATACTTTTGTGAAAAAATTAAAATGTGATTTTTTTATTAATTTCAAGAACTTTTTTAAAAATGGTCAATGGTCTCATATTCAATGGACAACCGGTGGCCCGGTCAACCAATCTAACATATCGTGGGTGGTGGGGGCGACCGTGCAAGCGAGCGTTTGTGTTTGTTGGGCGGCCCAAAGCCGTGGGTACAACTGGAACCGGCTCGCAAAAAAGAGACAATCTTTTTATGATCTTGTCGTATTTTGCTTTTCATGTGGCTCATTGGGACATGTCGATTTGTATTGTGTGACTCCTACGGAGCGTGATAGTCAACCTTGTCTTTTGTTCAAGGAAAATATAAGGTAGTTCGTCGTTAGGTGCAGATGGGGCAAAAACCAGAGGAGTCACGGAGAGCCTTTCGACGCATATAGCGTCCGAATAAAATATAAGGTGGCCCGACATTAGGCGTAGTTGGGGCAATAACCAAAGGAGTTAGGGAGAGACTTTCGGCGCATATAGCTAATTAAAGCTGGTGCGCCGAATGAAGTAGAGGATGGAGAAGAGGCCACATCATCGGTCAAGTCAGGGCATGCGGTGGTTTGGGATGTTGTGTATAAGTTCAATGTCCGAGGTGGCTAGCTAGTCGAGGAGATATTGGAAATGGAGGAAGAGGAAGGAACAACAACCAAGTATACCGATGAGTGGATACGAATGCAAATGGAGGTGTTGGTACTTCTCAACTGATGTTGGTAGACTAGGAGTACCTAGAAAGAAAAGGAATAATGAAGATGAGTTGTCTAATGAGATGGGACATAATAGAGACTCGAAGAAAAAGTGTGCACCATCGCCGAGAACAATTAATGAATTTCTTGGGTTTGAACTGTCGTGGGCTTGGGAACCCAAAGACACTTTGAGAGCTTCACAACATAGTGAGGTTGGAGGCACCCGCCCTTTGTGTGGATGAAGGTCGAGGGTAATAGAGTTGCAGATTTGAGAAAACTTGTTCGACTTTTAGTGGATGCATGCATCTAGGCGCTGATGGTTAAGTGATAGTTTAGCCTTATTATGGATAGAAGAGGTTGATGTTACCCTAAATAGTGTCTCTGATTGGCATATTGATGCAAATGTCTAGAATGTTGGTGGTGACCAGAAAAATTGGCAGTTCACTAGCAGAAAAAAATTACTTTGAAAATCATTCTCACCATCTTCTTCCTTCAATAGTACCCGGGCTGCTGAAGATTGAAAACTGCACTGAACCGACAAAAAATTGAAAGAAAAAGGAACTTATACTTAGCACATAGCACCATGGAAATAGACCAAAAAGAGCAAGGAGTGTTGCTAGATGATACGTTTCCAACGTTTCTATAATTTTTGATTGTTTCATGCTATTATATTATCTGTTTTGGATGTTTAATGGGCTTTAATATACCTTTTTATATTATTTTGGGGACTAACCTATTAACCGAAAGCCTAGTGCAAATTGTTTTTTTCCTATTTCAGTGTTTCGCAGAAAAGGAATATCAAACGGAATCCAAACGGAATGAAACCTTCGCGAGGATCTTTTTTGGAACAAACGCAATCCAGGAGACTTGGAGTGGACGTCAAGGAAGCAGCGAGGAAGCCACGAGGCAGGAGGGCGCGCCCCCACCCTTGTGGGCCCCTCGTAGCTCCACCGACCTACTTCTTTCGCCTATATATACTCTTATACCCTGAAACCATCGGGGAGAGCCATGAAACACCCTTTTCACCGCCTCAACCTTATGTACCTGTGAGATCCCATCTTGGGGCCTTTTCCGGCGATCTGCCAGTGGGGGATTCGATCACGGAGGACTTCTACATCAACACCATAGCCTCTCCGACGATGTGCGAGTAGTTTACCACAGACCTTCGGGTCCATAGTTATTAGCTAGATGGCTTATTCTCTCTCTTTGGATCTCAATACAAAGTTCTCCTCGATCTTCTTGGAGATCTATTCAATGTAACTCTTTTTGAGGTGTGTTTGTCAAGATCCGATGAATTGTGGGTTTATGAACTTTATTATCTATGAATATTATTTGATTCTTCTCTGAATTCTTATATGCATGATTTGATATCTTTGCAAGTCTCTTTGAATTATCGGTTTAGTTTGGCCTACTCGATAAATCTTTCTTGCAATGGGAGAAGTGCTTAGCTTTGGGTTCAACCTTGCGATGTCCTTTCCCAGTGACAGCAAGGGCAACAAGGCATGTATTGTATTGTTGCCATCGAGGATAAAAAGATGGGGGTTTATATCATATTGCTTGAGTTTATCCCTCTACATCATGTCATCTTGCCTAATGCGTTACTCCGTTCTTATGAACTTAATACTCTAGATGCATGCTGGATAGTGGTTGATGACCCACAAGTATAGGGGATCTAGGTAGTCCTTTCGATAAGTAAGAGTGTCGAACCCAACGATGAGCAGAAGGAAATGATAAGCGGTTTTTAGTAAGGTATTCTCTGCAAGCACTGAAATTATCAGTAACAGATAGTTTTGTGATAAGGTAGTTTGTAACGGGTAACAAGTAACAAAAGTAAATAAGGTGCAGCAAGATGGCCCAATCCTTTTTATAGCAAAGGACAAGCATGGACAAACTCTTATATAGAGAAAAGCGCTCCCGAGGACACATGGGAATTATCGTCAAGCTAGTTTTCATCATGCTCATATGATTCACGTTCGTTACTTTGATAATTTGGTAGGTGGGTGGACCGGTGCTTGGGTGCTGTCCTTTCTTGGACAAGCATCCCCCTTATGATTAACCCCTATTGCAATCATCCGCAACTACAAGAGAAGTATTAAGTTAAACCTAACCATAGAATGAAACATATGGATCCAAATTAGCCCCTTACGAAGCAACACATAAACTAGGGTTTAAGCTTCTGTCACTCTAGCAACCCATCATCTACTTATTACTTCCCAATGCCTTCCTCTAGGCCCAAACAATGGTGAAGTGTCATGTAGTTGACGTTCACATAACACCACTAGAGGAGAGACAACATACATCTCATTAAAATATCGAACAAAAACCAAATTCACATGACTACTTATAGCAAGACTTCTCCCATGTCCTCAGGAACAAACGTACTACTCACAAATCATATTCATGTTCATAATCAGAGGGGTAGTTATATGCATAAAGGATCCGAACATGTGATCTTCCACCAAATAAACCAACTAGCATCAACTACAATGAGTAATCAACACTATTTGCAACCCACAGGTACCAATCTGAGGCTTTGGGACAAAAAATGGATACAAGAGATGAACTAGGGTTTGAGAGAGATGATGCTGGTGAAGATGTTGATGGAGATTGCCCCCCTCCTGATGAGAGGATCGTTGGTGATCACGATGGTGATGATTTCCCCCTCCCGAAGGGAAGTTTCCCCGGCATAACAGCTCTGCCGGAGCCCTAGATTGGTTCTGCCAAGGTTCCGCCTCGTGGCGGCGGAATTTCTTCCCGAGAGCTTGCTTATGATTTTTTCCAGGGTAAAAGACTTCATATAGCAGAAGATGGGCATCGGAGGCTTGCCAGGGGGCCCACGAGGTAGGGGGCGTGCCTAGGGGGTAGGGCGCGCCCCCACTTTCTTGCGCCAGTATTTTTTATTAATTACAAAACGTGCCTCCGTGAAGTTTCAGGAATTTTGGAGCTGTGCAGAATAGGTCTCTAATATTTGCTCCTTTTCCAGCCCAGAATTCCAGCTGCCGGCATTCTCCCTCTTCATGTAAACCTTCTAAAATAAGAGAGAATAGGCATAAGTATTGTGACATAACGTGTAATAACAGCCCATAATGCAATAAATATCAATATAAAAGCATGATGCAAAATGGACGTATCAACTCCCCCAAGGTTAGACCTCGCTTGTCCCCAAGAGGAAGCTGATAATGAAAAATATGTCCACATGCTTAGAGATAGAGGTGTCGATAAAATAAAATACGGACATGAGGGCATCATGATCATTCTTATAACAGCAACATATATAAATATTGTCATAAGATTTCTTATGCTCAAGTAATAATCTATTCACAATGTAAAGTATGAATCAGAAACTTCATTGAGAACCAACAAACTATAATCTCGATCATTGAAGCAATTACAATTTATCATAACATCAGAAAGAGTCAATATAAGAGCTTTTCAGCAAGTCCACATACTCAACTATCATATAGTCTTTCACAATTGCTAACACTCACACAATACTTATGGGTATGGAGTTTTAATCGGACACATAGAAAGATAGGGGCTTATAGTGTTGCCTCCCAACCTTTTACCTCAAGGGTAATGTCAACAATAATAATTCATGCTAACTTACATCCAATTGGATATATATATCAGGATCTTTCCAACACAAGGTGCTTGCCAAAGGATAAAATGTAAAAAGGAAAGGTGAAGATCACCATGACTCTTGCATAAGGTATAAGACAAGAATAAAAGATAGGCCCTTCGCAGAGGGAAGCAGAGGTTGTCATGTGCTTTTATGGTGGGATGCACGAAATCTTAATGCAAAAGAACGTCACTTTATATTGCCACTTGTGATATGGACCTTTATTATGCAGTCTGTCGCTTTTATTGCTTCCATATCACAAGATCGTATAAAGCTTATTTTCTCCACACTAATAAATCATACATATTTAGAAAGCAATTTTTATTGCGTGCAACATGACAACTTACTTGAAGGATCTTACTCAATCCATAGGTAGATATGGTGGACTCTTATGGCAAAACTGGGTTTAAGGATATTCGGAAGCACAAGTAGTATCTCTACTTGGTGCAAAGAATTTGGCTATCATGAGGGGGAAAGGCAAGCTCAACATGTCGGATGATCCATGACAATATACTTTATTTCAGATATAAGAAAACATAACCCATTATGTTGTCTTCCTTGTCCAACATCAACTCTTTAGCATGTCATACTTTAATGATTGCTCACAGTCATAAAAGATGTCCAAGATAGTATATTTATATGTGAAAACCACTCTTTCTTTATTACTTCCTATTAATTGCAACGATGGCCAAAACTAAGTTTGTCAACTCTCAACAACTTTTATTCATCATACTCTTTATATGTGAAGTCATTACTCTCCATAAGATCACTATGATCTCTTTTATTTCTTTTTATTGTTTCTCTTTTCTTTTATTCCCTCAAGATCATAGCAAGATAATCAAGCCCTTGACTCAACACTAATATTTATTATATAGGGTTTTTATCAGTTTTGCCATCGGCTGTCTAGCGCTACTCAGTTTTGCCACTAAACATTTTCACTACTCAAAAATGCCACTGTTCTGTTAAATGAAGCTCAAAAAGACCATTTTCACCGTTACCGTTTGGTCAATACACATTGACTGAAGTTAGATGACGAAATTACCCCTATCCCATTTGTAAGGGCCGCATGAGAAAAATAGAAGAAAAATTGGGAGGCTGGGGGTTCGAACCCAAGACCACGGGCTACACAGGCGCACGAGCAAACCAACTGAACCATGGAAACGATTTGTTTTGTGAGGAGATACAGGTCTTATATACAGATGTCTGAAACTAACTAAACAAAATGAAGCAGACCACCACGCCCAAATTTTTTGATGGTCACACACTAATTGACAGAAACAACACATATGACAGCACGATCACATATTATTCTATATTTCTATGAAAATTTTAGCATGGTTGCTGCCCATTTTTCTGAAAACGACACAAACACAAAGTGGTTCATAGACATAAATAAGGTTCGAAATATCAACTTGTTGTTTTTTCAGCACAAACAAATCAGGTTCACAAACATAAATAAGGTTCAATAACATCCACTTGTTGGTCGAAATATAAAGGTCCAAATTCTCAAACATGCATAAGGTTGAAAGGAAGCATGTCCAGGTTCACAAGCAAAAGGTCACGATCACACAAACTTCACATATGTAGCTTCTTTTTGCTTCTTGTGTTTTTAGCAGGACTGTCTAGTGGTTCCGCATTTGCAATTCGAATATGCATGGGAGACGAAACAAATCCACTTGCAGGTCCATCGGTTGTGGTACAAACTTCATTTTGCATGTCCTTCCTTTTCCTAGTGTTCTTCACACTTGTTTTCTTCACACTTGTTTTCTTCACATTTTTCTTTGAGCTATACAGAAGTTAGTCATGTTGCAAAAAAGAATGAAAATAGATGTTGAAAATACATATAGAAAAGCACATGTTCTTTTGATGTTACCTAGCAGAACTTGCAACCATTGATAGTTCAGGGTCGCCTTCTCCTGCCACAAAAGGGGCTTCCCTAGCTTGGAGGTCAGCCTCATCTTCTCCAAATGTTGGGTCAACTAGATTTGTGCACAATCTTGCAATGTGCCCGAAGCCTCCGCATCGCTTGCACTTCCTTTTCCTAGCGACCACGCCAGCACCTTCAGCACTAGATCTAATTCTAGTTTTCCTTGGTCGGCCTTTTGGCCTCCTCAACACTGGAGCATGTAGTTTGAAGCCAGGGTCAACAATGTCCCATTGTTGCTTGCCTACCATTGCAGGTATGTTGTCCGCATACGCAGCCTTAAATTTTGCAACGGAGTAGAACTCATGTACATATGGTTCAATTTCTGATACTGGACCTCGTAGTGAAGTAATAAAGTACAGGGCATGGATACATGGCAAACCCTTGACCTGCCATTGCCTGCAGCTACATGTCTCCTTTGCGATGTCAACAGGGTACCTCCATTCCCTATTCTCTTTGTCCACTGCAGTAATTTCTGCCTCAACATCACTGCGTCTAATTACCATCATCTTCAGCCCTGAAAAGAACACAAAACATTAATTATTGAATTGAGTTGTTATGAAATTAATCAATTGAAAGAGTACAAGATATTTACCTTTGGATTTGGCATGCAGTGCCTTTATCACACTTGGTATTATGAGATGGCCAAGCCATTTTTCTAATGCTATCCTCATCCACAGATCAAACTTCTCCATTATCATCTGCCTAATCTTGTCCAACATGTCGACAATAAGAAGAGACTTAACTTTTCTGACTTTGCTATTAAATGACTCTGCGAGGTTGTTTTTGACGTAGTCAACCTTGCATATTTCATTGAACTTGCTTCTATACCATATCTTTGTGTGGTGTTCAACCATATATTTTTGGACACTCTTCTTAGCAAGGATCTGTTTCATATGCCAGTTGTGCTTTCTAGAGCTGAAAGTTAAGCTTGCAGCCCAAAGATTATCATCATAGACCTTGCCCTTGAATTTTTTTCGAAAATTTGCAGCAAGATGCCTCATACACTCCATATGCTCCACTCCAGGCCACACTTGTTCTACTACTGTCTCTAAACCTTTGCAAGCGTCAGTGTGTATGACTAGTCCTTCAGGATGCCCAATAAGCCCACGCAGATTTTGAAGAAACCAAGCCCAACTTTCAGATGATTCTGTCTCTAGCACCCCATATGCAACTGGGTAAAGCCAATTACGGCCATCAATGGCACAAGCAGAAGCTAGTTGCCCTTTGAATCTCCCATTTAATGCAGTTGAGTCTACGACCAAGTATGGTCGACATCCATTTAAAAAGCCTTGCCAACATGCCTTGAATGAAACAAACACCCTCCTAAAGCATTCCTTCTCCCTCACTTTTCCTTTGATCTTGTACTGCACAGTTTCTTTGTCTATTTCCACTACACTACCAGGAGAACACTTCTCCACCTCAGCCTTAAAACTATAGAGACGATGGAAGCTATCTTCCCATTTTCCACTAATCATATCCATTGCTTTGTCCTTACCACGAGATACACGCATGTATGGCACCCTGAAGTGGTACTTCTCATGGATATTCTCTTGAAGAGCAGTAGGGCCAATATCTGGGTTCTTTCTCACCCACTCCAGCACAACATCAGCAACCCACCTGCTCTTTGCCGGCTTGAACTTCTCACTTCTCAGCTTAGTTGGGCATGTATGAGAGAAAGGACACACCTTGATCTGTAGGAAACAACAAAATCAGTTAGTATGTTGCTAGTATGTTAAACTTGCCACATTTGTATAGTCACCAGTTCCACAAAATAAAGGGTACAATAAACAAATCAATTAGATGTTAGCAAGTTATACCTGAAATATTGTGCTATTCCTCATATAAGAGCCATGAATTCTCCACTTACACCTCTTATATGCACAACTTGCTCTCAGCCTCTTAGAATCACTCTTTTCGACTGTATAGTCAAATTCACGTTTAATTGCAAAAGTAGAAAGTGCATTCTTGTAGTCCAACAAAGAGGGGAATACTGAGCCTTCTGCAAATAATGGATTCTCCTTGTTATATACTACAATAGGTCTGTCCTCCTCCTCCTCCTCTTCCTCTTCATCAACTAAACCCATGTCTCTATTCTCTTCTTCCTCTTCAGTGTCAGTGGATTCATATGCTGGAGGATTATCTTCCTCTTCCATATCTGCCGAATCATCTTCTTTGATAGACTTCTTGACCAAGTCTGGATACTGCCGCTCATCATCATTATCCGAGATAATAGCATCATCAGGTATAGCATCATCGGTTATGTCTCTATTAGCATCGTCAACACTATTAGACTGCTTGACTCCCTGTATGTTGACTGTATCAACATCAACTGCCTGACTCCATGTATGTTGACTCTCACTATAACAAGGTTGTGTAGGTGGATTATGGCTAGGTGTGCTAGGAGTTTGGGATTTTTGAAGAACCTCAATTTGCATAGATATTTTCTTTGAATCTTGATGTTTTCCAAACATCAAAGCTGCATCATCATCACATACAACAGCAACCCATTTATTCTGCTCCCTGTCATAGTAGTTCAACTCAATGTAATCACGCCACCCCCATGGATAGGTATCACACAGTTTATGCAGCAATGTTTTGTGTGTGATACTAGGTTCTACGGATAGATGAAAATCAAAGCCGCCAACATATCGCTTGAGACCATCGCTATTCTCATGGCTTGTTTCCATCCTAACTGTCAGCATACAAGCAGTATCCGCATCCATCCCGACCATCAGGAACACAAGTACCAAATTGCACGCGATTATCAGTAAGGCAAAGTCAGCTACTACAAATTCTATGTACAAATTTCGACCTCTACAAGTTATATTCAACCACACACGCACACTAAGAATTAGTATACTCACAATGCAGGAATTTCAGAGCATATGTCATGTTGGGGCGTCCTGTGGCCGATGCAAGCCTCTGATTCGGTCCTGCTGTCCGTCGCCATTGCTGTGGAACAATTGCACTTCAAGACTCGGGAGGAGCTGCGGAGTCAGCCGAGAGAAGCGCCGGAGCTGCCTGCCTCCGGTGGCGGTGCCGGGCAGGAGGAAGAGCCGAAGCCGCGATCGGTTGTGGCACTCGGCGGGAGGCGCCGCAGCTGCGGCGAGTGGGGGCGCGCCGGAGCTGGGCGGGCAGCCCGGCGACCGGCGGTGCCAGGTGAGGATTTTGGCAGGCGGCGGCGATGATTGGGGATATTGGTTCCGACTGGGGAAAGGGAAACTGCCACGAACAGATCGGGTCAAGGATTAGATAAGATTTTGTTTAGTTAGGTTCAGACATCTGTATATAAGGCATGTATCTCCTCACAAAACAAATCGTTTCCATGGTTCAGTTGGTTAGCTCGTGCGCCTGTGTAGCCCGTGGTCTTGGGTTCGAACCCCCAACCTCCCATTTTTTCTTCTCTTTTTCTCATGCAGCCCTTACAAATGGGATAGGGGTAATTTCGTCATCTAACTTCAGTCAACGTGTATTGACCAAACGGTAACGGTGAAAAATGGTCTTTTTGAGCTTGATTTAACAGAACAGTGGCATTTTTGAGTAGTGAAAATGTTTAGTGGCAAAACTGAGTAGCGCTAAACAGCCGATGGCAAAACTGATAAAAACCCTATTATATATAGCTCACAGACTCGATTACATAGAAGGATCATAAAGCAAAACTTTAAACTAAATCATACCAAAAATTTATTCTACTAGATCAAGATATTACTAAAAGGAACGAACTAAGAAAAACGGTAAAGATAGGAGTGTGATGGTGATACGATACCGGGGCACCTCCCCCAAGCTTGGTAGTTTCCAAGGGGAGTGCCCATGTCCATGTGATTATATCTCTTTCCTCGGGGGTGGTGATGATGGAGTTGTTGATGATGTAGGCTTATCGTCCGTCTTCCAAGGCATAGTCTCACCATCATAGAAGGATGATCGAGTCTCCAGGATCCTCAAATCTGCAGCCAAACTCATCCTCTTGAATCTATATTCATACTCACAGTTTTGGTTTTGCAGGTCATAGATTTGGGCTTGGAGGTGCTTGATTTTCTCGTGAAGCTTGAAGATGGTCTCCCCAATGTTCTTGGCATCTAGCTTGTGGTTGTTGGTGAACTCCGCGATCATCATGTGGTTGGCGTTGAATCCGCGTTCCACCATCCCTTGGCACTTGAAAACTTGTTGCTCCATTGCTTCGAGTCTTGTCTCCACGCTTCCGGTCCTCGTTGGTCCCTCGACATCGCGGATGTGCAGCAACCCATCACGCATCTCAATGGTTTGAGGGTGTTGCAGCACCTCCGCGAGGTAGGGATTCATAACCTTATTGAAGAACTTGTCCTTGGGGCACTAGGAGACGTCGATCTGTCAGAAAAACAGCTTGAAACAAAATCAGAGGATATTTGCGTGGTATGGTGGTCAAAACCTCCAGGAGATTATATAATGAATTTTTACCGACCAAAAAGAAGTATCGTGCAAGAAAACGGAGTCCGGAGAGCACACGATGTGCCCACGAGGCAGGGGGCGCGCCTAGGGGGGTAGGGCACGCCCTCCACCCTCGTGGATGCCTCGTGTCCTTCCAGACTGCTTCTTATTTTCCTATTTTATTAAATATTCCAAAACAAAGAAAAATTACCATTATAACTGTTTTGGAGTCGGTTTACTTACCGTACCACATACCTATTCCTTTTTGGAGTCTGAAATGTTCCGGAAAGTGTCTCTTATGTATTCCTCCGGGGTTACGATTTCAATAACATTGGTTTCAACATTTATAGGATCACCTGAGATATAATGTTTGATTGTTTGACCGTTCACCACCTTTGGATTTGTGCCCTCGAAGTTGTTGATTTTTATAGCACCGGAACGAATGACCTCCTCGATAACGTAAGGCCCTTCCCATTTAGAGAGAAGTTTTCCTGCAAAAATTTTTAAACGAGAGTTGAATAGCAACACATAATCACCTACATTAAACTCACACTTTTGTATCCTTTTGTCATGCCATCTTTTAACTTTTTCTTTAAACAATTTGGCATTCTCATAGGCCTGAGTTCTCCATTCATCAAGTGAGCTAATGTCAAATAGCCTCTTCTCACCGGCAAGTTTGAAATCATAATTGAGCTCTTTAATGGCCCAATATGCCTTATGTTCTAGTTCGAGAGGTAAGTGACATGCTTTTCCATAAACCATTTTATACGGAGACATACCCATAGGATTTTTATATGCAGTTCTATAGGCCCATAATGCATCATCAAGTTTCTTTGACCAATTCTTTCTAGATCTATTAACAGTCTTTTGCAAAATTAATTTGAGCTCTCTATTACTCAGTTCTACTTGACCACTAGACTTCGGGTGATATGGAGATGCAATTCTATGATTAACATCATACTTAGCAAGCATTTTACGAAAGGCAACATGAATAAAATGTGAACAACCATCAGTCATTAAATATCTAGGGACTCCAAACATCGGAAAAAAAACTTCTTTAAGCATCTTAATAGAGGTGTTATGATCAGCACTACTAGTTGTAATAGCTTCTACCCACTTAGTAACGTAATCACCAGCAACTAAAATATGTGTATACCCGTTAGAGGAAGGAAACAGTCCCATATAATCAAAGCCCCAAACATCAAATGGTTCAATAACGAGAGAATAATTCATAGGCATTTCTTGACGTCTACTAATATTACCAATTCTTTGACATTCATCACAAGACAAGACAAACTTACAGGCATCTTTGAAGAGAGTAGGCCAATAAAAACTGGATTGCAATACCTTATGTGCAGTTCTATATCTAGCATGGTGTCCTCCATAAGCTTCGGAGTGACACTTGCGTAGGATCTGTTCCTGTCTCAGGTATACAATGTCTAATAACACCATCTACTCCTTTATAAAGGTGCGGGTCATCCCAGAAGTAATGTCTTAAATCATAGAAAGACTTTTTCTTTTGCTGGTATGTGAAACCAGGTGGTATAAATTTAGCAACAATGTAATTACCATAGTCAGCATACCATGGAGCAGTACGAGAAGAATTAATGACATTTAATTGTTCATCAGGAAAGCTATCATCAATAGGCAGTGGGTCATCAAGAGCATTCTCTAACCTAGACAAGTTGTCTGCAACTGGGTTCTCAGCTCCCTTTCTATCAATAATATGCAAATCAAATTCTTGTAGCAAGAGAACCCATCTAATAAGTCTAGGTTTAGCATCTTTCTTTTCCATAAGATATTTAATAGCAGCATGATCGGTGTGAACAGTTACTTTAGAATCAACAATATAAGGTCTGAACTTATCACAAGCAAATACAACTGATAAAAAATCTTTTTCAGTAGTAGCATAATTTCTTTGGGCACTGTCTAAAGTTTTACTAGCATATTGAATAACATTTAATTTCTTATCAACTCTTTGTCCTAGAACAATACCTACAGCATAATCACTAGCATCACACATAATTTCAAAGGGTAGATTCCAATCAGGTGGCTGAACAATAGGTGCAGAAATCAATGATTTCCTAAGTATTTCAAATGCTTCTACACAATCATCATCAAAGACAAAAGGAATATATTTTTGTAAGAGATTAGCCAGAGGCCTAGAGATTTTAGATAAGTCCTTAATGAACCTCCTATAAAAACCGGCATGACCAAGGAAACTTCTTATACCTTTAATGTCCTTGGGACACTGCATCTTTTCAATAGCATCAACTTTAGCTTTATCAACTTTAATACCTCTTTCAGAAATTTTATGCCCCAAGACAATACCTTCATTAACCATAAAGTGGCACTTCTCCCAATTCAAGAAAAGGTTAATTTCTTCACATCTCTGCAAAACTCGATCAAGGTTGCGCAAGCAATCATCAAAAGAAGTTCCATATACGGAGAATGAAGTAAATATGCCCTAGAGGCAATAATAAAGTTATTATTTATTTCCTCATATCATGGTAAATGTTTATTATTCATGCTATAATTGTAGTAACCGGAAACATAATACATGTGTGAATACATAGACAAACATAGTGTCACTACTATGCCTCTACTTGACTAGCTCGTTGATCAAAGATGGTTGATTTTCCTAACCATAGACATGAGTTGTCATTTGATTAACGAGATCACATCATTAGGAGAATGATGTGATTGACTTGACCCATTCCGTTAGCTTAGCACTTGATTGTTTAGTTTACTGCTATTGCTTTCTTCATGACTCATACATGTTCCTATGACTATGAGATTATGCAACTCCGGAATACAGGAGGAACACTTTGTGTGCTACCAAACATCACAACGTAGCTGGTTGATTATAAAGGTGCTCTACAGGTGTCTCCGATGGTGTTCGTGGAGTTGGCATAGATCAAGAATAGGATTTGTCACTCCGATTGTTGGAGAGGTATCTCTGGGCCCTCTCGGTAATGCACATCACTATAAGCCTTGCAAGCAATGTGACTAATGAGTTAGTTGCGGGATGATGCATTACAAAACGAGTAAAGAGACTTGCCGATAATGAGATTGAGCTAGGTATTAAGATACCGACGTTCGAATCTCGGTCAAGTAACATACCGATGACAAAGGGAACAACGTATGTTGTTATGCGGTTTGACCGATAAAGATCTTCGTAGAATATGTAGGAACCAATATGAGGATCCAGGTTCCACTATTGGTTATTGATCGAAGACGTGTCTCGGTCATGTCTACATAGTTGTCGAACCCGTAGGGTCCGCACGCTTAAAGTTCCGTGACGATCGGTATTATGAGTTTTTGTGTTTTGATGTACCGATGGTAGTTCGGAGTCCCGGATATGATACGGACATGACGAGGAGTCTCGAAATGGTCGAGACGTAAAGATCGATATATTGGACGACTATGTTTGGACAGAGAAGTGTTTCGGGAGGTTTCAGACATTTACCGGAGTACCGGGGGGTTACCGGAACCCCCGGGGGAGTATATTGGGCCTAATGGGCCTTGGTGGAAGAAGAGGAGGGGCAGCTAGGGCAGCCGCGCGCCCCCTTCCCCTCTAGTCTGAATTGGACAAGGAGGGGGGCGACGCCCCCCTTTTTCCTTCTCTTCCTCTCTCCCTTCCTTCCCTTCTCCTACTCCTACTAGGAAAGGAGGAGTCCTACTCCCGGTTGGAGTAGGACTCCCCCCTTGGCGCACCCTCCTCCTAGCCGGCCGCCTCCCCCTAGCTCCTTTATATACAGGGGCAGGGGGCACCCTAGGACACACAAGTTGATCATTGATCTCTCCCAGCCGTGTGCGGTGCCCCCCTCCACCATAATCCACCTCGGTCATATTGTAGCGGTGCTTAGGTGAAGCCCTGCGTCGGTAACTTCATCAACATTGTCACCACGCCATCGTGCTGACGAAACCCTCCCTCGAGCTCTACTGGATCGTGAGTTCACGGGACGTCACCGAGCTGAACGTGTGCTGAACGCGGAGGTGTCGTACGTCCGGTACTGAGGATCGGTCGATCGTGATGATGTATGACTACATCAACCATGTTGTCATAACACTTCCGCTTAACGGTCTACGAGGGTATGTGGACGACACTCTCCCCTCTCATTGCTATGCATCACCATGATCTTGCATGTGCGTAGGATTTTTTTTGAAATTACTGCGTTCCCCAACAGTGGCATCCGAGCCAGGTTTATGCGTAGATGTTATATGCATGAGTAGAACACAAGTGAGTTGTGGGCGATACAAGTCATATTGCTTACCAGCATGTCATAGTTTGGTTCGGCGGTATTGTTGGATGAAGCGGCCCGGACCGACCTTACGCGTACGCTTACGCGAGACTGGTTCTACTGATGTTCTTAGCACACAGGTGGCTGGTGGGTGTTAGTTTCTCCAACTTTAGTTGAACCGAGTGTGACTACGCCCGGTCCTTGAGAAGGTTAAAACAACACTAACTTGACGAACTATCGTTGTGGTTTTGATGCGTAGGTAAGAACGGTTCTTGCTCTGCCCGTAGCAGCCACGTAAAACTTGCAACAACAAAGTAGATGATGTCTAACTTGTTTTTGCAGGGCATGTTGTGGTGTGATATGGTCAAGACATGATGCTATATTTATTGTATGAGATGATCATGTTTTGTAACGGAGTTATCGGCAACTGGCAGGAGCCATATGGTTGTCGCTTTATTGTATGCAATGCAATCGCCCTGTAATTGCTTTACTTTATCACTAAGCGGTAGCGATAGTCGTAGAAGCAATAGTTGGCGAGACGACAACGATGCTACTATGGAGATCAAGGTGTCGCGCAGGTGACGATGGTGATCATGACAGTGCTTTGGAGATGGAGATCAAAGGCACAAGATGATGATGGCCATATCATATCACTTATATTGATTGCATTGATGTTTATCCTTTATGCACCTTATTCTGCTTTGTTTGACGGTAGCATTATAAGATGATCTCTCACTAAATTTCAAGGTAAAAGTGTTCTCCCTGAGTATGCACCATTGCCAAAGTTCGTCGTGCCGAGACACCACGTGATGATCGGGTGTGATAAGATCAACGTTCATCTACAACGGGTGTAAGACAGTTTTGCACACGCAGAATACTCGGGTTAAACTTGACGAGCCTAGCAAATGCAGATATGGCCTCGGAACACTGAGACCGAAAGGTCGATCATGAATCATATAGTAGATATGATCAACATAGTGATGTTCACCATTGAAAACTACTCCATCTCACATGATGATCGGTTATGGTTTAGTTGATATGGATCACGTGATCACTTAGATGATTAGAGGGATGTCTATCTAAGTGGGAGTTCTTAAGTAATATGATTAATTGAACTTAAATTTATCATGAACTTAGTACCTGATAGTATTTTTCTTGTCTATGTTGTTGTAGATAGATGGCCCATGCTGTTGTTCCGTTGAATTTTAATGCATTCCTTGAGAAAGCAAAGTTGAAAGATGATGGTAGCAATTACACAGACTGGGTCCGTAACTTGAGGATTATCGTCATTGCTGCACACAAGAATTACGTCCTGGAAGCACCGCTAGGTGCCAGACCTGCTATAGATGCAACTGACAATGTTAAGAACGTATGGCAGAGCAAAGTTGATGACTACTCGATAGTTCAGTGCGCCATGCTTTACGGCTTAGAACCGGGACTTCAACGATGTTTTGAACGTCATGGAGCATATGAGATGTTCCAGGAGTTGAAGTTAATATTTCAAGCAAATGCCCGGATTGAGAGATATGAAGTCTCCAATAAGTTCTACAGCTGCAAGATGGAGGAGAATAGTTCTGTCAGTGAACATATACTCAAAATGTCTGGGTATAACAATCACTTGATTCAACTGGGAGTTAATCTTCTGGATGATAGTGTCATTGACAGAATTCTTCAATCAGTGCCACCAAGCTACAAGAGCTTCGTGATGAACTATAATATGCAAGGGATGGATAAGACAATTCCCGAGCTCTTCGCAATGCTAAAGGCTGTGGAGGTAGAAATCAAGAAGGAGCATCAAGTGTTGATGGTCAACAAGACCACCAATTTCAAGTAAAAGGGTAAAGGGAAGAAGAAGGGGAACTTCAAGAAGAATGGCAAACAAGTTGCTGCTCAAGAGAAGAAACCTAAATCTGGACCAAAGCCTGAGACTGAGTGCTTCTACTGCAAACAGACTGGTCACTAGAAGCGGAACTGCCCCAAGTATTTGGCGGATAAGAAGGATGGCAAGGTGAACAAAGGTATATGTGATATACATGTTATTGATGTGTACCTTACTAGAGCACGCAGTAGCACCTGGGTATTTGATACTGGTTATGTTGCTAATATTTGCAACTCAAAATAGGGACTACGGATTAAGTGAAGACCGGCTAAGGACGAGGTGACGCTGCGTGTGGGAAATGGTTCCAAAGTCGATGTGATCGCCGTCGGCACACTACCTCTACATCTACCTTCGGGATTATTTTTAGACCTGAATAATTGTTATTTGGTGCCAGCGTTAAGCATGAACATTATATTTGGATCTTGTTTGATGCGAGATGGTTATTCATTTAAATCTGAGAATAATGGTTGTTCTATTTATATGAGTAATATCTTTTATGGTCATGCACCCTTGAAGAGTGGTCTATTTATGTTGAATCTCGATATAGTGATACACATATTCATAATGTTGAAGCCAAAAGATGCAGAGTTGATAATGATAGTGCAACTTATTTGTGGCACTGCCGTTTGGGTTACATTGGTGTAAAGCGCATGAAGAAACTCCATACGGATGGACTTCTGGAATCACTTGATTATGGATCACTTGGTACTTGCAAACCATGCCTCATGGGCAAGATGACTAAAACGCCGTTCTCTGGAACAATGGAGCGAGCAACAAATTTATTGGAAATCATACATACTTATGTATGTGGTCCAATGAATATTGAGGCTCGCGTCAGGTATCGTTATTTTCTCACCTTCATAGATGATTTGAGCAGATATGGGTATATCTACTTAATGAAACATAAGTCTGGAACATTTGAAAAGTTCAAAGAATTTTAGAGTGAAGTGGAAAATCATTGTAATAAGAAAATAAAGTTTCTACGATCTGATCGTGGAGGAGAATATTTGAGTTACGAGTTTGGTCTACATTTGAAACAATGCGGAATAGTTTCGCAACTCATGCCACCCGGAATACCACATCGTAATGGTGTGTCCGAACGTCGTAATCGTACTTTACTAGATATGGTGCGATCTATGATGTCTCTTACTGATATACCGCTATCGTTTTGGGGTTATGCTTTAGAGACGGCTGCATTCACGTTAAATATGGCACCATCAAAATCCATTGAGACAACGCCTTATGAACTGTGGTTTCGCAAGAAACCAAAGTTGTCGTTTCTTAAAGTTTGGGCTTGCGATGCTTATGTGAAAAAGCTTCAACCTGATAAGCTGGAACCCAGATCGGAGAAATGTGTCTTCATAGGATACCCAAAGGAAACTGTTTGGTACACCTTCTATCACAGATCCAAAGACAAGACATTTGTTGCTAAAAATGTATCCTTTCTAGAGAAGGAGTTTCTCTCGAAAGAAGTGAGTGGGAGGAAAGTAGAAAATGAAAAGTATACCCTATGCTTCTGTCGGATGTGGGGTTCCGGCAAAACCCTTAAGGTTCGAACTCTGGGGTGCGCGCGAAGTTCTTCCCTCCTACCGATCTATGCCCTAGCTCGCTAAGATCTCGCGGACGAACTCGGCGAACTCGCAACACGGAAAGACATGAGATTTATACTGGTTCGGGCCACCGTTGTGGTGTAATACCCTACTCTAGTGTGTGGTGGTGGATTGCTTCTTGGGCTGATGAAGAACAGTACAAGGGGAAGAACAACCTCCTGAGGTTGAGGTGTTCTTGTGCTCTGTGGACTTGTGGATTGGCCTGAGGCTAGCTCAGATTCAGATGGGATGCCTCTACTGTGGTGGCTAGTTCTACTTATATAGGCCCTGGTCCTCTCCCCAAATGTTGAGCGGGAAAGGAGCCAACAACGGCGGGCAAATTTGAAAGGGGACAACTAGTACAAGCTATCCTGACAAAAGCGGTCTCCGCCTGCAAAAGGCTCTGGCGGTGACGCCGTCTTGGGCTCCATGGTGACCTCTGTCTTGCCGTCCTGCTGGTCTTGGTCTCGTTGCACCGATATGGAAACCTTTGCCTGATGCCTCGGTACTCCGCGCCTGCGCCTGCCTCCTTAGCACTAAAGAGGAAACAAGGACGCTGCGCACGCTGGCGCCCGCCTGGTGTCGGTCGTCATGGCTCACGACACGAGAGCCTCGCGAGGTTTGCCCCGCCTTGATATCTCCTCTCCTCGTGAGCCTGCCAGGAGAGGTTGCTCCAGAGGAGGTCTTGCTTCGTCCGCCTCGCGAGGCTTGGCCCCTCGCGAGGGTCATGAATGCCTTGTTGATGAAGATGGGTCATACATGCCCGCTAGCGTAGCCACGCCGTGGGCCGCAGGCAGGCAAGTCTGGGGACCCCCATTCCCAGAACGCGATAGTAGCCCCCGGGCCCAAGGTGCGCTCGGGCTTGGCTTCACGGCGAAGCCAAGCATCAAGCACGAAGCGCCGCGGGCCCCCCAAGACTGCGGCCTCGGTTGACGCGTGGCGGTTGATTGGACGTGGGCGTCTCCACTTCCCCATGCTGCCTCGCGACTTGACAAGTCCCTGCGACATGCAAGGAAAACCATCATTACCTGTGATCGTGGGGGCGCGCTGGTTGGCCTTCTTCCACTAAATGGGGAAGGGGCGGAGCTCCCGTCGCCCATCTCTTCCCTGATCGCTTGCTTCTTCCTTCTTGCTCCTCTGCTTGCAACAATGGCGCCCATCTGAAGGTTCCCCGCTGAAGAGTAAGGAAAGCCCCCCGCGATGAACCGGGGCCACTCCTGCCGAAGAAGAGGTTGGTCCATCATCGCGACGAGGTGGCGATGCAAGTGGTAGCGAGGCCTTGGTGCGAGCGGCCTCCTCCAGGGTACCCGCTTCCCTTGTACGCCAGAGTCGAGGGCTCAGGAGGGCGAAGCGACGTGCGGCGTGATGTCTACTACACAACCTTCTTCTTGTAGACGTTGTTGGGCCTCCAAGTGCAGAGGTTTGTTGGACAGTAGCAAATTTCCCTCAAGTGGATGACCTAAGGTTTATCAATCCGTGGGAGGTGTAGGATGAAGATGGTCTCTCTCAAGCAACCCTGCAACCAAATAACAAAGAGTCTCTTGTGTCCCCAACACACCCAATACAATGGTAAATTGTATAGGTGCACTAGTTCGGCAAAGAGATGGTGATACAAGTGCATTATGGATGGTAGATATAGGTTTTTGTAATCTGAAAATATAAAAACAGCAAGGTAACAAGTGGTAAAAGTGAGCGTAAACGGTATTGCAATGATAGGAAACAAGGCCTAGGGTTCATACTTTCACTAGTGCAAGTTCTCTCAACAATAATAACATACTTGGATCATATAACTATCCCTCAACATGCAACAAAGAGTCACTCCAAAGACACTAATAGCGGAGAACAAACGAAGAGATTATGGTAGGGTACGAAACCACCTCAAAGTTATTCTCTCCAATCAATCCGTTGGGCTATTCCTATAAGTGTCACAAACAGCCCTAGAGTTCATACTAGAATAACACCTTAAGACACAAATCAACCAAAACCCTAATGTCACCTAGATACTCCAATGTCACCTCAAGTATCGGTGGGTATGATTATACGATATGCATCACAAAATCTCAGATTCATCTATTCAATCCAATACAAAGTACTTCAAAGAGTGCCCCAAAGTTTCGACCGGAGAATCAAGACGAAAACGTGTGCCAACCCCTATGCATAGGTTCATGGGCGGAACCCGCAAGTTGATCACCAAGACATACATCAAGTGAATCACGTGATATCCCATTGTCACCACAGATACGCATGGCAAGACATACATCAAGTGTTCTCAAGTCATTAAAGACTCAGTCTGATAAGATTACTTCAGAGGGAAAACTCAATCCATTACAAGAGAGTAGAGGGGGAGAAGCAACATAAGATCCAACTATGATAGCAAAGCTCGCGATACATCAAGATCGTGCCAAATCAAGAACACGAGAGAGAGAGAGAGAAAGAGAGAGAGAGAGAGAGAGAGAGAGAAAGAGATCAAACACATAGCTACTGGTACATACCCTCAGCCCCGAGGGTGAACTACTCCCTCCTCGTAATGGAGAGCGCCGGGATGATGAAGGTGGCTACCGGTGAGGGTTCCCCCCTCCGGCAGGGTGCCGGAACAGGGTCCCTTTTGACTTTTGGTGGCTACAGAGGCTTGTGGCAGCGGAACTCCCGATCTAATTTGTCCTCTGGAAGTTTTAGGGTATATGGAGTTATATAGGCGGAAGAAATACGTCAGGGGAGCCACGAGGGGCCCACGAGGCAGGGGGGCGCGCCCTAGGGGGGTGGGCGCCCCCCCACCCTCGTGGCTCCCTCGTTCCTTTCCTAACGTGCACTCCAAGCTTTTCTGGTAGCTTTCCTTCCAAAAATAACTTCTCTATTTGATTTCATTCCATTTCGACTCCGTCTTTTATTCCTTTTCTTCAAAACGCTGAAATAGGCAAAAAAAAAGCAATTCTGGGCTGGGCCTCCGGTTAATAGGTTAGTCCCAAAAACTAATATAAAAGTGGATAATAAAGCCCAATATTGTCCAAAACAGTAGATAATATAGCATGGAGCAATCAAAAATTATAGATATGTTGGAGACGTATCAAGCATCCCCAAGCTTAATTCCTGCTCGTCCTTGAATAGGTAAATGATAAAAAAGATAATTTTTGATGTGGAATGCTAGTTGGCATAATTTCAATGTAATTCTTCTTAATTGTGGTATGAATATTCAGATCCGAAAGATTCAAGATAAAATTTCATATTGACATAAAAGTAATAGTACTTCAAGCATACTAACTAAGCAATTATGTCCTCTCAAAATAACATGGCCAAAGAAAGTTCATCCCTACAAAATCATATAGTTTAGTCATGCTCTGTTTTCGTCACACAAGAATGCTCTCATCATGCACAACCCCGATGACAAGCCAAGCAATTGTTTCATACTTTAGTAATCTCAAACTTATAAACCTTCACGCAATACATGAGCGCGAGCCATGGATATAGCACTATGGGTGGAATAGAGTATAATGATGGGGGTTATCTGGAGAAGACAAAAAAGGAGAAAGTCTCACATCAACGAGGCTAATCAATGAGCTATGGAGATGCCCATCGATTGATGTTAATGCGAGGAGTAGGGATTGCCATGCAACGGATGCACTAGAGCTAAAAATGTATGAAAGCTCAACAAAAGAAACTAAGTGGGTGTGCATCCAACTTGCTTGCTCACGAAGACCTAGGGCACTTGAGGAGGCCCATTGTTGGAATATACAAGCCAAGTTCTATAATGAAAAATTCCCACTAGTATATGAAAGTGACAACATAGAAGACTCTCTATCATGAAGATCATGGTGCTACTTTGAAGCACAAGTGTGGTAAAAGGATAGTAGCATTGTCCCTTCTCTCTTTTTCTCTCTCTTTTTTTGGGCCTTCTCTTTTTTTATGGCCTTTCTTTTTTGGGGGCCTTCTCCTTTTTTTATGGCCTTTCTCTCTCTTTTTTTTATTCCTCACTTGGGACAATTCTCTACAAAATGATGATCATCACACTTCTATTTATTTACAACTCAATGATTACGAATCGATACTAGAACAAAAGATGACTCTATATGAATGCCTCCAGCGGTGTACCGGGATATGCAATGAACCAAGAGTGACATGTATGAAAGAATTATGAACGGTGGCTTTGCCACAAATACTATGTCAACTACATGGTCATGCTAAGCAATATGACAATGATGAACGTGTCATGATGGAATGGTGGAAAGTTGCATGGCAATATATCTCGGAATGGCTATGGAAATGCCATAATAGGTAGGTATGGTGGCTGTTTTGAGGAAGATATAAGGAGGTTTATGTGTGAAAGAATGTATCATATCACGGGGTTTGGATGCACCGGCGAAGTTTGCACCAACTCTCAATGTGAGAAAGGGCAATGCACGGTACCGAAGAGGCTAGCAATGATGGAAGGGTGAGAGTGCGTATAATCCATGGACTCAACATTAGTCATAAAGAACTCACATACTTATTGCAAAAATCTACAAGTCATCAACCAAGCACTACGCGCATGCTCCTAGGGGGATAGATTGGTAGGACAAGACCATCGCTCATCCCCAACCGCCACTCATAAGGAAGACAATCAAAGAACACCTCATGTTTCAAATTTGTTACATAACGTTTACCATACGTGCATGCTACGGGACTTGCAAACTTCAACACAAGTATTTATAAAATTCACAACTACTCAACTAGCACGACTTTGATATTATCACCTCCATATCTCAAAACAATCATCAAGCATCAAACTTCTCTTAGTATTCAAGACACTCATAAGAAAGTTTTTACTAATCTTGAATACCTAGCATATTAGGATTAGCAAATTACCATGCTATTTAAGACTCTCAAAATAATCTAAGTGAATCATGAGAGTTCATCCATTTCTTCAAAATAAAACTACCACCATGCTCTAAAAGATATAAGTGAAGCACTAGAGCAAACAACAAACTACTCCAAAAGATATGAGTGAAGATCAATGAGTAGTTTAATAATTATGCAACTATGTGAAGACTCTCTAACATTTAAGAATTTCAGATATTGATACTTTATTCAAACAGCAAGAAAATCTAAATAAAATGAAATGATGCTCCAAGCAAAACACATATCATGTGGTGAATAAAAATATAGCTCCAAGTAAAGTTACCGATGAACGAAGACGAAAGAGGGGATGCCTTCCGGGGCATCCCCAAGCTTAGACGCTTGGTTATCCATGAATATTACCTTGGGGTGCCTTGGGCATCCCCAACCTTAGGCTCTTTCCACTCCTTATTCCATAGTCCATCGAATCTTTACCCAAAACTTGAAAGCTTCACAACACAAAACTTAACAGAAAACTCGTGAGCTCCGTTAGTGAAAGAAAACAAAACACCACTTCATGTTACTGTAATGAACCCATTCTTTATTTATATTGGTGTTAAACCTACTGTATTCCAACTTCTCTATGGTTTATAAACTATTTTACTAGCCATAGAGTCATCAAAATAAGCAAACAACACACAAAAAACAGAATCTATCAAAAACAGAACAGTCTGTAGTAATCTGTAACTAATGCAAACTTCTGGAACTCTGAAAATACTAACATAAATTGGTGGACCTGAGGAATTTGTCTAGTAATCATCTGAAAAAATAATCAACTAAATAGAACTCTCCAGTAAAAAGTTTTAGCTAATCTCGTGAGCGCTAAAGTTTCTGTTTTTTTACAGCATGATCATAAAGACTTCACCCAAGTCTTCCCAAAGGTTCTACTTGGCACAAACACTAATTAAAACATAAAACCACATCTAAACATAAGCTAGATGGATTATTTATTCCTAAACAGAACCAAAAAGCAAGAAACTAAAATAAAATTGGGTTGCCTCCCAACAAGCGCTAACGTTTAACGCCCGTAGCTAGGCATGATGATTTCAATGATGTTCACATAAAAGGTAGGAATTAAAACATAAAGAGAGCATAAAGAAGAATATGACTAGCACATTTAAGTCTAACCCACTTCCTATGCATAGGGATTTTGTGAGCAAACAACTTATGGGAACAATAATCAGCTTGCATAGGAAGGTAAGACAAGCATAACTTCAAAATTTTAAGCACATAGAGAGGAAACTTGATATTATTGCAATCCCTACAAGCATATATTCCTCCCTCATAATAATTTTTAGTAGCATCATGAATGAATTCAACAATATAACTAGCACCTAAAGCATTCTTTTCATGATCTACAAGCATAGAATTTTTATTACTCTCCACATAAGCAAATTTATTCTCATGAATAGTAGTGGGAGCAAACTCAACAAAATAACCATCATATGATTGAGAATTAAGATCAAGATGACAGGTTTCATGGTTATCATTATTCTTTAAAGCATAGGTGCCACCACAATAATCATCATAGACAGGAGGCATGCTTTCACCATAGTAAATTTGCTCATCAAAGCTTGGGGGACAAAAAATATCATCTTCATCAAACATAGCTTCCCCAAGCTTGTGGCTTTGCATATCATTAGCATCATGGATATTCAAGGAATTCATACTAACAACATTGCAATCATGCTCAGCATACAAAGATTTAGTGCCAAACATTTTAATGCATTCTTCTTGTAACACTTTGGCACAATTTCCCTTCCCATCATACTCTCGAAACATATTAAAAAGATGAAGCGTATGAGACAAAATCAATTCCATTTTTTGGTAGTTTTATTTTATAAACTAAACTAGTGATAAAACAAGAAACAAAAAGATTCGATTGCAAGATCTAAAGATATACCTTCAAGCACTCACCTCCCCGGCAACGGCGCCAGAAAAGAGCTTAGTTGACGGGGTGTGAGTGCCGCTTACCTAGCCTCCCCGGCAACGGCGCCAGAATGGAGCTTGATGTCTACTACACAACCTTCTTCTTGTAGACATTGTTGGGCCTCCAAGTGCAGAGGTTTGTAGGACAGTAGCAAATTTCCCTCAAGTGGATGACCTAAGGTTTATCAATCCGTGGGAGGCGTAGGATGAAGATGGTCTCTCTCAAGCAACCCTGCAACCAAATAACAAAGAGTCTCTTGTGTCCCCAACACACCCAATATAATGGTAAATTGTATAGGTGCACTAGTTCGGCGAAGAGATGGTGATACAAGTGCAATATGGATGGTAAATATAGGTTTTTGTAATCTGAAAATATAAAAACAGCAAGGTAACAAGTGGTAAAAGTGAGCGTAAACGGTATTGCAATGATAGGAAACAAGGCCTAGGGTTCATACTTTCACTAGTGCAAGTTCTCTCAACAATAATAACATACTTGGATCATATAACTATCCCTCAACATGCAACAAAGAGTCACTCCAAAGACACTAATAGCGGAGAACAAATGAAGAGATTATGGTAGGGTACGAAACCACCTCAAAGTTAATCTTTCCAATCAATCCGTTGGGCTATTCCTATAAGTTTCACAAACAGCCCTAGAGTTCGTACTAGAATAACACCTTAAGACACAAATCAACCAAAACCCTAATGTCACCTAGATACTCCAATATCACCTCAAGTATCCGTGGGTATGATTATACGATATGCATCCCAAATCTCATATTCATCTATTCAATCCAACACAAAGTACTTCAAAGAGTGCCCTAAAGTTTCTACCGGAGAATCAAGACGAAAACGTGTGCCAACCCCTATGCATAGGTTCATGGGCGGAACCCGCAAGTTGATCACCAAGACATACATCAAGTGAATCACGTGATATCCCATTGTCACCACAGATACGCACGGTAAGACATACATCAAGTGTTCTCAAGTCATTAAAGACTCAATCCGATAAGATTACTTCAAAGGGAAAACTAAATCCATTACAAGAGAGTAGAGGGGGAGAAGCAACATAAGATCCAACTATAATAGCAAAGCTCGCGATACATGAAGATCATGCCAAATCAAGAACACGAGAGAGAGAGAGAGATCAAACACATTGGTACATACCCTCAACCCCGAGGGTGAACTACTCCCTCCTCGTCATGGAGAGCGCCGAGATGATGAATATGGCCACCGGTGAGGGTTCCCCCCTCCGGTAGGGTGCCGGAATAGGGTCCCGTTTGACTTTTGGTGGCTACAGAGGCTTGCGGCGGCGGAACTCCCGATCTAATCTGTCCTCTGGAAGTTTTAGGGTATATGGAGTTATATAGGCAGAAGAAATACGTCAGGGGAGCCACGAGGGGCCCATGAGGCAGGGGGCGCGCCCCCCACCCTCGTGGCTCCCTCGTTCCTTTCCTAACGTGCACTCCAAGCTTTTCCTGTAGCTTTCCTTCCAAAAATAACTTCTCTAGTTGATTTCATTCTGTTTCGACTCCGTCTAATATTCCTTTTCTTCAAAACACTGAAATAGGCAAAAAAACAGCAATTCTGGGCTGGGCCTCCGGTTAATAGGTTAGTCCCAAAAAATAATATAAAAATGGATAATAAAGCCCAATATTGTCCAAAACAGTAGATAATATAGCATGGAGCAATCAAAAATTATAGATACGTTGGAGACGTATCATGGCGACGCCCGCGCCGCGCCCGTGGTCGCCGCGTGATGCCGACGCATGCCGTTGCTCCTGGAATCCACGCCACGGATTCCTCGCGTGAGCTTGTGCTATGGGCGCCGATGCCCCCGAGTTCTTGGATCCGCTTCCCGCGGTTCTTCTCCGACGCAATGCCGCCGAGGGGGCGTCTCGTGCTCTGGCTGCAGCATGCCGACTGCACGCTCCGGCAACCGGAGCAGAGGTCGAAGTGGTCCCCATCGGCAAGATCTTCATGACTCGCGGCTGGGGCAAGGTTGCACGGGTCTGCTGTGCGAAAGGCACCCTCGCGATCCATTTTGATTTCGACGGCGCCTCCACCCTCTTCTTCAAGGTCTTCGACGCGGAGGGCCGCCGCCTGGAGTGTTGCCCTGGAGGGGAGCGCCAGGACGACACACGCTCCGCTCGTGGCTACTCCAGCAGCAGTAGCCCCTGGGAGTCTAGCGACTCTCCTGAGCTCTACAAGACTCCGGAGACGAGCGACGACAGCTACGTGCCCCCAAGATCCCGCCGAGCTTGGAGCAGAGCCGCGACACCCAGACGCCGCCGCCGCTGATCTGGATGGGGTTGGCGTCGGCCTCTCGTGGCCCACTGTTGATGATGGCGTCCGCCACGGGAGGGTGTAGATAGGATTCCTCTTAGTTCTTGCTTATTGTAAGTGCATCTAGTGCCCCTTACCGATTTTGGTGTATTGAAGACTTATAGGTTAAGTATCTAATGTGTTTATGAGTGTACACAGGTCTATAAGTCTATGAGGAGTTTGATATTTACAGAGAAAGTCGACCCCAAAAAATGAAGTTCTTTGACTGAAGACTTTGATATACTGAAGACTTTGAAAGTGAAGAAATTGGTGTGACCTTGAAGACTTGGTTATCATTGGAGGAACATGAAGCGTGAAGACTTTTGTTTTCGTAGTTTCATTTCCTCTTTCTTGAGTCATAGGAAACACCGTACTGTTAAAGGGGGTCGAGGAAATACTAAGGAGAAAATTTCCATGTGATGCTCAACTCAAATCCTACACCTACCAATCCCTTCGATTCAAGCCATTGGAAATCTCATACAGTTCAGTCAATTTCTTCAGTGACAGAGACGCAGTTCTTCTGGTCACTGAGGACTTTGTTCTGACTAAGGAGTCAGGAATTCGCCAGTGCGGATTGCCTACACAGTGAGGAACATGATAGCCCTGAAGAATTTGAACCTCAAATTTCTGACCGTTGCTGTGCTACGCGCCAGCTGTCCCAAAATATCTTATCCATCGAACGGTCATATCATTGAAGGGCATTTAGGTCTTATCATGTCGGGCTGCTCCCTAGGCTATAAATAGCCGCCCCCTACAACCACTAGCTGGTTGGCTGCTCCGAGAGAAACTGACACTTGTCATTTGAGAGCAACCCATCCTCCGAGGACTTTGAGCGAAAATCATCAAGTGAGGAAAATCCAAATCCAAACCCAAACACCTACAAACCCAAGGTGATTGAGCATCACTGAAGATATTGATCCTGCGTGGATCCGACGCTTGTTACCTTTGAAGACTGTGCTTCTTCCAGACGGTTAGGCGTCAAGGTCTAGAGCATCCAAGAGGAATTGTGGATCGCCTAGTGACCAAGTCTGTGAAGGTTTGGAAGTCACCTGAAGACTTACCACGAGTGATTGGGTGAGGACTGTGTGTCCTTAGCTCAAGGAGAATACGGTGAGGACTGTGTGTCCGGGACTAGGTGTCCTCGAGTTTAAATACTCAGCCGCTCCAACCAGACGTACAACTGAGACAACAGTTGGAACTGGTCTACCAAGCTTACCGGTTCTATTTCCTCAACACTTTCATTTCCTCATTACTGTGTTGTGTGTTTGTTCATATCTGTGTTTGCAGACTTTGTCTGAAGACTTTCTCAATTTCCTCAATTCAATTTCTTCAGTCTGTTTGTCTTCATCTTGTGCTATCCTGTGTTTACGCTTTTTGTACTCTGTGTTTGTCTTCATTTCATCATGATGACCATGCGTGTATTCTGTTATGTTTACTTCTGAGTACTTATTCCGCTGCTAGTAGTTCTTCGCTAAGGAGTTTCCTCACTAGCAAATTCCTTAGTGAAGAATTTCATAAAAATCGCCTATTCACCCCCCTCTAGTCGATATAACGCACTTTCAATTGGTATCAGAGCGAGGTACTCCCTTGTTCTGTGTGATTTTGGTTTAACCGCCTGGAGTTTTAGTTATGTCGACCGCAGGTATGATCAAGGTCTCTGCAGGGTGTCCTACCTTTGATGGGACGGACTACCCCTACTGAAAGAACAAGATGCGCATGCATCTTGAGGCAATTGATAACGATCTCCGGTATGTTGTGGAAAATGGTGTTCCCTTAGTCACACCTTCTCTGAACGCTTCTGATGTGAAGAGATTCAAGCAACTCGACTCTCAAGCGAAGAATATCATATGTGGTCACCTGAGCAAAGGACAGTATGGAAGAGTGAGTGCTTTGGAGACTACTAAGCTTATCTGGGATAGTCTGTCCAAAGTCAATGAAGGAGTTTCAACTCAACGTGACTCTCGAGTTGACGTTCTTTGCAATCTCTTCAACCGCTTCAAAAGACTCGACAATGAAAATGTTTAGCAAACCTTCGATCGCCTCACTGACATCTCAAATGAGCTTCAAGCACTTGGTGCCACTGACATCACTGACCATGAGGTGGTGAAGAAATTTCTGAGATCGCCTGATTCCTCATTTGATACTCTGGCACTGATGATACAAGAGCGTGCTGATTACAAGTTACTTGACCCCGCTGATATCCTCGAGAGGCTAAACACTTATGAATTCCAGCTTGCTGAAAAGAGAGATCTCTATGGTTCGTGCTATGGCAGATCACGTGCACTGAAGGCAAAGGTAGTATCCGAGTCCGAAGATGAAGACTCTGGTAGCAGCCTTGGTGACCCCGAAGAACTGAGTCATGACCTAGCACTGCTAGTGAAGAAATTCCAGAAGTTCTCAAGACGCGGTCGCTTTGGAAAACCTTCAAGGAGCAATGATTCCTCATCCAGTGACTACAAGAAGAGACTTTGTCACAAGTGCAAGAAACCATGACACTATATTCAAGATTGTCCTCAGTGGGAAAAGGAATCAAAGAAGAAGAAATACAAGGATTAAAGTTCTGATGATGCGAAGAAAAAGAAGAAATCCTCAAAATCTTCATCATCAAAATCCTCGAAGTCTTCGTCTCACAAGAAGAGCAGCTCCAAGAAGGCTCGGGCATTTATTGGCAAGGAAATGGACTCTGAGGCTGAATCTGAAGAAAATGAATAAGAGGAACAATCTGAAGACTCCGAGTCTGGTGTGGCGAGCCTAGCCCTTGCTACCGCATTTGTCAGCAAATCCATCTTCAACAATGAAGAAAGTGATCCCACTAACAAGGCTAATGAAGGCAGTGATGACTACGCTCCCACCTATTGCTTCATGGCAAAGGGTGCCAATGTACTCAAATACGCCTCCTCTGAATCTAGTGAGGATGAACCTGATGAAAATCTTAAGCCTAGCTACTCTAAACTTGCTAAGATTGCTGTGCAACAACAAAAAGCTTTTGAAAAGGTTCAAAACATGCTAGACAAAAGTGATGATATGTTGGGTGAAGAAATGGATCGCACTAAAGCCTTAACTGAAAATCTTCAGAGACTTCAGACCAGGTTTGATAACCTTCAAGGTCATCATAACACTCTCTTATCTGATCATGAGAAGCTTTCTTATGAATATCTTCAAAAGAAGCAAGATCTTGAGAAGCTAAGAGTGAGTTATGAAGATCTTCAGAAGGAGAGCGATCCATTGCTTGCTCAACAAATTAGCGCTGCTCAGGAAGAATGCATTCCTCCATGTTTAAAATGCATTGAACGAGAATCTGCTAATTCGTCACCTAAATGTTCAAATGCTTTTAATGTTACAAATTCTTCACCTGTCTCTGCTATCACTAATTCCTCATCTGAGGACATTGCTAGTATCACTGACGATGCACGGCTGAAGGAATTGTACATGACAGGCATGTACAAAAGCCTCAAAGGGCATCAGACTCTTTGCGATGTGCTTAAAAAGCAGATCCTCAACAGGAACCCTAGGAAAGAGGGTATTGCCTTTGAGAGGAAACTCAATGCTGATGGCACATATTGGAAGCCTGAGCAGTACCCCAAAACCTCATGGGTTGCTGCAAAGGGACCTCCAGTTGATCCATCTAATTTATCTGGCTATACATGTGAATCTTCTCATTCTTCTGATGAGTCATTTGACTCCAACTACAAACTGTTCAAAAATCAGAATGGTGAAGTATTTGCTAGATATGTTGGCACTAACTGCAGGAATGGTTCCCCTATGAAGAAAATCCAGGTTCCCAAAAAGTGCCTTGAAAGTCTTCAGGTGAATCTCCTCATGACACCACCTGTGAAGAAAAGGAACCTCAGATCAAATTCTTCATATGGATCAAATTCCTCACATGGATCAAAGTCCTCATATGAACATCATCGTGCTAACAACTTTGTTTCGCAGGCAAGAGCCAAGGGCTATGAATATGAGCATTATTCTTCAAATTATTATGTTCATAAGTCCTCGAAGAATTTCTCTGCTTATTCATATGCTTACCCTAACCCCTCTTATGTGAAACGAAATGGTTTGGCCGCTATGCCACCATTCTCATATGGAGCTCGCAGAGTGATGAACTCTTTGCCACCCCTTTAGTTGTGGGTGGTGAAGAAAAAGAACTAATCTCTTATGCAGGGTCAGGTCTCCAGACGTACTGTAACGTCTGAAGAATTTGCTAGGGACCTGACAAAAATGCCTGAAAGGACGCAGGCTAACCATGATGAAATGAACTTTCATTTCACACGTCCTCCCTCTGTTTTATCTGTCCTACTGATTGATGAAATTGATCTGATGAATTGTGATATCATATTATTCACTGCTGAAGTATATGAGGTCGTAAGTTGCACTAATTCATCTGCAGGATGATCAACCCAAAGCCACTGAGTGGGTACTTGTTAGTGGATGTACAAATCACATGACTGGTGACAAGAATATTTTGATGGATGCTCCCTTATCATCGTCACATAGGAAGCATATCATCTTCGCTGATAAAAGCAAAAGTCAGGTATTGGGTCTAGGTAAAGTTGCTATCACAAAGGATCGACACATGGACAAAGTCATGCTTGTTGAGTCCTTAGGATACAACCTTATGTCTGTCTCAATGCTTTGTGATCTTGATATGATTATTGTCTTTGGCAAGTATCGTTGTGTTGTGATTATGGAAGCTGACAATTCCAAAGTCTTCGAAGGCTTTAGGAGAGGAGACTTGTATATTGTTGATTTCTCTGCAGATTCACAACCAGCCGTGCGCCTACTTGCAAAAGCTTCAGAAGGATGGCTATGGCATCGATGACTTGGTCATGCAGGCATGAGGAATTTGCACACGCTTGCGAAGAAGAAGCATGTCATTGGCATTGAAAATGTCAAATTCCTCAAGGATCACTTATGCGGTGCCTGTGAAGCTGGAAAGATGACAAAGGCCAAGCATCCAGCAAAGACCATCATGACCACCACTCGTCCATTTGAATTGCTTCACATGGATCTCTTCGGTCCTAATCATTATTCTTCTGTTTCAAATGAAGCATCTCAATATGGCTTTGTTATTGTTGATGATTACTCTCGGTACACATGGGTACACCTTGTCTCTTACAAACATGAAGTGCAGGAAGTCTTCAAATGATTTTTCTCGAGGGCTTCAACCAACTTTGGTGTGAAAATCAAGCAGATCAGAAGTGACAATGGCACTGAGTTCAAGAATTCGGGTCTCGATGACTATCTTGATGAACTTGGTATTACTCATGAGTTATCTGCTCCTTATACTCCTCAACAGAATGGCGTCGTGGAGCGCAAGAACAGGACTCTTGCTGAGATGGCTCGCACTATGCTCGATGAGTACAAAACCTCTCGTCGTTTCTGGGTTGATGCAATTGATACTACGTGCCACATCATCAACAGAGTATATCTTCACAAATTCTTCAAGAAAACTGCCTATGAACTCCTCACTGACAAGAAACCCAATGTGAGTTATTTCAAAGTCTTCGGTGCTAAATGCTGGATTAGAGATCCTCATCACAACTCTAAATTTGCACCGAAAGCACATGAAGGTTTTAGGCTTGGTTACGGAAAGGACTCGCACACCTACATAGTCTTCAACAATGTTCTTCACAAGATTGTTGAAACTGTAGATGTGCGGTTCGATGAGACTAATGGCTCGCAAAGAGAGCACCTACCTTCTGTGTTAGATGAACCAACACCTGAGGACTCTATCAAGCACAAGGCTACTGAAGATGTCATTCCTACTGAAGAATCTGCTGAAGAATTCATTCTAGAACGTGAAGAACGTCGAGCTGATGCACCTGAAGAAAATGCTGAGGAAATTGATGCTGAAGAAAATGCTGATCAAATTCCTCAACGACAACCAGCTCATCCTCGCGTTGCAAAAGAAGTGCAAGTGGAGAAGATCATCGATGACATTAGAGCACCAGGTCCTCTCACACGCTCAAAAGCTTCACATCTATCTAACTTTTGTGGGCACTTTGCTTTTGTCTCTATCACAGAGCCCGCTAAGGTAGATGAAGCATTTCTGGAGCCTGAGTGGATTCAGGCCATGCAAGAAGAATTACATCAGTTCAAGCTCAACAACGTCTGGGAACTAGTCAATCGTCCCGATCCTCGCAAGCATAACATCATTGGCACAAAGTGGATCTACCGCAACAAGCAAGATGAAAATGGTGTTGTGGTGAGGAATAAGGCACGACTAGTAGCTCAAGGCTACACACAGGTTGAAGTAGTTGATTTCGATGAAACTTTTGCACCTGTTGCTAGACTTGAGGCTATTCGCATATTGCTTGCTTATGCTAACCATCATGATATCATCTTATACCAAATGGACGTGAAAAGTGCATTCCTCAATGGTAAGCTTGAGGAAGAAGTATATGTTGCTCAACCCCCAGGTTTTGAAGATCCAAAACATCCTGACAAAGTCTTCAGACTTAATAAGGCCCTCTATGGCCTCAAGCAGGCCCCACGGGCGTGGTATGATACATTGAAGGAATTCTTCATGAAGAAAGGCTTCACACCCGGTTCACTCGATCCCACTCTTTTTACTAAATCTTATGATGGTGAACTGTTTGTGTGCCAAATATATGTTGATGATATCATCTTTGGCTGTACTGACCAACGTTATAGTGATGAATTTGCCTATATGATGAGTGAAGAATATCAAATGTCTATGATGGGAGAGTTGAAATTCTTCTTAGGTCTTCAAATTCGTCAATAGCACAATGGCATATTCATATCTCAGGAGAAATACCTCAAGGATGTCCTGAAGAAATTCGGCATGCAAGATTGCAAAGGCATTAAAATTCCTATGCCCACAAATGGTCATTTATGCATTGATGAAAATGGTACTGACTTCGATCATAAGGTATACCGCTCCATGATTGGCTCTTTATTGTACTTATGTGCATCTAGGCCAGATATAATGCTTAGTGTTTGCATGTGTGCACGATTTCAAGCTGCACCAAAGGAATCACACCATAAGGCTGTGAAGCATATTCTTCGATATCTAGCTCACACACCAACACTTGGATTATGGTATCCCAAGGGCTCGGATTTTGATCTCATTGGATATTCTGACTCTGACTATGCTGGTGACCGTGTGGACCGCAAGTCAACATCTGGTACATGTCATTTCCTCGAACGATCCTTGGTCTGTTGGTCCTCGAAGAAATGGAACTGCGTATCATTGTCTACTGCTGAAGCTGAGTACATTGCTGCTAGTTCTTGCTGTGCTCAACTGCTATGGATGAAGCAAACACTCAAGGACTATGGCGTCAACGTGAAGAATGTGCCTCTCCTCTGTGACAATGAGAGTGCCATCAAGATTGCTCGCAACCCAGTTCAGCACTCGAAGACAAAGCACATTCAGATTCGTCATCATTTTCTTCATGATCATGTGTTGAAGGGCGACATTTCTATTGAGCATGTGAAGACTGAAGAACAGCTAGATGATATCTTCACTAAGCCCTTGGATGAGAAGAGATTTATCAAGTTGCGGTGTGAGCTAAATATCTTAGAGTCTTTGAATGTACTATGAAAAGGCACTCATCCTAACACTTATGAAAAATTGATGACTTAGATGTGCAACACATGAAGAAACTTTTTTCTTCAATCAATGAAGAATAACACTCTAAGTGTGAAGAAATTAATGAAGAATTTGATTCTCAGAACCCTACGACAATTGTACGCGGTGTCTGAAATCATCATTCTTATACAGTGGGTCACGCCACCACAAAAGTTGAAAATCTTCAATTTGAGTTTTTCCTCAACTTTTGAAATTCCTCAGTTGTTCAAATTCTTCAACTTGCAAAATCTTCACTTGTGCCGTCGTTTTTCTTCATTGGCTATATATATATATATATATATATATATATATATATATATATATATATATATATATATATATATATATATATATGAGTTTGTGTCCTCTACAGCTTTCACTTATAGCTATTTCTTGAAGTTGATTTTTCTGCTAAGTGAATGTGATCGGACCCTTCCCCCTCTATGCTATACTCAATCTAATCTGTTCACAAATTCTTCATGTACGTTCTATTTGACACTCGTTCAAAATCTTCACTGTGTCCTTGTCAGCTGAAGAAATTGCGAACGGAACATTAAAATAGATCTTATCCAAACTTTCGGTTTTGCCGCTCAAATCGTTCCGCATCCCATGATGCATTTGTTTATTCACCCACGATCCTACACGATCTCCACTACACAGTACGTGGGTGACACATGTCGTGAGAAGGAGAACGGGCAGGGGCACGTTCGTCCCAAATCTTTGGGCAAACAGTTTTTCACCGTGGCTATAAATACCCCAGCCCCCTTCCTCACTTCCTTCACTCCGCTCGATCTCTCTCTCCCGCTCGAGCTTCCCGAACCCTAGCGCCCCTGCTACTCCATCGTCGCCGGTGAGGAAGAGCTTCACTGCCTCGACCTCGTCGCCGTCGTACTCACGCCGACCGCGGAAATCTTCACCTCCGCCACCGCCCTAGACGTCTTCCTCCGCCGAGTTAGGGCGTGGAAGATCTACATCGACGAACTCCACTGTTTCACCTCACTGTTCGTCATGTTCTTCGTTCAGGGTAACTAAAAGTTACTTTTACTACCCTCCTTGATTCGAAATGTTTCTTCAAAATCTTCAAAGGTGTTTTATTCTTCAAATCCTCACACACAAAACACCTCACATGTTATCTGTTCTTGATTCATTTCCCTAAGCATCATTTTCTTCAAGATTCCTCAATTGTGTGGATCTTCGATCTATACAACTCTGGAACCTGAGATATAGCGCGCTTAGTGAAATTCTTCAAGACGAATCTGGTCAAATTCCTCAAACTTGTTTTTTTGAAAAACCCTCTGAGAACGCATATGACCTCTTCAAATTCCTCACAACTATACTCTGTTCACAGGTACATATGTCCGCTACTGAATCTTTAGGTTCTCATCAACTTAACTCGTTTGCAGCGTTCCTCGAAGAAAAGTTGCACACTTCTTTAGAGAATTCAATTGTTCAAATTCCTCAACTGAAGAAAATGGCTGACGGTAAAAGGCCACAGAAAGGAGGAAAGAAGCCTGAGGTCATGACCGCCTTTGAAATCCCTAAGGATTTATACAAAGATTACTGCACACCACCTGAGGAAGACAAAAATCAGCGCAAGGTGCGCATTCAGAGGATTGAACGGAGATGGGCACGTGAATGGAGGGAGTACAGATACGTCACTCCCAAGTACATGAAGAAATTCGCACTGAATCCTCCATGCCCAAGAGCCCCATTGGCACCTGGCCAAGTGGCTGATCCCACTAGCGTCAAACGCGGTGAGGATTTTCCTGAAGAATGGTCCAGGCGCCAAGCCAAATTGGCAAGACAAGCCAAAGAAGCAGTGAGGAAATTCATTGAAGATTCTACTGCTGCTGCTGCCACTTAGGCCTCTGTCAAGCCGAGGAAATCAATGCCCAAGAAGCCCGCTCGCAAGCCAAGTGCTTCACCAGCAATGCCCTCACGGCCAAGTTCCTCAGCTGCGCCCTCACGGCCAGACACTTCAAAATCCTGAAGGCAAATTCCTCAAGCTGCCCCTGCTCCTGCAAAATCCTTAGCACCTCCGACCAAGTCCTCAGCTGATCCGACAAAGTCCTCAGCACCTGCGCATCTTGCCACGTGTCAAAGGACTGTAGGCGTCTCTATTGCCTCTGGTGTCTCAGCTATCTCCTCAGCTGCACCAAGTTCCTCAGTTGGACCCTCTCTGCTGAAGAAAAAGGCTACTGCTGGACGCGGTACTCGCCCAAGTCCTAAGAAGAAATAGGTAGTCTTCAGTGTACCGTCTGATGATGATGAAGCTGATGAAGAAGAACTTGCTGAAATCATTAGGGACCGCCAAGAAAGGGCCGCTAGAGCCAAAGGCACGCCTGTGCCACTGCTGTTGGATCCAAGGGCGATCCTCGATTACATCAATCTCTGGCATAAGGATCCCAACACACCTATGCCTGACTTCAAGCTGACACCTGGCCAAAGTCACATGCTGACTGCTTTCATTCAAGAAGAAAAATGGAAGTATGATAGGGCCAGGCAGATCAAGAAATCACAGTACAGGAAAGAGAAACTGCTGAGGAAAAATGTTCTCACAATGAAGCCTGAAGAACTCATCAAGATGCAGGCTGACATCAAAACCCTCAGCGATGAATTTTATGCGTACTATGCTGACTGGAAAGGAGCAAAAGTCAGGTTTGTGAAACTGACTGAGAAATTCACAAATGTTGCAGCCCCATCGCAACAAGAAATTCCTCAAGCTGAACCTTCAGCACAACCCACTGAAGAACACGCCAGCACCGCTGATGACTTTTCGGCTGCTGAAGAAAATGCTAGTTCCAGGGCTGATGACTCCATTCCAGCTACTGAAGAAATTTCCAGGGCATCCACTAGTGGTGCGCCTGAAGAAACTGGACAAGTAAGGACAACTGCATCAGTTGCTCCTGAGGAAAATCAACCAAATTCCTCAGCTCCACCTGCGCCTACTCCAACTCCTATCCTTCCATCTGCATTAGATGTGAAGAAGACTAAGGGTGCAGAGTGAGCTGCAGTGAAGAAAAGGAAAGCATCAAATGCTTCAGAATCTTCAGCTCCCAAGAAGATGAAGCCGATGACCAGCCCGTTTGCAAATCCCATTGATGCTGTTCCAATCTCATCTATGCCATCAAAGGACCTTGTTCCTTTTGGTGAAGACTATGAGATCCCAAGTGGATTAGATGAAGAAACTGAATCTGCTGCTTCCTCAGACTAGATTGATGAAGAAATTGAAGTGGATGGAATCCCTTCAACCCCAGTGGTCTCATCACCAATGCCTCAGTTTACTGCTGAAGAGGCTGGTGTTGAAGAAATTGATGATGAAGATGTGGATATTGGAAGCACAACTCCCGTGATGAATGACGACTATTGGGAAAGTCAGCATCCCAATTCTCCACTCTTCACTCCACTGCAGCAAATTCCTCACTCTTCTGCACCAACTGTTCCGATGGGCTCTGAAGAAACTCATCCCACTGCATCTGTGCATGAAGAAATTCCAGCCACTAGTGCTGAAGAAACTGCTGCTACTGCTGAAAAGGAGACTCCACCTGAGGAAGAACCTGAAATTCCTCAGCCTGAAGAACCTGAGATCGCGATTCCTGAGGTAGTGATGCAACTCACTGACACTCCTCTGCCCAAGCCAAAGGATCCGTTCTCAAGGAAACAAAAGTTCAAGGCTGAAGACTTCTTTAGCGAGCACGTGTTCTTCACCGAGTATAATCCATATGACTCTGCTCGCATAAGGAAGAGGCGTTTCTGGACTGCAAGCCAAGCCAACTTCTATTCCTCAGTGCTTTTCAACAAAGACAAACTCTTCGACCATGCTCATATTCCTCACATGGATATGGAGTCCATGCCGTGCTTCACACCAGTCCTCAGTGTTCTTCACGACGCTGGGCTGCTCAATTTTTGCACTGACATATGCGATTGGAATGAAGAACTCATTTTTCAGTTCTACGCAATGCTGCACATCACTGGCAACTCTGAAGATGTGAATTCATGGGTTCTGGACTGGATGACAGGGAACACTCATTACAAGGCACCAACGTCTGAATTGCTTCGTGCCCTCCCACTCAGTCCTCCCCTTGAAGATGCACGTTGTGTTTACAACGAACCTGAGCTTTCAAATCACTATATGCAAGTGCTGATGAAGCCTTTGAAGCCAGGGCAGGCCCCTCGAACCAAATTCCTCGTCAAGGAATTGTTGTATGTGCCGCGGACTGTCTATCGCATTCCGACGAAGACTATGAGTCCTATCAAAGGTCACGATTCTAATGATGAAGAAGTTGTTGGCATCATGAAGAACATGCTTTTCAACATCACTCATGGCGTTCCCGTCAACTTCTATGATTTCTTCATGAGGACTCTGGCCAACATTGCTATGTCGCCATTTGAGTTGAAGCCTTACACGCCATGGATTATGAGATTCATCAGGGCAAGGTCTTCACTCAATTACAAAGCTGATACTCTGAACCACTGCAGCTACCTGCCCCCTATTGAAGTCCTCAAAAGGACATTTTCCTTAGCTTAAGAAAAGGACAAGGCTACTGCTGTGATCGATGAAGGCATTCGTCCATTGGATGGTCAATTTCGCAAGGCTGCATCTTATTCCACCAATGATGACTCTGCCACACATGACTCTGCCGCCAACACTGCCAAGCCAAATCCTCAAGCCACAGCACCCAGGGTGATGACTGATCGTGAGTTACTCCTCAGTCTTCATCAGAAGGTTGATCGCAATCACAAATGGGTCAAGCATCAGTTTGGTTCAATTCTTCACAACATGACTTCCACACACAATGCAGTGAAAAAAAAACCACTACGACCTTCATGAAACCCTCAACCGCACCTGGGCCGTTCTATCTCAAGTATACAACGCTGATGATCTGAAGAAAATGGGTCTCAAAGAAGAGTTTGCCTGGTCTGCACCTCCTACGAAGAAATACAAGAAGGTCCCAGTTCCTTCTTTGGTGGCCAGCTCCTATTCTTCATCACGCGACACTGATGAAAATGAAGACTTGGACGACACTGCGGCAGGCCCTACTTCAACTACCGACCCCAACAACGCTGGTGCTCCTTCATCAACTTGATTATCTTCAGGGGCGTTAGTCCTCAGTTTCGATCCTTTTGGTCATTCGATGACAAAGGGGGAGAAATCTGAGTTAGTCTTCAAGCGGGTCTATAATAATGGGCATTTTTTTTCTGCTAAGTTACAACTCTCGTTCTTCCGAAACTTTTATTGGATCGAGTTGTAATCTTAAACCCTATGGTGCGCTGATACTTTTGATGCACTATGTTCTGATTTGATACACTAGTCTGCATGCTTATTCCTCACTAATATTATTGTACGCATGCTGAATTACATCAGGCACCATATTTCATCATGCATTTCAAATTCTTCATATTATATATCAAATGCGTGTATGAATTACAAGATATAGGGGGAGATCTCCATGATTCATCTCTTCAAGTGTGCATTGCTTCAAAAGCAAATTCCTCACTATGCATAACTTCAGGGGGAGTTCTTCTATATCTTGCAATCAAATTCCTCAATATCAGTTTTTACACTTCATATATTTATCCCCGTTGAAAACTTAACCTATGTTGTCATCAATCACCAAAAAGGGGGAGATTGTAAGTGCATCTAGTGCCCCTTAGTGATTTTGGTGTATTGAAGACTTATAGGTTAAGTATCTAATGTGTTTATGAGTGTACACAGGTCTATAAGTCTATGAGGAGTTTGATATTTACAGAGAAAGTCGACCCCTAAAAATGAATTTCTTCGACTGAAGACTTTGATATACTGAAGACTTTCTGAAGACTTTGAAAGTGAAGAAATTGGTGTGACCTTGAAGACTTGGTTATCATTCGAGGAAAATGAAGCGTGAAGACTTTTGTTTTCGTAGTTTCATTTCCTCTTTCTTGAGTCATAGGAAACACCGTACTATTAAAGGGGGTCGAGGAAATACTAAGGAGAAAATTTCCATGTGAAGCTCAACTCAAATCCTACACCTACCAATCCCTTCGAGTGAAGCCATTGGAAATCTCATACAGTTCAGTCAATTTCTTCAGTGACAGAGACGCAGTTCTTCTGGTCACTGAGGACTTTGTTCTGACTGAGGAGTCAGGAATTCGCCAGTGCGGATTGCCTACATAGTGAGGAACATGATAGCCCCGAAGAATTTGAACCTCAAGTTTCCGACCGTTGCTGTGCTATGCGCCAGCTGTCCCAAAATATCTTATCCATCCAACGGTCATATCATTGAAGGGCATTTATGTCTTATCATGTCGGGCTGCTCCCTAGGGTATAAATAGCCGCCCCCCTACAACCACTAGCTGGCTGGCTACTCCAAGAGAAACTGACACTTGTCATTTGAGAGCAACCCATCCTCCGAGGACTTTGAGCAAAAATCATCAAGTGAGGAAAATCCAAACCCAAATTCAAACACCTACAAACCCAAAGTGATTGAGCATCACTAAAGAGATTGATCCTGCGTGGATCCGACACTTGTTACCTTTGAAGACTGTGCTTCTTCCAGACGGTTAGGCGTCAAGGTCTAGAGCATCCAAGAGGAATTGTGGATCGCCGAGTGACCAAGTCTGTGAAGGTTTGGAAGTCACCTGAAGACTTACCACGAGTGATTGGGCGAGGACTGTGTGTCCTTAGCTCAAGGAGAATACGGTGAGGACTGTGTGTCTGGGACTAGGTGTCCTCGAGTATAAATACTCAGCCGCTCCAACCAGACGTACAACTGAGACAGCAGTAGGAACTGGTCTACCAAATCATTGTCTTCACCAAGCTTACTGGTTCTATTTCCTCAACACTTTCATTTCCTCATTACTGTGTTGTGTGTTTGTTCATATCTGTGTTTGAAGACTTTGACTGAAGACTTTCTCAATTTCCTTAGTTCAATTTCTTCAGTCTGTTTGTCTTCATCTTGTGCTATCCTGTGTTTACGCTTTCTGTACTCTGTGTTTGTCTTCATTTCATCATGATGACCATTCGTGTATTCTGTTATGTTTACTTATGAGTACTTATTCTGCTGCTAGTAGTTCTTCGCCAAGGAATTTCCTCACTAGCAAATTCCTCAGTGAAGAATTTCATAAAAATCGCCTATTCACCCCCCCTCTAGTCGATATAATGCACTTTCACTTTTGCTTCCTGCGAAGAATCATGAGGTACCCCGAGGGGGTTTATAAGGATCTGTAGTGCCTTTTGTGTATATATTCCCTATTATGAAAATTTGCGAACGCATGTCCTGTTTGGGCTTGGTCTCCCCTTTCCAACCTCGTGATAGCTTGTTGCTCTACGCTGACAGGTCTTGGTCCCTAGGCAGGCTGTAGCCGTCGCTGGTATGCGAGGTCGCTTGCCATGGTCAAGGCCAGGAGGTGAGCGGCCCGAGGTCCAATAAGAGCCCCTGAGGCGTGATGCTCAGGAGGTCCCCCTTAGGGCTCAAGCAGCTATGGTAAGGCAGGAAAGGGATGCGGCGTGGCCGCAACAGGAATGCGGCGAGCGCAACCCTAGGGTCCCATCGATTAGCCGGTCTAAGCACGAGAGTTATCCCAGTAGTTCAGGGTTGATTCTTCGTGATGCGCCAGGCCTGTGCGCCACCATCCACAGCGTAGCCAGGTTAGGCCCGTATAGGCCCTTCCCCCTCTAATGCTTTCCTTTGTGCTCTATGTCCTCAGGTCCTGGCCCTCGAGCGAGCTTAGCTGTCGCTGGTATGCCAGGTTGCGATGCCGTGGTCAAGGCCAGGGGTGAGGAATGGAGATCCACTAAGAGCTCCTGAGTCGCGATGCTCAAGAGCCCCCTTTTAACGTGCAAGCGGATTACTTGTAAGAGGAGGGAGCCCGCGGTACCGCCCGTTATCATCCTCGGGAAGTTCATGCAGGTCATCACGAGGAGAAACACGGTTTTGCCGTTATGGTTGCCAGCCTTGCTCTAAGACGGGATGAAGGCACTGAGGGCCTGGTAAGGTGACGTGCGCGGGGCGTGCCGCGAGCCAGAGCTCGACCGCTCAGGTTTGTCGACGTGGCAGGGACGGACCCATGCACCAGCGTCGTGCCTATGTGAGGAGGCCCCGTGGGATGCGACGATCGACCGGGTGGTAGCCGAGCAGGCGGTAATCATAGGCAGGTTAAGCATGGAAGACGAATCAACTTGGGTAAATGCTGGAAGATACATGCCACTGGGTAGGCCCGAGCGGCTTGGGGATGATGCAGCCCGAGGGGTGCCCCAACAAGGTAAGCTGAAGACATAAGCAAAAGGGATACATGCCACAGGGACGGACCCACGCGGCATGGGAATAATGCAGCCCGAGGGGCGCTCCCAGCTAAACGAACTTGGAAAATGTCACCTGGTTCTTTTGACGAAGGAGAGTTGGGGTAGTTGAAGGCACGCGGCGAAGGAACGGCTCCTCACGAGCCACTGGGGCCCTGAGCCTCGGGAGGCTCTAGGGGCTCGAGCGGTTCCCTGAAGACCGTCTCCATCTCCGCCAGGACAGCATGGTAACTGGCCTCCTGAGCCGCCAGGACACGCCGCATGTTGCGCTGATAGGCTGACGCCACGCTCGGCAAGCCGAAGGGCAAGCGAACGTAGCTGTGAGGTGGGCCCTCACAACGGGCCACACGTGAAGGCCAGAAAAGCTCCTGAGATGCAACCCTGTTGAGCCCTGGGACATCGATTCAGATGCGCTGCCTGGCATCCTCGCCTGGATGGGGACCTGCGCCTCGTGAGCGGCGGTCGCCGCGCATGGCCCTTGCGTCTTGCAATTCCTGAGTGATCTTGGTGATGAACTCCTGAGTGGTGGGCACTCCTTGCCCTGTGTTCTCCTAAGGGAAACGCGCCACGAAGCACGCCTCCAAGTGGTTCCCAAGCGCCTCCCTCGTGAGGTTGGCAAGGTCCGAGGCCCTCCAGAAGAGAGCCCCCGAGCCTTGCCCGAGGGCGCTGGGCGCGCCTTCCTATGCGATGGAGGGAGGCACGCCTGGAGCGGGCGCTGATCCTGACGAGGCTCCAGCAGCGTCGTCACCCTCCTGAGATCCTACGCGATGCAGTTGCTTCTTCTTCTTGGGAAGGGCCTCAAGAGGGCCCTCGCCTCTGCTGTCGGGGTCGTCGATTGTTGCAGCCTGGAAGGCGCGCTCGAGGGAGCACACCGCATCTCTCTCTTCACATGGGACCGTGATGATTCTGCCGCTTCCCGGCATCTTGAGGACGTTGTAGTCATGATGGGTGACCGCCATGAACTTGGCCAGGGCCGGATACCCGAGGATGGCGTTGTATGGCAGGAGAATGTGTGTGACGTCAAAGTCGATGAGCTCGGTACGGTAGTTCTTGCGCTCCCCGAAGGTGACACGCAGGCGGACCTGCCCTCTCGGTGTGGTGGAACCGTCGGTCACGCTCCTGAGAAAGGCTTGGTAGGCTGAAGCTGTTCATACGGGACTTGGAGGTTGTCGAACATGTCGATGGATAGGACGTTGAGCCCTGCGCCGCCATCGATGATGGTCTTGGTCACTTGCACATTGCTGATGACTGGTGAACAAAGCATCGGGAGGGCGCCAGCGGTGGCTGCACACTTGAGCTGATCTACCGAGTTGAAGGTAATGGCGCACTGGGACCACCTGAGCGGGCGCGTGGCCTCGAGCTTGGGGGGACTGCATTCACCTCACGAGCGAACTGTTTAAAGATGCGCTGAGAGGCTGGGGCCTGAGCGCCGCCCAAGATGCAGGCGATGGCACGCGGCTCCTGGAAGCCCCCAGCCCCCTCGTCTTGATGGTGATTGTCGTTCCTCCTTGGTGGTGGCGGGGGAAGACCAGCGTTGCCCTGAGGACGATCCTCACGAGGCTGGTCCCTCTAAGCACCCTCGCGAGGATGGTCCTGCCAGCGGTCCTCACGAGGCCTGTCGCGCCATTCCTGGCGCGGGCCACGGTCATCCCAGCGCCCGCCTCCACGTCCTCCTCCTCGGCCGTAGCTCCGGTCGTTGCGCTCGGGCCGTCGACTGAAGTGTAAGTGCATCTAGTGCCCCTTAGTGATTTTGGTGTATTGAAGACTTATAGGTTAAGTATCTAATGCGTTTATGACTGTACACCGATCTATAAGTCTATGAGGAGTTTGATATTTACAGAGAAAGTCGACCCATAAAAATGAAGTTCTTCGACTGAAGACTTTGATATACTGAAGACTTTCTGAAGACTTTGAAAGTGAAGAAATTGGTGTGACCTTTAAGACTTGGTATTCATTCAAGGAACATGAAGCGCGAAGACTTTTGTTTTCGTAGTTTCATTTTCTCTTTCTTGAGTCATAGGAAACACCGTACTGTTAAAGGGGGTCGAGGAAATACTAAGGAGAAAATTTCCATGTGATGCTCAACTCAAATCCTACACCTACCAATCCCTTCGAGTGAAGCCATTGGAAATCTAATACAGTTCAGTCAATTTCTTCAATGATAGAGATGCAGTTCTTCTGGTCACTGAGGACTTTGCTCTGACTGAGGAGTTCGGAATTCGCCAGTGCGAATTGCCTACACAGTGAGGAACATGATAGCCCTGAGGAATTTGTACCTCAAATTTCCGACCGTTGCTGTGCTGCGCGCCAGCTGTCCTAAAATATCTTGTCCACCTAACGGTCATATCATTGAAGGGCATTTATGTCTTATCATGTCGGGCTGCTCCCTAGGCTATAAATAGCTGCCCCCTACAACCACTAGCTGGTTGGCTGCTCCGCGAGAACTTGACACTTGTCATTTGAGAGCAACCCATCCTCCGAGGACTTTGAGCAAAAATCATCAAGTGAGGAAAATCCAAACCCCAAACCCAAAACACCTACAAACCCAAAGTGATTGAGCATCACTGAAGAGATTGATCCTACTTGGATCCGACGCTTGTTACCTTTGAAGACTGTGCTTCTTCTATACGGTTAGGCATCAAGGTCTAGAGCATCCAAGAGGAATTGTGGATCGCCGAGTGACCAAGTCTGTGAAGGTTTGGAAGTCACCTGAAGACTTACCACGAGTGATTGGGTGAGGACTGTGTGTTCTTAGCTCAAGGAGAATACGGTGAGGACTGTGTGTCCGGGACTAGGTGTCCTCGAGTTTAAATACTCAGCCGCTCCAACCAGATGTACAACTGAGACAGCAGTTGGAACTGGTCTACCAAATCATTGTCTTCACCAAACTTACTAGTTCTCTTTCCTCAACTCTTTCATTTCCTCAGTAGTGTGCTATTTGTGTATCATATCTGTGCTTGAAGACTTTGACTGAAGACTTTCTTAATTTCCTCAGTTCAATTTCTTCAGTCTGTTTGTCTTCAGCTTGTGTTATCCTGTGTTTACGCTTTCTGTACTCTGTGTGTGTCTTCATTTCATCATGACGACCATGCTAGGATTCTGTTATGTTTTCATCTGAGTACTTATTCCGCTGCTAGTAGTTCTTCGCTAAGGAATTTCCTCACGAGCAAATTCCTTAGTGAAGAATTTCATAAAAATCGCCTATTCACCCCCCTCTAGTCGATATAACGCACTTTCAATTGGTATCAGAGCAAGGTACTCCCTTGTTCTGTGTGATTTTGGTTTAACCGCCTGGAGTTTTAGTTATGTCGACCGCAGGTATGATCAAGGTCTCTGCTGGGTGTCCTACCTTCGATGGGACGGACTATCCCTACTGGAAGAATAAGATGTGAATGCATCTTGAGGCAATTGATAACGATCTCTGGTACGTTGTGGAAAATGGTGTTCCCTCTGTCACTCCCTCACTGAACGCTACCGATGTGAAGAGATTCAAGCAACTCGACTCCCAAGCGAAGAATATCATATGTGGCCATCTGAGTAAGGGTCAGTATGGTAGAGTGAGTGCTTTGAAAACTGCAAAGCTTATCTGGGATAGGCTATCCAAGGTCAATGAAGGAGTTTCAACTCAGCGTGACTCTCGAGTTGATGTTCTTCGCAATCTCTTCAATCGCTTCAAAAGACTCGACAATGAAAATGTGCAGCAAACCTTCGATCGCCTCACTGACATCTCAAATGAGCTTCAAGCACTTGGTGCCACTGACATCACCGACCATGAGGTGGTGAAGAAATTGCTGAGATCGCTTGATTCCTCATTTGACACTCTGGCACTGATGATACAAGAGCATGGTGATTACAAGTCACTTGACCCCGCTGATATCCTCGAGAGGCTAAACACTCATGAGTTCCAGCTTGCTGAGAAGAGAGATCTCTATGGTACAAGCTATAGCAGATCACGTGCACTGAAGGCCAAGGTAGTATCTGAGTCCGAAGATGAAGACTCTGGTAGCAGCCTTGGTGATCCTGAAGAACTGAGTCGTGATCTAGCACTGCTTGTGAAGAAATTCCAGAAGTTATCAAGACGTGGTCGCTTTGGAAAACCCTCAAGGAGCAATGATTCCTCATCCAGTGACTATAAGAAGAGGCTCTGTCACAAGTGCAAGAAACTAGGACATTGCATCCAAGACTGTCCTCAGTGGGAAAAGGAACCAAAGAAGAAGAAATACAAGGATTACAGTTCTGATGATGCGAAGAAAAAGAAGAAGTCCTCAAAATCTTCATCATCAAAATCCTCAAAGTCTTCGTCTCACAAGAAGAGCAGCTCCAAGAAGGCTCGAGCATTCATTGGCAAGGAAATGGACTCTGAGGCTGAATCTGAAGAAAATGAGGAAGAGGAACAATCTGAAGATTCTGAGTCTGGTGTGGCAAGCCTAGCCCTCGCTACTGCATTCATCAACAAATCCATCTTCAACACTAAAGAAAGTGAACTCACCAACAAGGCTGATGAAAGCAGTAATGACTACGCTCCCACCTATTGCTTCATGGCAAAGGGTGCCAAGGTACTCAAATACGCCTCCTCTGAATCTAGCGATGATGAATCTGATGAAAATCTTAAGCCTAGCTACTCTAAACTTGCTAAGATTGTTGTGCAACAACAAAAGGCTTTTGAAAAGGTTCAAAACATGCTAGACAAAAGTGATGATATGTTGGGTGAAGAATTGGATCGCACTAAGGCCTTAACTAAAAATCTTCAGAGACTTCAGACCAGGTTTGACAACCTTCAAAATCATCATAACACTCTCTTATCTGATCATGAGAAGCTTTCTTATGAATATCTTCAAAAGAAGCAAGATCTTGAGAAGCTAAGAGAGAGTTATGAAGATCTTCAGAAGGAGCGCGATTCATTACTTGCTCAACAAATCAGCGCTGCTCAGGAAGAATTTATTCCTCCATGTTTAAAATGCATTGAACGAGAATTTGCTAATTCCTCACCTGAATGTTCAAATGCTTCAAATGTTACAAATTCTTCACCTGCCTCTGCTATCACTAATTCCTCATCTGAGGACATTGCTAGTATTACTGACGATGCAGGACTGAAGGAATTGTACATAACAGGCATGTACAAAAGCCTCAAAGGGCATCAGACTCTTTGTGATGTGCTTAAAAAGCAGATCCTCAACAGGAACCCTAGGAAAGAGGGTATTGCCTTTGAGAGGAAACTCAATGCTGATGGTACATATTGGAAGCCTGAGCAGTACCCCAAAACCTCATGGGTTGCTGCAAATGGACCTCCAGTTGATCCATCTAATTTATCTGGCTATACATGTGAATCTTCTCATTCTTCTGACGAGTCTTTTGACTCCAACTATAAACTGTTCAAAAATCAGAATGGTGAAGTATTTGCTAGATATGTTGGCACTAACTTCAGGAACGGTTCCCCTGTGAAGAATCTGGGTTCCCAAAAGGCGCCTTGAAAGTCTTCAGGTGAATGTCCTCATGACACCACCTGTGAAGAAAAGGAACCTCAGATCAAATTATTCATACGGATCAAATTCCTCACATGGATCAAAGTCCTCATATGAACATCATCGTGCTAACAACTCTGTTTCGCAGGGAAGAGCCAAGGGCTATGAATATGAGCATTATTCTTCAAATTATTATGTTCATAAGTCCTCGAAGAATTTCTCTGCTTATGCATATGCTTACTCTAACCCCTCTTATGTGAAACGAAATGGTTTGGCTGCTTTGCCACCATTCTCATATGGAGCTCGCAGAGTGATGAACTCTTTGCCACCCGTTCAGATGTGGGTGGTGAAGAAAAAGAACTAATCCCTTCTACAGGGTCAGGTCTCCAGACGTGCAATAACGTCTGAAGAATTTGCTGGGGACCTGACAAAAATGCCTGAAAGGACGCAGGCTAACCATGATGAAATGAACTTTCATTTCACACGTCCTCCCTCTGTTTTATCTGTCTACTACTTGATGAAATTGATCTGATGAATTGTGATATCATATTCTTCACTGCTGAAGTATATGAGGTCGTAAGTTGCACTAATTTATTTGCAGGATGATCAACCCAAAGCCACTGAATGGGTACTTGATAGTGGATGTACAAATCACATGACTGGTGACAACAATCTGTTGATGGATGCTCCCTTATTAGCGTCACGAATGAAGCATCTCAATATGGCTTTGTTATTGTTGATGATTACTCTCGTTACACATGGGTACACCTTGTCTCTTACAAAACTGAAGTGAAGGAAGTCTTCAAACGATCTTCCTCGAGGGCTTCAACCAACTCTGGTGTGAAGATTAAGCACATCAGAAGTGACAACGGCACTGAGTTCAAGAATTCAGGTCTCGATGACTACCTTCATGAACTTGGTATTACTCATGAGTTATCTGCTCCTTATACTCCTCAACAGAATGGCGTCGTGGAGCGCAAGAATAGGACTCTTGCTGAGATGGCTCGCACTATGCTTGATGAGTACAAAACCCCTCGTCGTTTCTGGGTTGATGCAATTTATACTGCGTGCCATATCATCAACAGAGTATATCTTCACAAATTCTTCAAGAAGACATCATATGAACTCCTCACTGACAAGAAACCCAATGTGAGTTATTTCAAAGTCTTCGGTGCTAAATGCTGGATTAGAGATCCTCATCACAACTCTAAATTTGCACCGAAAGCACATGAAGGTTTTATGCTTGGTTACGGAAAGGACTCGCACACCTATAGAGTCTTCAACAATGTTCTTCACAAGATTGCTGAAACTGTAGATGTGCGGTTCGATGAAACTAATGGCTTGCAAAGAGAGCACCTACCTTCTGTGTTAGATGAACCTGCACCTAAGGATTCAATCAAGCACAAGGCTACTAAAGATGTCATTCCTACTAAAGAATCTGCTGAAGAATTCATTCCAGAACATGAAGATCGTTGAGCTGATGCACCTGAAGAAAATGCTGAGGAAATTGATGGTGAAGAAAATGCTGATCAAATTCCTCAACGACAACCAGCTCACCCTCGCGTTGCAAAAGAAGTGCAAGTGGAGAAGATCATCGATGACATTAGAGCACCAGGTCCTCTCACATGCTCAAAAGCTTCACATCTATCTAACTTTTGTGGGCACTTTGCTTTTGTCTCTATCACAGAGCCCACTAAGGTAGATGAAGCATTTCTGGAGCCTGAGTGGATTCAGGCCATGCAAGAAGAATTACATCAGTTCAAGCTCAACAACGTATGGGAATTAGTCGATCATCCCGATCCTCTCAAGCATAACATCATTGGCACAAAGTGGATCTACCGCAACAAGCAAGATGAAAATGGTGTTGTGGTGAGGAATAAGGCTCGACTCGTAGCTCAAGGCTACACACAGGTTGAAGGAATTGATTTCGATGAAACTTTTGCACCTGTTGCTAGACTTGAGGCTATTCACATATTGCTTGCTTATGCTAACCATCATGATATCATCTTACACCAAATGGATGTGAAAAGTGCATTCCTCAATGGTAAGCTTGAGGAAGAAGTATATGTTGCTCAACCACCAGGTTTTGAAGATCCAAAGCATCCCGATAAAGTCTTCAGACTTAACAAGGCCCTCTATGGCCTCAAGCAGGCCCCACGGGCGTGGTATGATACATTGAAGAAATTCTTCATGAAGAAAGGCTTCACACCCGGTTCACTCGATCCCACTCTCTTTACTAAATCATATGATGGTGAACTGTTTGTGTGCCAAATATATGTTGATGATATTATCTTTGGATGTACTGACCAACGTTATAGTGATGAATTTGCCTATATGATGAGAGAAGAATATCAAATGTCTATGATGGGAGAGTTGAAATTCTTCTTAGGTCTTCAAATTCGTCAACAGCGCAATGGCATATTCATATCTCAGGAGAAATACCTCAAGGATGTCCTGAAGAAATTCGGCATGCAAGATTGCAAAGGCATCAAAATTCCTATGCCCACAAATGGTCAACTATGCACTGATGAAAATGGTACTGACTTCGACCATAAGGTATACCGCTCCATGATTGGTGCTTTATTGTACTAATGTGCATCTAGGCCAGATATAATGCTTAGTGTTTGCATGTGTGCACGATTTCAAGCTGCACCGAAGGAATCACACCATAAGGCTGTGAAGCATATTCTTCGATATCTAGCTCACACACCAACACTAGGATTATGGTATCCCAAGGACTCGGATTTTGATCTCATTGGATATTCAGATTCTGACTATGATGGTGACCGAGTGGATCGCAAGTCAACATCTGGTACTTGTCATTTCCTCGGACGATCCTTGGTCTATTGGTCCTCGAAGAAACAGAACTGCGTATAACTGTCTACTGCTGAAGCTGAGTACATTGCTGCTGGTTCTTGCTGTGCTCAACTGCTATGGATGAAGCAAACGCTCAAGGACTATGGCATCAACGTGAAGAATGTGCCTCTCCTCTGTGACAATGGGAGTGCCATCAAGATTGCTCACAACCCAGTTCAGCACTCGAAGACAAAGCACATTCAGATTCGTCATCATTTTCTTCGTGATCATGTGTTGAAGGGCGACATTTCTATTGAGCATGTGAAGACTGAAGAACAGCTAGCCGATATCTTCACTAAGCCCTTGGATGAGAAGAGATTTTGCAAGTTGCGGTGTGAGCTAAATATCTTAGAATCTTCGAATGTACTTTGAAAAGGCACTCATCCTAACACTTATGCAAAATTGATGACTTAGATGTGCAACACATGAAGAAACGTTTTTCTTCAATCAATGAAGAATAACACTCTAAGTGTGAAGAAATTAATGAAGAATTTGATTCTTAGAACCCTATGACAATTGTACGCGGTGTCTGAAATCATCATTCTTACACGGTGGGTCACGCCACCACAAAAGTTGAAAATCTTCAATTTGAGTTTTTCCTCAACTTTTGAAATTCTTCAGTTTTTCAAATTCTTCAAACTTTACAAAGTCTTCACTTGTGCCGTCGTTTTTCTTCATTGGCTATATATATATATATATATATATATATATATATATATATATATATATATATATATATATATATATATATATGAGTTTATGTCCTCTACAGCATTCACTTATAGCTATTTCTTCAAGTTGGAACTTTTCTGCTAAGTGAATGTGATCGGACCCTTCCCCTCTATGCTATACTCAATCCAATCTATTCACAAATTCTTCATGTGCGTTCTATTTGAAACTCGTTCAAATTCTTCACTCTGTCCTTGTCAGCTGAAGAAATTGTGAACGGAAAGTTAAAACAAATCTTATCCAAACTTTTGGTTTTGCCGCTCAAACCGTTCCGCATCCCACGATGGATTATTTTATCCACCCACGATCTTACACGATCTCCACCACACAGTACGTGGGTGACACATGTCGCAAGAAGGAGAACGGCCAGGGGCACATTCGTCCTAAATCTTCGGACAAACAATTTTTCACCGCGGCTATAAATACCCCCTTCGCCATCCTCACTTCTTTTACCCCGCTCGATCTCACTCCCTCGCTCGATCTCTCCAAACCGTAGCGCCATCGCTACTCCATCGTCGCCGGTGAGGAAGAGCTTCACTGCCTCGACCTCGTCGCCGTCATACTCGCGCCGACCGCGGAAATCTTCACCTCCGCCGCCGCCGTAGACGTCTTCCTCCGCCAAGTTAGGGCGTGGAAGATCTGCATCGACGAACTTCACTGTTCCAACTCCCAGTTCGTCGTGTTCTTTGCTCAGGGTAATTAAAAGCTAATTTTACTGCCCTCGTTGATTCAAAAATTTTCTACAAAATCTTCAAAGGTGTTTTATTCTTCAAATCCTCACACACAAAACACCTCACATGTTATCTGTTCTTGATTCATTTCCCTAAGCCTCAATTTCTTCAAAGATTCCTCAATTGTGTGGATCTTCGATCTATACAACTCTGGAACCTAAGATATAAAGCGCTTAGTGAAATTCCTCAAGACGAATCTGGTCAAATTCCTCAAACTTGTTCTTTATGAAAAACCCTCTGAGAACGCATATGACCTCTTCAAATTCCTCGCAACTATACTCTGTTCACAGGTACACATGTCGGCTGCTGAATCTTTAGGTTCTCATCAACTTAACTCGTTTGCAGCGTTCCTCGAAGAAAATTTGCATAATTCTTCAGAGAATTCAATTGTTCAAATTCCTCATCTGAAGAAAATGGCTGAAGGTAAAAGGCCACAGAAAGGAGGAAAGAAGCCTGAGGTTATGACAACTTTTGAAATACCCGAGGACATCTATGATGAGTACTGCACGCCTGATGAAGCCATGTTTGGCAAAGAAGATAAAAATCAACGCAAGGTGCGAATCCAGAGGATTGAACGGAGATGGGCACGTGAATGGAGGGAGTACAGATATGTTACTCCAAAGTACATGAAGAAATTCGCAGTAAACCCTCCATGCCAAAGACCTCCATTGGCACCTGGCCAATTGGCTGATCCCACTAGCATCAAGCGTGGTGAGGAATTTCCTAAAGAATGGGCTAAGCGCCAAGCTAAACTGGCAAGGCAAGCCAGAGAAGCAGTGAGGAAATTCAATGAAGACTCTGCTACTGCTACTACCACTGAGGCCTCGGTCAAGCCGAAGAAAGCGATGCTAAAGAAGCCCGCTCGCAAGCCAAGTGCTTCATCTTCAATGCCCTCAAGGCCAAGTTCCTCAGCTGCGCCCTCACGGCCAGAATCTTCAAAAATCTTCAAAGCAAATTCCTCATGCTGCTCCTGCTCCACCAAAATCCTCAGCTGTCCCGACAAAGTCCTCAGCACCTGTGCATCTGGCCTCATGCCAAAGGACGACTGGCATCTCTATTGCCTCTGGTGTCTCAGCTAGTTCTTCAGCTGCACCAAATTCCTCAGCAAGACCCTCACTGCTGAAGAAAAAGGCTACTGCTGGACGCGTCACTCGCACAAGTCCTCAGAAGAAGCAGGTAGTCTTCACTGTGCCATCTGATGATGATGAAGCTGATGAAGAAGAACTTACTGAAATCATCAGGGACCGACAAGAACAGGCTGCTAAAGCCAAAGGCACACCTGTGCCCCTGCTATTGGATCCAAAGGCGATCCTAGATTATATTGATCTCTGGCATAAGGATCCTCACACACCTATGCCTGATTTCAAGTTGACACCTGGTCAAAGTCACATGTTGACTCACTTCATCCAAGAGGAGAAGTGGAAATATGATAAGGCCATAGAGATCAAGAATCACAGTACCGCAAAGAGAAGCTACTGAAGAAAAATGTTCTCACAATGAAGCCTGAGGAACTTGTCAAGATGCAGGCTAAGATCAAAGCCCTCAGCGACAACTTTGACTCGTATTATGCTGATTGGCAAGGAGCCAAGGTCAGATTTGTGAGGCTGACTGATACCTTCACCAAGGGTGCAGCCTCAACGCCACAAATTCCTCAAGCTGAAGCATCTATTCAGCAAACTGAAGAACATGCCAGCACCGCTGATGAAGTTCAGGCTGCTGAAGAAAATGCTAGTTCCAAGGCTGATGACTCTGCTCCAGCCACTGAAGAAATTGCCAGGGCATCCACTAGTGGTGCACCTGAAGAAATTGAAGAAACCAGGGCAACTGCATCAGTTGCGCCTGAGGAAAATCAACCAGATTCCTCAGCTCCACCCGCGCCTACGCCAACTCCAATTCTTCCATCTGCATTGGATGTGAGGAAAACAAAGGCTACAGAACGAGCTGCTGTGAAGAAAAGGAAGGCATCCAATGCTTCAGAATCTTCAGCTCCCAAGAAGATGAAGCCGATGACAAGCTCTTTTGCAAATCCCATTGATGTCGTTCCTATCTCCTCCGTGCCATCAAAGGACCTTGTTCCTTTTGGTGAAGATTATGAGATCCCTAGTGGATCAGATGAAGAAACTCAATCTGCTGCTTCGTCAGAGCAGATTGATGAAGAAATTGAAGCGGATGCAATCCCTTCAACCCCAATGGTCTCATCACCAATGCCTCAGTTTGATGCTGAAGAGGCTGGTGTTGAAGAAATTGATGAAGATGTGGATATTGGAAGCACCACTCCAGTGATGAATGACGACTTTTGGGAAAGTCAGCATCCCAATTCCCCACTCTTCACTCCCCTGCAGCAAATTCCTCACTCTCCTTCACCAACAGTACAATTGGGCTCTGAAGAAACTCATCCCACTGCATCTGTGAATGAAGAAATTCCAGCCACTAGTGCTGAAGAAACTGCTGCTGATACAGACAAGGTGACTGCACCTGAGGAAAATCCTGAAATTCCTCAGCCTGAAGAACCTGAGATCGTAATTCCTGAGGTCGTGATGCAACTCACTGACACTCCTCTGCCAAGGCCAAAGGATCTGTTCTCACGAAAACAGAAATTCAAGGCTGAAGACTTCTATGGCGAGCATGTGTTCTTCACTGAATACAACCCATATGACTCTGCTCGCATAAGGAAGAGGCGTTTCTGGACTGCCAGCCAAGCAAATTTCTATTCCTCAGTGCTTTACAACAAAGACAAAGTCTTCGACCATGCTAATATTCCTCACGTGGATATGGAGTCTTTGCCGTGCTTCACACCTGTGCTCAGTGTTCTTCACGACGCTGGGCTGCTCAATTTCTGCACAGATATATGCGATTGGAATGAAGAACTTATTCTTCAATTCTATGCAACGTTGCACATCACCGGCAACTCTGAAGATATCAATTCATGGGTTTTGGACTGGATGACTGACAACACCCACCATAAGGCCCCTGCATCTGAATTGCTTCGGGTCCTTCCTCTGAGTCCACCCACTGAAGATGCTCGCTGTGTGTACAACGAACCTGAGCTTTCAAATCATTATATGCAAGTGCTGATGAAGCCTTTGAAGCCAGGGCAAGCTCCTAGAACCAATTTCCTCATCAAGGAATTGTTGTATGTGCCAAGGACTGTCTATCGCATTCTGACAAAGACAATGAGTCCCATCAAAGGCCACGACTCGTCTAATGAAGAAGTCGTTGGCATCATGAAGAATCTGCTTTTCAACATCATCCATGGCGTTCCCGTTAACTTCCATGATTTCTTCATGAGGACTCTGGCCAACATTGCTATGTCACCATTTGAGCTGAAGCCTTATGCACCTTGGATAATGAAATTCATCAGGATAAGGTCTTCACTCAACTACAAAGCTGAAACGCTCAACCACTGCAGCTTCTTGCCTCCCATTGAAGTCCTCAAACGGACATTTTCCTCGGCTGAAGAAAAAGGCAAGGCCACTGCTGTGATAGATGAAGGCATTCGTCCATTGGATGGCCAATTTCGCAAAGCTGCATCTTACTCCACCAATGATGACTCTGCCACACATGACTCTGCTGCTAACACTGTCAAGCCAAATCCTCAAGCCACAGCACCCAGGGCGATGACTGACCGTGAGTTACTCCTCAGTCTTCATCAAAAGGTTGATCGCAATCACAAATGGGTCAAGCGTCAGTTTGGTTCAATTCTTCACAACATGACTTCCACACACAATGCAGTGAAGAAAAACCACTACTACCTTCATGAAACCCTCAACCGCACCTGGGCTGTTCTATCTCAAGTGTACAGTGCTGATGATTTGAAGCAAATGGGTCTCAACGAAGAATTTGCCTGGTCTGCACCTCCTCCGAAGAAATACAAGAAGGTCCCAGTTCCTTCTTTGGTGGCCAGTTCATATTCTTCATCGCGTGAGACTGATGAAAATGAGGACTTGGACGACACTGCAACAGGCCCTACTTCAACGACCGACCCCAACAACGCTGGCGCTCCTTCATCAACTTGAAAATCTTCAGGGGCGTTAGTCCTCAGATTTTTGATCCTTTTGGTCATTTGATGACAAAGGGGGAGAAATCTGAGTTAGTCTTCAAGCGGGTCTATAATAAGGGCTTATTCGTTTTTTTGCTAAGTTACAACTCTCGTTCTTCCGAAACTTTTATTGGATCGAGTTGTAATCTTAAGTCTGATGGTGCGCTGATACTTTTGTTGCACTATGCTTTGATACCTTGACGCGCTATTCTGCATGCTTATTCCTCGTTAATATTATTGCAGGCATGCTGAATTACATCAGGCACCATATTTCATCATGCATTTCAAATTCTTCATATTATACATCAAATGCGTGTATGAATTACAAGATATAGGCGGAGATCTCCATGATTCAACTCTTCAAGTGTGCATTGCTTCAAAAGCAAATTCCTCAGTATGCACATCTTCAGGGGGAGTTCTTCTATATCTTGCAATCAAATTCCTCAATATCAGTATTTACACTTCATATATTTATCCCCGTTGAAAACTTAACCTATGTTGTCATCAATCACCAAAAAGGGGGAGATTGTAAGTGCATCTAGTGCCCCTTAGTGATTTTGGTGTATTGAAGACTTATAGGTTAAGTATCTAATGTGTTTATGAGTGTACACAGGTCTATAAGTCTATGAGGAGTTTGATATTTACAGAGAAAGTCGACCCCTAAAAATGAAGTTCTTCGACTGAAGACTTTGATATACTGAAGACTTTCTGAAGACTTTGAAAGTAAAGAAATTGGTGTGACCTTGAAGACTTGGTATTCATTCGAGGAACATGAAGCGTGAAGACTTTTGTTTTCGTAGTTTCATTTTCTCTTTCTTGAGTCATAGGAAACACCGTACTGTTAAAGGGGGTCGAGGAAATACTAAGGAGAAAATTTCCATGTGATGCTCAACTCAAATCCTACACCTACCAATCCCTTCGAGTGAAGCCATTGGAAATCTCATATAGTTCAGTCAATTTCTTCAGTGACAGAGACGCAGTTCTTCTGGTCACTGAGGACTTTGCTCTGACTGAGGAGTTAGGAATTCGCCAGTGCGAGTTGCCTACACAGTGAGGAACATTATAGCCCGGAGGAATTTGTACCTCAAATTTCCGACCGTTGCTGTGCTGCGCGCCAGCTGTCCTAAAATATCTTGTCCACCTAACGGTCATATCATTGAAGGGCATTTATGTCTTATCATGTTGGGCTGCTCCCTAGGCTATAAATATCCGCCCCCTACAACCACTAGCTGGTTGGCTGCTCTGCGAGAACTTGACACTTGTCATTTGAGAGCAACCCATCCTCCGAGGACTTTGAGCAAAAATCATCAAGTGAGGAAAATCCAAACCCCAAACCCAAAACACCTACAAACCCAAAGTGATTGAGCATCACTGAAGAGATTGATCCTACGTGGATCCGATGCTTTTTAGCTTTGAAGACTGTGCTTCTTCCAGACGGTTAGGCATCAAGGTCTAGAGCGTCCAAGAGGAATTGTGGATCGCCGAGTGACCAAGTCTGTGAAGGTTTGGAAGTCACCTGAAGACTTACTATGAGTGATTGGGCGAGGGCAGTGTGTTCTTAGCTCAAGGAGAATACGGTGAGGACTGTGTGTCCGGGACTGGGTGTCCTCGAGTTTAAATACTCAGCCGCTCCAACCAGATGTACAACTGAGACAGCAGTTGGAACTGGTCTACCAAATCATTGTCTTCACCAAGCTTACTGGTTCTATTTCCTCAACTCTTTCATTTCCTCAGTAGTGTGCTGTTTGTGTATCATATCTGTGCTTGAAGACTTTGACTGAAGACTTTCTTAATTTCCTAAGTTCAATTTCTTCAGTCTGTTTGTCTTCAACTTGTGTTATCCTGTGTTTACGCTTTCTGTACTCCGTGTGTGTCTTCTTCATCATGACGACCATGCTAGGATTCTGTTATGTTTTCATCTGAGTACTTATTCTGCTGCTAGTAGTTCTTCGCTAAGGAATTTCCTCACGAGCAAATTCCTCAGTGAAGAATTTCATAAAAATCTCCTATTCACCCCCCTCTAGTCGATATAACGCACTTTCACGAAGCGTCCTTCGCAAATGGCTCTGAGCTCTTGAAAGTCGCTGGTGTTGTGGGTGTTCAGGTTGTGGAAGGCGCAGAACGGTCGGCTGCCCTTGGATGACTCGGGCTAGTCTCTGCCCTGCTTGGTGTCTGGCTCCGCTGCGAGCACAGTTGCTTCCTTGCGCTTCACGTCCTTAGCCATGGCTTTCTTCTCCTCCGCACCTGCAACTGGCGGCTCGAGGAGGAAAAGGCGCCCCTCCTCAGCTCTTGTGCACTTGGTTGCCAGGTTGAACAGCTCCTGAGATGTGCACAACTCCTCATGGATAGCAAGCTCCTCCTTCATCTTGATGTCGCGGATGCCATCAGAGAACGCAGAGATGATGGCCTCATCCGTGACCTTGGGGATCTTGAGGCGAGTGTTGTTGAAGCGCTGGATGTACTTCTAGAGGGTCTCTCCTGGTTGTTGCTTGATGCGGCGCAGGTCACCCGCGGCCGGCGGGCGGTCGCGGGTGCCCTGGAAGTTGGCGATGAAGCGGTCGCGCATCTCATCACAGGAGGAGATCGAGCCGTGCTGCAGGTTTAGGAGCCAAGAGCGGGCACCATCCTTGAGAGCCATGGGAAACCGGTTTTCCATGACTTTCTCGTCACTGTTGGCCTCTTCGATGCTCAGCTCGTAGAGCTGCAGGAACTCCATGGGGTCGGCAGTGCAGTCGTAGCGAGGAGGCAGGTCCGGCTTGAACTTGTCGGGCCAGGCGACGCTACGCAGCTCGCGGGTGAAGGCGCGGCAGCCAACCGTGGTTGTCGGGGCCTGTTTCGGAGGTGGAGCTTGGTCTTGGCGAGGCCACGTGCCGCTACTGCAGGCAGCGCGCGGTCTTGGCGAGGTGGCGCGGGGAGCGCTGGTGCAGCTTCCCGCGGCCGAGGAATTTCTTGGCAGCTTCTCTCTTCACACGCGGGCACCGGGCGTGGTAGATCATGCCATGGGGCCGCGCGCCTTGGTGCCAAGGCACCATCTTGGGGCAGAGGTGGTGGAGGCGCTCCATGAGCCACGTCGCCCGTGGCTGGCGGAGGGCGAGGCAGAGAGTGGGACGGCGCCGGGGAGCCCCCTGCGGCGCGGACGAGTTCAGCGATGCGGTCGAGCCAGTCCTCGTAGAGGTCGTCGATCAGGCGATAGCGCAGGAGCTCGTTCGCCATGAGGAGCGCGGCGTGCGCATCCATGGGAGCGCGATGTGCGTGGGACGAGGAACCGGCCGGGGTCAGCAATGAAGTGGCGGTGCAGCCGTCCCGCCGCACCGATGGGTGCAGCGAGGACGCTTGCTGCTCGTTCCCCGCCCCGCCGGTGGCGGATATGGAGAACGACGAGGTGGCCCACCGACGGGAGCCATCTGAGCAACATGGGCGCTGAGGGCAGCCCGGCGCTCAGCTCGGGCGTGGCGAGCGTCCGCCATGGAGATGACGGAGCGACGAATCGACGGAAGGGAAACCATGGCGTACCCCTACCTGGCGCGCCAAATGTCGGATGTGGGGTTCCGGCAAAACCCTTAAGGTTCGAACTCTGGGGTGCGCGCGAAGTTCTTCCCTCCTACCAATCTACGCCCTAGCTAGCTAAGATCTTGCGGACGAACTCGATGAACTCGCAACATGGAAAGACATGAGATTTATAATGGTTCAGGCCACCGTTGTGGTGTAATACCCTACTCCAGTGTGTGGTGGTGGATTGCCTCTTGGGCTGATGAAGAACATTACAAGGGGAAGAACAGCCTCCTGAGGTTGAGGTGTTCTTGTGCTCTGTGGACTTGTGGATTGGCCCGAGGCTAGCTCAGATCAAGATGGGATGCCTCTACTGTGGTGGCTAGTTCTATTTATATAGGCCCTGGTCCTCTCCCCAAATGTTGAGCAGGAAAGGAGCCAACAACAGCGGGCAATTTGAAAGGGGACAACTAGTACAAGCTATCCTGACAAAAGCACTCTCCGCCTGCAAAAGGCTCTGGCGGTGACGCCATCTTGGGCTCCATGGTGACCTCCCTCTTGCCGTCCTGCTAGTCTTGGTCTCGTTGCACCGATATGGAAACCTTTGCCTGATGCCTTGGTACTCCGCGCTTGCGCCTACCTCCTTAGCACCAAAGAGGAAACAAGGATGCTGCGCACGCTGGCCCCCGCCTGGTGTCGGTTGTCATGGCTCACGTCATGAGAGCCTCGCGAGGTTTTCCCCGCCTTGATATCTCCGCTCCTCACCAGCCTGCCAGGAGAGGTTGCTCCAGAGGAGGTCTTGCATCGTCCGCCTCGCGATGCTTGGCCCCTTGCGAGGGTCTTGAATGCCTTGTTGATGAAGATGGGTCGTACAAGCCCACTAGCGTAGCCACGCCGTGGGCCGCACGCAGGCAAGTCTGGGGACCCCCGTTCCGAAAACGCCGACAGCTTCAGCCATAGGCTCTATCATGTATGCAATGTTGTGTACCAGACCTGATGTGTGCCTTGCTATTAGTTTAGCAGGGAGGTACCAAAGTAATCCAGGAGTGGGTCACTGGACAGCGGTAAAGAACATCCTGAAATACCTGAAAAGGACTAAGGATATGTTTCACGTTTATGGAGGTGACAAAGAGCTCGTCATAAATGGTTACGTCGATGCAAGCTTTGACACTGATCCGGACGATTCTAAATCGCAAACCGGATACCTGTTTACATTGAACGGTGAAGCTGTCAGTTGGTGCAGTTCTAAACAAAGCATCGTGGAGGGATCTACATGTGAAGCGGAGTACATAGCTGCTTCGGAAGCAGCAAATGAAGGAGTCTGGATGAAGGAGTTCATATCCGATCTAGGTGTCATACCTAGTGCATCGGGACCAATGAAAATCTTTTGTGACAATACTGGTGCAATTGCCTTGGCAAAGGAACCCAGATTTCATAAGAGAACCAAGCACATCAAGAGACGCTTCAATTCCATCCGGGATCAAGTCCAGGTGGGAGACATAGAGATTTGCAAGATACATATCGATCTGAATGTTGCAGACCCGTTGACTAAGCCTCTTCCACGAGCAAAACATGATCAGCACCAAGACTCCATGGGTGTTAGAATCATTACTGTATAATCTAGATTATTGACTCTAGTGCAAGGGAGACTGAAGGAAATATGCCCTAGAGGCATTAATAAAGTTATTATTTATTTCCTCATATCATGATAAATGTTTATTATTCATGCTAGAATTGTATTAACCGGAAACATAATACATGTGTGAATACATAGACAACATAGTGTCACTAGTATGCCTCTACTTGACTAGCTCGTTGATCAAAGATGGTTGAGTTTCCTAACCACAGACATGAGTTGTCATTTGATTAATGGGATCACATCATTAGGAGAATGATGTGATTGACTTGACCCATTCCGTTAGCTTAGCACTTGATCATTTAGTTTACTGCTATTGCTTTCTTCATGACTTATACAGGTTCCTATGACTATGAGATTATGAAACTCCCGAATACCGGAGGAACACTTTGTGTGCTACCAAACGTCAACGTAACTGGGTGATTATAAAGGTGCTCTACATGTGTCTCCGATGGTGTTCGTGGAGTTGGCATAGATCAAGAATAGGATTTTTCACTCCGATTGTCGGAGAGGTATATCTGGGCCCTCTCGGTAATGCACATCACTATAAGCCTTGCAAGCAATGTGACTAATGAGTTAGTTGCGGGATGATGCATTATGGAACGAGTAAAGAGACTTGCCGGTAACGAGATTGAGCTAGGTATTAAGATACCGACGATCGAATCTCGGGCAAGTAACATACCGATGACAAAGGGAACAGCGTATGTTGTTATGCGGTTTGACCGATAAAGGTCTTCGTACAATATGTAGGAACCAATATGAGCATCCAGGTTCCGCTATTGGTTATTGACCGGAGACGTGTCTCGGTCATGTCTACATAGTTCTCGAACTCATAAGGTCTGCACGCTTAAAGTTCTGTGACGATCGGTACTATGAGTTTTTGTGCTTTGATGTACCGAAGGTAGTTCGGAGTCCCGGATATGATAACGGACATGATGAGGAGTCTTGAAATGGTCAAGACGTAAAGATCGATATATTGGACGACTATGTTTGGACACAGAAGTGTTTCGGGAGGTTTCAGACATTTACCGGAGTACCGGGGGGTTACCGGAACCCCCCGGGGAGTATATTGGGCCTAATGGGCCTTGGTGGGAGAAGAGGAGGGGCAGCCAGGGCAGCCGCACGGCCCCTCCCCCTCTAGTCCGAATTGGACAAGGAGGGGGGCGGCGCCCCCTGTCGGTGTCAAAACCGGCGGATCTCGGGTAGGGGTTCCCGAACTATGCGTCTAGGCGGATGGTAATAGGAGACAAGGGAACACAATGTTTACCCAGGTTCGGGCCCTCTTGATGGAGGTAAAACCCTACGTCCTGCTTGATTAATATTGATGATATGGGTAGTACAAGAGTAGATCTACCACGAGACCAAGGAGGCTAAACCCTAGAAGCTAGCCTATGGTATGATTGTTGTATGTTGGAGTTGTTGTCCTACGGACTAAAACCCTCCGGTTTATATAGACACCGGAGAGGGCTAGGGTTACACAAAGTCGGTTACAATGGTAGGAGATCTGAATATCCGCATCGCCTAGCTTGCCTTCCACGCCAAGGAAAGTCCCATCCGGACACGGGAAGAAGTCTTTAATCTTGTATATTCATAGTCCAGGAGTCCGGCTGAAGGTATAGTCCGGCTGTCCGAACACCCCCGAATCCAGGACTCCCTCAGTAGCCCTTGAACCAGGCTTCAATGATGACGAGTCCAGCGCGCAGATTGTCTTCGGCATTGCAAGGCGGGTTGCTCCTCGAAGTTCTTCATAAAAGTTGGTAAACACTAAAAGTAGTGTCCGGCTCTGCAAAATAAGTTTCCACATATTGCCATAGAGAGAATAATATTAACACAAATCTAATCTGCTGACGTATTCCGTAGCGTGACATCATACTACGGCCAAGCCCTTATTCGAATCGTTTTCACTTCCCCACCTCAGCGTGTTTTGTGAGGCGGTTTCCTTGGCACGTCTTGTCAAAGCAGATATCGTGTCCCCTATTTACGGGATTCTCATCAATACGGACGTGGGTAACCCAACCACGCCATTTATCGCGGCGCTTGGGAGGCAAGCAAGTTTTACTAGGCTGGTGGGGACGCATAGTCACATCCGCCCATATAAGGGGATAAGGATCCACCTTTTTACCTACGTCTTCTTCCTCCTTTGCCTATCCATCTCCTGCGCACCCGAGCTCCAGTGCCCAAGTCCGCACTTCCCACCTCGACCTTCTCCAGCCATGTCCGGAGCGGGAGGCAAGTGGATGGTCTCCTCCGTTACGGAGGGCCATGTCAAAAAGCTAAGGAAGGCTGGATACCTGTCCGACAACATTGCGCACCGGCTTCCTGAAGAGGGGCAGCTTCTCCCCACCCCTAGGCCCCATGAGAGGGTTGTATTCCTTCCCCACTTCCTCCGCGGACTGGGTTTTCCACTCCACCCATTTGTCCGGGGACTCTTGTTCTACTACGGCCTGGATTTCCACAATCTGGCCCCGAACTTTGTCCTCAACATCTCAGCGTTTATCGTCGTGTGCGAGGCTTTCCTCCGCATCCGCCCCCATTTCGGCCTTTGGCTCAAGACTTTCAACGTCAAGCCGAAGGTGGTGCGCGGTAGCTAGGCGGAGTGCGGAGGCGCCATGGCGGGCAAGATAGACAACGTCCTATGGCTCGAGGGCTCCTTTGTGGAGACCCTGAAGGGGTGGAAATCAGGGTGGTTTTACATCACGGAGCCGCGCGACCCTGAATGGGTCGCAGCCCCTGAGTTCTGATCCGGACCCCCCACGCGGCTCACGTCCTGGAAAGAGACGGGCCTGTTGTGGGGCAACGAGGAAGAGGTGACCGGACGGCAAACATGCATCCAATCCCTGGCGAACAAGCGGCTCAAGCTTGTCAATATAGTCCAGGTCATGCTCGTCCGCTGGATCCTCCCGTGTCAACAACGGGCTTTCACATTGTGGGAGTTCGATCCGGCGCTGCACCAAGCCCTGAGCAGGCTCTTTGACACGACGTACGAAGATGCCTGGAAGTTGCTATTCAAGGGCGCCGAAGCTCTAGCGTCCGCGTCCGAGGATCGCGGATTCAGCACGCAGCGTCCAGCTAGCGCGGTGAGTTATCCTTACCTTTTACAGGAAATTTGTTTCTCATAGATTGACTTTATGCGGGATCTAAACTCCCCTACCTTTGACAGGCGTGGCAGGAGAAGTCCGGACAGGTCAACTATCCGGCCCCTTTGCCCGAAGACCCAGCAGATGCTCGTTTATCAAAGCTGCTGGCTCCGGCGCCTTATGTGGTGCTGGAGAAGAAGACCAAGAAGAAGAAGGCCATGGGGACTCGAAAGAGTTCCCGTAATATGGTGGTGTCGGACTCGTCGTCTGACGAATCCGAGACGCACTCCTCCCGTGAAGACGAGGAGGAGGAAGAAGAAACCTCTCTCCCTCCAGCGGGGGGAGGAAAGAAGAGGAAGGCCGCCAAACTGGGGAGGCCGAAGGGTCCAAGAAGGGGAAAACCCTTCCGCCGGACTACTCCCCTGACGCCGACGAGGCCGAAGAGGAGTGGACACAAGGGCTAGGCGCCCGGCGGGATCGTAAGTATTCGAATACTAGAGTGACTCATAGCTTTCCTTTGTTGCACAACATTTCCTTATGTCAAACATAATTATGCAGTCCGCCTAAGGCCGGGCTCGACGAGTCGTCGAGCGGCTCCCTGGACTCGTCGGACGTGAATTCACTTCCGACGGCTACCTCCCCCCGCCCTGCGGACAACGCCGAAGTGTTGTCCCAACAGATTCCAAGCCAGGAGGAGGTGGTCCCGGAGGCGCCGCGAGGCGACCTCCCGGACTCCAGGAGTGGAGGGGACAAGACCCCCCAGGGTTTCAAGTCCGACTTTGAGCCGGACACCGCGCCGGAATCTTCAACGGTTCTGGACTGCGGTAGGCGAACTCCTTCTAAGAGGAGAAAGCCTTCTGAGCCGGCGGCCTCCGTCCAACCGGAGGTGCCGGACAATCTGCTGGAGGTGCTTAACGGCGCCTCCATCGACGAGGAGCACCGTACTATTATGAGTACGGTGATCCTGAAGGTTCAGTCCGCTAAGAGCGGGCTGACTAAAGCTTGTGCTAGCCTTCTAACAGGCTTCGAGTTAAGTAAAAATATGTAAAAATATTACCGCATAGACAGTAGCCCCTGATGCTCTATTTGGTGTTCAGAAAGAAAAGCCAAATAGAGGATCAAATAATTTCGCAGGAGTCTAACAAAAAATGAGTCAATATGCGTATGCAGGCTTCGCTGCTTGCTACCGCCGCACTGACTGCGGAGGTAGGTACCCTGAAGCAGGGTCTCGAGTGGACCGAGCAAGAGCTCGGCCTTGCCAAGCGGCAGCTCGAGGAGAAAGAAGGTAAGGGATACCTTACAGAAAAATATGTATGAAAAGATGCAATTGCAAAAAATTTACAAGATTATGCTACTTGTTGCAGGGGCCAAGACTGAGATGGCAACCCTCAAGCAGGCGCTGTCCGAGGCCGAGAAGAGAGCAGCCTCGGAGTGCAATGAGCAGGAGAAATTTGAGGCGCAGGTCGGTGAGGCGCAGCAGGAGCTTCAGGCTCTCATGAAAAAACATGAGAGTTTGGAGCTTGACTCTAAAACGCGAGCGTCCGAGCTCGCCGCGGCCGTCATGACTACCGAGTCTGCCAAGGCCGAAGCCCAGAAGGCCCTCAATGAATTGGATGCGGTGAAAAAGATAGCGGCGGGTAAGGCATTTTTTATGCAAAGCAGACATATAAAGGTAAACCACTTGTTACTTACCCGAATCCTGAGCTCTCCAGGGGCGTTCGCAGATCTTCCCCGCAGCGTATCCGATGCCGCCGCATTCTACCGAGCCGAAGAGGGCAGCTCGACGGAGAAGGTGTTATGGTCTCAGTATGCTGAGGCCGTACACCCTGTGCCCTTGAGCGACCAGCTGAAGCAGCTGGTCGAGCTCCACAAGGCGGCCGAACAGGCCATGAAGGGCTTCATAGTTCGGCTGTGGCCTGGAGAGACCCTGCCTGGGAGCTACTTCAGACTGGTGCGGCGGCTGGTGGAGGCATGTCCACGGCTCGAGGTCATCAAGCGCTCCGTCTGCATCGAAGGTGCCCATAGGGCCCTTGCCCGTGCAAAGGTGCACTGGGGTAAGCTGGACGGTGAGAAGCTTGTGAGGGACGGGCCGCCGCCTGGGAAGGAGCATCGCAAGCCCGAGAACTATTACAAGGATGTTCTGAAGGGTGCCCGCCTTGTGGCGGATGAATGTACCAAAGATGTAATTTTTGAATGAACTCGCTCGTGTTGTCCTGTGCGCTGAAAACTTGTTCATTTGCGCTAAGCAATGCTTGTTGAATTTAAAATATTATTTTCTGTGTGGCCATTTATCAAAAAAATGAGAGATGGCCAGTCGTCGGCTTCCGCCCCCATGCCACTAGTGCTGGGGTGTTCGGGATAAACCTGAGCGCTCTTTTTCCCATGTTTGGGTCCTTCGAGGGAGGCGCTCAGCACAACGAACAAGGCAATCGGACTATAATGCTTGAACACTCTCACTTAGCCATAGAACTTTGTAATTTTAAATTTCGGCTAAGCCCCTAGTATTCGGAAGACTGAGTTCGGGGCGCTATCCACGCCTTGGCCGGACAAATCCGGTTCCTCGCTCTAAGCGGCATAGGACTTTAAGGACCCGAAAAACCTCTCGAACAACGACCGGTCTCTCGCCTTATCATGACAGTCAGTTTTAGCTTTCTCTACTGAGGTGCTGAACCCACCTCAACTGGGGCACAATCGCAGTAGTTCTCCTAGTGCTACCTTAGCCGATATAGCGGAACGTAAGGCACCAAAACATAGGAGCCGGGCAAACCCAACTATTGACCCAAATCATGATTCGGAGTCGAGGCATATAGTGCTATAAGTTCGGGGTGCCGCACTCGTGAAAGTGTTCGGACTTCTTACACCACATTAAGGGGTACTGAAGCCCCTGGCGTTTTTGCCGTACCACAGTGTACGGGTGCCACATGCCATTGATGAACATATAAAAATAGAGTAATGCAAAAAATAGACAAAAAGCTATGCATTGTTTATAAGAAGGCTGCTATCTAAGCAGAAAGATACAAATAGTGCGATGAGCAAAAGAAATTGGACTATTTAACATGTCTTTTCCAGGGGCGAGCCGCGGAATTGTATTTAAAACAGGTATACTGCTCGTAATAGAGACCACCTGGGAGTTCCATCATGCGGCATGGCTTGCCTGCTTCCCTGGTTCTTGCATCGTTTGTGCGGCGGTTGAATTACCGAACAGGTTCGTCCGAAGTATGGAGTCCTGAAAGTAAGAGAAATTTTTTTAAAAAAAATCGGCAGCCCCTAGTACGGTTTAAGCCGTGTTTTGGGTGTGTCGTTATGGTGCCCCTCCCCCTGTGCCCATGGTATTTCGAGAGCGTAATTATGTACACGAGGCACTGGTTTCGCTATGTTGCGAGGGCTAGGGTTGGGGCCGCACTGCTATGATAGCTCGGCACGTGCCAGGCGGTCTTGTTGTAGGTTACTCCAGGTGTGCTTGACAGTGTCCGGCTTTTTAAGGGTCGGACTAGAGAACTGCCTAGAGAGGCTGCTTTGTACTTCTACTGCGAGCGCTGCCATGTGCTCCTCCGTTCGGAGGGAGCGTTCGGTGTTTCCGTTGACCGTGATTACTCCTTCAGGGCCTGGCATCTTGAGCTTGAGGTATGCATAGTGCGGTACCGCGTTGAACTTTGCGAATGCGGTTCGCCCGAGCAGTGCATGATAGCCACTGCGGAACGGGACTATGTCGAAGATAAACTCCTCGCTTCGGAAGTGAAAGCACAAGTGCTCCCCAGGTGGTTTTGGTAATTAATGTCAACATATCTCTTGTTGGACTAACACTTTTATCTAACATGTTTCAGATAAGTTCAACAATGGAGTGGCATGGACTAAAGGATGTGGGAACTCCTTCAAGATGCTAAGGACAAAGGATTGGCTCAAGTCCAAAAGCTCAAGACTCTTCATTTTACATTTAGTAATCCAAGATCACATTGAGTCCATAGGAAAAGGCAATACTATCAAGTAGGGATGAGGTGTTGCTTAATGAGCCTTTTGCTTCATGTGCTTAATGATATGCTCCAAAATCCTCAGCTACTTTCCCATATCTACAAATGACCTAAACCCTAAGCCAAACTCGAACCTACCGATTCTTTCTATCCGGCGCCACCGAGTTTCACTTGTCATAAGCCACTACCAAACCCTAGCAAATCGGTTCTACCGATAGGGATCTCGATCTCACCGAGATGGGATTGTAATCTCTCTGTGTATGTCCATTATCAAAATCGGTCTCACCGAGTTTGAGCAATCGGTACTACCGAGATTACAATGCAAACTCTCTGGTTAACTTATTACCAAAATCGGTCCAACCGAGTTTAGTAATCGGTTCCATCGAGTTTGCCTAACCAACTCTCTGGTTAGCTAATTACCAAAATCTGTCTCACCGAGTTTGAGTAATCGGTCTCACCGAGATTACGTTATGCCCTAACCCTAACCATATCGGTCCTACCGAGTTGCATGTCAGTCCCACCGAAAATCTCTAACGGTCACTAGGTTTACTATTTCGGTCCGACCGAGTTTGTTGATTCGGTCCCACCGAGATTGGTAAATTGTGTGTAACAGTTGGATTTTGTGTGGAGGCTATATATACCCCTCCACCTCCTCTTCACTCGTGGAGAGAGCCATCAGAACACAACTACACTTCCAACTCATATGTTCTGAGAGAGAACCACCTACCCTTGTGTTGAGGACAAGATATTCCATTCCTACCATATGAATCTTGATCTCTAGCCTTCCCCAAGTTGCTTTCCACTCAAATCTTCTTTCCACCAAATCCAAATCCTGTGAGAGAGAGTTGAGTGTTGGGGAGACTATAATTTGAAGCACAAGAGCAAGGAGTTCATCATCAACACACCATTTGTTACTTCTTGGAGAGTGGTGTCTCCTAGATTGGCTAGGTGTCACTTGGGAGCCTCCGACAAGATTGTGGAGTTGAACCAAGGAGTTTGTAAGGGCAAGGAGATCGCCTACTTTGTGAAGATCTACCGCTAGTGAGGCAAGTCCTTCGTGGGCGATGGCCATGGTTGGATAGACAAGGTTGCTTCTTCGTGGACCCTTCGTGGGTGGAGCCCTCTGTGGACTCGCGCAACCGTTACCCTTCGTGGGTTGAAGTCTCCATCAACGTGGATGTAGGATAGCACCACCTATCCGAACCACGGGAAAAAACATCCTTGTCTTCACTTGCGTTTGAATTCTCCAAACCCTTCTCTTTACATTCTTGCAAGTTGCATGCTTTACTTTCCGCTGCTTATATACTGTTTGCATGCTTGCTTGATATGTATTGTGTATGTTGAAATTGTGCCTAATACTCCACTCAAACCGAAAAAGTTTAAAAATTGAAACTTTAGCACTGAGTGTCTAATCACCCCCCTCTAGACACACCTACTTCTAGATCCTACAAGTGGTATTTGTCGACGTTCTGGGAACGGGGGTCCCCAGACTTGCCTGCCTGCGGCCTGCGGCGTGGCTCAAATGGGGGCCCAGCGTGGCCCATCTTCATCAGCACAAGGCTCAAGACCCTCGCGAGGGGCCAAGCCTCGCGAGGCGGACGACACGGCGCTTCCTCAAGCACGACCTCCTTAGGATGGCTCGCGAGGAGGCGGAGAGATCAAGGCGGGTACCTCACGAGGTGCCCATGACGCAAGCCATGACGACCAAGGGTGCCAGGCGGGCGCCAGCCCGCGCAGCGTCTCCCTTTCCTCTTTGGTGCAAAGGGGGCAAGCGCAGGCGAGAGGATCAAGCAAAGGCACCCATTTCGGTGCAAAGAGACCAAGACCACTCCAACGGTGGGAAGGAGGTCACCATGGAGCCCAGGACGGCGTCACCACAGGGCCTTTGGCAGGCGAAGACCAACTTTAGTCAGGATAAGTGTACCAGATGTTCCCCTTCAAATTGGCCAATTGTTGGCGCCCTTCCCGCTCAATATTTGGAAGAGGCCCAGGGCCTTTGCCTATAAATAAGGCTAGCCACCCCCAGGGTAGAGGCATCGGATCGAGTACCAAGAAACCAGTAGGGACGGAATCCAGCATCTAGAGAGAGAGAAGGGTGATCGAACTCCCCCTAGCGGTTCATCCCCTAGCCAAGAACAGACCCTCGCGAGGTCGTTCTTCCTTGTATTGTTCTTCATCATCAGCCCAAGGGGCAATCCACCCACCACACTGGAGTAGGGTATTACACCACAATGGTGGCCCGAACCAGTATAAACCATGTGTCTCTTGTGTTGTTCTTCTGGTAGTTAGATCCTTACGAGACGGAGGGGTAGTGGGCACTATCTCCGCGCGCACCCCAGAGTTCGAACCTTAAGGGTCTGCCGGAACCCGTGATCCGACATTTGGCACGCCAGGTAGAGGGGTGCGCCGGAATTTGTCTGCCGCCGCTCCGCTCTCCTCCGACCATCGCATCCATGTCTGACGCTCGTCGGGCCCGCGCTGAGTGCCGGGCCGCCATCGCTTCCCGCGCCGTCCAGACGGCCCCCGTCGATGGGCGTCCTCATCCTTCCCCATCGCCCGCCGTCAACGCCGCTACCGGCCCGGCGGGGAACGAGCGGCAAGCATCCTCTCAGCACCCGTCCGTGCGGCGGGATGGCCGCACTGCCACTCCGTCGCTCACCCCGGCCGGTTCTTCGTCGCACGCGCTTCGCGCATCCTTGGAGGCTCGAGCTGCGCTCATCGCGGCGAACGAGCTCCTGCGCTACCGCCCCGTCGACGACGTCTACGAGGAGTGGCTCGACCGCGTCGCCGAGCTCGTCCGCGCCGCAGGGGGCTCTCCCGCGCCTTTCGCACCGCTGCGCCGCACTCCGCCCCGCATGGGCAATGAAGCCCCGGGGGCATTCCAGCCGCCTCCTTTCCAAGAAGATGCCATGTCCCCAAGGCGCGCAGCTCCTGGGCGGAACCCGCTCCGTCATGCGCCGGCCCAGCAGGAACGGAGCTGCCAAGAAGTCCCGCGACCGCAAGAGGCCGCCCGGGCGCTCCCAGCCCCGGCTCGCCGAGACCCCGCTCCAGCTCCGGCACGTCAAGACCCCGTGCTGCTCCCAGCTGCAGCGCAAGGGGACCCACAAGGCCAAGCTCTCCCTCAACCAAAACCTCCCGCGGCCACCGCTGGCTGCCGCGCCTACACCCCCGAGCTGCGTAGCGTCGCGTGGCCCGACAAGTTCAAGCCGGACCTGCCTCCTCGCTACGACGGCACAACTGACCCCACAGAGTTCCTCCAGCTCTACGAGCTGGGAATCGAAGCAGCCAGGAGGGATGAGAAGGTCATGGCGAACTGGTTCCCCATGGCGCTGAAGGAAGGTGCTCGCACTTGGCTCCTGAACCTGGTCCCAGGCACGATCTCCTCCTGGGACCAGATGCGCACTCGCTTCATCGCCAACTTCCAAGGTACCCGCGACCGGCCTCCCGCCGTGAGCGACATGCGCCGCATCAAGCAGCAACCTAGAGAGACCCTGCAAAGTACATCCAGCGCTTCAACAGTGCGCGCCTCAAGATCCCCAGGGTGTTCGAAGATGCCATCATTTTGGCCTTCTCCGACGGCGTGCGCGACGTCAAGATGAAGGAGGAGTTGGCGATGCACGAAGACCTCTGCACCTTCCTGGAGCTGTTCAACCTGGCGACCAAGTGCGCCAGGGCTGAGGAGGGACGCCTCTCCCTCCTCGAGCTGCCTGCCGCAGAAAAAAGAGAAGAAGCCCAAGGCCAAGGACGTGAAGCGCAAGGGGGCCGTCGTGCTCGCGGCAGAGCCGGACACCAAGCGGGGCAAAGATTTGCCCGAATCCTCCAGGGGCAGCCGGTACTGTGTGTACCACGACCTCCACACCCACAACACCAATGAATGCTTAGAACTCCGTGTCGTGCGAGAAGGGAGAGTCGGCCGACGCCCTGACCGTGCTGACCGGGGCTACGGCCGAGGAGGAGGAAGGAACTCGGGACGCTGGGAAGATCGTGGCCCACGTCAAGGCTGGCGTGACCAACCTCGCGAGGACCGCTGGCGCGACCCGCCTCGCGAGGGGGACTGGAGGGACCAGCCTCGTGAGGATCGCCCTCATGGCAACCCAGGCCTGCCGCCGTTGCCGCCTCAGCCAAGAAGGAATGAAGACCGCCACCAAGACGAAGGGGTTGGGGGCTTCCAGGAGCCTCGCGCCATCGCCTGCATCCTGGGCGGAGCTCAAGCCCCAGCCTCTCAACGTATATTCAAGCAGTTTGCTCGCGAAGTGAATGCAGTTCTCCCCAAACTGGAAGCAACGCGTCCCCTCAGGTGGTCGGCCTGCACCATCACATTCAGCTCAGCAGACCAGCTCAAGTGCGCGGCCACAGCCGGAGTCCTCCCAATGCTTTGTTCCCCAGTCATCAGCAACGTTCTGGTCACCAGGACCCTCATCGACGGAGGGGCAGGGCTCAATGTCTTGTCCGTGGAAACATTCAACAGCCTCCAAGTGCCCTATGACTAGCTTCAGCCAACCAAGCCCTTCTCCGGAATCACCGACGGTTCCACGGTCCCGATCGGGCAAGTCCGCCTCCCAGTCACCTTCGGCACCTATGACAACTACCGCACCGAGATCATCGACTTTGACGTCGCCCACATCCGCCTGCCGTACAACGCCATCCTCGGGTACCCGGCGCTGGCTAAGTTCATGGCCGTGACTCACCATGGCTACAACGTCCTCAGGATGCCAGGAAGCGGCGGCGTCATCACGGTGCCATGTCAAGAGAAGGATGCAGTGTGTGCCCTGGAGCGAGCCTTATAGGCCGCGTCACTAGAAGACCCAGATCGCGGAAGCAGGAGGCTTCCTGAGACCACCCCCCAGAAGAAGAAGACAACGTCAAGCTCAGCCCCTCAGGAGGCAGGCCCCTCAAGGCCCGCGTCTGCCCAGGGGGACCCTCCTTCAATCGCATGGGAAAGCGCGCCCAGAGCCCTCCTCAGGCAGGGTTCGGGGGCTCTCACCTGGAGGGCCACCGACCTCGCCAAGGTCATGAGGGAGGCGCTGGGGCACCATGTGGAGGCGTGCTTCGAGGCACGTTTCCCTCGAAAGGAAGCCAGGGAAGGAAGGTCAGACCAGCAGGAGTTTGTTAACAAGGCCATTCATGAACTACAGGAGTCAAGGATCATGAGAGGTTGCCGTCGCCCACCGGCTGTGGCTCCCCATCCAGGCGAGGATGGTGGGCTGCGCGTCTGTGTCGACGTACCAGGGCTCAATCAGATCGCCACGGCGGAGCGCCTCTGGCCCTCACAAGTGGGGTGCTGCAGAGGACCACCCCACAGCTATGTTCGCATGCCTTATGGCCTGCCGAGCGTGGCTGCGGCGTACCAGCGCGTCATGAGGAGCATATTGGAGGCGCAAGAAGGCAGGCGTTCCACAGCCCTGGCGGAGATGGAGGCTGCTCACGAGGAGCCACCAGTGCCCACTGAGCCTCCCGAGGCCCCTGGGCCTGGGGGCTCGTGAGGATCGGCTTCTGCAGCTGTAACACCCTCGATGCGGCTATATCTCCCACGTGTCGCATGACTTAGAGGCATAACCGCATTGAAAGCAATGTCGCAAGTGAGGTAATCTTCACACAACCCATGTAATACATAAGGGAAAGATACATAGTTGGCTTACAATCGCCACTTCACACAATACATGGGTAAAACATTACATCATACAGATACAATCAAGGTCCGACTACGGAACCAAAATAAAAGAAGACTACCCCAAATGCTACACAGATCCCCGATCGTCCCGACTGGGCTCCACTACTGATCAACTGAAACGAAACAACACAATGAACAAGATCTTCATCGAGCTCCTCCTTGAGCTCGGGTGCGTCACCTGCACGGTTTCATCGGCACCTGCAAACTGGTTTTGGAAGTATTTGTGAGTCACGGGGACTCAGCAATCTCACACCCGCGAGATCAAGACTATTTAAGCTTAAAGGTAGGACAGGGTAGTGAGGTGGAGCTGCAGCAAGCGACTAGCATATCTGGTGTCTAACATACGCAAATGAGAGCGAGAAGAGAAGGCAAAAGCACGGTCGAACAACTATGATCAAGAAGTGATCCTGAAACTACTTACGTCAAGCATAACTCCAACACCGTGTTCACTTCCCGGACTCCGCCGAGAAGAGACCATCACGGTTACACACGCGGTTGGTGTATTTTAATTAAGATCAACTTCAGGTTTTCTACAACCGGACATTAACAAATTCCCATTTGCCACATAACCGCGGGCACGGCTTTCGAAAGTTCAAACCCTGCAGGGGTGTCCCAACTTAGCCCATGATAAGCTCTCGCGATCAACGAAGGATATTCCTTCTCCCCGGGACGACCCGATCAGTCTCGGAATCCCGGCTACAAGACATTTTGACAGTAATAAAACAAGTCCAGCAAAGCCGCCCGATGCGCCGACAAATCCCGATAGGAGCTGCACATATCTCGTTCTCAGGGCACACCGGATGAGCAAGACGTCGGGTTGGCATAGACTCTGATTGCGCAGGGGGCGCCGGACATCGCTCGGTTTGGACCAGCACTTAGAGAAGCACTGGCCCGGGGGGGCTAAAATAAAGATGACCCTCGGGCTGGCC